>JALAZF010000087.1:15047500-16328554 GCA_022829125.1 Lathyrus tuberosus
GTCTTTGGAACAAGAAATAGCATGTTGAACCTAGAATTGCCAAAATAGGGGCAAGACTCCAATTTTGGATTGGAGCATTCAATGGAAGCATCAAGGTGGCATGAACTGAGCTCTTAGCAACTGAATTCAGTCAAGACTTATCCAAGACCAAGGGGACCAGCAGCCTGTGCCCTAACCTCTAGTCAATGGCTAGAGGAGACTTGGATTTTAATTTGCCAACATTGGCCAAACCTACTCAGTAGTTGCCATTCACTATTCCTTGCAAAACAAACTTGCTCTACTATAAATAGAGCTCAATTGTGATCAGTTTGAGTACACCAAAGCCATCAAACAGATGATTTCATCAAAATCTCTTCTTTCACTCCAATTTTACCTTCTAAGGCAAGTCACTATCGGGTTTTGAGTTTGAGAGCTTTTCCAATCAAACCAATCACTCACACACCTCACATACATCATATAGAAGTGATCCAAACACTCACATAACATCTGGAACACTGATTTCACAAAATCACTAGCCAATTGCTCAAGTTCTTGACAATTTGGCAGTTGAGGTACCATCTTCAGCTCCAAACCATTTTAATCCATTCCAAGCATCCAGATACACTCCATGGCACCTAGGGAAGCTATCTAGATCATTGGAACCTAGCTGTAACACCTCCAACACAAAACACAATCACCAGCTGCAAGAGGTAAGCATGAGCTCTTCTAACTCTATGATCCATGCAATTTTTGCTGCACAATAATTTGGCCATATGTTCATAATCATGCATGGAATATTTCCCCTCAATTAATTGCATTGTTTGAATCGTGTATCAAAAATCCCAGCCTTCATGCAGAATCTAGGGTTCTTGAGGATAGGTGGCGAAGATCCAGAAGTTGAAGACATGCGAAGTGCCAAGTGGCGTATTCTAGGAGTGAAACAGTCATATGGTGGTTACTTTAGAGTATTATAAATAGGTTAGTCCTAGAGTTAGAATAAGTGTGAAAAAATCATATTTGTACAAGTAACTCTATATTCACTCAAAGTATCCAGTGTGTCGAGAAACAAGTGAAGTGAGAATGTACGTGATTATAATCACCATTATCCTTTATTGCAATGCAATGTACTTTGAAGTTTCTGTTCTAGATTCTTTACTTTGAAGTCTTTTCACAAACTTTTACCTTTCAAGGCATTTACAGTATCGAGTGTTTACTTTGCAATTTTACATTAAAATGTTTATACTTTCAAGCATTTACATTTCTGCATTTTAAGATCTTTATGCATTTCTTTCCAACATTTAACTCCTGTTTTTTTACCAAACTTTTACATTCAGCCTTTCTTTTCTTTGATGTGTTGTTCGACTTAAACATTTCTTTGCGTTTTATCACTTTCACCTTCAATTCAAAACACGTTCTTTTATTTACATGCACTGTAGAAATGTATACTTTACCCAATTGTCAGATATTCTAAAATACACTTATAGCACATGTCCTAGAATCAATCTAATCGATCCTGTAAGTTACTAGAACATTGTTGTTTTAGAAGATCAGCGGTTGTTTACCAATTTCCAAGGTAAACAAGTTGGCACGCCCAGTGGGATAATGCTAAACGTGTGTTTGGAAGTTTGTAACTTTTAAATAACTGTCAAAAGGAAGTTTTATAACTGCCTTCTTGAATATTTTTTGTTTCATTGGTCGAGATTATGGCAAACTTTATTGTATGCACTTGAGAAGTGGAAAGGTAGCCAGTTTAAATGAATATAGACCAAAGAGAAGAAACACGAGGAGAATGGCATATGGCCAAGAGAATTCGAATCCCAGTGCTGCCGGGACTAATCCTCAACCAAGCAGTTCAAGCGTTCAGAACAGCACCATCAATCCTCAAGAATTACCAAGAAGTACTGTGGCGCCAACTCCAGTTCCTTCGACAGGAGGGTCGATAGTGTTAACCATGGTGACAGAGCCAGCGCCTTCGACAATAGGACCAGGGGAGACATACTTGAGGCCTTACACTTAGCCAGTCTTGGAGTACATTGGCTCATCAGTGACAAATCCTCAGACTCCACCAGGAGGAAGTTCGACGTATAGGCAGTTTCCTCCCCCAGGATTTTCACAGCCTTTACCTAGGAACCCAATCTATGGCATGCCAACGACAATGATGCAGAATCTGCGTACTGCACCCCCAATATATTCAGAAAATGTGATATCTTCCCCTTTGCAGGAGTCAGGTTCTGGAATTAACACGGGTCAAAACAGCCAGTCCATAGGTTTGGGATATTCTGCTCAAGGACCCAACTTAACAAATGAGTCTGCAACATATTTGAGGCAACAGATGGATGAGAGCAATATGCAAATGGTACATACTTTGTCTCAGACAATGGGAGAGATTTTCCAGCCATTAATCTAGAATACTACTCAAACCAATCAAATGATGACAACCCAGATGGCGCGTATAGCAGAATTCATGGGAATGCCCGCTCCTGTTCAACACCAAAATCAAGGAGTCGAGAGAAGGGAAAACGCTCAACAAGTGAATCCGATGAATCCAGAGTTGGTCGAACCACCTAGGGAGGAGCCTCATAAAAATCAAATACCAATACTTGAAAAGGAGGAACCAAGGATGGTGCTAGTAAACAGAAATCAAAACGCTGATCATGTGGTGAATCAGGTTCGACGCAACAATGTAGCAGCAGAGAACAATTTGGCAGCCATGGTCGAAAGAATAATGGCTCGAAATGGCCTGAATATGGGTTTTTCTAGGTCAAACTTTACTTCACCTATAGTGGACTATATACTTCAAGCTGAATTGCCTCCTAGGACAAAAATACCAAAGTTTACTAAGTTTTCAGGAGATACAACAGAATCTACCGTCGAACATATGGCGCGCTACCTGATCGAAGCTGGTGAGATGGCGAATGATGAGAGTCTAAGGGTGAAGTATTTCCCTAGTTCCCTCACTAAAAATTCATTCACGTGGTTCACTACGTTACCATCTGGTTCGATTTGTAATTGGACCCAGTTAAAATGTTTGTTCCATGAGCAATTTTACATGGGGCAGACTAAAATTAGTTTGAAAGAATTGGCTAGTGTGAAACGAAAGTTCAATGAGCCAATAGATGATTACCTGAATAGGTTTTGACTACTCAAGGCTAGGTGCTTTACACAAGTGCCTGAGCATGAACTTGTCGAAATGGCCGCTGGTGGCCTTGATTACTCTATCAGGAAAAAACTGGACACCCAGTATTTAAGGGATATGGCCCAGTTAGATGACAGAGTTCGACAACTAGAGCGTCTCAAAGATGAGAAAGCTAGGGTGAAAAAAAATAAGAAGGTAGCTTACGTCGAATACCAGGAGGGAATCGAAGAATTGTATGACGAGCCTGTTAGGTTCGACGAAAGTGTAATAGATCTTGCTGAACTTAAGCAAGGTCCTCCCTATTCTTGTAAATTATTAGTCCCTTCGAATGGAAAAAACCTTGTCGAAACCAAAAAGAATGATAGGTTCCCAAAAAAAACATACACTTTCGACATCACTAAATGTGACGAAATTTTTGATTTATTAGTTAAGGATGGACAAATACTAGTGCCTCCTGGTGCTAAAGTACCATCTTTAGAGCAAAGAAAAAGAGAGGCTTTTGTAAATACCATAATTATTTGGGTCATAAAACTTCTCAATGTTTTCTTTTCAGGGATCTGGTGCAGAATACTATTCAGGAAGGCAGACTCAAATTTGGGGAGAAGACTAAGACCCAGATGAAAATTGATACCAACCCTCTTGAAGTAGCTGAAGCAAATTACACAGAGCCCGAAGAGGTTAACATGGTCGAACAAGTGGAGGAATCTGACAATAGTTCAGATAGTGTTAACACCAACAAAGCTCTTGGCAGAAGTGCCACGGTGGTGGAGGTTACTGAGGACCTTACCAATGATGTTGTGTTCATTAGAGAAGTTGAGGAAGTGGATGGAAACTAGCTTGAGCATTTGATATGTATGGCTGCTGAACACTAATTTAGCACATCTTCTGAAGTTCAAAGGTTCGACGCTGAGACTACAGTCGAGACCCATGCTGAAGCTGAAGCACCAAAATTGCAGATGGTGACAAAAGAGACTGCTGACCATTTCAGACAGATGGACGAGGTTGCTGAAGGCCTTGATGCCAACTTCTCTAAAATGCGTTTAAAAGATGAAATTAACATAAACATGGTCGAAGTGACTGACATACAGACCATGGATATTGATGAACAGGCCCGTCAAGAAGACTGCAACAAGCTGGCTTATCCCAGAGAAGATGAACCCATTGTTGATTTTCTCCACAGGTGCCAGGGGAAGAACTCTGAAGTCATGCTGTGCCCTCGATACAGTGCTATCTTCGACAAAGAAGCTGCTCATAGCATCCAAGCGGGGAAAGAAGCCAAATCTGGACGTGAGAAAAAAGCTGCTCAAAGGCCAGGGCGTTTCGACCCAAGGAAAGCTACTAAAAAACAATATGGCCAAAGGCCACAAATGCCAAGGGCTAAGCAGGCTACTTTCAAGCCTAGCAATGATGTACCAACTAGAAAGTGGGTCATGTCATACCCCAAATTTTGAACACTAAGATTTCCCATCATTGTGCAAATCATCATCACAATATGGATGAACCATCATGCCTCATCAAATGCCTCAAGGGTTGTTGAGCATTCACCACAATCAAAATTAGGGTTTCAAGCCCTCTCAGAGCCTTAGAGAAAGGATCAATCAAGGAATGACTTGATCTTCAACTTGTGTAACCTCTAAAATATCCACAATGGATCAAAAGGACTCCCACTTCAAGGATTAAGCACAAGGCTGCTCCCTTCTAGGTGGATCAAGTCTCAAGATCGACAGTGTCACCAAATTAGGGTTTTGGTTGACCAGGGCCTCCAGATGGAAATTTTTCATCTGGGCACAAGCCAATGATCCAAAACATAACCTAATATACTTCATGGAACCTCATGGACCCAAGCATCAAGTCAATTTTGCCTCAGGGGATGCATTCATAAAAAATCAAGAATTAGGGTTTCTTGACCTACTTCACCCCTAAGTTGACTTTTGGGACAAATCATGAACCAAGAACTCAAGAGAGGATTTGAGGGTCTTTAATATACTATATTGATCCATTTTCAACAATGGATTAATCCAAGAAGCTTGAGCAACACGTTTCAATTTCATCTGCACCACAATTAGGGTTTCGCGAGGAAAGTCAACTGTAACTTTGACTTTTGACCAGGACATGCTCCCAAACCCTAAGACATGATTCAATATACCCTATGACACCCATGGAACATGTCCATCAAGTTTGATTTAGGTCAAGGACATGATTTCCTGAAGAATTGCACAGTTTGGAATTCATCTGATAAAAAGTCAACTGTGCACAAAAGTCAACTTTGACTTTTTGAGATTTTTCACCAAAATGGATTTTTAACCCTAAAATGATGTTAATGTATGATTTGAATCATCATTCATCAAGAAAAATCAAAGAAAGTGGGATAACTTGTAAAAGGGGGTAACCATAAAAACTTAGAAAAATTTCTAAGTTATGGAAAAAGTGACACTAATGTGCCAACTTTGGAGGACCATAACTCCTAAACCACAAGGCCATTGTTCCCCATTCAAAGCTTGATTTGTAGATCACATTGCCCTCTACAAAAGCTTCATACTGACCTATGTCCAAATTCCTCATGGATTTTGAGTTATGGAGTGATCAAAATCAAGAAAAGTCACTTTGTTCCAACACTTAGTGAAAATTTCACTAAGTCAGATTTTGCCTTACTTTTTTCCAAATGTAGGGACATTTTTCACTTGGATTCAAAAGAGATCAAAACCAAACATGTTCAAACAGTTGTTGTATTATGTAAGGGCTTTCCAAAATGACCAAGAACATTACCAAATTCAACTTGAGCCATGAGATATGACATTGGCAAGTTGCCTTGCTGAAATCTGCCAAGGCAAGGCAGATTTTTGCACTTTTGGTCGATTTGCCAAAATCAGCCAAATTCAAATGCTCCTATCCACTTGGACACCTCTGAGGATTGAATCTAAAGGGGACAATCACTGAGCCAAGCCTCCAAAGTCTTTGGAACAAGAAATAGCATGTTGAACCTAATATTGCCAAAATAGGGACAAGACTCCAATTTTGGATTGAAGCATTCAATGGAAGCATCAAGGTGGCATGAACTGAGCTCTTAGCAACTGAATTCAGTCAAGACTTATCCAAGACCAAGGGGACCAGCAGCCTGTGCCCTAACCTCTAGTCAATGGCTAGAGGAGACTTGGATTTTCATTTGCCAACATTGGCCAAACCTACTCAGAAGTTGCCATTCATTATTCCTTGCAAAATAAACTTGCTCTACTATAAATAGAGCTCAATTGTGATCAGTTTGAGTACACCAAAGCCATCAAACATATGCTTTCCTCAAAATCTCTTCTTTCACTCCAATTTTGCCTTCTAAGGTAAGTCACTATCGGGTTTTGAGTTTGAGAGCTTTTCCAATCAAACCAATCACTCACACACCTCACATACATCATATAGAAGTGATCCAAACACTCACATAACATCTGGAACACTGATTTCACAAAATCACTAGCCAATTGCTCAAGTTCTTGACAGTTTGGCAGTTGAGGTACCATCTTCAGCTCCAAACCATTTCAATCCATTCCAAGCATCCAGATACACTCCATGGAACCTAGGGAAGCTATCCAGATCATTGGAACCTAGCTGTAACACCTCCAACACAAAACACGATCACCAGCTGCAAGAGGTAAGCATGAGCTCTTCTAACTCTATGATCCATGCAATTTTTGCTGCACAATAATTTGGCCATATGTTCATAATCATGCATGGAATATTTCCCCTTAATTAATTGCATTGTTTGAATCGTGTATCAAAAATCCCAGCTTTCATGCAGAATCTAGGGTTCTTGAGGACAGGTGGCGAAGATCCAGAAGTTGAAGACATGCGAAGTGCCAAGTGGCGTATTCTAGGAGTAAAATAGTCAGATGGTGGTTACTTTAGAGTATTATAAATAGGTTAGTCCTAGAGTTAGAATAAGTGTGAAAAAATCATATTTGTACAAGTAACTCTATATTCACTCAAAGTATCCAGTGTGTCGAGAAACAAGTGAAGTGAGAATGTACGTGATTATAATCACCATTATCCTTTATTGCAATGCAATGTACTTTGAAGTTTCTGTTCTAGATTCTTTACTTTGAAGTCTTTTCACAAACTTTTACCTTTCAAGGCATTTATAGTACCGAGTGTTTACTTTGCAATTTTACATTAAAAAGATTTTACTTTCAAGCATTTACATTTCTGCATTTTAAGATCTTTATGCATTTCTTTCCAACATTTAACTCCAGTTTTTTTACCAAACATTTACATTCAGCCTTTCTTTTCTTTGATGTGTTGTTCGACTTAAACATTTCTTTGCGTTTTATCACTTTCACCTTCATTTCAAAACACGTTCTTTTATTTACATGCACTGTTGAAATGTATACTTTGCCCAATTATGAGATATTCTAAAATACACTTATAGCACATGTCCTAGGATCAATTTGATCGATCCTGTAAGTTACTAAAACTTTGTTGTTTTAGAAGATCAGCGGTTGTTTACCAATTTCCAAGTTAAACAAATTGGCACGCCCAGTGGGACAGTGCTAAACGTGTGTTTGGAAGTTTGTAACTTTTAAATAACTGTCAAAAGGAAGTTTTATAACTGCCTTCTTGAATATTTTTTGTTTCATTGGTCGAGATTATGGCAAACTTTATTGTATGCACTTGAGAAGTGGAAAGGTAGCCAGTTTAAACGAATATAGACCAAAGAGAAGAAACACGAGGAGAATGCCATCTGACCAAGAGAATTCGAATCCCAGTTCTGCCGGGACTAATCCTCAACCAAGCAGTTCAAGCGTTCAGAACAGCACCATCAATCCTCAAGAATTACCAAGAAGTACTGTGGCGCAAACTCCAGTTCCTTCGACAGGAGGGTCGATAGTGTTAACCATGGTGACAGAGCCAGCGCCTTCGACAATAGGACCAGGGGCGACATACTTGAGGCCTTACACTCAGCCAGTCTTGGAGTACATTGGCCCATCAGTGACAAATCCTCATACTCCACCAGGAGAAAGTTCGACGTATAGGCAGTTTCCTCCCCCAGGATTTTCACAACCTTTGCCTAGGAACACAATCTATGGCATGCCAACGACAATGATGCAGAATCTGCGTACTGCACCTCCAATATATTCAGAAAATGTGATATCTTCCCCTTTGTAGGAGTCAGGTTTTGGAATTAACATGGGTCAAAACAGCCAGTCCATAGGTTTGGGATATTCTGCTCAAGGACCCAACTTAACAAATGAGTCTGCAGCATATTTGAGGCAACAGATGGATGAGAGCAATTTGCAAATGGTACATACTTTGTCTCAGAGAATGGGAGAGATTTTCCAGCCATTAATCTATAATACTACTCAAACCAATCAAATGATGACAACCCAGATGGCGCGTATAGCAGAATTCATGGGAATGCCCGCTCCTATTCAACACCAAAATCAAGGAGTCGAGAGAAGGGAAAACGCTCAACAAGTGAATCCGATGAATCCTGAGTTGGTCGAACCACCTAGGGAGGAGCCTCCTAAAAATCAAATACCAATACTTGAAGAGGAGGAACCAAGGATGGTGCTAGTAAACAGAAATCAAAATGTTGATCATGTGGTGAATCAGGTTCGACGCAACAATGTAGTAGCAGAGAATAATTTGGCAGCCATGGTCGAAAGAATAATGGCTCGAAATGGCCTGAATATGGGTTTTTGTAGGCCAAACTTTACTTCGCCTATATTGGACTATATACTTCAAGCCGAATTGCCTCCTAGGACAAAAATACCAAAGTTTACTAAGTTTTCAGGAGATACAACAAATTCTACCGTCGAACATGTGGCGCGCTACCTGATCGAAGCTAGTGAGATGGCGAGTGATGAGAGTCTAAGGGTGAAGTATTTCCCTAGTTCCCTCACTAAAAATGCATTCACGTGGTTCACTACGTTACCATCTGGTTCGATTTGTAATTGGACCCAGTTAGAACGTTTGTTCCATGAGCAATTTTACATGGGGCAGACTAAAATTAGTTTGAAAGAATTGGCTAGTGTGAAACGAAAGTTCAATGAGCAAATAGATGATTACCTAAATAGGTTTCGACTACTCAAGGCTAGGTGCTTTACACAAGTGCCTGAGCATGAACTTGTCGAAATGGCCGCTGGTGGCCTTGATTACTCTATCAGGAAAAAACTGGACACCCAGTATTTAAGGGATATGGCCTAGTTAGCTGACAGAGTTCGACAACTAGAGCGTCTCAAAGATGAGAAAGCTAGGGTGAACAAAAATAAGAAGGTAGCTTACGTCGAATACCAGGAGGGCATCGAAGAATTGTATGACGAGCCTGTTAGGTTCGACGAAAGTGAAATAGATCTTGCTGAACTTAAGCAAGGTCCTCCCTATTCTTGTAAATTATTAGTCCCTTCGAATGGAAAAAACCCTGTCGAAACCGAAAAGAATGATAGGTTCCCAAAAAAAACATACACTTTCGACATCACTAAATGTGACGAAATTTTTTATTTGTTAGTTAAGGATGGTCAAATACTAGTGCCTCCTGGTGCTAAAGTACCATCTTTAGAGCAAAGAAAAAAGAGAGGCTTTTGTAAATACCATAATTATTTGGGTCATAAAACTTCTCAATGTTTTCTTTTCAGGGATCTGGTGCAGAATGCTATTCAGGAAGGCAGACTCAAATTTGGGGAGAAGACTAAGACCCAGATGAAAATTGATACCAACCCTCTTGAAGTAGCTGAAGCAAATTACACAGAGCCCGAAGAGGTTAACATGGTCGAACAAGTGGAGGAATCTGACAATAGTTCAGATAGTGTTAACACCAACGAAGCTCTTGGCAGAAGTGCCACGGTGGTGGAGGTTACTGAGGACCTTACTAATGATGTTGTGTTCATTAGAGAAGTTGAGAAAGTGGATAGATACCAGCTTGAGCATTTGATATGTATGGCTGCTGAACACTAATTTAGCACATCTTCTGAAGTTCAAAGGTTCGACGCTGAGACTACAGTCGAGACCCATGCTGAAGCTAAAGCACCAAAATTGCAGATGGTGACAAAAGAGACTGTTGACCCTTTCAGACAGATGGACGAGGTTGCTGAAGGCCTTGATGCCAACTTCTCTAAAATGCGTTTAAAAGATAAAATTAACATAAACATGGTCGAAGTGACTGACATACAGACCATGGATATTGATGACAGGCCCGTCAAGAAGACTGCAACAAGCTGGCTTATTCCAGAGAAGATGAAACCATTGTTGATTTTCTCCACAGGTGCCAGGGGAAGAACTCTGAAGTCATGCTGTGCCCTCGATGCAGTGCTATCTTCGACAAAGAAGCTGCTCATAGCATCCAAGCGGGGAAAGAAGCCAAATCTGGACGTGAGAAAAAAGCTGCTCAAAGGCCAGGGCGTTTCAACCCAAGGAAAGCTACTAAAAAAATAATATGGCCAAAGGCCACAAATGCCAAGGGCTAAGCAGGCTACTTTCAAGCCTAGCAGTGATGTACCAACTGGAAAGTGGGTCATGTCATACCCCAAATTTTGACCACTAAGATTTCCCATCATTGTGCAAATCATCATCACAATATGGATGAACCATCATGCCTCATCAAATGCCTCAAGGGTTGTTGAGCATTCAACACAATCAAAATTAGGGTTTCAAGCCCTCTCAGAGCCTTAGACAAAGGATCAATCAAGGAATGACTTGATCTTCAACTTGTCGAACCTCTAAAATATCCACAATGGATCAAAAGGACTCCCACTTCAAGGATTAAGCACAAGGCTGCTCCCTTCTAGGTGGATCAAGTCTCAAGATCGACAGTGTCACCAAATTAGGGTTTTGGTTGACCAGGGCCTCCAGATGGAAATTTTTCATCTGGGCACAAGCCAATGATCCAAAACATAACCTAATATACTTCATGGAACCTCATGGACCCAAGCATCAAGTCAATTTGCCTCAGGGGATGCATTCATCAAAAATCAGGAATTAGGGTTTCTTGACCTAATTCACCCCTAAGTTGACTTTTGGGACAAATCATGAACCAAGACCTCAAGAGAGGATTTGAGGGTCTTTAATATACTATATTGATCCATTTTCAACAATGGATTAATCCAAGAAGCTTGAGCAACAAGTTTCAATTTCATCTGCACCACAATTAGGGTTTCGCGAGGAAAGTCAACTGTAACTTTGACTTTTGACCAGGACATGCTCCCAAACCCTAAGACATGATTCAATATACCCTATGACACCCATGGAACATGTCCATCAAGTTTGATTTAGGCCAAGGACATGATTTCCTGAAGAATTGCACAGTTTGGAATTCATCTGATAAAAAGTCAACTGTGCACAAAAGTCAACTTTGACTTTTTGAGATTTTTCACCAAAATGGATTTTTAACCCTAAAATGAGGTTAATGTATGATTTGAATCATCATTCATCAAGAAAAATCAAAGAAAGTGGGATAACTTGTAAAAGGGGTAACCATAAAAACTTAGAAAAATTTCTAAGTTATGGAAAAAGTGACACTAATGTGCCAACTTTGGAGGACCATAACTCCTAAACCACAAGGCCATTGTTCCCCATTCAAAGCTTGATTTGTAGATCAAATTGCCCTCTACAAAAGCTTCATACTGACCTATGTCCAAATTCCTCATGGATTTTGAGTTATGGAGTGATCAAAATCAAGAAAAGTCACTTTGTTCCAACACTTAGTGAAAATTTCACTAAGTCAGATTTTGCCTTACTTTTTTCCAAATGTAGGGACATTTTTCACTTGGATTCAAAAGAGATCAAAACCAAACATGTTCAAACAGTTGTTGTATCATGTAAGGGCTTTCCAAAATGACCAAGAACATTACCAAATTCAACTTGAGCCATGAGATATGACATTGGCAAGTTGCCTTGCTGAAATCTGCCAAGGCAAGGCAGATTTTTGCACTTTTGGTCGATTTGCCAAAATCAACCAAATTCAAATGCTCCTATCCACTTGGACACCTCTGAGGATTGAATCTAAAGGGGACAATCACTGAGCCAAGCCTCCAAAGTCTTTGGAACAAGAAATAGCATGTTGAACCTAGAATTGCCAAAATAGGGACAAGACTCCAATTTTGGATTGGAGCATTCAATGGAAGCATCAAGGTGGCATGAACTGAGCTCTTAGCAACTGAATTCAGTCAAGACTTATCCAAGACCAAGGAGACCAGCAGCCTGTGCCCTAACCTCTAGTCAATGGCTAGAGGAGACTTGGATTTTCATTTGCCAACATTGGCCAAACCTACTCAGCAGTTGCCATTCACTATTCCTTGCAAAACAAACTTGTTCTACTATAAATAGAGCTCAATTGTGATCAGTTTGAGTACACCAAAGCCATCAAACAGATGCTTTCCTCAAAATCTCTTCTTTCACTCCAATTTTGCCTTCTAAGGCAAGTCACTATCGGGTTTTGAGTTTGAGAGCTTTTCCAATCAAACCAATCACTCACGCACCTCACATACATCATATAGAAGTGATCCAAACACTCACATAACATCTGGAACACTGATTTCACAAAATCACTAGCCAATTGCTCAAGTTCTTGACAGTTTGGCAGTTGAGGTATCATCTTCAGCTCCAAACCATTTCAATCCATTCCAAGCATCCAGATACACTCCATGGAACCTAGGGAAGCTATCCAGATCATTGGAACCTAGCTGTAACACCTCCAACACAAAACACGATCACCAACTGCAAGAGGTAAGCATGAGCTCTTCTAACTCTATGATCCATGCAATTTTTGCTGCACAATAATTTGGCCATATGTTCATAATCATGCATGGAATATTTCCCCTCAATTAATTGCATTGTTTGAATCGTGTATCAAAAATCCCAGCCTTCATGCAGAATCTAGGGTTCTTGAGGATTTTTTGTGATTTCTTATTTTATGCTTAATTTAAATGAAATTAATTGCCATAGACATGATCGCGAGGTTAAAACGAGTTGATTGGTATGTGGATTACATTATATGATCAAGTATTCAGTGAGATTGAAGAGAAAATGAAAATCTGGGCAAACCCAGAACACGCGCGTGTTCTTGGTGTGTTCTTGGCGCCATTTTTTGAAAATTCAAATATTTGAATTTTGTGATTTTATTTAATTGATTCAAAAATTAATTTCTCTCTGAGTTTTAATGATTTTGAGTTGGTTCTTTTTTTAATAATTCACAAAAATGTTAAAATATTTTATTTTCCCAAAAAATCCCAAAAATATTATTTATTTCATATAATTGATATTTTTGCAAAGAATTAATGTTTTAATTGTTTTTAACATTTAAAATATTTTTTCCATCTTGATTTTGCAACTTTTAATGCCTTCTAATTATTTTGTAGGTCAATACTTAATTTTTGAAGCATTAATCCAAGAACACAATTTGTTTTTCATATGTTAAACAATTTTGATCATTTTAATTGAATTTTTATTCAATTAAAACACATTTTGAAAACAAATTAGGGTTTTGGATTAATTCAACCCTCATAAATCATTTTCAAAACACTTTGGGCCTCTAATAGAGTGTAAGACCCAATCCTTTTTTGACCAAATCATTTTTGGGCCTCAGTGCATTGTATAAGTCCCGATACCGTCAAAAGGTTCGACGCGGTCATCATCCGTTGAAAAACAAACCATCTGGGCCTCTCCTTGAGATATAAGACCCATTCAAAACTTTTGGGCCTCTAATAGAGTGTAAGACCCAACCCCCTTTTAACCAAAACAATTTTGGGCCTCAGATATTGTATAAGCCCCTCCGCGTTAAAAGAAAATCTCGGCGCGATCCCTATTCAAACGAAAAATCATCTGGCCCTACCCTCGTGTTATAAGCCCCACTCTTTTTCTTTAAACCTTTTGGGCCTCTTGAGAGAGTGTAAGACCCAAATCCCTTTATACAGAAAACAATTTTTGGGCCACAGTCACTTGTATAAGTCCCTCTGTACAAATTCAAATAGTGCGCTCACTGATAAAACCCTGGGCCTTTCCTTGAGCTGTAAGCCCCAAATCTTTCTTTTTCAAAGCACTTTCTCCTTTGATTTTGAAATATACTGTTGTTTTCAATCTTTCTTTGTTGAACAACTAACCAAACAACATGGAAGCTCTACAACCGAGTAAGTGTTTATATGCTTTCATTTACCGCTTTCATATACATATAACTGTATTGTGGGGCTGTTTCGCTGTAAGTCTTCTTTCATAAACTCATATTACTGTGTAATAATAGTATAGATATTTAGAGTTTCCCCGGAAACTACGTTTAGAACTAGGAAAAGCCGTCGCGTTTATTCGTAGAAATAGACAACTAGATCCCCAATAGGATCACCAGATACAGTCTTCTCTTCGGCTGTCATCATTAGGAATTGTCAAGAAACTTTACTTCCAGAGATGAATGTATTCTCCGTGAATGGCATCTTTGAGCTTCTTCCAAATTCTCGAACTTTCCTGGCTTGATCTATTCTTTGTGAATAGCCTGTCTTGAATTTCTCGGGGTTTGGGGACCCACAGGCTTCTTAAAAGCATCGGCCTCCTCTTGGGCATCGTACAAGGACCCACAGGCTTCCTAAAAGCAACCCTGCCTCCTCTTGGGCTTAGTACAAGGACCCGCCAGCTTCTTAGAAGTATTCACAGCCTCTTCTTAGGCTTCGTATAATGATCTCTTCCTCCAGGAATGATAGCCTCCTCTTGGGCTTCATACAAGGACCACTCGGCTTCTTAAAAGTTTCTAGCCTCCTCTTGGGCTTCGTACAAATTGTCCCGACGACCTTCTAGTGGTATAGGAACAGAACTTAGTCATCTTCATAGAACAGTCCTTTCTAAGAGTCTACTACTATTTCTCAAAGCATAGTACAAAAGATAAAACTCTAGACACAGACAGTCTAATATCCTTGAGTCTCAAAGACATTCTCAAGTAACCCCTTCGTTAAATAGGAAGAAAACCCGTAGACTCGGACAGTCTCAATGCCCTTCGGATTTCCCACTTCCTTAAAGAACAGGAATAACCCGGATCCTCGAATCAAATCCTTGAGTACAGTGTTGCTCATATAAGAACTGATTTTCTCTTTAAATCAGCATACTGGACCTGGCACTCAATTGAAACAGCGCCATAGCTTCCTCTTGGGCTTTGTACAATGATTCTCCCCAGCGGAGTCAAACAACGTTTAGCTTCTCTCTCGGGCTTTGTACGAGACACATAAGAGACTCCCTCGTTGAGTCAATTACCCCTTTCGCCTCCATCTCGAGCTTTATACGAGATACAAAAAGGTTCTTATTGAACCAAACAAATTTTAGCCTCCATCTCGGGCTTTATACGAGATACCAAAAGACTATATTGTCAAAAACCTTTTAGCCTCTCTCTCGGGCTTTGTACGAGACACATATTAGCCTCCTCTTAGGCTTTGTATAAGAAAACCACGGGTTGATCCAATCAACCTTTAAGCATTAAAGCTTTGCCTCATTCACAGTCCACAAACATCAACAACTCCTTCCCCTTCATCTAATCGCTGTAAGCGGCAAGCCTCTGGATCATCTACATCCATGCCACTGTCCCTCTTTTAGCATGAGAAATTCCTAAGGAAAGATAGCATTGCTCTACACTGAGTTAAAGTCTTCTCCTTCAGGTTAAAATCCCCTATAAAGGAAATTATGGCATTGCCGGATTCACACATCCCGGTTAAAGTAATTCTCCTTTATAAACAATTATGACATACAACCCCCTCTTTAGAGATGACAAATTCTCTCTAAAGTCAACACCCTTTTAGCTTCATATCTTGGGCTTTGAACAAGATACAAATAGACCCTTCAGCTTCACATATTGGGCTTTAAACAAGATACAAACTACCTTTAGCTTCACGTCTTGGGCTTTGAACAAGACACCAAATACCATTTCCTCCCATAGAATAGGAGGAACTACGAACGCTCTGATTTCCCTGTTTCGGTAAACGGGAATACGTAGGCATAAGATTGAAAGAAAAGATCTTAGAGAGCACACTAAACAAAAACCCTAAATCCTATACTCTCACATATCTATAAAAAAGCATCAGTCCTAACATCCTAATCCTTGTTCCCCGCCAGAAACCTGTCATTCTCTCAAAATAACATAAGAAAGGCCCCACCACATTGATCGCATCCGTAACCTAACAGACCGCTGTTTAAACTCAGTATGCAAGCAGGGTTAATTGGAGACATCTATTTCCCTTCCTTCACCAGCTTTAATAGGATAAAAAATGAATCGACCTGTAGTAAACTAACCCAGAGAGCGACAGCGCTTAAGAACCGCGTCCAAAATCGCTCGCTACAGGTCAAACCAGTGGAAGCACCAGGGAAAGGAAAACAAAGATGGAAGAATTTCGACGTGGCTAGAGGTTCTTCAATTGAGTACCGGAAAGAATTCAAGTCCTCCAACAAAGCTGCCTATATTTCTGAGAATTACAAAGGAAAAAATCCTATGTCCAGGTCCCAGTGGAGAAGGGAACAGAGACGAATGAAGGCTTTGAGAAAGGCTCAGGCCAAAGACTTGACTGAGACTAGTAGCAATGTTTTGCCTGCCAACAATAAAGATGTTGGGACGAAAATAAAAAACCAGGTGCCTGTGGGGCGAAGGTTGTTTTCTGACAAGAAAGAAGAAGCTGAAAGGTTTCCATTCGTAGCAGCTGAGGACGAAGATTCGACTCACAACTTTGATTCCGACTCCGATGCCTCTTTAAACGTCATTGTCAATGTAGTCTCAGTAATGCCAAGAGAATATGATAGAATAACTGAGGTGGAAAACTTGGATTCCAACACTGAGGCTGAAATGGCAGCACACCAACCTGTGTGCTACTATGTGATGAACAATGGTTGTGTCGAAGAAAAAAATGCTTTCTTTGAACGGCCAGCTGAGGCCATGAAAGGGCACTTGAAACCTCTGTACATTACAGGGAAAGTAGAAAACGTGGCTGTGAGTAAGATCTTAGTGGATTGTGGGGCTATTGTCAATTTAATGTCACATTTTCTGCCAACTAAGATTGGTAAATTTGACACTGATCTTAAACCCCACAACATGGTCCTTTCTAACTATGAAGGGAAGATTGGGACCACTCTAGGTGTCTTACAGGTTGATTTGACTGTGGGTACAGTGACAAGACCTACCTTGTTTATGGTAGTCGAAAGCAAAGCTAACTACAACCTTCTGCTGGGAAGAGAGTGGATCCATGGCATTGGAGCAGTACCTTCATTAATGCACAAACGAATAACCATCTGGAGGCCTGATGGCATAGTTGAAAACATTGAAGCTGATCAAGGGTACTTTAAGGTGCCTGTTAATCATGTTGATGGTGTTGAGTTCGACAAAAACTTGGCGCATATTGCGCCTTGTACTCCAGCAGAATTTGATTCCACCCCAGATGACCATGCCTTCTGCTCATTACACTTGCACCCAGTGGAGGGATTTCGATGGGACAGAGAGGTCATAAGGGAAGAAGGCAATGTTTCATACTATGGGCTGCCTGGAGTAGACCCCACAGGTTGGGGAAGTGAATTCAGTAACAATGACTGAATTCGACGTACTACAAAGAATTTCGGTCTATGTGGCCGAATCTAAGTTACAAGCGGCCTTGGAGGCTACACACAATCACATGGCTGTCGAAGCCACAACTCCGATTTATGGGGTAGGCCCTGGTAAGGACTTTGAACCTGAACCACCTGATGGGTCTCAAATCGAAGACCAAAACCAAAGGCTTGATGCTATCTATGATAATGAGCCTTTAGGTTTTGAAAAGGATCCACTGTCAGACAATATTAAAATGCTGGCGCAAGATCCTTTGGAAGAAATTGACTTGGGTGAAGGGGGAGTAAAAAGGCCTACTTATATTAGTGCTAGTCTCGACCCACAACTCAAAGTCGAAATGGTCCAACTACTGAAGGAATTCAAGGATTGCTTCGCTTGGGACTATGACGAAATGCCTGGTTTGAGAAGAGAGCTTGTTGAACATAAGTTGCCAATCATACCTGGGAAAAAGCCAGTCAAGCAAAATCCAAGACGGTTTTCCCCAACAATCCTTTCCAAAATCAAAGAGGAAATTGAAAGACTACTTAGATGCAAGTTCATCCGTACAGCTAGGTATGTCGAATGGCTAGCTAATATTGTACCAGTCATTAAAAAGAATGGTTCTTTAAGGGTCTGTATAGATTTTAGAGATCTAAATTCTGCAATCCCTAAGGACGAATATTCTATGCTTGTGGCAGAAATGTTGATTGATTCTGCTGCAGGACATGAATACTTGAGTATGCTGGATGGTTATTCTGGTTATAACCAAATATTCATTGTTGAGGAAGATGTCCCAAGAACTACTTTTCGATGCCCATGGGCATTAGGCACTTATGAATGGGTAGTGATGCCTTTTGGTCTAAAAAATGCTGGGGCAACTTACCAGAGAGCAATGAATTCGATCTTTCATGATTTTATTGAGACTTGTATGCAAATCTATATTGATGATATTGTTGTTAAGTCTTTTTCAGGAAGAGATCATTTAAACCATCTTCGACATTCCTTTGAAAGGATGAGAAAGCATGGTCTAAAAATGAATCCTCTCAAATATGCTTTTTATGTGCAGGCAGGGGATTTCTTAGGCTTTGTGGTCCACAAAAAGGGGATCGAAATTAACCAGAATAAAACCAAAGCCATTATGGAAGCAAAATCGCCATCAACAAAGAAGGAATTGCAGTCTCTCTCGGGCAAAATAAATTTATTAAGGAGATTTATATCCAACTTAAGTGGGAAAACGCAAGCCTTTTCACCATTGCTTCGAGCTAGCAAGGATGGGTTTGACTGGGGGCAAGCTCAACAGGAAGCTTTCGACAAGATCAAAGAGTACCTGAGTCACCCCCCGATTCTCTCACCACCTTGTGGCAATAAGTGTATGAGATTGTACATAGCTGCGTCAGATAGAACTTTAGGGAGCATGTTAGCTCAAGAGGATGATGATGGTGTCGAAAGGGTCGTCTATTACCTTAGTAGAGTTTTAAATGATGGAGAAACTAGATATAGCATGATTGAAAAATTATGTTTATGTTTGTATTATTCTTGTACAAAATTGAAGCATTATATAAAACCAGTTGATGTTTATGTTTATTCTCGTTATGACGTTATTAAACATATGTTGTCCAAACCTATTTTGCATAGTCGAATTGGAAAATGGGCATTAGCACTAACTGAATATTCTTTAACTTATAAGCCTTTAAAAGCTGTTAAAGGATAAGTAGTGGCAGATTTTATAGTTGACCACTCTATGAATGAAATCCCTCTGAACTATCTTGAAATGGAACCTTGGAAGTTATACTTCGACGAGTCAAGCCATAAAGATGGGACAGGCATAAGAGTACTTGTTATTTCTCCTAATAAACTTCCAACAACACTTAAGTATAAAATTGAAGGTCGTTGTTCTAACAACGAAGCTGAATATGAAGCTTTAATTGCTGGACTTGAAGTATTGTTGGAATTGGGGGAAACTCATGTCGAAATAATGGGAGATTCAGAACTGGTCATAAAACAAGTTACCAAGGAGTACAAGTGCATAAAAGAAAACTTGATTATGTACTTTGTAGTTGTGAATCGACTGTTGAAAAAGTTTGTCGCAGTTAGTTTTTGACACATCCCTAGACTGGAAAACCAGGTAGCTAATGACTTGGCTCAGATTGCATCAGGGTATAAAGTTTCGAAAGATAAATTACAAGATGCAATCGAAGGCGAAGTCAGAGGAAGGGTGGTGTCAGTAGGATTAGCCCCATCAGACTTGGAAGAAACTAAGCTTGGATATGTTGATGAAGACAATTTTGCAATTCTGGCAGTTGATAGTATAACTGACAAGGATTGGAGAAAACCTATAATGGATTATTTAAAGAATCCAATGCCTTCGACAGAAATGAAAATCAAGTATCAAGCTTTAAATTATGTCTTGTTGGGTAATGAATTATTCAAAAAGACCCCTGAGGGAGTATTGCTTAAGTGCCTCAGTGAGGCAGAAGTATACTTAACCCTTTCAACTGTCCATAGTGGGGCATGTGGGGCACATCAGGTAGGCCATAAAATGAAATGGTTGCTGTTTCGACAAGGCATGTATTGGCCTACCATGTTAAAAGATTGTATGGAATTTGCTAAGGGTTGTCAGGAATGTCAAGTTCACGCTGGCATTCAACACGTCCCTGCAAGTGAATTACACTCTATAGTGAAACCTTGTCCTTTTAGAGGATGGGCTTTGGATTTGGTGGGAGAAATTCGACCAGCATCATCTAAAAATCATAAGTATATTTTGGTGGGTATTGATTATTTTACCAAATGGGTCGAAGCTATCCCTTAACCAAATGTTGATCAAGAAGATGTGATTGAATTTATCCAGAAACACATCATCTATAGGTTTGGAATCCCAGAGACAATTACAACAGACCAAGGATCAGTCTTCACTGGTCGAAAAATGCAAGAGTTTTCTAAAGAAATGGGATTCAAGCTTATAACATCCACACCTTATTATGCTCAAGCTAATGGCCAAGTCGAAGCAGCAAATAAAGTAGTTATTGGGTTAATAAAAAAGCATGTGGGAAAAAGGCCAAGAAATTGGCATAAGACATTGGACCAAATACTTTGGGCATGTCGAACGTCCCCCAAAGAGGCAACTAATACTACCCCATTTCGACTGACTTTCGGTCATGATGCAGTTTTGCCTGTAGAAATTTATCTTCAGTCCATAAGGATTCAAAGGCATCATGAGATTCCATCTGAATCTTATTGGAATATGATGCTTGATGAGTTAGTGGATTTAAATGAAGAAAGACTCCATGCATTAGAGTTGCTGAAAAGGTAAAAGAAAAGGGTGGAGAAGTCCTATAATAAAAAGGTCAAGAGTAAAACCTTTTCAGCTGGAGATCTAGTTTGGAAAGTGATCTTGCCTATGGATCGAAAGACCAGATCTTTAGGGAAGTGGTCTCCTAAGTGGGAAGGTCCTTTTCAAATCATTAAGGCGTTAAGTAATAATGCTTATGAGATTCAAGAGATTGAGGGTGATCTAAGAGTCTTAAGGGTAAATGGGAAATATTTGAAAAAATATAAGCCTATTTTACAAGAAATTCATATTAAGACGTAAGTTTTATTCAGATTATAAAATCCAAGATAGGCCATGTGAGGCCAAAATGGCATACAAAGGAAAGAAAACAATTACAATAACATGAAACCCAGGAGAAAGATCATTCATAGTCTCTCCAATTAATAGAGTTGAGGAAGGCAACTTAATCTTCGTCAGCTTCATCATCAGAGTTTTGTGCTTTGGAATGTCCTTTCTTGGGTACCTTCATCTTAGTTTCTCTCTTCTTGGCGCGAGATGTTGCTCCAGTTGAAGTGTCATTGAGCGCAGTAGTTGTTACCTCAACTTTCTTTGTCTCCCCATCCACCTTCTTGGTCATTGCCTTCTTTGAGGAAGTACTCATGCTTGCTTCAGTAGGTGCAAAATATCCCAAGAGTGAAGAGGGTTTTATAGAGGCATGGCTTTGTAAGGATTGGTCAGTCAACGATGGAAATACGTGAAATTACTCTTGGGAGTATACCCTAGGGTTGGGCTATTAATATTCCTTTATCGAATAGAAACTTGTGTCGTTGGAACACTAAGCTGTTAAAAGCTGCGTTATTTTCATGATTTCCAAGAAAAGAGGCAGAGTACTTTAATTACAAAGATTAGCAAAGTTTAAGAGAAAATTTTGCAAGTCGAAGAGTTAATAGTAAACAGAAGTATTTAGGTAAATGCCACAGGGCATTGAGATTGTCTTTACATAGGGCCTCAAAGGGGCCATAAAACATGATGATCAAAAAAGGAACTACAAACAAGAAATCATAGGACAATCAGAAAGGGAGCTTCGACTTCAATTCAAGAAAGTTGACCTTGTGATTCTGAAGGCGTTTCTCACACAGAGCTTTGTTGAGCTTAGCTGCTGAAAGTTCCTTTTCAAGCGTTTGGGCCTTATCAAGGAAGTCTATAGTGCACTTTAGCTCTCTAGCCATTTCAGTATCGTCGAAGTCTTTCAGCTCAAGGTTGCGCTTTTCAGCGGTAGAAATCTTGTTTTGCAGTTCTTCAATTTGTTGCTTCCAGGTATCAATGTCCTTTTGGTTCGACTCCACCTCTGCCTGCCTTTTCTGTTGGTCAATCTCCAGACTTTCGACCCTAGCTTCTGATGCGTGTGCTTCATCCCAAGCTGAATGTTCCAGTCCAGTTGTAACTTCAATGTTGTCTTGGATCTTGGGTAGGAGTTTGAAGTCCTCAGACATCTGATTTATTAAAGTAGTTAACTCCACAAGGAATTCAGAAACATCTTTACTAAGTGTCGAAAGGTCCAGTTTTTGGAGGCTATCTTTCAGAAAGAGAGGAGCAGTTCGATCTGAAAGTAAGACATTATGGATGTCTCCCTTGAAGAATTTGTCTTTGATCTTTTGAAGGATAGGGCTGGCAAAGTCATCTGGAGCTGGACCCCCAGAACTGGTCTAAGTACTAAGGCTAGTACCTGAAGAGCTGTATTTCTTCCCAAATATCATCCTGGCATACTCTCGAGGATTCGACCATTTGAGGGCAGCCAATGGGTCTCCGGTGGGGGATCCTTCAGCAGTCGAAGTGACTATAGGCCCAGGAGTTGGATCGTTGACAAGACCTATTTCAGCCACAGGTGTATGGGTTTGATCTTGCTAAGTCCTTTCCCTCTCTTCTTCTTGGTCTTCATCATCTTCGACCTCCTCTTCTTCTGCTTCAGTTGGCCTTCCTTCTATGTCCATGCCAATGGTCTCTGTTTGGTCGAGAGATTTTTGGTGAGAAAGATCATCCTCTTCATGTTCAGAGCCATCAGTATGGGATTGTTGAGTGTTGGTCCTGGCAGGCGAATTTTTGTCTGTTTCATCTGCTTCAGGAGGAGGAACTGTAAGAGGGATAAGTTGGTTAATTTCGCTCAGGGAACTATATCCAGAACCAAGGTCAGAGGTAGGGTGATAAGTTGGCTCACCTTGGCTATTCAGGAGAGTTGTTGCAAAGCTGAATGAAGATTGTGGTGGGTTAGGACCACCTACATCAGCCTAAAAACCACAAGTAAAGAGAATACGATTGGGAGAAATCTGAGTAGGGAATGCAAATACTGAGTGAAGATAGTATGCATACCTGTACAGCTGCGACTCAGGACTTGAGTTTGCACTCTTAGGATCACCAGCAGTCATTTTCGACGCAACCCTGGAGAGTTATTTCTTGACACCACTATCAGCAGGTGTCTTCTCAAGGAGTCTGGCGGCCTTTGAGGAGGATTGGGTGGTGGCTCCAGAAGCTTTGGTAAGCTTCCTTTTCTTTTTAACCACTATCTCCTCAGGGGACTCATCATCAGTATCTGGAGGGACAATTGCTTGAGCACCTTTCTTGCCATTTTTTGAAGGCGTGGGAGGTTTTCGAGCAGTCTAAAAGGTGATGCAAATATTAGAAGTTGGTTACACAAGAAGATGTAGGCAAGGGATATAAAATACCTTTGTGCCTTCAGTCTCTTTTTCGACTCCTGCAACACCTTTCGATGAGCTGGCCTTCCTGGCCATAGCTGAAAGACAGATGATTATTACAAGATTAATAATTGAGTGGTTAGTTAAAAATCACAAATCAAGGGCCTCAAACCTTCATATATTTCGGATTCGACACGAACATCCTCGACCCCTATATGAAGGTGTCCTTTGAAACTATCCAGCGTATGTTTAGTCGCAACCACCTGTTGGGCTTTCGGTTGAGACTGCTGTTGAAGGAGTTTTAGGTGCTCACCACAGACAAACCAGTCTGGAAATGGGGGGCAAGTGCCACTCCAAAATCAGCGTTAGGCAGTCGAGGGAACTTTGGAGGAAAGAGTTCAAAAGCCACCTCATAACGCTTCTCAAGAGGAACGTTTGAAGGGATTTTCAACTGATCCATTTTTTTGTAGAAATTTCTCCTTCAAAGTGATAGCAGCCTCACGAACGATTTGACTAATATCATCTGGTCGATAGACAGTTTCAAAGTACTTTTGGAAGGCCTGAATTTCTTTGACATGAATGAACTTACTCTTCTTGGTCTTCTCCTGCACATCAAGAAAAGCTTGGTCAATTAAGGAAGAGAAGGCAGCAACATCAAGAAATTGTTCAATATAGTACTTCGACCACCAATTGTGAAATGGTTTAGTGCACAAAAATGTGGGTCGAAAGTGCACAGGGGAAAGAGTTGTTTTTCTTGCGTTCCACCGGTCAAAAGCGACTGCAGCACTTCCCTCATCAAAACTGGCAGTATGAAGGACTACATGGCCTTTCTTCCCATACAGACACTTGGGGAAAATTTGAGCCAACCCAAACTGTCGAGAGACAAGATTTGGTTGGTAAGCAATCAAGGCTGCCATGTCTCTTCCAAGATTCAGCCTCTGAATTATAAATCTAGGAATAAAAAAGGCTTCCTAGATTAAAACAGATTCGGCGTCGAGTTTGTTGGATGAATCAGGGAATGGCCTTGTAAACCACTCAGGTCCATATTTTCTTTCAGCAAAAGGGGCCATACTGGGTGTGAAATCATACCGCTTGGCAAACATCATAATGTAACTAGAGAAGGCTCCTTTGAGAGTTTCCCCATCATCAGTAGGTGTGAGTTTCACCAGGCGAGTACCTTCGACCCTCCTTTCTTTGATCTCAGCAGAGTCCTCATCGGCTTGCCCTTTCCTGGGAAGGCTAGCTTCGAAAGTTGCATTAAGCCACAATTGAAGCAGCCAGAGGGGGACCATTCAAGTGAATAGTACCCTCGGCCTCCAAGTCTTTGAGTCGAGCCGCCCCTTCACTGAGAGACTCATAGAGGTTTGCCAAAATTAACCCACTAAGGCAAACTCCTCTGTTGTTATGAAGTTGGTTGGCCAGAGTGAGATATTTCTTGGCCACCCGCAGGGATTTTGAGCAAAATACATACCTCGACAACCATACGATGAGGAATGCAATGTGTTCCTTGTTAGTTATTTCGTCAGTGTTACATTTGTGGTGGTTTATGAAGTGGGTGTATGTGAGCTTGGAGTCAGAGATCCCTATGGTATCCTCTGCATCAGTATCAGGATCATATGAAATGCCATCTGGTCGAAGACCTGCAATGGCAGCAAGGTCGAAGAGTATGGGAGTAACCTTCCCACAAGGAAGATGAAAGGTGTAGTAGGTGCTATCCCAAAAGTAGAGTGATGCTGCCAGCAGGTTCAAACAATAAGGAATGTTAGTCTTCGACAGCATAAGCAGATCATAGATTCCAATGGTTTTCCAAGGATCAGCTTTAACCTTTTCCATTTTGGTCAGCCAGAGGTCAAAATCCTTTAACTGGTTAACAACTCTTACCAATCTAGTACCATCATGAAGATACCTAAGATCCATCTTAGTCAAAGTGGGTTTATCAGGGGAAGCTTCATTTTGTTTAGGGTTGCTCTTTTGCCCTAAAGGTCTTGATTTACGGTAAGAAGGGAAAAACTCACTAAGCTTCTCATCAGTGGGTTTAACATCAGCTAAGGGGCCACCTAAAGCATAAGGTGTATCAGAAACAATGAGAGGGATCATTACCTGAGACTCGTAAATACTCCTTGCTTCCGCAAGAAAGGGTTCTGGCATGAACTATTGATTCTTCACCACCTTAGGTCCTGGAATGTTTGCAAATGGCGGAAGGGTTTGTTTGAACGGTGTGGCTTTACCTTTTTGACCTTTTGTTGCTTGGGGAATGGTTTGAGAAGACGCCATTGTTGGAGGTTGAAGAGAGAATAAGAGTGTGTTATGGGTTTTCTTGAGAGAGTTTGAAGAACGAAGAAATAAGTTGCAAAAAGCCTGAGAATGCGAAAGTTTGCAAATTGGAGAAAAAGGGTATTTATAGGCGTTTGGAAGATAAAGGGATTGTGAATCCACCGTTAAAACAAATACGATAGTGGGACGCGTGTCCTATTTTGAAATTGTTGGATGGTGGTGGTTATGATCAGACTGCAAATGTCTAATCCCAAGAAAGGTGATAATGAAAACTGTTCGCAAATACGACTGAAAAGATGTTTGAAGATTTGCCATCATGACACGACGTCATAAGCATGGTTGAAAGAAACTGAATAGTTTCTAGATCGTGGTTGGTCAGTTATGACCAAGTCTTTCATAGTCGAATGATCAGGCGTCGAAAAATTATTTTATCAAAAAATGACCTTCCTACCAATACTGGCGAAAGAGCATTTTTGGGGGGCAATTTGTTAGCTCCTAATTTCGATGCTACATGATTTAAGACAAATATGGCTTTAAAGGAAGTTATTCTTTAAAATAATAAGCTAAAGAAGAAGGCTTCGACTAGAAGGCCTTCGACCATCTTTGTTGAAAGCCTGAGTCGAATAGAATGATTTCAAGACTTCAAATATTTCTAAGTTCAAAGAGTCAATTCGACAGGATAAAACTGCTATGGATAATGCGCTGCAGTTACAACTAGATAGTGGAGGGAAGTTCTACTATTTGAATTTGAAAAGAGGACAGGTGGCGAAGATCCAGAAGTTGAAGACATGCGAAGTGCCAAGTGGCGTATTCTAGGAGTAAAACCGTCAGATGGTGGTTACTTTAGAGTATTATAAATAGGTTAGTCCTAAAGTTAGAATAAGTGTGAAAAAATTATATTTGTACAAGTAACTCTATATTCACTCAAAGTATCCAGTGTGTCGAGAAACAAGTGAAGTGAGAATGTACGTGATTATAATCACCATTATCCTTTATTGCAATGCAATGTACTTTGAAGTTTCTGTTCTAGATTCTTTACTTTGAAGTCTTTTCACAAACTTTTACCTTTCAAGTCATTTACAGTACCGAGTCTTTACTTTGCAGTTTTACATTAAAAAGTCTTTACTTTCAAGCATTTACATTTCTGCATTTTAAGATCTTTATGCATTTCTTTCCAACATTTAACTCTAGTTTTTTACCAAACTTTTACATTCAGCCTTTCTTTTCTTTGATGTGTTGTTCGACTTAAACATTTCTTTGCGTTTTATCACTTTCACCTTCATTTTAAAACACGTTCTTTTATTTACATGCACTGTTGAAATGTATACTTTGCCCAATTATGAGATATTCTAAAATACACTTATAGCACATGTCCTAGGATCAATCTGATCGATCCTGTAAGTTACTAGAACTTTGTTGTTTTAGAAGTTCAGCGGTTGTTTACCAATTTCCAAGGTAAACAACCACATATCCAATGCAGGGGGAATACTCATGTATTATGTGTGTAAATAGTTGAATGTAACGATATTTTTGTAGGTTTAGATTTATGGCCAATAAGATAGTTTCGTCTATAAATATTGTTGTAAATGTGCCTTAAAACCTTTGTTGATAAAGAGAAAGAAAACATATTTTGTAGATTGCGTTTATCGCGAAAATCATAAGTTTTAGAAAGTCGGACGAAAAGTCGAGAAAAAAATAAAATTTGTCTGTGAATAGTGTTATCCGTACGGATGAATAGTGGCGTCCTTACGGTGAATATTGTTGTCGTACGATGAATAGTGTTTTCGAGTTTTTGGGTTTTTTGGATTCGGTCCATGGATCTATGTGATTTTGGGCTTTGTTTGTTGGGTATTTTCTATAATAAATATGTATCTCTTATATGCTTGGTGTGTGACAATCTTAGAGTTTACACCAACAAGGGAGAGCAATGGTTTAAAGGTATAACATAGGGTTTCAGCTATTCACAAGGAAAACCTTAGAAAAGCAAAGGTTTAGGGAAACCTTTGGAGTTGTTTAAGGTTATTGTGAAACACTATTATACCTTGGGTTTGAGTGATTCATATATTGAGAGTTGGAGAGGTTGGGAAACATTTGGGTAGAAAATAGGGTTGTTCTTGGGAACTTGAAGGCAAAAACTATTTTCTTGTAACTCATTTGTAATCTCTTGTAACAACTTTCTGAGTATAGTAAATTGGAAAGCTGCTCTCTCCCCCAGAGTAGATCGTTTGATTGAACTGGGTAAACAAATCTTCGGTTTTTTCTTGCCTTATTCTATTATATTATCTGTGTACGGATTATTACTATTGAAAACAATTTATTTTGGTTGTTATTGTTCTTTGCCTCACAAATTGATATTGAATTTTGTCATAATTCACAACAAGATTCACAATAAGTGGTGCGGTGAGCATGAAGCAAAGAGATATTGTTGACAAGTGAGCAACATGGTTAGTAAATGGCAGATCAAGAAATTTTTCGGTAACAACGACTTTGGGTTGTGGACAATTAAGATGCAAGCAATTTTAATTCAAGAGAAGTCTATCGATGCTTTGAAGAGTGAAGCATTGATGCCTGCAGGGCTTACATATGTACAGAAGACCGAGATGGTGAATAAGGCCAGGAGTGCCATTATCTTGTGCCTCGGGGATAAAGTTCTAAGAGAAGTCGCTAGGGAGCAAACAACGGTTGCTATGTGGGCAAAACTTGAATCATTGTATATGACAAAGTCTTTGGCTCACAAGTTGTATCTGAAACAACAACTCTATTCATTCTGAATAGTGGAAAACAAATCCATAGTTGAGCAACTCACAGAATTTCACAAGATTATCGATGATCACTAGAATATTGAAGTGAAGATTGATGACGAGGACAAGGCTTTGCTCCTGTTGAGTTCGTTACCCATATCCTTTGAGCACTTTAAGGATGCCCTTCTTTATGGTAAGGAAGGTACTATTACTTTGGATGAAGTCCAGACGGCGGTGAAATCCAAAGAATTTTCAAAGTCGAAAGATTTGAAGATTTAAGATAGTGGTGAAGGCTTATATGTGTCAAGAGGAGGAGATGGGCATAAAGGGATGTCCAAATCAAAGAGGTCTGACAAGTCAAAGGTAAAATGTTTTAATTGTCAGAAAATCGGTCACTTTAAAAGGGATTGTCCTGAAAGAAAGGTCAATGAAGATTATGTTCAAGCTGTAGTTGCATTGGGTGAGGAAAGTTATGAGGATGCCGAAGCACTAGTAGTATCGAGTTTGGAAACTGAAGATAGTTGGGTTATTGACTCAGGTTGCTCTTATCACATGTGTCCAAGAATAGAATACTTTGAAACTTTGAAAATGGTGCAAGGTGGAGTAGTTCCCCTTGGTAATAATAAGGCATGCAAGGTTCATGGTATTGGTACGGTCAGATTTAAAATGTTTAATGATCTTGAACTTCTTATTCACAATGTGAGTGTATCGCGATTTTTGTGGTTTCGAATCACTATCGCTTTGGCACTACAGTTTGATTCATTTTTTTATCCTGTGAAGCTGATTAAGGAAGGGAAATAGATGTCTCCAATTAACCCTGCTTGTAAACAGAGGTTGAACAGTAAAAAATGTTGGTTTACAGATGCTATCAAAATAGGGGGGGTCCTTCTTAGGGTTATTTCTTAAGAATACAAGTGTCTGGGTTATCTGCGAGGCTTTTGGTTAGGATACTAGACCTGATTTTCTTTGGTTGATGTGTGGAGGTACTGGATTTTGAATTTTTTATTAGTACGCTCGCTAAGATTTTTGCAATCTTATGCCTACGTATTCCCGTTTAACGAAACAGGGAAATCAGAGCGATCGTAATTCCTCCTATTCTATGGGAGGAAAAAGGTTGTTTTGGTGTCTTGTTCAAAGCCCAAGACATGAAGCTAAAGGTGGTTTATATCTTGTTCAAAGCCCAAGATGTGAAGCTAAAGGGTTTTGGCTGAGAGAGAATTTGTCATCTCTAAAGAGGAGTTGTTGATGTTTGTATGCTGTGAGCAAGGCACAACTTTGATGCTAAAAGGTTGATTGACTCAACTGGGGTTTTCTTTATACAAAGCCTAAGAGGAGGCGGGAAGTTTGACTTTTCCGGAGGAAAATGTTCTTTATGTCTTGTACAAAGCCCAAGATTGAGGCTAAAAGGGATTTTGACTCCGTTGGGGAGAATGTATCTTGTATAAAGCCCAAGATGGAGGCTGAAAGGGTTTGACTCAACAAGAGAGTACTTTTATCTGTCTTGTATAAAGCCCAAGACGGAGGCTAAAAAGGTTGACTCAAAGAGAGAGTCTTGAATAGGTGATTGACTCAACAAGAGTGTCTGAAGGTTGATTGACTCAACAAGAGAGTGATTTGATGTATCGTACAAAGCCCGAGATTGAGGCTAAAAGGAGATTGACTCAAAAAGGGAGTCTTTTATACTCAACAAGAGAGTGTTTTATATGTCTTGTACAAAGCCCAAGACGGAGGCTAAAAGTGGTTGACTCAACAAGAGAGCCTTTTATACTCAACAAGAGAGTGTTTTTCTATCTCGTACGAAGCCCGAGATGGAGGCTAAAAGGAGGTTGACTCAACAAGAGAGTCTTTTATACTCAACAAGAGAGTGATTTTTCTATCTCGTACGAAGCCCGAGATGGAGGCTAACAAGAGGTTGACTCAACAAGAGAGTCTTTTATACTCAATAAGAGAGTGATTTATATGTCTTGTACAAAGCCCAAGACGGAGGCTAAAAAGTGATTGACTTAACAAGAGAGTCTGAAAAGGTTAGCTCTGCTAGGGAGAATCATTTGTACAAAGCCCAAGAGGAGGCTGCCTTACCGCTGTGGATTCTGAAGATCCTGAAGCGGGTCAAAGTGTGGGGAACTCTCATGGGAGAGACCGGGGTTTCTTCCTATGTTTGAAAGGAACTTGAGAATGTCTTTGAGACTCAAGGGTCTTAGACTATCCAAGTCTAGAGTTTTATCTTTTGTATAATGCCCAAGAGGAGGCACGGGCATTAAGGGATGAGTATTAACCCTACAATGGCCGGAGTTTTGACGCAGGAAAGGCTGCTCTAGCAAAGGATGACTAAGTTCTGTCTTATACCTTTAAGAGGTCGTCAGGGTCCTTGTATTAAGCCCAAGAGAAGGCATGAGACCTTCTAAGAAGCCGAAGGGTCCTTGTACAATGCCCAAGAGGAGGCGGGGATGCTTTTAGGAAGCCTATGGGTCCCCAAACCAAGAGAAGTTCAAGAAATGCAATTCACCGAGAAGAGATCATTCCAGGAAAGTTCGAGAATTTGGAAGAAACTCAAGAGATGCCATTCACGGAGAAAAGATCATCTCTGGGGAGTTAGAGTTTCTTTGACAATTTCTAAGGGTGACAGTCTGAGAAAAGGTTCACCGAGAATACTGCCTTTCTCTTTGTTCCATATTGTTTAACCCCAAGAGAAGGGAAGATTGTATATGGAATCCTACGGGGGATCTAGTTTTGTTTGTGTTTAAGAGTGACCAACAAGGCTTTATCTAGTGCTAGACGTAGTTGCCAGGGAAAACTCTAAATAACTATACTAGTATTACACAGTGGATATGTGACAAGTACATAAAAGGATGTGAAAGAAGACTTACAGTGAAGCAGCCCCACAATACAGTTATATACATATGAAAGCGGTAAATGAAAGCGGATAAACACTTACCTGTTATAGAGTTTTCATGCTGTTTGGTTAGTTGTTCAACAAAGAAAGTTTTGATAACAATATAAATTTGAATTCAAAATCAAAGGAGAAAGTGCTTTGAAAAGATTGTTGGGGCTTACAGCTCGAGGAGAGGCCCAAGTTTTAACAATGATCGCACCGTTGTCTGTACAGAGGGACTTATACAATACGTGAGGCCCAAAAAGTTTTTGGTTAAAAGGGGATTGGGTCTTACACTCTATTGGAGGCCCAAAGATTTATTTTTGTACAAGAGATGACGCTTACAGCTCAAGGAGAGGCCCAAGGTGATTTTGTTAAAAAGGCGACGATCGCGCCGTTGTTTTTGAAAATACAGTGGGACTTATACAATGACTGAGGCCCAAAAGGTGGTGTATTTACAAAGGGGTTGGGTCTTACACTCTATTAGAGGCCCAAAGATTTTGAAAATAAAAGAAATGGGGCTTACAGCACGAGGGTAGGCCCAGTTGTTTTTGTTGAGAAGGCGACGATCGTGCCATTCATTTGAAATTGTTCAGAGGGACTTATACAATAAGTGAGGCCCATAATTGGTTTATTTACAAAAGGATTGGGACTTACACTCTATTAGAGGCCCAAAGATTTATTTTAAAAGGTTTGATGAGGGTTGAATTAATCAAAACCCTAATTTGTTTTCAAAATATATTTTAATTGAATAAAAGTTCAATTAAAATGATCAAAATTGTTAAACATGTGTGAAAACAAATTGTGATCTTGGATCAATGTTTCAAAAATCATGTTTCTATCCACAAAATGATTGGAAATCAATTAAGTTGGAAAATCAAGGGAGAAAATACATTTTAAATGTTGAAAAACAAATAAAATATTAATTCTTTGTTAAAATATCAAGTATATGAAATAATTTATATTTTTGGGATTTTTTGGTAAAATAAAATATTTTAGCATTTTTGTGAATTATTAAAAAAAGAATCAACTCAAAATCATTAAAACTCAGAGAGAAATTAATTTTTTAATCAATTAAATAAAATCACAAAATTCAAATATTTGAATTTTCAAAAGGGTGCCAAGAACATGGCAAGAACACGCGCCACCCTCTGTTTCTGCAGATTTGCATTTTCTATCCAATCTCACTGAATACTTGATGATATCAGGCAATCTACATATCAATCTGCTCGTTTTCACCTCACGATCATGTCTATGGTCTTTAATTTTATTTATTTTAAGCATGGAATAAGAAATCAAAGAGAAACCTCAAGAACCCTAAAATTTGCATGAAGGCTCAGAAATTCCATACACGATTCAAACAAAGTAATTGATTGAGGGTAAACACTCTATGCATGATTATGAACATATGGCCAAATTATTGTGCAGCAAAATATGCATGAATCATAGAGTTAGAAGAGTTCATGGTTACCTCTTGCAGCCGGTGATCGTGTTTTGTGTTAGAGGTGTTGCAAGCTGGTTCTAATGATTTGCACAACTTCATTAGGTGCCAAGTGATGTGTCTGAATGCTTGGAGTGGTTTGAAACAAGCTGAAACTTGAGATGGTACCTCAACTGCACCTCTGTCAAGAACTTGAGCAGTTGGCAAGTGATTTTGTGATTTTGGTGTTACAGATGTTGTTTAAGTGTTTGGATCACTTCTATATGATGTTTATGAGGTGTGTGTGTGATTGGTTTGGTTGGAATAACTCTCAAACTCAAAACCCGGTAGTGACTTGCCTTAGAAGGCAAAATTGGAAGTGAGAAGGTGATTTTGAGGAAAGCATCTGTTTGATGGCTTTGGTGTACTCAAATTGAGCACACATGAGCTCTATTTATAGTAGAGCAAGTTTGTTTTGCAAGAAATAGTGAATGGCAACTGATGCAGAAGTTTGGCAAATGTTGATCAATAGGAATCCAAGTCTCCTCTAGCCATGACTAGAGGTTAGAGCACAGGCTGCTGGTTCCCTAGTTCTTGGGTAAGTCTTGACTGAATTCAGTTGGAAAGGGCTCAGTCCATGCCACCTTGGTGCAATCATTAAATGCTCCAAACCAAAATTTGAGTCTTGTCCCTCTTTTAGGCATTTCTAGGTTTGTCATGCTACTTTTGGTTCCAAGGACTTGGGAGGCTGATGGATCAGTGTTTGTCCCTCCGTGGTCTCCCCCTGAGGTGTTCAGATGGATAAACTTGTTTGTCATTTGCAAAAATTGCCTAAATCGAGCAAAATGCACAAATCTGCCTTGTTATGACATTTGCAGCAAGGCATGTTGCCACTGTCATAACTCTTAGCTCAGGTTGAGTTTGATGGGGTTTTTGGCCATTTTGGAAAGCTCTTATATGATACAACACATGTGTGATCATAGTTTGTCTTGATACCTTTTGGATCCAAGAGAAAAATCCCTTACTTTTGGAAAAAAAGCAAGACAGGTTCTGACTTGGTGAAAATTTCACTAAGTGTTGGAAAAAGTGACATTTCATGTTTTCAGCCACTTTGATCCAACCATAACTCAAAATCCATGATGAATTGGAATGAGGTGTAGTTGACACTTTTAAAGTATGCCATGAGAGCTACAAATCCATCTTTGGATCAACCCAAATGGTTGCTTGGATCTCAAGTTATGATCCTTGGAAGTTGGTACCCTAGCCACTTTGTTCCATAACTTAGAAAATTTCTAAGTTTTTTATGGTTACCCCTTTTACAAGTTACCCCACTTTTCTTGATTTTTCTTGATGAATGATGATCCCAATCACATATTAACATCATTTTAGGGTCAAAGAACCATAATTGTGAAAAATCTCAAAAAGTCAAAGTTAACTTTTGTGCACAGTTGACTTTTTGTCAGATGAACTCCAAACTGTGTGATCCTCTATGAAATCAAGTCCTTGACCTAAATCAAACTTGATGGATTAATTTCATAGGTGTTATAGAGTGTATTGAATCATGTCCCATGGTTTGGGAGCATGCTTAGGTCAAAAGTTGAAGGCACAGTTGATTTTTCCCGCGAAACCCTAATTGTGGTTCTGATGAATTTGAAACTTGTTGGTCAAGCTTCTTGGATCAATCCATTATTGCAAATGGATCAATGTAGTGTGTTAGAGACCCTAAAATCCTATCTTGAGGTCTTGGCTCATGTTTTGTCCCAAAAGTCAACTTAGGGGTGAATTAGATCAAGAAACCCAAATTCCTGATTTTTTGATAAATGCATCCCCTGAGGCAAAATTGACTTGATGATTGGGTCATGATGTCCATTGGAGCATCTTAGGTTGTGCTTTGAAGCCTTTGGCTCATGCCCAGAGGAAAATTTCCATCTGGAGGCCTTGGTCGACCAAAACCCTAATTTGGTGACACTGGCGATCTTGAGGCTTAATCCACTTGGAATGTTGCAACCTTGTGCTTGATCCTTGATGTAGGAGTCCTCTTGATCCATTGTGGATGTTTGAGAGGTTAGACAAGTTGAAGATCATGTCATTCCTTGATTGATCATTTGTCTAAGAGCTATGAGAGGGCTTGAAACCCTAAGTTTGATTGTAGTGGATGCCCACCCATCTTTGGGGAGACTAATGAGGTATGATGGTTCATCCATATTGTGATGATGATTTGCACAATGATGGGAAATCTTAGTGGTCAAAATTTGGGGTATGACAGTGAGGTATGTTCCAGAACTCAAGCGAAATTTGTTATCTATAAGTATGTTTGATGATCTAGGCTATTGTACTAGAGTTGAACGTGAAGTGTTAAAGATTTCGCGTGATGAATTGATTATTGCTAAAGGGTCTAAAATATATGGTCTATATATTTTAGAAGGTTCAAATGTTATTATTCATTCATCGTTAACTAGTGGAGGCTTTCATGACAAGGAAGAGCTATGAGATTTGAGTTTAAGGCGTTATGAATGCCTTGAGAAAGTTTCAGAGGAGTACAATGAATTTTGCAGAAATCAAGGGATAAAATGCATGTTACCACTGAGTTGTTATTGAGTTTTTGGGGAAGATTTGAGGTTAAAACAACTTACTTGGTTGGTAGAGAATTTCTTCAGAAGAAGAATAGTGAAAACCAAGGGAGAAACCTGGGAGAAAATATAACGGAGAAAACTCGGTTTGAGGTGGAGTTTTCTACTATGGATGCTAGCAGTAGTGAGAGAATGGCTATAGAGATCTCTGATTATCATTTGACTCATGATAAGGTAAAGAGGGTTATTGTAGCATCTCATATGGACGGTTATGCTAGCCTTGGATATTATGTTTTTAATGTGGCTGAAGGACTGCAAAATAAAAGAAGAAAAACCTTCAGGGAGGCATTTGAAAACAGGTGGAGTCAAGGGTGGTTGAAAAATCATACTTATAGGCTTGTTAAATTACCTAGGCAGAAAAGGGTAATTGGGAATAAGTGGATGCAAGTTGCGAGATCAAGATTCAAGGGTTGCTTGAATTTGATCAAAGTTATTAATTAAAGTTTCAACTTGTTAGAGATCAACAATGTTGTTGATTGTTAAATTGCTATCAACACGGTTTAAAGTCAATGTGGAGATTGTTGTAAATGTGCCTTAAAACCTTTGTTGATGAAGAGAAAGAAAACATATTTTGTAGATTGCATTTACCGCGAAAATCAGAAGTTTTAGAAAGTCAGACGAAAAGACGAGAAAAATATCGGGGCGGTGAATAGTGTCGTCCGTATGGTGAATAGTGATATTCGTACGGATGAATAGTGACGTCTATACGGTAAAGTTGTTGTCTGTATGGTGAATAGTGTTTTCTAGTTTTCGGGCTTTTTCGATTTGGTCCATGGATCCATGTGATTTTGGGCTTTGTTTGTTGGGTATTTGCTATTATAAATATGTATCTCTTATATGCTTGGTGTGTGACTATCTTAGAGTTTACACCAACAAGGGAGAGCAAGGGTTTAAAGGTATAACATAGGGTTTCAGCTATTCACAAGGAAAACCTTAGAAAAGCAAAGGTTTAGGTGTTGAAGAGTAACTCGGGGGTGTTTTATCATATCCACAGAGATTGTGTATATTGCCGCCGTTCGATAGTCAAAAGCGTTTCAAACTTTATAGTAACAAAGGGTTGGTTTTTCATTTCGTAATGTTTGCATAAAATTTAGAATTCAACGGTAAAAAGATTGGTTTTAGGGTTTGGTAAAAACATGTCAAGATTAGTTTTCGGTAATCCGTTTTGTACGTATCAACTCGATAAAGCGTGTGAACTTGTTAACAATACATATAACCACATATCCTCTCAACAAGTTTCTCTCGAACACTTGTAGTGAGATTTATCATATTGATCTTTTGATGATCTCTCACTCAAACTACCAATATGATAACATTCAAGTTCAATATTTATGAACATCAACTTTCAAAACTATCTCTAGCCTTATGATTATTGATGGATTGAAACTTAGGTCAAGTTTAATACATTTCTCTCGAACATGAATTAAACAAAATATAAACCATGTAAACAAAGCTTTTCTTCTATATTTATCATCAACAAAGTTCACAAACTTACAACCAATATCAATACATACAAAATGATGGATTGCCTACCTCTAATCTTGACACAAGATGTGTTTAGCTACACAGAGTCATGGTAGCTTGCTTCACAAGTTTTATGAGGAGATGAAAGAGCATCTGCGTTAAATAATCGAGATCGGATGCGATTCCAGCTTCTCTATGTGAAAAATCTCTCTTTGATGATCAAAACTCATAAAATAAGGTTATGGTGTGAAAAGGTGAAGTTATGATCCCAAGAAAAAGTAAAAATCTATTTATAATGCACTTGAAATCTGATACATTCGCACTGCGAATGATCCATTTGCCTAGAGAATGAAGAAAATGGCACCTAAAGTGCCTTCTGAAAGTTAAACCGCCCTTGACTGTCTTCGTGGGTTCGTAAAGCGAACGTTTTATTCGCAAGGCGAACCACTCGCCAAAACATTCGCAAAGCGAATTTTGGGTCCTTTTGCTACTGCCGCAGCCAAGGGTTCTTCGCTAGGACTTTCGCACAGCGAGCGAAGCAGCGAACATTCGCTGAAGTTCGCAAAGCGAACTTTAGCTCCTTTTGCTTCTTCCATATTCTGGAGCTATTCGCTGGAGACCTCGCCAGAGTTCGCAAAGCGAACCTTCGCTAGCCAGTTTGCAAAGCGAACTTCTTGAAGTTTTCCTCTATTCTTTGGCAGCTTGCATCAACTCTTTGTGTCTTCTTTCTTTGATTAATTAGTGCACTTTCCTGCACATTAGCACACACATTACAAGCACCAAAGGTATAAATATAATGTTTGAAGAACAACAACAATTCGCTAATAAAATCCTCAATTAAAACAAGAAAGTGTTGAAAAATGCCAAGTATCAAATACAAATATATAGCTTGTTTGACATCTAATAAACTCTCCCTAACTAACTCTTTGTTTGTCCTCAAGCAATGTATACCTCTCATTGAAAACAAGAGGATTTGTTCGAGCATTTGATTCAATCCAAGAAAGGATAAACGGCTCAAATAAACAACAATTGTAACAAAGCACAATTACACAATCCTAGAATCGACAATGCAAAAGAACTTGATTCTTAAAACAAATCTCAGACAATGTTTCCAGAAACAACTAAACCATCATGCTCATGTCACTCTAACACTCGTCTTCGAAATAGGATTGAAGGAAATTAACGCGTTTGCAACCGCGGGGAAATTTCGCTCGAATGACAAATGATGCAAATACTAAGCAATTTATACAATATCTAACCGATCACATAAGAAATTATGGAAGCAAAAGATCACTAAGGGCTTTTATCGGTTGTAACTTGGTCGGGGTTAAAAACAAGGGACATATGTACACGACCATTGAAACAAGAAAGGGTAAAGACTATGAAGAGCATTTCTTTTTCAAAAAATTTCGATCTTGTTCAATCCTTATTTCTTTCTTTCACAATTCATTCTCTTCTTTTGATTTTCTTTTCTTTTTGTTCTTTTTCTTTCTTCTTTTTTTTTTTTTCAATTTCTTTGTTTTAGAATGCATTATATCACCAAATCCTTGTTCTCTTTTCAAAATAAACCATTCTCCCCAACTTCAACATTGCCATAAGCTTAGCTTAAATGCTCTTCAAAACGGGTTAAATTCGGGTTCATGATTCAAGCAAAAATTTCATTTCGGCTCAAAAGAGGTTTCAAATACGCACACACTCACAAGGTGACTTTAAGTGTTTTTGGAATGGTGGTTATACTCAAAGTACACAAACATTGCCTTGATCATTTCTATGTTTCCATAATTTTAAAACAACAAGCAAGATAAAGCATGAATTATAAGTATAAAACAACATTCATCATCAATCAAAAGCATTTAGTATAACATGGAAGTTTCTCACTTTTGTGGTTTTTGGACCTAAATGACACAAGCAATCAATAGAGTTGTAACAAGAAACAATATTTTCATTTGTGCAAAGACAAAAGGTTCTAATACATTCTAAATTCTAGAACTAGGTAACTATGTACCTTGCCAACAAAATCGTGCTTAAAATTACTATCATCGCCATCCAACTTGGAAGAACCTTCTTTGATGATTAACACTCACCAACCTAAAATTCTTCAAGTCAACATCAAAAGATGGAAATATTAAACTTCCACAAGCATACCAACATAAAGCGATAAAAAGCATACCAACAACTTAAGAGCTGAACATTCGTAAACTGAAGAATTTAACTCTTAATAACAACAATGAAAAACGAAAGTATACCAACAATAATAAAAAACGAAATATTAGTAAACTTGAAAATTGAAAATTTTACTGAAAAACAAAATATTAATAATAATAATAATAATAATAATAATGTCATGGTGTGAAAAACACCAACAAAGTCAAAAGTACCACAAAAGGGTACAAGTACATCATAATATCCAAAATAATCCAACAAAGTGGATAAAGCACATCAATAAAAACTTAAACAAAAAGTAAAATACAAGAAAACTTCACTTTGATGCTAAAAGGAAGTACAAAATCAAAACAGCAAAATCAGTCCTCCTCAGACTCTGAACCGGACACGTCAACCTCCTCTCCATCCTCTGAACCATAAATAGAACCAGTCACCTCATCATCATCAACATCACCAATCTCCTCATCAGCGTCATTAGGACCAGCCGCATCCTCTCCCACTCCGAATACTGACATGGCCTCAGGCCAACCAGCATGTGCAAGGAACTGCTCCCTCGTCATCATTGTATAATCAGCGACGAGTTCACAAATCTGTAGCTGAAGTACATGCATGGAGTCATGTAAATCCATCACGGCGCGCTAAAAAGCCGCCATCCAATCCCAGTTATACTGGCATATCTCCTGCTGATAAGGGTAGGAACCCTGCGACCCAGAACCAGAAGCATTACCACCCCTTGTGCCTGCATCAGCACCATCACTTGATATCTCACCCCTTGCCCCCTTTGGCTTGCAAAACTTGTCGACATAACGATCATCTATCGTAGAAGGAATAGTGACCGGACGGTGTGCAGGTATATTAACCCCATCATAAGCACACAAAGTCATGATGAGACAAGGAAAAGTAAGAGGGGCATTCGCCCGAGAAGCGGAACCGCCAAGACCACTCTGAACAATAGCCTTAATCTCATCGGCGATAATACGGGCCACATCTATCTGTACATTAGTCAAAATACTATGGACAAGGTGGGCAAGTGGAATAGGGATGGTAGACGAACACGACTTCGGCTTGATGTTGGTTATCACCAAAAGAAAAATAAGCTGAGCCAAAGGTTGCATGCCCTCACGACGGTATCTAATTGCAACCCCAGATGGGTTGAGTTCTATAGTTTTTCCCGATCGTAATCGCTGGTCATTTTTGGAATGTCATAGTGAAGGTGCAAGTCTCTATGGTAGACATCTATTTGGCTAGCTCTTAATGACAAGGGATCTCCAAGAACGACATTAATTGCTCCGTGATCAAATCGCACAACTTTCCCCCTAACTACGGTTGTCCAACTAAAAAGCTCACCATCATCAGGGAGTGCGTTAGCATAGAACTCTCGGACAATCTCAACATTGTAGCTATCCAAGGAAGTTATCAGTCTTCCTCCTTTTTTTCTTCTAAGAGTGCAGCCACCGACCGATAACTTCCACAGTCACTCAAGTTAAATCTCTTTTCCGGTAAGCTAGTTCTCTTTTCCAAGGTCAGATACCTTGCTGCCTACTTGGCTCCCTTAAAACAATCGCTGTCAAACTGTATTGGCACTTGTCTTGAAGTGCTTGCTTTTCGCTTCTTAGCGGGATTGATCTTTGGACCCATATGCAAAAATTAACAAATAAAACAATAACAAGTAGCAACACAATTCTTTAGAATTGGGAGCCAAAACAAAATCACAACTGAAACAACATAAAAAAAATCAGAATTATGATACGTTCGCTCCAGAGTTCACAAAGCGAAGGCTGGCGAACATTCGCCCCAGATTCGCAAAGCGAAGTCTGGCGAATGCTCGTCCAAGTTCGCAAGGCGAATTGAACAGTGAACCCGTAAAAATTTCAGAAAAACAACAGCATCCAGACTTTCCACACCAGAGTTATATTTACAATACCATTTCTATTCTAAGGTTTGCACAAAATTCAACATGCAATCAATCAAACCTTAAAACAGAGGTTAAACCCTAGAATAAAAAATGTCTCTAATGTGAAAACCACAACCCTAAACATAATGTCTAAACAGAAATTAGAAAGAAAACGAGATTCAAACCTGAACTTGTAATTGATTTGGGGAAAACTTGGTGAAAATTGAGGAACTAGAGCACGTGAGAATTTGTTCTTGTGCGAGTGTTTGAAAAACGTGGCAAGAGGCAAAGTGTCCAAGGAAACTAGGGTTGCCTCTCTAAAGTTCAGAAAAAGATATGGGTCATGGGCCCAAGTGTCTGGCCCACCCATAATTAAACCCCTTTTTAAACTGAGGTGGCAGCAAACACACTTCCCCTGTCTCGCTGAGTTCGCAAAGCGAACAAGGCAGCGAATGCTCACCCCAGGTTCGCAAAGTGAACTGGCCAGCGAACATGACAGGATTTTGAAAATAATTTCTGCACTGCTGCCACTTCCTAAACCACTTCTAAACATCTAAAATCATTAAAACAACAAATAAAACAATAAATACTTACAATGTTGGGGTGTCTCCCAACAAGGGCTTGTTTAACGTCGGCTAAGCTCGACGGTCCAAGATGATTCAAAGATCATCAAGAAACACACTGTAATTCTCTCGGTCAAATTCTCCTCCAAGATATAATTTCAACTGTTGGCCATTTACTGTCCAACTCTCTTTCTTTTTCAAGTCCTCAATGACTATTGGACCATAGTGCTTGACATCCTTGACAAACAATGGTCCAGACCATTTGGACTTTAATTTTCCCGAAAACAATTTCAGACGGGAATTGAATAAAAGCACCATCTGACCAACCCGGAATTCCTTCTGCGAAACCTTTTTATCATGATATCCTTTCACTTTTTCCTTATATATCTTGCTTGAGTGGTAAACGTTATTGCGCATTTCTTCCAATTCATGCAACTGAACTTTCCTTTTTTCACTGGCCAAACTCAGATCAAAATTCAACATTTTCAAAGCCCAAAGAGCCTTATGCTCCAATTCAACGGGTAAATGGCATGACTTGCCATAAACCATTTGAAAAGGAGTTAGACCGATTGGCGCTTTGTAAGTGGTGCGATACTCCCACAAAGCCTCATCTAATTTTTGTGACCAATCTTTCCGCGAGCTCGACACGGTTTTCTCTAAAATTCTTTTGACCTCTCTATTAGACACTTCAGCTTGACCATTGGTCTGTGGGTGGTACGGAGTTGCAACTTTATGCTTTACACTGTAATGCTCTAAGACCTTTTCGAGCGGTGCATTGCAAAAATGCGAACCTCCGTCACTGATTAACACACGAGGGGTGCCAAAACAGGAGAATATGTTTTTATTTAAAAAATTTATCACCGTTTTGCCATCGGCCCTCGGTGACGCAATTGCTTCCACCCACTTGGAAACATAGTCAGCCGCAACTAAAACATACTCGTTTGAAAAGGATGGTGGGAATGGTCCGACAAAATCAATACCCCAACAATCGAACACCTCGACTTCCAAAATTGTGTGCAAGGGCATTTCATTTCTTTTTCCAATTCCACCACTTCTTTGGCATGTATCACAACTTTTTGCATGGAGGTTGGTATCTTTAAACAATGTTGGCCAATAAAATCCTAATTGGAGGACTTTAGTTTCCGTTCTTAAACCATTGTAATGCCCTCCATAAGGCGAGTTGTGACAATGTCAAAGGATACTTTTGGCTTCATCAAGAGTGACACACCTCCTTAACAAATTGTCACCTCCTAATTTAAAGAAGTATGTCTCATCCCAAACATAGAAATTAGCATCCGAGAGGAATTTCCGTCTTTGATTCCAAGTTAGGTTCTCCTGGATAAAACCGTTTGCTTTGTGGTTAGCAAAATCTGCAAATCACGACCTAACTTGTACTCGAAAAAGTTTTTCATCCGGAAATTCTTCACGAACCTCATTTTCACGGTGAGTTACCTCTACATTGACCAACCTAGACAAATGGTCTGCTACCAAGTTTTCTGACCCTTTCTTGTCACGGATTTCCAAATCAAACTCTTGTAATAAGAGGATCCACCAGATTAATCTTTATTTTGAATCCGGCTTGGTAAGCAGATATTTAATTGCCGAGTAGTCAGTGTAGACTACCACCTTTGAACCAATCAGATAAGACCGAAATTTCTCAAGAGGGTAAACAATAGCGAGTAATTCTTTTTCTGTGGTGGCATAGTTAACTTGTGCCTCATTAATAACTTTACTCGCATAATGAATAGCATGAAAAATTTTGGCCTTTCTTTGCCCAAGCACCGCACCAACGGCATAATCGCTAGCATCACACATTAATTCAAAATTTAAAGTCCAATTTGGAGCAACGATTATTGGTACGGTGATGAGTTTTTCTTTCAAAATTTTAAAGGCATTTAAACATTCATCATCAAAGGAGAAGGACTTATCTTTGTTGAGTAGATTACTCAATGGCCTTGCAACTTTGGAGAAGTCTTTGATAAACCGCCTATAAAAGCCAGCATGGCCAAGAAAACTTCGGATGCCTTTGACATTGGTTGGAGGAGGCAACTTCTTGATCACTTTAATTTTCGCTTGATCCACTTCAAGGCCTTTAGAGGAGACTTTGTGGCCAAGCACATTCCCCTCTGTTACCATGAAGTTACACTTCTCCCAGTTCAATATCAAGTTTGTTTCAACACACCTTTCAAGAACGGCCTCCAAATTTCTCAAACAAAGATCAAAACACGCTCCGAAAATGGAGAAGTCGTCCATGAATACCTCCATCGTTTTTTCAATAAGGTCGGAGAAAATTGCTTGAACACATCATTGAAATATTGTTGGTGCATTGTACAAGCCAAATGACATCTTTCGGTAAGCAAAAATTTCGAAGGGACATGTGAATGCCGTCTTCTCATGGTCTTCCGGGTCAATCGAAATTTGGTTATAACCGGAATAGCCATCCAAGAAGTAATAGAATTCTTGTTCCGACAATCTTTCAAGCATTTGATCCATAAACGGGAGTGGAAAATGGTCTTTTCTAGTAGCGGTGTTTAGCCTCCTATAATCTATACACATTCTCTAACCCATCACAGTTCTTGTTGGGATTAATTCATTTTTCTCATTTCATATAATGGTCATTCCTCCCTTCTTAGGTACCACTTGAACAGGACTCACCCATGGACTATCGAATATCGGGTAAATCATACCGGCATCCAATAGCTTAACAACCTCTTTTCTCACCGCTTCCTTCATAGTTGGATTTAAACGGCGTTGTGGTTGGGCTACCGCTTTGAAGTCCTTTTCCATCAAGATTTTATGCATGCAATAAGCCGAACTAATTCCCTTTAAATCGGAAAGAACCCAACCTAAAGCTTCTTGATTTTTCTTCAAAACTTGAATCAAACGATCCTCCTCTTTGTCGGTCAAGATATTGCTAATGATAACTGGTTTGTTACAACCGTCATCAAGGAACACATATTTCAAATTAGAAGGCAACACCTTCAATTTAAGTTGAGACTTCTCATCACTTACCTCTTTCTTTAACACTTCCTCTTCACATTCCCATAGTTGTAACTCCTCCAAAGATTCAAGTTCCTTCAAACACTCTTCAAGTGCCCTTTCTTCTTCATCGGAAAACACTTCAAACGAGTCATCAAGAGCTCTTTCCAAAGGAGATACTATATGAACTTGCTTTGAGACTTCCATAATGGCTTCCTCCATTGCATCAATACGGAAGCTATCATGGTTATCTTGACAATGCTTCATTGCTTCAAAGAGATTAAAACTCACTTCTTCAATTTGAACTCTTACTTTCATAAGACCGTCATCAACATCAATCATCATACGAGCGGTCTTCATGAAAGGGCGTCCAAGTATTAATGGAGCATCCTCGTCTTCCTCCATATTAATAACAACAAAGTCAACCGGAAAGAAGAACTTATCAACTTTAACTAAGACATCTTGAGCCATTCCATGAGGATGAGTTGTGGATTTGTCGGCCAATTGTAACGTCATCCGAATTGCCTTCATTTCAATGTTCCCAAGCCTCTTCATAATGGACAATGGAATTAGATTAATGCTTGAGCCCAAATCGATTTAGCCTTTTCCAACATAGACATCACCAATTGTTACCGGCAAAGTAACACGCCCCGGATCAACTTCTTTCCTTGGTAGAGTTCTTTGGATTATAGCACTACAACTTGCATCAAGGACAATTGTTTCTGGCTCCGAATATCTTCGCTTTTTTTGTAAATATATCTTTCATGAACTTAGCATATTTCGGCATTTGTTCAAGCGCTTCAGCAAACGGAATGTTGATTTGCAATTGTTTGAAAATGTCCATGAAACGAGCGTAATGCTGTTCATTGTCTTTCTTTGTGGGCACATGAGGGTAAGGTAAGTTTTGGATCGGAATTGGATTCACTATCTCCTTCCCTTTTTTTACTCTTCTTTTCTTTTCTTCAATCTTTTCTTTTTCAAGGTTATTGAAATTCTGGTATCAGATATGAGATGTCGAAATAGATGTCACGACACTAATATCTGAACAATGATCAGTATAAGAATGATATAAAAATAGTAAACAATAGCAAAGAGACACAAGCAATTGTTAACCCAATTCGGTGCAATCACACCTACGTCTGGGGGCTACCAAGCCATGAAGGAAATCCACTAAACAGAATTAGTTTGAAGACTCTCAGTAAACACACTCCAGTTTACAATCTTCTCACCTAATCTCTACCTGTGAGATTTCTATCTAAGACACTTAGACAAGAGACACCTCTCACTCCCCCTCAATCACATGCAGTGATAACTACAGAACAATACTAAAGAGAAGAACACACTTCAAATATAAAGCTTGATCTTGCTTAAAAGCTTCAATCAAGAACAAAGCACTCGTACTTAAAAGCTTAGAGTGGACAAATTACAACTCAACTAACCAGTCCAATTCAAGCATCTAACAGATGAATGAATGGCTCACGAAAATAATACAATGCTTAAACCCTAAAACTCGAACGCAGCTTTCAATAACTTATTCTCACTACTCAGCAATTAGGGTTGAACATCTTTAAATAGTAATAAACTCCTTGGGCTTGGGCATTAGCAGATCTTTGATTCAATTAATAATTAAAGCTAATTATTCTCCATATCTTTTTGCAAGAAAATAGCAACAACCTATTCTTCAAAATATCACAGAAATTGCTTGCTTCAATTTAAAGATACTCCAAGATTTTCGCACGCAATTACTTAATAAAAGCACAACAGATTGCAAAAAGAGCGCAACAAATAAAACATAACATTCTCAACAGAATGTTCTGTTAACATATGTTAGGGCATCGTGTTTGACATCATGCACAAAGTCCTGCAATACTAAGAAACACCACCTGCAGAATGTTAGAAACAACATGTCAAGACATCAAGTAAGACATCTTGATGAACCACTTTGTTTTAGCAAAATTGCTGCCAATACAGAACTAACAAACTCCCCCTTTGGAAAATTTTGGCTAAAACACTATAGCACCAAAAATGAACAGAGATCCCTGCAGCAGAAGCAACACACAAACACATCTAACATTCCAAGATAACCAGAAACTCCCCCTCAAGCCAAGGAGCAGAGAAAACCCAAGAAAACCAGCTGCACACACAGAACAAAACTACTAAGCTACTCTCCCGCTTTTTAGCCAGAATTAGACAAACATCAGACAGAAAATTCCATAACAAACATCGCTAAAATTAACATATAGAAGTTGTCATCAAAAGAGCAGTACAAACATCTTCAAAAATAAGATTATGCACACAAGAGTGCCACCAGAAAACCAGAACAGAATTCAAGCACACAAGGGTGCCAAAATAAATCCAGAAAAGAACCAAAATAACAACAAAAAAACTTCATGAACAGATCACTCAAGCATCTCTAGAACCAGCAGAGTCCTCACTCTCAGAATTGTCTTCATCACCCTCTGCATTGCCATCAGACTCACCAGAACCACCCTCCTCAGAACCTTCCTTCTCATTTGCATCCTCAACAGTATCACCTTCAGCCATTCTAAGAGTCATGATCATTCTTTCAAACTTCAGTTTTCTTTCAGTACTGACCCTAATAACCTCAGCCAGTTCCTTGCAGGCTTCTACCAACTCAGAAATTACCCCAGACTTGTTTATGGGTTGGTGTGAAGTAGAGGCAGATGTCATGACAATGTCAGGGACATGTTGACCTTCAAACAATTTATAGTGAAGGGACAAGGCAGACCCCCTTTTGTGAACAACATCAGAATAAGATAGGAAACCAAGGTGCTGATTTAAAATAATGCCACAGATAAGGGAGGGGAAGACAATGGGCATCTTCACGGCAAAAATGCCAGCTTGCTTCATAGTCTGATCAAATATAAAGGAACCATGAAATCCTATTATATAGCAAAAGATTGATGAGGGATTGAGATAACCGGGTACAACATTGGGCCCCATCGTCTTTTTACCTTTGTATTATGTCTTTTATGCTTCCGCCCCTTTCCGGTATCAGAGCCTGAAAAGTTTCTGATGGCCAACTAATTTGTTTCTGGGGAAGCTAAGTAAGGAACCTTGGTGTTGGTCTTCTTATATTGGTTACAATTTTATTTTGGAGGAGGGCAAAAGGGTGTGATATGGTACTGAACCCAGGAAAAGAGTTTCCGTTTTGTGCTTCAGTAACCCAAACATGAGTCCAAATCCTTATAACACTTGTAACTACTTATGAGAGAATAATACCAAGGAACCTGAAAAGCAAACCCAGATATTTCCCTAAAGGCGAAAAACTTATTCAACGACAAGTTATACTTCAACCAAACTACACAGAACTAGTTGAAGCCAGAGTGCAACTAAGGTGGTTAGAAGACGTAATACAACATTTCAAAGAAGAGATACCTGATCTTGCATACACTTTCAGGATCTAGAAGGAAGACCTTCAAAGAAGAATCCGGAACCTTGCAAGGTGAAGGACTCTTTCATGAACTGGAGAATTACTCCTGAAACCGCCATTTACAAAGAAGCCGTAAAAGCAACTGAATCCATAGAAGAACCCTCTGTCGGTTTTGCCAAACCAACCGACCATCTCAAAGGAGCTACTATAGCTCTACTCAAACAAAACAACACAATCATCCAACTTCTGGTACGTATCAGCGAAAAACTAGAAGACCTGTTCGAAGAACTACAGCAATTAAAGGCACACAAAAGAGGAAAAGCAACAACCTCCGGAAGTGATAACTTCGAAGAAGCTCTTGAAGGCATCAGAAGAAACCTTGAAGGAATTTCCCTCGGTAAGCCAGTAGAAAAGAAGCCAAAGGAAAAGGCCCCTTTTTACGTCTTTAAGGACCCCTTAAAGATTTTCACAACAAAAAAGAAACGCGTATGAATCAAGGCCCTTTCTCCTCTCAGAATTATCCGGGATATCTGAGGAGCCCAAGCGGAAAGATTGTGTCAAGATTTTGGAAGTTAAAACCATCATACAAAGATAGAGTTGAAATAAAGTTAAAAATCAGGTGGTGCAGAGACGTAGCGGAGTTCTTCACCGATATAGACAACGGAAAAGCAAGATCTCTAGCAAGTTGGTACAAAGAATTTGCAGAAGAACTGAGTTCTGAACTCAGGAGGCTTGCAAGATGAGCAGGAAACAACAGCTACCCCCTTTCACGGGAGTTGGAAGGAGCGAACAAATACCCTCACAGGAGGACCAAATTCGTGATTACCGCCTAGGAACCAGGTTAAGGTATGAAGCCCAAAGGAGACTACCAAGGATATTCGGAAACTAGTACCGGAGAAGCCTTGAAAGTCAAATTGATCCAAACCAAGAGCTAGAGATGTCCCAAAGAAGAAGAGTCATGATGATGCCAGCAGAAGTGCTATATGATTCCAGATGGCAAGAACCAAGACACCGTGTGTACCAGCACAGGTCATAAGAAAGGATTCTTGTAACCGGGGAAAATCAACAGTTAGATCTGAATTTTGTAAATCAGACTAGCTACGAAATACTCAGAAGAGAAGGATTCCAACATATTCATCTTGGCCTCATGATGATCAGGATACACCCATTTCACAACAAATTCGCAGGAACAAATGCGCTGATTGTACTACGTGACACCCGGTGGAATGGAGAAAGAGCCATTATAGGGTCTATGGAGATCGACTTATCAGAAGGAACGCAATTAGTTTATATTGTTCCTGAAATGATGATAAGTATCCATGACTTCTATAATCATATCCAGCTGGCAATCCAAACACGTGGATATGAGGACTGGCAAGGAGCCAAAAGCAATCTGTTAATCACAAGTAGTTACAAGTATTATAAGGATTTGAACTCATGTTTGGGTTACTAAAGCACAAAACGGAAACTCTTTTCCTGGGTTCAGTACCATACCACACCCTTTTGCCCTCCTCCAAAATAAAATTGTAACCAATATAAGAAGACCAATACCAAGGTTCCTTACTTAGCTTCCCCAGAAACAAATTAGTTGGCCATCAGAACCTTTACAGGCTCTGATACCATAAAGGGGAGGATGCATAAAAGACATAATAAAAAAGTAAAAAGAAAAGGTTCGGAACTTTTAATACCTTTTTCAAACTGAAATATTTTACAGAGTTTTTATTACGCAAACCTCACAAATTTACAAAAAAAAGGAAATTATGGTTTATAGTTTGTTTCAGAGTATGCAGTTGTGGTGATTCTCGATGATCTGAAACGAACCATGAAATCCTATTATATAGCAAAAGATTGATGAGGGATTGAGACAACCGGGTACAACATTGGGCCCCATCGTCATTATCTCAAATATCTGCGAATCTTTGCCTTTTGACTAAAGTACACACTAATTAATACACGCCAAACAACTTTACAAAGTGGGTAAGCATTATTACTCATTATTATTGAGTGGGAATCTACTTTCCCTAATATGCCAAATTACTTTATAAAGTAGGAATCTAAAAAGTTGATGTTGCTTTGCCTTTTATTCTGAACCGCACACGTTTCTTGAGTGGGCTCACCATGCTCCTTTGTATTTAGACATGTGCTTCTTCGAGGTCCTTGACCCACTGTTCCATTTTGTCCTTAATGTCTTCCAATTCCATGACTGCTGAGTCAACAAGGGGTAGTTGATCTCCCCAGTAGTTGTCCTTGGATGTTCTGATGAGACATTCCTGTGCTCGGATTGTGGCCATTTGTTGCAAGACTTTAAGTTCTACAATGGTTCTTTTTGCTTGTCTTGAGATAATTTGTGCTGCCAAGTATCTCTTCTCTCATGACTCCCTTGAGCTTTGTTCCTTGCCGGATGATTTGTACAGTTCTGCGACGATCTCGATGTTGTCCAAATCATTTTCTGGGTACATCTGAAAAGCCTCTCCATGTACTGATTCTGCTATTGATGAGGAACTTCCTGGAACTCCTTCAGGGATCCTTCCATAAGCTGTAGATCTTCCTTGAACAATAAAGGCCGTCCATGGCACGGATTCTTCTTCCATATCAATTTGGTGAAAACCCGACTTAAGGTCGAATTTTGAGTATATCTTGCTATTTCCGATTTTCTTTAGGATGGTATTGATTCCTGGTAAGATGTACTGGTCTTTGTGAGTGTTGTCATTCAATGTACGGTAGTTGAATACCATACACTCTTTTCCTTTTCTTTCCTTTTCTGTGAGTGGATAAATCTCTGTTCCTAAGTTTACCATTATGGCCATTGTCCTGTGCTTGCTTTTGCTTGGTCTTATTACTCCTAGCTGAAACAATGCCTCCACATGATTCCGAAAGGACTCCTCCATACTTCAGCTTCCATTTTGCCTCTTGTTTTGTTGAGCTTATTCCACTGAAATTTGTGAGGTACGGATTGGGTTCCAAAGCTTCCTTTGGTACACAGCTGACATTCAAGCAACAAGATGTTGCTCCTGTGTCAAGTATGTGTAGCACCCCAAAATTTGCTCTCTTACTTTAAGTACTATCTGACTTATGTTTCATTTCATTTTTGCATTATCATGTGTGCATATCATTGGTTTTTAGCATGGGGTCAAGGTGCCTGAGGAAAGTTCAAGAAGAGAAGATGTTCTTCAAAGGGTCAAGCAAGAGTCCTTATATTGTCCAAGAGATCTCAAGTGGATCACTCTCTCCTAACCAGTGCAGAAGTTAGGGTTTTGAGATTCTTGGGTTTATTGCTCCAATGGGCAAGCTTCTTGGGTTTTTATCATCACCAAATGGCATATCTTATCTTTGTTGGAGAGGATACACATCATATTCAGAGGAATTTGGATTTGGAGACTGTGCTATTTCCTCCTAGACTGAGGGTACCAAAATTAGGGTTTGCTATAAAGTCAGTTTATTTATGATTTTTTGGGCAAGACTTGATTCCATGGTATTCCTTGGGTCCCCAAGTATCTACGAGTGGAAGATTGTCCATCAGTTTGGTTCATGAGAGATTCAATTGGCCAATGGATTGCAAATCAGGAGAATTGGATAAAAGTCAACAGTGAGAGGGGAAGTCAACTGTGAAAGCTTGAGGTTCTCTTCAAGATTTTCAAGGTCTCACATTCTCATATGGTCTTCAAGAGTCAAGTTTTATGCCATTTATCAAGAATCAAGGGTTGATATGAAAGTTACTAAATATGGAAATGACCTATAATTTGAAAGTTTCCTTTTTGGGCAAGTTCTTACACTACATTCAACTTGACTTTTCATCGTCAAAGAAGCTTCAAATGAATTTTCCTCAAACATGAAAGTTGAAGATATTTTTCTCATCTTTCCAACAAGTACTAGATGGTCTCCATATCATTTGTGAAACTCAAGTTATGACCAAAAGAGGGCAAGGTGGTTTTTAGGGTTCCATTTTCACAACTTTTGCATTTTGGGACATAATGACCTATAATTGATTCCTTTGTTTCAAGACACATTCTAACATCAAATAATAATCCATAAGGGTAATTTTTGGCTTTTGAATCAAGTGGATCCATGGTTTATTCATCACTTATTTTCCATTATGCAAAATTGCAAAATCATTGAAAACTCATGAACCAAGACATCTCAAGGCCCAAATCAAATTCAGGTGTGATTAGCAATTGTTAAATAAGTGATCCATCATCAAGGGTTTGGATATACATGCATGGAGAAGGGTGTATTTCACATTAAGCAAATTTGTCAAATGGGCCAAAACTCATTAACCAAGGAGTGATTAAGACCCAAGTGATCATCAGTGGATTAACCCTAAGTATATAAAGTTACTCATGCACTGGTTGGGGGAGAACACACACGATTTTGGAGGAGAATCAAGTTTTAACCCTAAACCTTCTTTTCATCGAATCTCATCACACACGGCAGCTTTTCCAAAAATTCTTTCTCAGTCTTCCTCCTTGGGATCCATATAACACAAAGCACCCGTCATTGGAAGCTAAAAGCAAGGATACAGTTTGCTTGATCTCAGGTTAGTGATGATTTGCATGCTCTCTAAACTTCTCTTTTTGATGCGTATAATAATCTTTGATGTGCACTGATGATTCTGATGTGTTTTTCTTTGAGTTTGGACGCATGGTGTGGTTGTATCGTGAGTTTCAAAGTTTTGGATCCATCCTTGTTTCGTTCGTTTTGACTTATGTATTGGTTGTTTGTGATTTTGAGTTGTATATTTGATATCCTGGTGAAATTTTGGTCAGGAAGGTATATTCTTTTGCACGTTCTGGGTTTCTTTTGGTTGCAGGTGGCCGGAAGTGGTGGCCGGAACCCTGGCTCCGGCGACTGGTAAGGGTTCCGGTGAAGGTAGGGTTTGAATGAGGAAGATGAAGTTTTGACCGTTGATGGTTTTGATCGTACGGTCCCCAGCTCGCCACGCGTTTTAATTTTTTTTGTTTTTATTTTTGGTTTGTGTGTTTATTACCCCATGCTAACTATCGTGTACCCCAGGCTTACTTTTGATTGTGTGGACCTAATCCTGGACGTTGGTTTGATCATGTGGCTTACAGGTTGCCAACGAATTAAAATACCATGTACCTTACCACGTGCCATTTTTTTATTTTATTTATTTTCTGAGCACTTACGTGTGTGAATGTGCACCATTATTAATATGGACGTGCCAATTTATACCATTCATCATGATTACTTGGACTATGTTTGACTGAATGCTACACGTCAGATTTATCCTAAGGTGAATATTTAGTCTGACCGTTGGCTGGGTCTCACGTGGACTTCTCTTTTTTATTTTTGTTTCACTGATGGGTTTTAAGTGTTGGGCCTACTTTTCACACCCCCTCCTTTAGGCCTTTTTCCAATTCCAACGTGATTCTTTTGCTGATGCACCCCCATGCTTATTTTTATTTTTATTAATTATTGCATTTCATTTTAATTTTTTAAAAAATAGTTTCTTGCATTAAAAAATTCCCATAAAATTCATGAATCACATTTAGCATTTTATAAAATTTTCCCAAATTTTATTTTATCATTTTATTTTATTTTTATCATCCAAATTAATTATTTAATGGATTTCTTTTTGAATTGTTTATATTATGCATACCATGACTTGTTTATTTTATTTCTCATCATCCATAAAACATTTTGAATTCATTCTTTTTGCATTATTTCATCAACATATTGAAATGCATTAAAATATTTTTCTCTCATTTTTAAAACTTTTTCGTATTGCATTTCAATCCTCCTCTTTTGCATATTGAGCCATGTTTCTTGTTTGAACTTTGCATAATTGTTTGGGTGACCTATCTTGTGAATTTTTGCATGAGATTTTGACATGTTGTTTATTTCTAGTTGAGCTATTTTGATAATTAATCTGGTAATTTTAAAAGGTGTTTTGGTAATTATGAGATTGCTCTTTGTTTGAGGCCTTCTTGTATGCACACCTTTGACCATGTCTGATCACTTGTTTGAAGAGGGCACTTGTGCCATCATTTGGGTTTGCTTCTTTGACTTCATAATTCATGTTTAGGTAATCCACATTCTGTTTTGGTTGAATTTCATTTGGTTTATAAACATTTCTCTTTGGTTTGTGATTTGTTTGAGTTTCATTTGTTTTAGTGTCACTTATATCTACTTGTACTAGCATTTTATGCAGAGGCTGAGGTAAGTTATTTGAGGGTGTGGATAGTTGTCCATGTCCACCCTCACTCTTTCTTCCTCTCATATTTTATTTTATTTAGGTTTAGGTTGTTGTCAAACCTCCCCTTAGGGCCATCTTTGCATGATAACATTAGGATAGATTCTCCCCGTAGTGTTTTTCTTTTCTCTTGAGTCCCTCTTCTCATCTCAAAACATCTCTAAGATACTTAATAAGGTCAACTTGCCTTGCACTTAAGCCTTAAACATAGGAAATGAAGATTGAGGGGTCCCCCTTCTCTCTTCTAGAGTGTTTAGCATATGTCCAATTGGGGACGACCATGCGACGCATTCGTTCCCGTGTCATAGACTTTGGTTCAAGTTGAGTTATGAACTAACTCAAGTCACTTCTGTCCTAAAAAATACAAACAAACTTCAAACCTTTTTATCCTGCGGGATTGTCAAACTAAAGGCTATTTTCAAAAAGGGCACGTTACTTTCCGTCTGAGTCGCAAATAGGCATCGACCCTAACTGCCGGACGCGAACTTAACATTACTCATAAAAAACACAAAAAGAACTTGGTCCGAACTACGTTGACTCTGAATTCCCCATTGCACAAAGGGGGCACGTAGGCCTAGGACGTCGACGTCCTACCGAGTCTATCTTTGTCTTTCCCTTCCCCATTTTAGTGCAGCCATAGATTTTAGGATAACTCACCCTTAGAATAGACAACAAGCGTAGATCCCATCGAGTACGATGGACGCGTGGGGTGCTAGCACCTTCCCCTCGCGTAACCGACTCCCGAACCCAGGCTATGGTTGTGATAACCATTCCTTTCCCTCTTCCTCAGGTTTATGCGGTGTTCCCTTTCCCTCTCTTGGGATAAATTTACACGGTTGGCGACTCTGTTTACCGCGCCACTTTCGCGTTTGTACCTGGATGAAAATCCTGGGAGCGACAGCTGGCGACTCTGTTGGGGAATCTGGTTGACCTATGCTGGTCCATGTAACGCCCCAATTTTGTTAGATTTATTTAATAGAGTAGATTTAATTGGTTTTGGTTTTATATTATTTTATTATTGACTTTTATTTGAAAAAATGTTATTTTTCATCATTGTTTATGTTTTATCGCATTTTGAGAGCGTTTGGGAGATATTTGAGCTGAGGGGTATTTTGGTCTTTTGGGGGTTAGATATTTGTTGGTATAAGAATAGAAAGAAAAGAGAGAAAAATAGAAAGAAAGAGAAAGAAAGAAGGAAAAGAGAAAAGAAGAGGAAGAGAAGAAAAAGAGGGAGAAAAGGAAAATCATCAAACTCAATGCTTGGACTTCGATTAATCGGGTAAGGGTGAGAAGTTTCAATTATATCATGCTTGTATATGTATATGTATGTGTTGTTTGAATGTTTGGGTGAAAAATATAGGTTTTTCTATTTGGGGGAAATTGTGAGTAAATTGTAGAAATCGATGTTTTCACGGATGAATTGATGAAATACATGCCTAAATGTGTTCTAACATGTATTTTTGGGTCATTGGGTGTAATACTATCATGTGGGTTGAAGATTTGGATCATTTTCGGGTCCCAAACCCATTTTGGAGAAATTCTGGTTCGTCCAGATTCGCCAGGCGAGTTGGTGGCGAATCCGTTTCGCCAGGTATTCGCCAGGCGAATTTGCCTGGGACAGCAAAAACAGTATTTTCGTATTTTAGCCATAACCTTTGAACCGTAAGTCCGTTTTGGTCCCCGTTCGAAGTGTTAGAAAGCTTATGAAATATTCTTTCTTATAAAATTGGGTTGGAGAGCAGTAGATGATTTATTTAGGTCGTGGTTTTGGAAAAGTGTTGGGTTGTCGGGTTTTTATCGCGTATAATGTGTGCGATTGATGTGTTATCATGATATATGCTTTTGATATGTAACGTATAGCTTGTGTGTGGTTATATGACGTGAGTATATGTGATGAGATGTTGTGATAAGGTGTTGTGATGCGATGTTGTGATAATGTTGTTGTTGTGCGGTAAATACATTGTTTATGTGAAATTCAATGTATGTTGTGTGGTGACCTTTATGGTTTGAAATGCATTGTTTGAATTGTTTTGCAATGCATGAATGTGATGATGTTGAAGCATGTGACAAGTTGTTGTAATTGTTATGGTTGTTGAATTGTGGCCTAAGGGCAAGAATATGCAATGTGTAGTATTTGATTATATATGCTTGATTATGATTGCATTGGTTATATGTGGAAAATCATGATTTAGTTGATTATGTGCGAGTGTGTCGTCGGGTCCATTGGGGTAGAATGATTATATGTCGTTCCTGGTGGAGTACTCATTAGGGTAGAATGACTGTATGTTGTTCCTAGTGATGTACAATTGAGTTGTCGTGTCCACTGGGGTAGAATGACTATGTTGTCGTTCCTAGTGGGATACTCATTGGGGTAGAATGGCTATGTTGTCATTCCTAATGAGGTGTGCACTAGGGTAGAATGACTTTGTGTCGTTCCTAGTGTGGTGTCCACTAGGGTAGAATGACTATGTTGTCGTTCCTAGTAGGATACTCATTGGGGTAGAATGACTATGTTTTCATTCCTAATGAGGTGTGCACTGGGGTAGAATGACTGTATGTTGTTCCTAGTGTTGTTGTTGTATTCATTGGGGTAGAATGGCTATGTTGTCATTCCTAATGAGGTGTGCACTAGGGTAGAATGAATTTGTGTCGTTCCTAGTGTGGTGTCCACTAGGGTAGAATGACTATGTTGTCATTCCTAGTGGGATATTCATTGGGGTAGAATGACGATGTTGTCATTCCTAATGAGAGGTGCACTAGGGTAGAATGACTATGTTGTCGTTCCTAGTGAGGTATGTATTGGGGTAGAATGACTATGCTGTCATTCCCAGTTATGTGATGCGTGGTATTGTCGGGTCTTGATTGGATTGGTGAATTATGCATGATGTATATGTTGATGTGGAATGAGTAGAATTGTGCAGGTGTGCATGAATGGATAAACATATGATATGTGATGTGGTGGTGTGTTTTCATAGGTCATAACTGTGGTGTGCATTATGTGTGAAATGTGATTATATTGGTATAATCGTTATATGCCATGTGGTTGGATTGTTAGGAATATGTTATGTATTGGTGGCATGCTATATGTGTTAGTATGTGATGTATGTGGTGATAAATATTATATATGTGAATTTATTTGTGTTGTGGCATATTATTATGCAATCTTGTTATAGTTGTTATTTCTCACCCTTCTGCTGGAATATGCTTTTTATGGCATAGTGCAGATTGTCAGCTTTAGAGGCGAGGAGGCAAGTGGAAGAGTTAGATCTTCGTCTTTGCTTAAGTCTTGGTGTCTGCTCTGATACGTAGCACGGGAGTCGGGGAAACGATTATGTTATTAATGTATATAACTGTTGAATATATTTGGTATTACCTTTGTATGGAAAAAGTTTTCCCTTTGAGGGTATTCTATTTTATGCTATGTATCAAATTTATGAGCAGGGATGATGTTTTGTTTATTTAAAATGTGACATCCTTGTTTCTGTCGGAAAAATCAATTTTTAGTTACTCTGATTTTATTTATGTATTATTTATTCGCGATGGGAATTGGGGGTGTTACAGTCCATCCCTAAGCGAGTCAGTCCTAACACTTGCTTGTCTTTGTTCTCTTTGGGGGTTTTTGTTTCTGTTTTGCTTTATTTGTTGTATTTTATTTTACTGCACTTTTTGCATTGCATATTATTATCAGCTGCTGCACTGTTTTTCTGTTTGGCGGGTTGGGAGTTCTGAGAGATAAGCCCAATACCCAGGCTTGAGCATACACGTAGGATTAGCGTGACAAGTAGTTTGACTCGTGTGGTGTTTGGCCAGACGTAGTATACATGAAAACTCCACATCCAGACGAGGTTTTCTTCGGTAATGTTCTATCCTGCGCATTGGTGCAGATGATTGAATGTAACCTGGAAAGCTGTCGACTCTGGCGACCATTCCCGAGAACTCAGTAACGACACTCCTCCCGAGACGTGATAATGGCATACCAGAAATGGCAAACCCATTGCACATGTCGATCCGAGGACCCAATACTGGGAACTTGCTATAGGGTGTCCTTTGGAAAAGAATCGGTGGAAGCACTCCTCGTTTGGCGATAGTACTGTACCCCGAGGGATGAATGTACTATTGCTTCTCGACCTCAGTGCCGAAGCTGAGGACTTGCCATGGGATATTTTCTTTTTGAGGGGAATCAATTGAGGCCTCCTCGATTGGTGATGATGCCAAACCAGAAATGGTGAACGTATCATCATTTCTCGACCTGAGAGCCCGTGATATTGAGGATCCTCGGCTTTCTAGTACCCACATGTGAGAGGGCAGGGTGTTTACAGGTTTGCAGGTAACCTTGACCTTCAACATACCCGGTTTTCTGACCGGCAGATTTATCAGTGTGGTACTATGGTTATTTTGGTATTCTGGGTATTTGGGCAGACCTTTGAAATTATACAGTTGTTCAGTGCAACAGTTGTCCAGTCTGTGTGGCATCCTTGATCCCATGTGTGCATTTGCATCATCATTTTTGCATCCTGACATGTTTATTCATTTGCAGGGCTGCATCCTAACTTTGATTCTGGTTTTTGAAGACTATCAAGGATGAGTACTGAGAAGAGAAAGAACATCATAGTGTACAAGTTCCCATCACTTATTTTGGATCCTGTTCACAAGGTTGTTTCTATGGCAGAACCTGGGGAATTAACACTTGTGGACTTTGATGACATGCCGTAGTTTTCTATTTTCTTTCATTATTTGGACCACCGCCAGGCTTGTTGGTTGGGATCTATGATTATTGTGTTCAGACTTGTTATCTTGGATTTGTGATTGTTGACATTTGGGTTTCCTCTGGTTTTCTTAATATATGAGCAGAAGTTCCGTTCTATCTTGTTGTTAAACTGGAATCAAGGGGTGGATCGCCCTACGAATATTCAAACATGTTCATTTGCATTTGCATATTCATGATCATTTTGCATAATCATTTTGCATGACAGGTGTTTATCTCTGGTGTTCTTACTTTGTTCTTCTCTCAGTCAGGATTGACCAGCCAGTTCATCGGTATTTTACTCAGTCTGTGATAATCAGAGGATAGCCATGGAACAACTCCGTGCAGAGATGCTTGAAATGAAGGTTCAGATGAGGCAATTTGGGGAAGACATGTTGGTCATGTCCCAGGAGCAGAAGATGCTGAAGGAGGAGGTCAGTTATATGAAGACTCAGATGGGTTTGGTCATGAAAATTTTGAATAGGGTGTTAAAGAAGGAAGACAGTCCTGTGCTCGCTTCCATAACATAGGTCCTTACTCCTCCCATCTCTTTGGGATTTGATCTAGATCACAAATTGCCTCGTGAATCTCTTCCACAAATTGAGGATCCAGAGCTTTCCCAACAGCAGCCAGGTCGTGTCTCCCAAGATAAGCCTAAGAATAAAAAGTGTGCACAGAGACCGAAGCAGCCTGAAAGAGTTTTTCATCCACTCCCTATGCCATATTCTCAACTATTGCAGCATCTCCTTCAGTTGCAACTGGTACAGAAAAGGACTTTGGCTCCTCTCACTGGTAATCCCCCACCAGGCTACAATGCAAGAGCCCATTGCGATTTCCATTCTGGGGCACCAGGGCATACTGTGGAGAAATGTAGGGCCTTTCAGCACCAAGTCCAGGATTTGATTGATGCAGGGGCAATTGAATTCACGTCGGGCGGCATAAGCATACAAGGTGATTTTACTCAAATTGTTGCAAAGGAAGTGGAGACTCCTCCCCTCTTTGCAGGATCCACCTCAGGTCATGGACTTTCTCCTTTTGCTGCAGAAGCTCTACGTCAGCAATCTCTGTTTGTGCCTTAGCCAAGTGTGGAAAGGGAAGTGCAAGCGCAGGTGAGGCGCCCAAATCAGCAGCAGCCGCCAAATCATCAGCAGCAGAGGCAATTTGGACCAAGAAGGCCCAAGAGGATATTTGATCCTATTCCTATTCCTTATAGTCAGTTGTTTGCCCGCTTGCTCAAGAACTCTCTGATTCAAATAAGGAGTACCACGCCGGTACCGTACCCTATTCCTCCAGACTTTGATATGAATGCTAGGTGCGAGTTCCACTCGGGAACGTTTGGGCATACAATTGATAATTGCGATGCATTCCACCACAAGGTGCAAGACTTGATCGACTCAAAGGTCATCACGCCAGATGGTACCCCTTTGGATTAAAGCTTCTTTATCAGAGTGAGCACTCGAGGCTACGAAGACATCATCAGAAATAATAAGCCCAGACTGAGCCGAGTCTCCTCAACGATGGCGATCTTCAGTTTCTTTACTGCATTTTCTTTTGTAGTCTTTCATTTCTTGTTAAAGCATTGTATGCACGTAGAAACTTGTTTGTTTTTAATGACAATCATAATACAATGAGCATGTTTTTCTTGAAGTAATCCATTCGTGTTCATTCTTAAATGTTTATATGCACTGCAATACTAATTTTCTTGTCTAGAACTCGAGGGAGGATGACGAAATAAGAGCGCAAATTTCTAATGGTGCGCTTTTGGATAAACCCCTGTTAAGGATGTACAGGCATTGTTTCAAATCCCTAAACACTGGAGATATAAGGGAGATAGACCCTCGTTAACCCCTTTGAGCCTTGAAGTAGGAGTTTCTTTCGTACGAAAAAACCCTCATACTTAACCTAGGGGCAGGGTAGGCGTCAGTTAGTTTGACCGAGCGTTCAAATTTCAAGGAGAGTGTGCATCTGAGGATCCATTACCTTCTATCCCACCGTCAAGAGGTCAAGAGATGTGAAACCACAATGGTTATCCATCAACAATCAAGGAGTGAGGAAGTCACAACCCTTTCAAGCAAGTAAGACAACCAGTGTCACACGCTTTGTTTAAAAAGGGGAATAAAAAAGAAATCCCGCTAAGTCGAAACTTGAAAACAAGTGACTTAGGCAAAAGTTAGGGCATCCCGCTGGACTTCAAAATCGAAAAGCTCAAAAGAGTCAGTCTAGGCAAGAATTAGGGATCAAAAAGCAAAAGAAAGAAGAAGCGAAAAGCATTACAAAAGAAAATCCTCGATAAGAACAAATTCGTGTGGTTACAGACACAAAAGATAAAAAGGGGTGACTGTCATTCCAAAACCCCCTTAGGTGCCAAACCATTAGTGGCATAGGTTCCTTGAGGATCATAAAACCTTTTGAGAGATGAGCGCTTGCGTCGAATTAGCTGAACTTAGGACTGGAGAACGTCATGGAGAGTGGGTGGGCACTGATAAACTTTGAGTCTTAAATCTTTCTTTTTCTCAAAACCGCGAATCGGACCACGTTACAACCCTTAAAAGTCCTAATTGAAACAGGGTTTATTCCGAAAGCGTACTTCAACAGGATAGCGTTCCTGACTCCTATGAGTTATGCTAATAAGGTTTGTTGGTATTGCATGTGCGCATTATTTTGCCATTCAAAATCAAGGTCGCATCCTAGCTAGTGATTCGTTCACAAAGATTGGCGACGCATTTTCAATAAAGCTTCAAGGTTAACATGAGCATTGCATTAGAATTGTCATTCTCATAATAAACATTTTCTGCTTGCATGTGTTTGATATAAAAGAAGCTTACACTATGAACGTCAGTCGAGAAGCTCGATCACGCCAAGTCGAGATGGTGAAAACTCCGAAGGACAATCGTGTCAAGGGGTATGTGGCCAAGAGACTGTGCGTAGCCTGGGGGTTCCCGATAAATGGTGATAAGATGCAGCTAATCTGGAGCAGTTACGTTGAAAACTCTCCCTAAAGCAGCCGAACTGGGGGAATTAGGTTGATTCGACAAATCTCTGTAAGATCAGTCAGGGGAAAAGGTCCTTCAAGAATTGGGGCAGGCCACCTCTAGAGGGCGAGAGATTGTCCACTCCTGAAAATGGTTAATTGAAAACACTTCCTCAAGGTTCAAAATACTAAAGCAGAGTATTTTCAAGTCATTACAAATCCTTTCAATGTACTTCATAGATTATGAAGTCTGGGGCAGTTATGTCGAGATCTGATAAATCTCTCCAAGAGTTTGAAGACCCTGGGGCAGTGCGAATGCCCGGTCTTCTATAAAATCCTCTTGAGATGATTTCCTCCATTAGACCTGGTGGTCTGGGGCAAGTGGAACGTTCAAAGGGCCGTTTATAAACATAGAGACAGGTCAGGTTGAGTGGCAACAGGATCGTACTTCCCCAGTAGGGTTGCTCCCCCCCAGCATTGAGATTGCACCTTTCCTCAGCAGAGCAGACTTTCCCCAGCAGGAGACTTATGGAATATTTTCTCTGGATCAAGACATTATTTCCCCACAGAATCAGGGTGTTCACTTCCCCCATCCAGTCAGGAAGCGCGCTTTCACCGACAACGTTATGTTCTAATCCCCAGCAAGGCGAGGATAAAGTCATTCGCCCCTTCAGCAGGCTAGGTTCAGCAGTATCCCTAAGCAGGATGGTATTATGGGTTGTTTTCCCTAAGCAGGATGATCATGGGCTGGCATCCCCCAACAAGTTCTAAGCCCATTGGTTATTAGCAATCCTCAGCAACTGACTTCTGGTTCTGTCATTGGCATTCATTCTCAACTCCCCCAGCAGAGGAGAAATCTCAGGTTTTGGATGTTACCTTCAGTAAAGGACATGTGTAACCCCCGGTAGTGTGGAGGTTCTTTTGGGATTTCATCCCTAGTAGAAGTTGTGGATCCAAAGGGTCGGTCAGCGTGGTCCTTCTCAGCAGAGTTCTTGGATTCAGAGGACAATTTATTTTTGTCATCCCCAGCTGAATTGATCTTTTCTCTCCAGCATTTATTTTGCCGGAGGGACCCTTTTTGCATATCATAAGCATTTGAATTGCATTCTCAAACGCGTAGCATTTCCACTTCGTGTGGAGCATTACGGCAAAATTCAAACATATGCATTTGAAGCATAAGCCAGGTTTGATACTTTCTTTGCCAGTTCTCTTTCTCAGCAGAGATGGCATAACTCAGGAGATTTTGGTCCATCCTCGGTGAGATCGCCGAGGAATGTGTTCATCCTACCTGTACTCCCCAGTAGAGTCTTTTATTTAGACTTCTCCTTTCCCCAGCGAAGTCATCTTATCTGTGGGTTGTAAGTCCGTTGATTTCACCTCTCCCCCTTTCGGTTCACGACCGTATTCTTGCTAGGAGTTTGCCTTGGATTGGCCAATCTCTTTTGGTGAAATCCAGTTCTCGTCTGACTTATTCTGTAAATCCAGTTCTCGTCTGGTAGTTAGTTCTCGACTGACTTATTTGGTGAAACCCAGTTCTCGCCTGGTAGGTAATTCTCGTCTGACTTATTCTGTAAATCCAGTTCTCGTCTGGTAGTCAGTTCTCGACTGACTTATTTGGTGAAATCCAGTTCTCGCCTGGTAGTCAGTTCTCGCCTGACATCTCTTTTGTAAACCCAGTACTCGCCTGGTAGTTAGTTATCGTCTGACATCTCTTTTGTAAACCCAGTACTCACCTGGTAGTCAGTTATCGTCTGACATCTCTTTTGTAAACCCAGTACTCGCCTGGTAGTTAGTTATCGTCTGACATCTCTTTTGTAAACCCAGTACTCGCCTGGTAGTCAGTTATCGTCTGACCTATTGTTGTGGTAAACCCAGTTCTCGCCTGGTAGTCAGTTCTCGCCTGACATCTCTTTTGTAAACCCAGTTCTCTCCTGGTAGTCAGTTATCGTCTGACATCTCTTTGGCAAATCCAGTTCTCGCCGGGTAGTCAGTTATCGTCTGACCTATTGTTGTGGTAGTCAGTTCTCGTCTGACTTATTTCGTGAAACCCAGTTCTCTTTCTCAACAGAGATGGCATAACTCAGAAGAGTTTATTTCACTTTATCTCCCAGCGTAGTCTGCCTTCGGTCGGTCTACCCTTTCGAGTTCGTCTTCGGCCGTCCTCGTTAGCACTTCATTTTGTATCTATCCACAGGTTACAAATTTTCGGGTTCTTTTTTATATTCAATCACCTTCTACCTTGAAGGTCTGAGAGCCGTTGCTATCACCCTTTCAGGACCAAGTTGATTGAATAGGGGCAGCTGTAGCACCCCAAAATTTGCTCTCTTACTTTAAGTACTAACTGGCTTATGTTTCATTTCATTTTTGCATTATCATGTGTGCATATCATTGGTTTTTAGCATGGGGTCAAGGTGCCTGAGGCAAGTTCAAGAGGAGAAGATGTTCTTTAAAGGGTCAAGCAAGAGTCCTTATATTGTCCAAGAGATCTCAAGTGGATCACTTTCTCCTAACCAGTGCAGAAGTTAGGGTTTTGAGATTCTTGGGTTTATTGCTCCAATGGGCAAGCTTCTTGGGTTTTTATCATCACCAAATGGCATATCTTATCTTTGTTGGAGAGGATACACATCATATTCAGAGGAATTTGGATTTGGAGACTGTGCTATTTCCTCCTAGACTGAGGGTACCAAAATTAGGGTTTGCTATAAAGTCAGTTTATTTCTGATTTTTTGGGCAAGACTTAATTCCATGGTATTCCTTGGGTCCCCAAGTATCTAGGAGTGGAAGATTGTCCATCAGTTTGGTTAATGAGAGATTCAATTGGCCAATGGATTGCAAATCAGGAGAATTGGATAAAAGTCAACAGTGAGAGGGGAAGTCAACTGTGAAAGCTTGAGGTTCTCTTCAAGGTTTTCAAGGTCTCACATTCTCATATGGTCTTCAAGAGTCAAGTTTCATGCCATTTATCAAGAATCAAGGGTTGATATGAAAGTTACTAAATATGGAAATGACCTATAATTTGAAAGTTTCCTTTTTGGGCAAGTTCTTACACTACATTCAACTTGACTTTTCATCATCAAAGAAGCTTCAAATGAATTTTCCTCAAACATGAAAGTTGAAGATCTTTTTCTCCTCTTTCCAACAAGTACTAGATGGTCTCCATATCATTTGTGAAACTCAAGTTATGACCAAAAGAGGGCAAGGTGGTTTTTAGGGTTCCATTTTCACAACTTTTGCATTTTGGGACATAATGACCTATAATTGATTCCTTTGTTTCAAGCCACATTCTAACATCAAAGAACAATCCATAAGGGTAATTTTTGGCTTTTGAATCAAGTGGATCCATGGTTTATTCATCACTTATTTTCCATTATGCAAAATTGCAAAATCATTGAAAACTCATGAACCAAGACATCTCAAGGCCCAAATCAAATTCAGGTGTGATTAGCAATTGTTAAATAAGTGATCCATCATCAAGGGTTTGGATATACATGCATGGAGGAGGGTGTATTTCACATTATGCAAATTTGTCAAATGGGCCAAAACTCATTAACCAAGGAGTGATTAAGACCCAAGTGATCATCAGTGGATTAACCCTAAGTATATAAAGTTACTCATGCACTGGTTGGGGGAGAACACACACGATTTTGGAGGAGAATCAAGTTTTAACCCTAAACCTTCTTTTCATCGAATCTCATCACACACGGCAGCTTTTCCAAAAATTCTTTCTCAGTCTTCCTCCTTGGGATCCATATAACACAAAGCACCCGTCATTGGAAGCTAAAAGCAAGGATACAGTTTGCTTGATCTCAGGTTAGTGATGATTTGCATGCTCTCTAAACTTCTCTTTTTGATGCGTATAATAATCTTTGATGCGCACTGATGATTATGATGTGTTTTGCTTTGAGTTTGGACGCATGGTGTGGTTGTATCGTGAGTTTCAAAGTTTTGGATCCATCCTTGTTTCGTTTGTTTTGACTTATGTATTGGTTGTTTGTGATTTTGAGTTGTATATTTGAGATCCTGGTGAAATTTTGGTCAGGAAGGTATATTCTTTTGCACGTTCTGGGTTTCTTTTGGTTGCAGGTGGCCGGAACCCTGGCTCCGGCGACTGGTAAGGGTTCCGGCGAAGGTAGGGTTTGAATGAGGAAGATGAAGTTTTGACCGTTGATGGTTTTGATCGTACGGTCCCCAGCTCGCCACGCGTTTTAATTAATATATTAGAATTAGAATCATACAAGTTTCACCACTTCATAACTAACAACCATATAACATTCATCATAACAACACATCCATTAATACGACTCAATGCGACTTAACTTATGCAGATGCATGTGGTACCATTTCGGAGTAGAACTCCCAACTTAAACATACGCCAGGTTATCGAGGCATTTTCAACTTAAACAGGTGCCATCAAGGGCCAACTTAATCAATGCCATCAAGGCCAACTTAAATAATGCAATGTATGCGACATATGAACGACATACAATTAACAACATCAACACAACAAATACAACTCAGCACAACGTAAACAACTTTCAATTTTGGCTATTTGAGCCTCCAACCAAAACATGTCCATATTTTGGGACAAAAACCAATTCAATCAACTGTACCTACAATTCCACGCATTCAACTTAATTTGACAAAAATAAACACCATTCACGTATCTACTCGTATATACGAACTTCCCCAAAAAATTTCATTCGATTCCGGGCAACTAAATATACCGCTTAATTTGGCTACACCGGGTAATTCGGTACTATTTCGTTCTTACTAATTACTACAGATTAATTTATTAATTCAGTTAAATTATTAAATTACTACTGCAACATATTATGCTACTATTTTTTTTTTACTGTCATCAAAATCAACTCTGCTACTAAATTATCACTACCTGCTAGGACCTGCTATCTGTTATTTGTAATCAACTAAGAAAATTAACCAAAACTATGCTACAGGTGTGTGTAGCTAGCGCATGAAAATGGATTAAGGTGGAGTTCCACCAATACAAGTGGCGGTCCCCACTTATCCATAATACATATATAAAATTCGAATTTTTTTCTTCTTCTTTTGGGTTCATGCGCTGCTTCCCAGTATATATATATATATATATATATATATATATATATATATATATATATATATATATATATATATATATATATATATATATATATACATTGCACCTATTCCACTCTATAACATAAATTTTTATTAGATTAAATTCCTACCTTTTCCATTAATATATAAACACATTACAAAGCCACTTAGAAAAATGCTTCAAAGATTTAATTCAAAAGTCAAAATCGCTACAGTACCAGAAAAAGAAAAAGTGCATCGCTACAGGCTATGGCATTGAAATATGGTTTCTAATTACTCTATCAAATGATAATGGGTCTCTATAATATACCAATTTCAATCCAATAAATACCACATAGTGAAAAATTATATAAATTCCAATTCCTACATACTAACTATCATTCTCCCGGTTATAAAATTCGAACCCCACCCTTACCTGATTGGATCGAAGGTAGCTCGAATTTCTTGATTTTTCGACACCGGCAGCAATTTCTCGTCCTCTTCTCCCTAATTCACTGTCGCAGCTTTTCTTCTCTACTCTTTTAGGTTTTAGTTTTTTTTTTTTTACTACTTTAACATAACTAGAGATTTAATAAAATAGTGGGTCACTATGTCTTAATGGGCTTACTACTAGTCACTTAGAAGTTGCTATTTCCACACATAACTAAACTCAAGTATTTAAATTAATAATTCTACTAAACTAATATTATTTATAATATTAATTTCCCGACTAATTTATACTCGACTATCAACTTACCGACTTAACCACATAATCGACATATTCATCAATTATTCGGGAATTTACTTAATAATATTTTGATTATATTATTTCTAATATAATTCTACGACTAAACCAACTTAAATACCAACTTATCAATTAAATCTCCTCAACACCAAATTAACCGAATAATCACAAATAAACAATTAAACATTTAATTAAATAAATAATTAAATATTCGGGGCGTTACAACTCTCCCCTACTTAGAATATTTTCGTCCTCAAAAATTTACCTGATTCAAACAGCTCGGGATAGGAGTCTTGCATCTTGCTCTCCAATTCCCATGTCATGCTTTCTCCAGTAGCTCCCAACCAGACAACTTTGACCAATGCAATTTCCTTTCCTCTTAGGGTCTTCATCTCACGTTCCGCAATTCGTACAAGCATCGTTTCCACGGTAAGATTATCCCGTACTTGCACGTCATCCATACTAACCACATGAGATGGATCTGAAATGTACTTCCGGAGTTGTGACACATGAAACACATCGTGCAAATTTGAAAGATTTGGCGGTAATGCCACCCGATAAGCAACTTTTCCAACTCTGTCCAAAATTTGATATGGACCGATAAAACGAGGAGTGAGCTTCTTAGACTTCAAAGCTCGTCCGACACCAGTCACAGGCGTGACTCTAAAAAATACATGGTCACCAGCTTGAAATTCTAAATCCTTCCTTCGCTTATCATGATAACTCTTCTGTCTACTTTGTGAAGCTTTCATCTTTTCTCGGATTAACTTCACCTTTTCAGTAGTCTCTCGAACAACTTCCGGTCCAAGCACTATACTTTCTTCGGATTCATGCCAACATAAAGGAGTCCTACATCTCCGACCATATAACGCTTCGAGAGGTGCCATTCCGATACTAGAATGGTAACTGTTATTATAAGTGAACTCTATTAACGGTAGATGGGTGTCCCACGAACCCCCTTGCTCGAGAACACATGCTCGCAACAAATCCTCCAACGACTGAATAGTCCTCTCAGTTTGACCATCCGTCTGAGGGTGATATGCTGAACTCAACCTCAACTTAGAACCCAACGCTTCTTGCAAACTCTTCCAAAAATCGGAAGCAAACCTCAGATCTCTATCCGACACAATACTCAAAGGAACACCATGCAGCTTCACAATTACACGAATATAAATCTCCGCCAACTTCGACACTGGAAAAGTGATGTTAATAGGTATAAAATGAGCCGACTTCGTAAGCCTATCAACAATCACCCATATCGAATCATGTCCTCTTAAGGTATTAGGTAACCCTGTCACAAAGTCCATAGAAATGCTGTCCCATTTCCATTCTGGAATTTCCAACGGTTGCATCAACCCTGCAGGTTTCTGATGCTCAACTTTCGATTTCTGACAGGTTAAACACGCATACACAAATTGCGCCACATCGCGCTTCATCCCAAGCCACCGAAACAATTTCTTCAAGTCGTGATACATCTTTGTAGCTCCCGGATGAATACTCAAATTGCTCCTGTGACCTTCCTCAAGAATCATCTTTTTCATATTTGCATCATCAGGAATACAAATCCGATCGCGGAATCTCAACACACCATGCATATCCAACTTAAAATCATTATTCTCAGACTGATCGATTCCAACCATCGAATCTACCAATTTCACATCTAACTTCTGAGCTTCTCTGATACTGTCCAAAAAATCATTGTTAATCTTCAACATTCCCAGAGTAACACTCTGCGGCGTCACCTCGCAAACTAAACTCATATCTCTGAATTGTTCAATTAATTCCAATTCTTTAGCCATCATTGCTGACATATGTAAAGTCTTTCGGCTTAAAGCATCAGCCACTACATTAGCTTTTCCTGGGTGATAGTTCAAACCGAAATCATAATCCTTTAGTAATTCCAACCACCTGTGCTGTCTCATATTCAACTCTTTCTGATCAAACAAATATTTTAAACTCTTATAATCACTATAAACTTCAAATCTAGAGCCATAGAGGTAATGCCTCCAAATCTTCAGCACAAAAACCACTGCAGCAAGTTCCAAATCATGCGTAGGATAATTCCTTTCATGAGTTCTCAACTGTCGAGACGCATAAGCAATTACTTTATTATTCTGAATAAGCACACCTCCTAAACCCATCAACGAAGCATCACAATAAACCACAAACGGTTCTCCTGGATTCGGTAATGTCAAAACCGGGGCCGACGTCAACCTCTTCTTCAATTCTGTAAAACTCTCTTCGCACTGAACATCCCACACAAAAGCTTTACTTTTACAAGTTAATCTAGTTAACGGAAGTGCCAACTTAGAGAAACCTTTAATAAACCGTCTATAATAACCAGCTAGTCCCAAAAAACTTCTAATCTCAGTAGCCGACCTTGGAGTTTCCCATTGCAACACAACATCTACTTTAGAAGGATCCACGGCAATACCACTACCCGAAATCACATGACCAAGAAAGCTGACTTCTTTCAACCAGAACTCGCACTTGGACAGCTTCGCATACAATTTCTTGTCTTTCGAAATTCCCAACACTGTTCTCAAATGTTCCTTATGCTCTTCTTCTGACTTAGAGTAAATCAGAATATCATCAATGAATACAACCACAAAACGATCCAGATAAGTATGAAAAATACGGTTCATGCATTCCATGAATACTCCCGGCGCATTTGTAACACTGAAGGGCATCACCGAATACTCATAGTGTCCATACCGTGTTCAGAACGCCGTCTTCTGAATATCCTCATCTTTCACTTTAATCTGATGATAACCCGATCTCAAATCGATCTTGCTAAACACGCGAGCACCTACCAACTGATCCATCAAATCATCTATTCTTGGAAGTGGGTACTTGTTCTTAATTGTCACTTTATTCAGCTGTCTATAATCAACACAAAGTCTCATACTCCCATCTTTCTTCTTTACTAACAACACTGGAGCTCCCCACGGCGATACACTTGGTCTCACAAATTTCTTTTCAAGTAACTCCTCCAATTGCTTCTTTAATTCAGCCAACTCGGATGCTGACATTCTGTACGGTGCCATCGAAACAGGTCTAGTACCAGGTACAAGATCAATTCCGAATTCAACCTCTCTCTCAGGCGGCACACCAGGAATTTCATCAGGGAAAACTTCAGGAAATTCATTCACCACTTGCAATTCATCAATCTTTGCTTTACTCTCAATAGACAGCGTTGCCATCAATGAAAACATCTGAGCTTCCTCCTTCATCAATTTCTGCAACTCTCTGAAAGACAACAATCCAACTCCTTCCTCTTTTGGAGTAGAAAACCTCACCGACTTGCGATAACAGTTTATATGAACATAGTTATACTCTAACCAGTTCATACCTAGGATTACATCCATTCCGGTCAACGGAAAACAAACCAAATCAACATAAAAGTCTTTATCGAAGATCGATAAAGGACACCTTAAACACACAAGAGAAGTAGTCACCGATCCCTTAGCTGGAATCTCGATGATTAATTCTCCATTCATAGTAGACAATTTAAGACCCAATCTTTGAACACAATCAGCAGAAACAAAACAATGAGTAGCACCAGTGACAATAATAGTAATTAAAGGAGTACTATTAATGAAACATGTACCTCTGATAAGTCTGTCCTCATTAGCTGTCTGAGTTCCTGCTAACGCGAACACTTTTCCGGTCTGAGCTTTCTTTGGCTTCTGACACTGATTACCAATATGCCCCTCTTCACCACAATTAAAACAGACCATCTCCTTATGCTTACATTCAGACATAGTATGTCCCATCTTACCACAACGAAAACATTTCTTCACCTCATAATTGCACGCAGTACTCTTATGGCCAGGTTTCCCGCAATTGAAACAAGTTATGCCAGCAGGAGCATCTCCCCTACTAGTCTTCTTGCCCTCAGTCGCTCTCTGTTTACCTTTTCCAGCTGGAGCATCATAAGGCTTACCACGGTTCTGCTGTTGCTTGCCTCTTCTATCACTAATAATTTTGTAGTGAGCATTGTTGTCCTCTTCATAAATTCTGCAACTATCGACCAAATCAGAAAAGACACGAATCTTCTGATACCCAATAGCTTTCTTGATTTCAGAGCGCAACCCACTCTCAAATTTGATGCATTTAGAAAACTCAGCATCATCACCGGTATAGTACGGATAAAACTTAGCCAGCTGAACAAACTTCGCAGCATAATCAGTAACCGACATAGTTCCTTGCTTCAGCTCAAGAAACTCAATCTGCTTCTTACCACGGACATCTTCTGGATAATACTTCCTCAGAAACTCCCTTCGGAACACATCCCAAGTGATAAATTCACCTGTAGTCTCCAACCTCTGACGAGTCTCTAGCCACCAGTCATCAGCTTCGACTGCTAGCATATGAGTCCCATAACGAACCTTCTGCGCTGGAGTGCAGTCCATCACCCGGAAGATCCTCTCAATCTCTTTCAACCAATCCAACGCTTCGTCAGGATCATACTTGCCCTTGAAGGTAGGCGGATTCTCTCTCTGAAATGTTGCCAAGCTACGAGATCCATCATTCTCGCCAGCGTTCGGTAAATTCTGCACAGCTTAAGCCATTGCTTGCATTGCAGCAGCCATTGCATCATCGTTCCTTCCAGCCATCTCAACTTATCACTGCAACATAAACAACGATTAGAACTAATTAACAATACTCGATTGATAAACTACACTACGACTCGACAACTTGGCCGGACGGACCGACCTGCTCTGATACCACTAATGTAACACCCTGATTCTACCCAACGTAATTATATAATATCAGAGTATAAAATTACAACATACAGGATGTCACATTCATTTCAACTTAAACATATAATACAATCACCTGTAAATCATATATAAAGAATACAACTCTCTGGATAACTGATTCGAACCTGTTTAGTCTTTAAAATATAACAACTTTAACTTTCATGCAGCGGATTCATAAGTTCAACATAAAAATTTCTTAATTTTGAATTCAACAAAAACAACAACTCCCAATCAACAAGTCTTTACCATTCAAATAGTTAAAGCATCCTCATCCAACATAAAACAACTTCAAATGTAAGCCTTTAATAAAAATAATATAAAGTTCAGCAACTTAAACATAATTCAATCAATAGGAAAAACACGCGATTATCCCCCGAGTGCTACGTATCAGAGTGACAACCACCGACTCGAACTAATGAAGGTAGGCTTCCTTCATTTCGGATTACCTGCACGTTACCAGTATAAAGGCAACGACGAAACAAAGAAAGGGTGAGATATCCAATAATATAATCAAAAGTATGATAATTAATATATTAGAATTAGAATCATACAAGTTTCACCACTTCACAACTAACAACCATATAACATTCATCATAACAACACATCCATTAATACGACTCAATGCGACTCAACTTATGCAGATGCATGTGGTACCATTTCGGAGTAGAACTCCCAACTTAAACATACGCCAGGTTATCGAGGCATTTTCAACTTAAATAGGTGCCATTAAGGGCCAACTTAATCAATGCCATCAAGGCCAACTTAAACAATGCAATGTATGCGACATATGAACGACATACAATTAACAACATCAACACAACAAATACAACTCAGCACAACGTAAACAACTTTCAATTTTGGCTATTTGAGCCTCCAACCAAAACATGTCCATATTTTGGGACAAAAACCAATTCAATCAACTGTACCTGCAATTCCACGCATTCAACTTAATTTGACAAAAATAAACACCATTCACGTATCTACTCGTATATACGAACTTCCCCAAAAAATTTCATTCGATTCCGGGCAACTAAATATACCGCTTAATTTGGCTACACCGGGTAATTCAGTACTGTTTTGCTCTTACTAATTACTACAGATTAATTTATTAATTCAGTTAAATTATTAAATTACTGCTGCAACATATTATGCTACTATTTTTTTTTTACTGTCATCAAAATCAACTCTGCTACCAAATTATCACTACCTGCTAGGACCTGCTATCTGTTATTTGTAATCAACTAAGAAAATTAACCAAAACTATGCTACGGGTGTGTGTAGCTAGCGCATGAAAATGGATTAAGGTGGAGTTCCACCAATACAAGTGGCGGTCCCCACTTATCCATAATACATATATAAAATTCGAATTTTTTTCTTCTTCTTTTGGGTTCATGCGCTGCTTCCCAGTATTTATATATATACATTGCACCTATTCCACTCTATAACATAAATTTTTATTAGATTAACTTCCCACCTTTTCCATTAATATATAAACACATTACAAAGCCACTTAGAAAAATGCTTCAAAGATTTAATTCAAAAGTCAAAATCGCTACAGTACCAGAAAAAGAAAAAGTGCATCGCTACAGGCTATGGCATTGAAATATGGTTTCTAATTACTCTATCAAATAATAATGGGTCTCTATAATATACCAATTTCAATCTAATAAATACCACATAGTGAAAAATTATATAAATTCCAATTCCTACATACTAACTATCATTCTCCCGGTTATAAAATTCGAACCCCACCCTTACCTGATTGGATCGAAGGTAACTCGAATTTCTTGATTTTTCGACACCGGCAGCAATTTCTCGTCCTCTTCTCCCTAATTCACTGTCGCAGCTTTTCTTCTCTACTCTTTTAGGTTTTAGTTTTTTTTTTTGTTTTTACTACTTTAACATAACTAGAGATTTAATAAAATAGTGGGTCACTATGTCTTAATGGGCTTACTACTAGTCACTTATAAGTTGCTATTTCCACACATAACTAAACTCAAGTATTTAAATTAATAATTCTACTAAACTAATATTATTTATAATATTAATTTCCCGACTAATTTATACCCGACTATCAACTTACCAACTTAACCATATAATCGACATATTCATCAATTATTCGGGAATTTACTTAATAATATTTTAATTATATTATTTCTAATATAATTCTACGACTAAACCAACTTAAATACCAACTTATCAATTAAATTTCCTCAACACCAAATTAACCGAATAATCACAAATAAACAATTAAATATTTAATTAAATAAATAATTAAATACTCGGGGCGTTACAGAACACACACGATTTTGGAGGAGAATCAAGTTTTAACCGTAAACCTTATTTTCATCGAATCTCATCACACACAGCAGCTTTTCCAAAAATTCATTCTCAGTCTTCCTCCTTGGGATCCATAGAACACAAAGCACCCGTCATTGGAAGCTAAAAGCAAGGATACAGTTTGCTTGATCTCAGGTTAGTGATGATTTTCATGCTCTCTAAACTTCTCTTTTTGATGCGTATAATAATCTTTGATGTGCACTGATGATTCTGATGTGTTTTGCTTTGAGTTTGGACGCATGGTGTGGTTGTATCGTGAGTTTCAAAGTTTTGGATCCATCCTTGTTTCGTTCGTTTTGACTTATGTATTGGTTGTTTGTGATTTTGAGTTGTATATTTGAGATCCTGGTGAAATTCTGGTCAGGAAGGTATATTCTTTTGCACGTTCTGGGTTTCTTTTGGTTGCAGGTGGCCGGAAGTGGTGGCCGGAACCCTGGCTCCGGCGACTGGTAAGGGTTCTGGCGAAGGTAGGGTTTGAATGAGGAAGATGAAGTTTTGACCGTTGATGGTTTTGATCGTACAGTCCCCAGCTCGCCACGCGTTTTAATTTTTTTTGTTTTTATTTTTGGTTTGTGTGTTTATTACCCCATGCTAACTATCGTGTACCTCAGATCATGTTCTCTCATCAGGCTTACTTTTGATTGTGTTGACCTAATCCTGGAAGTTGGTTAGATCATGTGGCTTACAGGTTGCCAATGAATTAAAATACCATGTGCCTTACCATGTGCCATTTTTTTATTTTATTTATTTTCTGAGCACTTACGTGTGTGAATGTGCACCATTATTAATATGGACGTGCCAATCTATACCATTCATCATGATTACTTGGACTTTGTTTGACTGAATGCTACGCGTCAGATTTATCCTAAGGTGAATATTTAGTCTGACCGTTGGCTGGGTCTCACGTGGACTTCTCTTTTTTATTTTTATTTCGCTGATGGGTTTTAAGTGTTGGGCCTACTTTTCACACCCCCTCCTTTAGGCCTTTTTCCAATTCCAACGTGATTCTTTTGCTGATGCACCCCCATGCTTATTTTTATTTTTTATTAATTATTGCATTTCATTTTAATTTTTTTAAAAATAGTTTCTTGCATTAAAAAATTCCCAGAAAATTCATGAATCACATTTAGCATTTTATAAAATTTTCCCAAATTTTATTTTATCATTTTATTTTATTTTTATCATCTAAATTAATTATTTAATGGATTTCTTTTTGAATTGTTTATATTATGCATACCATGACTTGTTTATTTTATTTCTCATCATCCATAAAACATTTTGAATTCATTCTTTTTGCATTGTTTCATCAACATATTGAAATGCATTAAAATATTTTTCTCTCATTTTTAAAACTTTTTCGTATTGCATTTCAATCCTCCTCTTTTGCATATTGAGCCATGTTTCTTGTCTGAACTTTGCATAATTGTTTGGGTGACCTATCTTGTGAATTTTTGCATGAGATTTTGACATGTTGTTTGTTTCAGGTTGAGCTATTTTGATAATTAATCTGGTAATTTTAGAAGATGTTTTGGTAATTATGAGATTGCTCTTTGTTTGAGGCCATTTTGTATGCACACCTTTGACCATGTCTGATCACTTGTTTGAAGAGGGCACTTGTGCCATCATTTGGGTTTGATTCTTTGACTTCATAATTCATGTTTAGGTCATCCACATTCTGTTTTGGTTGAATTTCATTTGGTTTATAAACATTTCTCTTTGGTTTGTGATTTGTTTGAGTTTCATTTGTTTTATTGTCACTTATATCTACTTGTACTAACATTTTATGCAGAGGCTGAGGTAAGTTATTTGAGGGTGTGGATAGTTGTCCATGTCCACCCTCACTCTTTCTTCCTCTCATTTTTTCTTTTCTTTAGGTTTAGGTTGTTGTCAAACCTCCCCTTAGGGCCATCTTTGCATGATAACATTAGGATAGATTCTCCCCGTAGTGTTTTTCTTTTCTCTTGAGTCCCTCTTCTCATCTCAAAACATCTCTAAGATAGTTAATAATGTCAACTTACCTTGCACACAGGCCTTAAACATAGGAAATGAAGATTGAGGGGTCCCCCTTCTCTCTTCTAGAGTGTTGAGCATACGTCCCATTGGGGACGACCATGCGACGCATTCGTTCCCGTGTCATAGACTTTGGTTCAAGTTGAGTTATGAACTAACTCAAGTCACTTCTGTCCTAAAAAATACAAATAAACTTCAAACCTTTTTATCCTGCGGGATTGTCAAACTAAAGGCTATTTTCAAAAAGGGCACGTTACTTTCCGTCTGAGTCGTAAACAGGCATCGACCCTAACTACCGGACGTGAACTTAACGTTGCTCATAAAAAACACAAAAAGAACTTGGTCCGAACTACGTTGACTCTGAATTCCCCATTGCACAAAGGGGGTACGTAGGCCTAGGACGTCGACGTCCTACCGAGTCTGTCTTTGTCTTTCCCTTCCCCATTTTAGTGCAGCCATAGATTTTAGGATAACTCACCCTTAGAATAGACAACAAGCGTGGATCCCATCGAGTACGATGGACGCGTGGGGTGCTAGCACCTTCCCCTCGCGTAATCGACTCCCGAACCCAGGCTATGGTTGGGATGACCATTCCTTTCCCTCTTCCTCAGGTTTATGCGGTGTTCCCTTTCCCCCTCTTGGGATAAATTTACACGGCTGGCGAATCTGTTTACCGCGCCATTTTTGCGTTTGTACCTGGATGAAAATCCTAGGAGCGACAGTATGGCTTGGACTTCGAAGGGTTTTACTCCTGGTATTTCGAACTAAACCACCATGTTGTAGAGTTTGTTCCAGATTCTCCCAGGTTTCTGAACTCCTGCAGCCTTCAAAAGTTGTTCTTCATGCCATAACGCCGTGGTTTCTGATACGACATCTTCATCCTCAATCCTTCTTTGAGCTTCCTTTTCTGATGCTCCGATCACTTCTTCTGCTTCCTTTTGGTCTACCAACCTTTGTAATCTTTCGTTTTCTGTCTGGAGGTGGTCAACATACTGACATAACTCCTTAATGAGAACGTCCTTGTTGCCTATATACTTCTTCTGCTCGCCTTTAGGTATGAGTTTTATCTGAAAATAGAAATTGGCGCAGAGCAGGCATATCACCAATTTGCACAGGGTGCAGCTCATCCTTCTACTTGGGTCAATCCCATCCTTGCATGTCATGCAGAAGTATTGTGCCTTTTCTACCGTGTCTCTGGTCCAATAGTGTTCACATTTCTGCTGTTCCTCTGGTATTTTAATCTTATGCCTCCATCCTCCTTCGTCCGATCCTAGCATCAGGGCTAAGTCTTCTATTGGCAATTCCTCAACTGCTGCTTTAGCATTGTTTATCGTCTGACTAGCATCTCCTTCTGACATGCTACATATTGCATCGCTGTCTGATTTGTTTAAGTCTACTGACATGACGTCCCAGTTGTCTGGTAGATCTAGGTCCTGAATTACTGCAGCCCTGGCGATGTTACCTTGCTTGTTTCGACAGTCTCGTGCGAAATGTCCCTCCATCCCGCAGATGTAACACTTACACTTTCTTTGTTTATCTTGGTGTTTTCTTGTGAACACCCTTACATGAGACTCATGAGGCTTTCCTTTGTAATTTATTGCCTTTCGCAGCCCGTACTTCTTTCTTGCTTCTCCATAATATCCTGGGATTGGTATCTGGTTGCAGAAAGTTAAGTCCTTCAGACTTCTTTGCAATGCTGCCTTTTTACATAATTCCGAGAGGTACTGGTACGTGAAATGTATCCATGGCATGACACCTATTGTTGCTCCCGGGTATTTCTCCTCAAAGGCAGTTTTAACTTCTTCTCCGATTAGTGGGGGTAGTTTTCTGAAAAACTTCTCTGATAGTTCTCCGGAAATATACAGCCTTCCTGACTTTGCTGCTAGAAACTTGAAGTCGTTCATGTATCGAATGATATCTTTCATACTATCGCATGATAGTCTTTCAAGGTCTCTGTATGCTCTATTTTGTTCTACAGTCGAGTATTGGTATGGATCCTCAAGCAAGAATATTCTTATTATCTGGGATACCACATTTTGTGGGTCATCTGCTATGGCCTTGAGTGCTTCGTAATCGGTTGGGAAGGCCATCCTCCATTGGATCCAGACTTTCTTTTCTACTTCTCCTAGTAAATTTTCAATGAAAGCTATCTTGTTTTTGTTGCTTTTGAATTTCTTTTCATTTACCAAATTTACCGTAATCGATCCCTATCTGTCTAGCACGTCTTCGTACATTCCTATGTTTTCTGGTAGTACTAGCATGGCACCATTGTTTTGTTGTGCTGAAGGGAGATTCAATTGCTCATTATCATTTCCTCCTCTGAACTTAGTCACCGCTGTCTTTAGGTCGCCGAACCTAGGTTGTTGGATTCTTCCCGCGCTGCTTTCCGCAGGAGCATAGTTGACCGGTCCCATTACTGGTTCTGTTGGGAGCCTATAGGTTGATGATGCTGAGGAGTAAGCCTTTTCTTCATGCTTTTTGAGATTTGGGTATGGTAAATCGTCTTCATCGTCGCCTCTTGCAGCGAATGCTGCTTCTGGTATGCTCTGACCGGGAATTTGCAATTTGTCCTTCTTCTCTGCGTCTTCTTCAGACTCTTTCCCTCCACCTTCCGCGAAAGGGTTGTCAAACCCGTCATTGAGCGGTCTGGTCTCGAGTTTGTCCTTCTTTTGCTTTACTTCATATTTGGGGGAGATTTCTTCCAGGTATTGACAATATACCTCAAAGTTGTCAAAGTCTGCATCGATCATGAGGTCTCCCTCGTCGTCATCATTGTTTTCCTTTTCGTTGTCATCGTCATCCCATACTGTGGGTTGTATGTCTTCAACTCCTTCATTCCATCCTGGTGGGGTACTATATTTGACTAAATAGTCAAATTTTCCACTTGGTTCTCCCAGAGTGTCCCAATTTTCCTCAAATGAGGCTGCTGCGATTTCTTCACACACGTCCTCTTCGTCCAATTCATTAACCGAGAAAGATTTCCTGGGTGGTAGTTGATTATATTGTCCAAATCTTAACGAAGTGGGTGTATCCTGATCATCATGAGGCCAAGATGAATATGTTGGAATCCTTTTCTTCTGAGTATTTCGTAGCTAGTCTGATTTACAAAATTCAGATCTAACTGTTGATTTTCCCCGGTTACAAGGATCCTTTGTTCTGACCTGTGCTGGTACACACGGTGTCTTGGTTCTTGCCATCTGGAATCATATAGAACTTCTGCTGGCATCATCATGACTCTTCTTCTTTGGGACATCTCCAGCTCTTGGTTTGGATCAATTTGACTTTCAAGGCTTCTCCGCTACTGGTTTCTGAATATCCTTGGTAGTCTCCTTTGGGCTTCATACCTTAACCTGATTCCTAGGCGGTATTCACGAATTTGGTCCTCCTGTGAGGGCATTTGTTCGCTCCTACCAACTCCCGTGAATGGGGGTAGCTGTTGTGTCCTGCTCATCTTGTAAGCCTTCTGAGTTCTGAACTCAGTTCTTCTGCAAATTCTTTGTACCAACTTGCTAGAGATCTTGCTTGTCCGTTGTCTATACCGGTGAAGAACTCTGCTACGTCTCTGCACCACCTGATTTTTAACTTTGTTTCAACTCTATCTTTGTATGATGGTTTTAGCTTCCAAAATCTTGACACAATCTTTCCGCTTGGGCTCCTCAGATATCCCGGATAATTCTGAGAGGAGAAAGGGCCTTGATTCATACGCGTTTCTTTTCTGTTGTGAAAATCTTTAAGGGGTCCTTAAAGACGTAAAAAGGTGCCTTTTCCTTTGGTTTCTATTCTTTTGACTTACCGAGGGAAAGTCCTTCTAGGTTTCTTCTGATGCCTTCAAGAGCTTCTTCGAAGTTATCACTTCCGGAGGCTGTTGCTTTTCCTCTTGTGTGTGCCTTTAATTGCTGTAGTTCTTCGGACAGGTCTTCTAGCTTTTCGCTGATACGTACCAGAAGTTGGATGATTGTGTTGTTTTGTTTGAGTAGAGCTATAGTAGCTCCTTTGAGATGGTCGGTTGGTTTGGCAAACCCGACAGAGGGTTCTTCTATGGACTCAGTTGCTTTTACAACTTCTTTGTAAATGGCGATTCCAGAAGTAATTCTCCAGTTCATGAAAGAGTCCTTCACCTTGAAAGGTTTCGGATTCTTCTTTGAAGGTCTTCCTTCTGGATCCTGTAAGCGTATGCATGATCAGGTATCTATTCTTTGAAGTGTTGTATTACGTCTTCTAACCACCTTAGTTGCACTCTAGCCTCAACTAGTTCTGTGTAGTTTGGTTGAAGTATAACTTGTCGTTGAATAAGTTTTCCTCCTTTAGGGAAATATCTGGGTTTTCTTTTCAGGTTCCTTGGTATTATTCTCTCATAAGTAGTTACAAGTGTTATAAGGATTTGGACTCATGTTTGGGTTACTGAAGCACAAAACGGAAACTCTTTTCCTGGGTTCAGTACCATACCACACCCTTTTGCCCTCCTCCAAAATAAATTTGTAACCAATATAAGAAGACCAACACCAAGGTTCCTTACTTAGCTTCCCCAGAAACAAATTAGTTGGCCATCAGAACCTTTTCAGGTTCTGATACCAGAAAAGGGCGGAAGCATATTAGACATGTGCTCCTTCGAGGTCCTTGACCCACTGATCCATTTTGTCCTTAATGTCTTCTAATTCCATGACTGCTGAGTCAACAAGGGGTAGTTGATCTCCCCCGTAGTTGTCCTTGGATGTTCTGATGAGACATTCATGTGCTCGTATTGTGGCCATTTGTTGCAGGACTTTAAGTTCTGCAATGGTTCTTTTTGCTTGTCTTGAGATAATTTGTGCTGCCAAGTATCTCTTCTCTCCTGACTCCCTTGAGCTTTGTTCCTTCCTGGATGATTTGTACAGTTCTGCGACGATCTCGATGTTGTCCGGAACATTTTCGGGGTACATCTGAGAAGCCTCTCCATGTACTGATTCTGCTATTTATGAGGAACTTCCTGGAACTCCTTCAGGGATCCTTCCAGAAGCTGTAGATCTTTCTGGAAACTGAGAATTTGAGGTTCCTCTTCTTGACATCCTGCATAAGCAATTTCATGAGCCAATCTGGATAATGTGTCAGCTAATACATTGTGTTTTCCTTTAATATGCTCAAACTTAACTTCTACCCCGGAACCATTAATAAAATTAGTAAAATTTGACCACCTAACTCTAGACGGTTTGTTTTGGACTGATTTATTGTAAAAGCCAATCATCGCCTGACAATCAGTTCTAAGGGTGAGTTGATGTTTATCCAGGTAATGGATTCTGAAATTCTGTAAGGCACCCATGCATGCATATATTTCTGCATCAATGGTTGATTTTACTTTAGGGAATTTTCCTGATGCATATGCACAGATTCTTTCCTCGGATTTCGAGTCTCCTTCAGCCCTTTTCCATTTGTAAATTCCTCCCCACCCTTCCATGCATCCACCAGTTTTGATAACTATGTATGCCTTCTGAGGAGGTAGTTCTAAATTTGGAAGATTTTGAACTATTCTTTTGACTTTGTTAACTATCTCCCAGTCGTTAGGCTTCATTCTTTTGTCTCCATGGGGGTTTGTTTTTTAATGTAGAGGACCAACTAGTGTCCCTAGGTTATGGATATAGTTCCTTGCATAATTCAGCAATCCCAGCCATCCTCGTAGACCCCTTTTGTCTCGTAATTTTTCCTCCTTAAACTCCAGGAATTTCTTGATTATGTGGGGTTGTAACTTGATCCTTCCCTTGCCTATAATTTCTCCTAGGAACTCGATTTCTTGAACTGCTATCTTCATCTTTGTTGGAGATAGAATTAATCCGTTTCTTTTGACAATTTCTGCGAACTGCATCAGGTGCTGTGCATGTTCTTCCTCTGTTTTTGAAAAAAATCAGAATATCATCAATATAGACTGCGATGAAGCTTTCTGTTCCCTTAAAGCAATCGTCAATATTCCTCTGAAATACCACAGGGGCATTTTTGAGACCAAACGACATTACTAGCATTTCGTACAATCCTCCTCTAACAATAAAGGCCGTCCATGGCACTGATTCTTCTTCCATAGCAATTTGGTGAAAACCTGACTTAAGGTCGAATTTTGAGTATATCTTGCTATTTCCAATTTTCTTTAGGATGGTATTGATTCCTGGTAAGCTGTACTGGTCTTTGTGAGTGTTGTCATTCAATGTATGGTAGTTGAATACCATACGCTCTTTTCCTTTTCTTTCCTTTCCTGTGAGTGGATCAATCTTCGTTCCTGAGTTTACCATTATGGCCATTGTCCTGTGCTTGCTTTTGCTTGGTCTTATTACTCCTAGCTGAAGCAACGCCTCCACATGATTCCTAAAGGACTCCTCCATTGATGGTGTCACATGTTTAAGGGGCTTGTCCTCAATGGTCAATTCTGGATTTTTGATGTCGAGCCTACATTTGATCTGGTTCTTTTGCCAATGCTTCAGGGGTTCATTTCCAATATATCCTGCTGTTTTTAGGACTTCTATTTCCTTATAGAACTTATTCAAAGAGGAAGTTTTTGTTTCTCCTATGTTGAATAGCACTACTCTTTTGTGGCCAAGTATTCGGCTTCTTCTATGTCAAGTTCTTCTATTGCCGCAGCTACGATGGCTTCCTCACTTGTGTTTATGGAGGTGATGTTTTTGTAGAAGGTCAAGGTGTTTCCTTCAATTCTCAATCCTCCATACATTGATTTTATGAAGTTGCAATCGATCAACATTTGAATGCCATTTAATGTACTCATGTCAAACGCGTGCACTAATGGTATTCTGAACTTATTTTCCCCTATCTTCATCATTCCATACTTCAGCTTCCATTTTGCCTCTTGTTTTGTTGAGCTTATTCCATTGAAATAAGTGAGGTATGGATTGGGTTCCAAAGCTTCCTTTGGTACACAACTGACATTCAAGCAACAGGATGTTGCTCCTGTGTCAAGTATGGCTTGGACTTCGAAGGGTTTTACTCCTGGTATTTCGAACTCAACCACTATGTTGTAGAGTTTGTTCATGATTCTCCCAGGTTTTTGAACTTCTGCAGCCTTTAAAACTTGTTTTTCTTGCCATAACGCCGCGGTTTCTGATACGGCATCTTCATCCTCAATCCTTCTTTGAGCTTCCTTTCCTGATGCTCCGATAACTTCTTCTACTTCCTTTTGGTCTACCAACCTTTGTAATCTTTCGTTTTATGTCTGGAGGTGGACAACATACTGACATAACTCCTTAATGATAACGTCCTTATTGCCTATATACTTCTTCTGCTCTCCTTTAGGTTGGAGTTTTATCTGAAAATAGAAATTGGCGCAGAGCAGGCATATCACCAATTTGCACAGGGTGCAACTCATCCTTCTACTTGGGTCAATCCCATCCTTTCATGTCATGCAGAAGTATTGTGCCTTTTCTACCGTGTCTCTGGTCCAATAGTGTTCACATTTATGCTGTTCCTTCGGTATTTTAATCTTATGCCTCCATCCTCCTTCGTCCGATCCTAGCATCTTGGCTAATTCTTCTATTGGCAATTCCTCAACTGCTGCTTTAGCATTGTTTATCGTCTGACCAGCTTCTCCTTCTGACATGCTACATATTGCATCACTGTCTGATTCGTTTAAGTCTACTGACACGATGTCCCAGTTGTCTGGTAGATCTAGACCCTGAATTACTGCAGCCCTGGCGATGTTACCTTGCTTGTTTCGACAGTCTCGTGCGAAATGTCCCTCCATCCCGCAGATGTAACACTTACACTTTCTCTGTTTGTCTTGGTGTTTTCTTTTGAACACCCTTACATGAGACTCATGAGGCTTTCCTTTGTAATTTGTTGCCTTTCGCAGCCCGTACTTCTTTCTTGGTTCTCCATAATATCTTGGGATTGGTATCTGGTTGCAGAAAGTTAAGTCCCTCAGACTTCTTTGCAATACTGCCTTTTTACATAATTCCGAGAGGTACTGGTACGTGAAATGTATCCGTGGCATGACACCTATTGTTGCTCCCGGGTATTTCTCCTCAAAGACAGTTTTAACTTTTTCTCCGATTAGTGGGGGTAGTTTTCTGAAAAACTTCTCTGATAGTTCTCCGGAAATATACAGCCTTCCTGAGTTTGCTGCTAGAAACTTGAAGTCGTTCTTGTATCGAATGATATCCTTCATACCATCACATCATAGTCTTTCAAGGTCTCTGTATGCTCTATTTTGTTCTACAGTCGAGCCTTGGTATGGATCCTCAAGCAAGAATATTCTTCTTATCTGGGATACCACATTTTGTGGGTCATCTGTTATGGCCTCGAGTGCTTCGTAATCGGTTGGGAAGGCCATCCTCCATTGGATCCAAACTTTCTTTTCTACTTCTCCTAGTAAATTTTCAATGAAAGCTATCTTGTTTTTGTTGCTTTCGAATTGCTTTTCATTTACCAAATTTACCGTAATCGATCCCCATCTATCTAGCACGTCTTTTTACATTCCTATGATTTTGGGTAGTACAAGCATGGCACCATTGTTTTACTGTGCCGAAGGGAGGTTCCATTGCTCATTATTATTTCCTCCTTTGAACTTAGTCACCGCTGCCTTTATGTCACCGAACCTAGGTTGTTGGATTCTTCCCACGCTGCTTTCCGCAGGGGCATACTTGACCGGTCCCATTACTAGTTCTGTTGGGAGCCTATAGGTTGATGATGCTGAGGAGTAAGCCTTTTCTTCATGCTTTCTGAGTTTTAGGTATGGTAAATCGTCTTCATCGTCGCCTCCTTCAGCGAATGCTGCTTCTAGTATGCTCTGACCGGGAATTTGCAATTTGTCCTTATTCTCTGTGTCTTCTTCAGACTCTTTCCCTCCACCTTCCGCGAAAGGGTTGTCACACCCGTCATTGGGCGGTCTGGTCTCGAGTTTGTCCTTCTTTTGCTTTACTTCATATTTGGGGGAGATTTCTTCCAGGTATTGACAATATACCTCAAAGTCGTCAAAGTCCGCATCGATCATGAGGTCTCCCTCGTCGTCATCATTGTTTTCCTTTTCGTTGTCATCGTCATTCCATCCCGTGGGTTGTATGTCTTCAACTCCTTTATTCCATCCTGGTGGGGTACTATATTTGACTAAATAGTCAAATTTTCCACTTGGTTCTCCCATAGTGTCCCAATTTTCCTCAAATGAGGCTGCTGCGATTTCTTCACACACGTCCTCTTCATCCAATTCATTAACCGAGAAAGATTGCCTGGGTGGTAGTTGATTATATTGTCCAAATCTTAACAAAGTGTACCCGTCAGATCTTTTTCTTACTTCCACGTTACTTGGTGCTTGTATTCCCTGCTGTTAGGGTGGTTTCAGCATCCACCTTTTCCCTTGTAGCTCTTGGGCTGTAAATTTTCTTCCTGGGATTGCTTTGACTCCTTTGCTGGCCATGTAATCTGATACATTCTGAACATTGTATCTAAACGCTGCATAGCTCGTGTTTGTTAATCTGCCAATCAGAGATCTTGTGATTAACAGATTGCTTTCGGCTCCTTGCCAGTCCTCATATCCACATGTTTGGATTGCCAGCTGTATATGATTATAGAAGTCATGGATACTTATCATCATTTCAGGAGCAATATATACCAATTGCGTTCCTTCTGATAAGTCGATCTCCATAGACCCTATAATAGCTCTTTCTTCATTCCACCGGGTGTCACGCAGTACAATCAGTGCATTTGTTCCTGTGAATTTGTTGTGAAGTGGGTGTATCCTGATCGTCATGAGGCCAAGATGAATATGTTGGAATCCTTCTCTTCTGAGTATTTCGTAGCTAGTCTGATTTACAAAATTTAGATCTAACTGTTGATTTTCACCAGTTACAAGGATCCTTTCTTCTGACCTGTGCTGGTACACACGGTGTCTTGGTTCTTGCCATCTGGAATCATATAGCACTTCTGCTGGCATCATCATGACTCTTCTTCTTTGGGACATCTCCAGCTCTTGGTTTGGATCAATTTGACTTTCAAGGCTTCTCTGGTACTAATTTCTGAATATCCTTGGTAGTCTCCTTTGGGCTTCATACCTTAACCTGGTTCCTAGGCGGTAATCACAAATTTGGTCCTCCTGTGAGGGTATTTGTTCGCTCCTTCCAACTCCCGTGAAAAGGGGTAGTTGTTGTGTCCTGCTCATCTTGCAAGCCTCCTGAGTTCAAAACTCAGTTTCTTTGTACCAACTTGCTAGAGATCTTGCTTGTCCGTTGTCTATACCGGTGAAGAACTCCGCTACGTCTCTGCACCACCTTATTTTTAACTTTGTTTCAACTCTATCTTTGTATGATGGTTTTAGCTTCCAAAATCTTGACACAATCTTTCCGCTTGGGCTCATCAGATATCCCGGATAATTCTGAGAGGAGAAAGGGTCGTGATTCATACGCGTTTCTTTTCTGTTGTGAAAATCTTTAAGGGGTCCTTAAAGACGTAAAAAGGTGCCTTTTCCTTTGGCTTCTTTTCTACCGGCTTACCGAGGGAAAGTCCTTCTAGGTTTCTTCTGATGCCTTTAAGATCTTCTTCGAAGTTATCACTTCTGGAGGCTGTTGTTTTTCCTCTTGTGTGTGCCTTTAATTGTTGTAGTTCTTCGGACAGGTCTTTTAGCTTTTCGCTGATACGTACCAGAAGTTGGATGATTGTGTTGTTTTGTTTGAGTAGAGCTATAATAGCTCCTTTGAGATGGTCGGATGGTTTGGCAAAACCGACAGAGGGTTCTTCTATGGACTCAGTTGCTTTTACAGCTTCTTTGTAAATGGAGGTTTCAGAAGTAATTCTCCAGTTCATGAAAGAGTCCTTCACCTTACAAGGTTCCAGATTCTTCTTTGAAGGTCTTCCTTCTGGATCCTATAAGCGTATGCAAGATCAGGTCTCTCTTCTTTGAAGTGTTGTATTACGTCTTCTAACCCCCTTAGTTGCACTCTAGCTTAAACTAGTTCTGTGTAGTTTGGTAGAAGTATAACTTGTCGTTGAATAAGTTTTCCTCCTTTAGGGAAATATCCGGGTTTGCTTTCCAGTTTCCTTGGTATTATTCTCTCATAAGTAATTACAAGTGTTATAAGGATTTGGACTCATGTTTGGGTTACTGAAGCACAAAACGGAAACTCTTTTCCTGGGTTCAGTACCATACCACACCCTTTTGCCCTCCTCCAAAATAAAATTGTAACAAATATAAGAAGACCAACACCAAGGTTCCTTACTTAGCTTCCCCAGAAACAAATTAGTTGGCCATCAGAACCTTTTCAGGCTCTGATACCAGAAAGGGGCGGAAGCATAAAAGACATAATAAAAAGGTAAAAAGAAAAGGTTCAGAACTTTTAATACCTTCTTCAAATTGAAATATTTTACAGATTTTTTATTACGCAAACCTCACAAATTTGCACAAAAAAAAGGAAATTATGGTTTATAGTTTGTTTCAGAGTATGAGAGTTGTGGTGATTCTCGATGATCTAAAACGAACCATGAAATCCTATTATATAGCAAAAGATTGATGAGGGATTGAGACAACCGGGTACAACATTGGGCCCCATCGTCATTATCTCAATTCTCTGCGAATCTTTGCCTTTTGACTAAAGTACACACATATTAATACACGCCAAACAACTTTACAAAGTGGGTAAGCATTATTACCCATTATTACCGAGTGGGAATCTACTTTCCCTAATATGCCAAATTACTTTATAAAGTGGGAATCTAAAAAGTTGATGTTGCTCTGCCTTTTATTCTGAACGCACACGTTTCTTGAGTGGGTTCACCATGCTCCTTTGTTTTTAGACATGTGCTCTTTCGAGGTCCTTGACCCACTGTTCCATTTTTCCCTTAATGTCTTCCAATTCCATGACTGCTGAGTCAACAAGGGGTAGTTGATCTCCCCAGTAGTTGTCCTTGGATGTTCTGATGAGACATTCCTGTGCTCGGATTCTGGCCATTTGTTGCAGGACTTTAAGTTCTGCAATGGTTCTTTTTGCTTGTCTTAAGATAATTTGTGCTGCCAAGTATCTCTTCTCTCTTGACTCCCTTGAGCTTTGTTCCTTCCTGGATGATTTGTAAAGTTCTGCGACGATCTCGATGTTGTCCGGAACATTTTCTGGGTACATCTGAAAAGCCTCTCCATGTATTGATTCTGCTCTTGATGAGGAACTTCCTGGAACACCTTCAGGGATCCTTCCAGAAGCTGTAGATCTTCTTGGAAACTGAGAATTTGAGGATCCTCTTCTTGACATCCTGCATAAGCAATTTCATGAGCCAATCTGGATAATGTGTCAGCTAATACATTGTGTTTTCCTTTAATATGCTCAAACTTAACTTCTACCCCGGAACCGTTAATAAAATCAGTAAAATTTGACCACCTAACTCTAGACGGTTTGTTTTGGACTGATTTATTGTAAAAACTAATGATCGCCTGGCAATCAGTTCTAAGGGTGAGTTGTTGTTTATCCAGGTAATGGATTCTGAAATTTTGTAAGGCACCCATGCAAGCATATATTTCTGCATCAATGGTTGATTTTACTTTGGGGAATTTTCCCGATGCATATGCACAGATTCTTTCCTCGGATTTTGAGTCTCCTTCAGCCCTTTTCCATTTGCAAATTCCTCCCCACCCTTCCATGCATCCATCAGTTTCGATAACTATGTATGCCTTCTGAGGAGGTAGTTCTAAATCTGGAAGATTTTGAACTATTCTTTTGACTTTTTTAACTATCTCCCAGTTGCTAGGCTTCATTCTTTTGTTTCCATAGGGGCTTGTTTTTGAATGTAGAGGACCAACTAGTGTCCCTAGGTTAGGGATATAGTTCCTTGCATAATTCAGCAATCCCAACCATCCTCGTAGACCCCTTTTGTCTCGTAATTTTTCCTCCTTAAACTCCAGGAATTTCTTGATTATGTGGGGTTGTAACTCGATCCTTCCCTTGCCAATAATTGCTCATAGGAACTCAATTTCTTGAACTGCTATCTTCATATTTGTTGGAGATAGAATTAATTCGTTTCTTTTGACAATTTCTGCGAACTGCATCAGGTGTTGTGCATGTTCTTCCTCTGTTTTTGAAAAAATCAGAATATCATCAATATAGACTGCGATGAAGCTTTCTGTTCCCTTAAAGCAATCGTCCATCTTCCTCTGAAATACCGCAGGGGCATTTTTGAGACCAAACGACATTACTAGCCATTTGTACAATCCTCCTGGAACAATAAAGGCCGTCCATGGCACTGATTCTTCTTCCATAGCAATTTGGTGAAAACCTGACTTAAGGTCGAATTTTGAGTATATCTTGCTATTTCCGATTTTCTATAGGATGGTATTAATTCCTGGTAAGCTGTACTGGTCTTTGTCAGTGTTGTCATTCAATGTACGGTATTTGAATACCATACGCTCTTTTCCTTTTCTTTCCTTTCCTGTGAGTGGATCAATCTCCGTTCCTGAGTTTACCATTATGGCCATTGTCCTGTGCTTGCTTTTGCTTGGTCTTATTACTCCTAGCTGAAGCAACGCCTCCACATGATTCCTAAAGGACTCCTCCATTGCTGGTGTCACATGTTTAAGGGGCTTGTCCTCAATGGTTACTTCTGGATTTATGATGTCGAGCCAACATTTAATCTGGTTCTTTTGCCAATGCTTCAGGGGTTCATTTCCAATGTATCCTGCTGTTTTTAGGACTTCTATTTCCTTATAGAACTTATTCAAAAAGGAAGTTATTGTTTCTCCTATGTTGAATAGCACTATCTCTTTTGTGGCCAAGTATTTGGCTTCTTCCATGTCAAGTTCTTCTATTGCTGCAGCTACGGTGGCTTCCTCACTTGTGTTTATGGAGGTGATACTTTTGTAGAAGGTCAAGGTGTTTCCTTCAATTCTCAATCCTCCATACATTAATTTTATGGAGTTACAACCGATCAGCATTTGAATGCCATCTAATATACTCATGTCAAATGCGTGTACTAATGGTATTCTGAACTTATTTTCCCCTATCTTCATCATTCCATACTTCAGCTTCCATTTTGCCTCTTGTTTTGTTGAGCTTATTCCACTGAAATAAGTGAGGTATCGATTGGGTTCCAAAGCTTCCTTTGGTACACAGCTGACATTCAAGCAACAGGATGTTGCTCCTGTGCCAAGTATGGCTTGGACTTCGAAGGGTTTTACTCCTGGTATTTCGACCTCAACCACCATGTTGTAGAGTTTGTTCCTGATTCTCCCAGGTTTCTGAATTTCTGCAGCCTTCAAAATTTGTTTTTCTTGCCATAACGCCGCGGTTTCTATTACGGCATCTTCATCCTCAATCCTTCTTTGAGCTTCCTTTTCTGATGCTCCGATCACTTCTTCTTCTTCCTTTTGGTCTACCAACCTTTGTAATCTTTCGTTTTCTGTCTGGAGGTGGTCAACATACTGACATAACTCCTTAATGAGAACGTCCTTTTGCCTATATACTTCTTCTGCTCGCCTTTAGGTTGGAGTTTTATCTGAAAATAGAAATTGGCGCAGAGCAGGCATATCACCAATTTGCACAGGGTGCAGCTCATCCTTCTACTTGGGTCCCATCCTTGCATGTCATGCAGAACTATTGTGCCTTTTCTACCGTGTCTCTGGTCCAATAGTGTTCATATTTTTGCTGTTCCTCCGATATTTTAATCTTATGCCTCCATCCTCCTTCGTCCGATCCTAGCATCAGGGCTAATTCTTCTATTGGCAATTCCTTAACTGCTGCTTTAGCCTTGTTTATCGTCTGACCAGCTTCTCCTTCTGACATACTACATATTGCATTGCTGTCTGATTCGTTTAAGTCTACTGACACGACGTCCCAGTTGTCTGGTAGATCTAGGTCCTGAATTACTGCAGCCCTGGCGATGTTACCTTGCTTGTTTCGACAGTCTCGTGCGAAATGTTCCTCCATCCCGCAGATGTAACACTTACACTTTCTCTGTTTGTCTTGGTGTTTTCTTTTAAACACCCTTACATGAGACTCATGAGGCTTTCCTTTGTAATTTGTTGCCTTTCGCAGCCCGTACTTCTTTCTTGGTTCTCCATAATATCCTGGGATTGGTATCTGGTTGCAGAAAGTTAAGTCCTTCAGACTTCTTTGCAATGCTGCCTTTTTACATAATTCCGAGAGGTATGGTACATGAAATGTATCCGGGGCATGACACCTATTGTTGCTCCCAAGAATTTCTCCTCAAAGGCAGTTTTAACTTTTTCTCCGATTAGTGGGGGTAGTTTTCTAAAAAACTTCTCTGATAGTTCTCCAGAAATATACAGCCTTCCTGACTTTGCTGCTAGAAACTTGAAGTCGTTCATGTATCGAATGATATCCTTCATACTATCGTATGATAGTCTTTCAAGGTCTTTGTATGCTCTATTTTGTTCTACAGTTGAGCCTTGGTATGGATCCTCAAGCAATAATATTCTTCTTATCTGGGATACCACATTTTGTGGGTCATCTGCTATGGCCTCGAGTGCTTCATAATCGGTTGGGAAGGTCGTCCTCTATTGGATCTAGACTTTCTTTTCTACTTCTCCTAGTAAATTTTCAATGAAAGCTATCTTGTTTTTGTTGCTTTCGAATTGCATTTCATTTACCAAATTTACCGTAATCGATCCCCATCTATCTAGCACGTCTTCGTACATTCCTATGTTTTCTGGTAGTACTAGCATGACACCATTGTTTTGCTGTGCTGAAGGGAGGTTCCATTGCTCATTATTATTTCCACCTCTGAACTTAGTCACCGCTGTCTTTAGGTCGCCAAACCTAGGTTGTTGGATTCTTCTCGCGCTGGTTTCCGCAGGGGCATAGTTGACCGGTCCCATTACTGGTTCTGTTGGGAGCCTATAGGTTGATGATGCTGAGGAGTAAGCCTTTTCTTCATGCTTTATGAGTTTTGGGTATGGTAAATCGTCTTCATCGCCGCCTTCTACAGCGAATGCTGCTTCTGGTTTGCTCTGACCGGGAATTCGCAATTTGTCCTTCTTCTCCGTGTCTTCTTCAGACTCTTTCCCTACACTTTTTGTGAAAGGGTTGTCAAACCCGTCATTAGGAGATCTGGTCTCGAGTTTGTCCTTCTTTTACTTTACTTTATATTTGGGGGAGATTTCTTCCAGGTATTGACAATATACCTCAAAGCCGTCAAAGTCCGCATCGATCATGAGGTCTCCCTCGTTGTCATCATTATTTTTTTATTATGTCTTTTATGCTTCAGCCCCATTTTGGTATCAGAGCCTGAAAAGGTTCTGATGGCCAACTAATTTGTTTCTGGGGAAGCTAAATAAGGAACCTTGGTGTTGGTCTTCTTATATTGGTTACAATTTTATTTTGGAGGAGGGCAAAAGGGTGTGGTATGGTATTGAACCCAGGAAAAGAGTTTCCGTTTTGTGCTTCAGTAACCCAAACATGAGTCCAAATCCTTATAACACTTGTAACTACTTATGAGAGAATAATACCAAGGAACCTGAAAAGCAAACCCAGATATTTCCCTAAAGGAGGAAAACATATTCAACGACAAGTTATACTTCAACCAAACTACACAGAACTAGTTAAAGCTAGAGTCCAACTAAGGTGGTTAGAAAACGTAATACAACACTTCAAAGAAGAGAGACCTGATCTTGCATACGCTTACAGGATCCAGAAGGAAGACCTTCAAAGAAGAATCCGGAACCTTGCAAGGTGAAGGACTCTTTCATGAACTGGAGAATTACTTCTGAAACCACCATTTACAAAGAAGCTCTTGAAGGCATCAGAAGAAACCTAGAAGGACATTCCCTCGGTAAGCCGGTAGAAAAGAAGCCAAACGAAAAGGTCCCTTTTTACGTCTTTAAGGACCCCTTAAAGATTTTCACAACAGAAAAGAAACGCGTATGAATCAAGCCCTTTCTCCTCTCAGAATTATCCGGGATATCTGAGGAGCCCAAGCAGAAAGATTGTGTCAAGATTTTGGAAGCTAAAACCATCATACAAAGATAGAGTTGAAACAAAGTTAAAAATCAGGTGGTGCAGAGACGTAGCGGAGTTCTTCACCGGTATAGACAACGGACAAGCAAGATCTCTAGCAAGTTGGTACAAAGAATTTGCAGAAGAACTGAGTTCTGAACTCAGGAGGCTTGCAAGATGAGCAGGAAACAACAGCTACCCCCTTTCACGGGAGTTGGAAGGAGCGAACAAATACCCTCACAGGAGGACCAAATTCGTGATTACCGCCTAGGAACCAGGTTAAGGTATGAAGCCCAAAGGAGACTACCATGGATATTCGGAAACCAGTACCGGAGAAGCCTTGAAAGTCAAATTGATCCAAACCAAGAGCTGGAGATGTCCCAAAGAAGAAGAGTCATGATGATGCCAACAGAAGTGCCATATGATTCCAGATGGCAAGAACCAAGACACCGTGTGTACCAGCACAGGTCAGAAGAAAGGATCCTTGTAACCGGGGAAAATCAACAGTTAGATCTGAATTTTGTAAATCAGACTAGCTACGAAATACTCAGAAGAGAAGGATTCCAACATATTCATCTTGGCCTCATGATGATCAGGATACACCCACTTCACAACAAATTCGCAGGAATAAATGCGCTGATTGTACTACGTGACACCCGGTGGAATGGAGAAAGAGCCATTATAGGGTCTATGGAGACCGACTTATCTGAAGGAACACAATTGGTTTATATTGCTCCTGAAATAATGATATGTATCCATGACTTCTATAATCATATCCAGCTGGCAATCCAAACACATGGATATGAGGCCTGGCAAGGAGCCGAAAGCAATCTGTTAATCACAAGATCTCTGATTGGCAGATTAACAAACACGAGCTATGCAACGTTTAGATACAATGTTCAGAATGTATCAGAATACTTGGCCAGCAAAGGAGTCAAAGCAATCCTAAGAAGAAAATTTACAGCCCAGGAGCTACATGGGAAAAGGTGGATGCTGAAACCACCCCAACAGTAGGGAATACAAGCACCAAGTAACGTGGAAGTAAGAAACAGATCTGACGGGTACACTTCGTTAAGATTTGGACAATATAATCAACTACCACCCAGGTAATCTTTCTCGGTTAATGAATTGGACGAAGAGGACGTGTGTGAAGAAATCGCAGCAGCCTTATTTAAGGAAAATTGGGACACTCTGGGAGAACCAAGTGGAAAATTTGACTATTTAGTCAAATATAGTACCCCACCAGGATGGAATGAAGGAGTTAAAGACATACAACCCACAGGATGGGATGACGATGACAACGAAAAGGAAAACAATGATGACGACGAGGGAGACCTCATGATCGATGCGGACTTTGACGACTTTGAGGTATATTGTCAATACCTGGAAGAAATCTCCCCCAAATATGAAGTAAAGCAAAAGAAGGACAAACTCGAGACTAGACCGCCCAATGACGGGTTTGACAACCCTTTCGCGGAAGGTGGAGGGAAAGAGTCTGAAGAAGACACAGAGAAGAAGGACAAATTGCAAATTCCCCGTCAGCGCATACCAGAAGCAGCATTCGCTGCAGGACGCGACGATGAAGATGATTTACCATACCCAAAACTCAGAAAGCATGAAGAAAAGGCTTACTCCTCAGCATCATCAACCTAGAGGCTCCCAACATAACCAGTAATGGGACCGGTCAACTATGCCCCTGCGGAAAGCAGCGCGGGAAGAATCCAACAACCTAGGTTCGGTGACCTAAAGACAGCGGTTACTAAGTTCAGAGGAGAAAATAATAATGAGTAATGGAACCTCCATTCAGCACAGCAAAACAATGGTGTCATGCTAGTACTACCAGAAAACATAGGAATGTACTAAGACGTGCTAGACAGATGGGGATCGATTACGGTAAATTTGGTAAATGAAAAGCAATTCGAAAGCAACAAAAACAAGTTAGCTTTCATTGAAAATTTACTAGGAGAAGTAGAAAAGAAAGTCTAGATCCAATGGAGGATGGCCTTCCCAACCGATTACGAAGCACTCGAGGCCATAACAGATGACCCACAAAATGTGGTATCCCAGATAAGAAGAATATTCTTGCTTGAGGATCCATACCAAGGCTCGACTGTAGAACAAAATAGAGTATTCAGAGACCTTGAAAGACTATCATGCGATACTATGAAGGATATCATTCGATACATGAACGACTTCAAGTTTCTAGCAGCAAAGTCAGGAAGGCTGTATATTTCTGGAGAACTATCAGAGAAGTTTTTCAGAAAACTACCCCCACTAATCGGAGAAGAAATTAAAACTGCCTTTGAGGAGAAATACCCGGGAGCAACAATAGGTGTCATGCCAAGGATACATTTCACGTACCAGTACCTATCGGAATTATGTAAAAAGGCAGCATTGCAAAGAAGTCTGAAGGACTTAACTTTCTGCAACTAGATACTAATCCCAGGATATTATGGAGAACCAAGAAAGAAGTACGGGATGCGAAAGGCAACAAATTACAAAGGAAAGCCTCATGAGTCTCATGTAAGGGGATTCAAAAGAAAACACCAAGACAAACAGAGAAAGTGTAAGTGTTACACCTGCGGGATGGAGGGACATTTCACACGAGACTGTCGAAACAAGCAAGGTAACATCGCCAGGGCTGCTGTAATTCAGGACCTAGATCTACCAGGCAACTGGGACGTCATGTCAGTAGACTTAAACGAATCAGACAGCGATGCAATATGTAGCATGTCTGAAGGAGAAGCTGGTCAGACGATAAACAATGCAAAAGCACCAGTTAAGGAATTGCCAATAGAAGAATTAGCCCTGATGCTAGGATCGGATGAAGGAGGATGGAGGCATAAGATTAAAATACCGGAGGAATAGCAGAAATGCGAACACTATTGGACCAGAGACACAGTAGAAAAGGCACAATACTTCTGCATGACATGCAAGGATGGGATTGACCCAAGTAGAAGGATGAGCTGCACCCTGTGCAAATTGGTGATATGCCTGCTCTGCGCCAATTTCTTTTTTCAGATAAAACTCCAACCTAAAGGCGAGCAGAAGAAGTATATAGGCAACAAGGACATTCTCATTAAGGAGTTATGTCAGTATGTTGACCACCTCCAGAGAGAAAACGAAAGATTACAAAGGTTGGTAGACCAAAAAGAAGCAGAAGAAGTGATCGGAGCATCAGAAAAGGAAGCTCAAAGAAGGATTGAGGATGAAGATGCTGTATCAGAAACCGCAGCGTTATGGAAAGAAGAACAAGTTTTGAAGGCTGCAGAAATTTAGAAACCTGGGAGAATCAGGAACAAACTCTACAACATGGTGGTTGAGTTCGAAATACCAGGAGTAAAACCCTTCGAAGTCCAAGCCATACTTGACACAGAAGCAACATCCTGTTGCTTGAATGTCAGCTGTGTACCAAAGGAAGCTTTGGATCCCAATCCATACCTCACTTATTTTAGTGGAATAAGCTCAACAAAACAAGAGGCAAAATGGAAGCTGAAGTATGGAATAATGAAGATAGGGGAAAATAAGTTCAGAATACCATTAGTGCACGCATTTGACATGAGTACATTAGATGGCATTCAAATGCTGATCGGTTGCAACTTCATAAAATCAATGTATGGAGGATTGAGAATTGAAGAAAACACCTTGACCTTCTACAAAAACATCACCTCCATAAACACAAGTGAGGAAACCACCGTATCTGCAGCAATAGAAGAACTTGACATGGAAGAAGCCGAATACTTGGCGACAAAAGAGATAGTGCTGTTCAACATAGGAGAGACAAAAACTTCCTTTTTGAATAAGTTCTATAAGGAAATAGAAGTCCTAAAAACAGCAGGATACATTGGAAATGAACCCCTGAAGCATTGGCAAAAGAACCAGATCAAATATAGGCTCGACATCATAAATCCAGAAGTAACCATTGAGGACAAGCCCCTTAAACATGTGACACCCGCAATGGAGGAGTCCTTTAGGAATCATGTGGAGGCGCTGCTTCAACTAGGAGTAATAAGACCAAGCAAAAGCAAGCACAGGACAATGGCCATAATGGTAAACTCAGGAACGGAGATTGATCCACTTACAGGAAAGGAAAGAAAAGGAAAAGAGCGTATGGTATTCAACTACCGTACATTGAATGACAAGACTCATAAAGACCAGTACAACTTACCAGGAATCAAGACCATCCTAAAGAAAATCGGAAATAACAAGATATACTCAAAATTCGACCTTAAGTCAGGTTTTCACCAAATTGCTATGGAAGAAGAATCAGTGCCATAGACGGCCTTTATTGTTCCAGGAGGATTGTATGAATGGCTAGTAATGTCGTTTGGTCTCAAAAATGCCCCTGCGGTATTTCAGAGGAAGATGGACGATTACTTTAAGGGAACAGAAAGCTTCATCGCAGTCTATATTGATGATATTCTGATTTTTTCAAAAACAGAGGAAGAACATGCACAGCACCTGATGCAGTTCGCAGAAATTGTCAAAAGAAACAGATTAATTCTATCTCTAACAAAGATGAAGATAGCAGTTCAAGAAATCGAGTTCCTAGGAGCAATTATAGGCAAGGGAAGGATCGAGTTACAACCCCACATAATCAAGAAAATCCTGGAGTTTAAGGAGGAAAAATTACGAGACAAAAGGGGTCTACGAGGACGGCTGGGATTGCTGAATTATGCCAGGAACTATATCCCTAACCTAGGGACACTAGTTGGTCCTCTACATTAAAAAACAAGCCCCCATGGAGACAAAAGAATGAAGCCTAGCGACTGGGAGATAGTTAACAAAGTCAAAAGAATAGTTCAAAATCTTCCAGATTTAGAACTACCTCCTCAGAAGGCATACATAGTTATTGAAACTGATGGATACATGGAAGGGTGGGGAGGAATTTGCGAATGGAAAAGGGCTGAAGGAAACTCGAAATCCGAGGAAAGAATCTGTGCATATGCATCGGGAAAATTCCCTAAAGTAAAATCAACCATTGATGCAGAACTTAAAGTCCTGCAACAAATGGCCAGAATCCGAGCACAGGAATGTCTCATCAGAACATCCAAGGACAACTACTGGGGATATCAACTACCCCTTGTTGACTCAGCAGTCATGGAAATGGAAGACATTAAGGACAAAATGGAACAGTGGGTCAAGGACCTCGAAGTAGCACATGTCTAAAAATAAAGGAGCATGGTGAGCTCACTCAAGAAACGTGTGCGGTTCAGAATAAAAGGCAGAGCAACATCAACTTTTTAGATTCCCACTTTATAAAGTAATTTGGCATATTAGGGAAAGTAGATTCCCACTAAGTAATAATGGGTAATAATGCTTACCCACTTTGTAAAGTTGTTTGGCGTGTATTAATCAGTGTGTACTTTAGTCAAAAGGTAAAGATTCGTAGAGATTTGAGATAATGACGATGGGGCACATTGTTGTACCCGGTTGTCTCAATCCCTCATCAATCTTTTGCTATATAATAGGATTTCATGGTTCGTTTCAGATCATCGAGAATCACCACAACTCTCATACTCTGAAACAAACTATAAACCATAATTTCCTTTTTTTGTGTGTAAATTTGTGAGGTTTGCGTAATAAAAACTCTGTAAAATAAATCAGTTTGAAGAAGGTATTAAAAGTTCTGAACCTTTTCTTTTTACCTTTTTATTATGTCTTTTATGCTTCCGCCCCTTTCTGGTATCAGAGCCTGAAAAGGTTCTGATGGCCAACTAATTTGTTTCTGGGGAAGCTAAGTAAGGAACCTTGGTGTTGGTCTTCTTATATTGGTTACAATTTTATTTTGGTGGAGGGCAAAAGGGTGTGGTATGGTACTGAACCCAGGAAAACAGTTTCCGTTTTGTGCTTCAGTAACCCAAACATGAGTCCAAATCCTTATAACACTTGTAACTACTTATGAGAGAATAATACCAAGGAACCTGAAAAGCAAACCTAGATATTTCCCTAAAGGAGGAAAACTTATTCAACGAAAAGTTATACTTCAACCAAACTACACAGAACTAGTTGAAGCTAGAGTGCAACTAAGGTGGTTAGAAGACGTAATACAACACTTCAAAGAAGAGATACCTGATATTGCATACCCTTATAGGATCCAGAAGGAATACCTTCAAAGAAGAATCCGGAACCTTTTAAGGTGAAGGACTCTTTCATGAACTAGAGAATTACTTCTGAAAACGCCATTTACAAAGAAGCTGTAAAAGCAACTGAGTCCATAGAAGAACCCTCTGTCGGTTTTGCCAAACCAACCGACCATCTCAAAGGAGCTACTATAGATCTACTCAAACAAAACAACACAATCATCCAACTTCTGGTACGTATCAGCGAAAAGCTAGAAGACCTGTCCGAAGAACTACAGCAATTAAAGGCACACACAAGAGGAAAAGCAACAGCCTCCGGAAGTGATAACTTCGAAGAAGCTCTTGAAGGCATCAGAAGAAACTTAGAAGGACTTTCCCTTAGTAAGCCGGTAGAAAAGAAGCCAAAGGAAAAGGCCCCTTTTTACGTCTTTAAGGACCCCTTAAAGATTTTCACAACAGAAAAGAAACGCGTATGAATCAAGGCCTTTTCTCCTCTTAGAATTATCCGGGATATCTGAGGAGCCCAAGCGGAAAGATTGTGTCAAGATTTTGGAAGCTAAAACCATCATACAAAGATAGAGTTGAAACAAAGTTAAAAATCAGGTGGTGCAGAGACGTAGTGGAGTTCTTCACCGGTATAGACAACGGACAAGCAAGATCTCTAGCAAGTTGGTACAAAGAATTTGCAGAAGAACTGAGTTCTGAACTCAGGAGGCTTGCAAGATGAGCAGGACACAATAGCTACCCCCTTTCACGGGAGTTGGAAGGAGCGAACAAATACCCTCACAGGAGGACCAAATTCGTGATTACCGCCTAGGAACCAGGTTAAGGTATGAAGCCCAAAGGAGACTACCAAGGATATTCGGAAACCAGTACCGGAGAAGCCTTGAAAGTCAAATTGATCCAAACCAAGAGCTGGAGATGTCCCAAAGAAGAAGAGTCATGATGATGCCAGCAGAAGTGCTATATGATTCCAGATGGCAAGAACCAAGACACCGTGTGTACCAACACAGGTCAGAAGAAAGGATCCTTGTAACCGGGGAAAATCAACAGTTAGATCTGAATTTTGTAAATCAGACTAGCTACGAAATTCTCAGAAGAGAAAGATTCCAACATATTTATCTTGGCCTCATGATGATCAGGATACACCCACTTCACAACAAATTCGCAGGAACAAATGCGCTGATTGTACTACGTGACACCAGGTGGAATGGAGAAAGAGCCATTATAGGGTCTCTGGAGATTGACTTATTAGAAGGAACGCAATTGGTTTATATTGCTCCTGAAATGATGATAAGTATCCATGAATTCTATAGTCATATCCAGCTGGAAATCCAAACACGTGGATATGAGGACTGACAAGGAGCCGAAAGCAATATGTTAATCACAAGATCTCTGATTGGTAGATTAACAAACACGAGCTATGCAGCATTTAGATACAATGTTCAAAATGTATCAGATTACTTGGCCAGCAAAGGAGTCAAAGCAATCCCAGGAAGAAAATTTACAGCCCAGGAGCTACAAGTGAAAAGGTGGATGCTAAAACCACCCCAACAGCCGGGAATACAGGCACCAAGTAACGTGGAAGTAAGAAACAGATCTGACGGGTACACTTCGTTAAGATTTGGACAATATAATCAACTACCACCCAGGAAATCTTTCTCGGTTAATGAATTGGACGAAGAGGACGTGTGTGAAGAAATTGCAGCAGCCTCATTTGAGGAAAATTGGGACACTCTGGGAGAACCAAGTGGAAAATTTGACTATTTAGTCAAATATAGTACCCCACCAGGATGGAATGAACGAGTTGAAGACATACAACCCACAGGATAGGATGACGATGACAACGAAAAGGAAAACAATGATGACGACGAGGGAGACCTCATGATCGATGCGGCTTTGACGACTTTGAGTTATATTGTCAATACCTGAAAGAAATCTCCCCCAAATATGAAGTAAAGCAAAAGAAGGACAAACTCGAGACCAGACCGCCCAATGACGGGTTTGACAACCCTTTCGCGGAAGGTGGAGGGAAAGAGTCTGAAGAGTCTGAAGAAGACACAGAGAAGAAGGACAAATTGTAAATTCCCAGTCAGAGCATACCAGAAGTAGCATTCGCTGCATGAGGCAACGATGAAGACGATTTACCATACCTAAAACACAGAAAGCATGAAGAAAAAGCTTACTCCTCAGCATCATCAACCTATAGGCTCCAAACAGAACCAGTAATGGGACCGGTCAACTATGCCCCTGCGGAAACCAGCGCGGGAAGAATCCAACAACCTAGGTTAGGCGACCTAAAGACAGCGGTGACTAAGTTCAGAGGAGGAAATAATAATGAGCAATGGATCCTCCCTTCAGCACAGCAAAATAATGGTGCCATGCTAGTACTACCAGAAAACATAGAAATGTACAAAGACGTGCTAGACAGATGAGGATCGATTACGGTAAATTTGCTAAATGAAAAGAAATCCGAAAGCAACAAAAACAAGATAGCTTTCATTGAAAATTTACTAGGAGAAGTAGAAAAGAAAGTCTGGATCCAATGGAGGATGGCCTTCCCAACCGATTACGAAGCACTCGAGGCCATAACAGATGACCCACAAAATGTGGTATCCCAGATAAGAAGAATATTCTTGCTTGAGGATCCATACCAAGGCTCGACTGTAGAACAAAATAGAGCATACAGAGACCTTGAAAGACTATCATGCGATAGTATGAAGGATATCATTCGATACATAAACAACTTCAAGTTTCTAGCAGCAAAGTCAGGAAGGCTGTATATTTCCGGAGAACTATCAGAGAAGTTTTTCAGAAAACTACCCCCACTAATCGGAGAAGAAGTTAAAACTGCCTTTGAGGAGAAATACCCGAGAGCAACAATAGGTGTCATGCCACAGATACATTTTACGTACCAGTACTTATCGGAATTATGTAAAAAGGCAGCATTGCAAAGAAGTCTGAAGGACTTAAGTTTCTGCAACCAGATACCAATCCCAGGATATTATGGAGAACCAAGAAAGAAGTACGGGCTGCGAAAGGCAACAAATTACAAAGGAAAGCCTCATGAGTCTCATGTAAGGGTGTTCAAAAGAAAACACCAAGACAAACAGAGAAAGTGTAAGTGTTACATCTGCGGGATGGAGGGACATTTCGCACGAGCCTGTCGAAACAAGCAAGGTAACATCGCCAGGGCTGCAGTAATTCAGGACCTAGATCTACCAGACAATTGGGACGTCGTGTCAGTAGACTTAAACGAATCAGACAGCGATGCAATATGTAGCATGTCAGAAGGAGAAGCTGGTCAGACGATAAACAATGCTAAAGCAGCAGTTGAGGAATTGCCAATAGAAGACTTAGCCCTGATGCTAGGATCAGACGAAGGAGGATGGAGGCATAAGATTAAAATACCGGAGGAACAACAGAAATGTGAAAACTATTGGACCAGAGACATGGTAGAAAAGGCACAATACTTCTGCATGACATGCAAGGATGGGATTGACCCAAGTAGAAGGATGAGCTGCACCCTGTGCAAATTGGTGATATGCCTGCTCTGCGCCAATTTCTATTTTCAGATAAAACTCCAACCTAAAGGCGAGGAGAAGAAGCATATAGGCAACAAGGACGTTCTCATTAAGGAGTTACGTCAGTATGTTGACCACCTCCAGACAGAAAACGAAAGATTACAAAGGTTGGTAGACCAAAAGGAAGCAGAAGAAGTGATCGGAGCATCAGAAAAGGAAGCTCAAAGAAGGATTGAGGATGAAGATGTTGTATCCGAAACCGCGGCGTTATGGCAAGAAGAACAAGTTTTGAAGGCTGCAGAAGTTTAGAAACCTGGGAGAATCAGGAACAAACTCTACAACATGGTGGTTGAGTTCGAAATACCAGGAGTAAAACCCTTCGAAGTCCAAGCCATACTTGACACATGAGCAACGTCCTGTTTTTTGAATGTCAGTTGCGTACCAAAGGAAGCTTTGGAACCCAATCCATACCTCACTTATTTCAGTGGAATAACCTCAACAAAACAAGAGGCAAAATGGAAGCTGAAGTATGTAATGATGAAGATAGGGGAAAATAAGTTCAGAATACCATTAGTGCACGCATTTGACATGAGTACATTAGCTGTAAGATAAAGTAGACTTCCTATCATACTCCTATATAAACTTTGGTCCACATTAACACCATTTTCATCTTTAGACAACTTCAGATGAGTAGGAGCAGGTGTTCTTTTATGACTGGCATTCTCCATCCCAAGCTTCTTAACTATATTCTTGGCATATTTACTCTGAGATAGAAATATAGAGTCTTCCATCTGCTTGACTTGCAACCCAAGAAAATAAGTTAACTCACCAACAACTCATCTCAAATTCAGACTGCATTTGTTGAACAAAATGTTTAACCATCTTATCTGACATCCCACCAAACACAATATCATCAACATAAATTTGAGCAACCATGAGTTTCCCTCCTTCATCTTTGACAAAAAGAGTCTTATTTATGCCACCTTTTCTGTATCCATGCTCAACAAGAAATTCAGTAAGTCTCTCATACCATGCTCTTGGAGCTTGTTTCAAACCATATACAGCTTTCTTCAACTTATAAACATGTGCATGATAGGTTGGATCAATGAATCCCTTAGGTTGTTCCACATAAACTTCCTCACTCAGATACCCATTCAAAAAGGCACTCTTGACATCCATCTGAAACAGCTTGAACCTCAAGATGAAAGCAACTCCTAATAGCAACCTGATAGATTAAAGACGAGCAACAGGAGAAAAAGTTTCATCAAAGTCAACCCCTTCAATTTGAGCATATCCCTAAGCAACCAGTCTAGCTTTATTTCTTGTGACTACACCTTTTTCATCTGACTTGTTCTTGTAAACCCATTTTGTTCCAATCACATTTGTTCCTTCAAGTCTTGGAACCAGCTCCCATACTTCATTTCTTTTGAATTGCCCTAGCTCTTCTTGCATGACATTAATCCAGAATTCATCAGTTAAAGCTTCCTTGATATTTTTGGGTTCAATTTTTGACACAAAACAAGTGCTTGTGATGACTTCTCTTGATCTGGTAGTGACTCCCTCATTTGGATCACCTATGATAAGGTCTCTAGGATGATCCTTCTGAATTCTGATGGAAGGTCCTTTGTTTACTGGCTCAGAATCAGATTCTGCAACAGTAGGATTGGGATCAACATTTTTGTCTGAAATTTCTGCAGATGTATCAAGGAATGTTCCAACATCCTCTAGAACATCAGCCTCCTTATACAAATCATCAACAACAACATTTATGGACTCCATCATAACCTTAGTTCTGGAGTTGAACACTCTGTAGGCTCTGCTGTTAGTAGAGTATCCCAAGAATATTCCTTCATCACTTTTTGGATCCATCTTTCTTCTTTGTTCACGATCTGCCAAGATATAGCATTTGCTACCAAACACATGGAAGTATTTAACAGTAGGTTTTCTTCCCTTCCATATCTCTTATAGGGTAGTAGTGGTTCCTGTTCTTAGGGTCACTCTTTTATGAACATAACAGGCAGTGTTCATAGCTTCAGCCCAGAAATGGTAAGGCAGTTTCTTGGCATGAATCATAGCTCTAGCTGATTCCTGGATAGTTCTATTCTTTTGTTCCACAACTCCATTTTGTTGTAGAGTAATGGGAGAAGAGAATTCATGGCCAATCCCTTCAGAAGAACAGAATTCAGCAAATTTGTGATTTTCAAATTCCTTCCCATGATCACTTCTGATTCTAACAATATTACTCTCCTTTTCTCTTTGGAGTCTTTGGCAAAGCTCTCTGAACACATCAAACACTTCATATTTTTCTCTAATAAAACTCACCCAAGTATATCTGGAGAAATCACCAACAACCACATATGCATACTTCTTCCCACCAAGACTTTCCACTTGCATAGGCTACATCAAATCCATGTGAAGTAGTTCCAACACTTTTGAAGTAGTGAGATGTTTAATCTTCTGATGTGACATCTTAGTTTGCTTTCCAATTTGACATTCACCACATACCCTTCATTCTTTAATCTTTAGCTTAGGTATTCCTCTGACAGCTTCCATGGAGATGATTCTTTTCATACCTTTTAGATGTAGATGACCAAGTTTTTGGTGCCACAACTTCACTTCATCATCTGTAGCAAGAGCACAAATGGATGAGTAACTAGAATCCAGAGGAACCCATAAGTAGCAGTTATCCTTAGATCTGACTCCCTTCATGATCACTTCATTCTTTTCATTTGTAACCAAACATTCAGATTTGGTGAAGTTGACATTGAATCCTTGATCACACAGTTGACTGATGCTGATCAAATTCGCAGTTAACCCTTTTACCAGCAGCACATTATCAAGATCTGGAACTCCTGAGCAGTTCAGCTTTCCAACTCCCTTGATTTCACCCTTTGCTCCATCACCAAAAGTCACATAGCTTGTGGAGTGAGATTTGATGTCAACCAACAAATTCTTAATCCCTGTCAAGTGTCTAGAACAACCACTATCAAAATACCAATCCTCCTTAGCTGAGACTCTGAGAGACATGTGAGCTATCAGGCTGGTAGCAGCAGTCTTGGGAACCCATTGTCTTCCATTAGTAGAAATGTTTGTATTTGACCTAGGTTGAGGAGCAGGTTTAGGATATCCATAGAGTTTGAAGCAAAAAGGTTTTATGTGACCAAAACGCCCACAGTAATGGCATCTCCATCTTTGGAATCTTCCTCTTAAGTGGTTGGAATGACCACTCCTATGATGTTGAGGCATATTATGTTTAGGTTCAGATACATGCTTTCTCTCATGATGTTAAGACATCTGATGTGACAAGTTACGTTTAGGTCTAGAAGGACTATCATTAGAAGATGATTTCTTCTCTCCCATAAATCCCAACCCAGTAAGATCACCTGCCATTTTTCCATTTTGAAGGATTTCATCCAATGTGTCAGTCCCACTGTTCAGCATTCTGACAGACTTGGTCATTTGATTAAGTTTGGAGTTCAATAACATGACTTCATTTTCTAGCTCAACTTTTTCAGCCTTCAGTTGAATGATAAGTTTCTTCTGTCTCTCCCCTTCAAGACATACTTCTTCACTTCTGAGACACAACTTTTTGTAGGAAGCTGCAAGTTCTTCAAAGGTCAATTCATCATCACTAGAATCTTCATCAGAGACACATCTTCTAGTCAAGGCAGTTACATGTTTAGCAGATTTTTCTACAATTTCACTTTCAGAGTCCTCATCAGACCAGGAGACAGCTAGGCTTTTCTTTTGTTTCTTGAGGTAAGTAGGACATTCAGCTCTAATGTGGCCAAATCCCTCATAACCATGACACTGAATTCCTTTTCCTTGAGTGGATTTTTCTTCAGACCTTGTTCTCCTTCCACCATCATTGGACCTGCTGATGTCAGATGAGTTGTTCTTGACATTTGATCTTGGCTTTATGTCTATTCTCTTCATCACCTTGTTAAACTGTCTTCCTAGCAGAACTATAGCATTAGATAGGCTTTCATCACCATCCAGGATACTCTCCTCCTCTTCATCTTCAGTATTGGAAACAAATGTTATGCTCTTGGCTTTCTTTTCAGATCTGTCACTTATTCCTAGTTCAAATGTTTGAAGAGATCCAACAAGTTCATCAACCCTCATCTTGCTGATATCTTGAGCTTCTTCTATGGCAGTCACTTTCATGTCAAATCTCTTTGGAAGAGATCTGAGAATTTTTCTTACCAGCTTTTCATCAGACATCCTTTCACCTAGGGCACTCGAAGCATTGGCTATTTCAAGAATATTCATGTGGAAGTCATGTATGCTCTCATCTTCCTTCATCTTTAAGTTTTCAAACTTGGTAGTCAGCAGTTGAAGTCTTGACATCTTTACTTTGGAAGTACCTTCATGAGTAGTTTTGAGTATGTCCCAAGCATCTTTAGCTATCTCACAAGTGTTCACCAATCTGAATATGTTTCTATCAATTCCATTGAACAAAGCATTCAATGCTTTAGAGTTTCCAAGAGCCAGTTCATCCTCCTCCTTAGTCCATTCTTCCTCAGGTTTCAGATCAGATGTTTCTTTTTCATCTTTCCCAATAATGACAGGATGTTTCCATCCTTTTAATACAGCTTTCCAGGCCTTACTATCCAATGATTTCAAGAAGGCCACCATGCGTGGTTTCCAATAATCATAGTTAGATCCATCCAAGATGGGTGGTCTATTCACAAATCCTCCTTCCTTATCCATAGTACCAGAAAATGTCGTCCCTAGATCTCACCCAGAAACAGAACAGGGTGCCTGCTATGATGCCAATTGAAATTCTGGTATCACATATGAGATGTCGAAATAGATGTCACGACACTAATATCTGAACAATGATCACTATAAGAATGATATAAAAACAGTAAACAATAACAAAGAGACACAAGCAATTGTTAACCCAGTTCGGTACAATCACACCTATGTCTGGGGGCTACCAAGCCAGGAAGGAAATCCACTAAACATAATTAGTTTGAAGACTCTCAATAAACACACTCCAGTTTACAATCTTCTCACCTAATCTCTACCTATGAGATTTCTATCTAAGACACTTAGACAAGAAACACCTCTCACTCCCCCTCAATCACATGCAGTGATAACTACAGAACAATACTAAAGAGAAGAACACACTTCAAATACAAAGCTTGATCTTGCTTAAAAGCTTCAATCAAGAAAAAAGCACTCGTACTTAAAAGCTTAGAGTGGACAAATTACAACTCAACTAACCAGTCCAATTCAAGCATCTAACAGATGAATGAATGGCTCGCAAAAACAATACAATGCTTAAACCCTAAAACTCGAACGCAACTTTCAATAACTTATTCTCACTACTCAGCAATTAGGGTTGAACATCTTTAAATAGTAATAAACTCCTTGGGCTTGGGCATTAGCAGATCTTTGATTCAATTAATAATTAAAGATAATTATTCTCCATATCTTTTTGCAAGAAAATAGCAACAACCTATTCCTCAAAATATCACAGAAATTGCTTGCTTCAATTTAAAGATACTCCAAGATTTTCGCACGCAATTACTGAATAAAAGCACAATAGATTGCAAAAAGAGCGCAGCAAATAAAACATAACATTCTCAACAGAATGTTCTGTTAACAGATGTTAGGACATCATGTTTGACATCATGCACAAAGTCCTGCAATACTAAGAAACACCACCTGCAGAATGTTAGAAACAACATGTCAAGACATCAAGTAAGACATCTTGATGAACCACTTTGTTTTAGCAAAATTGCTGCCAATACAGAACTAACAGTTATCTTTTTCAACTTCTTCCTTATCATTATTTTCAACTACAACATCATCAACTTTCTCTTCCTCCACAACCTCCTCAATTATCACATCATCATTTTTCTCATTTTTTTCTCCTTCTCCCAACTCTCTCCCACTTCTAGTAACAATAGCTTTACAATGCTCCTTTGGGTTGTTTGAGTATTGGCGGAAAAAGAAGGCCCCGTTTGTTGCTCGGCCACTTGTTTTGCAAGTTGCTCAACTTGATTCTCGAGATTCTTGATCGATGCTTCATTTGATTTTTGATTAGACATGGATATTCGAATAAATTGGTTAAGAGTTTTTTTCAAGCTTGGAACTCCCACCTTGAGGTTGATAAGGATTTTGTCGATTTTGTCGATTTTGTTGATATCCTTGATTTTGATAATTTCCTCTTGGTTGTTGATTTTGGTACCCTTGTTGATAAGGTTGTTGTTTCCTTTGATAACCTTGTTGTTGATTTGGATTGTTCATGTAATTCACTTCTTCTTCAATTGGAGGACAAGGAGGACAATAGCCGGTTGAATGATCACCTTTACATAACTCCCAAATTGCTACATGTACATTTTTGTTCGGCAACTCATGCATCTCTTTAATCTGTTGAGGTAGCTTCGAAATTTGTTGCGTTAGCAACTCAACCTGTTGAGATAGCAATTTGTTTTAAGCAAGTATTGCATCATTAGTTCCCAACTCTAGCACTCCAACTTTCTTTTGAGAAGAGCCATGGTTATGGTTCACTTGATGGTCATTTAGAGCCATCCGGTCAATGATAGAAATATCATCCTCGGCGCTTTTAGCCATTACTGATCCACCCGCGGTGGCATCCAACAATGTTTTATGCACCAATTGAAGACCATTTCTAAAAATGTGAACTTGAGTAAGCTCATCGAAACCGTGCCCTTTACACTTTCTCAGCATAGACTTGAATCTCTCCTAAGCTTCGTTTAGAGATTCATTTCCATCTTGAGTGAAAACTGTGTTGCACCCTAATTTTTGACCCTAAGATCCCTTTTCTTTTTGCATAGCATCTTAGGTTGATCTTTCGTGCATAACTAACCATTTTATCTAGCTTTTTCTGTTTTGTTTCCTTTTAAAGACAGGTGCTGTTGCAGAAAATTCAAAGACTTGAAGGTTGTGCTGTGTGTGTGTGTTTGTGGAGGTTTCTCTGGCCTTTGCAAGGTGTGTATGTATTCCTGTGTGATTGTGTCCTTTTCTTTTTGGTCCCTAAACCGCTACCAAGCCTTTTTCTCCCTCAAGACTCCTCAGTTTCCCCCCACAAGGATTAAGTCCTTATACCCTATGATATGGAATTTGGTCCCCTAAGACTGGTAATTGGTTGTGTGGCAAGTTACATTATAAGTTGGTACCTTCTCCCTCTGTAAGCTCCTCAATTTGAAGATATATGTTTGCTCTACGTTCTTAAACATTGGTTCATTAAGGAATAGTTCGATTTGGGAAGAATTGGAAGTTTGGATCCCGAAATGCAAATTCAAAACCATTATTGTCACTAGTCTACGAGGTCAAGTTTGAAAGTTCCTATATCATCTCCATGTTTCAATTATGATTCAAAATTCTCACAAATTTTCAAGACTTGGCTACAAAGTTCAGAGTCCAATTGGTTGTCCAAATCCGAGATTAGGTATCAAATACAAGTTCATGTGTGGCAAGGTTTAATCAAATTACCATGTACACCTTTGGTTTCATTTTATTCTAAGTACCGAGGGGCGCATATAGTTATCTTGAATTGAAATTTATGATCAAGCATATAAGATTCATTCAAATTCGATTTATGTTGAATTTCTAAGAACAAGTCCCTCTCCAAGGGTGCGAGTTGTCATGGACTCAAAGTTAAGTAGTTGGAAGTGCAAGAGTGTTCTGAAATTTAGAACCAAAACTTTGATTGGGAATTCTTGAAGATGTATTTCAAGTTAGGGTGTATTATCATGAATGAAGTTCAATTTCACGTCATTTATGTTTCCTCTTTAGAATCCTGCACAAATTAAAGGACCAATTTTGTTTCATTGGAAGGAGTGGAAAGCTCATCTTATTCAAGATTGTTCAAAAGTTATTATCAACGTTGAAGACATAAAATTTTGATACAAATTATAAATTGTTTTATAGAAACACTTCCAAGTAGAAACCATAAAAGCCAAAATTAAGTGTGTGTAGAGCTACTTTCTTCTGTTAACGACAGGACACGGCCATATAATTGGTTATATCAATACTATTGGAAAATTTTCCAACTACACTTGACAAAGACGCTTTGGAATTGAATAGAACACCAAAGGCTACAACCCGCAAAGCAATGAAATCAGAAATGGACGTCACATCATTATAAGCTGTCAAAACACGATAGAACATGTAAACAAGTCCTTGACTGATTGTTACAAAGAAATAGATGCACTTTCCTCGAGGCGAACACAGTGCTGTTATGGATGACTGATGTTGAAATGATAGCAGAAATCACAAGGAGGAATTTGGAGATCTTCACACTAAATTGATTGATACCATGGATAAGATAAAGCTATTTCCTAAACATGAAATGGAGAACATGTCCACCAGTATTTTACATAGTTCGATTCGTTTCCTGTCAAGCTTCACAAATACGAGTATGCGGCATGTAACAACCGGATCATTGGTTACATCTGGTGTGCTCAAGCAGGTCAAGCTCCTTGGCATAATTGCTTACAACGATCATGTTTCCCTGCAAAACAATACGAGAAGTTTCAGCACAAAACAATTTGCAGAAGATGCTTCGTGATCATTTACAACCCCGGCGCTACGGTATTCTAGCAATAATCATCAGTATTACATGAAATCTATATATCAGTATTTACCACGGTGGCTAGAAACATGAGAAGTTGTCGGTTTGCATTGTTGCCTACAACCATCTGCATTCTTTTAAGAAATTCAAGGCAAAGACCAAACTTTTCACCTGCTCTGAACTTGAAACTGGAAAACAAAGGTAGGGATAATAGGAAATGAAGAGCGTAAATATCTCGAATTAAACAGAAGCTAGAAGCAGTACAAACGGAATGAGCAATAGGGTGCAAAACCTGTATCGCACCAGTACGCACCTAAACCTTATGTTGCAGTAGCACGACCTAAGCTACAGTACATTAAGCTAGCAGTGGACTGCTATCGTCCTGTGTTGTTATTTCAACAAAGATAGTGTCAATACTAAGGGACACCAAGCTCCTCAAGATAATTCACACACTGACCCTAACCATGTTAAATTCCTAACTACATTGACAATGGAAAACAAGTCAGTTTCAACACCGATTGAGTGAGTCCGAGCCAAGTCGAATTCTTTAAATAATTCAGTCAAGCTTCAAGCGAATGCTTACAAGTCTATTTGAGACACGGAGGGTGGTGTTACTAAGATGTGTTGCTTTGTAGGAGCGGCTCTCAATATTTTCGCAAGCGGAAACTCACAAACTTCCATAGAAGAGGAGAATATAGAAAAATCAAAAGAAAATCGAGGCATACAAATGTGAACCAAACAGGATATCCACAAAAAAAACAATAGACACCTCCATGAAAAGAGAAAATTTACAAGACAAGTTTCAAAGCAGAGCACGCATAACAGCCCCTGCCCCATCCAAAATCATAGGACTCTCACAACCAAGGCCCATGGTAGAGTTATACGTGGAAATCATAATCACCTTTAAGTATACACCATACAAGGAAAGCGAAACTCACCCAAGAACTGCTTGATATGCAAGACGTGATCTGGAATCCTTTTGGGATAATGCACTTTCTACGAGAAGCCTTCCATGACTGAATAGTTGTTGCATCTGCTGTGCTAGTTGAGAGTTTTTCCCATGAGTTTAGTTCTACAGTTCTGCAAAATTGAAGGGAGCTCTCAAAACTTTAATCACCAATCGTACCTTCCATCAACTGCCAGCATCACTTGTTACTGCTAGACATGAAAAGATTGAATCAACAAAAGCAGTAATAGTCAAACCTCAAAGGATCAAGCTCATCAAAGTTAATCGATATTTTCCAAAGCAGCCATCAAACCTCATTAACAGATTCCAAAGCCTTTCAAACCTCATCAACCCTTCCCAAAACAAACCTCAATGGTTTCTATTTCTTTCCAAATCAGTCTGAACATGTTGTGTTAAAAAAGGAAAACATCTTCACCACATTTTAATTGGAAATCACAAACATGCTCGTACACAAAAGGAAAATTCAATATCACCATCAATTTGTTTCCAACACCATATCAAACATGGTCAGACACAATTTAAAAACATCCCAAAATCAGAAGTGACAAGGAAATCTCAGCATTCAATTTGGAAATCAACTCATTGTCTTAAGCAAGGTCTATAAAAGAAGACAATATCATTCACAAAAGGGGACCGAACCATACAAATCAGGGGGACAAGACCAAAAAACCATTCTCTCATATCACAATAACCAATCCATTTAAAACCAAAAACAAGCATACCAGAAACTCACAAACACACAAAGCCGAAAAAAAATCACTACGCACATAGCTCATGAAGGCATCAACAACAATAACTCGCAAGAAGACGGAGAAGAAAGAGGAGGACTTATCTGTACGCCGGCGGTCCGTGAAAGCTCGAGGGCCCTCACCAGCTTCCATCTTCGACGACCTTTCCCTTTATTCAATTTCTGTAATTTGTAATCATGATAGCGCTAATGAATTGGGGTATGGGACTGTTGGGGTTTGGGTTTATATTTGTTTGTTTGATCGAGAGGGAAATGAAGAGGAAACAGAGAGAGTTTGAGAGCGGCGGATTTGGGGTCTGCGACGGGGATTAGGGTTTGAACGCTTAAGGAGATGAGGGACTGAAAGAGAGAGTATCGTTAGAGGAGAGAGCTGTGAGAGGAGAGAGCTACGAGAGAGGGACTGTGAGGTACGACTGAGTTTTCTCCCCTTTCTTTTGTGCTAATGATTAATCATGTACACCGCACACACATGTACTATCGTGCACCCTTGGCACGTTTGCGTTAGATCATAGCCTGGTTAGATCGTGTGGTCCACCGGATCCCTCCTTTTCCTTTTTCTTTTATTGTAAACTTTTTTATATAATAATCAAATCTAAATCTTATTATAATCACTTCTATCTAAAATAAATCTAGCTTTTATCCTACTAATAATATATCTTTTAATATGACTAAGTAAATGATTTTACAAAACCTTTTGTAATTAGCAAAAACCTTTAATAAAAACCATTATTTATTAAAATTAAACCTTTTTGTAAATTAATATGAACTTTTTTTTCTAGTTAACTTTCTTAACATAACTTTAAAAACTAAAATAAAAATAATAATTAAAACTTTAGAAATAATTAAAATCTTTTTCTAATTAATAAGAAACTTTATTAACTTTTTAATATAACTTTAAAATAAAATAATAATAAGAGCGTTTATTAATAAGAAAACTCTTTTACTTTTATAACTTAAAAGAAATAAACGATTTTGGAAAACCTTTTTTTACTAGATAATAAAATTAATTTCTTTTTATTTAATATTAAAAACCTTTAACCTTTTTCCAACTAATAATAATCTTTAACAAATTCTCAAAATAATAAATAACCTTTCTAACTTCCCCTAAAATCAAAACTCTTTCCTCAATAAACCGTCCTCTAGTTAGAAACCTCTCGCTTAGTCCTAGGTTCGTGAACGTTCGTGTGTAGACCTTCGTTTGCTTGCTTGTATATTCTTTATTTAATTTATGTTCATGTCTAAACCATTTCAAAAATATAAAAATTTCTCGATCCATCGTCGAGCCCATTTTCTACCTATATAAGTCGATCGCCTTAGGGCATCGTATTCGACCTACCGATCACAAGACACAAGTCTAGCATCACTTCGCTAGCACCCTCGCCTAAATAACAATAATTTAATCGCATTAATATCCAAGGGAAAATCCCATGCATGATAACCATGTTATTGTGCATGGTGCACATCATATGGATTCATAATCGATACCTTAAGATAAGTTTTTTAGATAACTTAGGATAGATTTCCTAGGTTAGTCCCCCCTCAATTTTGATTTTAAATCAAACTTTAGCCCACCTAATTCTCCACGCAAGAGAATTAGATGTTAATCATCTCAAAGAAAGGACATACAATCCCATACCCCACCAAATCCAAACAATTTTCAAAAAATGTGGTGGTTTTCTTAAGATGATGACTCATCTTTTCTCTTAAACCTTTAAACATTTTAGTATCCTTAATGAGGAACTACAAGTGCTCTGATTCCCTCCTGACAGGATATGTAGGCACAAGATGCGATATCTTGTCGAGCACACTTAGGAATAAAAATAATAAATCACTTACCCTTAAACCCTTAGCAAAACAAATAACAGATAATATAAAATTAATCAAGAGGTTCCTGTAGAGTACTACAGATATCTAGGATGCTAATACCTTCCCTAGGTATAACCAACCCCCGAACTTAGAATCTTAGTGCATTTGCATTGCATTGTGGGTATTCGGTTTTTCTCCCTTCCCTTGGATAAAATCAAAGACCGGTGGTGACATTAAAAATGCGATCCTAGTTAACAAATAACTATGGTATCCAATTTTCACCGCGACAGAAATGGCGACTTCACTGGGGACTCTCATAAGAGGGTTCCCCCTAACTTGAATCTTTTTTTATCTGTTATATATATTTGTTTTGCTGTTTGGAGGGATTCTTGAGTGGTGAGGAGTCTTAGACCCGGACATGAGTATAATTATAGGAGATGATATGGTCAAGGGTACTTTGACGGAGTCGATTCCTGAAAAGTCAAATTGAGAAAATCATCGCTCAGTTTAGGTTCTTTTGAACTTAATATTTTTTGAACGAGTTCATTCGTGAAAACGGTATTAACTTCGACCAAGAACCCTTAAGACTGAGGACCGTAGCACCTTTAAACCCACTTGGCCTTTTAGAATGTAGTGCGGTGACTATGCGGGAGTCTATTTCCAAATAGTTGTCACGCGATACTACACTCGGACGAGATCCTCTTGAGAATATTATTGAATACCAAGTGATTTGGGAAGTCGATAATATCCGAAAGATGGGTCGTAGACTCTGGGAACTTTTAGAACCCGTTCGGCAGGTACATTTGAAACCATACTACCTTATGGGATGGGTAGACCTTGACTCCGTTCACGCTCCTTTGAACCTAGGACCCTTGTTTGTTTGCTTATGTGTGCTCTGTGCTTTGTCTTTGTGTTTGCATCCATGCATCCATTAACATCATATCATAAAGTTTCATGGAACTTAGCTTTGTTTGTGAACATCATAGGGATATCATGGACTCTAAAAAAAAAACGCTGAAGTACACTTACAAGAGTCATAATCTGGACGATCTAAGGAGATTGGAGACCTTGGTGATAGACAAAGAAGGATTCAAGAGTGTATATGGGAAATTATTATCTTTGTTGAATATGAAGAGTGATAAGGGACTTCTCGCTACTCTACTTTCAGTTCTACTTCTTTCTACTCTACTCTACTCTACTCATCTTGGAAGAAGCCCAATTGGAAGAATAATTCAGGCGACTCAAGAGAAGACCATTGGAAGAGTCTCCTTAGATCCATCATTACTAGCTTTTATTTAGCTTTTATGTCATGATTCTTGTAAGGAGTACAAATGCGTTTGTAATCAATTTTAAATATTTTAGTATTCTGATACTAATGATTGTAACCGTTGTTTTAATAAAAACCGAGTCTTTTGGTATTTCATGACGATTATAAATAGTTGAGTTCCATGAAACTTGCTGCATTCGCATTGCATCTTTAGCATTGCATCATTTTGCATTCGTCTTTTCTCTACCTCCTCTTATCCGGTCTCTTATCTTTATGTCGCTCAGCTGATCTTTTAGCTTTCGTACCGAACTTGAAGCAATTACTGGGGATAATGGATAGAACAGAGAATATGGATCCCATGTCAGGTTTCAGTGTGATGACTAGCCCGATGTACGGTTTTCCTATTGACGTCAATGTTTCACAAATGGAAGTTCCTACTCGATCTCAGCCTGTGCAAAATAACCCGGTTGGTCAAGTTAATGAAAGAGATTCCCATTTTTTAAGGTATATGCCAAATTCTCAGAACATCCGTCCTGTGACAACTATGAATGATCCTAGATTGGGAGAAATTGAAAAAGGATTTCGTGACCTCCAAGAACAATTGAAGATGTTGAAAGGACCTAACGCATCTGGTCTTAAGGCTATGTCTCGTCATATTTTAAGCTTATTCGTTGTTTTCATATGTAATTTTCTGCGTTCGTTAATGCACTTGTTTTGCGTGTGAGAACTTGTTAATTTTGAATAATCGATGCAATGAACAATGTTTGTCTTGAAGAAATCCATTTGTTTCACTCATTTTAAAATGCTTTTTCTATTTTATAATGCCACTACTGCCCAATCTCTTGCTTCAGAAGAGAATTGAATGGAGGATGACGAAATCAAACAGAATACCTCTTGTCGTATGCTTTTGAATAAAACTCTACTAGTGATATAAGGCATTGTTTCAAAATCCTAAACACCGAAGATATAAGGAGATAAACCCTCGTTAACCCTTTTGAGCCTTTGAAGTAGTAGTTTTCTTCTCCAAATAAAAAAACCCTCATTCTTAACCTGGGGTAGGGTAATTTTCAGTAAAAAAAAAATGGAGTAAAATATCACGAAGATTGGGTGGGCACAAACACACTTTGAGCCTTATATCCTTTATTTCTTAAACCATGAACCAAGCCATATTACAACCCTCAAAAGACCTAATTGAAGCAAGGTTTATTTCAAAAGCATACTCATTGAGATATCGTTTCCTGACTCCTATGAGCTATGCCCAAAATTTGTGTTGGCATTATAAAATCGGTAATTCAACCACCAAAATATCTTTTAAAAAAATTTTCAAGACAAACATGGTGTTGCATCAAACAGTTTCAAAATTAACATTCTTCTACTTAACATTTGCCTGACATCATAGAAATTAACATACGTGTGGCAATGATAAGCTAAAATTTAGAACTATTTCAAGGAGATGATAGTATCCAGGGGCACGTTACTTGAAGAATTTTCTAAGCAGGGGCAAGTTGTTTCCTAGTTGTTTTCACAGTCTGAGCTAGGGCAAGTTTGAAGACTCAGAACACCGTCAATCTGGGGAAGTTACGTCGAGATTCAGTAAATCTCTCAAAGAATTTGAAGACTCAGTTACACAGAATACCGTCAGTCTGGGGCAGTTACGTCGAGATTCGGTAAATCTCTCAAAGAATTTGAAGACTCAGTTACACAGAATACCGTCAATCTGGGCCAGTTACGTTGAGATTCTACAAATCTCTCCAACAGTTTGAAAACATTGGAACAGTTGGATGCCAATTTTTCTGTAAAATCCTCTTGGAATGACTTATTCTCATAAACCAAGTGATTTGGGGCATCTAAGAATTGAAGATTACTTTTCATCCATTCACAGCAACCGTTGATCAAAATGGCGACTACCAACAGGTCATCAATGCAGGGTTACATCAGTCTCACGACATTATTCACCCATGACCTCAAAGAGTTTCTATCCCAGGTAATGTGATGACTCCCCAGTAGGTCTTTGATCTCGGTAGTCACGACTATTCCCCGGTAAATCGCCACTTCAAGAGGCCATGGCACATTGGACGCAAGATTTCTCCAGTCGGCAACCTAAGAATCCTCACTGGATTTTCTCACAACTTTAACCTTCCCCAGCGAAGCGAGTGTTTATTTCACTCCTCAGTGGATTTTCTCACTATCTCAATCTTCACCAGTGAAGGCGGATGTTTATTTCATCCCCTTGAAGTTTTATCTTTGACATTTCAACTATTATCGATTCCAGCTTCCCCGATGAAGTGGATATTTATTTTATCCAGTTACAACGCTCATTCAGATTACTTCAGCTCGCAGTGGATATTTATTTTATCCCTCATGAAGTCCTTTCGATCAGTGAGTTTGATTTGTTCCCAGTGAACCTTTCTCACCCAAACAGAATCACAAGGTTTATCTTGACAACCCTAAGTGAAGTCATGATGTTCATCCCCAAGCGGATTGTTCTCCTTTCCCTAGAGAAAGTTTGAAGCTGTGAAGCAGGACTTGGTTCCATATATGGCTTTCCATTCATCCCCAGTGATGCTTCTTATATTGCAAAGATCGGCCGAGTATCCGTATCGAGATGCTTGTTTTCATCTCCGGTTTCCTTCTTGTTGTTTTGTCAGCATGAGCATAAGCATAGCATGGCATCCTTGCATTTAGATTCATGGCATGTGCGCATTTTGCATCCTGCATCTTTTGTGTTGTTTGGTTCTTTCACTTTGGTCGTGGTTATTCCCAAGTGATCTGGGTTTGTCTGCTCCCTCCAAGTAGAGTCGTCAGCCCTAGGCAGAAAAAGCACATTCTTTCTAACTCCCCACTGAGTTCGATCCTCGTGGAAGATGGTTGCTTTAGTTTTCTTGTCCATTTTTGGATAAAGATAAATCCCAGTTGAGTTCATTCCTCACTGGATAGAGTCTTGTTTGACCGTTTCTTTTCAGTTATTTCCTGAATTGAACTTTGGTCCCTGACAATCAAAAATTTTGGATATCCCTGAGATGTTGAACCTGAATCGAGCGTGCATTTATTTTGCATTTTGTCTCCCCAAGAAGAATTTATTCAAAGATCTCTATGGAAGACAAAATTTATTCCTCCAGCACTATTATGGGATTTAAATCCAGACAACAAGTGGTAGCTCTTTATTTGAGCTCAGTTTTTTTTATCTGGATGATAAATGGCAGTCTCCTCAAGACATTTTGTCTATCCCCGGTGAAGTTGTCAAGATTATCAGCTTATTCTCCAGAGAAAGTTATTGAAGACCTTCCAGGTGTTTCTCTTTATTTGAGAATCCTTTTTGCAAGAATTTTATTAGCTTCAACGCTATTTTCAACTACAGCAATATTACTTCACGGTGGTATTCTCCCCAGTGAGTCCACAATTCAATTTGCTTCTATCAAATGGCATCTCTTCGAGAAGTTTGGTGAAGATTCAAATGATCTTACTCTTTATTTGAGAAGACATGTTCTACAAGTCAGCCGGCCCACATATCTTTTGAAGATCCCCGGTGAAACTCCCAAATCTCCAACAAGTATTCACCCTTCCAGGAGGAGTTCAAGACTTTGCTAGAGGCAGACAACCTCGTAGCGGTTATTTCAAGATACGTGATAGAGGCAGACAACCTCATAGCAGTTTATTTCAAGATTTACGAGCTAGAGGCAGACAACCTCGTAGCGGTTATTTCAAGATACGTGATAGAGGCAGACAACCTCATAGCAGTTTATTTCGAGATTTGTGAGCTAGAGGCAGACAACCTTGTGGCAGCTTATTTCAAGATGTATGTGGGGCAGACAACCTCGTGGCAGTTTATTTCAAGATTTGTGTTTGAGGCAGACAACCTCGCAATAGTGATTTATTTTCTACCCTTTCAAGCGGAATACTTGATCGAAGACCTCGGCAGTAGGTATTTCCCTGGTTATTCTCGGCAGTAGATTTCCAGAAGACCTCGACAGTAGGTATTTCCCTGGTTATTCTCGACAGTAGATTTCCAGAAGACCTCGGCAGAAGGTATTTCATTTTTATTTCCCTGGTTATTCTCGGCAGTAGATTTCCAGAAGACCTCAGCAGAAGGTATTTCATTTTTATTTCCCTGGTTATTCTCGGCAGAAGATTTCCAGAAGACCTCGACTGTAGGTATTTCATATTAAATTCTCTGGTTATTCTCGGTAGTAGATCTCCAGTAGACTTCGACAAACAGTCGTTTATTTTTCCTGGTTATTCTCGGCAGTAGATTTCCAGAAGACCTCGGTAGTAGGTATCTCATTTTATATTCTCTAGTTATTCTCGGTAGTAGATTTCCAGAAGACCTCGGCAGTAGATTCCTCACTTTTTCTCCTTCTAAACAAGGTATTCAGAGGAGAAGCTGAATCATTATTTTGATCATCATAAGCTTATTTTGGTTATTACCTTTGCTCAGGCTATCATATGTTCGATAGTAGGTAATATACCGATATATTTGGTCAGATGCCTAGCTTAGGCTACTGTGGCGGTAGTAGGTCATCTTTCCTTCTGTGTTTACCTTGCTCAGGCTACCATTTGTTTGGTAGTAGGTAATACATGCCCTTTTATTTCAAATGGACATATTTGCTTAGGCTACCAGTTATTGTTTGAACCATCATCATTGCCTAAGATATCTTTGTGATTGTCAGTTGGCAGTCTCTTTCCCCCAGTGGAGTTAGATCTTTCCCCGTGGAGTCTTGTCTTGCTGAGTCGTCCTCGTCGGGTCTTTCTTTCCTTTGTGTTTTAATGTCAGTTATCCCCTGTGACACTATTCCTCACAGGATCCTTGTCTTGCATATCATATCATTTCATAGCATGTGCATTCGGTGGCATCTTAGGGCCAAAAATTCGCGCATGTTTGTATTTAAGTCTCTCCTATCTCGTCGAGACGAAGATTTCAATCTCCATATCTCCGAATAGGAGAAACTTAAATAGGGGCATCTGTTGCACCCTAATTTTTTACCCTAAGATCCCTTTTCTTTTTGCATAGCATCTTAGGTTGATCTTTCGTGCATAACTAACCATTTTATCTAGCCTTTTCTGTTTTGTTTCCTTTTAAAGACAGGTGCTGTTGGAGAAAATTCAAAGACTTGAAGGTTGTGCTGTGTGTGTGTGTTTGTGGAGGTTTCTCTGGCCTTTGCAAGGTGTGTATGGATTCCTGTGTGATTGTGTCCTTTTCTTTTTGGTCAGTAAACCGCTACCAAGCCTTTTTCTCCCTCAAGACTCCTCAGTTTCCCCCTACAAGGATTAAGTCCTTATACCCTATGATATGGAATTTGGTCCCCTAAGACTGGTAATTGGTTGTGTGGCAAGTTACATTATAAGTTGGTACCTTCTCCCTCTGTAAGCTCCTCAATTTGAAGATATATGTTTGCTCTACGTTCTTAAACGTTGGTTCATCAAGGAATAGTTCGATTTGGGAATAATTGGAAGTTTGGATCCCGGAATGCAAATTCAAAACCATTATTGTCACTAGTCTACGAGGTCAAGTTTGAAAGTTCCTATATCATCTCCATGTTTCAATTATGATTCAAAATTCTCACAAATTTTCAAGACTTGGCTACAAAGTTCAGAGTCTAATTGTTTGTCCAAATCCGAGATTAGGTATCAAATACAAGTTCATGTGTGGCAAGGTTTAATCAAATTACCATGTACACCTTTGGTTTCATTTTATTCTAAGTACCGAGGGGCGCATATAGTTATCTTGAATTGAAATTTATGATCAAGCATATAAGATTCATTCAAATTCGATTTATGTTGAATTTCTAAGAACAAGTCCCTCTCCAAGGGTGCGAGTTGTCATGGACTCAAAGTTAAGTAGTTGGAAGTGCAAGAGTGTTCTGAAATTTAGAACCAAAACTTTGATTGGGAATTCTTGAAGATGTATTTCAAGTTAGGGTGTATTATCAAGAATGAAGTTCAATTTCACGTCATTTATGTTTCCTCTTTAGAATCCTGCACAAATTAAAGGACCAATTTTGTTTCATTGGAAGGAGTGGAAAGCTCATCTTATTCAAGATTGTTCAAAAGTTATTATCAACGTTGAAGACATAAAATTTTGATACAAATTATAAATTGTTTTATAGAAACACTTCCAAGTAGAAACCATAAAAGCCAAAATTAAGTGTGTGTAGAGCTACTTTCTTCTGTTAACGGCAGGACACGGCCATATAATTGGTTATATCAATACTATTGGAAACTTTTACAACTACACTTGACAAAGACGCTTTGGAATTGAATAGAACACCAAAGGCTACAACCCGCAAAGCAATGAAACCAGAAATGGACGTCACATCATTATAAGCTGTCAAAACACGATAGAACATATAAACAAGTCCTTGACTGATTGTTACAAAGAAATAGATGCACTTTCCTCGAGGCGAACACAGTGCTGTTGTGGATGACTGATGTTGAAATGATAGCAGAAATCACAAGGAGGAATTTGGAGATCTTCACACTAAATTGATTGATACCATGGATAAGATAAAGCTATTTCCTAAACATGAAATGGAGAACATGTCCACCAGTATTTTACATAGTTCGATTCGTTTCCTGTCAAGCTTCACAAATACGAGTATGCGGCACGTAACAACCGGATCATTGGTTACATCTGGTGTGCTCAAGCAGGTCAAGCTCCTTGGCATAATTGCTTACAACGATCATGTTTCCCTGCAAAATAATACGAGAAGTTTCAGCACAAAACAATTTGCAGAAAATGCTTCATGATCATTTACAACCCCGGCACTACGGTATTCTAGCAATAATCATCAGTATTACATGAAACCTATATATCAGTATTTACCACGGTGGCTAGAAACATGAGAAGTTATCGGCTTGCATTGTTGCCTGCAACCATCTGCATTCTTTTAAGAAATTCAAGGCAAAGACCAAACTTTTCACCTGCTCTGAACTTGAAACTGGAAAACAAAGGTAGGGATAATAGGAAATGAAGAGCGTCAATATCTCGAATTAAACAGAAGCTAGAAGCAGTACAAACGGAATGAGCAATAGGGTACAAAACCTGTATCGTACCAGTACGCACCTAAACCTCATGTTGCAGTAGCATGACCTAAGCTAAAGTACATTAAGCTAGCAGTGGACTGCCATCGTCCTTTGTTGTTATTTCAACAAAGATAGTGTCAATACTAAGGGACACCAAGCTCCTCAAGATAACACACACACTGACCCTAACCATGTTAAATTCCTAACTACATTGACAATGGAAAATAAGTCAGTTTCAACACCGATTGAGTGAGTCCGAGCCAAGTTGAATTCTTTAAATAATTCAGTCAAGCTTCGAGCGAATGCTTCCAAGTCTATTTGAGACACGGAGGGTGGTGTTACTAAGATGTGTTGCTTTGTAGGAGCGGCTCTCAATATTTTCGCAAGCGGAAACTCACAAACCTGCATAGAAGAGGAGAATATAGAAAAATTAAAAGAAAATCGAGGCATACAAATGTGAACCAAACAGGATATCCACAAAATAAAAAACAATAGACACCTCCATGAAAAGAGAAAAGTTACAAGACAAGTTTCAAAGCAGAGCACGTATAACAGCCCCTGCCCCATCCAAAATCACAGGACTCTCACAACCAAGGCCCATGGTAGAGTTATACGTGGAAATCATAATCACCTTTAAGTATACACCATACAAGGAAAGCGAAACTCACCCAAGAACTGCTTGATATGCAAGACGTGATCTGGAATCCTTTTGGGATAATGCACTTTCTACGAGAAGCCTTCCATGACTGAATAGTTACTGCATCTGCTGTGCTAGTTGAGAGTTCTTCCCATGAGTTTAGTTCTACAGTTCTGCAAAATTGAAGTGAGCTCTCAAAACTTTAATCACCAATCGTACCTTCCATCAACTGCCAGCATCACTTGTTACTGCTAGACATGAAAAGATTGAATCAACAAAAGCAGTAATAGTCAAACATCAGAGGAGCAAGCTCATCAAAGTTAATCGATATTTTCCAAAGCAGCCATCAAACCTCATTAACAGATTCCAAAGCCTTTCAAACCTCATCAACCCTTCCCAAAACAAACCTCAACGGTTTCTATTTCTTTCCAAATCAGTCTGAACATGTTGTGTTAAAAAAGGAAAACATCTTCACCACATTTTAATTGGAAATCACAAACATGCTCGTACACAAAAGGAAAATTCAATATCACCATCAATTTGTTTCCAACACCATATCAAACATGGTCAGACACAATTTAAAAACATCCCAAAATCAGAAGTGACAAGGCAATCTCAGCATTCAATTTGGAAATCAACTCATTGTCTTAAGCAAGGTCTATAAAAGAAGACAATATCATTCACAAAAGGGGACCGAACCATACAAATCAGGGGGACAAGACCAAAAAACCATTCTCTCATATCACAACAACCAATCCATTTAAAACCAAAAACAAGCATACCAGAAACTCACAAACACACAAAGCTGAAAAAAATCACTACGCACATAGGTCATGAACGCATCAACAACAATAACTCGCAAGAAGACGGAGAAGAAAGAGGAGGACTTATCTGTACGCCGGCGGTCCGTGAAAGCTCGAGGGCCCTCACCAGCTTCCATCTTCGACAACCTTTCCCTTTTATTCAATTTCTGTAATTTGTAATCGTGATAGCGCTAATGAATTGGGGTATGAGACTGTTGGGGTTTGGGTTTATATTTGTTTGTTTGATCGAGAGGGAAATGAAGAGGAAACGGAGAGAGTTTGAGAGCGGCGGATTTGGGGTCTGCGGCGGGGATTAGGGTTTGAACGCTTAAGGAGATGAGGGAATGAAAGAGAGAGTATCGTGAGAGGAGAGAGCTGTGAGAGGAGAGAGCTACGAGAGAGGGACTGTGAGGTACGACTGAGTTTTCTCCCCTTTCTTCTGTGCTAACAATTAATCATGTACATCGCACACACATGCACTATCGTGCACCCTTGGCACGTTTGTGTTAGATCATAGCCTGGTTAGATCGTGTGGTCCACCGGATCCCTCCTTTTCCTTTTTCTTTTATTTTAAACTTTTTTATATAATAATCAAATCTAAATCTTATTATAATCACTTCTATCTAAAATAAATCTAGCTTTTATCCTACTAATAATATATCTTTTAATATGACTAAGTAAATGGTTTTAAAAAACCTTTTGTAATTAGCAAAAACCTTTAATAAAAACCATTATTTATTAAAATTAAACCTTTTTCTAAATTAATATGAACTTTTTTTTCTAGTTAACTTTCTTAACATAACTTTAAAAACTAAAATAAAAATAATAATTAAAACTTTAGAAATAATTAAAATCTTTTTCTAATTAATAAGAAACTTTATTAACTTTTTAATATAACTTTAAAATAAAATAATAATAAGAGCGTTTATTAATAAGAAAACTCTTTTACTTTTATAACTTAAAAGAAATAAACGATTTTGGAAAACCTTTTTTTACTAGATAATAAAATTAATTTCTTTTTATTTAATAATAAAAACCTTTAACCTGTTTCCAACTAATAATAATCTTTAACAAATTCTCAAAATAATAAATAACCTTTCTAACTTCCCCTAAAATCAAAACTCTTTCCTTAATAAATCGTCCTCTAGTTAGAAACCTCTCGCTTAGTCCTAGGTTCGTGAACGCTCGTGTGTAGACCTTCATTTGCTTGCTTGTATGTTCTTTACTTAATTTATGTTCATGTCTAAACCCTTTCAAAAATATAAAAATTTCTCGATCCAACGTCGAGCCCATTTTCTACCTATATAAGTCGATCGCCTTAGGGCATCGCATTTGACCTACCGATCACAAGACACAAGTCTAGCATCACTTCGCTAACACCCTCGCCTAAATAACAATAATTTAATCGCATTAATATCCAAGGGAAAATCCCATGCATGATAACCATGTTATTGTGCATGGTGCACATCATATGCATTCATAATCGATACCTTAAGATAAGTTTTTTAGATAACTTAGGATAGATTTCCTAGGTTAGTCCCCCCTCAATTTTGATTTTAAATCAAACTTTAGCCCACCTAATTCTCCACGCAAGAGAATTAGATGTTAATCATCTCAAAGAAAGGACATACAATCCCATACCCCACAAAATCCAAACAATTTTCAAAAACTGTGGTGGTTTTCTTAAGATGATGACTCATATTTTCTCCTAAACCTTTAAACATTTTAGTATCCTTAATGAGGAACTACAAGTGCTCTGATTCCCTCCTGACAGGATATGTAGGCACAAGATGCGATATCTTGTCGAGCACACTTAGGAATAAAAATAATAAATCACTTACCCTTAAACCCTTAGCAAAACAAATAACAGATAATATAAAATTAATCAAGAGGTTCCTGTAGAGTACTACAGATATCTAGGATGCTAATACCTTCCCTAGGTATAACCAACTCCCAAACTTAGAATCTTAGTGCATTGCATTGTGGGTATTCAGTTTTTCTCCCTTCCCTTGGATAAAATCAAAGACCGGTGGTGACATTAAAAATGCGATCCTAGTTAACAAATAACTATGGTATCCAATTTTCACCGCGACAAACTGCAATTGCGGTTTTAGCCTCCATGAAACGATTATGTGGAAAAAATCATTCCAAAAACTTTTCCTCAAGCATGTTCCATTCCATCATGATTGCCGTAGATTGGTCAAGATACCATTCCTTAGCCTTCCCAATAAGGGAATGTGGGAATAGTCTCTTGAACAAAGACTCTTCTTCAGCTTCGGGTGCACCAGTCGCGCTCGCAATCTCATAGAACTTAGTCAGGTGTGTAAAAGGATCCTCGTGATCCATACCAGTGAAAGAATTCTGATATAGAAGCGAGAGAATAACAGTCTTCATTTCTGAATGCTGACCATTCTGAGCATTACGTACAAATTGTATAGTATGTCTCGGACTATTAGTACAAGGAACTGAAGCAGGTGGTGGTGGTGGAGCAGCCATAGTTGGCGGTAACTGTGGTATTGGCGTCGAAGTTAAACTTTCGTCTCGTTCTCTTGTTTCCTTGGCAAGTTGCCTCCTCCACCTTGTTCTGCTATTTAACTTACGCGCAGTTCTTTCGATTTCAGGATAAAAAAGAAGTTGGTATGCGGGTAACTTCCCTCGTATAAAACGGAGTCCGCACACTAAACTACACAAATCAACAAGCACAAGAAAAACTTAACAAGTTTAAAACTCAATAACTATTGTAATGCTCGCAATATAACAACAATCCCCGGCAACGACACCATTTTGTTGAAGAGTAATTCGGGGGTGTTTTATCGTATCCACAAAATTTTTGTATATTTCCGCCGTTCGATAGTCAAAAGCGTTTCAAACTTTATAGTAACAAAGGGTTGGTTTTTCATTTCGTAACGTTTGCATAAAATTTAGAATTCAACGGTAAAAAGATTGGTTATAGGGTTTGGTAAAAACATGTCAAGATTAGTTTTCGGTAATCCGTTTTGTACGTATCAACGCGATAAAGCGTGTGAACTCGTTAACAATACATATAACCACGTATCCTCTTAACAAGTTTCTCTCGAACACTTGTAGTGAGATTTATCATATTGATCCTTTGATGATCTCTCACTCAAACTACCAATATGATAACATTCAAGTTCAATATTTATGAACATCAACTTTCAAAACTATCTCTAGCCTTATGATTATTGATGGATTGAAACTTAGGTCAAGTTTAATACATTTCTCTCGAACATGAATTAAATAAAATATAAACCATGTAAACAAAGCTTTTCTTCTATATTTATCATCAACAAAGTTCACAAACTTACAACCAAGATCAATACATACAAAATGATGGATTACCTACCACTAATCTTGACACAAGATGTGTTTAGCTATACATAGTCATGGTAGCTTACTTCATAAGTTTTGTGAGGAGATGAAAGAGCATCTGCGTCGAATAATCGAGGTCGGATGCGATTCCAGCTTCTCTATGTGAAAAATCTCTCTTTGATGATCAAAACTCAGAAAATAAGGTTATGGTGTGAAAAGGTGAAGTTATGATCCCAAGAAAAAGTAAAAATCTATTTATAATGCACTTGAAATCTGTTACATTCGCACTGCGAATGATCCATTCGCCTAGCGAATGAAGAAAATGGCACCTAAAGTTCCTTCTGAAAGTTAAACCGCCCTTGACTGTCTTCGTGGGTTCGCAAAGCGAACGTTTCATTCGCAAGGCGAACCACTCGCCAAAACATTCGCAAAGCAAATTTTGGGTCATTTTTCCACTGCCATAGCCAAGGGTTCTTCGCCAGGACTTTCGCACAGCGAGCGAAGCAGCGAACATTCGCTGAAGTTCGCAAAGCGAACTTTAGCTCCTTTTGCTTCTGCCATATTCTGGAGCTATTCGCTGGAGACCTCGCCAGAGTTCGCAAAGCAAACCTTCGCTAGCCAGTTCGCAAAGTGAACTTCTTGAAGTTTTCCTCTATTCTTTGGCAGCTTGCATCAACTCTTTGTGTCTTCTTTCTTTGATCAGTTAGTGCACTTTCCTGCACATTAGCAAACACATTACAAGCACCAAAGGAATAAATATAATTTTTGAAGAACAACAACAATTCACTAATAAAATCCTCAATTAAAACAAGAAAGTGTTGAAAAATACTAAGTATCAAATACAAATATATAGCATGTTTGACATCTATCATTAGGGAAACCTTTGGAGTTGTTTAAGGTTATTGTGAAACACTGTTATACCTTTGGTTTGAGTGATTCATATATTGAGAGTTGGAGAGGTTGGGAAACGCTTGGGTAGAAAATAAGGTTGTTCTTGGGAACCTGAAGGCGAAGGCTATTTTCTTATAACTCATATGTAATCTCTTGTAACAACTTTCTGAGTATAGTAAATTGGAGAGTTACTCTCTCCCCCATAGTAGATCGTTTGATAGAAATATGGGTAAACAAATCTTCAGTTTTTTCTTGTCTTATTCTGTTATATTATCTGTGTACGGATTATTATTGCAGAAAACCATTTATTTTGGTTGCTATTATTCTTTGCCTCACAAATTGATATTGATTTTGTCGTAATTCACAACAAGATTCACAACAAATACTACAACTTAAAAATCACTACATGCATTCAGTCAATCAATATATTTTAAACATTTTATCTATTTATGTTACTTTACTTTTTATGCATTTTCTAGTTTAATAGTTAAACATCTTCACACATCGTACTTAAGTTCTTTGGAGTATCCCTCAACGTCGTTACTTGAAGACAATATTTGTATTATTAAGTGTTAGCAGTTGACCCTCGACTAGTTGTCAAAATTTAAAAACAATATTGGCATACTTGTATGGACAATAAAGTCAATGCCATTGGAAAAACTTTAGTTACTGTGAAATATTAGATCGAACTCTAGTTAGGCATGTCGTCGAAGTTTGCTCACATGCTGTTGTCGAAGACCTACATGCTATAGTCAAATTGTGTTCTAGTATGTAGATGTCAGATTGGGTCTTGTGTTAAGGATCCAATTGTTTAAGTTAACTTGTACCCTAAGTTAGCTTGTATGGGTAATTGTTAAAAGGCCTATTAGTTTAGTATGCTAGGTTTTATTATAAATAGCATACTAGTCTCTCACCTTGTGGTGTGGCAAATGCTAATTAGGGTGAGAGGGTCATTCGTTATTCTTAAGTACTTGTAATCTATTTTATAGAGAAAGTAAAGAATAGCAGTTATAACCAATCCTTGTTGTTTTTCCTTGTTTTTCTTTGTTAACCTTAACCCTTATGTGTTTCTTGCCTATAAAGAAACCGAGTATATTTTGTTTAAAGGCATCCTAATTCACAACAAATTAGAGCGGTGAGCGTGGAGAAGACGCCTTCAACAAAGTATGAGATTGAAAAGTTCATCGGAGTGAACGATTTTGGTCGGTGGCACTTGAAGATGAAAACCCTACTGGTTCAGTATGGTTGTTTGGAAGCGTTGAAAGGAGAGGCAGGCATGGACGTTACGTTAAGAGAAAAAGAAAAGACGGTCATGATAGAGAAATCCCACAGTGCAATATTGTTGAGCATTACTGATAAGGTTCTTCGACAGGTATCAAAGAAGACTACGGCATTGAGGCTATGGTTGAAACTTGAAAGTTTGTACTTGACCAAATCTCTGGTGAATCGACTATACCTGAAGCAAGCTTTGTATTCATTCAAGATGAGTGAAGACAAAGTGTTGGATGAGCAGTTGGATATGTTCAACAAGCTGATTCTTGATCTTGAAAATATTGATGTGAAGATCGATGATGAAGATCAAGCACTGTTGCTGTTGTGCGCTTTGCCCAGAACACATGCTCACTTCAAAGAAACTCTCATGTATGGAAGGGAGTCCCTGAGCTTTGAAGAAGTTCAATCAGCCTTGTATTCTAAGGACCTGAATGAACTAAAGGAGCATAAACCTTCGATGATGGGTGAAGTTTTGGCCGTTAAGGGAAAATTCTTGCGAAAGGATGGTAAGTTCGACAAGAAGAAAGGTAAAAGTCAACAGAAGTCTTATAGTGGCGAGGCATTTGGTATTCAATGATATCACTGTAAGAAGGAGGGTCACACAAGAAAAGTGTGTCGTGAACGCCTGAAAGGTCATGGAGGTAAGGATAATGGCAACGCAACCATTGTTCAAGATGACTTCGAATCATCTGATGTTCTTGTGGTTTCAAGCGACGACTCAAGAAAGGAGTAGATTATGGATTCAGGTTGCACTTGGCACATGACTCCAAATAGAGAATTGTTCGAAGAGCTATGTGATCAAGATGGTGGATCAGTGCTGCTGAGAAACAACAAAGCTTGCAAAATTGCAGGAATTAGATCTGTGAAATTCAAGCTCCATGATGAGTCATTAAGGTTATTGACTGAAGTCAAGTATGTACCTGATTTGAAGAGAATTTTGATTTCTCTTGGTGAATTCGACATGAAGGGATATGTTTTTCAAGGAGAGAAAAGTATCTTAAGAGTCATGAAAGGGTCGAAGGAAGCCTTGAGAGGCATGAAGAAACAAGGCTTGTATACCATTGAGGCTGAAGTTGTAAGTGGTTTGACAAATGTCGCATCCATGAAACCATTGTTGAAGACAAAAATTTGGCACATGAGATTAGGCCATGTCAATGAAACGGGTTTGATTGAATTAGGGAAACAAAATTTGCTTGGCGGAGACAAAGTCGAAAAGATGAAATTTTGTGAACCATGTATACTTGGAAAAACATGTAGAGTGAAGTTCAACAAAGGCAAACAAAGAACTCATGGATCCCTTGATTACATCCATGCTGATCTTTGGGGGCCTACAAGGTGTCCATCACATTTAGGAGCAAGGTATTTTCTATCCATAGTCGATGATTATTCCAGAAAGTTATGGGTATTCATCCAGAAGACTAAGGATGAAACTTTTGAGAATTTCAAAGGTTGGAAGACTCTGGTCAAAAATCAGACTGGCAGAAAGGTCAAGAGGCTGAGGACCGACAATGGCCTTGAATTTTGCAATGAGGCATTCAATAGTTTTTGTGCTGCCTCAGGTATTTCAAGGCACAAAACTACTATAGGTACTCCACAAAAAAATGTGGTTTAATCGAACTATTTTGGAAAGAGTTAGATGCATGTTGACTAGTGTTGGGTTAAAGAAGGTGTTTTGGGCTGAGGTTGTTTCAACAGCAACATATCTGATAAATAGATGTCCTTCAACTACGTTAGATATGAAGACACCTGAAGAAGTTTTTTCGGGACATCCACCTAGTCTTGACAGACTGAGAGTATTTGGCTGCGTGGTGTATGCTCACATTAGGAAAGACAAGGTCGAACCTAGAGCTCTGAAATGCATGTTCATGGGATACCCTGAAGGAGTCAAAGCTTATAGGATATGGTGCCTAGAGCCAGGTCACAGGAGATGTATTACCAGTCGAGATGTAGTTTTCAATGAAGTTGAGATGGCTTTCAAGAAAATTCATGATGCTGACGAAGAACTAGAATAGGGAGAGATTCCTGTTGAGGTGGAGCATGTTGATGCTAAATTGCATGTCCCAGATGAAGTCGAAGAAGAAGCGCAAGTTGTTGTCAAAGATGAGGAGACTGATAATGACTAATTGCTAGCAAGAGGCAGGTCGAGGAGAGTCATCAAGCCACCTTAGAGACTTAGGTATGCATATCTTATAGCCTATGCCTTAATCGAGGTTCTCGACGAAGAACCTAGAGACTATAAAGAAGTTATGAGGAGTCGAAAGAAGACTGAATGGCTGAAGGCCATAGATGATGAGATGAAATCTCTTCATGATAACAACACATGGGAACTGATTAAGAAACCTACTCGAGCCAGGTTAGTCAGTTGTAAATGGATTTTCAAAGTTAAGGAAGGAATTAAAGGAGTGGCGTCGAAGAGATACAAGGCAAGATTGGTCGCTAGGGGGTTCACTCAGAAAGAAGGCGTCGACTCCAATGATGTGTTCTCTCCTGTTGTGAAGCACAGATCCATTCGAATGTTGCTTGCCATGGTGGCACAGTTCGACCTTGAACTAGAACAGATGGATGTGAAGACTGTGTTCTTGTATGGTGATCTAGATGAAACAATCCCGATGAGGCAACCTGGAGGGTATGTCGAAAAGGGGAAGGAAGATCATGTGTGCAAACTGAAGAGATCTTTATATGGACTGAAACAATCTCCTCGACTATGGAATAGGAGATTCGACAAGTTCATGGCACACATAAGTTTCATTAGAAGTCAGTTCGACCACTGTGTTTACTTCAGATTTCGACCTAGTAATTCATTTGTTATTTTGTTGCTTTATGTGGATGATATTATAATAGCAAGCAACAATGTCGAAGATGTAATGAGGGTGAAGGCTGAACTTAATAAGGAGTTCGACATGAAGGATCTGGGAGCTGCGTCCAGGATTCTTGGGATTGACATCCGAAGAGATAGAAAGCAGTCAAAATTATGCTTATCTCAAGATGCATACCTACGGAGGATTCTCGAAAAGTATGGTATGTCGAATTCAAAGCCTGTTGTGACTCCGACAAACCCTCAATTCAAGCTGAGTATAGATCAGTGTCCCATTACTGATGTCGAAAGAGCTTATATGAATAGCATTCCATATGCTAATATAGTTGGTTCTTTGATGTATGTTATGGTCTGTACTAGGCCTGATATTGCATATGCAGTAAGTCTTGTAAGCAAGTACATGGTGAATCCTAGAAAGGCTCATTGACAAGCAATGATGTGGATTCTAAGGTACATAAATGGGTATCTGAATAGAGTCTTAATTTATGGTGGAGCCTTGGGTGAAGATAGTAAAGCAGCAATCGAAGGATATGTCGACTCTAATTATGCAGGTTGTATGGATTCCAGAAAATCTATTTCTAGATATGTGTTCACTATGTTTGGGACAACAATTAGTTGGAAAGCAACACTTGAGAAGGTTTTTTCCTTATCAACCACTGAAGCAGAATATATCACCCTAACTAAAGCTGTGAAGTGATAAGTACCAAATTGTCGATATTTTGAGTAATAGTTTTGTGGCACTTATCATTTCTTTTTGTTAATAAAACCCCACTATGTTTGTAAAAGTATATATTTAGTGTATACTAGTATTTTGTGTATATATTGTATCGTTTGATTGCTTTCCATTCATTTTGTAGGTATTTGAGCATTGTTGGAGCATTGAGTAATAAAGGCCAAAGGCTAAGCTTCAAGAATGCAATTTTTAGAATTCATCAAAGAATAAGGCTCAAAACAATGATGAGAAATACCATCAATTTGGTTTATATTTAGTCATTGTTAGATAGAGCATTGAATAAGCTTTCCAATGCTTCGAACTTGGCGCAAATTAGAGTTACGGTTCGAAAGTTATGACCGAAACAACAGCTGGATTTTTGTGTTTGCTGGCAGGCTCGCCCCGAGCTTGACGGGCGAAGCAGAGGCGAGCCAGACACTCCAGAAGCGTGGAAAAATGCAGAAAAAATCTGCCTTACTTCTCCAGGCGAACCGGGATTTCACCAGACGAATTTGCCTGGGCAGAAACACATTAAAATGGCTAAAAACACATTTCTTAGGTTATGGGTTGGGTATTTTTTACCCCAACTTCATCATAAACATATTTTTGATGAGAGAAGCTAGAAAGCAACATTGGAGCTTGCATATGGATGATTCGGAGTCAGATTTCTCATCAATCGGCGCTGACAACCCGTGAGATGTTTGGTTTTCCTTCAATCTTCTCTATGTATTTCTCTTTTGTTGGGTTATGTTTGTACTCTTACTCTGAACATATATATTTGTTGATCATAGTGTTGTATAATATATATGCTTTACAAATCATTATCGATGTTTTCCTTGATCTTTTTGCATTTATGTTTGGATTTGTGTTGTTGTAGAGATAGACATCACAAATCTTGATTAGGAATGGATATCTATTAGTTTCTAGATTCTAGAGATAGATTTAGAGCTAATAATTATGTGGGTATCGAAGTTTAATGCTTCCATGTTATTTGAGTCAGTTGAGAGATCGTCGACGAAAGTAATACGGTTGTTCTCTCAGCTCAGTGTTGCAGAGATGAACACTGTTATGAGCGATACATGATGATTTTGATGAGTATTGTATGTTGAGTGCGACTGATTGATAGGTTTAAGTTTGTTTTGAGTAGTGTAAATTCATGCTTGATAATTTTTCCTCTCCAAAGAATGTATTCTTTTTTGTTCATATGTTTAATTTCTGCATTTACAATTTAAACCCATTTTAACCCAAACTTAATAACATTTAAATTATCGAACGACTGTTCAATAACACCGATCTCTGTGGACACGATAAATTCCCGGAAAAATACTTCCAAAAAATTTTGTTGCTTGCCGCTTTACCGCTTCAGCATGAAGGAAGCATTATGGCTTGAAGGTTTTGCAAAGGAGCTGAAACTTCAAGGTCGAGTTGTCACTGTTAAATGTGATAGTCAAAGTGCAATACACCTGTCAAAGAATTCATACTATGATTAGCGAACCAAGCACATTGATGTGAGGTTGAATTTCGTCAGAGGAGTAATCGAGCCTAGAGAAGTCCAAGTGCTGAAGTCCAAGTCCAAGTGCTTTGTTGTTTCCCATTGTATGCAGTTGATAAAGCTGCATGAAGAAAACTAGTCTGTTTCTTGATGTTAGAGTTAGATCCAAGGTGGAGATTTGTGAGATATTGGATCAAACTCTAGTTAGACATGTCGTCGAAGTCTGCTCACGTGTTGTTGTCAAAGACCTACATGCTGTAGTCAAATTGTGTTCTAGTATGTAAATATCGGATTGGGTCTTGTGTTAAGGATCCAATTTTTTAAGTTAGCTTGTACCCTAAGTTAGCTCGTAACGGGTAATTGTTAAAAGGCCCATTAGTTTAATATGTTAGGTTTTATTATAAATAGCATATTAGTCTTTCATCTTGTGGTGTGGCAAATCCTAATTAAGGTGAAAGGGTTATTTGTTATTCTTGGGTACTTGTACTATGTTTTATAGAGAAAGTAAAGAATAGCAGTTATAACCAATCCTTGTTGTTTTTCCTTGTTTTTCTTTGTTAACCCTAACCCTTGTGTATTTCTTGCCTATAAAGAAACCGAGTATAGTTTGTTCAAAGGCATCCTAATTCACAACAGTTACCATCCAAGATTGTGTTTCGTGTATGCATTTATGGTATGAAAAAATTCTTAGCAACATGGATCAACCATCATTATCATCTACGAGGAGGTCAGACCCACAATGACTGGATGAACCTCCAAAAATAGTAGGAATTCCAACAATTATGTCTCATTTCATTGCTTTTAGAAGTGCATCGCTTAATCCATCTAAGGAACATATGGTAATGACATTTTTTATTAAAGAACAATTAGACATAGGGATACATGATATTATGTATCGAGTCTTTTGATAATTTGGTGACAATAAAACAACTATGGTTCATAATGAGGTCTAACAAGTCAAAGATTTGAAGACTAAGCAAACTATCTCATGTGTTTTATCACGTCTACCATGCAAGGAGTTCAAGGGGAATCGAGGTTGAGTTGAGATTTTTAGTCAAAGTCAGCCAATCACAATATCATATCTTATTATGTCACATATTTCACTGAAGACCATATTAGGCATTTACCCATATTAGCATAACAACAAATAAAAGCTTAAATACACTTTTGGTTCCCCTATTTTGATGTTTTTTAACTTTTAGCCCCCCCATTTCAACCCAGCTTTTTGATCCTTCAACTTTACATCCCTTGAGATTTTGCTAGTCCCAGCACAGTTTGCATATGTGGCCTCCTCGTTAATGATGTGGCGTTGCTACAATCAAAACATGTCAAATTTTATTTAATTTTTAACTGAAATTAAGAATTTCACAATTTTAAAAATTATATGAAAAACATTTTTATAATTAAATGAAAAAAAAATCATTAAAAAATCAAATTTAAAAAGAACCCAGCTTCACGAAGAACACATCTCCTTCTTCATTTTTATCTGCAACCAACCCTATAAATCAATTTATCCACGCATCAACTCTTTTTTCATATTCTTCCTCTAACCAACCCTAGAAACCCAATTCTCCAAATCCCAAATGTATCAAAATTCACTCTTGAACACGGGAAGCTTATTTCATTCAATGAGGTATTAATGCAAATGTGATCTTTATGCTTTATTGATGACAACATAGGCTGATTCGAACCCAGGTCACCATTTCTATGGTTGTGGGATGTATGAGGTATGATTTCATATATGTTAATTTTGATGTTGTTTTGTTTTAACTATGTCACCATTTATTTATCTTTTTTTTCTCCATCGATATATCCAGTTGCAAGGCTACAAGGAATGTAGTCATTTGTTTGGTTGGATGAAGAAATGAACCATAGAGCAAAGGAAATTAACTCTTTATTATGATAAAATTTAAATTATAGAATTTGAGGTATTATGCATGATCTCGTGTGCACAACTCCATATATTTATGAACTTACGAGATTTTCCATCGAAGTTTATTGGACGTCACTAGGGTCATTCTCGGCAAAGGATTGGTTCCCCTTCCCCTTACCAGATGAAAACCCGATCAAAGGTAGACATGTTGCCAACCCACCACGACATCTGGAGTGTCTAGCTTCCAGATGGGGTGGGTCGTTATTACTTATGGGGAATAGATTGCTTTAGCCAAATGTATAGATCGTCTTCGACAACACCCCTTACTTTATGTGGGGGATTGATTTCTTTAGTCAGCCATACAAATTGTCTCCAACAACAACACTGACTTTATGTGGAGGATTGATTTCTGAAGTCTGACTTACAAAGCCTCTCCAATAACACCTCTAAATTTATTTGGGGGATTGATTGCCTTAGTTGGATTTATAAAGCATCTCTTACACCACCTTTGACTTTATGTGGAGGATTGATTGCTTTAGCCAGACGTACAAAGTGTTTCCTATAACACCCCTGACTTTGTGTGTGTTGGACATCAATATCTTTGGTCATACCCCAGATTTTCCTGTTAATATGAATAGTCATACATAAAGGAAAACTTTTAGAAAACACCTCTTTATTTCGATATTGGTAGTAATATATGTATAAAAGTGGTAAACGATTAAAGCTATTAGTAGCAATATATATATAAAAGTGGTAAATCATTGAAAAATAAGGAACATAACCAAGCGGGTTAGCCACAACTTATTCATTTGCTGCTTATGGCTGCTTCAGCCACTTTTTGAGGGATGAAATCTCATCCTATGGAGTTTCTCGATGAGGTTTCCTTCATAGTTTTGGAAAGTTTGGGGTATTAGTTTTGCTCCCTCTAGGTTGACATTGATGGTTAGTGATTCCCCCTGTAGGTTGTGTTATTTAAGCTTGAGATAGACCGACAAGGCAACAACATCTAGCATGGTCGGAAAGGTTGTGGTATTTGATTACTTTCTTCACTTGCATCAATCGTCACAGTTTTTTAGGGAGATTTATCCTTGGGTGACTCCTCTTTATCACACTTGCCTCCCTTTACATACTTGATTAGTTGGCCCCTCTTTATCAACTCTTCGATGATATCTTTCAACTATATGCAATCATTAATATTATGGTTGTGCCTTTTATAAAAGTGACAATATTTTGATTTGTTCGCATGAGATATCTCTCTTACGGGATATAGGGGTCGGATTCCAACTTTCTAAAATTAAGTATTCACATAGTCTTAGTAGATCTTCTAATGGGATATTGTCAGGGGTGTACTTGTCATACTTTCCCTGCATTTTCTGATCAGCGTCATCTCGTCGCCGATGGAATTCCTTTTCAGACGAGCGACTGGAGGGAGATTAGATGGAGGTATGGTTATCAAAATGAATAGTCGACTTCTTTTTCAAGATTATGTAAGGTTCTATGGTTAATATATCCTATACTGATTTTACCTTCCTTTTCCCTAACTTTTGCATGAAATTGTGGTATCTCAGAAGATCATTCTCAAATATCCAGCATATAATACCTTCCTAAGTCTCTTCTATTTCTATAGAGACTTGTGTGAATCTGTCTATATACGTCCACAAACTTTCTTTCTTACCCTGAATGATCCTTCTTAGGGAAACTTCAGTTACAGGTTATCTCTTCTGGGTTGTGGATTGCGTAGAAAAACTCTCATGGAACTCCGTCCAAGAATAGATACTTCCGTCAGGAAAACTAGTAAACCATAATTGGGTTGGGCCAATCAGGTTTGGCACAAATAACTTGCACTTAGACAGGTCACTGATGCTCAAGTAATTAAATCGGTCATTCACAAGTTGTACATGTTCATCAGAATCTCTTTTTTTGTTTCTGTTCGAGAACCAGAAATTAGAAGTTAAATGATAGTGAAGGTGGATTATAACATCCGGGGCAGAGGAGTGTGGGATCTTCAAGGTTAGCACTTAAGTGCTCAAGTCATTATATGAGGAAAAAGAGTGAAATTAAATTGTATTTGACACTTGTTACCTGATTTTATCGCCATCTCTATATGTAGTAGAGATGGAATAACTAACTTGCTATTAGTTAGACGTGAATTGTGATAACCATTGGATGCTTTACAGCTGGGATCTTTGATGATCTCTAGGATGATAATCTTCGCGTATTAGGAAGATTCTAGAAGAAATAAGACATTTATCTTACAGTTGACCGGGATCGATAAGGTCAATGTAAATCAATTTGGGGTCAATCCAATCGAACCGGAACATCTCCCTTTGGTATTACCCTGTCAGCTTCTCTTTTACCATTACAACTCCTCTTATTATGACCTATCTCTTCATATTTTTTACAAGTAATTGTTTATACTATCCTTGAAAGTATGTGAGGATTCCTTGGTTCATCAACTCTCTTGTTTCTCATCTTTTTTGGACGACTAATTACTCGTCTTATCACATGTTGATAAACTAGTACATGATCAACCATAGGCCACAATTGTGGTCCATTTGTTGGAAATATAATGTTTGAGTATGTATTCTCACATGTTGATTTCCTACAATCCAAACATATAACAACAAAACATAATCATGTTTCAGGTGTGGTCAGTTGCGTTAGAAAGAGGGTTGAACAAACTTTTAAACATGAGAGTTTCATAATTTGTTCATAAGTCTATATGTTTTGGTGCTATTATGAAGTTAGACAATTTGTTTTAGAGTTAAGTCAAGGATTTAGGAAAACCCTAATACAGTGAGACAATTTTAGAATTAAGTCCAGAGTTTTGGGAAACTTTTTAGCAATTTAAGGAGTTGAATATATTTATAAATAACTTTAGTTTGAAATGTTTAGAGTTGAGTTTGGAGTATTTGACATTCTTAGAGTTGAGTTTGAGGTATTTGATATTTTTAGAGTCGAGTTGAATAAATGGGGTTGAGTTGTGAGTCGCTTGATGTGTTTAGAGTTATGAGTAAGTTATTTAATTATGTTGATGTATTTAGAGTGTTGTATGGGTCAAGAGGTTTGGTGTTTGATTTATCTGACATGTTCAGAGTCGAGTTGATGATTAGTTGAGTTAAGGTCATTGTACACCTTGTGGCTCGTAATCCTTGAATAAAAAGTGGAAAAGTTAGTTGTGAACTCTATTGAGTTATGAGATGACCCTATTGGATGCTTAGGGTTTTGTAGTGCTATTTTTACCCTGTTGGTGAGTATTGTTGAGTAATTATTTAATTATAAATATTGGTGAGTTGTAGTTATAAAATGCATGATGAATTATGTTGAGATACATAGTTCAGAGAAGAGCTACTATGATGGCCTTATATTTGCAATATTTATATTGAAGTGTGTAGTTCAGAGAGGAACTAATGTGGTGGCCTTATATTGGCCATGGTGTGGGTTCAGAATGGAATCAATGATGATTTTTGCACTGGTGTTGTTTTTTGCATTTTATGCATCATGTATATCGGAGATAGGTGTACGGATTTCGGTCCAGAGATAAGTTTCTGGTTCAGAAGTGGAGACAAGTGACGAGTCTGGGACTTCGTTCGAGAAACGAGTTTCTGGTTTAGAAGTGGGGAGTAGTAACGAGTCTGGGACTTTGATCCAATGACAAGTTCCAAGTCTAGAAGTGGAGATCTGGGGTGAGTTTTGGTTCATAGAGGAATTGGGTTCAAAGAAGAACCATTGGTGGGTGGATAAACCAATAACATAACTCTTATATCCAAAACTTGGTACCACATGCATTGGAGTAGAGATGTTGATTGCATTGCATACATAATTGCACTGGTGAATCATGATTCTTGTGGATGACTATATGTTTGATGATTGAGTGAACTATCCTTGTTGTTTTATACACCATTAACATTAATGAATGTATTCTCACCCCCTGTTTGTTTATGGTGTTGGCTTTACGCCTATGTTGCAAATACTCAGGTAGAGACTGAGGAGCCTTAGATTCTTCTTGTATGGAAGATGGCTAGTGGACTTCTTCACTTATTGTTTTCTGCATCGTTTAGTTACCTTGTGTCGCTCTGATAGTGTAACGCTTCGGTTGGGATCATTTACTTGTTTTATTATGTGAATTGCTATGTTACCTAAACTAATATTTCTTTGAGTAAAACTTATTTCCATTTTGATGAGACAATGAAGTTGTGTTTTTTTAATTGTATACTTTCCACTAGGGATGGCAAAAAAATCCGTACCCGCGGATAAAATCCGTCACAGATATAGGACATATAGTTTAATGGATATCCACGGATAAAATAAATGTATATTTAAATACCCGTTTGTTAATGGATATGGATACGCGTTTAATGATATTCGTGCCCGCGGATATCCATATCCGTTAATAAATTATAAAAATAATTTAAATATTATTAATTTATTATACCTTATCTTTTCATCTTCTAAAAAAATTAGTCTTCTTATATTTATTTTTTTTTGTATTAAGAAAATCTTTCATATTTCATTCAAATTCAATTAGCCATTTCATATTTAAACTCTTCATTACTTCATATCTCACTTCAACAATTTCATAGTCCAACTAACTAGTGTCGTCGTTCCTCTGTCAAACTAGTGTCTCTCTTCCTATTCCTCTATCGTCTACTCTTCCATCCTAACTCACAATCACAATATCTTTTCTTTGTTTGGTTAAAAATGAAATGTATTATGCTTTGGTGAATAAGAAGAAAATTAATGCGATGGAATTTTATTGTTAAATTAAGAGTGAATTGTATCGATGTTATGTGATAATAACTTTTTGTGTCTTTAAAAGAAGTTAAAATTATTTGTTTCAAAAAATAATTTTCATAAAAAAAATAGTATCCATGGATATCTATAAATATATGTGGATATCGTAAAACCATGGGATTACCCGCTTAACGGATATCCGCATGGATATGGGGCGGATATGGATATTATATTCATCCAATGGGGTGGATACGGATATCAAAGTATCCGTCCCCATGGATATCCATTTACATCCCTACTTTCCACTGCTACTAAGTGTAATTTTGAGGAAGATGTTTAATTGACAAAAAACGTGACACCCTTTTTGAGAAGAATACTCTTATTACTTTATAAATTGCATTTTGGGTTCAGGGTGTTACAAGCTCCAGGGAAGATATGTTTTGCTCAAATGGACAATACTAAGGATGGAGGGTATGTCAATAAACCACCTGATTTGGATGGCACCAATTATGATTATTGGGAATCTAAGATGGTTGTCTTTATCAAATCCATAGAAAAGAAAACTTGGAAGGTTGTGATTAAAGGTTGGAAGCACTGTGTGATTACTTCTGAAGATGGAACAAAAATCTTGAAGCATGAAGCTGATTGGTTTAAAGATGAAGATGATGAAGCTCTTACAAATGACAAATCCTTGAATGCTATATTTAATGGTGTTAACAAAAATATGTAAAAACTAATAAACACATGTACTGAAGCTAAAAAGGCTTGGGAGATTCTCAAGACTACTCATGAATGCACATCTAAAGCGCATATGCCAAGGCTGTATCTTAACACAACTAAGTTGGAGAATATAAGAATGATAGAAGATGAATCCATATCTGATTTTAATATTAGACTTTGTGACATTGCTAACAATTCATGTGCATTGGAATAAAATATATCAAAAGAGAAACTGGTCAGAAAATCCTCAGATCTTTGCCAAAGAAGTTTGACATAAAGATAACAACTATTGAAAAAGATCAAGATTTGAGCACCTTGAAGGTTGATGAACTCATTGGCTCTCTTTAAACCTTTGAAGTGGCTATAAATGAAAGTTCTGAAAAGAAGAGCAAATATGTTGCTTTTCTATCTAACACTCAAGAGAATGAAGATTAAAGTGAGAAGGATACCGAAGAAAGTTTTTCTAATGATATAGCTTTTGTTGGAAGATAGTTCAACAAAGATTTGAGAAGGCTAGATAAAATATGGAGGAAAAATGAGTCAGACAAGATGTTTGACATCAGTCATCAGAGAAAGATCAGAGATGATGAAAAACCCAACCACGGTAGAGAAGTTAAATGTTATGAATGTGAAGGGTTTGGTCACATCAAAACTGAATGCCCTACCTTTCTAAGAAAATAGAAAACGGGATTTTTAGTCTCTTGGCTTGATTTTGACGATAAAAGTAAAGGAGAAACAACCAACAAAGTGATGGTTTTCACTGGAAAGCATCTACCTGAAGGCCAGTCTAATGATGAAGACATGACCGAAGAAGAGTTAGTTGCAACATACATGTTCCTCTACTCCAAGTGGAATGAATCATGCATGACTGTTGAGTAACAAAAGAACACCAAAGGTGTACTTCACAAGGAAAAAGAGAAACTTCCCTCAACCATCAAATATATGGAAGAGGAAGTCACTTGGTTAAACTCCAAGATTGAACATATGACAAAATCTGTGCGTATATTAAATAATGGGTCTGATATGTTAGACAAGATCTTGGATATTGGAGAAAAGAAGGTTATAGAGCTTGACTACACTTTCATGAACAAGAATGTCAAAATTCCCAACAAGAAGGTTGTTGCTCCTAAAAAGAAAATAAAGTTTTTGATGAAGGACCACATGTCCTGATGTCTAGCTCAACATGTGTACCCTCCCAACAGAGGCAACAAGAAATCATCTTGGAAGTGTCACCATTGTGGAAGATATGGCCACATATGACCCTTTTGCTATATATTGCATGGATATCTTAAATCTTATAGTTATCCAAGTCTCAAATGAAAGAAGGGGAAGAAAACTAAAGTAAATAAGGAGTAGAAACCCAAGGAAGCTGTCACTTGTCTTATAGCTCATACTTCTCTTAGAGTTTCCTCAAGAGAAGATTAATATTTTGATAGTGGATGCTCTATACACGTGACTAGAGAAAAGACATATCTTGAAGAGTTGAAACCCTACTCAAATAACTATGTTACCTTTGGTGATGGAGAAAAATTAAGAATCGAAGGGATTGATAAACTGGCCAATCCATGTTTTCCTTGCCTTGAAGACGTGTCACTGGTAGAAGGTCTGACTGTAAACTTGATCAACATTAGACAGTTATGTGATCAAGGTCTTAATGTGAAATTCAACAAGTTTGAATGTATTGTCACCAGCAAAGAACAAAAAGTGATAATGAGGGGATCCAGGTCTAAGGATAATAACTATATGTGGATATCTTAGCCCTTATCTTGTTTGATGTCCAAGGTTGATGAAACTAAGTTATGGCACCAACAACTTAGTCATCTCAACCTCAAGAGCATGAAGAAGGTCATATCTAAAGAAGCCATCGGGGGTTTTCCAAATGTGAAAAATTGAAGAAGGAAAAATCTATGGAGATTGCCAAATATGTAAGTAGACCAAGATGTCTCACAAGAAGCTCTAGAATTTAACCACCTCAAAAGTTCTTGAGTTGTTTCATATGGATCTCATAGGGCCTATGCAAGTAGAAAACCTTGATGGAAAGAGCTATGTATTTGTGTGTGTATGGATGAAATTTCAAGATACACATGGATTAACTTTATTTGAGAAAAATCTGTCACTTTTGATGTTTTCAAAGAGCTTTGCATACACATTTAAAAGGAAAAAGGAAGTGAAATTGTCAAGATAAGAAGTGACCATGGCAAGGAATTTGAGAATTCCAGATTCGCTCAGCTAAAAGGATCAATCAATAATTTTTAGCTCCTATGATTCCTCAGTAAAATGGAGTTGTAGAATGAAAGAATAGAATTCTGCAAGAAGCCGCTGGAGTCATGTTGATTGCCAAGAATCTTCCATACAATTTTTAGGCTAAAGCTATGAACACTACTTGTCACATTCAAGATAGAGTAACCATCATATCTAGAACCAAAGTTACTATGTATGAACTTTGGAAAGGAAGAAAACTAAATGTTAAATACTTCCATGTCTTTGGTAGCAAGTGTTACATCTTGGAAGATCATGAGAAAAGAAGAAAGATGGATCCAAAGAGTGATAAAGGGATATGTTAGAGGATAAGCTTCGATATAGAGGGGGTGAATAGATCACAAATTTAAAAACAAAACTTTTGGCAAAAATTGTTTTCAAAAGTTTTATGGCACAGCGGAAAAAAACCAGAATCGAATCGTCTAACCGAACCTACTATCGAAAAGCTCGGATATACGTAACGTAAACCATTTGAATGATAATTAACACAAATTGTTCAACAACGATTAATTCACAAATCAATTAAATGCTAAGCTACTTGTAGAGCTTATTTCCAATGAACAAAAATCAATTAAAATATTCAAAGGCAATTTATCGAACACTCTGTGTGCGATCAATAACGTTTAGAAATTCAATTTGTTTTGTTGATGTTAAAAACCAATCACAATCAAAGTGATTATTATTTTATCAACAACAACCCTTTAGAGGATAATTGAAAAAAATTCCAATCGAATTGATCAAAACAACAATGAACTCGATAATTTGCAAGAATAACAATTTAAAGAGATATAAAGAGATAGAAAGAGACACAAAGATTTGTTTAGGCAGTTCCCTAATCGGCCTCGCTATGAGTACGTCTACCCTCAATTCAAAATCGAATTGAGATACTTGCAATTAATCTTATCTTTACAAAAATGTTTATAAAAGAGATGAAACACTCTAACCCTACAAACCCTATGGTTTTTTGTTGATTTTACCACCTCTAAACCCTTGATCAAGTCACCAACAATGTTGCTACAGTCCACCAGTTCTTGACTACTTGCTTGCAAGACGTCATCTTCTTCAAGGTTTTTGCTTGGTCAAATTAATCCCTAACACGCACTTGTTAAACCCAAGATTCACGAACATAATTCATAGTCTCGTGCTACTCCCTTGCGAGGAACCACCTTGTCCTAAGGCCTTCACTCGGTCGAATCCATATTTGCGTGATCTTGTCCAAAACCTTCAAATCACAATGATCTTGAAGGAAAACCAAAACTTGGTTTTCTTATTTGAAACACACAAAGATCCCAACCCAATATTCTCGGTTACACCAACTTAATTGGACGTTATCAACCCTAATCTAGATGGTCACCTAATCAAAAAATTATAATGCGTAGTTTAATTGTGTGCATGCATAGAAGAGAGATTGAATATGATGGAAATATTTTGTAATTCTGGTTTTGTTTAGGTTTTACACTAGTACCTTACTAGAATATGATGCATGTATGAGTATATATAGGTATGAGAGAAAAAATGAGCAAAAATAATGCAATTGGATGAAGAAAAAAAATGAAATTCTTGAGAATAGGAATCATATATGTCGGCCTATTAAAACAATAGGTTGGCATATGAAGGTGCTTAGGTCGGCCTATGAAGGTTTCAGGTCGTCCTGTGAAGGTCTTGTGCCGACCATGTGTCACCTAAGTGAGGCGACCTGAAGGCAATGACTACAAGATTTTATATTGATCCGTGGAAGCCGACATGAGATGACTATGTGTCGACCTATACTGAAGTTGAAACTTCTATAGGTATACCTGTTTACGCATACGTCAACCTGAATTATGTTGATCACCCAAAAACTTATTTTTCAATGCATTTTTTCCAAAAACTAAGTTTTCAATGCATGTAGAATGTAAACTCTTTTTCCAAATCATTTGAATGCTTCCTAATACTAAGATGCTCATCTAGAATGGGAAGATATCGTCCAATATACATAACGCTACACTATCCTAGTTTTGGCATCATTCAAAATCCAAAAGTACACTCACAAGATATTTTTATGTTACTCTATAGATGGTAGGGCCTACAGAGTAACTGTCATAGGCACATTTGAATCCTAGAAAAACCAGGATCCTTGTAGCCCAACCACATTACAACAAAAAATAATGATAATTAAGGGAAATACTAACCCATTTGACTGATACACAAGTGAGATAATCATTCTAATGAATAACTGACTGTTATCTAAATATGTTTTAAATCATACTTTGGTAAAGCAGAATTTTATCTCCGTGTTATAGTTTATGGATGCTTATAATGTTGATTATGAACTTTCAATTGAAGAAAAATCATGCCATACTTCAAAATGATTTTAAAAAAAACTTTTGATTAATTCATGAGACCTCTCATGATCACTGCATATTAAAATTTCTAAACCATTTGTATTTATTTAATTTGAGGACAAATAAAAAGATAATTTGGGGAGAGTTGATAAGTTCTAAAATAACATAAAATTCATAAGCACTTATTTACTTCTTTTGCAAGTAATCAATGATAAAAACGACAATTTATCAGGAAAATATGATAAAAATGCTTGTGTGAACTTTTTCGAAGGTGCAAGAAACACAAGAAAATGGGGGGGGGGGGGGGGGGGGAGGGGGGGTTGAAAATGATAAAAAACACAAGTATTTTTATCCTAATTCACGGTTAACGAAGCTACTTCAATACGGACTTAATCCAATAATAAACTGATTATAACCTCAATGATAAACTATCAAAGACTTATTGACAATTCTGACTATAATCTAGTATCTAAAGAGAAAACAACTCAAAGACTAACCATCAATGACTTCTTAAGAATTATGACTAAACTTAGTCTCTCAAAGAAAAAACTCAAAGGTATTCCAAGACTGATTCATCTTTCTTCATCTGACTCATCTCGAATTACTTTCTCAACATCTGCAACTTCACCCTTTTCAGCTTTTCATCTCCTCCATACAAGCTCTTCAACTTGTTCCACGCTCCTTTGGTTGTTTCTTCTCCAATTATCTTCTCGAACATGTTAGGATCCACACACTAGTAAATCAATAACACACATTTTCCATCTTTCTTCCTTTGATCCTTGTGCGTATTTTTCTCAACATCAGCTACATTCGCTTCTAATGTTGGTACTCCATCATTCACGATTTCAGACACATCTTGAGTCACAATCACAATCTGGCTCTGATACCATTTTGTTGGAACAAAATAGTTTTCAAGAAAGATGAGAGAGGAAGCAGAAGAAAAGAGAAAAAAGATATAAACTGAATTGTAGAAATTAGGATTTTTATTGAGTGAAGTTATTGTGTTTTACATCATACAATGCCCTTTTATATAGGCAACTAAAGTCCCGACTCAAAACTATACAAATCGACCCAAGGCCAAAACATACAAATGTAAAGTACAAAACTACAAGTTACATTTCAACATAACAAATATATATTGTATTTGACTCTATCGAATACTGCTGACTCCTACACCTCGACTAGCTACTTCGACATAGTCAAATACTAGTTTTAAACTGGACATCGAATTGCAACTTCTAACATCACGATATTAACTTCTACAATTTAATCAAACTTTGTAAATATTTATTCTAATAGAAAGTAAAAATTAAAAAAAAAAAGTACTCTTTTAACTTTTATTTTATAATAATATAAAAACTTCATAAAATAATTAAATAAAATTATATGATAATGAACCATCACTAAATAACAATAAAATACTTTAGCACATAAGAGATTAAAATACTGAATAATATAGTGTAATCTAAGAAGGACTAAAGTATATAGATTCTACATTACTATCCTTCTATAATTAGTTTCACCACTATTGGTCAAGCTCTAAAATTTGGCACCATTCAAACACAATTGCAAACCGACGCCTTGCAACACTGCTATCAAACTTCTATAGATATGAAGTTGTCGACAATACACCAAGATCTACAGAAAAAATTATTAGTGTGGAATGTTGAGTTGTAATTCCTTGTGTCGAAGCAGTATAGCTCGACAAAAATAAGGATTAGTCGAATCAGCCTAATGTGTGTGTGTTGAGTTGTATTAGTGTGTCGAAGTGTCAAAGTAGGTTACTTCACACAGTATTTCAACTTAGGCCTATTTTAGTAATGTTAGCTATTTTGGGATTTTATAGTTTTGGGCTTCGGCTTGGGGTGCAAGCTAACCTAAATCTATAAATAGGGAGAAACTCTTATTTTGTAAACAACTCAGAATTGTCTTTTGACCATAGATTTAAATTTGGCAAATATCTCGGTCACTTCACTTTTCTTCTTGATCAGGTAAGTCTATAGTTTTCGACTGAAATCATCTATGAACGTGACAAAGTATATGTTACCTCCAATCAAATCCACCTGGATAGGACCACATGCATTAGAGTATATGGCTTCCAGAATTGCCTTAGACCTACTTCCTGCATCCTTGCTGAAGCTATTCTCGTGTTGTTTCGCCTGAACACATTCTTCACACACTTCACTTGGAATGTCGATTTCTAGTAATCCTGAAACCATGTTTCTTCTCTTTAACTCTTTGATGTCTTTGAAATAGAGGTGGCTAAGTCGACAATGCCATATCCATTCATCTCTGCTGGCTGCAGTTGCAAGGCACTTATGCTCCATCACATTAAGATTAATCTTGAAGGTCCTATTCTGAGACATTTTAGCCTTCAAGATCAACCTACCACCTGCGTCGAGAACTCTCATCATCTTGTCTTTGATCAACACCTTGTAGTTCTCTTCGACAACTGCCATATACTAAGCAAATTATTCTTCATGCCTGGTATGTACAACACATTGAAAATTACTGAACTCTTGCCATCTTTCCTCATAATTAGAACATCACCAATACCTTCAGCTGCTAGAGTATTGTCATTTTCAAATTTCACCATATTCTTCATTGAGGGCTTCATGTTGATAAACCAATATTTCCTTCCAGTTATGTGTGATGAACATCCTGAGTCCAAGTACCACTGATCTCGGAATCCTTCTTCATCTCTTGTTGTGACCATCAGCAATATCTCTTCTTCTTCATGTTTCACCAGATTTGCATCAGTTTCTTGCTTCTTCTTCTTTTCTAGACAATCACTAAAATAGTGACCATACTTCTGACAATTGAAACACTGAATGTGACTTTTGTCAGGCTTTCGACCACCACCTCCTCCTCTACCAGCAGCACCACCTCTTTTGTTGCCTTGGTTCCAGGGTTTTCTCTGATTCGACCAGTTTCCTTCCTGCTGATTTCGACAAGTCAAATTATTGTAGCCTCCTCTACCTTTGTTTCCATTCCAGCTTCCTTTACCTTTATTTTCCTTTTCTGACTGCGCATACAAAGCCATATCACTCTTCGACTTTCCTGCTTCTCTTTCGGCCATCCTTTGTTCATGAGACTCAAGCGTCCCTTGAAGCTCTTCCTTTGTCAATATTGACAAGTCTTTCGACTCTTCTATGGCTACTACCACGTGGTTTAACTTTGGAGCCAATGACCTCAAGATCTTTGCAACAGCTGATCTTGATGTCAACACTTCTCCACATACCTTAATTTGATTCACCAGCTTTGTAACTCTAGTGAAGAAATCTGTTATACTTTCATTGTCTTCCATCTGAAGCTATTCATAAGTCATTTTGTGAGTTTGTAACCTCACCTCTTTCACCTTCTCTGCACCTCCAAATGATTTTTCAAGAATCTCCCAAGCTTCTTTTGTTGATTCTACATCACTAACATTTTCAAAATTATCTGGATCAACACATTGATGGATTATAAAAAGAGCTTTATAATCTTTCTTCTTCAATTCTTTGTGTGCAGTCTTTTCTTGATTCGTCGCATTCTCTGCAAGCGGTGCTACTCCTTCCTTAACAAGATCCCAAAGATCTTGATAACAGAAAACCACCTTAATCTGCTTGCACCAATTCTCATAATTATCTTTCTTGAGAATCAGAAGGTTTACCGAAAAGTGTCCGTTTGGATGATTCATCGCCATCACAGTTTTCCTTCCTTGAATCGCAACTGGAACTCTAGATACCAGATGTTGGAATTCAACCACAACCTATGGAGAATTCCTACTCAATCTTGATCTCAAGATTGTTTCACTCACGCAATGACAATGAAAAAGAAAAGGTTGAGAATGAAATAAAAAAAGAAAACGTTGGAGAAGAAGATGAATATTTTCTGCAGAGTTTCTCTCTGTCCACAAACTGTGGAAACCTTGTTAATATTGCAACTGCAAGTGATTACAAGTTCTGAACTGTTTACAAAATAAAGATTACTCTCTATTTATAAATTTAGGTTAACTTGCACCCCAAGACAAAACCCAAAACTATAAAATCCCAAAATAGCTAACATTACTAAAATAGACATAAGTCAAAATCCTGTGTGAAACAACCTGGTTCGACACTTCGACACACTAATACAACTCGACACACACATTAAGCTAATTCGACTAATCTTTGTTTCTGTCGAACTACACTGTTTCGACACAAGGAATTACAACTCAACAACAGTTAGGAGTTGAAAGTTCTTCATCAAAAATTCCATCCATTTATTTGACATGATATTTCATTTATCTTCACCTCTTTTGTTATGATTTCTCTAAAAATGATTGACTAGTTTCGCTAAATTAAACTTCTGATGAATTTGCCTTAGTTTAAGTGAAACATGTGATCCATTTAGATAAGCTCTTTGTGAAGATTAAATATTTTATATTATTTAGTCATTTTGTGTGCTTAATATTTTTGTTCTTCTAAATTATCATCTAGCTTGTCTAGTTTGATTAACTTATCTAAGTTGAAAGAGATGTAAATTGACTTAGGATTTGAAGGTAGGATTGAAAATAAACTTTTTAGTTATTTGAACAATGTAATTTTGTGATACAATTGTTTTAGAGATATTGAATTAGATGTGACAAAATAGTTTGGTGTTTACTCATGCTTTTGATAATAATCACTTGAGAGGTAAGAGTTAAATATTAAATAAACAAGACCTTAAGCCAACAAATAAATCCTTAAGCCATAAAATAAGTTTTTGCCTATCTTTATAAATTTTCATGATCATATGTCATTAAGGGCCAATTTGTTTTAGCTTTAAAAAAATAAACCTTTTTTTTGTATTTTTGAAAATGGATTCTACAAAAACGTTTTTTAAAATATTACAAATTTTTCTAAATTGATTTTTTATAAATTAAAAGATAAATTTTGACATACTATAACAAAAACGTACATTATTGAAGATCAAAACATAGTCAAAATCGCAATTTTTTCAAAAAGTTGTATTTTAAAAATGATTTTTATGAAAAACTATTTGAAATAACTTTAAAATTAAGTGATTTTTTGAAATTTTGACATTCAAAAAAAGTTTTGATAAAATAATGAAATACATAAAATAAAATTTTAAGAATAACTATTCAAACCAAAATTTCATTTTTAAAATTTTCTTTAAATCAAAGTTTCTTTATAAATTTTTTTCCACTAAAATATGTTACATTATAAAAATTATTTTTAAAAAAGGCAAAACAAACGGGCCCTAAATATTGTGGTTGTAAAAATTATTATCAAATAATGACATTATATGGGATTCGGACAATCTCAATCATGTTTAATTAGGAGAAATTTCTATCAATCTACTTTCCATAAATTAATTTTATTTGAAACCAAATTCCTATGTAAGCCCACTTACTCCCTCCGGTCACAATTATAAGCCAAAATAACTAATTTCATACTAATTAAGAAAATTAGTTAAGTGTAATTAATTTTCTTGGTTTCATATGCAATTAGAGTAAAATTTACTATAATATCCTTAGTTATATTTGATGAATCAACTATCAACATTAAATACTATTGAATTAAATTAGGGGTATACTAGTAATACAAGCATTAATTACTTTGAAAGTTATTGACTTTTGCTTATAATAGTGACCAAAATTTAAAGTCATTTTTTACTTATAATAGTGATCGGAGTATTTTCTACAACTAAGTATGACTATAATGATCGTTTTGATTAACTAATCACGATCTTCATAGATACAAATTATTTATTTTTATTTGATGAAGATTTTGGTACACTTGGAAAATAAACCATTGCTTGTCTTTTGAAAGTTTTGTACACTTGCAAAATAGTTCATCACTCATCTCTGTCTTGAGAAATAAAAGGTATTGCTAGTTGGTCAAGAAGATATCTCAGGGATTAAAATTAGTTATAGTGAAAACTCGTCATGGATGAAAGGAACCGACCATAACTACCAAGTTATGGTGGTGAAACATGATACTCTCTTTGTGTTGTGTCTACTTTTTCTTTTATCTATTTACATATTCATTTTACTTTGACCACCTAATCTACCATATAAGAAATTCTAATACCACCATAAATACTTTTTTACCCCTTTGACACATGTCAACATTCTAAGACCACTCTTTTTTCAAAGCTGTATCATTTCAAACCCTAATCCAATTTTCGTAACCTCTTCTTCTTCTCTTTCTCTCTATCCCTTCTTCTTCTTCTTCTTCTTCTTCTTCTTCTTCTTCTTCTTCTTCTTTTCTCTCTCTCTCTCTCACCCTTCTTCTTCTTCTCTCTCCAATTTTCTTTGTTTCCTCCCATAAAACTTAATTCGCCGCCCTCTCTCTACCGTTTTCTCTCATCTCTCTTTTCTTCTCTCTTCCATGAAACCCTACATCGCTTCCGTCTACAATCACCATCACCTCAAAGATGAAGAAAGCTTAGATCAGGTGAGATGGTGGCAATGATGGTAGATCTGTTCGTAGATCTCATAATGATGGAAACCATTGTGTTTGAATTTGAAAGTATTTTTACAACAAAGAAAACTTAACGAGGTATGTTTTTTTCTTCAATATGTTGTATCGCTTGCAATTAATCTGAGTTCCTGTCTGCCTAATGGAAGATTTTTGTAAAGTATGCAGGTTTATTCTGGTGAGATTGGTTCCTATGCTCTCCTTACCATGCTGATGGCAGTGTTACGGGTGAGCAATTCTTAAATGTACTTATTTACCCTGCCTGCATCATAAGCCTTCCTTATTCTACATACGACCCATTTGCATTGCATATCAACAAAAAGGGATTGAAAAAGTTGCCTTTTGTAATTTTCTAATGTGTTGTAAACTATTTGGCATTGTATAATGTTCAACATACTTATTTTCACCTATGTCATCTTTAATTTTTTATCATTGCATGCTTCATAATGTTCGTCAGAGACAAACTTCTACAGAGCATAACTTAGGGCTCCTTTTTGTGAGTATATTCTAAGCAACTGTCCTACATTTTTATTTCTTAAATGCCATGTAGTTATAATAACTCATAATATGAAGTGGATTGACTTGTATTATTTTTTGAATCAAGATAAATTTATATCATAACTATAGTTGATTGACTATAATTTTCTGGCTGAATCAGACTCCAGAGAATGACATTGGGAAGAGCTCATTCAATTACTTCCAGGTTTGTTTGTATCCCGAGTAAACAATATTCTAGAAAATGTTGTCTTAAGGCTTAAAGTGGGGGGCTTAAATGCAATTGTTTTTGTATTCTTGGAGGTTCGGTCAGCATTTTTAATGGCTTTCACGAATCTGACAAATCCCAAGGTCATCCTGAGCTTAGGACCTAACAGGAGCATTCTTGGCCCTATAATTAGACCAGACCCTGTCTTGATGGAGCGTAAATGGGGATCAAATGGAGAAATAACTTTTAATAGTTTACTTCCTGGTGCCGGTGAGCCAATACAACAGCAGTTCAGAGAGAATGATATGTTGTGCAATTGGCAGTTGGATTACGTCGAAGAACCACTACCACGTGGAGACGGAGATAACACCGTGCAATTAGTAATCCTATTTCTTTGTGATTATAAGAGGTACGCAGTTATCGCATCTATATCTTATGCAACATATAACACCATCCTTTTGTTCCAACAACTATGCTTCATGACTAATCATTCTCAACAATATTGCAGAGTAATGGAATGAAAAACATCGGTGTAGTTCATGTCGAGTACATGTTTCATCTTGGTCTGCTCGCTCTTGGGTGATCTAATGGCAATGTGGATGGTGATTTCGTTTGGTTTCTATGATTTAAATGAAACTGTCAGTCTATAAACTATTATTAACCAATGGTTTGTATTTTCAAAAATTATTTTCCTAACTTTGTATTAAGTCTAATTGTTTGAAATTTTTCATTGTTCAAAGTTTAGACAAAAACATTAGTAATATAGAACTAAAGTTAATTCTCTTACCATATACACAATTTTTGACTTTCATTGTTCAATTTTTTCCATTACTTGTTAAAGTTATGTAGTTTTTGTTAACTAATAAATTGATAATGTTTTTTACTTTCCTTCCATATACACAATTTGGATTGATTTTTGGATGCCATTTACCCTTCAAAAGAGCCATAGGTGCAAACTTATGAATTAACTAATTCTCAACTTATGCTTGCTATACTCATTTCCATCTTATGCAGACTTTAGAATTAAGTTAATTTCAACTTATGCTTGCCATACACATTACCAACTTATGAAGAGTTTCTGGATTTTACTGTTTGCTATCCTCTTTCCCAACTTATGTAGACTTTTAAATTTAGTTAACTTCATTCTTAATATTTTAGGCTACACACCCCTTATCTAAGCTTGATGTTCATTGTATGTGAATGTAAATATGTGAAACTACTGTGTGGCTCTTTTGAATTGTTATATACGATGTCAATAACGAAATAGTGGCCATTGACCGGTGATGAAAGTATTTAGCAAGCAGTGTGTTGTAATGGCCATTGTGTTCATGCATGTGTAACCTTGAATGTAATGTAATTATGTTTTTCTTAATCATATAGTGAAAACTAATTATTAATATTCTCTTTAGGCTGCAGCTTTCAATCAAACTAATATTGTCTTCGTTCTCATGGATTCCGGGGCAAACTTGAAGTATAAAAGTGCACAAGGTAATTAATACTTTACCTTCCTAAAATTCAGCTACTTACAGTTTCAACATGATCTTTGCAGTGATTTGCAAGTAATAATCAACATCATATTTTCTTGAATGAATGTAAACTCTAACTCGCTACTGGTTAATAAGGAGAAACACCTTTAAATTATGGTCCTGTTACACTTCAATACAAAATACGACAGAAAATTAAAGAAAGCAGATCAATGGACCAAAGGAATTGAATATCGGCATTTAAGTTCTGATAAGGCTCTGTATCTGAAAGCAGAAAGAAACTCTCTGCTACACTATATAATGTGATAGAACTGGAGTTCAATTAATCTCTTTTTGACTAAATATGTGAAACTATGTAAGACACACATCTTAGAATTTATCCATATTAAATTTAATCTATTTGATGTATGGCACATAATGCACGTTTTAGAATACATTTGTGTTGTTGACCTATACTATCTTTTTTGTGTACTAAATCAAATTATATGATTCCTGATAATACTCAATATTTTCCCCTTATTTAGAAATTAAAAACTATAAATATTGTATTATTAATCACTTTATAAATATATAAATTAAACTTTCTGTTATACTAAATATTGTATTTTTTGGATCCTTATAGCATGAAATTTGTTGATTCTGTGATGTCTAAAACAACCCCTTTGGCAAGGTTTTGAAGGTTCAATGTGTGTTATTTTACTGTGTCACGTGGAATGCAACAAAACTTGGTAAAGAACCTCTATGTATTAGTGATTTTGTCACTTTGGAGCTTTTATGCTTTGAATTCTTATAACTAATTTTAAAATTTTGTATTTTGTCTAAACTTATTTTACTAATTCACGATTTTTTTTATTGGTTAAAATTCATACAAACCTAAATACATTTATATGGGATCCACATTATTTGTTGGAAAGAATGTGAACTTCAATTTTAATTAAAGAGAATATATATATATATATATATATATATATATATATATATATATATATATATATATAAAGTGTGTGAGAGAATATTTAACAACTCTTTTGGATGATTATTCTATTATTGAGTGATGGAAAGTTCTCCCAATTTTATTTGAAACTCCAATTTGTATGTAATATATTCTATAGTTGTTTTTAAAAACTTGAACAATTATCTTCCAGTCCATTTTTCTTTTTTCCAGTTATTTTTTGATATTTTCTAAGTTATTTTAATTTTTATGACAAATTGGTGACAATTCCGCGATTCAAAGCGGTATCCGTGCAGACGCACGGGTATCTCTGCTGTATGATTTGCATTTATACTAACTTTTGCATACATTGAGAAATTAGTGGCGTTGAGCATATAGGTTCCAATTCCAAATGGTTTTGAAATAAATAATTGGGAGAAGAATATTATTCCTGTCTCTTTTAACATGGATTCTTATATCATCAACTAAGAAATGATGATGCGAGTCTTTTAAATTGAAGTTTTTTAAAATTTTGCATACTAATAATTTTATGATCAAATCTTACTCTATTTTTTAGTTCATATCTTTTGATTTTAATTGCTTTTTTTTCATTAAATCAATAAATGCATAAATATTTTTTCATTACTCTATTTTTTTAATCCATATTTTGTTATGTTTATGAACGTTAGAAAACAAATTTTGAACATATCACAACTTATCCATACTATTAAAACAGCAAATTAAATTAATTATCACGTGAACATAAAATTATTGATTAAAATATTGAATATTAACAGGAACATGAAGTTACTGATCAAAATATTGAATATTAACGGGAACATGAAGTTACTAATAAAAATATTAAATATTAACGGAAATTTGAGGTTACTGATAGATAATTTGAATATTAACGGGAACACGAAGTTACTGATCAAAATGTTGAACATTAACTGGAATTTGAAGTTATTTATAGAATATTTGAATATTAACGGGAACATGAAGTTACTGATCCAAATATTGAATATTAACGGGAACTTGAAGTTACTGATCAAAATATTGAATATTAACGGGAATTTGAAGTTATTGATAGAAAATTTGAATATTAACGGAAACATGAAGTATCTGATCAAAATATTGAATTTTAACGAAAATTTGAAGTTATTGATAGAAAATTTGAATATTAACGGGAGCACGAATTTACTGAGTAAAATATTGAATATTAATGGGAACATGAAGTTTCTGATCAAAATATTAATTATTAACGGGAACATGAACTCACTGATCAAAATATTGAAAATTAACGGGTACATGAAGTTTCTGATCAAAATTCTTAATTGTGGAAAATGAACATAAAGTTATTGATCAAAATTTTGAACACGATTGTTTTTTTATTGAGTGTTAAGATTTTAATTTTTTTTTAAAATTACAACAAAACTTTTATATTTTCGGTTTTTTTTTTATATTTTATAACATAACTGATGACGTATCCGCGATCCATAACGAAACTCGTGCGGACGCACGGGTTTCCCACTAGTTTTAACCCAAATAGAAAAAAGAAAAAAGTTTTTAAACACACACTACTCAACCTCTCTCTTTTGTGTTTTTCTCACGTTCTTAGAATAATTGACTTACATAAATATGTCTCATTGATCTATTTAGGTGGATAGTAAATAAGTTTTATCTATAATTTGGAGTATGTGACGCCCAACATACCACTCAGTTGTCCTCTATTTCTTGTCGTGTTCTATTGATTATATCTTTATGCACGCAAATTTCTTATCTTGAGGTTCTACAATTTTCACTAACTTCTGTTAATGACGTTATTAAGAAAAAATGTAACCCTAAAACTCAATTGTTCAATGATAAATATTTTATCTTAGTTCTTTTATTAATGGTTATAGTGGTTAATGATAATATTAAAGTGCAATTTTAATATTATAGTGGTAAATGGTGAGAAAATGTTACCATGAAACTCATTAACCACTATATCCACTCAATAAAATTACACCTTAATATTACATGTATCTTATAGTTTTGTTGCTGAACTTAAGAAGCATCAAATATAGATAAAACTCTCAAACTTACTAAAAAATAAAAATATGATCAAAACTAGTAACTACAAGTACTTCAGTTTCGAGATCTCTATATAAAGAAAACAAATATATAACAAACATCTACACTTTGGCAAAAGAAGCTTCTGGATGATAATGTAACATCTCATTCTACATCATTTATGTAATTCTATCATCCCTAAATAATATTTCACTTACTTATTGTACTCACTAAAAGTATAAATATGTAATAATCCCTAGTGCATAAGGGATTTAAAGGCTTTAACGTATGTTGTGGGATTAAGAGGTAGCTCGCATAAAGGGTGAGAAGCTAAGTGTATCTGATTTTCAATGTGAGAATGAGACCGTCCTTTCTCAACTCTAAGACTGTATTTTTAGAGCTTTCGGGTCTTGGATCGAAGAGGAAGTCAAGTCCATTTTGCCCACATTCAGCTTAATTCGCTCAAAGAGGAGCGGGTTCTTCCCCATTAATAGGGAGGACGATTTTCCATCTCACTTTTACCATCCTTTTGGACCAGTACGAGTGTCACATGTTTTCTTACTTAAACATGGATTGGATCAAGTATTTTAGCCTAAGTCCAACAGGGTGTCTTAGCCCTTCTTTTGGCTACCACAAACCTTTCTCAGGGCTATCTCTAGGTAGCCCTTCTTTGAGGTGTCCCCTCTCTATGAGGCCTCAATATCGACCCTCTATGGGAGACCTCGAGCCCTTCTTTGGGCTACCTCGAAGTAGCCATTCTTTGGGCTAACTCATGGTTGCCCTTCTTTGAGGGACCTCGAGGTAACCTTTTTGTGTTAAACCTTGAGGTAGTGGCTACCTCAAGGTAGTCATTCTTTAGGATATCTCATGGTAGCAATTCTTTACGAAAGCTCGAGGTAGCCCTTTTGTGGGCAACCTCTAGGTAGTCATTATTTGGGCTAACTCGAGGTAGCTATTCTTTGGAACACTTCATGGTATCCATTCTTTAGGTTACCTCATGGAAACCCTGCTCGTGAGTGCCATTCCGTTTTAGAATTGTTTTGTATGATGTCAAAATTAGGGTACTTTAGTGTTTATGTATATTGGATAGTGTCCTCTGAGTCTAAAGGTGCATCTAAGCATTAGGAAGCATAACATTATTTTGGAAATAGTTTAGAAAATGTTTCATGCATTAAAAACTAGTTTTTATATGAAAAACAGGTCTATGTATCGACACATGAAAGAAGGAATTTTTTTCTCTGAGTCAATTTTAAAGCCTGTAAGCCTCTGTTTGATGTGCCGCCTCTACAGGTTGACACATACATCATATGTGCTGACACATGACTTACATAAGTCGGCACTTGCATTAAAAATCTTGAAAATTTACATTATTTTCTAAACTACTTGATTCATTTTGCTTCTTTCTCACACACACACACACACACACACACACACACACACACACACACATATTATTCATTCATGCATAATTTATTTTAGTGATTTTGAGAAAATCATATACGAAACCGCGATTTCAAAGAGTTCACTTCATCTTCAACCTTTATTCTATGCATACACACAAATAAACTACAAATAATCATTTTTTGTTTAGGTGCCATCTAGAATTAGAGTTGATAACGTCCAATTTAGGTTGTTGAATTGTAAATTCGGTTGAGAATATTTGAGGGTTTCAAATAAGAAAATCAAGCTGGGGTTTTCCTTCAAGATCAATTGAGGATTTGAAGGTTTTGGACAATATTACGCAATTTGGACTCGATCGAGTGAAATCTTTGAAAGAACTGGGGTTTCTTGCAAAGGAGTAGCGTGAGAAAGTGAATCAAATTGGTAAATATTGGGTGACACGATTTGAAATTTTGATTCGATCAGGTGAAAGCTTTGAAAAATGGGATTTCTTGCAAAGGAGTAGCGTGAGACGGTGAATCAAATTGGCATTGTTGCGTGACTTGATCAAGCTCAGATCAAGGGAAAAGAAAGTGTTAGAATCAACATCAAACATAGAGTTTATAGGGTTGCACTGCTACATTTCTCTTATAAACGACTTTTGCAAAGTAAGGTTAAATTTCACCATCTCAATTCGAGTTCGAATTGAAAGCAGACATACCCATAACGAGGCCGATTGGGGAACTACCTAAACAAATCCCTGTGCACTCTCTCTCCCCCCCTTCTCTCTTTCACTTTTAATTTGCAAATTGTTGAATTCATCGATTGTGCGATCAATACGTTTGGTTAAACTTTTTGATAACCGTTTGAAATAGGTTTTGTTGAGTTAATCACAATATTTTAGATTTTGTGATTGGATTTGAAGATCAACAAAACCATACAAAATTCTAAACGAAATCGATTGCACACAAGGTGTTCGATTATTTGTCTCAATTGCATTTTTGTGTATTTTGTCATTGGGAATAAACCTTACTTTTAGTATAAAATTCAATTGATTGTGGTTGAAAGTATTTTGATCAAATTTGTCCTCATTATCATACTTTGATTCTATATACGCATATTCGAGCTTTTTGATTGCGGTTCGGTTTAGACGATTCGATCTGGGTCACTTTCGCTAGCTGTTGAATTTTTTTAAGCAGTTTTTGCTAAGTTTTTTTTAAGTTGGGATCTATTCACCCCCTCTAGATAAGTCGCCTTCGTTTAACTCTTCTTTGGGCTACCACACGAGAGTCTCTCTTTGGGTTCGAGCCCTCCTTTAGGTAGCCCTCCAATAAAATTATACAAATACACTATGGGTGTAAGCCCTAGAGCCAGTAGTTTTCGTACTTGTATCAAATTATTTATTAATAATAAAAGACATTTCTTTATTAAGTTTGTTTTTTCTAAAATAATAAAGTCTCTATAATAGATAGTCTATTTAATGGAATATTAGTGTGACTTAATCATAAGATCCCATTAAACATTGCGACATTATTCTTAAAGTATTTGTAGTTGAGCTTTATTGTGAAGTGAGATGATATTAAAGAATTGAGACTATTATGTGGATACATTTATGATCACATCTCATGAATCATGGATAAAGAGTTATCAAGTCTTAACATAGGTAGGAATATTAGTAGTAATACTTATACTAGATTGACCCACTTTGAGAATACTATATAGAATGTTATGTGAAAGTGTCATAAGTTATTCTCATGGTGATATTGGTGTATATCACCCTTTGACCTGAAACCACTATAGACCTTAAATGTGGAGTCAAGTACTTTATTGTTAATCAAACAGTATCCGTAATTGAATTACCATAAAGACAGTTGATGGGTACTCCATAAATCATGTTGCGAGACATGAGTGACCTAGATGAAATTTGTCCATCCTGCGTAAGAGGATAAATGTATAAATATTGAAATGGAGAAGGGTGACATGGTCTATTCATTGTGTTCAATATATACATAAGGACAAAAGGGAAATTATACACAATAATATTATCACAAAAAGGTTTTATCAAATCACATGACATTTTCGTGACTTGGGTAGAAGTGATGGGTTGGTAGACACCGCTCATTGTTTATTATATTAAATGTCTGATTTAATATAATTGCCAACATCATGAGAATCTAAAGGGTCACACACATAAATACAAGGCTTTATCATCAGTGAGCGTGGTATCAAGGTTGATCCTGCCAAAATAAAAGCAATATAAGAAATGCCTGAGCCAAGAATAGAAAAAAAGGTTCGTGGTTTCTTAGGGATGTTAAACTACATCGCTAGATTCATCTCTCATCTTACAGCCACGTGTGAACCAATATTCAAATTATTGAGAAAAGATTAGGCTATCAGGTGGAATAATAATTGCCATAAGGCTTTTGATAAAATAAAAGAATATTTGCAGGAACCTTCGATCCTCATGCCTCTAGTACCTAGAAGACCATTGATAATGTACTTTATGGTTCTTGAGAATTCTATGGGTTGTATACTCGGTCAACAAGACGAGACAGGTAGAAAAGAACATGCTATATACTACCTGAGCAAGAAATTTACTGATTGCGAGTCAAGGTACTCAATGTTGGAGAAAACATGTTGTGCACTTGCATGGGCAGCCAAGCGCTTGAGGCAGTATATGTTAACTCACACAACCATGTTGATATCGAAGATGGATCTGATCAAGTATGTGTTTGAAAAGTAAACTCTCACCGGAAGGATTGTACGCTGGCAAATGGTTTTGACAGAGTATGATATTTAGTATGTTACCCAGGAAGCCATCAAGGGTAATGTTCTGTCAGAACATCTTGCTCACCAGTCGATCGATGATTATCAGCCGATGAAATTTGACTTTCCTGATGAGGATATTATGTATTTGAAAGCCAAAGACCGTGATGAACCGTTACTGGATGAAGGACCTGAACCTGGATCCCATTGGGGACTGATTTTTGATGGGGCTGTCAATGCTTATGGGAACGGAATTGGGGCGATCATCATCTCTCCCAAGGGTTCTCATATCCCTTTCACCGCAAGATTGACATTTGATTGTACCAATAATGTGGCAGAATACGAAGCTTGTATAATGGGGTTGGAAGAGGCCATTGATCTGAGGATCAAAATCCTTGACGTGTATGGTGATTCAGCTTTGGTTATCAATCAGATCAAAGGGGAATGGGAGACTCGTTAGGTCAACCTAATACCTTACAAAGACTATTCCAGAAGGTTGCTGCCTTTCTTTGATAAGGTCGAATTTCATCACGTACCCTAGACAGAAAATCAGATGGCAGATGCACTGGGAACATTGACATCCATGTACAAAGTGAACAGGTGGAATGAGATACCTGAAATCGGAATTATGCGTCTCGACAGGCCCGCTCATGTCTTTGCAACAGAAGAAATGGTGGATGATAAGCCATGGTTCCATGATGTCAAGTGCTTCCTTAAAGAGTACCCACCTGGGGCATCCAGCAAGGTAAAAGACTCTGAGGAGATTAGCTAGTAATTTCTTTTTGAATAAGGATGTGTTGTATAAGAGGAACTTCGACACAGTCTTGCTCAGATGTGTGGATAGACAAGAAGCAGACATGTTGATGGAAGAAGTTCACGAGGGCTCTTTTGGTACCCATGCCAGTGGGCATGCAATGGCCAGAAAGTTGTTAAGAGCGAGTTATTAGTGGATGACCATGGAATATGACTATTTCAAATATGCCAGAAAATGTCATAAATGCCAGACTTATGCGGACAAAGTGCACGTGCCACATATTCCTTTGAATTTGTTGACCTCTCCTTGGCCCTTTTCTATGTAGGGCATCAATATGATTGGACGGATTGAGCCGACTGCCTCCAATGGACATCGATTTATCCTAGTTGCCATCAATTACTTCACCAAGTGGGTAGAAGCGACCTCGTTTGCAAACAACATCAAACAAGTGATTGCTCGGTTCATAAAGAAGGATATCATCTGTCGTTATGGAGTCCATGAAAGGATCATTACTGATAATGGTTCAAATCTGAATAACAAGATGATGAAGGAGTTGTGTCAGAACTTCAAGATTGAACATCACAATTCTTCTCCATATCGTTCGAAGATGAATGGTGTTGTTGAGGAAGCTAATAAGAACATTAAGAAGATTGTGCAAAAGATGGTTGTGGCGTATAAAGATTGGCATGAGATGTTACCATTTGCTTTGCTTGGTTATCGTACTTCGGTGCGTACATCAACAGGGGCAACCCCTTTCTCCCTTATGTACGGTATGGAAGTGGTCCTACCATTGGAGGTTGAAATTCCTTCTTTAAGGATCATGACATATATGAAGCTCGATGAAGCTGAGTGGGTACAGGCCAGGTTAAATAAGTTGAACCTCATTGAAGAGAAAAGATTGGCAGCCATTTGTCACGGACGAATATATCAAAGCAGAATAAAGAAGGCGTTTGATCAGAAAGTGCGTCCTCGGTGTTTCCAGATGGGTGACTTAGTGTTGAAAATGATCCTGCCTCCTCAGACAGATCACAAGGGCAAGTGGACTCCAAATTATGAGGGACCATACATTGTGAAAAAGGTTTTCTCTGGCGGAGCCTTATTGCTCTCAACTATGGATAGTGAAGATTTTACATCCCCTGTGAACGTAGACGCAGTAAAAAAATACTTCGCATAAAAGAGGCCCGCTGGACCATAAAAAGAAAAGGTCTAGGCAAAAATGGGCATCCCGGAGAACCACAAAAAGAAGAGGTTTGGGAAAAATTAGGGATAAATAGAAAACAGATTGAATAAACCCGCAAAGTTGAAAACCTGAAAAGGAAACTTTGGCAAAAAAGGGTATCCCGGTGGATTGAAAACCCGAAAGGGCGATCCAGGCAAAAGTTAGGGATTTGAAGCGAGAGGCTGCGGTCTGCGTACTTGTCTCGTCTCTACAAATGGGAATTCTGAAGGACAAGAATCGGTCCAATCAATCTCTTTAGAAAGCAAAGTACTCATGAGCGCAAAAAATATACGAGTCATAGCCGAGTCAGAACTTGATGGAAATCTGTTTCCACATCGTCAATCAGTGTATTTTCCTTTTTGTTTGCACAATGACCTCTTTTAGGATTTGCTTCCAAATGTAAATGCCTATTCACAGGCCACATTTTCAATCAATAAAATTTCTTTTCATTCAAAAGCGTTCCTCTTATTTTTATTTTACTGTTTTGTTTACAAAAACGTCTGATATTTTGATAAACATTGCATTTAAAAACATTGAAGCTTTACGGAACGTGCTAAAAACATTTGAAATTGCCCAGAATTTTGAATGTCTTGAGTGGTAAGAAAGGTTTCCATGTTGTACATGGGACACGTTTTTCCGTTTTGCTTTTGCAGGAATGCTTTTCCCTAGCAACAATTGGTGTGTAGTCTAGGAGATTGGAAGCTTGAAGATATCAAGATCATTCTCAGCGTGAGACCTTGTATGCTTTCCCCGGCAGAGACCGCCAAGGTTTTATCTTCCTCAGCAGAGTACTTTGAGTTTTGATTGTTTCTCCCCAGCAAGAGTCCAGAAGCTGACTGCTCCCTAGCAAGAATCTAGATGATCTTTTCCCTAACTAGGGTCGTGATTGCTTGATTCTCCCCAGCGAGAGTCCAGAGGTTCGTTTTCCAAAGCCAAGATCGAGGTTAGCTATGCTCTAAGCAGTTTTGCTTACTATCCCCGGCTAGAGTCTAGAAGGTTGCTTCCCCTAACCAAGGCCAGAATTAGTTTGTTTCCCCAAGCAGGGTTATTTTCCCAATAGTAGGATGTTTGTATGCCCAATAGAGTAGGGTGATATCCCTAAGCGGATGGGAATGGTGGTCAGGCAGAAAGTTATCCTTTCACTCCACAGGTCGTTCTTGACGGAAATTCCCTAGTGAAGTCGCCATCCTCAGCGGAGTTGGTACTATTAGTTATTGTCCCCAACAGAGAAGTGGGTCCGGCATTATCCCATAGCGAATTTGATTCTTATGTTTTCCTCAGCAGTGGGAGGTTTCCCTAGCAGGTCAAAACCCAATCGATGTTGGCATATTCTTTCATCAGGGTTCTTAAGTTCTTTTGATGTTCCCCAGCAACATTTGCAGGGTCAGTATTGACAATTCAGTTATCATTTCCCTGCGGAATATTGGAGCCTGATGTTCACTTCCCCAGCAGTTACTTGTTATTCATGTTTTCTCCACCAGAGTACAAGTTCAGATGGGTTTTGCAGCAAATTTTACGACCTCGAAGGCAGTTCAGTTTGTCTTCCCCAGCGGAGTCGGCTTCGGTTTTTTAGCATTTCCCCCAGTGGAGTATTCTTCCTGCATCTCATAAGTATCATTACATTGCATCCTCGAAACGCCTAGCATTTCCATTTGATATGAAGCATTACGCCATAGAAAAATTCAAACATGCATGCGGAGCATAAGCCAGTTTTGGCACCCTCCTTTCAGATCATGGCGCAATCGAAGAGTCGTATAACCTCAGAGGAGGCGTCCAACTCTTCCCTCGGGCAGGTATTTCAGTCAGTCCTTAGGGTCATAGATTCGTCAATCTTACCCTTATTTCCTTCTGGAGGAGTCATCTTTCATTTTCCCCGCAGAGTTATCTTTTTGAGATTTCTCTTCCCCCAGCGGAGTCATCTGTTCTTCGTTCTAGGTTATAGGTTTGTTGATTCTACTTTCTGTCACCCATCATTTGTGGAGTCCGTTGATCGGTTGATCTTACTTGTTTATTTTGTTGTAAGTTCGCCTTCGGTCGACGTTCTTTTCAAAATCTAATTTTCGACTTGTATTCGGCTCATGACCGTCCCTTTGTTTGAAATCCAGTTCCCAACTGGTATTCGGTTCCTGACCGTCCCTTTGTTTGAAATCTAGTTCCCGACTGGTATTCGTTTCTTGACCGTCCCTATGTTTGAAATCTAGTTCCCGAATAGTATTCGGTTCCTGACCGTCCCTTTGTTTGAAATCCAGTTCCCGACTGGTATTCGGTTCCTGGTCGTCCCTTTGTTTGAAATCCAGTTCCTGACTGATATTCAGTTCCCAAACGTTCATTTATTTAGAGGCTAGTTCCTGACTGATATTTGGTTCCTGACCAAGTCTTTTTTCAAAGTCCAGTTCTCAACTGTCATTTTGTTCCAGACCAATCTTTCGTTCAAATCCAGATCCCAACTGGTATTTGGTTCCCAACCAACCCGTTGTCTTCAAAATCTAGTTCCCGACTGGTATTTGGTTCACGACCAGCCTTGTGTCTTTGGAATCCAGTTCCCGACTGGTATCCAATTCCATTTCCTTTCCCCAAAGAGTGCAAATTTCTTGGTTCTTTTGTATTTAATCACCTTCTACCTTGAAGGTCTGAATGTCGTTGCCTTTCATATCTTCAGGTTCAAGTTGATTGAATAGGGGCAGCTGTTGCACCCCAAAATTTTCCTTCTTGTTTCTAACCTTAACTGGCTTATGTTTGCATTCGGCATAACATTAATCATGCATTGCATTGGACTTCTAGGACATGGGATCACAATGTGTTTCTTGCAGTTCAGGGTTTCCTTCATTTCAGAGAATGTTTCAGTAGCACTCAGAGCTAAATAGACAGTCATCAAAGTATTCGAGCATTTTATTTTGCTCAGCAGATGGTTTGATTATTTCAAAATCAAGAGCAGAAAACACGGAGTTCACATGATGTGGTTTCAGACAGGTTATCTATCATGTTTCAGACATTACTCAAGGTCATTATCAGTGGCTAAGGTTCAGGCGTGACAACGGACTCAAAACAAGTTGTAACAAGACAATTTGTGCATATTTTCCTTGGTGCAATCGATTTTTAATTTGATACAATCTATTACACCCCCTTCAGGATGCACCATTATGCAGGTTTTGAAGGGTGCAATCGATTTACACACAGGTGCAAATCGATTGCACTATGTCAGTTTTGTCAAAAAAATCCATATTTTCAGCACTGTATCAGTTTGCAACTCATTGCAATCACTTGGATTCAATACTACATCAATGGAAGGATCTAGATGCTTCAATATATCATTTCATTTCCAAGTTAATTTCATTTTCCCTCCAAAATTCAAATGTTTTCCACTCCTAATTCCAAACAAAAAATCCAACCCTCGTGTGTAACGCCCCAACTTTAATTAATTATTTAATTAGATTATTAAAGGAATTTTTTTTATTGGAATTTAATCGAAGTTTAGGAATTTTCGGTAGTATTCATTGAATGGGTTGATTTAAGTTATCGAAATAATAATAGAATATTGGAATAATGGTATTAGTATTATTATTATGAAATTGATGGAATAAGTAAAAGAAAAGAGAGTTATGGGCTCAGTTATGCGATGGTGGTAGTAAAAGGGAGGTGTAGGAAGTTAAGCCCAATAGAATTATAATAGTAATATTATTATTATTATTATTTGGTTATGAGGAAGGAAAACAAATTAAGGGTTTTGGAACTTTTGGGAATAGATCGTGAAACAAAGTTGCAGATAGAAGAGGAATAAGGGTTTCATGGAGAAAGAAAGAAAGAAGGTTGCTGTAGGTAGAGAAGAAAAGAAGCCTTGAAGAAAAGTTGCAGAGAAGAGAAAAGAACAAGGTTTGAAGCTATAGTGAAAAGGATTCAACCGGCGGAATAGAGCAGTCTCCAATCTAAGGTAAGGGTGGGTTCGACTATTATAACCGGGTTATGATGAATATTATGTCGGTTGGGTCGTATAAAATTGTACCATGAATTGTTTGTTGATGCGGTCATATTTTGATTTTGTGTAAATTGTTGGTTCGGTGGATTTTAGTGGTCTGTGATTGTTGATAATATGTTGATGGGTTGAGGTGTTATATGTCGTAATTGGTTAAATTGATATTGAGTGGAATCTGAAAATCGTGAGCCAAAGTAGGAATTGGAGGCGGGGGCCTCAGAGCAATGGAGGCGGGGGCCTCAGCAATTGGAGGCGGGGGCCTCAGCAATGGAGGCGGGGGCCTCAGTAATTGGAGGCGGGGGCCTCAGCAATGGAGGCGGGGGCCTCAGCAATTGGAGGCGGGGGGCTCAGCAATTGTGGCATTAAATTAGTTCTATTTAATTAATATGGTTGATGGCAGTGGCATATTTAGTAGAGTTGTTCAAAAGTTAGCAGAGCTAATAATTTAATTAATTTAGTAGCAGTATGCATTTCAGGAGCAGTGGTAATTTGTGACAGAAAAATGAAACAATGGTAGTAAACAGGTTTTAGTAGAAAATTGGATGCATTTGTGAGGAAATAGCTGCACTACTGAGTTAACAGATTTCGACAGAAAATCAGGAAATTAGAAAGTTTTGACAGAGGCGGATTTTAGGAGTTTTCATAACAAGTTTTAACAGAAAATGAAAATAACAGGTTTTGTACATCAAACAGAATTTTGACAGAAAACTGGAATTGTAGTAATATGTTGCAGCAGTGGTCTAACTGAATTAATAAATTAATCAGTAGTAATTAATAAAAGTTAAAAACAATACAGCTTTAGTCGGTTTAGCCGGTTTAGGCGAGAAACTTAGTTGTCCGAAATTTAACGAAAATTGTCGGGGTAAGTCGGGTAAATTAGTAGGTGGCTTTTGTTGAATTGTTTGTTGAAATTATGTTGAAAAAGTGGAATTTCAGGTACAGCTGACTTTGTTGTTTCGTTCCGATACACGGACGATTTGTAGGTTGTAGGCTTGATAAGCCAACGTTGATATAAATTGCTTATGTCGAAAAGTTGCTTTGTTGTTTAAGTTGATTATGTTGTGGAAGTTGTTGAGTTGTTTATGTTGGTGTTAAAGTTGTAGGTCGTATGACCAACGTTGATGTATATAAGTTGTAGGCCTATGGCCAAAGTTGAATCGTGTTGAATTAAAGTTGTTATGCGGTTGATATATGTTGTTCGGAGTTGGGTGCCGTTTTATGTTGAGTCGTTGCATCATGGCATTTGCATTTTTGTCGGAGCGTTGCTCACACCACGTTGGCCTTGATGGCATTGATTAAGTTGGCCTTGATGGCACCACGTTGAAGGCTTATGCCTTGTTGAAATGCCTCGATAACCTGGCATATGTTTAAGTTGGGAGTTTTACTCCGATGGTACCACATGCATGTGCATAGTTGTGTCACATTTTGAGTCGTTGTGAAGTTGCTGTTGTTGTGAAGTTGTCGTTGTTGTGAAGTTGTTGCTTGTTATAAGTTGTTGGTGCTATGTCTTGTTGCTTGAGATAAATTACTAATGTCGTGAGCTGATGTTATATATGTTGTTATTACTATAATTTGCATCTTTTATATAAGTTGTTGTTATATGTTGTTATTTGCTGTCAATACAAGTTGGGGTTGCTATTAAGTTGTTTATTTCTGGTTGTTGCATGACTGTCGTATGAAGCGGTGGAATTTATATAATTCTAATCTAGCATATTAATCATCATATTTTGTTTATAATATTCGATATCTCACCCCTTCTGTAATGATGTTACCTATTATGGGTAACTGAGCAGATACTCAAGAATAGCTGCAGAAGTTGAGGTATAATGTGAAGTCTTAGATGTTGTTAGCTCGAGTTGGTCTTGCTCTGATACGTAGCACTCGGGGGGGATGAACGATTGTTGTTTATTTGTTGTTATTGTCTTAGTAGTTGAATCTTAAATTGTTGTTATTAAAGAATTGTTGTTTCAAAGTTGTTTTGAGTTGGACATGAGGTTATGTCATTATAAGTTGAATTATGTGAAGGCGCTTATTAATAAAAGTTGTTTTGTTTTCAAAAGGATAATTCAGGTTGTTATCAGTTCATCCGAATCAGTGTTATGTATCTGAATTATTTGTGATTAATATGAAGTTGTTTTCTTGTTGAAAATGTGACATCCTGTTTATGTTGAAGAATTTTTAAAATGAAAACTCTGATTTTATTACTTATCCGCCGGGTAGAAATGGGGTGTTACATCGTGCAAAACCAAATTCCAAAACTCATTCTCATTCCATACCTAGATTATATTTAAACCAATTTGCTCCATTCCAAGAGGGATCAAATTCATTTTTTCTGATTTCTCTACACATCACATTTAAATTCTCTCAATTTCTCTCTCTCTCTCTCTCTCTCTCTCTCTCTCTCTCTCTCTCTCACTTTTTTTCGCTTCATTTTCATCTTCATCCCTAACCTCACCAAAGCTCTTCCATTAGAGTTAACAAATTCTTCATTGGAATTTGTTAATCCTTGAGCTAAACCTTCGTCATTTCCTTTCATAAACACAAATTTTGCAGTGGAAGTTGATTTGGATCTAGATATGAAGTTTGGAAGCACTTTCTTGAAGTGAATTTGAATCAAGTTCATCTTATTGTATTGTTCTTCAATTTTCTTGCTAGGAGTTCATTTGATCTCTGATTTTCTTTGCTTGATTCATCAAATTTTGTTTGCAAAAATATCCAAAGCAAATCTCCGCTTTGTAGGTTGGCGATTCTTGGATATAAACTCATTTTAGCTTATTTTACAACTTTCACAATGTAGATCCTTGTGGTTTTTGTGTGGATTGATCCTTAATTCAATTGATTATTGTTGTTGATGTTTGATTGATCCAATATGTGTTCATTTGCTGTTAATTGATGTGATTTTCGTGTACAATTGTATGCTATTACATGTTGCATTTGATCCTTGAATTGATGTTGGAAAAATGCTTTTGAAAAGTGATTTTTGTTGTTTCTACAGGTGCAAATCGATTTGCACACTGGTGCAATCAATTGTACCCTGCTTGCTGCACCTGGAATTGCTTTCTGAAGTGATGTAGTCAATTACACCTATACATCAATCGATTTGCACATGTTGCATTTGTGTTTTTGGCTTGTTTATTAGCATGACTTGATTCCTTTTCCATATTTAAGCTTCATGACTTGATATGTTTGATATTTGTGGAATTTTCTAGAGTTGTTTAGCCTCCATTTATAGTACGTATGTGAATCTTTGTTGCACGATTGTTGATTGCGCGTTGCATGATAATTACTTACATTCTTGATGCTTGTTCATAGTACTTAAAGTGATTACATGTTGACACTTGCTTGTTGATGTTGTATATTCATGATGCTTGATTGTTAATTACATGTTCGTATCAATCGTTTAAATGTTAAAGCATGCTCGTACGCGTTGTTGATTGATGAAACTTAGGGTGTATGTTCATTTACTCCATTGTGGATACATGTGCATATTAATTGATTAATCTTTTGATGCTTGTTTATTGGTATTTCATATTCAAGAAGTTTGATGATGATACATGTTCATACTTATTGTTGATCGTTGCATTCTTGATGCATGTCCATGTTTAATTGCTTCATTGTTGATTGAATGCATGCTTGTTGCCAATGCATACACCACTGTCTTGTTCATGCGATGTTAATCGCTGCCATACATGCTATTAAATGTTATTGTGCTGTTGTTGTAAATACCCTACTGTTCTATTTTAAGCGCTTTCGTATGCTGCTATTTTTGCTTTTCCTTAGCTTATTGCTTGCTCTTGCATGTTCCCTTAGGGTTCCTAGTCCAACTTAATTTTTGATTAAGATTGGAGTATGATAGACATTAGGTTGTTAATCCAAGCATGACAACATTAAGGTAGCTACTCCCTAAACTCAACCATAGGTCCATCTTGCATGACAACATTAGGATAAAATTGTCTTCTAATCCTAACCTTAGGACCACTTTGCATGATAACATCTAGGGCAAAGTCTCCCTTAGATTCTTGTGTTGCATCCTTCTCTTATCTCTCTTAACACAAATAAAACACTTAATAAATGCGATGTGTATAGTGCGTCACGAGCCTTAAGCACAATGGGAAATAATGAGCAGGAGTCTCTCCTTACCTTGTCTAGAGAGCTTTATGCGTGAGCCGTTTTGGATCGGTCTCATAAAGTGTTCACTCCTATCGTCATAGACTTTATCACGATACGCATCACAATCCGATTCAACTCACTTCTTTAAAGCACTTTAACAAACTCAAATCTTTTTTGAAAGCTCTGAGTTTTTGAACAAATTTTGGTAAAACATAATTGTTAACTCAACAATGAGATCAAGCTAAATAAATCTGCTGAAGACGTGATGTCGAACAAGATGTCTTAACATGCATCTTGGCATCCTGGACTGAATGACTTAAGTTAGATTTTAAACTGCTGCAACTCTCAAGGAGAAATTGCTGCATGGATCAAGGACTGAAGACTGAAGCCCAAGGAAGCAGAAGACACTATAAATAGAAGACTTATACCTAGGCTTTTGTACGCCTTAGTACACCTTTTATAACCTTGTTTTCTTGCGTAAGAAACAAGGGTTTAGGGTTTTGAGAGTCGTTGGCTTTCTAGGTTGTAAGTCTCCCTTTGTATCAGTTGATACACTGTGGTAGATATAGGTGTCGCACAGATCCATAAGCCTTGAGGTATTGGATTATGTATTGTTCTTAGATGAAGCTTTTAAGCAAATTCGAGTTACCTTGTTTGTCAAGTATGCTTGACAGATTTCTGTATTGATAGGGATGATGTAGAAATCATAGTTGGTGATTAAGGGAAGTGAGTGGGGTATCTCATATCAGGGTTGTAAACGTTTGAGTTTAGCCTTGGTAAAGATGTTCATTGGGTAGATGTTAGGGATAAAGTTGTAAATGGGGGAGTTTAACTTTGTAACAGTCTACAGATAGTGGAGTCTTCTTCCTGGATTGGTATCCCCCAGATGTAGGTGAGTTGCACCGAACTGGGTTAACAATTACTGTGTTCTTTATCATTCTGCAGATTTACATTTTCTGTTAGGGTTCATGATAAACATGTTGGATCAGATGTCGTGACATCTGTGAGTGTGCAGTTCTGATATTCAAGGTATCAGTCTACTGTTGCGCCTCTGAGTTTAAATGATTATGTAGCACAATGTCTTGACATGTGTTAGGACATCTGCTGTCTGCATATGCCAGAATTTTAATTGGTATCAGAGCAGGCATCTTGTCTGGTTCTGGATGAGATCTTTGGGAGATACTTTCTGGCATTTTAACAAGGAGAAGTTTTGAAGATCAGATCAATCAACTCAGACATACTCAAGGGTATTAATGGATGAGATGAATGTTCTGGATCGAAGGGAGAAACCCGGAGGTTGTTCATGTTGCTGAGGAGATTCTATAACAACTATAGGAGAAATGGCTAGTTCTCTTGTGGGTGTGTCTTATAGGATGTTGTGACATCTTATTAGGGTAAGCAGGATCTGTTCCTTGGTGGTTCCGCTGCATGTGTTTCTGATGGAAGAGCTCTAGAATTATGGGATTCTGGAGTTGTTACTGAAGACAGTTGGTGGAAGGTCTCAATCATCGGCCTCTATATTTGAAGATATCTGCATTCTTTTATTCCTAAGTCGGGAGCGATGGAGTAAAGGGAGTTGTGGTTAGATATATGGTATGATGCCTTGGTACTTGGAAGCTTGGTTTCTTGGTATAATTGAAGTCATTTGAAGAGGAGAGGAGTTGAGTTAAGTTTATCAGGTTCTTGCTCTAGGAGTTTGATAAATTATTGGTCGGCTAGATAATCAAATATACTTGAGAATTCTCTCAAGTCCACTCATAAAGACATCTATGTCATGTATCTGGAGTCTTCTAGTTACTCTTCTGACTAGAAGGTGTTTCTTTGAAACACAATCTGAAGAAAGTGGAGGTGATTTATTTTCACCATCCATAAATAGCAAGGAATGATTCATCTCTCTTGACCCTAAGAGTGGATCCAATCTGATTGAAGAATTGTTGAGGAAAATAAGATTTGTTCAGAGAAAGTCTTAGTTACTTGAGTCAAGGGTGGCAGCCTTGGTATCTCAACATTGTCCTTGAAGAAGATACTTGTAAAAAGATTGAATACTTTATAAGTGTTCATTCCATGATCTGGTGGAGCTCAGCTACAGCAGTGAAGAAGGGTTATTGGACAAGGATTTAAGATCAATTGCTATTTGTGGAATCCATAAGTATTTAATTGATTATCCTTGAAAGTCAAGATTGCTGATGTTCAACAAGATGTTGGAACATCTCATCATCAAAGTTTGTGCAGAATCATGGGAGGGGTACTGCATACGCTTTAAAATATGTTTTAGTCTTAGGTGGTGACCTAAGAAGTGGCTTCAGTCGGGTGTGACAAAAGCATGTGTTCTCTGGAGAGTTTCCTGGAAAGAAACTAGTCTGGACTTTGATGTTATTGAAGATGAAGATTGATAGTTCCTGGATTGGCTGGAATTTTGGTAAAACAAAGGTTATTCAATGTTGATGTCAAGGTGCTGATGTTGTAACATTGAAGTCTTAACACTGGGCTGTGTTAAGTAGTTAAGTGCTGAAGTTAGATGTCTGATGTCACACAGGTGATGTTGTAACATCAGACCTGCAGAATTAATAACAGCAGGTTATGTTATTAGGGCACGCGTATTAGCTGGAATTGTGGAGAGTGGTTAACTCATTGGATGAGAATATCTTGGGATAGATATTTTCTGTTACATGGGAGATTTGATTGCAGATTTGTTGTAGAATTAAAAGGTTTAAGATTTAAAAAGATTTTGGGGATAAAATCTGTTTTGAAGATTCAGTTTTAATTAACAAATCTGATCAAATATTATGACAAGTCCAGGCCCAATTCAGGAGCTATATAAAGCGCACAAGACCAAAGGAAAAAGTACAGAAAACATTCAGAAGATCAAGAGCAGAAGGCTTAGTGTCTAGAGTTTGTTTAAAGTGCTTGTATTTACACTATTCTAGGGTTTGAATAGGTGTTAAGTTTCTGTCCTCTCTAAAGCTGTGAAGCAAAAAGAGTTGTGTGATTTGATCGAAACTGTGAAGTAAGATCAAGGGTACTCAAAGTGGGTTCTTTGAGTGTTTGTAAGGGATTGAGTGGTGTTCTCATACCTAAGTGGTTTCTTAGGTAGGAAGTCATTAGTAGAGTATAAGTTTAGGAGATTGTCAATGGGTCGTTGAGTCTGTAAATTATATCTACAAGTAGTGAATTCCATCCCTGGCTTGGTAGCCCCCAGAGTAGGTTGGTTGTAACTGAACTGGGTCAACAATTCTTGGTGTTATTTTACTGTTATTGCTGTCCATTGTGCAGAGTGTGTTGTTGTGACATCACACCTTAACATCACACGTCTGATACCAGAATTTCAATTGGTATCAGAGCATGCATCCTGTCTGTCTCTGGGTGAGATCTAGGGAAGTTAATTTCTGGTGAAAAGATGGACAAAGAAGTTGGAGGATTCGTCAACAGACCCCCTATTTTGGATGGATCCAATTATGACTATTGGAAGCCAAGGATGACCACCTTCTTAAAATCCTTGGACAGTAGGGCTTGGAAGGCTGTTATTAAAGAGTGGAAAGCACCTGTCATGTGTGAGAAGGATGATGCTGGCAAAGATAAAGAAGGCACCTCTAAGCCAAAGCCTGAAGAAGAGTGGACCAAGGAGGAAGATGAGCTTGCCCTTGGAAATTCCAAAGCTCTGAATGCTATCTTCAATGGAGTGGATAAGAACATCTTCAGGTTAATCAATACTTGTGAAGTTGCTAAAGAAGCATGGGATATCTTGCAGGCTACTCATGAAGGAACATCTAGAGTCAAGATGTCAAGACTTCAGATTTTAACATCAAAATTTGAAAGCCTGAAGATGAAGGAAGATGAGACTATTCATGATTTCCACATGAGTGTTCTTGAGCTGGCCAATGCATCCAATGCTCTTGGAGAGAAGATGTCAGATGAAAAGCTTGTGAGGAAGATCCTTAGGTCCCTACCTAAGAAGTATAAGATGAAGGTTACTGCCATTGAAGAATCACAAGATATCAGCAAGATGAGAGTTGATGAGCTCATTGGATCTCTTCAAACCTTTGAGCTTGGGTTGAATGAGGAAGAACCAGAAAAGAAGCCAAAGAGTATAGCCCTAGTGACAAATGGTGAAGAAGAGAAAGGGAAGAAATCTGAATCCCAGGAGGATCTGTCTCAGGCCATAGTGATGTTGGGAAGACAGTTCACAAAAGTATTCAAGAGAATGAATAATAACTCCAGGCCTAATGTCAAGAACATGACTTCTGACACCAGCAAGAAGGATGAAGAGAAAACTGCCCAAGATAAAGGAGTGCAGTGCTTTGAGTACGAAGGGTATGGACATGTCAAGAAAGAATGTCCCACCTTCTTGAAAAAGCAGAAGAAGGGCATGACAGTTTCCTGGTCTGACTCTGATAGTGAAAGTGAAGGCGAGTCAGCAAAGCATGTGAGAGCTTTAACAAGAGCTGTTGTTTCTGATGATGATTCTAGTGATGGAGAAGTAACTTATGAGGAGTTGGCATCTACCTATCAAGAGCTGTGTTTAAAGAGTGCTAAGATTTGTCAAGAAAACAAGTGCCACAAGCAACAGATTGCTCAGCTAGAGAGTGAAAAGACTGATCTTGAAAATGAAGTGGTGCTAGTTAGAGCTCACCTTGATCAAATGACCAAGTCTGTTAGGATGCTGAGCTGTGGTACAGACACACTCGACAAGATCCTTCAGTCAGAAAAAGCTGCTGGAGACAAAGCTGGGATAGGTTATGTGGCTGAGGACAAGGGAACTTCAGAAGGAAGCACTTCAGGTTCAAAGAAGGAAGTGTCACAACTTTCATCTCAACATCAGCCAAAGAAGCAGGATCCTACCCCTAAGAAAGCTGATGTTTCACAACCTAAGAAGTTTGAGAAGAAGACTGGTCCCTATCAGAAGAGAAAGCAGCCACAGGGAGCTAGTCAGTATATGCCCCCACAATACCATGAGAGCATGCAAGCAGCTCAGTTCAAACAGCACATGTCTCATCAGATGTCTCAACATCAGGACAACTGGTATGGTTATGGGTATGGATACACCAATGTTGTTCCTTATGTATATGGAAGAAGAAAGCCACACCATCATAGGAGACAATCCAGGAAACAACATTCTCAGCCGACTTATGGGAGAAGATATCAACAGAATAGATGGCAGGGCAGTTATGGTAGGAGGAGACCACATCATGGATGACAGCATAGGCAATCTCATCATGACAGAAGATTCAGAGATGGAAGGGTGAGATGCTATTATTGTGGAAGATTTGGACATATGCAGTACTCTTGCTACAAGCTGCATGGATACCCTTAGCCTCAAAACAGATGGAGAGAGCACAGGCCCAAAATTGTTAAACAATGGGTACCTAAGGAGAAGGTGAAGTGCTTATTGGCTCACTTGGATGACAAAGAGGCTAAAGAAAGAACATGGTATTTTGACAGTGGGTGTTCCAAGCACATGTCTGGATGTAGATCCATGTTTGATGATCTTAGACCTTGTCCCTCTCATGAAGTCATATTTGGCAATGGAGAAAAAGGTGTTGTTGTAGGAGTTGGGAAAGTGCAAGGTGATGGTAGACCTGAACTTGACAATGTTATGTTTGTCAATGGCTTAAGTGCAAATTTGATCAGCATAAGCCAGTTGTGTGATGAAGGTTACAAGGTAAACTACACTAAGGATGAGTGTGTGGTTTCTGATGAGCAGAATCAGATTGTTATGAAGGGTGCCAGAACCAAAGACAACTGCTATCAGTGGACCTCTCTTGAAGGGAATTCAACTAATGATGTTGATGTCATAACATCAGACTATGACATCAAGATGCTGAAAGGTCACTCAAAGTTAACAAGTTCTGATGTGAGTGTTTTAAAAGGAAAGTTTTTATGGAGGGAAAAAGTCATTGACACTCCAAATCAAGCTCCTAGCCTCAGAACCCCCTTTCCCGGTACTACAACATCACGCGTCTTCATAGCTCTGCTCTCGCTACGAATCAACTCCTTCGACTTCAAGAATCAACCCTCACTGAAAAGAGTCATGGCGTCTCCATCCAAGAAGTCTGAGTGTCAGAGTTCCACAAAAGAAAGAGCTAGGGTTTCCCCTGACGAAGGTTCAGCATTCAATCCCATGGACATTGAGCCCCTCTCAACCATTCTTCCTGAATCAGGTAAATCTAGACCTTCCAAACTTGTTCCAAAAAGGGCTGGGACTATTTTTAGAGATAATGAAACGAAAAAGCTTGTTACGAGTGTGCTATTTAGTAATAAAACAGCACCTAGGTTATCCACTTCTCAAACTATTGAGGAAAGGGTAGACGTGGATAAAAGCTTAGGTATATCTAGACCACTGAGACAAATGCCTGCGGAACATTCTGAAAGGGAAAAGAGCGACATGCAAAGTGCAGCTACAAATCTTCATAGACTTGCTATGTCTGTTGTTGAAGATTCTGAAGTAAGAATAGAAGAAGATGATGTACATGAGGAAGCTAATGTTAAGGAAGATGTTGGAACTTCACCTGCTGGGGAAGAAAAGGATGAGGATGTGATCAATGTAGTTGACTTATCCGATGATGAAATCATTGGAAAAGCTGTCCCAAGTATTGCTAAGAGACTGAAGACAAGGAAAGGAAAGACCATTGATCCCTCTCCAAAGAAGTCTGAAGGCAAGAAGAACATTGTTGTTGGTCCAACCAAGCCATGGAGCAAAGTGGCTGTGAAATCCAAAAAGAGGAAAATAAGGGAAGACTCTAATTCTGACCGTGATGATGAGGATGATGTTCATAACATCGCACCTATCAGAAGGACAATTTTGAAGAGAATCTCTGACAAAGTTCCTGAAGTTCCAGTCGACAACATTTCCTTTCATTATGCCAGCAGTGCATCATTATGGAAATATGTTTGTCAGAGAAGACTGGCCTTAGAGAGGGAGCTTGGGAAAGAAGCTTTGGAAATGAAGGATATCATGAAGCTGATTAAGGAGGCTGGATTGGTAAAGACTGTGACCAAGTTTCCTAAGTGCTATGAAAGTCTTGTTAAAGAATTTGTTGTCAATATTTCTAGAAATATTACTAATAAAAAGAGCACTGATTTCATGAAAGTTTATGTGAGAGGAAAATGCATTAATTTTTCTCCTAGTACTATCAATAAGTATCTAGGAAGAGATGATGAAGAGTATAGTGAACTTGAGATGACTGATAATGATATATGTAAAGAGATTACAGCTGGTCAGATAAGGGTTTGGCCATTGAAAAAGAAGTTGCCAGCCAGTAAACTCAGCATCAAGTATGCAATTCTTCACAGAATTGGTGCTGCCAACTGGGTGCCAACAAACCATAAGACAACAATCGCTGTTGGATTGGGCATGTTTATATGTGTTATTGGGAAGAAGATTAAGTTTGACTATGGCTGCTACATCTTTGAGCAAGTGGTGAAACATGCTGGAACAAACGCTATCAAGTTACCCATAGCATTCCCATCTCTTGTGTGTGGTATCATCTTGGAGCAACATCCTAAAACTTTAACAAGCTCAGACATAGCTTGCCAGAGGAAGACAGCCTTGTCCCTACACTCTAAACTATTTTCAGGATATCATGTTCCAGACATTGTTCTAACATCAACTGCTGAAGTCAAGAAGAAGACTACAAAGACTGAACTGATCGAAGAATTGAAGACCATGTGCAAAGACCTTGATGAAGTAATCAGTACCAGTTTGGTTAGAAAAGAGAGACTTGAAAAGCTGATCCAGCAGTTAGAACTGAACAGTGGTGATGATGATGTTGATGACTCTGAAGTTGATGCCAGAGGGGATAGCTCTGAGGAGGAGGAAGAGAATCCTGGAGGACAATCTAGTTCAGAAGAAGACTAGCTTATTTTCTCTTGCTTTCAGTAGTTTTAGTAGTTTTAGTTTTTCTGCTATGTAATTTGAATATTGTGTTGTTTTATGCACTGTTTATGTTTTTAGTTTCCTTCCATGATTTATTTTGCCTGTTTACTAACTGAGAGGCTAACAATGAGAGCTAGGGTATACTGACTATAGTTAATAGGGCTTCTTCTAGAAGCTTGCCTAATTATGGCTAAAAAGGGGGAGAAGATAGCCAAGATAGTCAAGAAGATTATTACCATATGTTGCTGATGTGATGCAGAGATTAAGGGGGAGATAGATTGATGCTGCTAAAAGGTGTTTAGTTGAAAAGTGGAGATACAGTTATTAAGGGGGAGTATTGAAGATATCATGACATGTGCCAAGCAGACATCTAGGGGGAGTAAATCTGCACATTGTGAGCTACTGAACAGTTGTGATGCTGGTTCATGTTTTAGAGGGGGATCACCAATTGGCTGTTGTCAACAATGAAGATGGTGCTGCAGCAGATCAAGTAATAAAGACTATGCAAAGTGTCAAACTACTGCTAATGAGTTTCAAATTGATTGAAGATTATTCCGCTGCTGAAATCTCTGAAGGTACAGAGTGCAGAAGTTGTTTGCAGAGTGCAGAGATTGTTTTAGCCAAAATTAGCCAAAGGGGGAGATTGATAGTTCCTGGATTGGCTGGAATTTTGGTAAAACAAAGGTTATTCAATGTTGATGTCAAGGTGCTGATGTTGTAACATTGAAGTCTTAACACTGGGCTGTGTTAAGTAGTTAAGTGCTGAAGTTGGATGTTTGATGTCACACAGGTGATGTTGTAACATCAGACCTGCAAAATTAATAACAGCAGGTTATGTTATTAGGGCACGCGTATTAGCTGGAATTGTGGAGAGTGGTTAACTCATTGGATGAGAATATCTTGGGATAGATATTTTCTGTTACATGGGAGATTTGATTGCAGATCTGTTGGAGAATTAAAAGGTTGAAGATTTAAAAAGATTTTGGGGATAAAATCTGTTTTGAAGATTCAGTTTTAATTAACAAATCTGATCAAATATTGTGACAAGTCCAAGCCCAATTCAGGAGCTATATAAAGCGCACAAGACCAAAGGAAAAAGTACAGAAAACATTCAGAAGATCAAGAGCAGAAGGCTTAGTGTCTAGAGTTTGTTTAAAGTGCTTGTATTTACACTATTCTAGGGTTTGAATAGGTGTTAAGTTTTTGTCCTCTCTAAAGCTGTGAAGCAAAGAGAGTTGTGTGATTTGATCGAAACTGTGAAGTAAGATCAAGGGTACTCAAAGTGGGTTCTTTGAGTGTTTGTAAGGGATTAAGTGGTGTTCTCATACCTAAGTGGTTTCTTAGGTAGGAAGTCATTAGTAGAGTATAAGTTTAGGAGATTGTCAACGGGTCGTTGAGTCTGTAAATTATATCTACAAGTAGTGAATTCCATCCCTGGCTTGGTAGCCCCCAGAGTAGGTTGGTTGTAACCGAACTGGGTCAACAATTCTTGGTGTTATTTTACTGTTATTGCTGTCCATTGTGCAGAGTGTGTTGTTGTGACATCACACCTTAACATCACACGTCTGATACCAGAATTTCAAAGATGAAAACATCATAATCTTGATGGTTATAGCTTGGATCAGTTTATTTCTGATCTAGGTGCTTTGGAGCATGGATTTTACTCTGTTTGTGAAGGTCGAGGATAAGTGGCAGTTATCTCTGGCTTTCTACTGACGGCTCTACTAAGGGAAGTGGCATTCTTTGGTATAGCTATGGGGTAGTCTTGGACTACTTATTTTCTGAAGATTCAGACTTGGCAGGTTTGAAGTCTTTGGAATTCTAAAGCAGGATGAAGGTTGTCTACTCAAACTTGGTTGTTGAATCAAGTCTATGAGAGCATTGAACTCTTGTTCTGCGAAGGGAGGAGGTTCTTCTAAGTGGCAGAAGGAGGAGCTGAATTCAATAGTTGGATGTCATATCAGATTGTTCTGACATCTAGCTCAACATCAGAAGTCTCAGCTGGTGATGTGGCACATCAGCTTAAGATAAGGTGATCTACAGGAGAATGAAAGTTATGGATTCTTCAAAAAGGTCTATCTCATGCAGTTTGCGGTAACTGTGGATGGGAAGATGTTACATGACTAAGAGGCTTGGTGAATCCAAGATGTCTTGCTATGGGGCAAGTAGTTCATGTGACTTGAAGATCTGATTTCATTAGTGGATCAGTGTATCTTATGGGAGTTCTGAAGAAGAGTGAGGTCAATCAAAAAGTAGCATTTGGTTGGTTTCACAATGTGCATTCAAGCAGGATGCTTTAAACTAATTGCTCTTGTACAAAAGAGTAGTTAGTTGAAATTGTAAGGAGGTTCTGGTTCTCTGGGAGCTTGTGGCAGAAGTTCTGGGTTGAGGATGGAAGCATACCTTCTTTGGTGGATGATAGTTTATTTCTCTTTGGTTTTCTGAAGTTTTCTTTGTTCAAGCTGGTGGCGCAGTGTTGTGTGAAGATCTTCAGTGTGGATTACTATGCTAATAGTAAATCCAGTGGTGGAGCATATCAAGAGCCATGGTGTGTGGTGTCTGTGATGTGTGGAAGATGTCATAACTGATGTTAGAACATCTTTGGGTTAGTTATCCTTGGTGAAGGATTTCAGGTTCTGTGATGAACTGGTTACTTGCATCGTGTCTAAGAAGTATCTACATTGTCATTTGGGAGAATGATGGAGTAGAAGAACTGTCTTGGAAGACGGATGTAAGTGGTTTAGGAGACTGAAGTGGATCACGGGTTGATTGCATGAAGGTCTGGTTTCTGATGCGTTCAGAAGTGGATATTCACCATAAATCAGAAGTATTCCAGGTTATCATACGGGAGCATGACGAAGGAATGACTGTCTTGGATTGCGGGGTGTTTATCTCTATTCTTGGCCTGGTAAGGTCAGTGGAAAATCTTGCAAAGGGGATGGTGCCCCTGGCTGCAAGTCATGCTAGTAGTGGATCAGTTTAGCAGATGTGAAGTTCTGGAGCATGCATACGATAGCTGACATCGTTATAATAAACTAAGGGGCCCTGTGCGTCTCTTTGAGGAATGTGAAGCATTCTGATTCAATTGGTTTGTGCCTCAAGCAGCTGGAGGTCTATACATGAGAATTCAAGAAGAGTTCGTGTGGCGTGTAGATGGTTGCGGGATGGGGGATCAATGGGACTTTGATCTCAAGCCAAGAGTTTGTTATGGTTGGTATACATTTCCTCACGGGTAGCATGATGGTGATCATGCGTGAGTGATTATTGTTTCTTGTCAGAGGAAGCAATAAGAGAGTTAATGATTGTGTTCAACTAGTAAGTTGAACTGAGGGTGCGCTCTTGAAGACATGAAGATGCGTCTTATGTTTTCCATTCATTAGCTTAGGTGTTCTGTGGAGGAGCACTGGTTACCTTAGATAGGGGGAGATGCCTCTTGATCTAAGATGAATTACTGCGAGGATGCAGTTGAAGTTCCAATTTGCATTTGTGCGTCAAGCAAGCTGAGATGTCAAGGAGGATGTCTTGACATTGCTGTATTGTTGCAAGTTGGGGGAAACTTGGCAGTGCAAGTTATACGATTCTTATTGGATGGTTAAGAATCATTGATTGAGTTTGGGGGAATTTATTTTTCTCTGCAGGCTGTGATCACAAAACTGTGAGGATTTTATTAAATACAGATATTTTCTTTAACATTGTTGGGTGTGACTTGGTCGAGGACGTCATAGCAGTAAAGAGTGTCTGAAGAATCTCTGACAGTCTGATGACAGAGGTATTAATCTCGTCTTGGGAAAATGCTTAGGGTGTATACTTATCAGAAGGACGTGTAAAATCTTGTCCTTGAATATACATTCACATGTGTTGGAACTTGTACTTCAAGAGGAATCTGTCAAAAAATGAATAAAGACATAAAGACCGGGCAGTGGTTGATACAATTCAAATAAGGGGATCTCAAAATTCATCTTACTCATCGCTGTATCACTCTTACTGGTGTCTTTATGGCTTATATAAGGTTCTGGGTGAGCACTCTTTGGATCTGGATATACCTTGGTAATATTTGTCAAATTGTGTCTAAAAAGGGGGAGAAATGTTCTGATCTTCTCATGAGAATCTCATGTCTGATAAAGCAGCTTGTCAAAAATGCTCAACAGGATGTTACAACATTTTGGGTCTCAGCTCTCAAATGGACTTTTGTGTCTTGTGATCTGAGTTATGAACACAGTCATGTCCTGTGTTCTGAGTTACCCAAGGTAGTACTTTGCTGCTAAGGGTATTGCTACTGCTTTTTCCTAATGGTTTTCTTATGCCTCTTAAGAGAAAGATTTATCCTTTTGTGACAAGTATTGGTTCATGGGTTGAGGGGGAGCATCTTGCATCTTCTTTCTCATGTACTCCATCACGGGTAAGGTATAAGCCTTGAAATGATTTGGAATCCTCACTGCATGCACCATCGATCTGGAGCTTATCGTGTATATATGTTTTAGCCAAAATTTGCCAAAAAGGGGGAGATTGAAAGCTCTGAGTTTTTGAATAAATTTTGGCAAAACATAATTGTTAACTCAACAATGAGATCAAGCTAAATAAATCTGCCGAAGACATGATGTCGAACAAGATGTCTTAACATGCATCTTGACATCCTGGACTGAATGGCTTAAGTTAGTTTTTAAACTGCTGCAACTCTCAAGGAGAAATTGCTGCATGGATCAAGGACTGAAGACTGAAGCCCAAGGAAGCAGAAGACACTATAAATAAAAGACTTAGACCTAGGCTTTTTTACGCCTTAGTACACCTTTTGTAACCTTGCTTTCTTGCGTAAGAAACAAGGGTTTAGGGTTTTGAGAGTCGTTGACTTTCTTGGTTGTAAGTCTCCCTTTGTATCAGTTGATACACTATGGTAGATATAGGTGTTGCACAGATCCATAAGCCTTGAGGTATTGGATTGTGTATTATTCTTGGATGAAGCTTTTAAGCAAATTCGAGTTAGCTTGTTTGTCAAGTATGCTTGACAGATTTCTGTATTGATAGGGATGATGTAGAAATCACAGTTGGTGATTAAGGGAAGTGAGTGGGGTATCTCATATCAGGGTTGTAAATGTTTGAGTTTAGCCTTGGTAAAGATGTTCATTGGGTAGATGTTAGAGATAAAGTTGTAAACGGGGGAGTTTAACTTTGTAACAGTCTACAGATAGTGGAGTCTTCTTCCTAGATTGGTATCCCCCAGATGTAGGTGAGTTACACCAAACTGGGTTAACAATTACTGTGTTCTTTATCATTCTACAGATTTACGTTTTCTGTTAGGGTTCATGATAAACATGTTGGATCAGATGTCGTGACATCTGTGAGTATGCAATTCTGATATTCAAGGTATCAGTCTGCTGTTGCGCCTCTGAGTTTAAATGATTATGTAGCACAATGTCTTGACATGTGTTAGGACATCTGCTGTCTGCATAGGCCAGAATTTCATTTTCTCCTTCGGTATTCTCTCTTCAAACCATTTTAAGAAAGGGCATGTTATTTCCGTTCTACCGCAAACAAGTAACGCATAAGACTCCCGACAACGAGCGACAAACACCTAACTGCTGGAACACGAATGTTAGCATTATCCATAAAAGACACTTAGCAACCTGTGGTCCCACGAACTACAGACGTTCTGATTTCCTCATTCTCATCTGAATGAAGATACGTAGGCACTAGGGCCCCAATCATTGGCGAGCAACCTTCCCTTTCACCCGTAGTCCTCCAAACTACGATGATTATGACTTTCCCATTGCACGAGGGAATACGTAGGCATAGGATTGCGAGATCCTATCGAGTCCCCTTTTGTTTTTTTTTCTTTTTTTTTTCGTTTTCGCGTTCCTTTAGAATGTAAGCTTTAGATATAGACACCCTTTGATTAGAACAACAAGAGTGGATCTCGTTTAGTACAACGGACGCGAGGGGTGCTAATACCTTCCTCTTGTGTAATCGACTCCTGAACTCCAAATTTGGTTGCAAGACCATGTTCTTTCTCTTCTGAGATTTTCTCGATGTTTTCCTTTCCCCATTAGAATAAATAAAGTTCGATGGTGATTCTGTGTCTTCACTGGGTGTTTTTTGCAGAAACGCCAAATGCGAAAGGAGATAGTAAAATTGATGTGGCTAAAGACGACAAGTGATGAACGTGTTAGAAGAGAAAAAGTACTTTAATTAATCGTGTTTTGTTTATATTTTTAAAAGAAATAAAAAATAAAAAGAATATTCATGAATAGTAAAAAGAGATAGGGTAATGAGAGTTAAAAAAATAGTCGTGAATTGTATTTTAGCCGTGGAGGCAAAAAAAAATTGAATTGTTAAGTTGGCCATGGTTAAACTCTGGCAAAGTTAAAAAAAATTAACCATAGCCTTTTAACTGTGGGGTAAATAACTGAGGTTAAACAAAAAAAGTTATGTTTCAAAATATTTAAGTTGATCACGCTCAAACCATGGCAAACTAAAAAAATGTAACCACATTATTTTAACCGTGGAGTAAATAATTGTGGTTAAACTACAAATTTTATTTATATTTCGAAATGGCTAAGTTGACCATGGTTAAATCATGGAAAACTAATAAAATTAAATCACAGTATTTTAATTATGGTTAAACAACGAATTTTTAGTAGTAGGGTATGCATAATGTAATTGATTTGTTTGATACCTATGGTGAAAGTAAATAAAATAACCAAAAGCTTAGAAGTTCTAACAAGAAAAAAATTAAGCACATAAAATTAGTAAATAACATAAAAGGTTTGATAATTACTAAGAGTTTATCTAAATCGATCACATGGTTCACTCAAATTAAGGCAAATTCATATAAAGAGACTTTATTTAGAGAAACTAGTTAATCATTCACAGGGAAATCATGGCAAAAAGAGATGATGGGAATATAAAACAACATCTACTATCTACCAAATACAAATAGGTTCCATGCACTACCCAAATTGCTCTTCCCTAAAAAATAAAATACACAACAAAAAGGTTATTTCGGTAACTAGCAATTTAATCCCAATTCAAAACCATTATCATGCCAAATGTCATTTAACCATTAGCTAATTCAAATAAAAGTATTTTCTCATTCCCACTAAAACATTTCTCTCTCTCTCTCTCTGCTTTCCTCTCACTCTTTCTTGTTTTTCCTCATTCCCTCAAAACCCTAATCTCCGCCGCCCCTTCCTCCCTCGTCTCTGATTCTCTCTCTGTAATTTGTATATTTTGTTGTAAATCATCGGTGATTTGATGCAGTTTTTCGTTCGGGTGGCACAAAATCATCGGCGTTGTTTTCCGTCAAACCATCGCTCCTGTTCAACCGTTTTGAAGGTGAGCTCCTATCTCATTGTTTCCTTCAACCTCCAACAACCTCCATCAACCGTGTTTCACCCCCCCTGAGATTCAGAACTTTCATTTTCTTCCGAAAATGATCTTTGAGATACGTGAGCAGATGACCTTGTAGATTGAGGTAAATATTGCATTCTTTTGCATCCCTATTATTCACCATTATTGTTTATGCATCTGCATAACTTTGATTTGTGCTTGGTATCTATTAATAATTAGGTTTTATTGTTATAATCATTTTCAGTTAATTTTATTCTGTTGCTTTTCTTTGTTTTTGCAGATTTTGCTGCTAAATTAAAATTGGTGTTGAAATAACTACTTTTCTGTTTAGGGTTTACTTTTATGATCTAGGTAGTTGATTGAATTGAAGCTGAAAAAAATCTTCCTGATATACTTTGCTTATGCTGGTGATGATGGCAACAGCGTGTGTAGCACCTGCTTCTGGATTAAGAAAGGTAACTGCAAGTTCAGTAATTGCTGCTGATAGGTTACCTGAGGAGATTCTTGGCATGATAATTAAGGATGATAAGGTGAATATATATCATAAAAAAAGTCTATTTATGTGGCAAACATTCAGTAATTCCATTCTGGTTTGTTTTTCCGGTGTCCTCGTGATGATTTTGAAATTGATATTTCAGATGGAAGTCATTCCGTCATTGTAAGTTCTAATGTACTTATGAAGAGTTAGCGCGTTTATTATGTATGGTATATGGATATTTCTCTAACTAGCGCTTGTGGTTTCGGTTAAATTCAGATCACCCGTCTTCTTCCCGATGCAGTGGGAACTACTTGTGGGCAACGTATTGAGAAGGTATACAATACCGAACATTGCCACATTCTCCGAGTTCCCTTTAGAGCAGAAAAGGGAATCGTTCGCAAATGGATCTCAAGATTTGAAGTCTGGCCTAACCTAAAGACTTTCAGTGAGGTGAAACTTTCATTCATAAATTCGACAAAATATAAGCATTTTTATGTTTTCAGTTCAATCTGAGATGAAACTATTTTTTGACATTAGGATGTTGCCAATGAACTTGCCAAAGAGTTGCAAGGCAAGCCTGATCTGACCGTCGGAAACTACAGCGATGGAAACATCGTCGCCTCTTTGGTAGCACATAAATTAGGCGTAACTCAGGTTTGTCTACACATGAGGCATTTGGAAAAATATGTCATCACAAAGACATTGACTAAACCACCTGAGGCATATCCTGATACCAAACACCAGCCACATGTTCTTGTGAGTACAAACAACGTTTTATTTTCCTTTACTTAAAATGATATGATCTGTGTTTTCTTTTGCTTTGAACTACTCAATTCTAATTGTCAAGAAAGGTTTGCATTCTATATGGGAACTAAGTTTGCAATTACATGGTTGCTAGGAATGCCTTATTTATTTTGTCCTGTTGTTCTACTTGTGGTTATCAATGAATGGATTTGCATGCAAAGTCAGAGATTAATTTGTTTGATAATTACATTATATTGATTTATCCTTTAACATGATATAACTGTGAAAACAATTTGCATTCAAGATTTACTTGTACTTTCAGGTGTTTATCCTGTCATTTGTTTGGTATCAAACTGGTTAAAGTGAATTTGATTAATGGCTACTATATTTATGTAAACTTTAATATCTGTTGACAGCTGTGTAATTGTTGAGGATGGCAAGGTTATAGCCTCAGGAAGGAATCGAACTACCGAGACACGAAATGTAATCTGATCAGGATCACTTTCTGTTTTTATATATGGTCATCTTCATGTTTGGAAGCACCTCCTTTGATAATCAATTGTTTAGAACTATGGATTACTATTGTATTTTATACCTTTCTACATTGGAAGCTTTTCTGAAATTTGGATTCTGGAAGTTTAATGTTGTAAGATAGAGACATTAATATTACTAAATCAATATTTTACAGGCTATAATACATGCAGAAATGGAAGCTATGGACGTTCTTCTAGAACAGTGGCAGAAAAATGGACTTTCAATGACTGAAGTTGCTAATAAATTCTCAAACTGCAGTATTTATGTTACCTGTGAACCATGCATAATGTGCGCATCTGCTTTATCAAATTTAGGTATTTTCCTTCATATCATCAATTGTCTAATCTATGGCAGTATCTGTCTTTATTTTATCCTTTCTAATTCAAAAATTTGTCAGGTATAAAGGAAGTGTTTTATGGCTGTTCAAATGATAAGTTTGGAGGGTGTGGATCAATACTATCGTTGCATGTAATGTATACGTTTGTGGTGTGGTTTCAGGTGAATGGCTGCTGCAGATTTTTTTATGGAATCATTTGTTGTAGTCTTTATGTTCAGAAATAGTTGTCATAGAAAAAGGTTGTAATTCTGTTTAATTATTTTGTTGACATTTGTTTTTAAAGTTTCGTTCTTTTTATCGCTAAATAATTAGTTAACTCTTTTTTTCTCTCCAGGGTTATTGGTCCCGCAATACCATCTGCTGAATTACTCGCCGCTGCTGTTAAATTAACAGAGGCACGGACCACATTCATGTGCCAATTTCTGAAGTTTTTGTTTTATTTTTATTTTTTATGATTCGTTTCCTGACTTGGTTGATTCAATTCATATTAGACGGTGTTGCATGACATTTCCTGTCATATAATGTCTGATGCAGAGGCTTTACGCACTTTCTATTTGAAAATTATCCTTCTATGATCTGAGCGTGCTGTTGGACAAGGATCAATCCAACACGTTTGGAAAAAATTTGAATATGTTTGGAACGTGTTTATTATGATTGTAAATGTTGTTTGCTTGTCTCAACGTGATTTGCTCTGATACAACCTCTGTACGATATTAATGCAGGTTTGAACTTGTGTTTAGAAGCCTTTGAAATGGTAAAGGGATTGTTCTAAGCATTATGCCTCTGGAATTAGAGACCGCATCTTCGTTGTCGCGACACTTGCGGATAGGTTTTTCTTAGCTTCTATTTATTTCACGTAAATCGTAGCTTCTATTTAGTTTCTAGGCTTAATTTTCATGGATTTAGTTATTGGCAAAGTAATCAAGATGAGCTTTGAAGAGCAAATTTGTATCTCAGTAGATGTCCTATTTTTTTTATGGCACAGTATCTGTAACAAATTCTGCTGAGACCTTTTATGGTGATAGGAATCTAATCCATTTCCTCTTGCAGCGTGAGTACTATGCCAAGGTGGAGAGTTGTATTCTGAGGTCTAATGGTGGATCCAACCGTTGCGAAATTTGCTCCATGGCTAAAAATCTGATCCAACAACATCAAGAAATGCATTCAAATATGGAAGGTCTAGCTTTTCAGCAATGAAATCAACCAGAAGACGGCCGTCACAGTAACGACCAACATCGTGATGGCGGAAAGATTCTCCATAAGGATAGCCAGGTTGACCAAAGGCAGCAGAGAGTCCTCTTGTGTCTGAATTTGAATCACCAAAGTTGTATACTGCTAGAAATTCACACTTCTGTGAATCACCTGCTACTGTTACTATTCAATAGTCTGCAATGACAATATCCAGAGAGTATTAATCATAAGCCTCGTATTTTTGTAACTGAAATTCTCTAACTTGTAACCTTTAAGTTTGAATTTGTCTTTGTATTTTGAATATGTTTCATGTTGTTCCACCTCCTTTTGAATTAAAGTTGATGGATAATATTGTTTTGGATTTCTTCTTTGGCTTTGTGGTGCTTGATTTGTTTGAATCATAGATTTGTCACGCTTTACACTATTTGTTGTATTAGACATTGAAGATGTCTCATTAAAATTCATTGCTAGCATATTAGTAGAGATCAAACCAATCATAATCAAGAGGCTTAAAATCACAAACGTCATGTTAGAAACCATTTTTCTAAACTAAACCCAAATTATAATCTCTTATAAGTTTTGTGGCCCTTGTAATATGTTAAGTCCTTACTCAATTCATGCCAATGATAATAGTAGTTCTACTAATTGAAGAGATCATCTGCCTTGCCATTGATTTTCTCAAGGTTGGAATTGCTTTGGATTTGGAATTCATTTTCTTGAATGATATAATTTTCCATGGAGAAATTTGAATCCCAAAATGCTAACTCAAACTTGAACTTTGGATACGAATCAAGAAGTGAAACTAGCAAATTTTGATTCATTTGTGAATGTGGTTTTGCTATACCTCCAATAAGATGGAAGAGTATTAAATAAAGAATTTTTTTTTCTTTTTAGAGGCTTTAGCTTTTTCACAGTTTGTTGTCGTTGCTTCACGGGACACTTTCATCGTATGCCATTATTTTTATCAAGTGGTTATATTCATTTATATATTTCTTATTATTATTGATCTTTGAAATTCTTTGTCATATGTTCTATTACATTTTGTATCATAATATTGTTTTTTTTCTAATATTTTAATTTATAATTTTTTCGTGTACTTTCTCAATTAAAATGACCTTTTAAGAGGTATATCTAAAACAACTATTTTTGCAATATCACCCGCACGGGTATCTTACTAGTTACAAATAAAATGAATGAAACCCTTGGTGAAGAATCTTCAACTCCTAGCTCCAAACTCTCCAAATTATCCTCAAAAGTGATGAAATTCCTAACCTTTTTTTGGAACCAAAATTGTAGAATAAATTTGGATACCAAAATCATTGTCTTACTCATCTTTAAATAGATATTGATAGTGGACTTTGGGGGGTTGAGAAAATATTGTAAAATAGCTCAATTTCACACTTTAGCATTCTAACTATGTCATAATTTTACTCTCTATTTTCCGTCATTTTAAAGTTCGAATTAGACTTTGACTTCTTCATGAAAGTTGCATCCATGAATGTTAGGTTTCATTATCAGTAGATTCAACTTAATAATACTTACAAAAATCTAAATAAGGTAACCATAATACACATAGGTAAAAAAAATTAACTACTTAACATGCCACATAACTTTCAAAATGCGTGAGGTGAATAGGGTGGATTCTTTGGTTGATCTTAGGCCCTTATTTGTAGTAGAGATTAATTCTAGATCCATTGCAGTCTCGGCCATGTGGTACCTACTTAGGGTCAAATATTATTAATTGTTCCAAAGATCTGGGTCTAAATGTCTCAACGAAAGTGATACTAACTCTAGTTACTTTTATGCCTCAATCAAGAGTAGGAGTAGAAGAAGCATAATCTTAGATTTAAAAGTTGCAGATGATTGGATTTAAGAGGTGTTAGAAATTAGACAAGAGGTTGTGAATCATTTTACTAGGATATTTAAAGAACCAAATTTTTAAAGACCTCATCTAGACGGTGTTGCCTTTCGCTATCTTTCGGTAGACGACAATCATTCTTTGTTGGCTCCCTTTAGCCTCTAGGAGCTTGATTTTGTTGTGTCCCTATGTGATGGTAATAAAATCCAATGGCAAAATGGTTTCAATTTCTCCTTCCTAAAAAGGTTCTAGAATCTGTTTAGAGCTGAACTAGGGATCATGTTGGATCAATTCACTCATTTTCAGCTCTACCTTATAGTTTTGCATCCTACTTTATGACTTTGATCCCTAAGGTTAATTCCCCTTCTAACTTAGGAGATTTTGGGCATATATCTTTGGTGGGATCCTTGTACAAACTGGTGGCTAAAGTTTTTGCCATTATACTCAAGTCTATAATGAATAAGCTTATATCTGGTTGATGGAGTGGTGGTGATCAGTGAGATGGTTGACTTGGCCACAAGATCTAAGAGTGGTTTAGTCTCTAAGGGAAAGGAAACTGACCGTTTCATCAGGGATGGTAGTGTCTCGTCTCCAATATGCTAACGAAACTCTTCTGGTGGTTGACCCTACTCTAGAGAAGTTTTGGAGTATTAAGGTAATTCTTAGAGGTTTCGAGTTAGTCTCAGGGCTTCGAGTGAATTTCTTCAAGAGTATTCATATAGGGGAAATGTAGATTATGTCTTTTTTTCATATGTTGAAGATTTCCTCCACTGTAAGATAGATTTGCTTCCCTTTAAGCACCTTGGGTTGCGGTTGGGGGATAATTTTCAGATTGGAGCTACTTGGGATGATCTAGTTAACTTGCTGGAGAAGAGACTCAACTCTTGGAAGCATAGATATATCAGCTTGTAAGGTTCAGTATTTCTTCTTAATTTTGTGCTTAATGATATCTCCGTCTGTTTTTTCTCTTTTATAAAGATTCTTATCTTCGTTTGGGAGAATATAGTGAAGTTATAGAGAAAGATCCTTTGGGGGAGTGAAAGGTGCCTCTAAAATTTACTAGATTATGTGGGAAGATGTCTGTAAACTAAAGAATAAAGGGGGAGGGGGGGTTAGTTGTGAAATACTTTTGATTGGTTAATCTTGCCCTTATAGAAAAGTGGATATGGAGGTTTCTTATAGGGAGCACGGGTCTTTGGCGAGATATCCTTGTAGCCAAATATGAAACCTTAGTTGTTTCCTCTCTTCGGGGGGAGGACTGAGGGTTTATATTCCACCTCATCCTGGTGGAAAATGGTGTCTTTTCCGGGGTCTAAAAATGTTGATATATCATATTAGTTCACTAATGTTGTCATTAGGAGAGCTGTTTTAGGTTTACAAATTTCCTTTTGGAAGGACCCTTGGTTAGGTACCATTCCTTTTCTTACTTTGTTTGACCCGACGGGTTGGTGGGAGCGATTGGTCTAGTGGTTAATGGGGTTGTAACTTGGGTTCTTAGATGGTGGAGACCTTTCTTTCTTAGAGAATTACCCGTCTTTGAGGATTTGATTTCTATGTTTTGACCTGCCACTCTTTCCTTGGATAATGATAAGTGGGTTTATGAACATGCTAGAGAAGGTAGCTTCTCAGTGTTGTCCCTTTACTTTTGTTTAGATGATTAATTTTTCACTTCTACGATACCTTTATTGATAGAGAGTTAGATCTTTTCCATCATCTGGATCAGCTGGGCTCCTTATAAGATCTCGGTCTTATCTTAGAAACTTTTGTAAGATAGACTCCCGACTAGAGAATCTAACTAAGATACATGTAATCCTTGATAGTAGTTTGATTTTGTGTACTTTCTGCGAGTTTTTGGTTGAGTTACTTTCCCATCTCTTTCTCACCTATGAGTTGGCCTTGTCGGTTTGGTATTGAATCTTTAAGTGGTTATGGTGGTGGGTTTTTATCCCCAACGACCCTAAGATTCTTTTTGAGATTTTTTTCTCTAGGGGTAAGAGTAGGTTTAGGGGAGGTTATCTTTTGATTTGGCATTCGATTGTTTGGTACATTTGGAAAGCCCGCAATGATGTTATCTTCAAAAGAGTTACAAACTGAAAAAACGATGTGGATGAGAGGAGTATTTTTTGGCCTAGAAATGGTTTTTTAGTAGATCAGGGGTAAAATCTTGTACCTTCACTGATTAGCTTCAAAACACTATCCTCTACCTGCACCAATAGTGGATCAAATGCTCACCCTGTTTTTGCGGTAGGTTTTGGTTTTTTGGTCTTTTGGTGCTCTTTTGATGGTATCTGATCTGTTGATGATGGATCTGGTGGTTTGAGTTTATAATATTTCTCTAGTGAGTTGGGTTTTTATTAGCTTGGGTTTTTATCTGATTAGTAGTGTGTAGTAGGTTTTTGTTGTTTTGTTGTTTCTTGTTGAATTCTCCTTTTTTTGTTGGATGTCTGACACTTCTCGCGTTGGTTTCTATCTTTTTGTACTTTGGTGTGTCTTTCACCCCTATTTATTATATATTATTTTTTCCATTAAAAAAACTTACAAATATGTTACATTTTTGCGATTAGCTTATGTGACTTTTGGAAGATCACTAAAACATGTTTTGATCATTCTTATTATTATTTTTTTTCAAATCTTTGTATCCAAGTTTTCTCCATTCTTCGTCATCAAACTTCCATAGTGAAAACACTACATAAATTTTATGGTTCACATGATTTCAACACTAATCAATCTTTTCCACAATTCTTTGAAACCTTTATTAAAACCTACAAAAATATAAATAATTAAAAGTAAAAGCACTTAAAACTAAAGTAAAATATGCTAAAAACATACAACGACTGATCATCATCACACATAAAAAATTAAGGCAGAGTACTAGGTTAAAGATACAACCATGCAACAATACCTAGAAATTATGAAAATATTCATGGTTATGGTCAACAGGGTACATATTCTACATATTCAGGAGAGAGAAATTCAAAGGCGGATCTCATGTCAAAACATGTAAGTTCTAAGGCAAGAGACTGTAGCAAGATAATGATTCATAAAACATTGTTTGCCTTTTGTGTTACTCACAAGGTGAATTCTCTGGATGAAGCAAATGAGGAAACACAATCCACGAGTTGGATGACCCCATTTATAGGTACATCTCAACAAGGGAAACTTAAAGATGGGAAGGAAACATCAAAGGTATGAATATGAGTGTGCTCATATTCCTTGGTTGAAGGTTGCCTCTACATGCAGTATTTCACTAATCAATTGTTGAAGTGATAGTCCAAAGTAAATAAAGCTTTAGCAGTCTAGTTATCAGGATTTATGCTTACGTATGTGACCATTTCATAGAATTCAAACTTTTTTTAGTCGGAGTATATAAAAGTTGTCTCCAATTAAGCATTGTCCATCCATGGGAATTATCCAAGTATAGCTTGGTCCACAAACAATTTGAAAGTATGGTATTTTATTGTTTTACCCATTACACCTACTCATATCAAGAAAGTGAGTGAGTCCAAGGAACAAAACACCACATACCCATCCTTTCAATTCATGAGAAAGGGTTAAACACTATGATTTTACAAAATTATTGATCCCTAATAAGCGATTCCATATGTACCTACTCTAACTCTCCTTCAATTGACCAATAATAGGTGGAAGTTGGAGTAAAATAACTCAAGGAACTAACTCTCACGACAAAGTAAAATGAAGTAAATCCATAATTATAGAAGTGGTTTCCACTGCAAGTTATAACATAAATAAAGTATAATGAAAAGAGAGGTAAGTAATAAAGAAGTGCATGAAAAATGTACAAATGAAGAAGATTTTGAATATCCCTAAAGGCATAATAAATTTCTTTGATGATAGCGATAGCCATATAAACCAACAAAAAACAAAGAATTCATTCAGGGAGAGAAAAGAGGATGAAAAATAAGATAGAGTTTAAGCAAGAATGTGAAAAGACGAAAAAGAAATGGTTTGCTCATATTTATACACTTCATATTGAATTGGGAAGGCAAAGAGATAGAAGATCAAACAAATAGTAATCAAGGGATTCATATGACTTCCTACTCACTAATACTCGAGATTACAATAAGGGATGTTAAAGATCTCTCACACTCTTACCAAGAGAAAATTAAAAAAAAATAAAAAAATACAACAAAGGCCAAGGTGAACTCCAAAGTAAACTTTCTCTATACAAGTTTAATTTCAAAGTGTGTGAAGTTCAAAGTGCATGTAGAAAAAAAATTGGACTGGCAAGCCATGCCCCAACTTTGTCAACCCAGGCTTAGGGGTTATTGATCTGATTTGGGACGACGCTCAACCTAAGGAGACTCAATAAAAGAAAACGGTCCATAGAGAGCCAAAAATCCAAGCGCATAACGAAATAACTTTAGATGGTTTATCTAGAGAGGCAATGATTTGGGAACACTTGTCCACAAGGGCAAGTTTCCTTAAGAGAAGGTTCTAGAGTCTCATAACCCTAGTATACATCCTAATGAAGGCTCAATAATCAAGTACACATTATTCTAATCATTAAACCTCTCATTTATGGTAACCCCTAACTTAGGTATTAAAGTGTTTATTAATATATTCCTACCATCGTACCAAATTAGAAAGGTGTTTGTCATCATACCACGACTTACTTCCATAGAATAAACTAGAAAGGTCCATATTGGATCATTTACTTACTCTTAGTTATATTTTTCATTAATTATTTCTAGTTTCTAACTTCAAATCAATTTAAAAAAGGGCCCTATATATAATCATACATATATCAAGTATAATCTTACCATCTAATTAAAATCATAATTGAATATAAAAGGAGATGATGCATATAATTAAACAAAAAGAATAAGAATTATAGACTTTAACCCAAATAACTTGAGTATATTATGTTTGATGATGGAAATGATCTGGAAGGGGGGTTGAATAGATTACTTATTTTTAAAGAGAGTCGGCGCTTAAAAAATTAGTTTTAAAAACATGCGGAAGCGGGAGAGGAAATAACTCATCTCAACGAACCGTTATTGGTAAGATTGGATATGCAAAACCGAATGGAAATGAATTTAATGAGAAAATGAATCAATAGTTTGAGAATTAATCAATACAAGTAATAACACTTTAGTTTATCCAATTTCCAATGACTTGTGAAATGTAAACTTAATTTGACAATATCACAAACAGTTTGTGTGCGATCAATTTGTCGAACACTTGGTGTGCAAAACACCCCAAGTTGAATTTCCTATGTAATGTTAGTGCAGAATTTTTCACAATTACAATCCAAGTGATTGTAATGAGTTTTCAAAACATAATTTCAGCACTACACATCAGCAGAAATTTATCGAGCAATTGATATTACACACACGTGAACAATACAAATTAAAAAATAGAGAAAGAGAGAACAACACCGAATTTGTTTAGGCAGTTCCCCTTTCGTCCCCGCTTCGGGTACGCCTGCCCCCAATTCTAAAAACTAGAATTGAGATATGTATGATCAAGTTGATAAGTTTATACAAGAGAAGCAATAGTCACCACACACTCAAGCCTAATTGTTGAAGTTGATACTATTCCCTTCTCCCCCTTGATTCAAGTCGAATCAAGTGCTTCGAACATGTTGAACAAACCTCCGGTTACCGCTACTTGTCTGAACAAACCCACCGGTCTTCAAACCTTTCGCTGGGCTGATTTAGATCACACGACGCTCGAACCCAAATCTTTCTACACAATCCTCCGGTTACTGCTACTTGTTTGAATGAACCCACTGTTCTTCAAACCTTTCACTCGGCTGAATCCGTGAAGCAAAGATCTGTGCAAAAACCCCCAAATCCTCAAGATCTTAGAGGACAAAACCCTAATGGTTTTATTCAAGAAAAACCCACTGAATTCTCAACCCAAACTAGATACATAATCCTACGTTTGGACGTTATCACCTCGACAATGCAAAAGATCAACAAAAATGATTATGTGTAATTGTTGAAGAATGCAAGATTGAGAGTGAAGATGATGAGCAAAAATCAGTGTCTATTTTCACATTTCTTATTCTATATCATGTACAATTTTGAGACAAATGAATATATATGATGCCTAGACCTACTAACTAACATAACAACATTTTGAAACATAACAGATCAGAAAAATTGACTCAAGGTAGCGAGCGGTTGACCAAAGCATCAGGTGGGTCGACCTTGTAGCGGGGAAATTCGTGAGTGTAAGCTATTGATTAACTTAACTCAAAATGTAAGATTCGCCACCGCACTTTTATTTTATCCAAAAGGAAAGGAAAAAGATCGAACATAACCTAAACAAGAACAAATAGAGAATGGGTAAGGGGGTTGGTTACGCAAAGGGAAGGTGTTAGCACCCAAAATGTCTATAGTACTTTATATGAGCCCTTTGAAATATCTATGCTTTTTGGTTTGAAAATGTTTGTTTGAAAATGTTTGTTTGAAATGAGATTGGGGAGGTGAGAAGAGAAATATATTTTTTAATATTTTTGGTGTTTGGAGAGACTTATCGCCTCATGCCTACGTACCCACAAAGTACAATATAGGATCAAAACCCCGTAGTTCGTACAATTAACAAAAATTATTGCTTAGGATTCCTTTTATCTTGAAAAGATAACTTGTCATTCTCAAGAGAGAATGCTCAACTGATTACCCAAAGGTATGTGAAAGAGGCATTTGCATCACATCAATATGGAGGATTTGCTTGGATTAAAATCAACAAGACTAATCACTTCAACATCATAGTGGAAAATGACCATACTTTACACAAAAACCATGGTTAGGATCTTTACATCTCTTTAAAGAAAATGACTCATGTCTAATCTTTTTGAAAAGTTTAAAAGAAAAAAGTGCACAAAGGCACAAAAAGTTTGAATGAGTTTTTTTTTTGGTATTTTTTATGTCTTTTTGAAATGGTCAAAGTATGATTAACATTGATTGACATTTATTAAAGAAAACAAAGTTTGAAAATCACTTGACGAAAGTCAAGGTTTTATTATGAAAGCGATATAAGTTTTAAAAACAAGAAGGTTTCAAAAAAGATAGAAGATTTTGAAAATTAAAGAAGGGGTGGAGAAGAAGAGACTATCCTATTGCATAAAGGTAAAAGCTAAGGATAAGAACTGTCTAACCACACAAGCAAGCTCCATAGCATGAGTATTCTTTCCTTAGATTAGGCCTTGATCAAAATGAGTCTTCATAGGAGAACTTCAAGTACCCAAAATCCAAGGTTTTCCATCACAAACTTCCAAGCATAGGTTAGGATCCTAATTCTAAGTCCAAAGTTCCATGTCCAAATGCAAAGGATAGTAACCATAGCCCACAATTAAGAGAGCAAGTTTTTTAGGAGTTTAAGACTTTATTAATGTTTTTAGTCCAAATGGACAAAAGGAAAAGAGCATAAACATAAACAAATGGTCCAAGTGGACAAAGGGAAAATAGCGGAAACATAAACAAATGATATGATATGATATGATATGATAAAGCATAAAAATAAAGAGAGATGGGGAGCAAGAAAGGAACATAAACAAAATGAGTACAATAATATTGTTAGTGAGTTAGTGATTAGTTGTTAGAACAAATGATCAACGATGGTTAAATGATGAACTTAGGCCATAGTTAATGAAGACTCATTAGAGGATTGATAAAGTCAAAGCCTCCTAACAACAAGTTTCATAAGTAATGGACCCAAGACAAATAATCAACCATACTTGGACTTTCAAACCTAAGTTTGGGCCACGAATGATCATTTTCCGATACAGGACACATGTATCGCTATGTTAAGCAATCGTAACACAGTCTATGAGAAAGATCATACTATGGGAGACCAGTCAATAACAATGTTAGTGCTAATGCATGCTAGAGAAGTGATATATAGATCACTCTCCGAAAGCAATCTCGCACGAAAAGAAAAGTGGTAATGATCTCATCTTCATCAAGAACTTAAAATAAATTCCAATGATATCGAAGATTTTCATCGATCAAAAGGAAAAAAGAAGAAGGGAGAGGAAATTAAAATTGAATTACAAATTCAAGACCATTCCATCTTTAAGTTCATCCAATCATTTTGGTGGATTAAAGCACTAAACATATCATTAACTCAAAGCACCTAAAATGAATTGAACAATTCACTTTAAAGATAGATTTGAATTAGTGAATGTTTATCCAACTTCATCTACACCCTAAGTATAATGAATTTAAAGAGGAATAAGACCTTTAAAAGTGTAATCCAAAGCCAAAATCAAAAGGAAATGGAAGAAGAAGAGAAAGGAACCAAAACAGTCCCAAAACAAGCAAAAATCACATTCTGGACACTGGTTAACAGATTAACCATTTGTAGCGCAAAATTGGTTAATCAACTAACCAGTGTAAAATTGCAGTTCTTGGCGTAGAAACCAACTGTTAATCGATTAACCAGTTTGTGCTTGTTTTTGGTTAATCGATTAACACTGTAAAAACAACAGTAAATCAATTTGAAAATTGCAAAATCTTTGATCAATCATTTCTTCAAACACCTCATGATCAAGGATGCAATTGTGCACGAGAATTCAAGTAAAACAACAATAAATAACACCAATGGATCACAATTTTCAAGATCCAAAGATCAAGCAACAAGAATCAACAATAGATCACATTGTGAAGGATGTATCAAGAACAACAATGGTGGATCAAGAGTTTACCACTTCAAATCTGAAAATTCTTCAAATCAACTCCAAGAACCACACTCCAAAGCCTTGATCTACAGAATTGATGATGAAAAAGTGAATGGATGAAGGTTTAGCTCAAAGATTAGTAAGTTCTAATGATGAACTTACTAACTTTCAATGGAATAAAGAGCTTTGGTGAATTTGGTAGTTGGAGAAAATTGAGGGAGTCAAGAAGAAATTTGACAAGGTGAATTTGGCTATCAAAAGCTTGAAGAATGAATGAAATGAGGCCTCTATTTATAGGATTTATGTTTGAAAATTTTGGTAGATTGGAGTTTGGTTTGGAACCAAAATTAGGCTTGGAATTTGAATTTTGTAGGTAAAATCAAAATCAAGTGGTAATTAATGAGGGTGTATGGTGGGAATTAATTATGATGAGGTAGGGGAATTAAAATGAGGTGATCTAGAATATTCTCATGATGAAGCATTTGAAAATTGGTGCCAAAATGCTGCAGAATTTGAATTTGGCTCATTTTCTCCAAAAAGGCACTGGTTAATCTATTAACCATTTGCATGTGCAAATGTGTTAATCGATTAACACAGTGAAAAAATGAGAAAATTGGCTTTTTGATGTGCTGTCTCTGCTTTGGCTCGATTCTTCTTGCTTGTCAAAGAAGACATGGAAATAAACACATGAACCTTGAAGTCTCTTGAATAATAATCAATTAGATCTTCGAAACTCTTGATCAGATAATTTTTGAATTATTTGCAGATCAACTTTGACTTTGTTTAGATGAAATTCATTCGAGTTGAGGAACTGATTTTGATATCCTTGATCCAAATTCTTCCTGAAAAAGTTAGTAAAGGAAAAAACAAACACATTTTTTTTATTTCAATTAATGGTTAGTAAACATAAACAAATACAAACATCAAACAAACAAGAGAACATGGGTGTTTGGCAATCTCACTCAAGAACAAACCTTTAGAGGAGGGCAAGAGAACCAAAGCTTGTGTTCTTGTTTGTGGTATGCAATGCAAATGATATGTAGGATCTTAGGGGTAAAAATTAGGGTATTACAGACCTGAGCACACCTGAATGCAAAACTACACAAAAAATCAAGCGATGCATCGACTGGAATAGGGCCATGCGTCGACGCAAGCTTACTTCAAAGCAACATATTTTAATGCTTTCAGTATAAGTCGACCTATGGGTCGATGTGAGCATACCCGAGAGCAAATGAGTTTTAATCAACATGCATGCATCGACCGGAACATGACTGTGAGTCGACGCAAGGACGTTAAAAAGCCAAAAACAAGTTCTTTGCTAACATTTTGGTCCACCTAAGCCATTTTTGTGTAGACCTAAGTTACCTAATATGATCAAGTGCACACATAACATATATGAGATGCTCCTATATGTATAGACACATGAACTTAGAATATTTTGTGCATTTTAAAGAATGAATGCAATCTAAGACGCAATGATACCGTCCAAAGTACAAAGTACGAGCTAATACAAGTTTTGACATCATTAAAATAAGGACTAAGGAACCTTGCCCTCACATACTCCCCCTTTTTGATGATGGTAAAATAGTTACAAAATCTTCATCGAGTACTTTGAGAATCATCCTCTCCCTGATTTTATGCATTTCTCTGAAAAAATATGATATATCTTTGTTAAGTGAAGTGCTGCTTTTGCATTATCTTCTCCCCCTTTGACAACATATAGAAGGAAATTTAGTGCATTACACAACCAAATATGTTCAATACAATTTCAAGTCATCATAACCAAAATAGATAACAAAACACAAAATGACATGCAAAATGAAACATAAAATGCACTACATCAAAGTAACTCAACCCTCTATGGTCTCCTCCCCCAATATGGGTGACCCCTCCCTCTAAAATAGTAATCTGGAGGTGGTGCTTGTTGCTCATCCTAGCGTTCAGTAAGTTCTAAAACAACCATGTTGAGAGTGTTGAAGCCATTTGTAAGAGAGTGATTCTGACCATCAGTTGTCTCAGCCATAATATCAAACCGTTGTATCACAATGGAGGTAAACAAATCAAAGTTGTCACTTTGAGCTTCGATCTGACCCTGCAAGGTTGTGTACCTTTCCTCTTAGAGTGTAGCTGTAATGCCCTATATAATATATATCTAGAATAATACAATACACGCATTTTATTTGGTACTGACGCATCAAAAGTGCCTAATGGCATAGTTCACATACTTGTCCATTCTAAATTTACAAATACAATCTATGGCACAAGTCATGGAAACTAGCCAAAGAAAATAAAATCTAAGAAAGTACAATATTCCTCATTGTACAAGAACAATAAAATACACAGCGGAAAAATTAAAATTGAGCTTCTCTTGAAACATCCGAGCATCGCTCCACTTGTAACCAAACCTGCACCTGAAATAAAGCAACTATAGTGGGGTAAGATACATCAAATCTCAGTGAGTTCCCTATCCTATAGATTCTCTCAGCTTTACAGGGTTCTATCAATCCTAACTCAAGTCAAGGGGAAGGGAAGTGACTTTGAGTACACGATCTCACAATTTCACACTATATGGAAACACGTCATGAGTCTGTTAACTCATCAAAATCACGCGAAAAGGAATTACGCCCTGAGCTTGTTAACTCAAGATTCCTTTCGAATCGGAATATGTCATGAGCCTGTTAACTCAAAAATTCCGCTAATCAATAACCAAACCAAGGCATCCCCTATTCCCGTCCTCTTCTACGTCTAGAAGTCGACCCGGGTCATGGATCCTTGTAAACTACTTGGCATACGAAATGGATTCAGGATCATCGGCCTGTTAGCCGTGAACCGTCACTTCTCATGGCCTGTTAACCATCACAAGTCTCTACCCTTAGGTTCCATTCGTACTACACGTAGGGAATCAAACCTACCAAGTAGTGGTGCACATGTTTCAGAGGAGCTCGAGACCCATGAAACACACTATCAAGAGTAATAACCGGTTACGATTAATAAACACACGACGTGATTGTATTCGACAATCACAAGGCCACAATGCCTTATCACAAACCACAAAGGTTTACACACATGTTCCATACTAGCGTTTCACAGTTCTATTCACAACCTAGAATTTATAAAAATATTACTCTACCATTTGTTTTGGGGTAAAGTTTCCTCACTCTTCCTAACTCATTTTAAGCATGCATATTTTCTCATTCATACTTAACAATAGTTAGATAGACATAGTATAACACAAATATTACAAGTAAACACATATATCACACATCACATAAAACATCACTTTTCACATAGTAGTTCACACACATTTTAAGGCATACAAGCCACCACTAACTCCTACCAAGCATCCTTGGTTAACTCATGGTCTCACACTACCATTCACTGCCTTATTGGATCATCCTTCCAAAGGCTTTGGACTCGTATCAATCGGATTCCCGATTCTTGAGTTTCGGTGGAAACCAAACTACATACATTACATTTCCATATTTTTCTTATCAATCCATGGCATATAACCATCTTTCTAATCCATTATCATATAGAGAATAAAATTAGCTTCCCGACGCTTCGAACGGGGACCAAAATGGACTTACGGTTCAAAAGTTATGGGTTTTTGAAAATAATATTTTTTCTGAAAACTGACACTGTTAATCGATTAACACATATGGTTAACCGATTAACTAGTCAAAATTTCACGTAAAACACCATTTTTCACATGTTAATCGGTTAACCAAATGTGTTAATCGATTAACAGTGTTCCAGAAGCATAAAAACACGTTTTTCTTGATACAAAACCCATCCAAACTCAATCAAAACACATTGGGACATCAAAACAATTATTGACAGATGATTCTACACATATAGTGATCATACTACACAATTTATATCACATTTCATCCGTTAGATTTCATTGATTAACCATTTAATCATTTTCTCACAATTTCTAACCTAAGTTCTAAACTTAGTTCTAGAACTTAAAGTGTCTAACTAGAACCCACCTGATGATCGAAGAGGAGTTTGAAGAAGATGATGAATTAATCCATAAACTTCTTCTCAAGCTTTCCCTCTTTCTCTTCTTCTTTCTCTTCCCACGTTTTCTTCTTTCTTTTCCTTCCTCCACCCACTTTCTATTCCTCTCTCTTTACAAATATATATATATAATACTATTATTATATAATATAATCCAATAGAGTAAAATATCTCCAATTGATATTTTATCGTCTCAACACAATTGATCAATTATTAGAGTTACCAAAATTACTTTCTTGAATTAATAAATATTAATCCGTCTCTTGAATAAAATAATTGATCTCTTCAGAGTTCATTAGTTGCTCTATTGATCCCAAATGTCAATACTTAAAGTACTTAGAGGATTCTATTAATCCAATTATCCCAAGATAGAGCACATAGGTACTCATGTGATCTCGTCTGATATCCAATTGAGCATTTATAATAATATGGGGTATTACACTCTCCCCCCCTTAAATTGAAATTCGCCCCCGAATTTCCTTCGCTCAACAATAACCACAACTTGCATTATTGTCTTAGTTCCACACTCGACTTTACTTTCGGTAGAATTCTGACATAATCCATAGTCCAACTTGACTTCACAGACCAAATTCTTAATTTCACGAATTATCAAACTTCACGTTCTTATTTATACTCTTGTTCCAATATCAGGTTGATTTCTAACTTTGCCTTTTCCGTAATTCATCTGTTGTTTCTTACTAAAAGACTTGGTCGCAACTTACTTCGGAAAGAATGTACCACTCTACATCCCTCTACCGAGTCACAAAACGAAACCATAACACCTTATATTGGTTCAGGGTAACAACCACCCATCCAATTCTCATGAGGTAATTCGGTGATTCCTTAACTTCATACAATTACCGACAACTATTCCTCCGTAAATCCTTCAATGTTCTAAACCACTCCCCAATTAGTCAAACGACTCCTTTACCAGCTCCATCTGGTCTGGTACTAAACATTGTAATCATTACATCCGATATTTCCTTTCTTTCGTGTCACACCAAAAGGTAACACACTTAGAACAAGATCTCCTTACTTCCATACTCACAAACAATAATCCTTCTAAATTCTTATTAGACTGACTGAACTCTTCCATCTATCACCTTCCACTGTGCAACTCAACTTCTAACAGTAGAACACTACGAATTCTTGAGCACTTCCAATTAGCTAACCGTTCACAGAGAAACACACTTATCCACTTGGGGTCCTTACTAACCAACGGTACAAAACTTACTAACATCCTATGGTAGAATAATTTCCTCACCGACACACAATCATAACATCGGTCCAACACTCTCCGGACTATAGAGGCACAGGAGTTATACTGTTACACCCATAACATATACAACTCCAAATCCATTCTAAACTCGAATCCATATCCAAAATAGTTTAACAACCTTCGGTTCGGGCTACCACATTCCAAATCGATTCTTCTTACGGGGTTCTGACTCACTCAAGGTTTCTTGATGACTTCGAGATCTCAACCAATAACAACGTAACACCAACATAGGACCATAATCCTATGTGAGTCACTACTTATCAAAACTTAAACCATTCAAAGCAAAATCGTGAGTTTCCATACTACTCACCAATCCACATACAACACTTCACACGTACACACACCCTCAAAGGACATGCCACGTTTCTCAACTGAATCCACTTTCCTCATTCGTTTCGTTTCATAAACGATTCCAAGTTACATACTTAACTTCAGAACGTCTAATTCTTACTCGTACTTGGAAAGATAACCTTCAAATTTTCTCCTCTGGGTAAAACACAACTGCACTCAACTGGTACCACTCTCACGGTCTAAATCCCATACCATGAACTCACGGAAGATAACAATTACTAAACTCTAACCAACCTCTCCTACCTTACTAACACCTACAATTAAATTACCAAAACGATCTTTACAAATCAATACTTAGTGAGTAATCTCTGACTCCGTCCTTAAAGTCCTCAACAGTAATAATAACAATGCGCCTAAGACTTCCTCATACTCAATCCAGTTTCATAAGATTACTTCCTCGTAGTCAAATTCCTTGGTCATCTAAACAGATGATCGACTAAGTAACACCCTTCCACAAGTTCAAATTTTCAACCACGAATACGTCTTTCATTTACTTGGAATTCTGTTTTACATTCACACAAAACTCTCCACTCGGAGCAACATAAGGTAACAAAACGCAGATGATGGTTCTTAAGGGATTTCACAATTTACCCACACGTTAATCGATTAACCACCGGAGCTAATCGGTTAACTCCTCAAAATTTAGCGCAAAACACCATCCCTGCATGTGTTAATCGGTTAACCCCTTGTGTTAATCGGTTAACACTGCTGCAGAATCAAAAAAATCAGTTTTCCTCTTAATTCAAAGCCATCCCAACTCAAACAATCAATCTAGCTTGCTCTAACCCATAATATCATTCTCAACTTGTGGCTCCTTAACTTATATATCATTCCCCAACCATGATTCCACTAAGGTAAAACCGACAAAGTCAAAATATGCAGACGACACACTCCAACCAAGTGACAAGGAAAATTCCAAATTCTGTCGCAGTCACCCTACAATTTCAGCAGAATAGTTCACTCTCTGTTGATACAACGACACTAGCGGGAAAAACAATAATGATGACATTCTAGGGTCTTAACCACAACTCATCCTTGAGTCGTCCATAAGCAAAATTCAACATACAACCAACGTACTATACCATGAAAGCGATGGACATAACCTATAGCACACAACCTTGTTCTCACTCGAACCCCTGGTGAGAACTAAAACAACAACGTTCTTAGTCCAACAAAAGGTAGATTCCAAATATTCCGATTATTCACAAATACAGAAGTTCCTCTATACTTGAAATAACTCGGGGCAATGCATCCTCTTGGAGAACCTTTTCATCACTTTGCACATGTTAACCAGGATTTCTTACTCTTTACTATCCAGTACACACCACCCTTACACCAAGTTGCTTAATGGAAAATCCGCAACTGACAATTCTCATCGACTATTTCCAAAACCCTTCCGGTATAAATCGTTCCAGGATTTATACTTAGTCCGTAATAAGTCCTGAATTGCTTTTCGTTGTTTTTCCGCAATCTTACTTCTTTAAATCCCATATTCACTGTTCCACCAAGTACGTCCCTTCACACTTGTCTCAGGAATAGTAATCCATCACGTACACTTGTTACCACGGTGCTACCACTACGCTCACTTATAATACCAAAGTGTAACTTTTCTCGTTTTAGCTCGTACTACTAGGATTCACATGGGTGAATCATCTTTGATTACACTTCCTTAATTTAAGCCTCAACAACTACTCAAAAGCTCCATTGCACCTTTGTCCAATTATAAAACCATCTTACCAAGATTCCCTTAGATCCAAGGTACTTACTCTGTCTCTTAATACAACTACTTCCGGTCCATATCACTACACTTTCTATTACTAAAATAAGTCCAAACTTTCTCCAACACAATACCTCATACCCTTCCTTGGGTAAGTTACCAAATCCCAAATTCCAAATTGGCCTCTTACTGAAAACGGAAAACCTGAAGTATTATCCCGAACTTAATCTCCACGCATAACTGAAGATACACAACTCATGTCTTACTCTTCTTTTGGCTCACACTTGTTTCACTTGAAGCATGTAGCCGCATCCTTGTGTTCTTTCACACACTTCTCTACTACTTTAAGTTCCCATAAAAGCCGAACGCCCTTAACTCTCAACTCTAACCAGTCAGAAGATATTATCCCGAACACATTCCTTAAGGTACTCTCGTCCATTTAAGATACCATAACAACCTTAGAAACTGAAGCACCAACACTTATCTCACCTCCGGACCTTACGCCACGCGTTCCACAAAACCACTTTTCTTTTTCACGGAATGAGATTACTTGAAATCCTTATCCAGATTAGTGGTCAATCTAGCTCTACTAGCGACTGTTACTTACTCCTCAATACCTCAACCAATCGTCCGATAGGGATCTTTAACCTTCAGACTCCATCAATTCCAAAGGATTACTTAACCCACACATTACATTTTAATTCCATGCTACCCAAGGCACAACCTCTACTAAAACCTTACTGAGCTGATCAAAACTCCTCACTACTAACTCTTGGCTTGAGTCTACCCTCACAGCACAAGTTCCAACAGCACTTCGGAATCCTTGTGGTCGCTCAACCATGATTCTACCTATCACATACATAGCATTAGGTTGATCAGGCCCAACACTAGATAGTATGATATTAAGTTTCATGCTGGCAAGACACACTTAAGAGGCAGGAATAGATTTGCTTATGATGTTTCAAGGCTAGGTCAAGGACACGACCTGCTCTGATACCAACTGTAATGCCCTGTATAATATATATCTAGAATAATACAATACACGCATTTTATTTGGTACTGACGCATCAAAAGTGCCTAATGGCATAGTTCACATACTTGTCCATTCTAAATTTACAAATACAATCTATGGCACAAGTCATGGAAACTAGCCAAAGAAAATAAAATCTAAGAAAGTACAACATTCCTCATTGTACAAGAATAATAAAATACACAGCGGAAAAATTAAAACTGAGCTTCTCTTGAAACATCCGAGCATCGCTCCACTTGTAACCAAACCTGCGCCTAAAATAAAGCAACTATAGTGGGGTGAGATACATCAAATCTCAGTGAGTTCCCTATCCTATAGATTCTCTCGGCTTTACAGGGTTCTATCAATCCTAACTCAAGTCAAGGGGAAGGGAAGTGACTTTGAGTACACGATCTCACAATTTCACACTATATGGAAACACGTCATGAGTCTGTTAACTCATCAAAATCACGCGAAAAGGAATTACGCCCTGAGCTTGTTAACTCAAGATTCCTTTCGAATCGGAATATGTCATGAGTCTGTTAACTCAAAAATTCCGCTAATCAATAACCAAACCAAGGCATCCCCTATTCCCGTCCTCTTCTACGTCTAGAAGTCGACCCGGGTCATGGATCCTTGTAAACTACTTGGCATACGAAATGGATTCGGGATCATCGGCCTGTTAGCCGTGAACCGTCACTTCTCATGGCCTGTTAACCATCACAAGTCTCTACCCTTAGGTTCCATTCGTACTACACGTAGGGAATCAAACCTACCAAGTAGTGGTGCACATGTTTCAGAGGAGCTCGAGACCCATGAAACGCACTATCAAGAGTAATAACCGGTTACGATTAATAAACACACGACGTGATTATATTCGACAATCACAAGGCCACAATGCCTTATCACAAACCACAAAGGTTTACACACATGTTCCATACTAGCGTTTCACAGTTCTATTCACAACCTAGAATTTATAAAAATCTTACTCTACCATTTGTTTTGGAGTAAACTTTCCTCACTCTTCCTAACTCATTTTAAGCATGCATATTTTCTCATTCATACTTAACAATAGTTAGATAGACATAGTATAACACAAATATTACAAGTAAACACATATATCACACATCACATAAAACATCATTTTTCACATAGTAGTTCACACACATTTTAAGGCATACAAGCCACCACTAACTCCTACCAAGCATCCTTGGTTAACTCATGGTCTCAAACTACCATTCACTGCCTTATTGGATCATCCTTCCAAAGGCTTTGGACTCGTATCAATCGGATTCCCGATTCTTGAGTTTCGGTGGAAACCAAACTACATCATTACATTTCCATATTTTTCTTATCAATCCATGGCATATAACCATCTTTCTAATCCATTATTATATAGAGAATAAAATTAGCTTCCCGGCGCTTCGAACGGGGACCAAAATGGACTTACGGTTCAAAAGTTATGGGTTTTTGAAAATAATATTTTTTCTGAAAACTGACTCTGTTAATCGATTAACACATATGGTTAACCGATTAACCAGTCAAAATTTCACGTAAAACACCATTTTTCACATGTTAATCGGTTAACCAAATGTGTTAATCGATTAACAGTGTTCCAGAAGCATAAAAACACGTTTTTCTTGATACAAAACCCATCCAAACTCAATCAAAACACATTGGGACATCAAAACAATTATTGACAGATGATTCTACACAAATGTAATGAGTTTCCTCATCCTCTTCTTCTTCAATCTCTTCATCCTCATCCGAATCCTGAATCCTTGAACTTGAGGCTTTTATTTTGAACCTATACCACTTCTCTTGACTATCCCAAATGTAACCCATCAAAGTTAGGGTCTTTTAGCTAAATTCTTGATCAATCGTCAAAGAAACATATGAAATACCTTGAACAACAACCTCAGCCCAATTAAGAACACTTTTAATGAAAGAGGCATATCATAAAGCTGTACCTCGACCTGATTCCTTCATAGCAAATATCCTACTAGAAATGTAATAAGGCCAATGAACTCTTATCTTATTTTTCAGCACATAGACCAAATGTACCTCAACATGGTCAAATCTCGAATAACCTCCCTTCTTGGGACATAGAATATGAGATATAATCCATTGTAGAATCCTGTCAATCGACTTCAAATGACCAGTAGTAACAAATTTAGGAAACAAATCACTAGCAACAATATCTTCAGGATAGGGATCCTTCAACATTGAATTCAGAGCAGTTTTAAACTCATAGCCCATAGCCAACTTGGTATCGGTTATCTTAAGGTTAGGAGACAACCGTGGACACATATCAAATATATCTTTCCAAACATTGGCATCAACATTTAGACTTTTACCACCTATCTTATAGCCAAAATCATAATCAATGAACTTTCCATGTATACTAGTATAGAATAACCTGACCAAATCTTCATTATATTTTGTATCACACTCTAAGAACAAATTAAACCTTTGAAAATCAAGCAATTTAATAATTTATGGAATATGCATGTGTTCAGCTAGTTTCAGATAATACACAAATTGCTTGACAACTGATCTTTTACTAAAATTCTCCTTATAGGTTGCAGCCAGCTCATCAAAGAGTAAGGAGAGAGCATTTACCGAAATGTTTGACCGAGGTTGTGAAGTACCTGCCTGAGAAGTTGAAGCTCTAGTGGTTCTTTTTTCTGTTGCTCTTATAGAAGCCATGGAAACTCCGATTTTATGAGAGATGAACAGTACCCGAGTAGAGATTGATAATGAGAAACCCAATTGAAAGCTTATGTGAACTTGAAGTTTCTGATTTGATGAAGTTTTTGGAAGTAGGTTTTAGGGTTTGTAGAGAGTTTTAGAGAGTATGAGAGGACAAATAAGAGGAAGAGATGCAAATTATTAAGATATTGAAAATTTGAAATGAGACAATACATTGAATGATCATAATTTTCCCAAGAAAAACTCAAATGCTCCATTTTCCAAGGAGAAATTCTGGATTTCGCAGCAATGCGTCGACCTAAGCCTAGGATGCGTCAACATATGCAGGTTAAAAATGCACAATTATGAATCATTACAGTATGAGTCGACTCATGGGTCGACCTGTGCTGACCCGAATCAAAATAGATTGAAATAAGAGAGGCATGAGTCAACATATGCCCTGTTTTGGTCTACGCATGTAGTGCAAACATGGAAAAATGCAAAATTCAAGTTATGTATGCATCACTTAGGATAAATAGCAAGCCCACACACACTTCAAACATAAAAATAGATTAAAATTGGTCCAAACAATAGAATAAACATCAAGATAACATACATCATAGTACACTTCATATTATATATGATCAAGACAAGTCAAATAGATAGGAACAATATTACCTCCAATGAAGATAAATGATGAATTCCATCACATAGCTTGCACTTATCAATGTAGTTAGTCAAGGTATATACAAGCATAGATATATAGTATGCAACTCTTCAAATTAAACGCGATCCGAGATATCGAGAACGCCAAGTTCCCTACGGATGTTGAAGAAGGGTTCTGTCGCAAGTGGTTTTGTAAAAATGTCAGCAAGTTGATTCTTTCTATCAATATGCTCGAAAATGACATCACCTTTCTCTACATGATCCCTAAGGAAATGATGGCGATTTCAATATGTTTCGTGGTGAATGTAGTACAGGGTTTTTGGTTAAGTTAATGGTGCTTGTATTATCACACAAAATGGGAATACGTTCAAGTTTAACATTGAAGTCGAGTAATTATTGCTTGAGCCACAAGATTTGGGCACAACAACTACCGTCTGCAATGTATTCCGCCTCGATTGTTGACAAAGCAACGAAAACTTACTTTTTTTATGCTAACTCACTAAGGAATTTGAGAAGAAATGACAAGTGCCACTAGTGCTTTTACTATCTGATTTGCAACCGGCAAAGTCGGAATCAGAATAGCCAACCAAAGAGCAATCACTTCCCTTGGAATACCAAAGCCCATACTTTGGAGTACCACATATGTATCTAAGTATGCGCTTTACGACTTTTAAATGTGATTCCTTGGGACATGATTAATAGCTAGCATACATACATACACTAAACATGATATCCGGTCAAGAGGCGGTAAGATAGAAGAGAGAGCCTATCATACCTCTATATTTCTTTACATACACATCCTTACCATTCTCATCTCGATCCAAGTTTACACATGTATGCATTGGAGTGTTAATTGCTTTAGAGTTAGCCATGTCGAAGCGCTTGAGTAGCTTATAGCAATACTTCGTCTGACTCACGAACGTTCCTTCTTCGAGTTGCTTGATTTAGAATCAGAGGAAGTAATTTAGCTCCCCCATCATGCTCATCTCGAACTCACCCTGCATCAACTTAGAGAATTCCTTGACCATATTTATGTTAGTAGATCCAAATATTATATCATCTACATATATTTGTACCAAAATGGAGTGTTTTCCTTGATGTTTAATGAAGAGAGTTGTATCAATCTTCCCTATTAAGTATCCTTGGTCTAGTAAAAATTTTCTAAGACACTCATACCAAGCCCTAGGGGCTTGCTTAAGACTGTACAAAGCGCGTTTAAGCTTATAAACATGATTAGGATACTCATGAGATTCAAAACTAGGAGGTTGAGCTACATAGACCTCTTCATTAATGTATCCGTTTAGAAAAACACTCTTTACATCCATTTGAAATAATTTGAATTTTTTAGAACATGTGTAAGCAAGCAAAAGACGTATAGCCTCGAGTCGGGCAACAGGAGCATAAGTTTCTTCATATTCTATGCTCTCCTCTTGGTTATACCCTTGCGCCACTAAGCGCACATTGTTACTTGTTATGACTCCAATTTCGTCAAGCTTGTTCTTAAACACCTATCTGGTGCCAATTACTTGATGGCCTCGTGGAGGAGGGACAAGGTCCCAAACCTCATTCCTTTTAAATTGATTCAATTCCTCTTGCATTGTTAAAAACTAATGTTCATTGAGTAAGGTCTCTTTAGAGTTTTTAGGCTCAATCTGAGAGATGGAAGCAAAGTGATAACAAAAGTTACTTAGCTTGGATCTTGTAGTTACTCCCTTTGAAATGTTTCCGAGTATGTTGTCGATGATATGGTCTTTAGAGGACTTCCAAGCTGGAGGAAGGTCATCGTTGTTAATTGGATGATCCTCCTCAATCTCCTTAGGATGGTGATCTTTTTCCTCCCCAACTTTCACCAATTCAGGTTTATCAGTCCCTTTTTCAGTGTCCTTGAGTATGTCTTCTGAAGATACACCTGCACCATGAAAAGAAATACCTTTTCCGACATCTTTCGAATAAGATTCATCAAAAGTAACATGTACGGATCTTTAACAGTAAGTAACCTTTTATTATATATCCTATATTCCTTACTAGTTTAAGAGTATCCAAGAAAGATACCTTCATCGGCCTTCGAATCAAACTTGCCAAGGTTCTCCTTACTATTATTCAACACAAAACATTTACAACAAAAAACGTGAAGGTGTGATACGTTGGGCACTACTACGTAAATACCAATTAACAACGATTGGGAAAGGCATATAATGACGCTGGCGTAGGCGTTGTTATAGAGAGTGTCGCTGTACATTGATACTTATAATCACAGACTAATAAACCGTTGTAATAACCTGGAAACAGTGCGCCCTATCACAACAGTTATTCAAACGAGCTGTTGTGATAAATATAAAGGTCCTAGGTTCGATTCCCAACAACACCGTTTTGATATTTATTTGTTTTCTGTGCAGCGCGTGAGATATTATGACGGTTGTATTATATAACCGTCGTTATATATTCTGCAGACACAAATATACAACCACGACTAGGTTTTACAACTGCTGTCAAAACGTTCTATGTTTTAAATATGCATTTCTCAGCAATTCAAATTCATCCCATTTTTGAACCTGTAACCATTTTAACCATGATAGATAAGGTATGCATGCATAAAGAGCATAAAATACTTCCTATGTTTTAAATATGCATTTCTCAGCAATTCAAATTCATCCTATTTTTGAACCTGTAACCATTTTAACCATAACAGATAAGGTATAAGGTATACATTCTGTAAGTATTGTAACTATTATAACCATATTTACGCAGCTATTATAACCTAAAATACAGCTAACAGATAAGGTATACATTCTGTAAGTATTGTAACTATTATAACCATAATTACACCAAACACTATATTCATGTCATCAATACAGAAAAGTGTTATTCACATCATCAATCAGCAGGACCCTTAAGAACATTATGGATATATGCCCAACGTTTCCGAAGATCTACGAAGTCCTCAACGGGGAATGGGATTTCGTCATTAAACATCTACATAAGAAAGAGGCAATAACATGTATGATAATAATTTAATAGTCGACTTATATATTAATATATGTAAACATTTTATGACATGTATACCTTATCCCATGAATCAACAATGCCGGAAAGGACAATGTTTAACATGTGTTTCATGACATAATAACCACACTCGTAATTCTCGGGTTGTTTCCTTGTCTACAAATTTAAGCAAAAATGACATGAATACAACCATACATTAATGTAAATGAAAGAAACATAATCGTACCACTTACTTTAGGACAGATCCATTTGGGCTTTCTTCTAACATTGTTCATCATATTCACTTGCTCCACAACACTGTACATTGAATTTGAATTAAACATATTACATGATAAACTAATTACAATGTCAAAGAAAATGAATTAAGCATACACTTACGAATTAATCATATCTTTCATTTTGTTTTTCAGTGGATCATGCAAGTGTTGGCTCATAAATTCGACGCCAGTATTAAGTTGGAGGAATTATTTGGTGTTAAAACTCTTTGAAGAGGCCCAAAGGAGTGTTCGACTGGATTTTCATATTGAACTCATGTCGAAGATGCTTGTATAAGGAGGGGATATGCTTGGGACTTAGAAATATTTCCAAGAATTTGGAAATAACCTTCGACCGATATTACTGATGATGTCCAACGCTAAGGGATTCAAATTCAAATAAAGGAGGGAGTAGTTATTCTGGTCCGCTCCTGAAAAAGACAAGTGGCGCACATCCAAGGGGCAGAAGCATACAGCGAGACACTTGTCATGTGTTAATTATTTTAGGAAGTTGACAGCAATTAGTTTTATTATTATAAATAGGAGTTCTAGCAATAGGATTCGTGTGTTGTGTTCACTTTGTACAAGTTACTCCAAATTTAATCAAAGTATCCGCGTGTAGAGAAAAGAGTCTTGTGAGAATGTACGTGATGTAAATACCATTTTCTTTTTCAATGCAATTTACTTCAGCCTTTCATTAAGAATTTATCTTTTACTTTACTGCAAGTTACGTTTCAGCATTGTGTCTTACCTTTATATTTTCAACCTTTATATTTTTAGCCTTTCGTTGATGCCTTTAGCCTTTTCGACTTAAAGTTCTTGTACATCTTTTAGAAACCACATCTTATATAAACTTCTCTTTATGAACACTATCGAAGTGTTTAGTTATTTAGAATTTACTTTAGATCAATTGTTAGCACATGTCCTAGGATCAATCTGATCGATCCTGTGAGTCACCAAAGTTAGATTTGGAAGATCAGCGGTTGTTTACCAATTTTCACGGTAAATAAATTGGCACGCCCAGTGGGACAATGCTAACTTTATAAAAGACCTTTGTAAATTTTGAAAATCTATATTCATCAATCTTTTCCTTCTTAAAAAACTTCGTTGCATGTTATTGAGAAGTGGTAAGGTAGCCACTACAAACGAAGAGAGACCAAGGAGAAGATACACAAGAAAAATGGCGACGAACACTAGTCAGCCAAATAATCCAAACCCTCAAGGGAGTGGTTCTAATCCTCAACCAAGTAATTCAAATGCCCATCCTAGTAACACTAACCCTAAAAATGTGTCTAGGAATGATGTGGTGCCACCCCCAGTCCCTTGGACAGGAGAGCCAATACCGTCTCCTGTTATGTCTGAACCAATGCCATCAATGGCAGGTTCATGGTCGACATATACAAGGTCTTACTATAGCGAAAAAAATTGTAAGTGTAAGCTATTGATTAACTTAACTCGAAAAGCAAGAGTCGCCACTGCACTTTTATTTTATCCAAAAAAGGAAAGGAAAAAGAGCGAACAAAACCTACACAAGCTCTACAACAAGAACAAGTGAACAAAGTCTGGGTAAGGCGATTGGTTACGTTAAGGGAAGGTGTTAGCACCCAAAACGTCTATAGGAACCCTTTGAAATATCTACGCTTTTGGTCTGAAAATACTTGTTTGAAAAGAGATTGAGGAGATGAGAAGAGAAATTATTTTTTAAGATTTTTGTGTTTGGAGAGACTTGTCGTCTCATGCCTACGTACCCACGAAGTGCAATGTAGGATCAAAACCCCGTAGTTCATGGTATAAAGAATGAAAATTGTTTGTTTTGGTTGATTTTAAATGTAAAGACAAGTGTAACGCCCTGTATAATATTCATCTAGAATAATACCATACAAGTGTTTTTATTTGGTACTGACACATCAAAAGTGCCTAATGACATAATTCACATACTTGTCCATTTCTAAAACATAGTACAACTATGGCACAAGCTATGGAAATTATCCAAAATAAAATAAAACTAAGATCAATATACAATATTCCTCATTGTACAAGAACAATAAAAATACACAGCGGAATAAGCTTAACTAAGCTTCTCTTGAAACATCCAATCATAGCTTCACTTGTAAATCAACCTGCAATCCGAACCTGAAATAAAGCAACTATAGTGGGGTGAGATACATCAAATCTCAGTGAGTTCCCTATCTTATAGATTCTCTCGGCTTTACAAGGTTCTAACGATCCTAACTCAAGTCCGGGGGAAAGGGAAAGGACTCTTGAGTTCACAATTTAATTCTCACACTATATGGAAACATGCCATGAGTTTATCAACCCAAAAGTATCACTAATCGATAACCACGCCAAGGTATCCCTTATTCCCGGCCTTTTCTACGTCTAGAAGTCGATCCGGGTCATGGATCCTTGCAATCTACTTGACATACGAATGGATTCGGGTTCTACGGGCCTTATACCGTTATGAACCGTCACTTCTCACGGGCCTTATACCGTCACAAGCCTACGCTCCATGGGCGCCATTCGTACAGCACGGGGAATCAAACCTGCCAAGTAGTTGTGCATCTGTTTCAGAGGAGCTCGAGACCCATGAAACGCACTCACAAGATAAACCGGTTACGATTACATGATCAGATACAACAAAACGATTGTATTCGACAATCACAAGGCTATAATGCCTTACACAAAGAACACAAGGTTCACACACATGTTCCATACTAGTGTCTCACTCTCCTCTAGACCATTACTCGGCAAAGATACACATCTACATCGAATGCACGAGCATCGCCATCTAGATTATTCATCAATCCTAGTCGCACCCTAGAATCATATCATTATGTTTTGGGGTAAGTTTGCTCACTCTTCCTAATTCATTTTAACATGCATATTCTTTCATTCACAATTCACAATTAGATAGACATATCATGATTTCATAATAGAACAATATACAACAATTTAAACATAAATATATCACTTTTGAACTTTCCCGATTATTTAATCGGTCGGTAAAATCAACATGTTTCACTTCCATTGCATAAAATATTTCCTCGGCTTTACATCGATATAAGGAATGATCGAAATCGATATACGAGTCGAAAGTTATGAATTTCTCACTAAAGGAAGAATTTCAACTCCCAGACCTGCGCGCTGAGCGCACCCCCTCTGCCCGCTGAGCGCGCGAGCTACTGCCTGGAGGGGTTGCAGGAATTCAACACCGCGCTGAGCGCGCTCTGCGATTTTCAGAAAAATAAATCTTTGATTCTCAACCAAATCCAACCAAACTTCATAACAATTAACAACAGAGGATTCTACACATATTTCAATCATGCTACATAATTTCTAACACATTTCAACCGTTCGATTCTTTGATTTTTGCATAAAACCCATATTCCCCAAAAACCCAACCTAACTCTAATCTCAATTAAAATCTACACTTAAAGCATCTATCTAGAACCCACCTGATAATCGGAGAGGAGTTTGAAGAAGATGATGAATCGATGAAGAAGATCCATGAGCTTTTCCTCTTTTTCCTCTTTTTCTCCTCTTTCTCTTCTTCTTCTTACTATCTTCTTTCTCTTTCTCTTTCTCTTTCCAAATATATATATATATATAACCCAATATTATATCATATAAATCCAATAGAGTAAAAATATCTCCAATTGATATTTTGTCATTCCAACCCAATTGATCAATTATTAGAGTTAACTTAACATACTCCCTTAAACTAATAAATATCACTTTGCCTTTTAATAATTGATCTCTTCTAATGTCCAATTGAGCACTTAATTAATACAGGGTATTACAACAAGTCGTCATTTCCAAGCGAATAATTCCGCTTAAAGAAATGAATCATGTCTAAACTTATGAAAAAGTTTTAAAAGAGAAAGTGCACGAGGGCACAAAAAAAAAAGAGTTTGGATGAGTTTGATGTTTTTTAAAGTCTTTTGAAAAAGGTGTCAATATGCTTATGTAGTTTAGCATTTATTAAGAAATGAAAAGAAAAGAGTAAAAATCACTTGACAAAGTCAAGGTTTGATTATGAAAGAGATCATAGTTTGAAATCAAGAAAGTTTTGAAAAAGGGAGAAAGTTTTGAAAATTGAAGAATGAGTGGAGAAGAAGTGGCTATCCTAAAGCATAAAGTAAAAGCTAAGGATAAGAAAGATCTAACCACAATTGTAGCTATCTTCACCATAAACCAAGTAAAAGCACAAGGCTTCAAAGTCTTCGAACCATAATTCCAAAGCAAAGGGAAAAGGTCCTAGTTCTAAGTCCAAAGATCCAAGAATAACATTGAAGTCCAAGGTCTAGGTGAAAAACTCCATGTCCATTGCAAAGGATAGTAACCATAGTCCAAGATTAGAAACACAAGTTTTTTTAGAGGTTTTGGACTTTATTAATGTTTTTGGTCCAAGTGGACGAAGAGAAAAAAGGCATAAGCATAAACATGTGTCCAACGGACAAAGAAAAAATTGCGGAAGTATAAACATATGTCCAACGGACAAAGGAAAAATTGCGGAAGCATAAACATGATATGAAATGATAAAAATGACATAAAGCAATAAAAAGTAAAAGAGATAGGGAGCGAGAAGGAATTGTAAACAAGATTAGTACAATAATATTGTTAGTAAGTTAGTGATTAGTAGTTAGAGTAAGTGATCAATAATGATTGAATAATTGCACTTAGGTCAAGGTTAATGAGAACTCATTAGAGGATTGATAAGACCAAAGCCTCCTAACAACAAGTCTCATAAGTATTGAACCAAAAGACAAATAATCAATGATTTTTTTATCGTTTTCCGATACGGGACATATGTTGCACTATGTTAAGCAATCGCCGAGTAATTTAAGGAGTAATTACCCTACAATAAGGCCGGTCAATAGATCTTTGTGCTAATGCATGCTAGATGAAAGATATGTAGATCGTCATCCGAAAGCAATACCGCACGAAAAGAAAAGAAGGTAGTGATCTAGTCTTGATCAAAATTCAACAAAGGAATTCCATGATCCATAAGACTTTCATCGATCAAAATAAAAGATAAATAGATGAAGAGAAAGATAGATCTAACATTTATGATCCATCAACAACCGACAATAAGAATCCAAAGTAGAATTCAAAAATAAAATCAAGATTAAAATGAAATCAAATGATATATTTTTTATGATTTTTTTCAAGAAAATGTTTTCAAAAAAAAATTTAAAACAAAAAGATCCAAATTAATAGAAATAAAAAAAAAGGATTAAGAAAATATAGAAAAAGAAATTAAAGAAAATTTTTAAAAAATAAAAGAGAGGGAGGTTATGTTAGAAAATTGGTGGTTGTGAATTGAAATCCAGGGCCCACACGGCCCAATTTTCTTAAAGAAAAAAATAATAATAAAAAATAAAAGAAATAAATTCTATTTAAAACAAAAAAACAAAACGAAAGGAATCATAAAAAAAGAGCATTGTCTTCTTCTTCATCACGCGGCGGTCACTATTCACCGCCATAGCCAACACATTGCAGCTCAACCAAATTGGAAGCGACGGGATTTGAAATTTGCACGGTTCTGATCGAAATCGAATGCTCTACGCAACAGTATAAGAAATTCAAAGAATCGTAGCAAACGGTAACGGATCGAAACGCCGGAAATATTTCGAGCTACCTTCAAAGCTTCAAGTAAGCGTTCAAATCTTTTTCTTCTTATCTCCTGAGCTTGAATCGGTGATGAATGTTGTCGAAGCGTTGCGAACAGTTGTTGTTGATTTGAGATTGATGCTGCAGTGTTGAGAAATGTTGTGCGTTGCGTTGAAGATTTGTGAACTGGTGAGTTTTAGAGCATTTTTGCAGTGTTATGATGATGATTGAAAATTGATGGAAGCTTGAGGTATCAAGATAGAATGAATTTTGCAGTGAGGATTTTGGAAGGTTTTTGAAGCTATGCGATGAGTATAGTTTAAACGAGAGAAAGAATTTGAAGCTTGAAAATGAATTTGGTTGAGTTTGAATTTTTGCAGAGATTTGAGAGGCTCTTCAAGCTTGAGAAATTGAAATGAGAGGGCTCTAATTTATAGGAAAAGTGAAGGTGAATTATCATTTGAATCAGTTGCTATTTTGCTGTTTTCCGCTGCGTTTCGTTTACGAGTCGTTTTGGAAGTTTATTTTTGCAGCCAGTTTGTAGAGATTCACGGCTTGCGTTTGGAAAGGCTTGGAGTGTATTAGTAACACGGCACATCAGCTGAAATTGGGTCTGCTTATAGCTGAAACCACGGCTTGGCACGGCTGGCTATTATGATGTATTGAGTTTCACTATGTACCAGCTTGTTGATGGCTTGTGTATGCTGACATGGCTTGGTTTGGTACTTTCTTGGATTGAATGGTGTATGACGGCCTGAAGCTTGCTTGTTGGAGTAACGTTTTGTTTTGGTGAAAAAAGCATTCATGGGCCGTGTATTGTGATCCATTAATTTTTGGAAATTTTTGGTGTAATGATTGCATAGGCTTTGGGATATTAAAATGTGGATTTAGGAAAAATAGAATGGACATTTTATTTGGTAACATGGATTTGGATAATGGGGTTTTAAAATGGATATGAAAAATGGATATGAAAAATGGATTTTTGAATTGGATATTTGGATTGAATATGGAAATGGTTTTTTTAAAATGGATATTTGGAATTAGATTTATGAAAATGGATAAAATGTGACAAATGGATTATTCGGATATTTGGTTTATAAAAATGGATAAGAAATGGTTTAGAATGATGAACAATCAAGCTAGATATGAAAAAGGATCATGGATAACAAATCTTTATTTTTAGCCCAAAACCAATCTTGATTTTTTTCGCAAGCCTTTGATAAAATATGCAACACAGCTACCACTGAACAAACCGTAACTGAAACAACGGCCATTTGGATATGTCATCCTCTGAATCTCTGATCAAATGAATCCTGAATCACTTCAAAATTCATCTGAATCAATTATCTGGGAAAATAAATCCACAGAGGAATACAGTCTAGACTGATGAACTCAGATGAACCTGATGAATATCGCCACACAACAACTTGACAGTCACTGTTTGAGAAATAACCCAATGGAACAGACAAATTGCATTTGAAGCAATCTCTTGACAGTTTGACCAAGATTAGGTCAAACTTCCATCTGATTTGGAGTTGAATGAATAACTACATGTGACCTGAAATCAGCTCATTGTCTTTGACAAACCTGCAAAACACACAGAGAGAGAGAAACTACAACATATTTTTTTGGTATTTTGGTTAGAGGTTAGTAAACAGAAACAAGTAAGAATAATATACAGATGCTCAGGAGAAACAAAGATTGTGATCTTGTTTGTGGTAATGATATGCAAATGAAATGTGTGAAATCTTAGGGGTAAAAAATTAGGGTCTTACACTTACACTCAACCCATTTTGGAGTACATAGGGCCACAAGGATCTAATCCCTAGACTCCACCAGGAGGAACTTCAACGTTTAGGCAATTTCCCCTCCAGGATTTTCACAACCATTATCAAGGAATCCACCTTATGGAATGCCAACGTCAGTAATGCAAAGCCTCCAAAATGCCCCCCAGTATTCTTAGAAAATGTAATGTCTTCGCCATTACAAGGGTCAGGATCTGAGATAAATGTGGGTCGAAACAGTCAAAGTGTAGGTGTGGGATATTCCACTCAAGGTCCTAGTCTGACAAATACTTCTATAGCATGTTTAAGACAGCAAATGGATGAGAGTAACCTACAAATGGTACAAACCTTGTCCCAAACTATGGGGGAAATTTTCCATCCCTTGATCCAGAACACTACCCAAACTAACCAACAATTAGCAGCGCAATTGGCACGCATGGCAGAATTTATGGGTGTACCAGCCCTTGTACGAGGTGTGACTGTTGTGGAGAACATTCCACGGCGGAACCTAGGGAACATACCTGAGGCGAATCTAGAAAACCAGGGGATAATCGAACCCCCTAGAGTCGAACCCCCTAGAGTCGAATCACCTAGGAACCAAGTGCCAATTCCTGTAGAGAGGGAACAAGGGGTAGTTATAGTAAATAGAAACCAAGATGTTGACCATGTTGTACAACAGGTTCGACGTAACAACGTAGCAGCAGATAACAACCTAGCAGCCATGGTCGAAAGGATAATGGATCGAAATGGGGTAAATTTTGGTTTTACTAGGCCAAACTATACATCAGCGATAGTAGATTACATTCTCCAATCAGAACTACCTCCTAGGACGAAGGTCCCAAAGTTTACCAAATTCTCAAGAGATACCACTAAATCTACTGTCGAACACATAGCCCGGTATATGATCGAGGCTGGAGAGATAGCAAATGATGAAAGTCTTAGGATAAAGTATTTTCCAAGTTCTCTCACCAAAATTGCTTTTACCTGGTTTACAACCTTACCTCCTAACTCGATATGTAATTGGACCTAATTGGAACGTTTATTCCATGAACAATTCTACATGGGACAAACCAAGATTAGTTTGAAGGAATTGGCTAGCATAAAACGAAAGTTTACTGAGCCAAAAGACGATTACCTAAATAGGTTTCAATTACTTAAGGCTAGGTGTTTTACTCAAGTGCCAGAACATGAATTGGTTGAAATGGCCGCATGTGGACTTGATTACTCTATTAGAAAGAAGTTGGATACCTAGTATCTAAGAGATATGGCCCAACTGGCTGATAGGGTTCGACAGTTAGAACGTCTGAAAGACGAAAAGGCTAAGTTTAATAAGAGTAAAAAGGTAGCCTATGTTGAATATAATGAGGATGTCGAAGGTTTGTATGATGAACCATTGCAGTTCGACGAAACTGAGATAGATGTTGCTGAATTAAAGCAGGGTCCTCCTTATGCTTGCAAAACGTTAGCCCATTCAAATGGGAAAAATCCTGTCGAATCTGAAAAGAATGATAAGTTTCCAAAGGAAACATATACTTTTGATATCACTAAGTGTGACGAAATTTTTGATTTGTTAGTTAAAGATGGACAAATGATAGTGCCTGCTGGCGCTAAAATGCCACCTTTAGAACAAAGAAAAAAGAGAGGATTTTGTAAGTACCATAATTTTCTGGGTCATAAAACTTCTCAGTGTTTTCTTTTCAGGGATTTGGTGCAAAACGCTATTCAGGAGGGCAGGCTGAAATTCGGAGAGAAAACCAAAGGTCAAATGAAAATTGACTCTGACCCGTTGCAAACAGTGGATTCCCATTATGCTGCGCCCACAAAAGTACATATGGTTGAAGTTACTGATGACTTCGACTGTCCAATCAATATGGTAGAAATTACTGAAGATTTCGCCAATGACGCTGTTTTAGCCAAGGTTACTGAAGACCTTGACATCAATACCATGGAGAAACTCATGAGTGAGGTTGTTGACGGCTTCGACAAAGCTACTGATGGCTTAGATGATGGGATCACTGAAGATTCCAACATGATGCTGGTTACCAAAGAAACTGTTGATAGTTTCGTTGAGATGGACAAGGCTGCTGAAGGCCTTGATGTAGACTTCTGCAATCTGAATCTTAGTGCTGATGTCGACATGGACATAAATATGGTCGAGATTACACAACATAAGACCATGAAGGTTGATGAGGCAAGCTGTCAAGAAGAGCGTAACAAAGTGGCGTATCCAAAACAGGAAGAGACTATCATTGAATTCCTTCACCGTTACCAAAAGAAAGGATCAGGTGTCATGCTATGCCCCAGATGCAGTGCAATCTTCGACCAGAAAGCTGCCCATAATCTTGAGGGGGTTAGGAAGGCTAAAGAAAGAAGGGAGCAAAGAACATCTCAGGGTCAAAGGAGTTTCGATCCTAGAAGGTCCTCTTCAAAACAAGTGGGAGGAAAAACACAGTTCCCAGGGGCCAGACCCAACACCTTCAAACCAACAAGTAATGCACCAATGGGAAGTTGGATGAAACCTGTCGAAGGAAGAGAAAAAGGTCAAAAAAATGGCATAAGTTTGATATGGACAGAGGCTCTTCAATAGAGTATCGAAAGGAGTTTCAGACTTCTAATAGGTCGGCTTATGTCTCCGAAAACTATAAAGGGAAGAACCCGATGTCGCGATCTCAATGGAGGAGAGAACAATGTAGAAGGAAGGCTCTCAGGGAGGCTCAGTCGAAGGACCAAGGAGAGTCCAGTACTAATGTCCCTACTGATAATAACAGAGGGAATCAGATAAAGATTGCTGAAAAAGTGCCAGTGGGGCAAAATTTGTTTTCCTCTCAAGAGGACAAACATGAAAAGACTGTCGAAGATGATGAAGAAATGACAGACAACTTTGACTCTGAGTCTGATGCTTCTCTCGACATCATAGTCAATGTGGTGTCTGTAATGCCAAGGGAGTTCGACCAAATTATAGAGGTTGAAGATTTAGATGCTTGCAATGAAGCAGAGATGGCAGCACACAAGCCTGTGTGCTACTATATTATGAATAATGGGTGCGTTGAAGAGCAGAACGCCTTCTTCGAGCGACCTACAGAGGCGATGAAAGGCCACCTAAAGCCTTTCTACATTACTGGAAAAGTGGAGAATGTACCAATAAACAATATATTAGTTGACTGTGGCGCAACAGTAAACCTGATGCCACATTTTTTATTGAACAAGATTGGCAAGTAAGATACTGATACTAAGCCACACAATATGGTTCTTTCAATCTACGAAGGAAAAGTTGGTTCTACACTGGGTGTGATACAAGTTGACTTGACAGTTGGGACAATCACTAGGCCTACTGCCATCATGGTAGTGGAAACAAAAGCCAACTACAATCTGCTCTTAGGACGAGAGTGGATACATGGCATTGGTGCAGTGCCATCTTTGATGCATCAACGAATCACCATTTGGAGGCCAGATGGCATAGTCGAGAACATTGAAGCTGATCAGGGGTATTTTAAAGCACCAATAAATTATGTCGACAGAAGACAGTTCGACAAGCACTTAGCTCATATTGCCCCTTGCGGTCCAGCAGATTTTGAGTTTGTCCCAGATGATGAGACATTTTACTCATTGTACCTGCACCCCGTTGATGGTTTCCGTTGGGACAAGGAGGTGCCAGGAGAAAGGCTCCCATACCTTGGTGAGCCTGCAGTAGACCCCACAGGGTGGGGAAGTGAATTCAGTGACAATGACTCAGTTCGAAGCATTGAAAAGAATTTCGGCCTATGTGGCTGAAACCAAACTACAAGCGGCTTTGGAAGCTGCCAATAAATACATGGCTGTCGAAGCCAATTCTGGATTCCACCAAGAAGGTCCTGATAAGGACTTCGACCCAGAGCCACCTGATAAGGTTCAGGGTGTAGAGCAAAGCCAGAGGCTAGATGCCATCTATGACGATGAGCCTTTGGGATTTGAAAAGGATCCACTGGCAAATAACATTAAGATGCTAGCACAGGATCCACTAGAAGAGATCGACCTGGGAGAGGGAGCAGCTAGAAGGCCAACATACATTAGCGCCAACCTCGATCCATAACTCAAGGTCGAAGTCACTCAGTTGCTAAAGGAGTTTAAAGACTGTTTCGCCTGGGACTATGATGAGATGCCTGGTTTGAGTAGAGAGTTGGTCGAACATAAGTTACCGATCAAGCCTGGGAAGAAGCCAGTCAAACAGAATCCAAGATGGTTTACCCTAGAAATTCTCTCAAAGATAAAAGAGGAAGCCGAAAGACTCCTTCGATGCAAATTCATCCGTACTTCCAGGTATGTCGAATGGTTAGCTAACATTGTACCTGTTATTAAAAGGAATTGTTCTTTAAGAGTTTGCATAGACTTTAGAGATCTAAATTCTGCAACTCCAAAGGATGAATATTCCATGCCTGTGGTAGAAATGCTAGTCGATTTCGCCGCAGGACATGAATATCTTAGTATGTTAGATGGGTACTCTGGTTATAACCAAATATTCATTGCTGAAGATGATGTCCCCAAAACGGATTTTCATTGTCCTGGAGCCTTAGGCACCTACGAGTGAGTAGTAATGCCTTTTGGCCTAAAAAATGCTGGGGCAACATATCAACGAGTAATGAACTCAATCTTCCAGGATTATATAGAGACTTTCATGCAAATATATATTGATGATATTGTGGTTAAGTCTGTTTCAAGGAAGAGTCACTTAGACCATCTTCGACAGTCCTTTGAAAGGATGAGAAGATATGGTCTCAAAATGAATCCTCTTAAATGTGCATTTTGTGTGCAGGCAGGGGATTTTCTAGGCTTTGTGGTCCACAAAAAGGGGATCGAGATCAACCAGAATAAGACCAAAGCTATCATGGAAGCGAAAGCGCCATCAACAAAAAAGGAGTTGCAATCACTGTTGTGCAAGATTAATTTCTTGAGAAGGTTCATATCGAACCTAAGCGGAAAAACACATGCATTTTCACCATTACTTTGATTCAACAAAGATGGTTTCGAATGGGGGCAAGAGCAGCAGGAAGCCTTCGACAAGATCAAGGAATACCTGAGTCATCCTCCAATTCTTTCACCACCTTGTAGGAATAGGAGTATGAGATTGTACATAGTTGCGTCAGACAAAACCTTAGGGAGCATGTTGGCTCAAGAGGATGAGGATGATGTCGAAAGGGCCATCTACTACCTCAGTAGAGTTTTGAATGATGCAGAAACTAGGTATATCATGATAGAAAAATTATGCTTATGCTTGTATTTCTCCTGCACAAAATTAAATCAATATATAAAACCAGTTGATGTTTATGTTTCGTCTCATTTTGATGTTATTAAACATATGTTGTCTAAACCTATTTTGAATAGTCCAATTGGAAAATGGGCACTAGCATTGACTGAGTATTCTTTAGCATATAAGCCTTTGAAGGCAGTTAAAGGACAAGTGGTAGAAGACTTTATAGTCGACCATTCCATAAATGAAAGCACTTTGAATTATGTCGAACTGGAACCTTGGAAGTTATACTTCGATGGCTCTAGCCACAAAGATGGAACAAGCGTAGGCGTGCTAATTATTTCTCGGATAAAATTCAAACAAAATTTAAGTACAAGGTCGAAGGACTTTGTTCCAACAACGAGGCTGAGTATGAGGCCCTGATAGCGGGACTTGAAATTTTGTTAGAATTAGGGGCAACTCGAGTCGGAATAATGGGAGACTCAGAGTTGGTCATAAAGCAAATTACAAAGGAGTACAAATGTGTTAAGGAAAATCTTATCATGTACTTTGTAATAGCCAACAAACTACTAAAGAAATTCTAAGTAGCAAGCATTCGACACATACCTCGACTAGAGAGTCAAGTGGACAATGACTTGGCTCAGATTGCTTCTGGGTATAAGGTTTCGAAGGAAAATTTACAAGAGAAAATCAAAGCTAGAGGTAAAGTCGTGTCTGTTGGATTATGCCCATCAGATCTAGAAGTAACGAAGCTTGGATACGCTGATGATGAAAATTTTGAGATTTTTGCAATAGACAGTTTGACGGACAAAGACTGGAGGAAGCCTGTAGTCTAATACTTACAGAATCCAACAGCGTCCACAGAGCAAAAGGTCAGGTATCAAGCATTAAGTTATGTTCTTCTATCAATGAATTATTTAAAAAGACCCCTAGGGAGTCTTACTTAAATGCCTTAGTGAATCAGAGGCGTATCTTGGCCTTTCGACTGTCCATAGTGGGGAATGTGGGGCACATCAAGTAGGCCATAAAATGAAATGGCTATTGTTTCGACAAGGCATGTATTGGCCTACCATGCTAAAGGATTGCATTGAATTCGCCAAGGGCTGCCAGGAATGCCAAGTTCACGCTGGCATACAACATGTACCTGCAAGCGAGTTGCATTCCATAGTCAAACCATGGCCTTTTAGAGGTTGGGCTTTGGACTTGATTGGAGAGATTCGACCAGCATCCTCCAAGAATCAGAGATACATTTTGGTAGGTATTGACTATTTCACGAAGTGGATCGAAGCGATACCTTTAACAAATGTGGATCAAGAGGATGTGATCGAATTCATTCAAAAATATATCATTTATAGGTTTGGAATCCCAGAAACGATTACAACAGATCAAGGATCAGTTTTTACTGGTCGAAAAATGCAGGAGTTTGCTAGAGAAATGGGTTTCAAACTCTTAACCTCTACACCTTATTATGCTCATGCTAATGGTCAGGTCGAAGCAGCTAATAAAGTGGTGATTAGTTTGATTAAAAAACATGTGGGAAAGAGGCCTAGGAATTGGCATAAGACATTGGACCAGATCATCTGGGCATGTCGAACCTCTCTCAAAAAGGCAACTAACACTACTCCATTTCGATTGACTTTTGGTCACGATGCAGTGTTACCTGTCGAAATCTACCTTCAATCAACAAGGATCCAAAGACATCATGAAATTCCTTCTGAGTCTTATTGGAATATGATGATAGAGGAATTGGTAGATTTGGACGAAGAGAGACTTAACGCTTTGGAATTGTTGAAGAGACAAAAGAAAAGAGTAGAGAAGTCTTACAATAAAAAGGTTAAGATTAAGACCTTTGTGCCTGAAGATTTAGTTTGGAAGGTAATCCTGCCTATGGATCGAAAGGTCAGAGCCTTGGGCAAATGGTCCCCAAAATGGGAAGGCCCGTTTCAAATTACGCAAGTATTTTCTAATGGAGCCTATGAAGTTGAAGAATTAGACGAAGATAAAAGAATCTTGAAAGTAAATGGCAAGTATTTGAAAAAATATAAACCAACACTTCAAGAAATCAAAATTGCCAAAGAATAATTCGATGTAAAAAAGGCAAAGCCAACAATGGTATTCATGAGTGCCAAAATGGATTAAAGTCATTACATAGAAAAAAAGCTTCAAAGGGCTATGGAATATTGTACTTAAAGAAAAATTACAAAGAAATTAACAAGCTAAAAAGGGAGATTCTCTTTCATCTTCAAGTACTTCGACTTCTGGAGTTCAAGACGCCTTTCACACAAGGCCTTGTCAGATTTTAAACGTGCAACCTCTTTCTCCAGTTGTCGAGCTTCCTCAACAAAAGTTATGACATTGTCAAGCTCTTTCGACATGTTAGAGTCATCAAAGGCAGACAACTCAGCATTGCGTTTTTTGGCCTTTGAAATCTTGGCTCGAAGCTTCTTGATCTTTCGCTCCCAGGAAGCAATGTTTTGTTGATTAGAGGTGATCTCATGCTTGTTCTTTTCTTTGGTTTCCTTTAATTCTGCTACCTTATTCTCAGAGTCAGTGGCAGAAGCCCAAGCAGCAACCTCACTTCCAGATTTGGTTGAAATTGCCTTCTCGATTTGAGGCAGGCGCTTGAGGTCACCATAGACTTGGTCAATCATAGTGCCAAGCTCTAAGATGATGTTGGCAGATTCTGGAGAAATAGCATGGATGTCGACTTGTTGGAGGAGATTTTTCAGAGAGATGTGAGTGATATCATCCATCTGTAAGAGTGCGAAAAGGTCACCCTTAAAGATCTTATCTTTGATCTTCAAAAGGATGTTGTCCTCAGGCTTGCTTGAAGGCTGATTTCCAGAGGTAGTCGAAGCACTAGGAGTCTTGTTAGAGGAACTTCCTCAACTGCCAAGAAGGATCTTTATGTACTTTTGAAGGTTGCTGACCTTCAAGGCATCGAGTTCCTTTTCAGAGAGGCCTGCTCCATACACAGTTGAGGTTACCTTGCTTGCAGCAGCAACAGTAGTTGCTGAAGGAGTGGTGGTTTCAACAGGGGTTGGCTCATTAGCAGGTCCTTTGCCAGTCTGCTTCTCCTCACCTTTGTCCTCCTCTTCTTCGTCTTCATCCATTTTGTCATCGTTACCTCCATCATTATTGCCATCAAGTTCAGATTGGTGCATTGTCTCATCATCTTCCTTCATCTCTTCGCTCCCCTCTGGCTCAGCATTTTAAGCACCAACGGTCTCGTTCACTGGTGAGCCATCTTCATCGACCAAGGTTGTGTTTTCATCCATGGCGACGGTCTCCAGATTTTCTGTTTCAGGATCCTGCTGTCGCTACTCGAAAAAATAGTCGACCGGAGGCGAAAAGGAAAGAAACAGAAGAGTCGCCATCGAACTTTATTTATCCCATGAGGGGAAGGGAAAACATCGAGAAAACCCAAAGAAGGAAGGATAAGATGGTCTCACAACCAAATTACGGGTTCGGAAGCCGGTTATGCGAGGGGAAGGTATTAGCACCCCTCACATCCATTGTACTCGATGGGAACCATTTGCTTGTCTATGTGTAAGGATGTTTGCTAAAGGACATTGCTTTCTAAGTGTGTTCTAAAGAGGGAAAGTGAAGGGTGAGAACCAAAGGATGTGAAAGAAAATAAAATGAAAATGGTGGGGAAAAGAAGAAGGAGACTCGATAGGACTTCACAGTCCTATGCCTACATATTCCCTCGTGCAATGGGAAAGTCAGAGTCAACATAGTTCGGAGGACTACGGGTGAAGAAAATGGAAGGGGGGAGATGGATAGAAGGTGGCTCGCCAAGATCATCACAATCTTGTGCCTACATATCTTACATTCAGACGAGAATGAAGAATCAGAGCAATCGTAGTTCGACCTACGATTTGTTGGTGTTTTTTATGGACGATGTTAACGTGCGGGTTCTAGCATTTAGGTGTTTTGCGGCTCGCTCGTGGAGTCTTATGCGTTACCTGTTTACGGTAGAACGGACGTAACATGTCCTTTTTGAAAAGGTTGATTTTCGCCATCAAGGCAAGATGTCACATTTGATTTGTTAATATTGATTTTAAGGGGTGAAATAAGTCCTCGGATAGGAACCCCTTCGGGTAGTACCCAATTCTTTATCTCAAAATATTTATTTTGAAAATTGTGTGCCGAATACAGTTATGTCTTCGTATTGAAAGACGAGTATCGAGACCACACACTCTAAAATGAGCATCCTAATACTCGAAGAGGAAAAGGTCTTCACCTAATCCTCTCTCTTTAATTCAATACAAAGAGAACATATTCTCTTATTAAGGAAGTGTTTTGATTTTAGATGGTAAGTGCTTCACGACAGTGAACCCTAAAGGTAATGTCAAGCACTCGAGATAGGAGAAGGCCTTCGCCTAACCACTCCACGACCATCTAAGTTTATTAAGAAAATGTTTGAAAAAGCACTTGGTACAAGACCAAGGTTTTTGGACACAAGGAGATAAAATAAAGAGAGAAAAAGATTTTTTGAAAGAATGGGTGGTGAATATATTTACGTCTTCGTATTGAAAGACGAGTATCGAGACCACACACTCTAAAGTGAGCATCTTAATACTCGAAGAGGAAGAGGTCTTCATCCAATCCTCTCTCTTTAGTTCAATACAAAGAGAAGTTTTTAAAATGAGCACTTGGTACTAGACCAAGGTTTTTTTGACTTTAGAAGAGAATGAAAATGAGAAATGAAATAGAAACCGAAATGAAATCGAAAAGAAAATGGCCTCATATTGATCAAGATTTTGAATCGATTGAAGGAAATCAAGTAATCATGATTTTTGTTATATCATTGGCCAAAAAAATAAAGAAAATGGGCTCAAAGTGAAAGTGAAGCCGGTCTCATCTAAATAAGGATTTTAGATCGATAAATTGAATACCTTTTTAATTAGATTTTCATTGACCGATAAAATAAACAAAAACGGCCTCAAATAAATCAAGATATTTAGTGACTTGCAATAAATCAATAAAATCAAGAACTTTTAAGGTCATAAGCCCAGAATAACGAAGAATAAAAAATGGAAACCTAAAGAAAAAGCAGTGAGATTAATTGAGTAAACTTAGAATATGTTAAAAACTAATAATGTAAAAAAAAGTTAAGAAATAAAATTAATTAAAACAAAAACACCCAAGAGGGGTGCACATGTGGATGAAGGCGGGTACGCAAGAAAACAGCCTCATGGGCTACACAGCCCAGTAACAAACCGTCTTAGTTCAAAACAAACAACAACTCTTAAAATAAAATAAAATTACTAATCCCAATGACTCGGTCAAACAAAAAGAAAAGTGAAACTTGTACAGCAACAACAGTAGGCTCGGTGGAAAAGGAAAAGTTGAAAACAATCAAATAATCACTTATTCATAAGCATCCTAACTTCAAATCAAAGAAAATGTTTTCCTTTAAGAGCACCTTGAAGGCTGCACGGTGCATCAGGCCACAAAGCAACAAAACAAATCGATTCCCATTTCGAAACAAACAACAACGGCACAACGACCTTACCGCCGTGAAATCCTCCGCCCTTTCTCCGACTCTCTCTACTCGAACTCTCACAGATCTCTCTCTTGCGATCTTATTCTCTCATCTGGGATCAATGGCAGCAACGAGGTTGCGGTCGTGGTTCAAGATAGAAGGTATGTGTGGTGGTGGTTGTTGAAGGCGTCAGTGCGGATGGTTTCACGGAAGATTTGAGAATAGGTTAGTTTTACGGTGATGGTTGTTGATTTGGATTAGTGGGGTTATTTGGATTTTGGCGGTGATGGAAGAGTAACTGGGTTGTGGTGGCGAACTGTTCGGAAAGACGGTGGTAAGCGATGGGCAGAGGAAGCTGGGATTGAATGAGGGAGGAAGGCTTTGTGGCGGTAGGTTGAGAGATTAATGGTGGCGGTGGAAGCTTCGGAGTTGTTGGTAGCGGGCGATTGAGGTTTTGAAGAATGATGAAGATTTGGTTTTGGGTTCGTGTTTATTGTTGTGATTCTGTGAAGAGTTGAATGGGCTGAAGGTGTTTTTCTTATTGTTGATGAAGGCTTGTGAGCAATTGATGATGAACAAGGGAACAAGGGCGATGGATGGTTTGATAGGGTGAAAAAGCTGAAAGCAAGTTGGGTGAGGTTATTTTAAAAGGTTCAGTAGCAGGTATGCGCTTCCGTTTTCTCTTTTCTTTTTGTTGTTTTTGTTTGTATTTTGCAAAGAATTTTCAAAATTTTCCTCCTCTTCTCAATCGTTTTCTCACTGTCCATCCCTTCAATTCGGCTCCTTCTCCTTTTTAATAACTTAACAACTTGTGGATTAAGTCTTAGATTTGTCTTGTTGTGACTGAGTAGTTATTTTCAAAACACATGTCTGGCAGGTTGTTGTTGTCTTAGAGTGGAAGGCTTTTGCAGGGAGGTTATTGAGTTGTTGTGTAAATGTCGCTGTTGCTCGTTTGCAGGTTTGGCATGTCTCTTGGTTTATTGATGGTGGGAGAAGGTTGTTTTGTTGCAAAAATGGGCAATGCGTGTGCAGAGTTTGGTAGCAGGGTCCTTTGTTTCACAAAAGGGGCAAGGCGTGGAGAGTGACAGCGTGGGAGTATGTTGACTAAAGATAATTTTTGCTGAAATTTTCTCTTTTGCACTTGTACTATTTTTGTTTTTTTGTAACTTTGGAAAAGAGATGGTCTTAAAAGAAAAAAAAGTGACAATGGGCTTTTATTGTAATTTATGGATTATTTATTTTTTGGTAGAAACTTGTGATAAAAATGGGCTTTGAAAGCAATATGGAGTTTGTTGAATTTATAGAATAATAATGATGTAAAATAAAATGGACAAATGGTTAAAAATGGGCTTGTGAACTTTAATAGATTTGAATGGATTAAAAAGGTTATTGAAAATGAAATGGATTTTGGTTTGGATATGAAATGGAAAATTGGATAATTAAATGGATATTGGGATGAAATTGGTTTTTTTTTTATAAAAATGGATAATGGAAAAAATGTGGATGATGTGGATAAAAAGAAATGGATTTTTATGGATATGGAAATGGTGTTGGATAATGGATACAAGAATGGAGAATGGTTTAGAAATATAGGTTAAAAAGAAATACAAAGAATTTGGTTTAGAATATGGATTAGGAAAAATGGATAAATAACAAAGTGGATAGAAAAAAATGGTTACGGGAATGGATGTGAATTTTGTACTGTGCCTCCACACTTGAACAACACTAAACCTTGACAAGCGACCTTGAATGCCACAATTCTTGAATTAAATCGAAGAAGAACTTCCTTGAATCAACTTTTAAGTAATGACTCCACAATCTCGAATTCGTTTTAACATGGTTCTGATTGAACAATAAATCTGACGAATCCTGACAAGCCTGATGAATCTTGATGAGGAGTTAAGACAATTAGAACTCAACCCTTGCTTCGAACTTGAATGGAAGAACCTCAAAGCAAATAGGAAACCCTGATTCAAAGAACCTCCTGATCCCATGTCTCAGAAGACCAATGCAACGTATGATTATGATTATGACCTAATGGGATGCATAGATGATATGATATGATATGCAAGGCTAGGGTTAGGGTGAAAATGAGGGTGTGACACCTGCTGACCATCGTCTTCCTCATGGTCGGAGCCATCTGTTTGAGACTGTTGGGTAGTAGTCTTTGTTGGCGAAGGGGGAGCTGTTTCAAATTCAGGTTTGTTAATTTCACCTAGTGAACTCATTCCAGAGCCCAAGTCAGAAGTGGGATGGTATGTAGGCTCACCTCGACTATTCAGAATAGTGGCTGGGGAAGGAGGCTTATCCACCATTGGTTTGAGCCACTTGCATCAACCTGAATCAAATCGAAGCAAATCAGATCAAAAGGAAACAAGGTAAACAAATGGGCACTTTAAAAAGTGAATTGATAAGTTACCTTGACACCTTCAGCATCAGGGCTAGAATTATTGCTTTTAGCATGATCCGCAGCTGGTTTAGAGGCAGCCCTAGGGGAGGCTGCTGCAGCACCACTGGTAGTGGTTGTCTTTTTGGGGACCTTAGTCGTTATAGGCTCAGATTAACCACCAGCAACATCTGTTTCTTGGCTTGGTTTCGTCCTTTTCTTTATCTTTAAGTCTTCAGGAGGAGATTGGTTATCATCCTCCGAATCAATAACAATTCGGGCAGTGCCCCTCTTCGACTTCCTCTAAGGTGTCGGAGGTAGTTTGCGGGAAGCCTGAAATAATGAGAAGCATTAAGGGAAAGAAAGACTAATCAATGAAAGGAATAGGTGTGTGACGTACCTTGCTGCCTTCATCCTTTGCTTCGACCAGTTGATGAGGTGTGCTCCTTTTGGGTACAGCTGCAAAAACAAACAAAGTTACCACAGGTCAATAATGATAAAGTTCGAACAAAAGAATACAAGATCGAAGGATCCAAACCTTCATGTATTTCGGATTTAATGCGAACATCTTCGATACTCATATGAAGGTGTCCTTTGAAACTGTCTAGCGTATGCTTAGTCGGAACCACCCGCTGAGCCTTGGGTTTTGATTGTTGTCGAAGGATTTTTATTGAGTCCCCACAGATGAACCAGTTTGGAAATGGAGGGGCAAGAGCCACTCCAAAATCAGCGGTGGGCAGTCGAGGAGTCTTCGGAGGAAACAGTTCAAAAGCAACTGCATAACATTTCTTAGGAGGAACGTATGAAGGAAGTTTCAAACTCTCCATTTTCTTTAAAAATTTCTCCTTCAGCGTAACTGCGGCATCACGGACGGTTTGACTAATATCATTTGGTCGATAAACAGTTTCAAAGTACTTTTGGAAGGCTTGAATCTCTTTAATATGAGTGGATTTACCTTTCTTGACCTTCTCCTGCACATCAACAAAAGCTTGATCAATCAACTGAGAGAAGCTAGAAACATCGAGGAACTCTTCAGTATAATGCTTTGACCACCAGTCGTGGAACTCTTGGGTGCAGAGATGAGAGGGTTCAAAGTAGACAGGAGTAAGGAGTGATCTGTGAGCGTGGCGAGTGAGGTGTGTCGAACTCTCTATAGCATCATAGCTAGTGTGGGGAAGGATCACATGGACCTTCTTCTCGTACAGGCATTTGGTTAGAGTTTGGTCCAAACCAAATTGTCGAGAGACAAGATTTGGTTGGTAGGCCATTAAAGCTGTCTGGCCACTTAGCAGGTTGAGTCGATGAACGATGAGTCGGGGGATTAGGAATGCCTCCCAGACACGCTTCAATTCTTCTTGAATGAAGGGGGAAAGGGCCTGGTAAACCATTCAGGACCATATTATCGTTCAACAAAGGGGGCCATCCTTGGTGTGAATTCATAACGCTTGGCAAACATCTTGATGAAGCCAGAGAAGGATGCCCTAAGTGTCTGCCCTTCTTCGTTAGGGGTTAGCAGTACCAGTTAAGTCCATTCGACTTGTGTCTCTTTGATCTCTGCAGCTTCTTCATCCACGGTCCCTTTGTTAGGGAGACTAGCCTCAAAGGTGGCATTAAGCCAAAGTTGGAGCAGCCAAAAGGGTCCTGACAGCAAGAGGTTCCCGTTGCTTTCTTGATCTTTCAGGCGACCAACACCTTCACTTAAAGATTCATACAAACTGGCCAATATCATTTCACTCAGGCAAATGCCTTGATTAAGGTGCAGTTGGTTGGCCAGAGTTAAGTATTTCCTGGCCACTTGCAGAGATTTGGTGCAAAATACACAACGAGACAGCCACATAGCCAGAAATGCTATGTGCTCTTAATCTTCGACTATGTCAGTTTGTTTATCATGGTAGTGATTTATGAAATGGGTGTAAGTGTGTTTGGTGGTTGAAAACTCTATGGTGTCTTGAGCATCTACCTCAGGGTCATAAATTAGTCCATGTGGTTTTAGCTCTATAATAGCAGTTATGTCGAAGAGGGTGGGTGTCATCATCCCATAAGGGAGGTGGAAAGTATAATGGGTGCTATCCCAGAAATACAAAGACGATGCTAATAAAGTCGGACAGTAAGCAGGACCTGTCTTCGACATCATAATCAGGTCATAAATCCCTAAATCCTTCCAAGTTTCTGCTTTGACTTTCTCTACTTTGGTTAGCCAGTTCAAGTAGAGGTCAGCGTCCTTGAAATATGGGGTTTCCCTAAATAACCTAGACCCATCATTCAAGTACTTTAAATCTATGTTTGTTAGGGCTACATTATCATGAGGCTCAGCGGTTACCCTAGCCTTATCTTTTGTGCTAAGGGTTTAGTTTTACGGTATGAAGGAAATAAGTCACTAATGGCTGCATAATCTACACCTATAGTAGACAAAGGACCAGACATCGCTAATGGTTTACCAAAAACAGTAATAGGAATCAATACCTGGGATTCGTAGATATGCCTTTTTTCTTCCTTGAGAGGTTCAGGGATGAACTGCTGATTCTTCACCACTTTGGGTCCACTCAATGTAGCAAAGGGAGGAAGTAGTGGCATGCTCTTTGGCCCTTTGGCTTTCTGACTTTTCTTTGGGTTTTGAGTGATGATGTTTGAGGACGCCATTGTTGAAAACTTGAAGAAAATGGGTTTACTGAAGGTGAAGGGTTGAAAGTTTTTGAGAGAGAAGAAAGTGCGTAGTGAGTACTTTGGAGTTGGAAAAGTAAAAATGGTTTCTAAAGAAACTATTTATAAAATATTTGGAAACACTAAAGGTCACTAATCATCATTAAGGGGCTAAAAGCTAGTGGGACACGCGTCCTCCCAGGAGCAAAAGTAGGGGCGATAACAGTTACTACCTATGCCCACGATTTCCTAGACTCTAGGAGAGGTGATGATGGTTTAGGATTTGATGTGATTTCTGAGGAGATGTTTTAGATATAATCATAATTGGATATGACGTCATAAAAGTGATTGAAAATAAACTGAACAGTTTCTTGAGACGTGGGTTAGTCGGTTATGTTAACACCCATGTAGGGTCGAAAGATGGCGTCGAATGGACACTATCAAAAAATGACCTTTCCTTCAGTACTGTAGAAAAGGACATTTTTGGGGGGCAATTTGTTTGCTCATAAATTCGACGCCTGTATTAAGTTGGAGGAATTAGTTGGTAATAATTCAATAGTCAACTTATATATTAATATATGTAAACATTTTATGACATGTATACCTTATCCCATGAATCAACAATGCCGGCAAGGACAATGTTTAACATGTGTTTCATGACATAATAACCACACTCGTAACTCCCGGGTTATTTCCTTGTCTACAAATTTAAGCAAAAATGACATGAATACAACCACACATTAATGTAAATGAAAGAAACATAATCGTACCACTTACTTTAGGACAGATCCATCTGGGCTTTCTTCTAACATTGTTCATCATATTCACTTGCTCCACAACACTGTACATTGAATTTGAATTAAACATATTACATGATAAACTAATTAAAATGTCAAAGAAAATGAATTAAGCATACACTTATGAATTAATCATATCTTTCATTTTGTTTTTCAGTGGATCATGCAAGTGTTGGCTCATAAATTCGACGCCTGTATTAAGTTGGATGAATTATTTGGTGTTAAAACTCTTTGAAGAGGCCCAAAGGAGCGTTTGACTCGATTTTCATATTGAACTCATGTCGAAGATGCTTGTATAAGGAGAGGATATGCTTGGGACTTAGAAATATTTCCAAGAATTTGGAAATAACCTTCGACCGATATTATTGATGATGTCCAACGCTAAGGGATTCAAATTCAAATAAAGGAGGGAGTAGTTATTCTGGTCCGCTCCTGAAAAAGACAAGTGGCGCACATCCAAGGGGCAGAAGCATGCAGTGAGACACTTGTCATGTGTTAATTGTTTTAGGAAGTTAACAGCAGTTAGTTTTATTATTATAAATAGGAGATCTAGCAATAGGATTCGTGTGTTGTGTTCACTTTGTATAAGTTACTCCAAATTTATTCAAAGTATCCGCGTGTAGAGAAAAGAGGCTTGTGAGAATGTACGTGATGTAAACACCATTTTATTTTTCAATGCAATTTACTTCAGTCTTTCATTAATAATTTATCTTTTACTTTACTGCAAGTTACGTTTCAGCATTGTGTCTTACCTTTATATTTTCAACCTTTATATTTTTAGACTTTCGTTGATGCCTTTAGCTTTTTCGACTTAAAGTTCTTGTACATCTTTTAGAAACCACATCTTAGATAAACTTCTCTTTATGAACACTGTCGAAGTGTTTAGTTATTTAGAATTTACTTTAGATCAATTGTTAGCACATGTCCTAGGATCAATCTGATCGATCCTGTGAGTCACCAAAGTTAGATTTGGAAGATCAGGGGTTATTTACCAATTTTCACGGTAAACAGCAAGGAACACAGAAAAGTTATCGTATTCGTCCTAAATAATATGAGGATCAATTGCCAATGACCACTGAATAAACAAGAGCATATATAGGTTAATGGTATTTGCTAAAATAAAACTAAATATAGAATACATAAACATCAATTCAAAAAATACTTACGTGCAGAGGAATGGTGCTAAGCAACATTATTTTCCTCCCACATTTAACCGTGTTTTCAAGTACTCTCGAATATCTTTTGGTTCATTAAAAGCCCAACGAATAAAAAGTGGATCCAAGGTTCCGTAAGTACTCAATTTATTCAACTCTATACAAAGACAGTGAATGTACCTAAATGGTTAAAGAAAATGAATAAATTAGGGGCGATGTTCTATAAATGATAATGTTCTATAATGACATGTATATTAACTATATATACTTACGTGCACCAAACTTGCAATATCCCGATGTCCAACCACTTATACCCACCAAGAAAATCCCTTACATCATCAGGATTATAATAGAATAAACCCAAACATGGACAATGTTCTAGCGGGAGATGTTGCGCTTCCTTAATCACCGCAACTTTCAAGTATAACATTGTGATTTCATTTGGATTAGGGTCCATTATATCATTGCGGTTACCCGCAGGGGGGGATGGACTGAACAATTACTTCCTTTTGTAGAAGCATGACGTACAACACTTCTACTAGGAGTTCGATCATCATAATCACCATCAATATTACGGTGATCTTCATTTATCCATTGTTCCAAGTTTTCACTTAATCTCTACATCATAATATTCAATTAAAACATAAAACAAAAAAAGCACAATATATATCATACATTTCCGATAAAACACTAACATCTCAAGTAAAGTACATACCGAATACAACTCTTGGAACCTTTCCATATCTTTCTCCCTTTTTTCCTCCTCCTCTTCTAACATTCTCCTTTGTTCTTCTAATTGCTTCTCAAAATTTTCAATCTTTTGTCTTTGTGCAATAATTTCTGGGCTTTCGATACTTTTTCTTTGAGACCCGAAGAATGACCTCAAGCCGACACCTTCTCCAATAGCACGGACACGCCCACCATGCTCATCTGTTCCGATAGCTTCTACTAATATGTCATGTCGTGCTTACAGAACAAATGTGCCTTCACGGGCTGCCTCAACCAACTTATCCTACACAACATGAGAAATTTACATATATTGTTACCAACGAATTTAAATAAAAAATAATATAAGCACCACAAATCATACTTACAATTTTTTCGGCAACTACTCTTGACGCCTCAGAGGTGTACTCTCCATCTAGTCTTAATCGAGCCCTCTTCCATTTCTCATGTCTTGAAGGTGGAGATGGGATGCGATCATCTCCTGTTTCTGATTGTATTTCAAGTATGATTTTTTTCTCAAGATTCCTATAACCCCCATGAGACAATCTATGGGGATACATGTTCTTGGCCTTATTGAGTATTCTGACTTCGCTTTTAACGTGTTATGAACATAGTGAAAAAAATATATGATTAGTATCTATAACTCATTAGCATAACATTATTGGTTACATGAGAATAGTACTAACCTTAAATTCCTCAGAACGACGTATCTTTACAAAACTTTTCCATTGCTTCTTCGATATAAAACTATATCGAATCCATGGATGAGCAAGACCGCTCTTAGGCCTCCTAATGCAGTCAGCCGTGAGTTGTGCCTTAAATCCCCTCCAATGAGTACCAGCATATGATATCCACTTTTTTTTTCAAATTTGATTCATCGGTAAACTCAAAATTCAACTACATTTAAATCAATATATAAGCATGTATTAGAAATTATAGATATTGATATCGCCGATATATGAAAATTATAGTATGTAATACCTTAACATCAGTCCATATGCTTTCTTTGACCTTATTATCAACTTGTTTCCAATCATCAATCAATATACTGACCTTGCTACATTCAAGGAACAAAACATAACTCTTAAAAATAGAGTAGTGTTGAGAATCCACTACTCTGTAAATCGAATCAAACTGGATAGGAATTTTTTCACCTGATGAGTTCTGGACAGATGTGAATTGGGGCATCATTGCGACACCTCTTTGTGATCTTTTCATTTGACTTTCAGTTGTTTGAGTATCATTGTCTAACATCTCATTTGTTTGAGTTTCTTCGCTGGTTTCTGATGAAGAACTCAACAAGGTCGACATCTTAGTTCAAAAACAACAAAAACAACAACATAAACAACAAGAACATAAACATCAACCACCAAATAAAACAACAACAACCACAACAATGACAAATGAAGTTTACTGTAGATGCATGGGGAAAAATATTTTACGTACCCTAAACGTGATGACTAAGTAAATGATGTTGGTGTTGGTGATGGCGTTTTCTTCCTTCCTTGTGGTGATGACATTGTTGTTGTTGTTTTCCTTCTAGACAGTAACAACTTGGTTGATCGTGATGGTCTTGTCAACTTGGTTGACGATGATGACGACAATGGCAAATGCACAGTGAAGTAGGAATGATGGTGTTTTGGATGAAATCATGTAATGTTTCACAGTATTGAACGTTAGGGTTTTGGTTGAAATCGTGTATTGTTTCGTCTAGTTTCTATTTGCAATGGAAAAAAGGATACTGAAGAGACAAGCTAACTAGGAGTTTATAATATTATCACGCTACCACAACGGCCAATACTTGCAACTATAATGATATTTTACTTTCATGGTGAAATTTCATAAAAAAACGCCAGAGTATTAACAATTAAAATTTTTAAATAAAAAACAAAATATATCACAACGGTTGTAAATATCAACCGTAGTCATAAACTTTAAAGTTTTTTATTTAAAAATAATTAAAAATGAATAGGCGCGACTTAACAACGGTTGACTCTTCAACCGTCGTCTTAAACGTTTAAGTTTTTTATTTAAAAATAAATAAAAATCAAAAGGCGCAACTTAACAACGGTGGAACTTTTGAACTGTCGTCATAAAATTTTAAGTTTTTTATTTAAAAATAATTAAAAAAGAAAAGGCGCCACTTAACATTAAAGGAATAACATATATGAGGGCCCTGAGGTTCAAACCCATGAAAGCTTGAGGTTATCACAACGATTGGCTCCTTAACCGTTGTTATATACAAATAATTTTTTATCAAAAAACAATAATATTATGATAGCGTCTTAGTTTAGAGATGTCACAACGATGCAGGGAATAAGCGTGGTGACCATGGCGTTGTTCTTTACACGCTTTGTAGTAGTGGGGCTTCCTTTCTTTCAAAAGCTCATACGAAGTTTTGTTTAGAATAGGACGGATGAGCACCCTATTCAAAACATAACAAGTCGTACTAATGGAATTGACCCAAAATTATTTAGGAAAACCACTCTCATTAATCATAGTTCTTCCTAATTCTTCCAAAATTTGATTTTTACGTTCCACTACCCCGTTTTGTTGAGGAGTACGTGGTGCAGAAAAATTATGATCAATCCCATTTATCACAAAATTCTTCAAAGAGATGATTTTCAAATTCACCTCCATGATCACTTCGGATTGTTACAATGCTTGTGTTCAATTTGTTTTGAGAGAGCTTGGCAAACTTCTCAAAAGCAGAAAAAGTATCGCTCTTACTTGCTAAGAAAATAGTCTAACAAAACCTAGAGTAGTCGTCTACAATCACAAAACCGTAGTAGTTACCACCTAAGCTTTTAATCCTAGATGGTCCAAAGAGGTCCATATGGAAGAGTTCAAGGGGACTCGTTGTTAAAACAATATTTTTAGACTTAAACGAGATCCTTGTTTGCTTCCCCATTTGGCACGCATCACATAAGTGATCCTTTGAAAATTTGATTTTGGGTAAGCCGACTACTAGATCCTTAGAGACTACTTTATTTAGCAAATCGAATTTGACATGCGCCAAACGCCTATGCCATAACCATGAATCTTAACTCATGGTGACAAGACATTTGTCACTACTCAACGGTACCTCACTCAAGTCAAGCATATAGATGTTGTTAACCCTCAGGCCTTTAAAAACATCCTCCTTCTTATCACTATTTTCAATTATGCAACAATCTTTTGAAAAGGAGACTTTATAACCCTTGTCACATAATTGACTAATGCTAATTAGGTTGTGTTTAAGACCCTCAACTAATAGCACGTCTGAGATAGTAGTAGAATAGGGATTACCTACACTACCTTTTATGAGTATTGCCCCTTTGTTGTTGTCTTCATAGATCACAAATCTCTTCTTCTTTGCCACAAAGTCAATGAATAGGGAAATGTCTTCCGTCATGTGTCTTGAGCATCCACTATCAAGAACCCATCTTCTCTCTGTGGACTCAAGACATTGTACCTACACAATCTAACAAGGGAATTAGGTGCCCAATTTTTATTGGGTCCTTGGTTGTGAGTGAATCTTTGGTTGCATTTGGAAAACCATTGGTAAATTCCTTTAAGAACTAAAAACCTCCTAAAGCGACATTTGGCAATGGTATGACCCCTCTTGCAACAATACAAGCAAGTAAGATTAACATTGGTGTCACTTTTGTTAACTTGATCTCTAATCACATAAGTTTATTTTTGGTAGGAATTATTCATGCTTTTCTTAAAATGTGATCGATCAATAGAAAAAGTGACCTTAGGTTCTAAAGCCTTGTCAAGTTTGGCTTTAAGAGTTCTCACCTCTTTTTGCCAAATATGACAAGTTTCACAATCCCAATTTAACCAAATACTCTTGTCTTCCTCAACTTTTGCTTTTGTTGCTTCCACCATAGAATTCTTGAGAGCCTCTAATTCCTTTTCGGTATTAGAGATCTTTTTCTCCAAATGAGAGAAAATTTGTTTATTTGAAGATAAACGTTTAAAGGCTTCTTTAGCCTCATAGTGTAAAGTATCAAAAGCATGTTGTAATTCATAATGAGACATTTTATTATAGTGTTCATATTTAGCATGTCTTACCTTTTACTTCTTCTTTTGATGAGCAGAGAGACAAAGGTTGACAGACTCTTCTTCATCACTTGAGCTATCTTCACTAGACGACTCACTATCGCTTTCCCAAGCAATGTAAGCTCTTCTAGGTTTACTTTGTTTCTTTTGTTGACGATTCTTTTCCTTCCCCTTGTCCTTCTTCATCAATGGACAATCCGGCTTATAATGGCCGACTTTTCCATAATTGTAGCAAGACCCTTTTGTTTTACCACTCTTGTTTCCTTCATTCTTGGAAGACCTTGTTTGTCGTTGAAAGTTGACGAGATTCTTTTTCGAATGTTGAATGTCATTTTTCTTTATATAACGATTTTATCGCCTCACAAACAGCCCCATATCTTCATTCGTATCTTCATCATCATCACTCGATTCACTATCACTTAGCTCTTTTGCGGAGGACATTGAGCTAGAAGCCTTTAGAGCTACTGACTTCTTTTCCATGTCTTTGGTCTTCTCTTTCTTTTCTTTTTTCTCATATTGGTCGAGACTAATGGGCACTTGCTCATGTTCCTCAAGCTTTCCAAATAAAGTTGTGATGTCCAAAGTCATGAGGTCATTGGCTTCTTTTATGTCCGTGACCTTTGGTTGCCACTCCCTAGTAAGACACCTCAAAATTTTATTAGTAGCAATGTCATTGGAAACTGGTCTCCCAAGTGAGTTTAGTCGATTGATTAAATGAGTAAATCTCTTTTGCATATCGGCAATGGTTTCACCCACTACAAGAAAACTGCGATTTAGCGTCAGCCAAAAGCCCTCGCTAACAGGTTAAAAATCAATGCTAATGCATGTTAGCGATGGCTTAGCGTCGGTGTCGGGACGGACATCTTAAAGCTTGTAGCAAAGCATAATCACGAGTCGTCGCTAACGTAGCGTCGGTTATGGTGACGCTAGTGTGACGGTAAAATACTCAAACCGACGCTAGTTTATAATTTTTTATAAGTAGCGACGGCTGTTGTCGACATAAGGTTCACATAGTGGCGGTTTAAAGAGACACTTAAACAATCTTTTCATTGCATTAGCGTCGGTTCTAGGTGTAACACCCCAAAATTTTCCTTGTTGTTTTTAGCTAACTGGCTTATGTTTCTTTGCATTTCTTGCATTAGCATTTGTGCATAGCATTGGTTCTTAGCATGGGATCAAGGTACTTGGTTCATATCAATGGAGTCTCAAGTCTCAAGGTGGTTTGAGGAATTCATCATATCATCATAAGGTCAAAAATGGCAAAGGATTTCAAGTGAATCTTTCTCTCCTAATCAGATGGTCCAAATTAGGGTTTTGACCCAAAAGACTTCTTGAAGGGCTTTGTGGATTCAAGCATGTTCTTATGATATTCCATATGCTCACAAGTACTCATGGAGGAAGACTTGGCTAGTGATTCATTGTGGAGGATTTTCAGTGGATCAGTTACTTGTGAAGTAAGCAAAAGTCAACAGTGAGAAAGGAAAGTCAACCATGGGTTTTCAAGGGTTCAAATCATGTTTCCCAAGTCCATGTACCTTTATTTGGTCAAGTAGTAGCATGGAATACATCATTCTTCAAGAATCAAAAGTTTGTGCAAAAGTTACTAAATTTGGAAAATGACCTATAATGAGAACTTTCCATTTTTGGCAATTTTTCCACCACATTCAACTTGACTTTTCATCATCAAGGAAGCTTCAAATGAATTTTCCTCCGACATGAAAGTTGAAGATCTTTTTCTCCCATTTCCAAAAAGTACTAGATGGTTTCCATATCATTTGTAGAACTCAAGTTATGGTCAAAATAATGCAAGGTGCTTTTAAGGGTTTTCACATGTACCACTTTTTCCACCTTTTGCATTTTGGTACAAATTGACTTGTAATTGGTTCTATTGGTTCATGTCACATTACAACATCCAAGTACACCTCATGAGGATCATTTTTGGCCTTTGAATCAAGTCATTTCATGCCATATTCATCACTTATTTCACATTATACAATTTTGCAAGATGGATTGAAACTTGCAAACCAAGACATTTCAAGGTCCAATTCCAATCCATTTGTGATCAGCAAAGGAAGTGTGAGTGATTCATCATGAAAGGCATGGGAATGCACGTGTGTATTAGTGGTGGTATCACTAATTGCATTTTTGCAAAACACTCCAAAACTCATTAACCAAGGGATTAACCAATTGCTAATCACGATCAGTGGACTAATGGAATGTATATAAGCTAACTCATGCCTTCACAGCTAGGTCATGCACTCCTATTTGTTCAGAATCTCTTTTTCTCACCAAAACTTTCTCTCTTCGAAACTCTCTCATCTCAAGGGTTTCTGAAGAAATTTTTTCATATTCTTGATCTACACACTTGGTAGAGTAAGAATCCACCATTGTTTTGAGCTAAGAGCAAGGTTTTCAGCAAGTACATTTCAAGTTGGTTCAAGTTCAAAGTCTTAGATCCAGCCTATTTCAAGCCTCTATTTGCATTTATTTTGCAAATAGAGCTCAAAAGAGGAAGATCTGCAGCTTTTGGAAGGAGTTCTTGGTGTAATTCGAGCTCTGCAACTTTCAGGTTAGTGTGATTTTCACCATCATAGAACTCATTTTTTTGGTGTGCATAATGATTTATGATGTTCACTGATGATGCTGATGTATTTTGTTTTGATTTTGGACGTGTAACATGTGTGTATTTTGAGTTTGAAAGTTTTGAATCTAAACTTCTTCTCCTCGATTTGCTTTGTGTGTTAATGATCTGGTGAAACTAATGTGATATTCTTAATCCTTGTGAAATTCTGATAAGTTTGATGTACTCATGATTGATTTCTGGAAAATTTTTGGTTGAGACTCACCGGAGAAGGTGACCGGAGCTAGGGCTCCGGCACCTGGTTCATGTTCAGTCCGGCGACGGTTTTAGAGGTGGAAGATGCAATCCCACCGTTCATTGCTTTGATCCAATGGTCCATGCGTTGCCACATTTTATTAAAATCTGTTTTTATTTTATTGGTTGAGTGTTATTAATCCATGCTAGTTACCATGTGCCACGAATCTGGGTCGTTGATCTTGCATGTTGTGTGATCTGATGATTCATTTGTATGCGTGTGATTAATCTGACGGTTGTATGCGTGCCAACACATTAAATTTGTCATGTGCCTTTCACGTGTTTACTTTTTAAATTCTGAGTGATTTAATGTGCGCGTGTGTACATTGATTATGGTGTGCGTGTAGATCTGTGCCTCTTATCATGATTACATGTTGCTTTTGTTGACTTGAGGTGGAGCGTTAGATTGATCTTATGGTTGATAGTGAGTCAATTTGGTTGACTGAGTCCTTTTTTTGTTTGGCTGCACTGATTGTTTTTATTTTGGACTGGGCTTGCTTTTCCCACCCCCTGTTGAGTCCATTTTGGTTGTTGAACGTGTTTGGGTTGCTGATTACACCCCTGGGCTCTTTTTCTTTCTTTATTTTATTTTTATTGCATAGTTTCTCATTTTTATTTGTTAAAAATAGTTTCAAGCATCAAAAAATTATGAAAAAATTCATGGAGCATGTTTAGGATTTTATAAAAATTTTCCAAATTTTATTTTCCATTTTTATTTTATTTTTAGCATCTGAATTAATTGTTGCTTTAATTTATTTTAAATTGTTTCAATTGTGCACACTCTGCCTTGCTGATTTTATTTCTCATCATCTATGAAACATTTTGAACCCATTATTTTTGCATTATTTCATCAACATATTGAAGTGAATAAAAACATTTTTCTCATATTTTTAAACTCTTTTCATATTGCATTTTGGTCACTCTCTTTTGCATATTAGTTCATAATTCCCATGTGACTTTGCATGATTGATTGAAGGACTTATCTTGTGAATTTTTGCATGAGTTTTTAATATGATGTTTTTCCATGGTTGAGGTATTTTGAGAATTAATTTGGTAATTTTATAAGATGATTTGCTAATTGTTTGATTGCTCTTTGTTTGAGGTCTTCTTTTGTGCACATCTTTGATCATGCTTGATTGCTTGTTTGAGAAGGCACTTGTGCCATTAGTTGGGATTGCTTATTTGAATTTATAAACCATGTTTGAATCATTATAGGTCACTTTATTGTAATTATAGGTCATTGGTGTGAGGTTGTTGCATATTTTGCGCACATGTTCAATGTTTGATTTACATGCCTCTTTTTGACTTATCTTCTCACTTCTTCTCATCTATTCCTCTTCTTGGTTTGTGTTTGGTTTGTGTATGCCATGCCATATCTATTCTTTGTATCTCATGTGATGTATGTTTCTGACCTTGGAGCTTTGCATTCATGTCATATGCTATTCATGTTTCATTTTGCATCCTTTAGCATGTTTCATTTACATGCTTCTTTCTTCTTCTTCTAATGATTCTTAATGCTTGGATGCTTGCTTGTATGCCTTATGTGACACTTGTATAGCATGTTTAGGCACATGTTTAGGTCATCCACATTCTGAATTTGATTTTATTTGAAGCATTCTTGCATGATCACCTTGCATATCCACTCATTCTTCTTCTACTCCTTCTTTGATGACTTTCTTGTATGTTTTGCCATTTGTTTGCATTCTCTTTGCTCGAGTTTGTTTGGTAAACATTATGGGTCACCTCTAAGGTGTAAATTCTGACTTGGATGAGTTTCATTTGGTTTGTAACCATTTCTCTTTGGGTTGTGACTTGTTTGGGTTTCATTTGTCTTATTGTTGCTTATGTTTGTTTTTGCTAACCATGTAGGGGCTAATGGTAAGTGAATGGGATGTGGATAGTTATCCACATTCTAACTTCTCCTTTCTCTTTTAAGCTTTCATACTTATGTTTGCTTTAGCATTTACGATGCTTATTTCTTTTCTCTCACTCTTTCTCATCCCATGAATCTCAAGACTTGATTAAGTCTTGGATTCTTTTCCCTTAGAGCTACCTAGTCCAACTTAATTTTTGATTAAGCTTGGAGTAGGATTAACATTAGGTTTTACGTAGTCGTCTCTCCTAACCTCACTAACCATAGGATACCCATGCATGATAACATTAGGACTCTTAGTTTCCCCCTAGAGTTTCATTTGTGTTTCCTCTCTTCTCATCTCAAAACTTCTTGAAAACACTTAATAAGGATAAAGTGTATTGTGCACGAACCTTAAGCGTGGGAAGTGAGGAGTGAGGGGTTTCCCTTCATTCTTCTAGGGTACCTAGTGTATGTCCTGTTGGGGACGATACGCGAAGTATTCGTTCCTATGTCATAGACTTTGGTGCAATGCAAGTTATGAACTAACTTAAAATACTTCTGTCTAAAAAACAAAAAACAAATTCAAATCTTTTTATCCTTCGGGATTGTTGGGTTTCAAACTTCTTTTTTTCAGAAAAGAGCTCGTCGCTCACGTAAAAAACACTTACCCATTCGTGGTCGTACCCACGAACTACATTAGCTCTGATTCCTCTCTCTCGTCCGATTGAGGATATGTAGGCACAAGACAACGATTGTCTTGGCGAGCAACCTTCCCCCAGTTCCCGTCCGAACTACGTTGACTCTGACTTTCCCATTGCACTGAGGGAGTACGTAGGCCTAGGACAATGATACCGTCCTATCGAGTCACTTCTTTTCCTTTTCTTCTTCGTTTCTCCATTCTTTCTGTTCTCGTTTCTTCTCCGATCCAGTAGCAGTGGAGCTCCAGACGACGACACCCTTTGATGCAGACAACAAGCGTGGATCCCGTCGAGTACGATGGATGCGTGGGGTGCTAACATCTTCCCCTCACATAACCGACTCCCGTAGCCGTTTCTCTTGGTCGTGAGACCATGTTCTTTCCCTTCTTTCAGGTTTATGCAGTGTTTCCTTTCCCTCTCTCGGGATAAATACACATTGCTGGTGACTCAGTGTTCTTCTGCGCCACTCTCGCATTTGTACCGTTGGATGCGAATCTTTCGGGAGCGACAACTGGCGACTCTGCTGGGGATTCTGGTTGACCTCTTGCTGGTCCATCCCCTTTAGCGAGTCGATCCTAGCGCTTGTTTGTTTTTCGTTGGGTGTTTTTGTGTGCTTTGTTTTGTTATATATTACTGTATTGCTGTTTTATTTGTTTTACTGTATTAACAGTTTTTATTGCATTGCATTTCATTTTATTACTGTCATACTAGATATTACTGTGCTGTGCTGGCTGGTTTTCTATTTGGCGGGTTGGGATGTTCTGAGAGATAAGCCCACTACCCAGGCTTGAGCATACACACAGGTTTTAGAGTGGATAGTCGTGATGCTTGCATGGGGGTGGCCATGTATTGTCGTTTATGAGACCCACAACCAGACGAGGTTCTATCAGGAGCTACCTGCTAATGTGCGTTGGTACAGGCCAGTAGGTATTCTCTTGAGGGATTGTCGACTCTGGAGACCATTCCCGAGGACTCGGTTGCGGCACTCCTCCTGGGATGTGACAGTGGCAGACCACGTTCTGTGGCAAACCCATTGCACATTCTCGACCCGAGGACCCAATGCTGGGAACTTGCTATAGGATTTCCTTTTGAGGTGAATCAGCAGACGACCTCTTTGATTGGCGGTAGCATTGTATCCTTCGGGCTGAATATGCTATTGCTTCTCAAACCTCCGAAGCCGAGGATCTTTCGTTTTTGTGAATCAGTTGAGGCCTCCTCGATTGGTGATGATACCAAACCAGAAGTGGTGAACGTATCATCATTTCTTGACCTGAGAGTCCGGGATACTGAGGATCTTAGTACCCACATGTGAGAGGGGCGGGTTGTTTACAGGTTTGCAGGTAACCGTGACCTTCTACCTACCCGGTGTTTTTTGGATTCTTTGTCTCTACAGCCGTATCAATGTGGTTATTCTGTTATCCCGACTTGACTCAAGAGTTTGTACAGAGCCTCAAGATTGTCCAGTCAGTTCAGCACAGATGCTTGATGCCTTGATCCCATGTTTTGCATTGCATTTCATTTTTTTCTCTGACATTCATATTTTTGCATTTCCAGGTTGTATCCGAATCTGTGATTCCAGTCAGAGGGCAGTATTAGGGATAGATGTTCCAAGAGGTAAGAAGGATATTATTATCTACAAGTTTCTCAAGCCAGCAATAGGTCCTCTTACTATCCTGAAGGGAATGGCGAGTCCTGAAGTATTGAATGCTTTCGCGGAGAAGTATGGGTGGATTCTGTCTTTTGTTCGCAACATCGACGATTATGAGTTTCGGGGACTTCATACTCTGATGCAGTTCTATGACCCTCCACTGAGATGTTTTTTGTTCCCGGATTATTTGTTGGTGCCTACTTTGGAGGAATATTCTAACATGCTAGGGATTGCTATCAAGGAATTTCCTCCCTTCTTTGGTTCAAAAGGAGATCTGGATTGTGGGAAATTGGCCGGTGCTCGTTATTTGAGCAAGTCAGAGTTAGAAGCCAACATTTCTAACAAAGGAAAGATCTGTGGTTTCAAGTTGGGGTATCTAACGAAGAAGGCTCAAAAAGCAGCAGAAGATAAAGAATGGATCGTTTTCAACGCACTGCTAGCTCTTTGTGTTTATGGTATTGTGTTGTTCCCCAATGAGCTTGATTTTGTTGATGAAGATGCTATCAGGATATTCGTGATGAGGAATCCTGTGCCAACCCTGTTGGGAGATCTCCATTATGCCTTATACAACAGGAATGAAAAGAAGAGAGGAAGGATGGTTCATTGCTGCGCTCCATTGTTTTATAAATGGTTCGCAAGTCGTCTACCTCAATCTGGTGCTTTTGTTGATTCTAAGGACTCTCTAGAGTGGAGTCAGCGCCTGATGGGATTGGTCAGTAAAAACATCGTGTGGATAAATCAAGGATTGCTTGGCAAAGATATCATTCACGGTTGTGGCAAGTACCCTAATGTTCCATTGATAGGGAGGAAGGGAGAAATTAACTATAACCCTTCTTTGGCCGTCAGACAGTTTGGTTACGCTCTGGTAGGTCCGCCTGTTAAGAGAGATGTAGAAGAATCATTGTATTTCCACTCATCTGAAGGTTTGGAGGAGGCACAGAGAGCTTCTAAAGCTTGGGGTAGTATACTGAAAAAAAGGAAAGGCCGTTCTGGGCAAACCTAACAATCAGGCTTTCCTTCCTTATGTGGATTGGATAAAACAGGGTGTTGAGGAGTACTACTTTCCTTTTGATCGAGCACCTATGCTGTACCCGGAAAGTGTGGAGGAAAGACTTACTGTGCCTATTAAAGAGTTCAACAAGCAACAGAAGTTGGTGCACGAATTGAGAGCAGAGAATTCTAGTATGAGTAGTCAGTTGCAAGGAGTTTTGCAGGACAACTTAGAGCTGAAGTGGCAAGTTAAGGAGTCGACCGAGCATTTGAAGAAGGCAGAAAATGATCTGGATAGCAGAATTCAGCATTTCAAGAAGATTAGCATGGCAGCAGAGACATCAAGCAAAACCACCAGGATGACTAAGAAGCTTTTGGCTAAGACTGAAACCGAACTTGATGCTTATCAAGAGATGTGGAGTGAGGTCCAAGTCGAAAACGAGGAATTAAACAAAGAGCTGCAAAAGGCGAAAGAAAAAGGAAAGCATTTCTTCAACAAGTGGAAAGAATCCCAAAATGAGATTGAAGAGCTCAAATTACAAGCTGGAATCAAGAAGGTGAGACATGAAGGTAGCAACACTGAAGAGCAGATTGCAACGTTGAACCAAGAGATTGCAAAGAGAAACAGGTTAATCAAAGGGCTGATCACGCGATCGGCACATCCTGACACTTTGAATCTTCTGGAGGAAGTGGAGGCTAGTCTGTTTGGGGTAGAATTGTAGTTGTTGTGTATCCGTTTTTTGTGTGGTTACCATCAGGATTGTTGATGGAATCACCGTTGGTTACAATTGACTTTGTTTGTATGAATTCTTCCATCTTAATAATAGAATGTTTAATTCAGATATTTGTGCCTTGGTGGTTTTTATTTGAATTGTGGTTTGTTTCCTTGGTTTAATGTCGCGGTATTGCTGAGTTCGGATTTATTTTCCGATGAGGTGTCTAATCCCTGGCCCGATTTCAAAGATTGGAATCAAAGGATATACCTTGGAAATGTTTAAATATGTTTGTTTGCATTTGCATCTCATAATAATCTCATGTTGCATATCAGGTTATCTTGGGTTCTCTGGTTTTCTTATGCTCTCTCTTTTTGACAGTCGGGATTGATCAACCAACTCATCGGTATTCTACCAGGATTAATCAAAGCAGAGTGATGGACAAAGTTCAAGCAGACATGGCAGCTATGCAAGCTCGCATCGATCAATTCATGGAGATGATGCAGGGTGTGGTGCAGAGTCAGAATGAGTTCAGAACTCTAGTTCAGCCTTTGGTGTCGCAGGTTGATGAAAATGGTATCTTACACGGTGGTTTTCTTAATCGTGTTATTCCTCCGGGCGGAGGTGGTGTTGGTATCAACATTCCTATTCCTGGCGCTGGTGGACAGGGGGGATTCCTTCAGTTGTTGGAGAAGGAAATACTGTTCGAGCTATCCATGGCCATCGTATTGATGATCAACAGGATGATGTTTTTTCAGTCAGAAGCTTGGACGCTGGCCTACCTGTGGTCAGTGATGAGAAGATCCGCTTAATTGAGGCGTAATTGAAGGGGGTTGCGAAACAGGATGATCTGGGAATAGATTTGAACGACCTCAGGTTGGTCCCTGATATTGTCATTCCACACAAGATTCAGATTCCTACACTGGAGAACTATAATGGTTCTACCTGCCCGAGAACTCATATAAAGGCTTATACCAGGAAGATGGCTGCTCACGCCAAGGATGAAAAGTTAATGATGCACTTTTTCCAAGACAGCCTGTCCGGCGCGTCTTTGGAATGGTATATGGCTCTGGAAAGTAGAGATGTTCGTACTTGGAGAGAGCTAGCTGTAGCTTTTATTAAGCATTACCAGTACAACACAGACATGGCACCCAACAGAACTCAGCTGTTGAGCATGTCCCAGAAAAATGATGAAAGTTTCAAAGAATACGCGCAAAGGTGGCGTGAATTGGCGGCTAGGGTACAACCACCAATGCTGGAAAAAGAGATGTTGGATATGTTTATGGACACACTGCCTAAGCACTATTATAAGAAGCTATTTCCTTGTTCTCTAGGCAAGTTTGCAGATGTGATTGCTATCGGACAGAAGGTAGAGGTTGGAATTAAGGCTGGAAAAGTTTCTAGTGGTGACGGATTGTCCTCCGGACATGGGAAGACGCCATTTGATGGTTATAAGAAGAAAGGAGAGACCAACGCTGTATCATCTCACAGGGAAAAAGGGAAACAGCGTCAGGGCAATAATCAACAAGTAGCATCGGTAACTATCCCAACAACGTTACCTCCACCACAGCAACAGAGGAATAATACTAATCAGAATAGGCAGCAGGGCCAGTATCAGAACAGACAAAGGAACGCAGAGAGGCATTTTGATCAACCACCAATGTCATATGCACAATTGTTGCTACATTTGCTGCAGTTGCGTCTAGTTGAGCTCCGTACCCTGACTCCACCAACAGGGGAACTCCCACGAGGCTACGATGCTAACGCGCACTGCGATTTTCACTCTGGTGCTCCGGGGCATACTGTGGAGAAGTGTAGGGCGTTTCATCACAAGGTGCAAGACCTTGTAGACTCCAAGGCTATCAATTTCTTGAATGTTGGGCCCAATGTTATTTAAAACCCTATGCCTGATCATAATGGGCCGAGGGTGAATGCGATAATTGAGGAATGTGAAGCTCTGAATTTGATCATGGATGTTGAGGAGCTGAAGACTCCGTTGGCTGTGGTTAAAAATAGGTTGTTGAAGGGTGACGTCTATCCGGGTTGTGATAAGAACTGCTCAGATTGTTTGACGAAGGTTAATGGTTGTGATTCGTTGAAGATGGGTATCCAGAGCATGATTAATGAGGGCTGTTTACAGTTTGATCGGTGTAATCAACAAGAAGAGGTTGTTAACGAAAAGGTTGCTACTATCACCATCCCGTTCAAAACGATTACTATTTCTGGTCTGACAAGGCCACCTCCAGTTATTATCACAAGGGCTGGGCCCATTCCGTATGAAAGTTCTAAAGCTATTCCTTGGAATTATGGTGCAGAGGTGTTTGTCAATGGACAAAAGTAGGAATTAATGAATACTTCACCAGTGAGTGCTAGTCCTGAAGTTAAGGTTGAAGCTGATGCTATAACAAGAAGTGGCAGAGTGCTCACTCCTGTTAATGATCAACCCAGCACTTCTAGGCAAGATAAGGGAAAACAGACAGTGCATTATCAGTCAACAACACTGCATTAGCAAGAATGTATCAAAAGATATTAAATTTTAAAGAAAGTAAACAGTGAAAGTTTTTGTCATCTTACAGTTTCTTGCCCGTTGGTGCTCCCTTCTTTGACCCTTCTTTTGTCATTTCAAATTACACAGTACGAGCCACAAAAATCTACACAATTTAGGCAAAAACCAATCAATACTATTGGTTAAAAAACAAGTCTAAGAATGAATTTGCAATTAATGCTTCACTTCACATGCACCATACCTATCACAAAATATATTAGTAAAATGATATTTCAGACTAGTACTACTTACTATTAATGCTTCACTTCACATGCACCATACCTATCACAATTTCTCTCTTCAAACTCAAAATGAGTTTGCAATAATAGAGATATAATAATGTGAGAACTGAGAAGTGTGGAAATATGATAATGAAAGAATGACAAATGTAGATATGTAAATAGACTACTACTGAGATTTAGTCATTGAAGAGAGAACAAACCAATAGTGAATCAGTTTTATGATACCATCTGTTACATTGCCTGTGTACCAAGTGAATAGTAGCATAGCACATATATATCATTCGAGTGCAGAAACATGTCTAATTTTACTTTTTATGTCTACTGTTGTCTTACATCCCAATATGAATAGAAATAACCTTCAATATCTAACTTATATTTGAAGTTGTCTGACATATTTTCCTTCAGAATAAATATTTTAAATCTCAAGTTCTTTTAGGACAAAGGGAAACAAAATAAAGATATCAGATTGATTTGGTTACATTTGAAGTTCATGTTGATAAGGGATGACATCATGGCACTACTACCATGGCCTATTATAAACTAAAAACTACAGCTAATTTACATGTTGTTCTCTCCATCTTGAATCATTGGATCATTTATCACTAGTACTGGCTCGACCTCATCAATTAATCCTTCATCGGCTAAACCAAGTATTTTTTCAAGTTCTGTAATAGGCACAACTAGTGACATTTCATCAGATTGATAAGGCATTTCATCCTCGGTGTTATCTATCTCCACGTAACCCATTGGTTTTGTGGTGATTGCAGCACACCATCCACGTATGTTTCTACACATATCTGGATATGGGACATAATACACCTATTGATTAGGATGTGCACGTGAGCAGAATGTACTTACAATATGTTTTACAAAATGTACTTACTCGAGGTACGATTTAATCTCATCACAATTGATTAGGACGTGCACGTGAGCAGAATGCCATTCATTATCAAGCACCCAGTAGTCCCGAGACTTTCCACTAGGACGACCACATTTGTTAAAAATAGAAAGTGTTGGTTGGACATTCTCATGATATGATGATCCAGGATCGTTTCTGAAACTTGTACTTGGCAACAAACTAACCGTTTTGAAATAGTGAAAGCAAAAATAAGTAGTTTCACGATGCAAATAGGCAGTGCATATTGAACTTTCAACCCTGGCTTTATTTTTCACTGAACGCTTGTAGTCTCCCATCAATCTAAGAGTGAAACGGTTAAAAGATGTTATTTCATTAAAGTAATCTAAAAAAATTACACATCGTTTACCTTTCAAATGGATACACCCAACGATATTGTACAGGACCACAAAGAATTGCTTCATTAGGTAGGTGAATCGGGAGATGTTCCATCGAGTCAAAGAAACCTGGTGGAAATATTCTTTCTAGCTTGCATATGATGATGGGAATGTTCTGTTCCAACCTAACAAGGTCTTCCAACTTCAATGTATTACAACACAAGTCTTTAAAAAAATGACTTAACTCGGTTAGCGGCTTCCATATCTCACTAGGAAAGGAACGAAAAGCAATTGGAAGCAAACACTCCATGAATACATGACAGTCATGGGATTTCATCCCCTTCATCCTACCCTTGGAGACATCAGCACATCTAGAAAGATTAGAGGAGTAGCCATCAGGCATTTTTAGTTCCTTAATCCATCTACAGACTAGCTTTGCCTCTTCGGGTGCAAAGAAAATTTTGCCTTTGGCTTAGCCATCTTTCCATTAGGTAGAGGACACAACTCTAATCCCCACGTAAAAAGTTAAGAGGTAAATCCAATCTTGCCTTCTCATTGTCCTTTGTTTTTGTAGGATCATTCATGACAGTGTTAAACACATTATCAAATACATTCTTCTCTATGTGCATCACATCAAGGTTATGCCTTAACAAGTTGTCTTTTCAGTATGGAAGATCCCAAAATATACTTCTTTTGATCCAATTATGATGTTTCCCCTACCCTAGAAATGTGGTGGTCCAGTCACTGTCAGTGACTTTTGGAAAATCACAGACAGCTTCCCAGAGATCATGGCCAGTAAACATATAAGGTGGTTTTTTTTTTCTTTATCTTGTTTTTTGTAAATCTCTTTTTACTTTTTCAAAATGGATGATCCATTGGTAAAAACCGACAACGACAATCGAACCAAGATTGTTTTCCACCATATCTTAAGGTGAAAGCCTCTGTACTATCCATGCAATAAGTGCGTGCTAATTTACCTTGAGTCCCCCATCCAGACAACATACCATATGCTGGAAAATCATTGATTGTCCACATTAAATGCGCTCTCATTACAAAATTCAGCTTCATAGAGATATCATATGTCACAATGCCATCTCTCCACAAGCGCAACAAATCATCAATCAAAGGTTGCAAATAGACATCTAATTTAGCTTTTGGGTTGTACGGTCCAGGTACAAGTCAAGTCAAAAATAGGTATAGTTTGGTCATGCACATTTTGGGAGGGAGATTGTAGGGTGTAACTATTATCGGGCAACATGAATACGGAGAACTAGAGGCTTGAATGTAAGGTATAAACCCATCAGTACACAAACCCAATCTTACATTTCTGGGGTCACTAGCATAATCGGGATAAACTTCATCAAAGTGTTTCAATGCTTTTCCATCAGATGGGTGAAGCAGAACATTTGGATTCCTTGTGTTCTCACGATGCCATCTCATTTGAGCTGCAGATTCCTTTGAAGCATAAAGTCGTTGTAACCTAGGAATGATTGGAAAATAGAACATTCTCTTCACTGCCACATCTTTGAATTTTCCCATTCCACTCTTTCGAGGAACATACCTAGCAGCCCCACAAACTCTACAATTAGTTAAAGTGATATCTTCTTTATAATATAATAAGCATCCATTCACACAACAATCAATTTTCTCAACCTCCAATCCCGACTTAGACACCAACTTCTTCACTTGGTAATGATTTTTAGGTAAACATTGATTTGATGGACAAACATCAATAAGCATTTGAGTGAAAAAAATCCACGGTCTTTTGAGGAACATGCCAATTAGACATGGCAGCCAACAACTTAATTGAAATAGATAGTCTGGATTCAGAAACTCCCTCGTAAATGGGTTGGTTTGCAGAGGTCAATACATCATAAAATCGTTGAGCTTCTTCATTTGGTACCTCGCCCTCACTAACTATTTCGTTTTCCATATTAGCATTCACATTGGGAACATTAACAAATTGCCTAGTAGCATCATACACCATTTCATTCATTGCATCAAATTGTTCTTCATCACCTGCATTATCTCCACCAATATTTCCACCACTACTAGAATGACCATCAAAGTCTACATTCTGATTCTCTTCTCCATGATCAGTCCATGTGTAATAGTTGGGCAAAAAACCGTCTTTGTACAAGTGATGTCTAACCTCACTAGGCGTCTTCAGGGGAATGCAGACGCATTTTACACAAGGACACCTTATCCCTCCCTCATTTAAAAATTCTTGCCGATTCATGGCTTTATTGACAAAATATTCAACTCCACTAACAAATTCATCTTTTAAACCATACCTATTGGAGTTTACTCTATCATACATCCAAATTCGATCCATTTTCTACATGAAAAACAAACATAAGTTTCTAAATAAACATGTTTAATTCTACATGAAATTGTGAAAGTTTGAAGTGAATTATAAAAGGATTGTTTTTCCCAATTCTTTGGAAGATTTTGTGTGCCAGGTACAAATATCAAATATCACAGAAGCAGTCATATTTTTTAAAAATTATGGACTACTAATGAGTCCAACAATCAAATTGTGCAAAATTTGGAAACATCACTAAAGCAAACAATAGCATAGCACATATATAATGTCTCTGAAAGTGTTGTTAGATTTGGTACATGTACTTTCTATGTGAACTCTTCATATTTGAAGCAATATTCTATTGTAATGCGTGTTTTTACTGTATGAATCATTTAGTTGCTACTGGTTCTTGATTATGCCTACTGTTGTCTTACATCCCAATAAGAATAGAATTAACCTTCAAAATCTAACTTATATTTGAAGTATAAGTATATGTTATCTAATTTTAAGTTTATTAATTCCAGCTATGGCTAGTGCCTTTTGACTAGAACAGAATCCAAGTATTTGATCAACAGAATTCTACTTGGGGGAACTAATATTTCTTAATTACTATATTTCTTAATTACTATTCAATTTAACCATAAGTTAATAAACTAACATGACTTGGTCTAATATGAAACACATACAGCTTCGTGTTATAGTTTGAACAAGAGTAGTTCTTACTTGGTCTAATATGTCATAGAAGGATAATGAATAGGTGTAATGCCCTGTATAATATATATCTAGAATGATACCATACAAGCATTTTATTTGGTACTGACACATCAAAAGTGCCTAATGGCATAGTTCACATACTTGTCCATTTCTAAACATAAATACAACACATGGCACAAGTCATGGAAACATGCCAAAAAAAATAAAAACTAAGAACATTATATAATATTTCTCATTGTACAAGAACAATAATTATACACAGCGGAATAAGCTTAACTAAGCTTCTCTTGAAACATCCCAGCATCGCTCCACTTGTAAATCAACCTGCAGTTACCTGAAATATAGCAACTATAGTGGGGTGAGATACATCAAATCTCAGTGAGTTCCCTATCTTATGGGTTCTCTCGGATTATTTACGGTTCTGACAATCCTAACTCAAGTCCAAGGGAAGGGAAATGACTTTGAGTTCACAATCTCACACTATATGGAAACATGTCATGAGTTCATCAACTCAAAAAAATATCACTAATCGATAACCATACCAAGGTATCTCCTGTTCCCGTCCGCTTCTACGTCTAGAAGGCGATCCGAGTCATAGATCCTTGTAATCTACTTGACATACGAATGGATTCGGGTTCTACGGGCCATTAACCGTTATGAACCGTCACTTCACATGGGCCATTAACCGTCACAAGCATACGCTCCATGGGCGCCATTTGTACAACACGGGGAATCAAACCTGCCAAGTAGTTGTGCATCCATTTCAGAGGAGTCCGAGACTCATGAAACTACACTCAAGATAAACCGGTTACGATTACATGATCACATACGACAAAATGATTGTATTCGACAATCTCAAGGCTAATAATGCCTTAAGGACTCTCATGCCTTTCTAAACCCACAAATTTAACCACATGTTCCATACTAGTGTTTCACTCCCAACTAGGCCAATACTCGACAAGGATGTATCTTCCAACAACACGTGCCCGAGCATCGCCGTCTAAAGTTGTCTACACTTTCTAGTTCCTTACTCAATTCTCCTATAGTTCAAGTTTGAGGTTTCCTCACTCTTCCTATATCGTTTTCATATTTGCATGTATATTCTCTCATTCTCAGATCACAATTAAATAGACATGGTATAACACAAATATTACAAGTAACACATATAATAGCATAACATGTCAAACATAATCACATTATAGTTCATACACGTTTTAAGGCACACAAGCCACTACTAACTCCTACCAAGCATCCTTGGTTAACTCATGGTTTCACACTACCATTCACTGCCTTATTGGACCATCCTTCCAAAGGATTTGGACTCGTATCAATCAGATTCCCGATTCTTGAGTTTCGGTGGAAACCAAACTACATACATTACATTTCCATATTTTTCTTATCAATCCAAGGCATAAACATATGTTCCTATTCCACTATCATAAAGAGAATAAAATTAGCTTCCCAACGCTTTGAACGGGGGACCAAAATGGACTTACGGTTCAAAAGTTACGCCTGTTTCAATTTTCATTTTTCTGTCAATAGCAGTGGTAATCGATTACTCACTTTTGGGTAATCGATTACTTGCTCAAAAATAGCCCAGAAACGTCCATTTTCTCATGGGTAATCGATTACTAATATAGGGTAATCGATTACCACTGTCACAGAAGCTGAAAAACTCTGTTTTTCTCATATTTAACCCATTGGAACATCATCAAAACATCATAGGGAGTACTAGCAAGCATTATAAGTTCATTAAGCTCATAACCCGACTATTCTACACAATTTATATCATATTTCATCCGTTGGATTTCATCGATTCACAAAATTACTCGTTTTATCAAAATCTAACCTAACTCTAAAACCTCCAGAAATTTACTCTAAAGTCTCTATCTAGAACCCACCTGATGATCGAAGAGGAGTTTGAAGAAGATGATGAACATTGATCCACGTTTCCTTCCCTCTTTTCCATTTTCTCTTCTTCTCTTCTTTCTCCTTTTCTTCTTCTTCTTCTGCTATGTTTTTCTTTTCTTTTCCTTTCCAACAATATATATATATATATATATAATACTATATTATATAATATAAATCCAACCGGGCAAAATATCTCCAATTGATATTTTGTCGTCTCAACCCAATTGATCAATTATCAAAGTTACCAAAAATTACTTTCTTGAATTAGTAAATATTAATCCGTCTCTTTAATAAAATAATTGATCTCTTTAGAGTTCTCCAGTTGCTCTATTGATCCCAAATGTCAATACTTAAAGTACTTAGAGGATTCCATTAATCCAATTATCCCAAGATAGAGCACATAGATACTTATCTGATCTCATCTGATATCCAATTGAGCATTTACAATAATATGGGGTATTACAATAGGAGTATGTAAATAATATTTGCACAATTTACCCAATACAAAGAAAAGAACCAGACCTAAATCTCGGTCATTTACTTTATGAACACATCCATACATGACCTATCAAGTTTTATTAGTTGCAAATCAATGAAACCTTACCTTGTCCCAAAATCTCTGGCCTAATAACAAAACAAAACCAACATCATTTCTTAGAAAATATTTTTTCAACTTCAGAAAACAAAAGGAATCTTTCACATAATGATAACAGTTTATAAAAATAACTTGTATGAAAACAGTTTAAGCACATTTAAGTTCCTGAAATTCAAACCGAAATGAAGAATCGAACCGAATATACAAGAAGGAACACAGATTAAAACCCTAAATCAAATGCGAAGAAACACTTACACCAAATCAAATGAAGATTAAGCTTTGTGAGACTGAGAGTGTTTCTGCCAAAAACCCTAAATGGGTTAGAACGAAAATGAGACGAGAAACGCAATGCGATGAGAAACACTTACACTCGAAACAAGGAAATTGAGATACTGAGAAGCGTTTCTGCGAATCATATCGTATCGTTACTGCGAAGGAGACGAACCTGAAAAATGATTTCTTTGTCAATCGAACCTGGAAACAAACCGAATCATGAAAGCAATGAGAAATTAGGACATTGAAAAGAAATACGATGAAACGATTTCAACCTGAAGCGAGCGATTTTGAGAAGCTGAGGCGATGAAAAGATGGAAACGATTTTAAGAATCTGAGAAGTTGAAGCGATGAAATGCCATGAAACGATTTTGAGACTTAGATACTGGAAAGCTAGCTAGAAGCGATTTTTTCTTTTGTGTTTACTTATCTAGTTTTATTTAAGTTATAACTTTATTTAGTTTTATTTTATAATTATAATTATATTTTATATTATTTTATTAAATATATTTTAATTCAATTATGGTATTATTTTATTATTTTATTTTATTTATTTTTATTTTATAATTATAATTATAATTATAACTTTATTTAGTTTTATTTTATAATTATAATATTGGTTTTATTTTATAAATTTGAGTTTAATATAGTTTTGATTTTATTTTATTAATTTCTAATTTTATTTTATACATTAAGTTTTAGTTATAATTTATAGTTTTATTTTATAAATACTTTTATGAATTAATTTTATTTTATTAATTTATATTATTGATTTTTCTTATAACTTTGAGTTTAATATAGTTTTAGGTTTAGTTTATGAATTTTAAAATTTTATTTTATAAATTAAGTTGTAATTTTAATTTATAGTTTTATTTGTATTTTTTAATTTATTAGTAAAAATAATTAAATAATAAATTATTTAAAACAATAAAAATATGAACGAAATTGGTGTGTAAATAAAAATAATTTGGCACCAATATTAGCGTCGGCTTATATCGTCGCTAGAACCCTAAAATATAATAATTTAAAACAATATATATATAAAGGAGGCACAAAATTTTTTTGGGGGGAAACGAAATTATTTCGCACCTATTTTAGCGTCAGTCTAAGCCGTCGCTATGGATAAAAACAAATAATTATATAACAAAATAAATAAAAAGGAGGCAAACAAAATTTGTGGAGGGAAACGAAATTATTTCGCACCTATATTAGCGTCGGTCTAAGCCGTCACTACAGATAAAAATAAATAATTATATAAAACAAAAAATAAAAAGGAGGCAAACGCAATTTGTGGGGGGAAACGAAATTATTCCGCACCTATATTAGCGTCGGTCATAGCCGTCGCTACTGATAAAAACAAATAATTATATAAAAAAAAAAAAAAAGGAGGCAAACAAAATCCGTAATGGAAAATTTACCTATATTAGCGACGGTCAAAGCCGACGCTACAATTAATGTCCTAATAAAAAAAAAAAAAAAATGATTTTCCTCATATAGCGTCGGTTTAGAGAGACGCAATGGCACCGCTAATAGCGTCGGAGTCGGGGCCGACGCTAAAAATTTGCAGCTAAAACATGATTTTTTTGTAGTGACCATGCTTCATGTGAAAGAGATCAAACTCTTGTGTCAAAGTGTTGATTCGAGCTAGTTTGACGTCATTAGTTCCCTCATGGGCAACTTGCAATGCGTCCCACATAGCTTTAGCAGTAGTACAATGTGAAACTCTATAATATTAATCAACTCCTAAAGAGGAGATTAGAATATTTATAGCTTTCAATCGTAGTTATACTTTTTCTCATCTTCTTCGTTCCATTGTGCTTCCGGCTTAGGCACAACAACGTTATCCGCATTTGGTGATTTCCATAGGACCATTTTGTATAATGTTCCATACCTTTCTATCCATAGAATTAATATGCATGCGTATACAATCTTTCCAATAACTATAGTTCTCACTGTTAAAAATCGGTGCTCTATTGTACGCCCCTTTTGGTTCGTTAGCCATTTTTTAAAAAGTTATATGTGAAGCACTAGATGAACCGGTGCTCGTGATGCCACTTGTTAGAAGACGACAATTATCTAGAAGGGGGTTGAATAGATCACTAATTTTTAAACAGAGTCGGCGCTTAAGAAATTGGTTTTAAAAATGTGCGGAAGCGGCCGAGGAAATAACTCGTCTCAACGAACCGTTATTGGTACGATCGGAATGGGAATGAATTTAATGAGAAAACGAATCAATATTTTGAGAACTAACCAATACAAGTAATGTCAGTTTAGTTTATCCAATTTCCAATGACTTGTGAAATGTAAACTTAATTTGACAATATCACAAACAGTTTGTGTGCGATCAATTTGTCGAACACTTGGTGTGCAAAACACCCAAAGTTGAATTTCCTATGTAATGTTAGTGCAGAATTTTTCACAATTACAATCCAAGTGATTGTAATGAGTTTTCAAAACATAATTTCAGCACTACACGACCACAGAAATTTATCGAACAATTGATTTACACACACATTAACAATACAAATTAAAAAGATAGAGAAAGAGAGAATAACACCTGATTTGTTTAGGCAGTTCCCCTTTCGTCCTCGCTTTGGGTACGTCTACCCCCAATCCTAAAAACTAGAATTGAGATATGTGTTATCAAGTTGCAAAGTTTATACAAGAGAAGCAATAGTCACCACACACTTAAGCCTAATTGTTGAAATTAATACTATTCCCTTCTCTCCCTTTTATTCAAGTCGAATCAAGTGCTTTGAACGTGTTGAACAAACCTCCGGTTACCGCTACTTGTCTGAACAAACCCACTGGTCTTCAAACCTTTGGCTCGGCTGATTTTGATCACACGACGTTCGAACCCAAATATTTCTACACAATCCTTTGGTTACCGCTACTCGTTTAAACTAACCCACCGTTCTTCAAACCTTTCACTCAGCTAAATCTATGAAGCAAAGATCTGTGCAAAAACCCCCCAAATCCTCAAGATCTTGGAGGACAAAACCCTAACAGTTTTATTCAAGAAAAACCCATTGAATTCTCAATTCAAACTAGATACACAATCCTACGTTTGGACGTTATCACCTCGACAATGCAAAAGATCAACAAAAATGATTATGTGTAATTGTTGAAGAATGCAAGATTGAGAGTGAAGATGATGAGCAAAAATAAGTGTCTATTTTCACTTTTCTTGTTCTATATCATGTACAATAATGAGATAAATGAATATATATGATGCCTAGACCCACTAACTAACATAACATCATTTTGAAGCATAACATATCATAAAAATTAACTCAAAGCAGCGAGCGGTCGACCAAAGCATCAGGTAGGTCGCCTGAGCACACCCAAATGCAAAACTACACAAAAAATCAAGCGATGCGTCGACCAAAACAGGCCATGCGTCAACGCAAGCTTACTTCAAAGCAACAGATTTAAATGCTTTCAGTATGAATTGACCTATGGGTCGACGTGAGTAGACCCGAGAGAAAATGAGTTTTAATCAACATGTATGTGTCGACTGGAATAGGACTGTGAGTCAACGCAAGGACCTTAAAAGCCAAAAACAAGTTCTTTGCTACCATTTTGGTCCACCTAAGCCATTTTTGTGTAGACCTAAGTTACCAAATATGACCAAGTGCACACATAACATATATGAGATGCTCCTATATGTATAGACACATGAACTTATAATATTTTATGCATTTTAAAGAATGAATGCAATCTAGGACGCGATGATACCGTCCAAAGTAAAAAGTACGAGCTAATACAAGTTTTGACATCATTACAATAAGGACCAAGGAACCTTGCCTCATATATTAGATTGACAATAAGTTTAGCTATCCATAGTCATGACAGATGGAAAAATTTTAAAAGTTGGGGAGTCCAGGAAACATCGAGAGTGTCAATGGGCTAAAAGCTCAGAATCTAGGAGAACTTGACACCATATATACATTCAAAATCTTAAGGAATAATGTATATGGATCTTCTACCTTATAAATCAAACATTTCCACCATTTCTAGTCGATACGGGACTAAACCACTAACACTTGGATTCAGCAATCTCCCTCTCAAATGTGAATCACCCACATCACTATCCTTGATTCATACTAGGATTGCAATTTTGCTCCTCCAATGAGCCTAATCGTATCAGAGTGTTTGTAAGTATATCTCTCACCATCATACTAGAGCTTGCACATCACTTGTACCTTCAGCAGAGTTCAACATCAAACCATAGTTCCTATCCATCGAATAAACTAGAAAGGTTCATACTAGATCATTAACTTACTCTCAATTATAATTTTCATTAATTATTCTTAGTTTTTAACTTCAAACCAGTTTTAAAAAATGACCCTATGTATTAATCATGCATAGATCAAGTGTAATATTACCATCAAATTGAAATCATAATTGAATATAAAAAAGAACATAATGCATATAATTAAACAAAAAGAATAAGAAATTTAGACTTCAACCCAAATAACTTGAGTGTTTGGATTTACAATAGGTTTACCTATCAATAGTCATGAATAATGAACACAACTTTAATTGTCAGAAAGTCCAGTGAGCATCGAGAGTGTCAATAAGCTAAACTTCTACGATTAAGAGAGTTTAACACTACATATCTACCTAAAATATTAAGGTATTAGATATATGGACAATCTATTTATAAATCCAACATTTTCACCATTTCTAGTTGATATGAGACTTAATCACTCACACTTGAATTTATCAATCTCCCCGACAAGTGTGAGTCGCTCACATCACTAGTTTTGATCCATACTAGAATCTCACTTCCGCTCCTCCGTCGAGCCTAACCATGACTCTAGTTAGTGTCGATGGGTAAAACGTGCAAGATCCAAGAGACCTTGATACAACATATCCACCCAAAACCTTAAGACATCAGTTCTGTGTCATCTCTCTTATAAATCAAAATTTTCCATCATTTTTAATCGATGTGAAACTTAACCACTCACACTTATATTCAAGATTAACAATATTCGTTTAATCTTGTCAGAACAAATAAAATTCCAAGCCTAAAATAAAATGAAGAAAATATTTAACTCTCAACAAAATTTACAAAATAATCTCCGCAAAACATACCATAACACTGAGGCACACAAACAATCCCAAGACAATCCAAGAAAAAAAGAAGGAAATTTCTTAACGCACCCTATATATTGAAGGTTGAGAAACACAAGAAAAGGGGGAGGGGGGGGGGGGGGGGGGGGGGGGGGGGGGGGGGGTTGAATTGGGTTTCACATTTCGTCCCCATATGCGAAATTCAAACTAACTAGTGGGATACCCGTGCGTCAGCACGGGTACTGCTGTGGACCGCAGAATTATCACCAATTTGTCATAGAAATTCAAACAAATTAGAAAATATCAAAAAAAAATGATTGGAAAAAAGAAAAATGGACTGGAAGATAATTGTACAAATTTTTAAAAACAATTATTGTTAAGAAAAACTATTAAACACATACTTTGTAAAAAACAATTGTGAAAATAGAAAAACAAATATTTTTTTAGGGTAAATAGAGTTTTAATAAAAGGGTTTATAAAGTTTAATAAATGAGACAGATAAATATCCAAAATTAGAATTAGTTGAAAATCAGTAGAAAACTAATTTTACTATGGTTTAAAATATAAAAAAATGAAAAGTCAGTAGTACAACTGACATAAATTTTACATTTATTTTCTTTAAATGTACAAAAAATAAAAACCCATGCGTTCGCACGGATTTTGGTATGATTATCCGTGCGTTCACACGATACTGGTGTGTTACTCGTGCGTTCGCACGAGTACTTGTGTGGTACGTACGCTTTTGTTTTCAAAATGTACTAATATAATAAGAAAAATGAAATGGAAAAAAGACAAAATTGCCTAACTAAAATAGTTTATTATATTTAAAAGAGATAATGAATTGGTCTCAATATCTTCTTCCATATATAAAAATATTTTAATTAACAATATAATTATTTTAAAATGTAATAAAATTGTAAATCAGAAAAATAATATCGTTTTATCAACAAAAATTTTTTATTTTTAAAAGAAAGGCATATTTTTAAAAGAAAAATAATATTGTTCTCCCAAAATTATTTTACATCAATAATATGTATTTTAACTTTTAATATATTAAACCTGTGCGTTCACACGGATTTTGATATGGTTACCCGGGCATTCACACGGTACTGGATGGTGTTAACCGTGCATTCGCACGGGTACTTGTGTGATACCTGTATTTATAAATAAATTAATCAACAACGAATTTGATCTCGTATATAAATATTAAATTTGTTTTGATATTACTTCTATAATTAAATCTATATAAAAATATTTAAATCAACAATGTATTTTTTCCCATAAGTAAATATTAAGTTGTTCAATGACATATACTTTTATTATATTTTAGAATTTATTTTAAGTAAAAAATTATGATTTCTTTAAACTAAAAATATTGTTTGGTGGATGTAAAATAGACATTCCATTATTTTTATTTACCCGTAATAACTTTGTTTTCTATTTATTTAAAAAAAACAATTGTTTTTTTAGTATTTCACAGTTTGCTACTGGTGTCACTTTTGCTTTTGCTGCTAATGGTTATGACAATGCCACTTCAGATGTTTTGGTATATACACATTTAATTCACTCTTACATGAATATATTGCATCATGGTTGCATTTTTAACTTCAAAGCTTCTTCGCAAGCAGACCAGGTTGCATCTTTAACTTCAAAGCTTCTTCCCAAGCAGCCCTGTGTTTCTTCCTCTTAAGGTGTGAATTCAAGGTTTTATCGCATGTAACTTTTACCAAACATAAAGCACGTGTTCATTCTCTCGGCACTTCCTTCTCTGCAAAAGTCAAACTCTGAACTACCTCTCCATTAGCTCTATCACTCTCTGTTGTTCCTTTGGTTTCTACTATAGCTGATGATGATGCTTTTTGACTCGCCACAATATTAGCATAGGTTCTGTAGCACCAATAACAACAACCGCAACAAAAATCATAACCAGTTATTTGTCGAGTAAATAAATAAAACAAAATTGTCTTTATGATATTTCTATTTTGAGTGAATATGAATGAAGCCTTACTTGTTTGGCAGCAGGAATAAATGTTTTCTCAATAGCCTCCAAATCATTAATGTCTTTGTTCTCTGTCTGTATTTATTAAATCTTGGCAACAGAAATTTCTTTTTCCTCAATAGCCTCCAAGTCTTTAATGTCTTTTCTCAATTTGGACTCTTTCTTCATTTGTCTGCACAAGATCAAGCTCTCTCATTAAAGTACTATAAACAAATGTCACTATGAGTGTGTAAATGTAATCAAAATTTGTACTCACCTTACTATTAATGAGTTTCTCCATGGCTTCAGTTCCATTCTCATTCATATAACTCTGCATGCATTAAAAAGTTATCTCTCTCAACAAAACACTTCCTCCATTGGACTGCCCTTCCATTCTAGTTGGTAAATCAAGACAAATTGAGCATCAAGAAAGAAGAATTATAAATACATTACTACAAATAATAATGAAAAAGAAATGTTGATATCTAAAACAATTAACATAAATTACCAACATTTCAGCATCTCGCACGCAAGTCTACGCTTCACTGCAAGAGTTGTTTTAGCACTATCAATTGTCATTCCAAGTTATATATCTACACCCTAAAACATGATCATGATATTATGATAGATTCATTATTATACTCCTTCCGCTAGGTCAACCGGTAAGTTTCTCCTAAAATCAGAACCAAAGTCATAAACTGCAATGGAATGATAAATAATTGCATTCATTAGATTTGTGGAAATACAAACCAAAGTCTCGAATTTGAACCTTCTAATTTCAAACTCAATCAATCCTGTATATAAACACTATTGCCTAAAATTGACTTATTGATTTCAATAAGGTAAAAATAAGATTGTACACCAAGTGATTATTATCAAATCAAATGCATCAAAACCAAAAGGTAAATGTCATAGCATATCAAAGTTTGATGTACCTGCAAGAACCAAGTAAAAACCATAAGAAAATTCATTCTAAATAATGATTATTCACTCATCAGTCAACACTCATGACCATGCTCAAGAATCTAAGCAACCAGACTATTATGACAAAAACAAATTGTTGAATTTCACCTCTTCGTTGCTGCTCATTGATGCATCTTCATTCGTTCGATCATCGCCAATATAGAGGAAGCACGTGATAATGAAACAATAATAGTGGATCCATGGTAGATCTCACCTTTCACAGAAACAGCTGCCACACATGTCATCGAAAAACTGCGATCCATGGTAGATCTCAACTTCTATCCTTCGCGCTGGAGTTTGTCGATATTGCGCCTTCTATCCTTCTGTTGATGCAGTTCTGTAATTTGTTTAAGGGTCTTGATGTTATTTTGGAATCTAGATCTAAACAACTATTCTCAAAATTAAGCACCAGACTGCAAATAATAACAATAATAACAAACATTTGAATTGATTATGCACATGTAGCAATAATTTAGAGATGGGGTAAATCTTCTAACCTGATCCAATGTTTGATGGCAGGACAAGCTACTATTTATCTATCAATATAGGGCGACAGTGACTGCAACGATGATGATGATGAATTCTTTAATGTATATTGATATCTTTACATCCATTCTCATTCCTTCCATCATATGTTTAAATGGCTGCATCAGCACAAACCAAATATTAACGTTGAATATGATATATATAATTACAAAATAACACACTTATTAAATATCTGAGTATAACTTGCATCAAAAAACAAAATAAATCAACTAAAGATATAGTACCTCATTCAAAATTCTATGTAACTCATCTCTGACCTCAACAACTCTATCCCTGTCATTGAAATCAACGAAAAAATTAGGGATTAGGGTTTATCAATTTCATCTATATAAACTAAAAGGGAAAAAAACCATACCTAAACAATCTCCTTCTTTGTCTACCCTTTTCCAACCATGTCGAAGCAACAAATAGACAATCGTTTTTCACCAAAGAAATTTCGATCCGATTCAGTTTTTCACGCATCTTCCTCTTTCAGTGTGAGCCAACACAACCAAACCTGAAACAACAAACACCCAAATCAGAAGAAATCAGAAAAAATAGATGAAACCCTAAAATAACACGTAAACTGATTCACACACCATTCTTGTTTCGGTGTGATACGAATATACCAAAACAGGGAGAATAGGATGGTGATGATGTTGTTACAGAATGAAGGTTGAGGAAGAGGAAGAAGAAGAAGAAGAGGGAGAAAGTTGACGAAGAGGAAGAAGAAGGACCTTCGGTCCACAGTCGTCAGAGAAAGAGAAAAGAGAATAAGAAAGAGAGAGAGAGAGAGAGAGAGAGAGAGAGTGTGTGTGTGTGTAGATTCCATTTTTTTTGAAATTTGAATTAAAGTGTACATTGAAAGAAGAGAAAATAGGAAAATAAATTTAATTTGGACCAAGTGACATCATCATCTCACTCCAACCTAATGATCAAAGGCAAAAAACAACAACCATGTAATTGAAATAGAACTATATGACATCATTAGTTAGAAAAAGTATTTTTCGGACACAAAATACCCTTATTTTGGTGAGGTGGAAGATGAAGGGGTTGGGGAAAATTGGTATTTTCTAGAGGGTTAAAAGTTCTTATATGGTAGATGACGTTAACATATAAATAAAATAAATGAACACAATTATTTTATTCTGGTTCACTGTTAATGAAGTTACTCCAGTCCACCCCTCAAGGTGATTTCGCCTTATCACAAGGACTTAATCTACTAATCATCAAAATGATTACAACCACAATGGATACCTTCCATTTCCTTCTTGAGAATCCTGGCTTCACTCGCCTATCAAGGAATCAACCTCTAAGCCATTCAACAACGACCTGACCCTCTCAAGCATTCTGGTCTTCACTCGATCGCTCAAGGAACCAACCTCCAAGCCGTTAAACAATGACTTGGCCCTCTCAAGCATTCTAGTATTCACCCGAACACTCAAGAAACATTACCTTTTTCAAGGATTTTTGTGTGAACTATATATGCTTTTTACAAGCTGATTATACAAATGAAGTACAATAACACCTAAGTGTTTCTAGCAAGATATGAGAAATAATTCCTTGCTTTCTAATACAGAAACTATCTAAAAATGAATCTGTAAGAGATTATAAAGCACCCTAGTTCTGTATTGCTTAAAAGATTTCTTATGAGCACCGCGACTTCTTATCATGAGCTTTAAGCTTCTTTCTGATGCACTACTTTCTGAGTAGGTAATGCTTCTTCCAGCTTAACAATCAAGATCAACTAAGTTACTGAAATTCTAGCATAGAAGATAGCAGATGTCCTAACAACATGTCACGACATTGTTCTTTATATAACTTTAAAACAAGGGCAGAACAAGCAAGCCGATACACTGAATATCAGCAACAGATTCACAATAGATGTTTCAACATCTGTTACAACATGTTAATCAATACTGAACTGTAAATTACAGAATGATAAACAACACAAAATATAATGACCCAGTTCGGTGCAAATCACCTACATCTGGGGGCTACCAAGCCAGGAAGAAGAATCCACTACCAGTAGTATAGTTTTATGTAAATAGCCTCTGGTTTACAGTAAACAACCTCTGGTTTACCTATCACTACCCAATGAAAATTTTATCATTATAAGTAAAATCTAAATGATAAGAGAAACCCATCTCACTCCCTAAATCATAACATGTGATATCTAACAGTTATAGTCACAATAATTGTATCATCCTACTTGAAAGACACCTCTTTCAATGCAAAGTTCAACAAGCATTCTCGACTAACAACACAACTTGGGTTTGCTTCAAAGCTTCATCTAAGAACAATATATAATTCATTACCTAAAGGTTTTTGAATCTGTATAGATAATTATTTATACCACAGTGTATCAACCGATACAAAGGGAGACTTACAACACAAGAAAGTCCTACGACTCTCAAAACCCTAAACCTTATTTTCTACTTTACAAAAGTATTACATGAGGATTCCTAAGTCTCTCGCTATCCTAGGTCTTGGTCTTCCTTTATAGTCTTCAGCAGTCAATAGGCTTCGAATCTTCTGTCAGCCGATTCCTTAATCCACTGTTGTGATCGCTCTTTGAATCTTGCAACAAAATTAAAACAACCTGCTATGACAGTCATGATGTCGAGTTTTCATGCTGGGACATTTCATTCGACATCTTTGTCTTCTGTAGCATTCTTCATGTTGTTCATATTGTTCTCTGGCAAAATTCTTCATCTTGGAACATTGTGTTTGACCTCAAGTTTTACCATAATTTAAGTCAAATCTTTTAGAGTCTTCAATCTCCCTTTGACAAATTTTGGCTAAAACTCCTTTTGTACAATAAAGCCAGAATGCTCCTGACGTCTCTTTACTCTGAGTGGGGGTGTTTTATCATATCCACAGGGATTGTGTGTTATCAATGCTTGTCATTCAATAGTTTACCGTTTTAAGTAAAGGGTTTTCAAATGATTCTTGGTTTTATAATATAAGTTTGTAGCAAAGAAGTAAATTAGAGCAAATATGTTGTAAGTTTTAGAAAAGCAAGTCAAGACTAGATTTCGCTAATCCTTTTCATACGTATCCGATTAATCAAGCATATGAACTTAGTTTTGATCAATACAATCGCGTATCCTCGCAAATAAGTTTATGTCTAAAGCAAATTCGTGAGTATTGTTGTTTAAATCGTTAGATGATGTCTCACGCTAATAATCGAAACAACAAACGTTAAGATCAATACAAAGCGAATATTAAACTCCAAATCTATATCTTGAGTTTTGTTTTTAAGAGATGAAGATATTAGGTCAAGGTTTGGAAAATCTATGTCTATAGTGATCCAAACCACAAATATACCATTAAAAGCAAACAACTTCGTCATATATTGATCATCAACCTTGTTCATATACAAAAGATCAAAAGAAATACATACAATCAAGATTAACTACCTCTAATCTTGACACAAAATGTGTTTAGCTACACATATTCATGGTAGCTTATTTCACAAGTTTCGTGAGGAGATGAAATAGCATATGCGTCGAATAATCAAGATCAGATCCGAATTCAGCTTCTCAATGTGTAAAATCCCTCTTGGATGAAGAAATATCAGAAAAATAGGTTTTGGTATGATAAAGTGAAGTTATGATCCCAAGAAAATACATAAAATCTATTTATAGTACACTTGAAATTAGACACGTTCGCACTACAAACTATTTTTTTCGCCTAACGAATGATGAAAGTGGCACCTGAAGTGCCATCTGATAAGCTAAATCGCCCTTGAGTTTCTGCTTAAGTTCGCAATGCGAACTTTTATTCGCAAAGCGAACAATTCGCCAAAAAGTTCGCAAAGCGAACTTAGGCTCCTTTTGCTACTGCCTCATCCAAGGGTTCCTTCGCCAGGTATTCCTAGTGCGATTAATTCAGCGAACATTCGCTGGGAGTTTGCAAAGCGAAATTTAGTCCCTTTTCCTATTGCCATAGTTCTGGGACCATTCGCTGGGACTTTTCCAGTTGTTCAAACCGGACATTCACTGGCAAGTTCGCTCTGATGTTTTCCTCTTTTCTTTGGCAACTTGTATCATTTCTTTTTGTCTTACATCTTTGATCAATTAATGCCTTTTCCTGCACAATAGCACACATACTACAAGCACCAAAGGTATATTCACAATGTTTGAAGAATAACAACAATTCATGAGTAAAAATCCACAATTTGTCATAAAAGAGTTGAAAAATGTCAAGTATCAAATAGAAATATTAGTCATGTTTAACATCTAACAAACTCTCCCCAACTAACTCTTTGTTTGTCCTCAAGCAAAGTATGCCTCTCATTGAAAACAAGAGGATTTGCTCAAGCATTTGAATCAACCAAGAAAAAGATAAACAACTCAAATAAACAACAATTGTAACAAAGCAACAATTACAAATTCCTAGAATCGACAATGCAAAAGAACTTGATTCTTAAACAAATCTCAGATAATGTTTCAAGAGATAACTAAACTCTCATGCTCATGTCACTCTAACACTCCTCTTCGAAAAAGAATTGAAGGAAATTAACGTGTTTGCAACCGCGGGGCCATTTCGTTCAAATGACAAATGATGCAAATATAAAGCAATTCATACAATATCTAATCGATCACATAAGAAATCATGGAAGCAAAAAGATCACTAAGGGCTTTTAAGGTTGCGGCTTGGTCGGGTTAACAATAAAGGGACATTTTTAAAGGCAATTGAATCGAAATTTCCGATGCAAAATAAAATTCACTATACAAGGTATTCACAAACATCTCAACTTCATTCACCAATTTCATTCCTTTATCACCAACCTTTTCAAACTTCCTTATGCACAATTATTGGACTCTATTTTTCTCATTCAAGCAAGCATTCTTTTTCTCTTTTTTTTTTATATTCATTTTCACTTTTTCTTTTTCTTTTCATGCTTGCTTGAATTTTTCAAAAGTTTGAACAATTTACCAATCTTCTTTTTCATTCTCCCCAACTTATTTTCAACTAAACCTTAAGTGAATGCTCCTTGCTTTTTAAGGCAAGGAAATCAATAAAACAAAGTTCCAAGGTTCAAGAAGAAATTTTTTTAGAAACTCTCAAAAATTCAATGATGAACTTGATTTTCAATTTTTGTACAACACAAAGTTCATCACTAAACGAGATCTAAACTGTTTAGGCTCAAGGGGTTAACAAATACTCATTACTCACGGGTAAATCACTGTTTGGAAATGGTTGTGCTCAATATCAACAAATGCCTTGATCATTTCTAATGCTTCCACAAAATCACACAAATCACAAGATAAAGCATGAATTAAAAGTATAAAACAAAATTCATTATCAATCCTATGCATTTAGTAAACCATGGAGGTTTCTCACCGTTGTGGTTTTTGGACCTAAATGACATAAGCAATCAATAGAGTTGTAACAAGAAACAAAATTTCATTTGTACAAAGACAAAAAGTTCTAACACATTCTAAAATCTAGAAATATGTAACTATGTACCTTGCCAACAATAACATGCTTAAAATACTATCATAGCCATCCAACTTGGAGGAATCTTCTTTGATGAACACAATCACCAACCTAGAAGTATTTCAAGCCAACACCAAAAGATGGAAACATTAAACTTCCACAAGCATACCAACATAAAACGATAAAAAGCATACCAGCAATTTAAGAGTTGAACATTCGTTAACTGAAGAATTCAACTCTTAACAATAATAATAATAAAAACTAGGCTTAAATAGTGTTTTCGTCCCTGTAAGTTAGCGAGTTTTTGGTTTTCGTCCCTATAAATATTTTTTTTTTGTTTTAGTCCCTATATCTTACTTTTTGCTTGCTATTTAGTCCCTAAAGCCAAAATCTGCAGGAAAATCCGAAGGTTTCCTGCGGGTTTTCCTGCAGATTTTCCTGCGGATTTTGGTTTTAAGGACTAAAATGAACGCGAATGTGAAATATAGGGACTAAAACCAAGAAAAATAAATTACAGGGACGAAAACAAAAAACACGTTAACTTACAGGGACGAAAACACTATTTAAGCCTAAAAACTAAAATAAAATAAAAAAATAAAACTGATCAAATTTAACTAAAAAACAACATACTAATAATATCATAATAGTGCTATGGTGTGAAAACACCAACAAAAGTCATTACTACCTCATACGGGTACAAGTACATCAAAATATCTCAAAATAATCCACCTAGTGGATAAAGTACAACACTAAAAACTGATACATAAAGCATAATAACAGAAAACATAAGAAAACTTCACTTTGACGCTCAAAGGAAGTACAAAATGATAATAACAAAATCAGTCCTCTTCGGACTCGGATCCGGAAACCTCAATGTGTACCACCCCTAATCTATACCCCCAATTAAATAAAGCAGTAAAAGAAAATTCGAAATTTCATCAGAGTATATTTAAATTATCATGGCATAGACGGGGGAAGTCACATTATATTGAAACAATCACACAACACCTGCTCATAAAGATATGCAACAGTGGGGTAGCAATCAACAGAGGAACTTAGTTCCTTACACCCACATTTCAGAATTTAGAATAAAAGCGGAAAATCTAAAACTGAATATCAAATATATATATATATATATATATATATATATATCATGAAAAGTTTGTCATACATCAAGTGGTACATGCAAAAGCCAAAAGGTATATATACATAATACACAAATATCACAAACGGCCTCCCTAACTACCCGGTGTCACATATCAGAGCCGACCGATAAAAGAATGAAGACGCAAAGCTTCACAAAAATACCTCCAGCAACTCTAATCTGCAATGCCTCATAGAGCATTATAAAATAGCATAAGGGTGAGAAAAACAACCATAATATAATTGCATACAATTATATATAACGCAAAAAATACACATATATACGGTTCTCACCACAACTCAATCACAATACAACACAAGGTATACCAACCATACACATATCCACATATCAATTTATCAATTTTATCCATAATTCCACACATAAACAACTCATTAATGACTTATGCAAATGCAAGAGACCGACACAACGACTCTATGCATATGCACATGCGGTACCGACTTCCATTGTTTCTCATCACTAGTTCACTCAGGAACTCTGCTGGAATCATCGCTCGTTACATCACTGTAACTCCCCGTCGGGAATACGATGTCCCCCGTCGCTCACACCCCACACGGGCACACGACGTTTATGAATCGTTCACACCCCACACGGGCACACGACTTGATCGCTCACACCCCACATGGGCACACGATCGTCTATAATCATCGCTCACACCCCACATGGGCACACGATCATCTATAATCATCGCTCACACCCCACATGGGCACAAGACGTTATAGCGAATTCCCTCTGGAATCCAAACCGTCACTCAGGACGTCTCAACAATGCATATCATGATGCTTGGCATACGATGACTCATGACATTTAGTATGCACACATATACACACCCATAATCATGCATATATCAACACTTACCACACATTTCATTATCTTGCCCTAAGGCCACCAATCATTATCACCATATTTATTTCATGCACTTACGTCTCTCAACAGTACACAAGTCATAAAATATCCACACCAACAACATATTGCACATACACATCAAGTTCACCCAATTAAACGGAAAAAGTCGACAACAAAACCATACATTTTCTAATTCCCGACATAATTTAATCGGCCAACAATCTCAAAACCATCATCATAATAAAGTACATTTCACAAGCTTTCTAACGCATCAAACCACACCTCAAACCGGCTCACGGATCTAAAGTTACAGAGAAAACAAATTGGAATAAACTATCATGTTCGCAGTGCGAAGCTCCTAGCGAGTCCTTCGCTACTTCATTCGCAGTGCGAATGTACCAGCGAACAGTGGCAGAAGCAAAATAGCCTAGAAAATTCCCAACGTTCGCAGTGCGAACGTCCCAGCGAATGCTCGCTACCCCATTCGCAATGCGAACCCTCCAGCGAACAGTGGCAGAATGAAAAATAATACAACGTTCGCAGTGCGAACATCACGCGAACGCTCGCCACCCATTCGCTGGCCATTCGCAGTGCGAACCTGCAAATTCAGCAAAACCCAGCAGCGCACCAGATCATCCTAAATTGATGTTTGCTCAACCAAAACATGTCCAAACCAGCATATATCAATCAAAACATAACTCTATCATGATAGCAGGTATTCTATTACGTTTACACCGATTTTCAACCGCGAAAACAACGATTTTTCATTGTCGACCTAGAATAGAAACTATGAAAACACAACAAACAATCCACTACACATATACATAATCATACACAAGCATAGTATAATCGAGTTTCGCACCCTTACCCGATTAAATCGATTCTAGAAGTTGATCTCTTTGAATTTCCAAGTTTTTCTCACTATTTGTCTTCTTCTTCTCTTTTCTCCTCTTTTTCTTTCTTCTCCTTTTCTTTCTCTCTTCCTATTTTCTATTCTTTCTAACTTAATGAAAAATATCATGAAAAGACCAAAATACCCCCACACTCAATTATCTCGCAAACGATCCCAAAACCCGATAAAATATCACAACATTGAAAAATAACATATTTTCAGATAAAAGTCGAAAATAAAATAAAATAATAATAAAATAATAAAAAAGACTCGATTAAATAAAAACACATAAAAACTGGGGCGTTACAACTCTCCCCCACTTAGAAATTTTCGTCCTCGAAAATATACCTGAGACGAACAACTCTGGATACGACTCCCGCATCCGACTCTCCAACTCCCAAGTCAAATTTTCCTCAGCAGCGCCTCCCCACGCCACTTTCACAAGTGCAATGTCCTTGCCCCTTAACCGCTTCACCTCGCGATCCAAAACTCTAACGGGTAATACCTCGACCGTAAGGTTCTCCCTTACCTCAACCTCATCCATCGGAATCACATGCGATGGATCCGGAACATACTCCCGAAGCTGTGAAACATGAAACACATCGTGCAAATTTGACAGATTCGGCGGCAACGCCACCCTATAAGCCACAGCACCCACTCTCGCGGATATCTGGTAAGGACCAATAAACCGAGAAGTAAGTTTCTTCGATTTCAATGCACGACCCACACCCGTTATCGGCGTAACCCTAAAAAATACATGATCGCCCTCTTGAAACTCAAGATCTTTCCATCTCCGATCATGATAACTCTTTTGCCTACTCTGAGAAGCCTTCGTTTTCTCTCGAATAAGCTTCAGTTTCTCCGTCGTCTGCTGTACCAACTCCGGTCCAACCACCGTTCTCTCACCAGATTCGTGCCAACACAACGATGTTTGACATCTTCGTCCATACAATGCTTCAAACGGTGCCATTCCAATACTCGAATGGAAACTGTTATTATACGTGAATTCAATCAATGCAAGATAACTATCCCACGCACCACCTTGTTCCAAAACACACGCTCTCAACAAATCTTCCAACGACTGAATCATCCTCTCCGTCTGACCATCCGTTTGCGGATGATAAGCCGAACTCAATCTCAATTTAGAACCCAAAGCCTTCTGAAAACTTTCCCAAAATATCGAGGTAAATCTAGGATCTCGATTAGACACAATACTCAATGGAACCCCCATGCAATTTCACAATCACACTGATGTAAATCTCAGCCAACCTCTCCAAAGAAAAATTGATATCAATCGGAATAAATTGATATCAACAACCACCCAAATAGCATTATGCCCTCGCTGAGTATTCGGCAACCCCGTCACAAAATCCATGGAAATGCTATCCCACTTCCACTCAGGAATATCCAACGGTTGCAACAAACCACTAGGCCTTAGATGTTCTACTTTCGACTTCTGACAAGTCAAACATGCATAAACAAACTGAGCCACATCTCTTTTCAATCCAGACCACCAGAAAATCTTCTTCAAATCCTGATACATCTTATTCGCTCCCGGATGTATACTCAAATTACTCCGGTGTCCTTCTTCCAAAATCATCTTTTCCTCCCAACAACATCAAATCCACAAATTTCACATCCAACTTCTGTTTCTCACTAACCGTCATCAGAAAATCATTAGTAATCGTTAGCATACCAAGTCTCACGCTATCCGACGTCACTTCACAAACCAAACTCAAGTCCCTAAACGATTCCAAAAGTTCCCACTCCTTAACCATTAAAGCGGACATATGTAACGATTTCCGGCTCAATGCATTTGCTACCACATTAGCTTTACCAGGATGGTAATTCAAGCCAAAGTCGTAGTCCTTCAAAAATTCTAACCATCCACGTTGCCTCATATTTAGCTCTTTCTGATCAAATAAATATTTCAAACTTTTATGATCACTAAAGACTTCAAATCTTGCACCGTAGAGATAATGCCTCCAAATCTTCAACACAAAAACCACAGCCGCTAATTCAAGATCATGAGTAGGATAATTCTTCTCATGAACTCTTAGTTGCCTTGAAGCATAAGCCACAACCTTACCTTCTTGCATCAGAACACCACCTAGACCAATCAAAGAAGCATCACAATAAACCACAAATGGTTCATTAGGATTCGGCAAAATCAAAATCGGAGCTGTCGTCAATCTTCTCTTCAGCTCATTAAAGCTTTCCTCACACCGGATATCCCAAATGAACGCTTGCCCTTTACAAGTCAACTGGGTCAAAGGAAGTGCTAGCTTAGAAAAACCTTCAATAAACCTTCGATAATAACCAGCCAAACCCAAAAATCTTCGAATTTCAGTAACAGATCTCGGAGCCTCCCATTGTAGAACTGCTTCTACTTTAGATGGATCCACAGAAATACCATTACCTGAAATTACGTGTCCAAGAAAACTCACCTCCGACAACCAGAATTCACACTTGGACAATTTGGCAAAAAGCTTCCTTTCCTTCAAAACCTACAAAACAATACGCAAATGTTCCGCATGCTCTTCCCGAGACTTAGAATAAATCAAAATGTCATCAATAAACACAACGACAAATCGATCCAGATGCTCGTGAAAAATATGATTCATGTATTCCATAAACACACCTGGAGCATTAGAAACCCCGAACGGCATCACAGAATATTCATAATGACCGTAACGTGTCCTAAAAGCCGTCTTCTGAATATCTTCCTCTTTCACCCTTATCTAATGATACCCTGATCTCAAATCAATCTTACTGAACACACACGCACCAACCAACTGATCCATCAGATCATCAATCCTTGGAAGAGGATACTTATTCTTAATCGTCACCTTATTCAACTGGCGATAATCAATACACAATCGCATACTTCCATCCTTCTTTTTCACCAATAAAACTGGAGCACCCCAAGGAGAAACACTTGGTCTCACAAACTTCTTCTCCAACAACTCATTCAATTGTTTCTTTAACTCGACCAACTCAGACGCCGACATACGATAAGGTGCCATAGATACAGGTCTAGTACCAGGAACTAGATCTATAGAAAACTCCACCTCTATCTCTGGCGGCAAGTCTGAAATATCCTCAGGAAACACTTCCGGAAATTCACACACAACAGGAAACACATCAAGTGAAACTTGACTATCCATAGTCAAAGATGCAAACAACCCAAACAACTGAGCTTCATCCACCAAAAGACTCTTTAACTCTTTGGTAGATAAGAAACTCGAGTCTTCGTCTTCCTCCAGAGAAGGAAACCTTACCAGCTTATGATAACAATCAATATGAACTCGATTGAATTGCAACCAATTCACTCCCATAACCACATATAAACCCTCCAACGGTAAACACACCAAATCCATCTCAAAGTCTTTACCATAAATGGTCAAAGGACAACTTAGACAAACCAAAGAAGTAGTTACTGACCCCATTGCTGGAGTATCAATAACCATCCCACCACCCATTAAAGACAACACAAGATTCAAACGCTTCGCGCACTCAGACAAAATAAACGAATGAGTCGCTCCAGTATCAATAATAGTAACTAAAGGAGTACTATTAATAAAACAAGTACCTCTGATCAGACGATCTGCACTGGAAGTCTGAGTCCCCGCTAAAGCAAATACCTTCCCACTAGCTAGATCTTGCTTCGGTTTCAGACACTTGGTACTAATATGACCAGGTTCACCACAGTTGTAACATTTCACCACATTCTTCCTGGCACAATCAGCTGCAACATGCCCTACACCTCCACAATTAGTACACTTCCTCAAATCTTTCCTGCACTCATACTGACGATGCCCCAACTCACCACATTTATAACACCTCATAGGACAAGACATTCCTCCTCCACTTGACCTTTTCTCAAAATTTCCCCTCTGTTTACCCTTATCAGCTGGTGTCACATACGGACCACCACAGAACTGTTGCTTCCCTTTCCTCTCGCTCACACTCTTATAGTGAGTAGAACGAGCCTTACTGTCCTCCTCATAAATCCTACAACAATCCACCAAATCAGAAAACCTCTGAATCCTCTGATATCCAATTGCCTGCTTTATCTCAGGACGCAAGCCATTCTCAAACTTTACACACTTAGAAAATTCCGCAGTCGCTTCTGCATAATGAGGATAAAACTGCACAAGTTCCACAAACTTAGCAGTATAATCAACAACAGACATATTACCTTGTTTCAATTCCAAAAACTCAATTTCCTTCTTTCCCCTTACATCTTCAGGAACATCCTTCTCAGAAACTCCAGGCTAGACACAGCCCAAGTAATCTCTTCCTCTGCAGCTTCCAACACACGACGAGTACTAACCCACCAATCATCAGCTTCTTCCAATAACATGTGAGTACCCAGTCTCACCTTCTGATCTTTCGCACAATCCATCACTCAGAAAATCCTTTCAATCTCTTTCAGCCAAATCTGAGCACCATCAGGATCATATCTTCCTTTGAAGACCGACAGTTTGTTCTTCCTGAACTCATCGTTACCTGCAGCATTAGGTGCACCCTGCACAGCACGAGCCATAGCTTGCATAGCAGCAGCCAAAGCAGCATCGTTCCTACCAGCCATATTTTGTTTATTTCCAATAACAGAAACTATGGTTAAACAAACAACTCACTCCATCGCCAAAACCGACAAGGACGGACACAAACTGACACGAACTAACACGGACTCGCTCAAACTGACACGGACTGGCTCTGATACCACTTAATGTAACACCCCCAATCTATACCCCCAATTAAATAAAGCAGTAAAAGAAAATTCAAAATTTCATCAGAGTATATTTAAATTATCATGGCATAGACGGGGGAAGTCACATTATATTGAAATAATCATACAACACCTGCTCATAAAGATATGCAACAGTGGGGTAGCAATCAACAGAGGAACTTAGTTCCTTACACCCACATTTCAGAATTTAGAATAAAAGCGGAAAATCTAAAACTGAATATCAAATATATATATATATATATCATGAAAAGTTTGTCATACATCAAGTGGTACATGCAAAAGCCAAAAGGTATATATACATAATACACAAATATCACAAACGGCCTCCCTAACTACCCAGTGTCACATATCAAAGCCGACCGACAAAAGAATGAAGACGCAAAGCTTCACAAAAATACCTCCAGCAACTCTAATCTGCAATGCCTCATAGAGCATTATATAACAGCAGAAGGGTGAGAAAAACAACCATAATATAATTGCATACAATTATATATAACGCAAAAATACACATATATACGGTTCTCACCACAACTCAATCACAATACAACACAAGGTATACCAACCATACACATATCCACATATCAATTTATCAATTTTATCCATAATTCCACACATAAACAACTCATTAATGACTTATGCAAATGCAAGAGACCGACACAACGACTCTATACATATGCACATGCGGTATCGACTTCCATTATTTCTCATCACTAGTTCACTCAGGAACTCTGCTGGAATCATCGCTCGTTACATCACTGTAACTCCCTGTCGGGCATACGATGTCCCCCGTCGCTCACACCCCACACGGGCACACGACGTTTATGGATCGCTCACACCCACACGGGCACACGACCCGATCGCTCATACCCCACATGGGCACACGATCGTCTATAATCATCGCTCACACCCCACATAGGCACACGATCGTCTATAATCATCGCTCACACCCCACATGGGCACACGACGTTATAGCAAATTCCCTCTGGAATCCAAACCGTCACTCAGGACGTCTCAACAATGCATATCATGATGCTTGGTATACAATGACTCATGACATTTAGTATGCACACATATACACACCCATAATCATGCATATATCAACACTTACCACACATTTCATTATCTTGCCCTAAGGCCACCAATCATTATCACCATATGTATTTCATGCACTTACATCTCTCAACAGTACACAAGTCATAAAATATCAACACCAACAATATATTGTACATACACATCAAGTTCACCCAATTAAACGGCAAAAGTCGACAACAAAACCACACATTTTCTAATTCCCAACATAATTTAATCAGCCAAAAATCTCAAAACCATCATCATAATAAAGTACATTTCACAAGCTTTCTAACGCATCAAACCACACCTCAAACCGGCTCACGGATCTAAAGTTACAGAGAAAACAAATTGGAATAAACTATCATGTTCGCAGTGCGAAGCTCCTAGCGAGTCCTTCGCTACTTCATTCGCAGTGCGAATGTACCAGCAAATAGTGGCAGAAGCAAAATAGCCTAGAAAATTTCCAACGTTCGCAGTGCGAACGTCCCAGCGAATGCTCGCTACCTCATTCGCAATGCGAACCCTCCAGCGAACAGTGGCAGAATGAAAAATAATACAACGTTCGCAGTGCGAACATCACGCGAACGCTCGCCACCCATTCGCTGGTCATTCGCAGTGCGAACCTGCGAATTCAGCAAAACCCAGCAGCGCACCAGATCATCCTAAATTGATGTTTTCTCAACCAAAACATGTCCAAACCAGCATATATCAATCAAAACATAACTCTATCATGATAGCAGGTATTCTATTACGTTTACACCGATTTTCAACCGCGAAAACATCGATTTCTCATTGTCGACCTAGAATAGAAACTATGAAAACACAACAAACAATCCACTACACACATACATAATTATACACAAGCATAGTATAATCGAGTTTCGCACCCTTACCCGATTAAATCGATTCTAGAAGTTGATCTCTTTGAATTTCCAAGTTTTTCTCACTATTTGTCTTCTTCTTCTCTTTTCTCCTCTTTTTCTTTCTTCTCCTTTTCTTTCTCTCTTCCTATTTTCTATTCTTTCTAACTTAATGAAAAATATCATGAAAAGACCAAAATACCCCCACACTCAATTATCTCGCAAACGATCCCAAAACCCGATAAAATATCACAACATTGAAAAATAACATATTTTTAGATAAAAGTCAAAAATAAAATAAAATAATAATAAAATAATCAAAAAGACTCGATTAAATAAAAACACATAAAAACTGGGTCGTTACACAATGAACTCTTCCTTAGAACCCAACTCTGATCCAGATACCTCCGCCTCATCACCATCGACCTCCGTATCAGCATTCTCCTCAGCATCTTCAGGCTCACCAGCTACCTCTGCGCCCCCTCCGAAAATTGGCCTGGCCTCAGGCCAACCAGCATGAACAAGGAATTACTCCCATGTCATCAAATAGTGATCCACAGCGGGCTCACAGATCTGCAGCTGTAATACCTGCATCGAATCATGTAAGTCCATCATAGCGTGCTGAGAAGCCGTCATCCAATCCCAATTATATTGGCATATTTCCTGCTGATACGGATAATAACCTTGAGACCCAGAACTACCAGACCCATCGCCAGCACCTGTGCCGGCATCAGCACCAGCACCAGAAGTCTCACCCCGCAATCCCTTAGGTTTACATTACTTGTCCACATACCGGTCATCAATGGCAGCCGGGATGGTTACCTGACGATGCGTGGGGATATTAACCCCTGCATGTGCACAAAGAACCATGATCAGCCAAGGAAATGCAAGATGAGCATTCTTCCTAGAAGTGGAACCTAGCCCACTCTCGACAATAGCCCTCATCTCATCTGCTATAATCCGGGCAACATCGATCTGGACATTTGTCGTTATGTTGTGGACCAAATGGGCGAGGGCTATGGTAATGGTCGTTGAATGCGACTTTGGCTTAATGCTGGTGAGAACCAAAAGCAAAATTAATTAGGCCAAAGGATGCATATCTTCACGATGGTACCTTTTTGCAACCCCAAATGGGTTAAGCTCAACAGATTTACCTTCTCGCAAAAGATATCTAGTCATGGTCTCAATGTCTCTATGGAGTCTCAATGTTCTATGGAAAGTATCAATCTGGTTTTCTCTCAATGGTAATGGATCCTCAAGAACAATGTTAATGGTTCCTCGATCAAACTTCACCACTTTTCCCCCCAACTAAGGTCTTCCACGCAAATTCCTCCCCATCATCCGGGAGGGCATTAGCATAAAATTCCCGTACCATCTCTACGTTGTAACTATCCACAAGTGCGATCAGCCTCCCCCACTTTTTTTCTTCGAGGAGTTGAGCTACCGCCCAGTAGCTTCCCTATGGATTCAGATTGAATCTCTTCTTGGGTAATATGGTTCGCCTTTCCAAAGTCAGGTACCTAGCAGCTTGTTTTGCTCCTCTAAAGCGTACACTATGAAACTGTATCGGAACTGTTCGTGAATTACCTCCGGTCTTTTTCTTTTCGGATGGAATGATCTTTGGAGCCATCTGCAAAAACCATTAGATAAAATAATAACCAGCCAGCAAAGCAGTCCATTAGAATAGGAACAAAACAGAATCCCAAACTTAGATAGCACAAAAAATTTCAAAATTATGGTCTGTTCGCGTAAAGTTCGCAAAGCGGTGGCGAACATTCGCCCCAGATTCACAAAGCGAGGTTCTGGTGAATGCTCGCCCAGGTTCGCAAAGCAAACTGGTCAGGAAACCTGCGAATCATTTCAAATTTACAGCATCCCAACTTTTCCACCTTCATACATTCTTCCACAATACAACCTCTATTCTAAAGTTTGCATAAAATTCAACATGTAACAACAAACAAACCTTAAAACAGAGGTGAATTGCACACACTTTTTAAACCTAGAGTTAAAATATCTATAATGTTCAACCTAACTAACCTAACCACATTGTTTAACATAAATTAATAGAGAGAAAAGGAATTCAAACTTGTACTTGTTTGCACTTGGGAAAAACTTGGTGAAAGATTATAGGAACAGAGCACGTGAGAGAGTTTTGTTCTTGTGAGTTGTTAGTTCTGCAGCTATGCAGTATTTGTGTTGGCTAAATTTTGTTAAAACCTATATGATAGCTTTATGTCACTAAAGTTGTTTTAACATGCTGTATCTGCCATAATAGTTTAGTTGCAGGTTGTGAAAATGTCAAGGAGGATGTCTTGACATGCTGTTCTGCACTAACTAGTTATGTTCAGTATCTGTCATATTAGATTAGTTGCAGGTTGTGGAGATGTCAAGTGTGATGTCTTGACATGTTGTGCTGCACTAAGCTGGTATGAGTGCATGGTTGTTTTAAGGTGTTGCTGTATTGTTGTCATGTGCTGGTTAATCAAGATGTTCTAATGTACTGCATTCAACATGTCGGATAAAGATGCCCCATCCTGGATCATAGGACATCGCGTCTGTTATTGGATTAAAAGACGATTCTATTAGTTGTTATTTATTACTGAATATTCTGTGAATATTTTGTTATCCTATGTGGCTTCCAAAGTAATTGGGTTGAGATTTTGTGTTGGTTTTCGGATTTTCACTACTTTCTAAATATGGAGACATATTAGGAAATATTTTATTGAAGACCTATTATATAGCAGAAGTTTCTGCTGATTTGTAGCAGCTGATATGCTATGTTTTTGAAGGCCCAAATCCATTTGGGAATAGGTTATATATAGATGCATTGTAACCTAGAATAAAAACCGAACCAAAGATGTAAAAGTTCTAGTATTAGGGATGGTTCCTGTACCACTCAACATGTGAAGTAAGAGGAGTATTGTTCTTGGAGGAAGCTTTTAAGTAACTCTAAGTTGTGTCTTGGAAGTGTGTTTTCCTTGATGAATTGTTGTACAGGTAAAGAGCCGTTGATGCAGTGGCGGATTGTTGACTGCTAGACATCATTGCGATGATTGAGTATGAAAAGGGTTTCTCATATCTAGAGAGGATCTAGGTAGAAGGTCATTGGGTAGTGATTAAGTGATAAGCTGTAAACGGAGATTTTAGCTTTGAATTGATACTACTAATAGTGGACTTCATCCCTGGCTTGGTAGCCCCCATAGTAGGTGTGTTAAACCGAACTGGGTTAACAATTCTGGTGTGTTCTTATTCTTTTTCAGGTTTTATCTGTTTATACCTTGCCATGCTGTTCATGTCAGATCAGATGTCGAATGTCATGTTATAGGACATCTGAATTCTGCACATGTACCCGAATTTCAATTGGTATCAGAGCAGGCATCCTGTTCTGTTTCTGGGTGAGATCCTAGGGAAGATACTTTCTGGTCATGGGCAAGGTAAGTGGTACCTACTAAAAAGTTGCTTGAACTTGGAGAAGTTTATGTTATTGTTTGAATGGTCCTTAGAAGTGGAGGATGGAATGTTCATGATAGAGTGTGTATTGGACTTGTCTATCATTATCAGGCTTATAGCTTTGATGGTGAGCTGCTGTATGATTTGATTTAATTCCAAACATATGAAGTGCCGTGTTTGTGCAAGGGTTATAGAGGAGTTTTCTGGTGTGTGTTCCGCTGCTTATATATATTTGATGGAAAATTCCTGGTGGTTTGTGTGTTGAGGCTGCAACACTATGTTCTCCTCTGAAGGTGTATCACACGGTGTTGTGATACTTGAGGATAATATTGACTGACTTATTAAAGTGACCAAAGATACTTGAGGTTTGACCCAAGTCCACTCATAAAGGCATTTTCAATAAGTATGTTGATCAGAAGGATGCAATTTATTTTTGCTCCCTTCTTTGAAAGACCATCCACAGGTCTAAATTGAAGGATCACATGGTGTTGTTCTTGAATGATGTTCTACCAGTTGTTGTGACATCAAACTAGCAGAGTGTGCAGAATCTAGTGGATAAAGATTTTGCATTACAAATGTGTTTGGAGCAAGGAGGAGTTGGTGTTCTTTTGAACCAAAAGATTATGGTTCCCTGGTATTGGCATGAGAAGGTTCGTCTTAAGCTGGAGTTCAGCTATGTGGTGTCCTCACATAATGGAACATGTTTTTACAAGGATTGAAAAGCATCCTTGTAGGAAGAAGCATATTTTATTTAACAATCTGTTTGTGATGACCAGTCAATATTTTTTGCTCCAGAAACCTGTTAGAGGGAATCTCCTCTTTAGGTGCAGAAGGATGGCATTCAACATCTCAAAGACAGACAGAAGGTCTGAACATCAGAAGCTTGAGAAGAAGATTCTTGAGATGTAGAATATGCAGGTTCCTACTTTTGTGTATGGTATGGTTTTGAAGGTTGATCAGATGCTGATGGTCGATCCTCTTGTGTCCCTTGCAAGAGATGTGTGTGGATTACTGTGGTTGTTGTCTCCAAAGCCATAGTAGATGGTTAATGTGATTTAGACTGATGTTGAAACATCATTTTATTTTATTGCTTCCTCAGCCAAGGATGTTTGTTGTGCACATGGTGGAGTATCAGGTCAAGTCACTTATCTAATCTGAAGTGATCAGTGGTATGGATTAATAAAAGAGGGATCAGCTAGTGCCACAAGTGTGCAGGAAAAGAGTGTTGTACCTTGTGTGAGAAGGTTACCTTATCACATATGATAAATATCTTGACAGGAGTTGAGTATTTATCTGTTTTTGATAAGGATGTGCATATAATCGATAGTGAATACTCTGACGGGAGCTGAGCGTTTATCTAAGATGTTGTACTTTCAACTAATGACAAAATACATTGACGGTAGACTATGTATATGTCTAATGTAAACGTGCAGGACTGCAGAATTGTTGAGAATTTACTTTTCTCTATTTGGTGTGTTGGTGTGTGACGACCTGAATTATGCTGTTGAAGATGGAGATGGAAGACTTAAAGACATCATAATCTTGATGGTTAGATCAGTTTATTTCTGATCTAGGTGCTTTGGAGCATGGCATCTTTGTGAAAGTCGAGGATATGTGGCTGTTATCTCTGGTTTTCTACTGACGGCTCTACTAAGTGAAGTGGCATTCTTTGGTATAGCTATGGGGTAGTCTTGAACTACTTATCTTCTAAAGATTCATATGTGGTAGGTTTGAAGTCTTTGGAGTTTCTGAGCAGGATGAAGATTGTCTACTCAAACTTGATTATTGAATCAAGTCTATGAGAGCATGGAAATCTGTTTCTGCAAAGGGAGGAGGTTCTTCTGAGTGGCAGAAGGAAGAGCTGAATTCAACAGTTGGATGTCATAATGTTCTGACATCTAGCTTAACATCAGAAGTCTCAGTTGATGATGTGGCACATCAGCTTATGATAGGGTGATCTACAGGAATGAACAATAGAATGTTTCAAAAGATCGTTCTCTTGGCAGTTTGCGGGAGCTGTATGAAGGAGAAGATGTTACATGACCATTGCTTAGGGAGTCTAAGTGTGTTTTCTATTGAGCAATTGGAACATGTGACTTGAAGATCAAGTTTCCTTGGTGGATCAGGATATCTCTGTGAGAGTTCTGACAAACGTGAAAAATATCAAAATGTGGCATTTGGTTGTTTTCATATGAGGATTCATGAATGAGATGATCAAACTATGGCATTTGGTTGATCTCAGATGTGGATTCGAAGAATCAAGATAATCAGAGCGTGGCTGCTGGTTATTATTGAGGATTGTCTTGGAACAAGTTACTCTTGGGCAGAAGGGTGATGAGTTGAAGACTCGAGGAGATTATTCTTCTTGAAGGTGGATGAGAGTATATTTCTCTAGTTCTATGGATTACTATGCTATAGTAAGTCCAGCTGGTGGAGCATATCAAGAATCATGGTGATGAGGTCTTGGTGTGTGGCAGATGTTCTAACTTGGTGTTGGAACATTATCTGGGTTGGATTTCCTTGGTTCAGGAGCTTGGTGCCTAAGGAGCGTCTACGGAGTCATACGGGAGAATGATGAAGTAGAAGGTCTGCCTTGGATGGAGAATGAAGTAGATCAGAAGGGATTGTGGTGCCAAAATGAATGTGCTTCAGCAGGTGGCTGGACTGGGAGTGAGCTCTTGAAGACATGAAGATGCGTCTTATGTTTTCCATTCAGGTGCACTAGTTATCCACGTCAGGGGGAGTAATACTACTGTTTTTTTTCTGGTTGATTTCCCTTAAATACATAGTTGTTTAGTTTGGCATATTATGGCTAAAAAGGGGGAGAAGTAAGTGTCCTTGGTTGTTTCCTTGAGGGGGAGCTGGTTTTGTTATACAAAGGATGTATGGATATTGCTCTGGTGTGCTATAGCTTTGTCAAATATGGCTAAATAGGGGGAGAGTGTGTGATTGCATGATGTGCTGATAGCTGATGTCCCATATGATGTTCTAACATGTATGTGTGAGTGATGAGCTAGTTGGTAAATGTTGTTGTGAAGTTGCTGCTGTGTGAGGTTGTGTATGTGTGCAGATGAAGATTGAGTGATGATCTGCTTGTGTATGTGGTGCAGTGCTGATAATTGTCTTATCTGCTACTGATGTGTGTGACTATCTTCTGCTGCTGATATATTTGATATGATATGATGGTTTTAGCCAAAATTTGCCAAAGGGGGGGGGGGGGGGGGTTTGTTAGTTCTGCAGCTATGCAGTATTTGTGTTGGCTAAATTTTGTTAAAACCTATATGATAGTTTTATGTCACTAAAGTTGTTTTAACATACTGTATCTACCATAATAGTTTAGTTGCAGGTTGTGAAAATGTCAAGGAGGATGTCTTGACATGCTGTTCTGCACTAACTAGTTATGTTCAGTATCTGTCATATTAGATTAGTTGCAGGTTGTGGAGATGTCAAGTGTGATGTCTTGACATGTTGTGCTGCACTAAGCTGGTATGAGTGCATGGTTATTTTAAGGTGTTGCTGTATTGTTGTCATGTGCTAGTTAATCAAGATGTTCTAATGTACTGCATTCAACATGTCGGATAAAGATGTCCCATCCTGGATCATAGGACATCGCGTCTATTATTGGATTAAAAGACGATTCTGTTAGTTGTTATTTGTTACTGAATATTCTGTGAATATTTAGTTATCCTATGTGGCGTCCAAAGTAATTGAGTTGAGATTTTGTGTTGGTTTTCGGATTTTCACTACTTTCTAAATATGGAGACATATTAGGAAATATTTGATTGAAGACCTATTATATAGTAGAAGTTTCTGCTGATTTGTAGCAGCTGATATGCTGTGTTTTTGAAGGCCCAAATCCAGTTGGGAATATGTTATATATAGATGCATTGTAACCTAGAATAAAAACTGAACCAAAGATGTAAGAGTTCTAGTATTAGGGTTGGTTCCTGTACCACTCAACATGTGAGTTGGACAACTTGTTAGTGTGATACTCGAAGCTGTTAAGTAAGAGGAGTATTGTTCTTGGAGGGAACTTTTAAGTAACTCTAAGTTGTGTCTTGGAAGTGTGTTTTCCTTGATGAATTGTTGTACAGGTAAAGAGCCGTTGATGTAGTGGCGGATTGTTGACTGCTAGACATCATTGCGATGATTGGGTATGAGAAGGGTTTCTCATATCTAGAGAGGATCTAGGTAGAAGGGTTATTGGGTAGTGATTAAGTGATAAGCTGTAAACGGAGAGTTTAGCTTTGAATTGATACTACTAATAGTGGACTTCATCCCTGGCTTGGTAGCCCCCAGAGTAGGTGTGTTAAACCGAACTGGGTTAACAATTCTGGTGTGTTCTTATTCTTTTTCAGGTTTTATCTGTTTATACCTTGCCATGATGTTCATGTCAGATCAGATGTCGAATGTCATGTTATAGGACATCTGAATTCTGCACATGTACCAGAATTTCATGAGTGTTTATGATTGTGAAAGAGGCAAGGTGAGAGTGTCAAAGGGAGTAGGGTTACCCACAAAATTTTAGAATAAGTGGTGGGTCATGGGCCCTAGTGTCTGGCCCACATCAAATAAACTCCCTTTTTGATGAGGTGGCAGCAGAAAAAACATTTAGCTGTCTCACTAAGTTCGCAATGCGAACTGGTCAGCGAATGCTCGCCCCAGGTTCGCAAAGCGAACTAGCCAGCGAACATGACAGGAATTTGAAAATATTTTCTGCAGCTGCTACCACACTACACCAATTCTAAACAATTTAATCACTTAAAAACAGTAGAAAGACATAAATACTTACAATGTTGGGGTTCCTTCCAACTAGCGCTTTGTTTAACTTCGTTTGAGCTCGACGGTCCAATGCAACCTCAAGGATCGCAAAAAGGCACTACGGAGGGATTCCGCTCGAAATCACCACCAAGATAAATCTCCAACCTCTGACCATTTATAGTCCAACTCTCATTTGACTGTGTGTCTTCAATGACTATTGCCCCATATTGTTTGATCTCCCGAATCCGAAATGGACCAGACCACTTAGATTTTAATTTTCTAGGGAACGGTTTTAATCGAGAATTGAAAAGTAAGACCAGTTGTCCTACTTCAAACTATTTGGTCACTATCTTTTTGTCATGGTAAGTTTTCACTCGCTCTTTGTACAGCTTGTTGGAGTCATACGCTTGGAGGCGCAATTCCTCCATTCCATGCAATTGTATCTTTCTTCTTTCTCCGCTTACAGTTGGATCAAAATTCATAAATTTCAAGGCCCAAAGTGCCTTATGCTCCAACTCCACCGGCAAATGAAAATTCTTACCATAGACCATTTTGAAAGGTGTGACACCAATCAGAGCTTTAAAAGCTGTCCGGTAGGCCCACAAAGCATCGTCAAGCTTATTTGACCAATCCTTTCTCGAGGACGACACCTTTTTTTCCAAGATCCTTTTAATTTCACGGTTTGATACCTCCACTTGTCCATTGGCATGTGGATGATATGGTGTTGTAACTTTGTGCTTTACACCATACTGCTCCAAGGCTTTTTCTAGCTGAGTGTTGCAAAAGTGGGATCCCCCGTCACTTATCAACACCCTCGGAGTACCAAATCGAGAAAAATTGTTTTTCTTTAAAAAATTTATCACAGTTTTTCCGTCCGCTTTATCACATGCTATTGCCTCTACCCATTTGGATACATAGTCAACTGCAACCAAAATATACTCATTGGAAAACGATGATGGAAAAGGTCCAACAAAGTCTATTCCCCAACAATCAAACACCTCAACTTCCAACATGTTTTGTAACGGAATTTCATACCGTTTTGAAATTCCACCACTCCTTTGACACTTATCACAACTTTGTGCATGCACATGTGCATCTTAAAATAAAGAATGCCAATAAAAGTCCGATTGGAGGACTTTCGTTGCCGTTCTTAATCCGTTGAAATGCCCTCCATAAGGAGAGTTGTGATAATGCTAAAGTATGTTAGTGGCCTCTTCTTTTGACAGACATCTTCTCAAAATGTTATCGACACCAAGCTTAAACAAATGTGGTTCATCCCAAACAAAAGACTTGGTGTCAGATAAAAATTTCTTTTTCTGATGATGAGTTAGACCTTTCGGTATTAATCCGGCAGCTTTGTGATTAGCCACGTCGGCAAACCATGGTCTAACTTGCACCATATACAACTTTTCGTCCAGAAATTCCTCCTTGACCTCTAATTCATTTTTAGTCACTTCAACATTTACAAGACGGGATAAGTGATCCGCCACCAAATTCTCAGATCCCTTCTTGTCACAAATTTCCAAATCAAATTCTTGTAACAAAAGGGCCCAACAAATTAGCCTTTGTTTTGAATCTGGCTTGGTAAGCAAATACTTAATCGCCGCATGATCCGTGTAAACCACTACACGAGACCCAATTAAATAAGACTGAAATTTCTCTAATGTATACACTATCGCAAGCAACTCTTTTTCGGTTGTTGCATAGTTTATTTGAGCTTTATTCAAGACTTTGCTCGCGTAGTGTATAACATGAAATTTTTTTATTCTCCGTTGACCCAATACCGCACCTACCGCATAATCGCTCGCATCACACATGAGTTCAAAATCCATTTTCCAATTGGGCGCGATGATTATGGGTGTGGTAGTCAAACTTTGTTTTAATGAATTAAAAATGACCATGCAAGACTCATCAAAATCAAAGGACTTATCTTTGTTGAGAAAATTGCTCAAAGGCTTTGCGATCTTTGCGAAATCCTTGATGAACCTCCGATAAAATCCTGCATGTCCAAGGAAGCTCCTTATACCTTTCACATTCAATGGTGGTGGCAATTTCTCAATAACATCCACCTTGGCTTGATCCACTTCAAGGCCCTTTGAAGAAACTTTGTGGCCGAGCACAATTCCTTCGGTCACCATGAAGTTGCATTTTTCCCAACTGAGTACCAAGTTGGTTTCCACACACCGTTCCAATATCGCATCCAAGTTTTTCAAACAAATATCAAACGATTTCCCAAAAACCGAGAAGTCGTCTATAAAAACCTCAATTGTCTTTTCAATCAAATCTGAGAATATTGCTTGCATACACCTTTGAAAAGTCGCTGGTGCATTACACAACCCAAACGACATCCTCCTATACGCAAAGATTCCAAAAGGGCGTGTGAAAGCAGTTTTTTCATGGTCCTTCGGGTTCACAATAATTTGATTGTAACCCGAATAACCATCCAAAAAATAGTAGAATTATTGACCAGAAAGTCTCTCAAGCATTTGATCCATGAACAGAAGAGGGAAATGATCTTTCCTCGTAGCTTGGTTTAGCCTACGGTAATCAATACACATTCTCCACCCGGTCACGGTTCTTGTTGGGATTAACTCATTTTTCTCGTTTCGGATAACCGCCAATCCGCCTTTTTTCGGCACCACTTGTACCGGGCTAACCCATGGGCTATCAGAAATGGGGTAAATCATTCCGGCATCTAACATTTTACCACTTCCTTCTTAACCACCTCTTTCATGGTAGGATTTAAGCGGCGTTGCGGTTGAGCAGCCGATTTGAAATCTTCTTCCATGAATATCTGATGCATACAATAAGAGGGACTTATTCCTTTTAAATCGAAAAGAGTCCATCCCATTGCCTCTTGATTCTTCTTCAAAACACACATCAATTTTTCCTCCTCAATTGTGGTTAGCTCCGTGCTTATGATCACCGGTTTATGCCCCTCATCATCTAGAAAAACATATTTAAGATGAGATGGAAACAACTTTAATTCAAGCTTAATTTCCTCATTATTTTCCGTTTTCAAAATTTCCACCCTTTCTTTCAAAGGAGGAATTTCATCCAATTCTTCTAGTTCTCGCAAACACTTTTTGATCTCTTTTTCTTCGGCTTCATTGATACTTTGAAGAGCATTTGTAAGGACTTTTTGTAATGGGGTTGGAACTTGTAATTGCCACTTTACTTCTTCAATCACCTTTTCCGTTGCATTTATTCTAAAACAATCGCCTTTGTCCTTTGAATGCTTCATGGCCTCAAATAGATTGAAACAAATCTCCTCATCTTGGACTCTAACCTTCATAAGATCGTCATCCATACCAATGGCCATTCTAGCAGTCTTCATAAACGGTCTTCCAAGAATCAATGCAGCGTCTTCATCTTCCTCCATATCAATCACCACAAAGTCGATGGGAAACAAGAATTTGTCCACCTTAACCAATACATCTTCCGCTACACCGTGAGGACGGGTAGTGGATTTATCGGCAAGTTGCAATGTCATTTGAGTGGCTCTCAATTCCATATGTCCCAATCTTTTCACAATAGACAAAGGTATCAAATTGATACTAGAGCCCAAATCGATCAACTCGTTGCCAACATAGATATTTCCTATTGTAACCGGCAAAGTGACTCGTCCTGGATCACTTTATTTCCGCGAGAGAGTCCGTTGAATGATAGCGCTACAACTAGCATCAACCATGATAGTTTCTTGATCCGTATACCTTTTCTTTTTCATGAGAATATCCTTCATGAATTTTGTATATTTCGGCATTTGCTCCAATGCTTCGGAAAATGGAATGTTGATTTGCAATTGCTTGAAAATATCCATAAACCGAGCATAGTGCCTCGCACTCTCTTTCTTTGACGGAGCATGAGGATATGGCAAATGTTGGATCACAATAATACTCACCGGTTCCTTTCTCTTCCTAGTCTTTTTCAATTTTTCTTCTCTCGTTCTTTTTTCTTCTTCCTCACTTTTTTTCTTTTCATTTTCAACTAAATCTCCCTCAACATTTTTTTCTACTTCATTCTCATCACTATCTTTTTCTTTTTCAACTACTTCCTCCCCTTCCACAACAACCTCACCTATGCCCATATCAATTTCTCTTCCACTTCTTGTTAGAATAACCTTGCAATGCTCTTTTGGATTTGGTTGAGTATTCGCCAGAAAAGTTACTTTGTGTTGGTCCGCCAATTGTTTTGATAATTGTCCGACTTGCGTCTCAAGATTCTTTATGGCCGCATCAGTATTCTTTTGATTTGACATTGACATTTGCATAAATTGCGTGAGAGTGTCTTCCATCTTTGTATTTCCACTTGGAGCTTGTGAAGGTTGAGTGTAATTTTGATATTGTTGACAATTTGAAGGTCCGACATCTTGAGGCATCCACGGTTGTTGATAACCTTGATTACCTCTTGGTTGGTAACCTTGGTTGCCTTGTTGGTAAGGTTGTCAAGGTTTAAATCCTTGATTTTAATTTCCCGCATAATTTTCCTCTTCCACAACTGGAGGGCAATAGCCGTTAGGGTGATCCCCTCTACAAAGCTCACAACTCGCTATTTGTTGGTTGTTGTTGGGAACTTCTTGCATCTCTTTGATTTGTTGTGGAAGTTTTGACATTTGTTGCGTCAACAACTCCACTTGTTGTGATAACAATTTGTTTTGTGCAAAAATTGCATCATTAGTTCCCAACTCAAGCACTCCCAGCTTCTTTTGCGATTGGCCTTGGCTGTGATTCCCTTGGTGATCGTTTAGTGCCATCTTGTCAATGATCGAAATTGCTTCTTCGGCGCTTTTTGACATTAAAGATCCGCCCGCGGTAGCATTCAACAAGGTTTTATGGTTTGGTTGGAGACCATTTCTGAAAATATGAACTTGCGTAAGCTCATCAAAATCGTGCCCTTTGCATTTTCTAAGCATGGACTTGAATCTCTCCCAAGCTTCGTTGAGAGACTCATTCCCACCTTGTGAGAAAACTACAATCGTCGTTTTCGCTTCCATGAAACGATTGCGAGGAAAAAATCGTTCCAAGAAATTCTCTTCTAACATGTTCCAGTCCATCATAATAGCAGTTGATTGGTCAAGGTACCATTCCTTTGCCTTCCCAATTAGGGAATGCGGGAACAGTCTCTAAAACAATGACTCTTCTTCAGCTTCTGGGGCTCCAGTTGCGCCCCCAATCTCATAGAACTTGGTCAAGTGAGTAAAGGGATCCTTGTGATACATACCGGTGAATAGATTCTGGTATAGAAGAGCGAGAATACCCATTTTCATGTCAGAGTGTCGATCATTATAAGCATTACGTGCAAACTGAGCAGTATGCCTTGGACTATTAAATCAAGGTGTTGAAGCAGGTGGTGGTGGTGGTGGTGCAGCCATGGTTGGCGGTAATTGTGGTATTGGTGTCGAAGTTGAACTTTCCTCTTGTTTTCGTCTTTCCTTAGCAAGTTACCTCCTCCGACTTGTTCTGCTATTTAACTTACGGGCAGTTCTTTCAATCTCTGGATCGAAAAGAAGTTGGTCTGCGGGATAACTTCCCTAGCATAAACAGAGTCTGCACACTTAGCCAAAAAAAATTAACAAGCACAAGAAAAAAGTTAAACAAGCTTAAAACTTAAAAACTATTGTGATGCTTGCAATAACAAACAACAATCCCCAGCAACGGCGCCATTTTGTTGATTAGTAATTCGGGGGCTGTTTTATCGTATCCACAGGGATTGTGTGTTATCAATGCTTGTCTCTCAATAGTTTACCATTTTAAGTAAAGGGTTTTCAAATGATTCTTGGTTTTATAACATAAGTTTGTAGCAAAGAAGTAAATTAGAGCAAAGATGTTGTAAGTTTTAGAAAAGAATGTCAAGACTAGATTTTGCTAATCCTTTTCATACGTATCCGATTAATCAAGCATATGAACTTAGTTTTGATCAATACAAACGCGTATCCTCGCAAATAAGTTTATGTCTAAAGCAAATTTGTGAGTATTGTTGTTTAAATTGTTAGATGATGTCTCACACTAACAATCGAAACAACAAACGTCAAGATCAATACAAAGCGAATATTAAACCCCAAATCTATATCTAGAGTTTGGTTTTTAAGAGATGAAGATATTAGGTCAAGGTATGGAAAATCTATGTCTAGAGTGCTCCAAACCACAAATATACCATTAAAAGCAAACAACTTTGTCATATATTGATCATCAACCTTGTTCATATACAAAAGATCAAAAGAAATATATACAATCAAGATTAACTACCTCTAATCTTGACACAAAATGTGTTTAGCTATACATATTCATGGTAGCTTATTTCACAAGTTTCGTGAGGAGATGAAAAAGCATCCGCGTCGAATAATCAAGATCGGATGCGAATTCAACTTCTCAATGTGTAAAATCCCTCTTGGATGTAGAAATATCAGAAAAATTGGTTTATGTAAGATAAAGTGAAGTTATGATCCCAAGAAAATACATAAAATCTATTTACAGTACACTTGAAATCAGACATGTTCGCACTGCGAACTATTTGTTCGCCTAGCGAATGATGAAAGTGGCACCTGAAGTGCCTTTTGATAAGCTAAACCGCCCTTGAGTTTTTGCATAAGTTTGCAATGCGAACTTTTATTCGCAAAGCGAACAATTCGCCAAAAAGTTCGCAAAGCGAACTTAGGCTCCTTTTGCTACTGCCTCATCCAAAGGTTCCTTCGCCAGGTATTCCCAGTACGATGAATTCAGTGAACATTCACTGGGAGTTCGCAAAGCGAACTTTAGTCCCTTTTCCTACTGCCATAATTTTGGGACCATTCGTTGGGACTTTGCCAGTTGTTCGCAAAGCGAACATTCGCTGGCAAGTTCGCAAAGCGAACTTGCTGATGTTTTCCTCTTTTCTTTGGCAAATTGTATCATTTCTTTTTGTCTTACATATTTGATCAATTAGTGCCTTTTCCTGCACAGTAGCACACATATTACAAGCACCAAAGGTATATTCACAATGTTTGAAGAATAACAACAATTCATGAGTAAAAATCCATAATTTGTCATAAAAGAGTTGAAAAATGTCAAGTATCAAATAGAAATATTAGTCATGTTTGACATCTAACAGCGGTTATGATTGGGATACCGATGTGACTCCACTCATGTTGGTGTACATGAGGAAGAGGATGACTAACATTCCCCCTTACCCCGTGAATTTATACTTCCTCACACGGGGGGAAGAATTTTGCTACTGAAGCAACCAAACACCAACGTGGGCAACTCAGAACACAGGACACGACTGTGTTCATAACTCAGAGCACAAGACAGAAAGGAATGACTCAGAAAAAATAGTGGAAACTTGAGACTCAGACAGAATGTCAGAACATCCTGTCTAACATCCTTGTAAAACAGCTGCAAGAACAGACTCAACCCCTGTATCTTTCTCCCCCTTTAGCCAAAAATTGACAAAAGCAGCCAAGACAGCCCCAAACCCAAACATTACTTATCCTAACACGAACAAAAGTCATTAGAACACAACACAGCATGAGACAGAAGAAGCCAAGGACCCTCTTTAAATACCTGAGTAATTACCTTAGGATGTAACGAACCATTGAAAGTAACGAAGGTCAATTCAATAAGAACATTAAATGAGGAATAAAACTTCCAAAAAAATGCATCGGCCAAAACAATTTTGACTGTTTCTTCTTTTAAGGGGAACCGTCCAAAGAATGTGCACGTCTCAAGACACATGTTTAACACGCCTTTTCTAAGACACACTATCCCCCGTCCAAGACAATCAGCTTGGAAACAGCCACATGTCCTAAACAATGTTCTAACACCTTGTCAGACTTTGTTTAGTCCCTCTTGTAACCTCTGATGCATAGTCACAATGCCTTTCAATGATCCCCAAGAATAATCCTTCCAACTAGAAGAAAGAGAATAGCGTACCAAGATGTTAAGACATTTCTTCAAGCATCTCCCATGTAGCAACAAAGACTCCCAAGAAGCTTTAAATTCTCCCAGAAACAAGCAACGACTCTCAGAAGCTTGTATAACTCTGATTCAATCCATTGACATCCCAATGACAGAACCAAAATCAATCAGTCAAGTCCACCCATAACTAAACTAGTAACACAATGTCATGACATCTCATCTGACATTACACCCACACCAGAGGTATTCAATCACAGATAGCTTGGAACCATAAACAATCTTGATAAACAACTGCATTACTACAACAACAGATCCTAGACAGAAGTCCAACTCCCCCTATCAAGGATAACCAGTGCTCCTTTGCAAGAAGAGCACTTCAAAATGAATGGAAAATATAAGACTCGTCTTCATGTCTTCAAGAGCGCACTCCCTATTCAACACACCTGCTTAACGCATTCACTTACTGCTTGTTCCACAAGCAATCTATGTACCACACTAGTACACCCAACAGACATAAGTTATCCCCATATCTTTCATAAATGATGCTCCTTCCTACAAGAAACACCCAAAATCACCACATGATAACACATGGCCAACTTCATGTTCATATAGTGAGAAAGTACTAGGATCACATCCTTGTACCACAACCAATAAACTCTTGAATTGAGACCAAAATCACCATTGATCCCTCTCATCTAGAAACCATCCATACCCTGTATAAATCCACCTTGAATTTTACAGCCATAGATATCCTTGTTCCTTGAGAATAAATCCAATTGAATCTGGAATGCTTCACATCCTTCAAAGAGACATACAAAATCTCTTAGTTTGTTATCTAGCCCAGATGTTCTACACACTTAAAGGACATCAAATACATGCTCCAGAGATCCTCAACTTACTTGCTTCACAAGCACCAAACTGATCCACTTCCTTCTAGAGTTACTTGCAGCAGAAGAAACCACCTCTCCATAAGCATTCTGACCTCAACAAGAGTCAGACTTCCAGATAAAGACTCCATGATCCAAGACAGTCTTCACTTCATCATTCTCTCGTATGATAAGTTGGAACACTTATGATTCAACTGGAAAATATCAGCTTCCACAATCCAAACTCCAAGTCCAGACAACATGATGATGTTCTAACATCAGTTAGGACATCCTGATCACATCACAAACACCACACACTATGGTTCTTAACACAACAACTGGACTTACCATCTGCATAGTAACCCATTTGAAGATCTTCAGAGAACACAACTTCACCAGCTTGATCAATAAGAACTCCAGACAATCAAAGAGAGAAATAAAATCTCATACATCTCCCAAAAGAAGGTAATCTTCCATAAGAAACTTAGGGCTTCTACCACAAGCTCCAAGATATGAACAAAACCAGAACCTCCTTTGATTTTCAACCAACTACCCTTCTGCACAAGAGTAATTAGTTCCAAGCACACTGCTTGAATTCACATTAGAGATAAACCAAATGCCACTGTTTGGTTAATCTCAACTTTCTTCATGGCTCCAAAAGATCCACTGATCCACCAATGAAACCTGATCTTCAAGTTACATATTCCACCTACTTCATAGCAAGCCATCTTAGATACACCAAGACCAGACATGTAACATCTACTCCTTCTTGCAGCTCCCGCAAACTGCATGAGATAGACTTTTTTTAACATCAACACCTTTCATACTGAGAGGATCAATTTATCTTAAGATGATGTGCCACAACATCAAATAAGACCCTGAAGTTCATCTTGATGTCACAACATCTAATAAGACATCTAGCTGGAGAGTTCAGTCCTTCATTCTACGACTTAGAAAAACCTCATCCCTCTAACAGAACAAGAGTTCCATGTTCTCATAGACTTGATTAATGATATCAAGTTCGAGTAGACAACCTTCATCCTGCTTTACTGTACTACAACAAATACCTCATCTTCAGAGAAACCAAACATGCCAAAGCTTAATTCTTCAGAAGAGATTAGTCACACAAGATCTTTACAAAAGGAATCCCGCTTTCCTTAAGTAGAGACTTCTTCAGTAGGTAAGAGATAACTGTCACTTATCCTTAACCTTCATGATGAACAAGATCACATGCTCCTAGAGTAGAGATAAGAACACACATACTGCACTCCAATGCACCTAGATCAGAAATAAACTGACCAAAGCAATCTTCATCAAGATGTCTTCATCTTCACTTTCATCAGCACCATATTCTAGAAAAGCTTCCTGCCACGAAACTTCCTAGTCAGATTATGTGCCTCTGCAGATTTAACTAGAAGAAGGTTCCCAACACTTTATGTCAACACACAAAACTTTGGTTCCTAGAGCATAAGCTATTCCCCTTCCTTGTTCTAAAGATTCACTCCTTGAATCAACAAGATTTTGCACAATCTATATTGTCAAGATGTTTCTACATCTGATAAAACATCAGTTCCTTATCTTGTCTGTACCCATTCTCCAAAGAACAGATCCTTGAGCAGATGCAACTAGAGATGTTGCACTTTCTGATGTACCAACTTGTCACCAGTAATCTTGTACTCCAAAATACAAGGATAATCAATTAAATATTTGTGAATTCCACAAATAGCAATTGATCTTAAATCCTTGTCCACAAACCATACATCCTGTAGGATATATGATCTACCCGATATAAACACAAATCAAGAATTTTTGTGTCAACATATTTCTAGTCAAACAACATGTTGAGACATCAAGTATGTCACCGTTGACTCACCCTGCCTATGACTTTCCTTTGCTAATAGAGTTCTTGTAAATCTTGAATGGTGAAAATAAATCACCTCCAATTATCTCTAAGTTGAATAACATCCATCAGCACCAGAGATCTTCAGAAATCCATCTTTAGCATGAGAACCAAATTATCCTTCTGAAAGAGCTTTTAAACACGTCCAGAGATGCCTTTATGAGTGGACTTGAGTGAAAACTCAAGTATCTTTGGCAACTTTGTCGAGAAAAAAAATATTTACCAAATTCATAGATCATGAATTTGATAAACACGATCTCAACCCACCTTCTCTTCAAACTGACTTCAAGATACAAGATGGAACCAAACGTCCAAGTACCAAGTCAACATGACAGACATCAACCAACAACTCTCTCCATTCCATTGCTCCCGACTTTGGAACGACTAGAGCTTTCACAGATGCTGATATCTTCAAGAATAGAAGCCAACAATCAAGATCTTCCACCATCTTTCTTCTATCATAACTCCAGAATCACATAAATACCAGAGTTCTTTCATCAGAAACATATGCAGGGGAACCACCAAAGAACATCTTCAACATGCCCAATAAGATGTCAAAAACATCTTGTAAGACACCATACAGAAGAACTAGCCATTCCTCCTGCAATTTCTATAGAAACTCCTCAGAAAACGTGAACAACCATCATTAGTTATTACCTTTGATCCATCTCATCCATCCCATCCATTAATACCCTTGAGTATGATAGAGTGAATGATCTGATCTCACAAAACTCTTCGTGGTTTAAATCACTAGAAAGTATCTCCCAAGATCTCATCCAGAAACAGACAGGATGCCTGCTCTGATACCAATTGAAATTCTAGCATAGCAGATAACAGATGTCCTAACAACATGTCACGACATTATTCTCTGCATAACTTTAAAACAAGGGCAGAACAAACAAGCTGATACACTGAATATCAGCAACAGATTCACAACAGATGTTTAAACATCTGTTACGACATGTTAATCAATACTGAACTGTAAATTGCAGAATGATAAACAACACAAAATATGATGACCCAGTTCGGTGCAAATCACCTATATTTGGGGGCCACCAAGCCAGGAAGAATAATCCATTATTAGTAGTATAGTTTTATGTAAACAACCTCTGGTTTACCTATCACTACCCAATGAAAACTTTATCATTAGAAGTCACATATAAATGATAAGAGAAACGCATCTCACTCCCTAAATCACAACCTGTGATATCTAACAGTTATAGTCACAATAACTATATAATCCAACTTGAAAGACACCTCTTTCAATTCAAAGTTCAGCCAAGCATTCTCGACTAACGACACAACTTGGATTTGCTTCAAAGCTTCATCCAAGAACAATATACAATTCATTACCTAAAGGTTTCTGAATCTGTATAGACAATTATGTCTACCACAGTGTATCAAACTGATACAAAGGGAGACTTACAACACAAGAAAGTCCTACGACTCTCAAAACCCTGAACCCTATTTTCTACTTTACAAAAGTATTACATAATTCCTAAGTCTCTCGCTATCCTAGGTCTTGGTCTTCCTGTATAGTCTTCAGCAGTCCATGGGCTTCGAATCTTCTGTCAGCTGATTCCTTGATCCACTGCTGTGATCGCTCCTTGAATCTTACAATAGAATTAAAACAACCTGCTATGACAGTTATGATGTCGAGTTTTCATGCTGGGACATTTCATTCGACGTCTTTGTCTTCTGCAGCATTCTTCATGTTGTTCATCTCGTTCTCTGGCAAAATTCTTCAAGTTGGAACATTGTGTTTGACCTCAAGTTATACCAAAATTTAAGTTAAATCTTTTAGAGTCTTCAGTTACTATTATTCAATTATTGATGTTTCACTTGATGAGTTTCAATGGCTTTAGCATGTTGCATCGTTGTGCATTCTTCATCATTCTGCTTCAGCTTCTTCTTCGTTGAGCATTCTCCATTTAACCTTCAGCTTGCAGCATCTTGTACTCCTTTCTTGAGCATATAATGCCTTTTCCAATTCAACCATCAAGTTCAACTAAGCTATTATGCTTCACTTATTGATATCTCACTTAAGTATTTTCATATGGTGTTAGCATGATTATCGTTTGTGCACACTTGTAGTAGCAACTTCATCTTTGCTTGCTACATCTATATTATTTGTTGTGTTGAATAATAATGCTTTGTATGAACAACAACCAACAAATTTTTTTATCTTTCTCTCTTTGTGATTTGTGGCTGCTTCAAGCAATAAGCCATGAGCAACATTTCTTCAAGCTTCCAAGTCTCCAATTTATAGAGCAGGAGAGAATAGATCCGTTGAGGGATATTCTTGGAAACATATTCCAACAGCAATATCCCAACGTTCACATGAAGGAATGGTCAACATCATTGTACAAAAAGCTGCTTATGCGCCACCTTTTCGAGGTAGAGGATACAGAGTTTTAGTACTATTATATTCAGCTCAAAACATTCTTACCTTCAGTCTTCTAGCATCTTCAGAGGTTTCAGATATTAACTTGATGAAGCATGTTGTAGAAGAGTCATTCTTTGTGTAGTCTTTAGAAACCCAGTCTTCTGAATTCTAAGATCTTTGTTCAGCATAATCTATCTTAAGAATCTTCAGCACTCGTTCTTTTAGAAGCATTATCTTCAGAGTCTTCAGAACCTGTTCCTTCAGAACCTTGTCTTCAGAGTCTTCAGATTTCATTAAGCATGTTATTTTTCTTTAGAATCTTCAGCACTTCGTTCAATCAGAACCTTGTCTTCAGAAACTCTTCAGATCTTGATCTTCATAAATTGTGCCTTCAAAATCTTTAGAGCTTTGTTCACCTAAACCACACCTTCAGAATCTTCAAAACTTGTAACATTAGAAGCGCATCACATTAGAAAGTCTTGTAGACCTTTCTTAGAAAGTCTTAATTAGAATGTTCAGAACTAGCGTTCATTAGAACCGTTGTATTAGAAACATTCATGAATCTTGACTTTAACTTGTACACACATATGTTTTCTTCCAGAGTGTTGATAACAGAGTCTGATAACGTCACACACCTTTTTATCAGAGTTAGAATCATATTGACAACAACCACACACTAGACATAAACCATATCATACAAAATTGTTCTCTTTGATAACATGTGCAGTTATCATCAAAACTCAAAGGCCAGATGTAGAACCAAATCTTGTTCTTATAATCTCCCCCTTTTTTATGATGACAAACAATGCATTTTGATAGAGCAATTCGTATAGGGTAATCATTATAAATCCATAGAGTCAGAGATAAGCCTAACGGGCTCCCCCTGATTCTGTTACTCTCAAAATTCATTTATGCTTGCTCAGAGTCTCCCCCTGATCCCAAGACTCACAAAATGATTTTGAAGTAGAATCATATCAATAGAGAAGGATTACTTCTCAGTGACGTCTCATCAGAATCTGACTAGAACTGACTGGTCTTCATCTCAGAACCAAGCTTACTATCAAAATACTGTAGACGTATCAAAACCTGATTGTCTTATCAGACTTGATGTCTTGCATTATATATCAGAAACTGGTTGATACTTTCTTAGATGCCATGCATCATGTATCAAAACCAAATCTTCATTATCTTAGCACAGATCACCAACAGGTGCACACGTCCTCATGTCATTTGTTGGTTCAGAATCCAAATATTTTCTTTTATGACTGTGACTTGATTTCATCTCCAAAGAATTCACATTCTTTTAATGCTGGAGTCTAGATACCATTTGAGGTTTGAATACCATTGAATTTTAGATACCAATTGTATCATCCTTTCAGAAAGTTAACAACTTTTGACAAGTTTTGGGTATCAGCGTGAAATTCATGAGCATCTCTTATTTCTGATAACTTAGTGATCAACACCAGATATTAATATATTATCAGATCAAGCTTGTTTGGTATTCTTGTTTCTTGTACATGTCTTCTGGTGATTATATCTTCTGATCTCTTGTACAATTTCTTTTGATATAATCTTCTTGATTATTGACTTCTTATGTTGTTGAAATATTTTTGGTGGGTGTTTTATCGTATCCACAGGGATTGTACGCAAGATATATAGATGCTCGCCGTTCAATAGTTTACCGTTTTAAGTAAAGAGTTTTTAAATGATTTCTAGTTGTGTAACATAAGTTTGTTGCAAAGAAGTAAATTAGGGCAAAGATGTTTTAGTTTTGAGAAAAGCATGTCAAGATTAGATTTCGTTAATCCTTTTCATACGTATTCGATTAATTAAGCATATGAACTTAGTTTTGATCAATACAATCGCGTATCCTCGCAAATCCGTTTATGTCTAAAGCGATTTCGTGGGTATTATTGTTTAAATCGTTAGATGATGTCTCACACCAACAATCGAAATAATAAACATTAAGACCAATATAAAGTAAATATTAAACCCTAAATCTATGTCTAGAGTTTGGCTTTTAATAGATGAAGACATTAGATCAAGATTTGGAAAATCTATGTCTAGAGTGATTCAAACCATAAATACAACATTAAAAGCAAACAACTTCATCATATATTGATCATCAACCTTGTTCATATACAAAAGATCAAAAGAAATACATACAAGCAAGATTAACTACCTCTAATCTTGACACAAAAGTGTTTAGCTACCCATCACCATGGTAGCTTGCTTCACAAGTGTCGGGAGGAGATGAAAAAGGATCTTCGCCGAATAATCGAACTCAGATGCGAATCCAACTTCTTAATGTAAGATATCATTCTTGGATGATGAAATCTCAGAAAACTAGGTTGTGGTGTGTAAAAATGGGTTATCATCCCCAAAAATGACCAAAAGTGCTTAAATATAACATTTAGAATCTGTCATGTTCGCACTGCGAACAATTTATTCGCCTAGCGAACATTTAAATAGGCACCCGATGTGCCTCTGCAAAGTTAAACCGCCTCTGAGATATTTCAGAAGTTCGTAGTGTGAATGATTATTTGCCTAGTGAACAATTTGCCTACAAGTTCGCACAGCGAACTTAGGTCCATTTAGCTACTGCCTCTTTTCTGAGATGCTTCGCCAGGTCTTCGCTGGAGCGTTTCCACAGCGAACCTTCATTGGCTTGTTCGTACAGTGAACTTAGGGGCCTTTTGCTACTGCCTCAAATCTGGGAGCCTTCGCTGGTGCCTCGCCAGATGTTCGCCCAACGAACATTCGCTAGCAAGTTCGCCTAGCAAACTTACTAGCATTCTTCCCTTCCTTTGGCAACTTGCCTCACTTTCCTTGTGTCTCACTCTTTGATGACTTGATGCCTATTTTCTGCACAATAACACACAAATTAAAGGTACCAAAGGTATTTTTACAATATTTGAAGAATGGTAAACTTCCAAGTAAAAGTTCCCATAAATCAACATAAAAGAGTTGAAAAATGCCAAGTATAAATGAGAAATTTAAGGCATGATTCACATCTAACAGATGTACATCACTTGCTTCTAGAACATATTTTTTGATAAATACAAATTATGTATTCTGATATATCATAGCTTCTGATATGTCTTGTCTTCTGTCTTCTGATAACCTGTTCTAACATATAGTGAGCTTTTGCGAAGTTCCTCATCAATTCTCAAACATGTGGTTAGAAGTAAAACATGTTAGAAGTAAAACATATTCAATTGTATTTGGGATGAGATTCTTTAGATTGGATATCAAAATCATATACCACTTTCTTCCCCTTTGTCAGGAATAAAAAAGGTATAGAAAAGAAATTGACAAAGAAATATGTAAAAGAATTTTTATTAATATTCATTAAGAAATTACAATGAGAGACGACAGACACAAAACATACTTAGGTCTAATGACAAAACTAAGAACTTAGAGGTTCTAATATTCAACAACTTTTTAGGGTCCGAGGTTTGTAAGCTCTCCCGGTGTCAGACGGTCTTCGAAAGGAGGTTTGTAAGCTCTTCTTGCATTCAATCTGTAAAGTCTAAGAAGTGAGGTTTGTAAGCTCCCTTCTATTCAGAATATAGAAACTTATCTCCTAGCAGATTATTAGTCTAAGAGGCTTCTGACAATGTTACAACTCTCTTCAACAAGTGCATCGTTTGATCCAAGCCTTTTAGCCGCACTAGTGATTTCATCTTTATAAAGCAGTTTATATAAAATCCTTCCATATAGTATGTAGGACTTATGTTGACTTCTTGAGATAGTTATAGATTCTTTTAGGTAGTTGAAGATGGTTAAGGGCGGATTGACACATACATTGTTCATTAAAAAGTAGATAAATAGTCGCTCAACATGAGATAGAACATTTTTGTCAACTTCACGAGGAAGAAAGTTGGCAAGAAGAAGATTGATCCACGCTCTAGCAGTGGGAAGAAGATTTTCGGAATTTATGGGTTCATATTTGATAGAAGTGTCATGGATGTTAGAAAGATTTTCAATAAAGAAATAGGTAAAGCGAAAATCATCCACAATGATACCGGATTGATCACAACCAATAGCATCAGCAATGGATTTAGGAGAGATGGCAAACCCAACACCATGAATACGGGAGCAAATGAATTTGCCATCTACACTGATTAAAGCATACTTCCAAAATTCTTTCACAAGATTTGAATAAACAGGTCCATTCAAAAGATCAAAGTATTTGCTCCATTTTTGTCTTTGAACACCGAGAATAGTGTCACGATCTGTTCCCTTAAGACTCATAAAGCTGTCGTACCTCGAAAAATACGATCCTCGCGATGGATGCGGAAAAAACGTTCGAATAGAGTTGCCAACAAACTTTATTCATTCCAAGGAAAGAATAGGAAAATATCGATAAAACCTTTAAAGGATAACAAAATGGTCATCGCAACCAAATTCTAGGTTCGGGAGTCGATTACGCAAGAGGGAAGGTACTAGCACCCTCTACGTTCGTTGTACTCAACAGGAACCTCTTGATTTGATTCGTGAGAAAAGTTAGCTAGGTTTGTTTATTTTCTTCTAAGGGATTAACAAGTAAATGATTATCTTCTAAGGGGGAAATGGGTGTTTTTTTATTAGGGTGCTCACCAAGGATTGGGGCCCTTGTGCATACGTATTCCCTCGTGCAATGGGAAAGTCAGAGCATTCGTAGTTCATGGGACTATGGTAAAAGGTTTGGGGTAAAAAAAGGGTAGCTCGCTAGGATTTCGCAATCCTATGCCTACGTACCTTCATAGTGCAATGAGGGAGTCAGAGCAATCGTGGTTTGGAAGACTACGGTTAGTGGGTTTGCGTCTTAAGCGAACGAGTGTTTAGGTCGCGTTCTAACTGCTAAACATTGGCTTGCCTGCTCGCTAGGGGAGGCTGAAGTACTAATTCATATGCGCGGAAGAAGGGACTAAACAATGTTCTTTGGGAAAGTTGTTTGAGTTATAGATCGCACGAGGGCGAGGAATTAGTGTTATGGGAAGTTTCGATCGCACGGGGGCGAGAAAAGAGAGTTTGTCGTGTTGAATGTTCTAGAGGCAAAAATTGTTCACACACGAGTAAGAAAACTCGCACCAAAACAATCGAAAAGAAAGATACAAGACTCCACCCCCTCCATTTCACCTTGAAAGAGATTGCGTTTCAATTACGTGTTTTAATGAACGTCGGGTTAAGGTTTATGTTTTTTAGAGGTGACATTTGTTCACACACGAGTAAGAGAACTTGCACCCAAACAATTGAGGAGAAAGATCGAAGACTCGATCCCCCTCACTTCACTTTTAATGAAAGTAGTGTCCGAATATGGATTGAGTGTTTTAATGGGCGAAGAGTACTCATAAAAAGTTTGAATCTTATTGAGTTAAAAGTCTTTTAGAGGTGTCAATTGTTCACACACGAGTAAGAGAACTCGCACCCAAACAATTGAGGAGAAAGATCGAACACTCCATCCCCCTCCTTTTCAACTTTTAAGAAGTAGTATTTAAGTATGGTTAAGTACATTGATTTGATTAAGTGAATATTAATTGTTTTTTAGAAACGAAAGAAGGAACAAACGCAACCCAAAGTGTGCGCCTCAAGAGATTTTGTTCAAGGATCCAAGAAGAGGGGGATGGTTTCATGGTATGTGGAGGCTCCCGGCCAGCGTGGTATCAGAGCCTGCTCAAGAAGAGGGGGTATATATAGTGTGATCATAAGAACGAGAGTGAGTAAGAGAGAAACCCAGTTTATCATGGATACAACTGAAACTCCAAACACTCAACCTATTGTAACTACCTCATCCCTCTCGCTTCCCAAACTCTGTAAAAAGACTCTCTCAAACAAAATTGAAAACTTGATAGAATATTCCCATGTCCCGGAAGATGCTCAGATTGCTGAGACTGTTTCGCCACTTCTGAATCCTTACAACATATTCAGAAGACATAAAACCATCACTAGATCCATCAGAACCCTCATATCTACAAACAGACCCAACAACGTCAAAGAATACATCCAGACATCAAGACTGGATTAGTGTAGCCTTAGGGCTACCAACCAGGACTGGAGATCTCACAAGATCTCATCAACGGATGGAAATGTGAAGGTTACACAACTCTCCACTTTGGAGCCGTCAGACTTATCCTTTCACTGCAAGGAAGGAAGAACCAACCATTTTTTGCCAAGATAACTTTGTTGGATTCTAGCTATCTAAAATATGAGAACGCCATTATAGGAACTGTGTTAACCACACTTCATGCTGGAAGTGTTATCCTTACGGTATATCCCAACTACAACGTCAGCCTCAGTGACAGTACCCTGTCTACCAGATTAAAAGTTCAGATTCAGATCACTGGATCCAACCAAGTCCCTGAAGCTATGGTGGCTACTCTTCACCACCAGATCATCTACCGTCTACAGAACCATGCCATAGATCTTCCCACTGCAGGATGTTCTTCCGATTTCTTGTTGGTTATGGCCGACAGAGAAGAAGGAATACCCTCGATTATCCAGATTCTCAGGAGAATTGATAGAAAAGAGTTAACTCATATAATTCCTCTAGAATGGATGACTAACTATGAAAGACTCCATGAGGATAGAAGACCAATCCAGTCCCAGGAAGTTTCTTTCCGAACATACCCAGAAAAGACAGTTAAAACAATATTTAAGAATCCTGAGGAAGAACCCAGTTCGTCTTCTCAGATCTTCCAAACAATGATGATCAGACCAGCTCTTGAAGAAACCTGGTGCCCTATTCACGTCGTTACATCAAATGCTAAACCCATCTATACATACAAGATAAAAGGATACTTCATATGGGATGTTGATCCCTTCATGTGCGACCCTGATTGCGACTGCTGGATGCATGACAATGATATCGACAGAGATATCATTCGCCCTAAACTTAAGAAGAAAGGAGCATACAAATCACATCCTACTCCTCAAAGAAGATCAGACCTTGAAGATGGCCCATAGATATGAATCAGTGGAAAGAAGAAGCCGCTGTCTATCTATGAGGAAGTCCTTGCAATCCTCAGAAAGGAAGGACTTCTGCCTCCTGATGATCCTACTCTAGTATCATGGTCTCCTAAGGACCATTGCAGATCAGCAAAACCTCCCCAGCAAGCGCAACCAATCCTTTGCTTCATGTATACAGCTACTACACCAGAATATGGCCAGCATTTTCCTCCTCTAGAAAGGAAAATAGATCCTATCACCAACAGGACATCAAAGTCATTCATCAATCCATCTGAAGTTCAAGCTGATGGAAGGATGAAGCCTTTGACCTAGGCCGAAGAAGTTCTCAACTGGCAATCCAAGAACATGGTGGCACAAAATGAGATGCTCCAGAATCTTGATAAAAAGATGGACCAAATTACCAGAGAAACAGAAAAGTATCTCAAGGGATTTTCCACTAAGTTGAGAAGAAGCTATAAATCTCTCAAAGCCCAGGTGGCCTCCTTAGATTAAGAACTCAGCTAAATACATGGCGCAGAAGTCCTCAGTTATGACTTCACCAAAAAGGAGAAAGAAATGAGCAAATTACAAGCTCAAATGAGAGAGATAGAAGACTATGTTAGAAATAATCACAAGCAAGAAGAAAAGTTTGTTCAAGAATCATTCCATGGCATTCCTGCTTATCCTTCTTATTTCTCCAGACCAGCCAGATCCCCAGAACCTGACCTATCAGGCTTTCTAATAGCCTCACCAACCAGGCCTGCGAAGCCTGACTTATTTGGTTTCCTAACTGCTTCACCACCAAAATACTGGACACCAGAAGCTAGAAGACTAAGATTTACCAGGCCCCAAGAAGCCTCAACTTCTAGATCCAAAAAGCAGGTTACTCGAATGAGCACTTCATCATCAGACTCTTAGGATGTTCCTGAAACACCTCTTACTACCTTCCCCAAGAATGAAGAGGATCCTGACAAAACCTTTGAGGCCTTGGCCATCACAACAAAACATGAATCTTCTCCAGAAAACCAGTCCACTGTTGACACTTCAACATCACAAGAAGAAGATCATTTGGCCACAGAACCATCTACGCCCAGAAATGACAACTCCTCTAAAGAAGATGAAGACAAGTCATATCAAAGCACAGACTCTTATGGGACACAACAGACTTTGTCCCTAGAAGATTAATCTCTAGAAACTGAACCAGTTAAGGACCTTATTCCGAAGCTCTTCATGGCAAACATAAAGGAGGAAGACACCTTCTTTGAAGAATCCTCTCAAGAAACTCCAGAAGCTGAAAAGACGAAACCAACAGGTGGACCCTGGTTCACCATTGATGATATACCACCCAGTAAATGGAGAAAAAGGATCCTTGATTTTGGCGCTTGGCTTGACACTCAACTAATGAAATCCACTGTCGATCCCTACAAAGTAATTGAAGAATTCTATTGCCGTATGATGGGAACAATGAAGGAGTGGTACATTAACATCAGAGCTGTCAAACAGGATGAGTTACATCATTTACAAACTTCATCCAATCTCCTCGGTGTTATACATCAAGTATTCATCGGTGATGTTGACATACACAATAGAAAGTACAGACAATAGTTCTTTGAGATGAAATATTGTTCTCTCAAAACCAAGGACATAGATAAGCATTATCATCGAATGCTTCAGAGATTCTATGCTCTGAACGGTTTTAATGATACCAGTCTCAAGAACACTTATGTAGCATCTTTGCCTCAGGAGATTCAGCCAGAACTCCACAAAATGATAGTTGCAGCTCAGAAAGACATTCCCTCCATGAGTCTTGGACAAATCCACCAAATGACCTTAGAATCCCTAGATAAGTTATGCAGACTTCATCAACAATTCTCAGAGGTCTTAATTCAAAAGTCCAAATACAACAAGGCTCGTAAAAAGTCATATCTGGAGATCAAATGCAAATACAAGAAGTGTAGCTGTCCCACCAAGAAGAAACATCATAAGCAGAAGTACAAATCCTACAAGGATTACAAAAGAAAGAAGACAAAAGGGATAAAGTTCTTCAAAAAGAAACCCTTTCGTGGAAAGGGAAAATCACAAAGATGTTTTATTTGTGGACAGAAGGGACATTATTCCAAAGAATGTCCTAACAATAAACACAAAGCTGCTAAACTGATCAACTTCATCCATCCTGTTGAAGGAGATCTAGAATCAGTTTACTCTGAACAAATCTCAGCTGACGAAGAAACGGTCTTCGCCCTTCAAGACTATTCATCTTAAGAAACCTCCCTCTCTGATTCAGGAAGTGAAGATTATGTCCCCATATATTCCTACAAGGAAATAGGAAGCTCTCTTCCTACTCATCCTCTACCTTGTGTAGAAATCCATGTCCTAGCTGCAAAGTTCTTACGACCCAAGAAGGTCATGGCGTAAATGGACACTGGGGCACAAGTTACAATGATGAATCCCGACATCTTGCCAACTGAGTTATGGAAAACTCACAAAGCTTACTTTATGACAGCATATGGAGAGACCTTTACAACGAACTTGATGACAAAAAATAAGATACGAATCAAGTTCTTCCCAGATTGCATTATCTGGACACAGGTCATAGGAACAAAGCTTCCAGCCAAAGACATTTTCATTGGAATGGATGTTTATGTGGCAGCCAAGAGACTTCAGATTCTTGCCACTGGAATAAAATACAAAAGAGAATTCAGACCATTCTCTCAAATCATGAAGTTGTATTCCTTGTCAAATATCCCCACGGGATATGAAGAAATTAAGTCAAAACTTCTCAAGCTCTGTACAGATAGCCATGAGAAGTTCCTTCATCCAGAACCCTTATGGAAGAATGAGGACTTCTTTGTCCAACTTCCATTCAAGCCTAATGAGGATATCAATCCCACGAAGGTCACTCATCCTGGAATGAGTCCTTCTGATTATGCCTTGGTAAGAGAAGAATGCAGCCAGCAGCTCAAACAAGGTCTCATAGAACCCACGAAATCTGAGTGGGCTTGCCAAGCCTTTTATGTAGAGAAAAGATCTGAAAGGGTCAGAGGAAAGAAAAAACTTGTGATCAATTACAAGCCTCTTAACCATTTCCTTCAAGATGACAAGTTCCATATTCCTAAAACCTCATCTCTGAACGTGTTCATCAAGGACGCCCAGATCTATTCAAAGTTTGACTTGAAGTCAGGTTTTTGGCAATTTGGTGTTGATCCAAAGGATCGTCCAAAAACAGCCTTTTGCATACCTAATGCCCAGTACCAATGGACTGCTTTACCTTTTGGGCTTAAGGTTGCTCCATCACTGTTCCAAAAGTCCATGACAAAGATATTTGAGCCCATTCTCCACAGTGCTCTCATCTACATTGATGATGTGTTACTATTCTCCAAAGACGAAAAGGCTTACAAACAGTTATTGGGCCAATTCCTTAAGATAACCCAACAACACGGAATAATGCTTTCTGAGAAAAAGAGCCAATTAGGCCAAACCAAAATTGATTTCTTGGGAATACATTTCTCTCATGGAAAATATCAACCTCAACCTCACATTGCTCAAGAGTTGTTGAATTTCCCCAATGAGAATCTTACAGTCAAGCAAATTCAGCAATTTCTCCGTATAATAAATTATGTCAGAGATTTCATTCCCAAACTAGCCAGATACACCAGTACTCTGTCTCAAATGCTGAAGAAGAAACCACCACCATGGGGAGAAGAACAAACCAAAGTTGTAAAAGCTTTGGAGGAAATATCTCAATCTCCTCCTGCTCTCAAAATCCCTGGAGAAGGGAAACAAGTCCTCCAGACTGATGCCAGTGACCACTATTGGGGAGCAGTTCTAATCGAAGAAACAGGTGGAAAGAAATACTATTGCGGCCATGCCAGTGGTCAATTCAAAGATACGGAAAAGCATTACCACACCGCCTACAAGGAAGCCCTTGCAGTAAAGATAGGAATCCAGAAGTTTGACTTCCACCTCAGAGGTTACCACTTTGAAGTCCAGATGGATAATTCATCTTTTCCTAAAATCCTAGAATTCAAGAACAAGATGCCTCCAGATCCACAAACGTTAAGTCTTAAAGATTGGTTTTCCAGATATGATTTCTCAGTGAAACACATCAAAGGAACCCAGAACGTCATCCCATATTTATTATCCAGACCCATGAAACCTATCCAGATCATCACTACCAGGCATACGTTTCCATTAATCTTAATGGTCCAACCTCTTCCAACCAATGCCTCGGCCACCAGGAATCTACCTCCAGGAGTCAACTACTCCTTCTCAGTATCTCAGCTCAATGAATATGCCAGGAACAATCTCTTTTACTTCCTGTTCATAATCATTAGAAAGAAGCGTCTTCCCGACCATACCCCTTTCTTCCCAGATACTCCTTTCCATCTGCCATTTTTGATAAATCCTGCTTTCAGATTTACAAAGAATCAACTATGGTATCTTTGGTGTGCTACTAGCTTATACACAATGCATGCCCTAATCCCTACCATTGCAATGTACGAACATCTGATGAACCCCAGGAAACACAGATCCTTAATTTGGACTGCTCTAGAATGGTTTTCTCCATTAAACAGGTGGAGAGAAAACCTCAGTCTAGCCATCACTGATCTCAAAGAGAGGAACTTAACTTCTGAAGTTCTTAATAAGTTCAAGACAGTTTATATCCTCCATCGTCCATATCAGAATGATCCCAGAACTCAGCTTCTAGTTTGCAAAAGTTACATTAATGCTTGGGAAACCATTGATGATTATCCCACTAGCCTGGAAGGATTAAAAGCTTTAATGGATTATGTTAATTTAATTAATCTTTACAATCCTGTTAAGAGTCTAATTAATACAACTTGTATTAGTCATGGAAACCTTCCTCCGCAATGGTAAGCTGTAGAAATATCAGAAGTTCCCAATTCTCACTGTTGGAAATCCCCATGGATGACTTGGTCAACATATGAAGTAGGAGAGAGCTCAGGAATCAACAATGAAGCATCTCAGATGAACATTGAAGAACAATTTACAGGAATGAATTTTTAGGAATTTGTTCAAAGAGATGATCAAAGGATTAAAGATCAAGATATAACTGAAGACAACAAGCAGGATGGGTGATCACTCTATCCTCCACTCCTAGACAATCTTGACAATGATGCTCTTGAAGAATTAGCACTATACTCAGCACATCATGATCCAGATCACTATGCACAAAATCTGTATGAAGAAATGATGAGGGACAGCTGTGAGTATGAGTCACACTACGCGACAAACAATCTCTCAGAAAGAGAATACTCTGATCCAAACATGTCACCATCACATGAACCAATTATCAAAGACTAATGTGACGTGTGGGACCAGAATCTTATCACAATCTGTGATAAGTCAAAAGTTTGTCTTCCACTACAAGAAAGCTACTCCATTATGCTTAGTGGCGGGGCCACGAATAACTTATCTTATCTCCGTTTTAGTCAAAAGGTGGCATAAGTGTGTCTGCCACTTATCTTATCTACGTTTTAGTCAAAAGGTGGCATAAGTGTGTCTGCCACTAGTCTTGTAACGTGTCAATGTTTGCGTGTTTGCTTGCTTACTAGCTAAGTTTCTCCTTTCCTATATTAGGAAAACTCTTGTAACATATTGGAACAAGTTGAAATACAATAAAATGTGTGTTTTCAATCTAAACATGTTCTAAACATTCCTCTTCTCTCTGAAAGCTTAAATTCTTATGTTCTATCCATAGTTACCCCATAGAGATGATAGTATGCTCTACACTTGCCTCTTTGAGGATCTTGTGTAACAGAAATCCTCTGATCAATGATCCTTGCTACGGTTCTTCCTACTATGATATGATATCTCTGATTATGTATCTCAGGCTGAATCTAGAACCTAGTAAGTCCACAAGGGTTGGCAGTGATGGTTTGATGGTTCCTGCTCGAAGGATACTAATTAGGGGGATAGTTTCATGGTACGTGGAGGCTCCCAGCCAGTGTGGTATCAGAGCCTGCTCAAGAAGAGGGGGTACATATGGTGTGAACATGAGAACAAGGGTGAGTAAGAGAGAAACCCAGTTTATCATGGATACAACTGAAACTCCAAACACTCAACCTATTATAACTACCTCATCCATCTCGCTTCCCAAACTTTGTAAAAAGACTCTCTCAAATAAAATAAAAAACTTGATAGAATATTCCCATGTCCCAGAAGATGCTCAGATTGCTGAGACTATTCCTCCACTTCTAAATCCTTACAACATATTTTGAAGACATAAAACCATCACTAGATCCATCAGAACCCTCATATCTACAAACAGACCTAACAACGTCAAAGAATACATCCAGACATCAAAACTGGATCAGTGTAGCCTTAGGGCTATCAACCAGGAGCAATATGTAGATCTGGAGATCTCACAAGATCTCATCAACGGATGGAAACGTGAAGGTTACACAACTCTCCACTTTGGAGCCGTCAGACTTATCCTTTCACTGCATGGAAGGAAGAACCAACTAGTCTTTGCCAAGATAGCTTTGCTGGATTCTAGCTATCTCAAATATGAGAACGCCGTTATAGGAATTGTGTTAACCACACTTCATGTTGGAAGTGTTGTCCTTACGGTATATCCCAACTACAACGTCAGCCTCAGTGACAGTACCCTGTCTACTAGATTAAAAGTTCAGATTCAGATCACTGGATCCGACCAAGTCCCTGAAGCTGTGGTGGCTACTCTTCACCACCAGATCATCTACCGTCTATAAAACCATGCCATAGATCTTCCCACTGCAGGATGTTCTTCCGATTCCTTGCTGGTTATGGCCGGCAGAGAAAAAGAAATACCCTCGATTGTCCAGATTCCCAGGAGAATTGATAGAGACGAGTTGACTCATCTAATTCCTCTAGAATGGATGACTAACTATGAAAGACTCCATGAGGATAGAAGACTAATCCAGTCCCAGGAAGTTTCTTTCCGAAGTTACCCAGACAAGACGGTCAAAACAATATTTAAGAAACCTGAGGAAAAACCCAGTTCATCTTCTCAGATCTTCCAAATGATGATGATCAGACCAGCTCTTGAAGAAACCTGGTGCCCTATTCATGCCGTTACATCAGATGTTAAACCCATATATACGGACAAGATAAAATGACACTTCTTATGGGATGTTGATCCCTCCATGTACGACCTTGATTCCGACTGCTGGATGCATGACAATGATATCGACAGAGATATTATTCGCTCTAAACTTAAGAAGAAAGGAGCATGCAAACCACAACGTACTCCTCAAAGAATATCGGACCCTGAAGATGGCCCATGGACGGGAATCCGTGGAAAGAAGAAGCCGCTGTCTATCTATGAGGAAGGGATTGCAATCCTCAGAAAGGAAGGACTTCTGCCTCCTGATGACCCTACTCTAGTATCATGGTCTCCTAAGGGCCATTGTAGATCTCCAGAACCTCCTCAGCAAGCGCAACCAATCCCTTGCTTCATGTATACAACCTCTACACCAGAATATGGCCAGCATTTTCCTCCTCTAGAAAGGAAAATAGATCTTATCACCAACAGGATATCAAAGCCATTCATCAATCCCTCTGAAGTTTAAGCTGATTGAAGGATGAAGCCTTTGACCCAGGCCGAAGAAGTTCTCAACTGGCAATCCGAGAACATGGTGGCACAAAATGAGATGCTCCAGAATCTTGATAAAAAGATAGACAAGATTACCAGAGAGACAGACGAGTATCTCAAGTGATTTTCCACTGAGTTGAGAAGAAGCTATAAATCTTTCAAAGCCCAGGTGGCCTCCTTAGATCAAGAACTCAGCCAAATACATGGCGCAGAAGTCTTCAGTTATGACTTCACCAAAAAGGAGAAAGAAATGAGAAAATTGCAAGCTCAAATGAGAGAGATAGAAGACTATGTTAGAAAGAATCACAAGCAAGAAGAAAAGCCTGTTCAAGAATCATTCCATGGCATTCCTGCTTATCCTTCTTATTACTCCAAACTAGCCAGATCCTCAGAACCTGACCTATCAGGCTTTCTAACTGCCTCACCAACCAGGTCTGCGAAGCCTGACTTATCTGGTTTCCTAACTGCTTCTCCACCAAAATATTGGACACCAGAAGCTAGAAGACGAAGATTTACCAGGCCCCAAGAAGCCTCAACTTCTAGATTCAAAAAGCAGGTTACTCGAATGAGCACTTCATCATCAGACTCTCAGGATGTTCCTGAAACACCTCTTACTACCTTCCCTAGGAATGAAGAGGATCCTGAAAAAACCTTTGAGGCCTTGGCCATCACAGCAAAACATGAATCTTCTCCAGAAAACCAGTCCGCTGTTGACACTTCAACATCACAAGAAGAAGATCATTTGGCCACAGAACTATCTATGCCCTGAAATGACAACTCCTCTAAAGAAGATGAAGACAAGTCATATCAAAGCACAAACTCTTATGAGACACGGCAGACTTTGTCCCTAGAAGATGAATCTCTAGGAACTGAACCAGTTAAGGACCTTATTCTGCGGCTCTTCATGGCAAACATAAAGGAGAAATACACCTTTTTTGAAGAATCCTCTCAAGAAACTCCAGAAGTTGAAAAGACGAAACCAATAGGTGGACCCTGGTTCACTATTGATGATATACCACCCAGTAAATGGAGAAAAAGGATCCTTGATTTTGGTGTTTGGATTGACACTCAACTAATGAAATCCAGTGTGATCCCTACAAAGTAATTGAAGAATTCTGTTGCCATATGATGGGAACAATGAAGGAGTGGTACATTAACATTGGAGCTGTCAAACAAGATGAGTTACATTGTTTACAAACTTTATCCAATCTCCTCGGTGTTATACATCAAGTATTCATCGGTGATGTTGACATTCACAATAGAAAGTACAGACAAGAGTTATTTGAGATGAAATGTTGTTCTCTCAAAACCAAGGACATAGATAAGCATTATCATGGAATGCTTCAGAGATTCTATGCTCTGAACGATTTTAATGATACCAGCCTCAAGAACACTTACGTAGCATCTTTGCCTCAGGAGATTCAGCCAGAACTCCACAAAATGATAGTTGCAGCGCAGAAAGATATTCCCTCCATGAGTCTTGGACAAATCCATCAAATGACTTTAGAAGCCCTAGATAAGTTATGCAGACTTCATCAACAATTCTCAGAGGTCTTAAGTCATAATACAACAAGGCTTGTAAGAAGTTATATCTGGAGATCAAATGCAAAGACAAGAAGTGTAGTTGTCCCACCAAGAAGAAACATCATAAGCAGAAGTACAAATCCTACAAGGATTACAAAAGAAGGAAGAAACAAGGGGCCTAGTTTTTCAAAAAGAAACCTTTTCGTGGAAAGGGAAAATCACAAAGATGTTTTATTTATGGACAGAAGGGACATTATTCCAAAGAATGTCCTAACAATAAACACAAAGCTGCTAAATTGATCAACTCCCTCCATCCTGCTGAAGGAGACCTGGAATCAGTTTACTCTGAATAGAGCTCAACTGATGAAGAAACAGTCTTCGCCCTTCAAGACTACTCATCTGAAGAAACCCCCCTCTCTGATTCAGGAGGCGAAGATTTTGTCCCCATATATTCCTACAAGGAAATAGGAAGCTCTCTTCCAACTCCTCTACCTTATGTAGAAATCCATGTCCTAGCTGCAAAGTTCTCACGACCCAAGAAGGTCATGGCGTACATGGACACCGGAGCACAAGTTACAATGATGAATCCCAACATCCTTCCAACTGAGTTATGGAAAATTCAAAAAGCTTACTTTATGGCAGAAGATGGAGAAACCTTTACAATGAACTTGATGACAAAGAATAAGATAGGAATCAAGTTCTTCCTAGATTGCATTATCTGGACACAGGTCATAGGAACAAAGCTTCCAGCCAAAGACATTGTCATTGGAATGGATGTTTATGTGGTAGATGTCGCTCCCGGGATTTTCATCCAGGTACAAACGCGAAAGTGGCGCAGAAACAGAGTCGCGAGCAATGTGTATTTATCCCAAGAGATGGAAAGGAAACACTGGGTAAACCTGAGGGAAGGGAAAAGACATGGTCTCGCGACCAAGAGAAACGGGTAAGGGAGTCGGTTACGCGAGGAGAAGGTGTTAGCACCCCCACGCGTCCATCGTACTCGATGGGATCCACGCTTGTTGTCTCGATCAAAGGGTGTCGTTATATGGAGCCCCACTGCTACTAGAAAGGAAAAGGAACGGGAACGGAAGAGAACGAATAAACGAAGAAGAAAAAAGAAAAAGAAGTTACTCGATAGGACTTCGTCGTCCTATGCCTACGTATTCCCTCGTGCAATGGGAAAGTCAGAGTCAACGTAGTTCGGACGACTACGAACTAAGGGGGGAGGTTGCTCGCCAAGACATCGTCGTCTTGTGCCTACGTATCCTCAATCGGACGAGAGAAAGGAAATCAGAGCAGTTGTAGTTCGACCTACGGGTCAAAAAGGGTCTCGATCGCATCGGGGGCAAGAGAAGAGGCTCAGTTAACGAATCTCGATCACACGGAGGCGAGAGACAAAAGAGAGGGAAGTTAATTGTTAATGTGCTCGCCGAGATATCGCATCTCGTGCCTACGTATCTTATCTGGAATGAGAATCAGAGCATCCGTAGTTCACGGAACTACGGGAGAAAGGTGGGAAGAGTGCTCGTCAAGGCATCGTCGTCTTGTGCCTATGTATCCTCAATCTATCCAGAGAGGAAGTCAGAGCGTTCATAGTTCGTGGAACTACGGGAAACGGGATCTCGATCACTCTGAGGCGAGAGAGAGGACTCGGGATCTGAAGAAACGCTCCTGAAGAAGTGAGTTGACTTTGTTTGTGATTCGTACTGTGCTAAAGTCTATGACACCGGAGCGAATGAGTTGCAAATAGTCCCAAGATGGGACATCCGCTAAACACTCTAGAAAAATGATGGGAAACCCCCCATTCTTCATTTCCAATGTACTTAAGGCTCGTGGCGCACAATACTCATCTCCTTTATTAAGTGTCTTGATTATTGTTTTGAGAAAGAAGAGAGAGACGCACACAAGGTCTAGGGGAAACTCGATCCTATAAGTTATCATGTAACAATGGCCCTAAGGTCTGGATCAGGAGGGAAGTCTACCTAATGTTGTCATGCATGGATTGAGAGCCTAATGTCTATCCTACTCCGAGCTTAATCAGAAATTAAGTCGGACTATGAGCCTTAAGGGAGCATGTGACTACAGAGTAATCAACAAGTAAACACCAGACAACTCAATCACAAAGGAAAATCGAATAAGAGACTAAGTATTTAATCAGGAATTAATCAAAATAGGCATCAAAATCGAGATCAACAATTAATCAAGAATATCCAAGTTAGAATTAAAATGCTAATTAATCTACAATTAAAAATCAAGATTAAAAGTTTGTCAACAATTAAAAAATCAATTCAAAATTAAATCTTAAGATCTAATTAAAACAAAATTAACTTCTAATTAATAAATCAAATCAAAATTAATTTCTAATTAAAGGTTATCCTAATCTAAAACAAAATTCAATTCAAAATTTAACAGCAATTAGAATTAAAATTCCAAACTAAAATCAATTAGAATTAAAATCTAAAACTAAGAACAATTAGAATTAAAACAAAACAAAATTAACCAAATACAGTAGGGGTGCATTAGTAAGTTGGTGGTGTGAATAAAGGTTCCATGGAGCATGGGCTTAAGATCCGATCCCAGGGAAGTGTGAGAGGAATAGGAAGGGTGCACAACGGATGTCCAAGAGTCTGATCCATTATTTTATGAATTCTTAACCTAAACAGAACACAAGCTCATCATTTATCTTCATTCTCTCTGCCGCAATGCTTCTCCACCTCTCAACGTCATGCTTTCTTCAACTCCATAGTCGGAAACACAAATCACGACGTCGCGCCATGATCCTCTCCTCCCTCGTAAAAGCTTTTCGCGTTCGTCTCTACTCTCCATGATCTAAACAAAGTCTCTCCCATCTTTAACAATGTCGTCATCTCCAACAGGTTTGAACTGGTCAGCTTCATCCATCAATCGAAGGTTATCGTCGTATACGTCTTCACTGTCTTAGACTCGTCACAAAACAAACTCCTCCCGCACTCGCTTCTCAATGCTCTCAAACTCGTCGAAAACAAACCGTCTCCGCCGCGTTGTGGCCTTGTGCCGGCGGCGGCGGAAGCCTGACATCGTCTTCTCACAAGTCATAACAAAAAGAGATCTAATCTAACAAACACGGAATCGAAAAAGAGATAGAAGCAAAATAGATCAGCGACACTTACCTATCGGAGTCGCTCCGACGGGGCTTCAATCCGTGAATCTAAATCCGGTCGCTCTTGATTTACTCCTCCTTCCACTTCTTCCACTTCTTCTTCGTGCGTGTTGTTGTTGTGGATTGATGTTGTTGATACAGTTCTATGAGTGACGTTGATGCCGAAGCGTGAAGTTTCTTCGAATTTCCAGTTATTGAGGAGCTTCAAAAATTTCAACCGGATTGTATTTGGAGAAGATGAAGATTGTTAGTGGTGGAGCTTTTGAAGTGTGGAGATTAATTGGAGTTTGCAGGTGAAGAATTTGTGGAGTGAAGTGGTTCGTGAGGTTTGAAAATAGAAGAATGAAGATCATGAAATTTTGCAGTCTGAACTTCTGATTTTATAGCGTGACTCAAGGGTAAAATTGGTTTCACAATGAAATTTTGTTACGTGAAATCTGTTATAATTTTTCCTTCTGTAATTCTGTAACAAACTTCTAGTGTAAAACTCCGTTTTTGACTTGCGAACCTCACTATTCATTTTCCTTTTTTTGTTGTATTTCTGTCTTTTTTGGAATGAGTTAGGGGTAGGATAAGTAATGTGTTGTGGAATTCTGTTACAAAAGAGCTGTGAAATTTCGTTGAGAAAGTCGTAATTGAACACGAGCTTTTCACTGCTATCGCCACTGAACTGTTGTGAAGAGTTTTTTTTCCTTTTGAAATCATGTTATGACCTGTTCCTGATGAATTTTTGACGTGGGCATTTTATGTCCTTTCATTTTTAATCCATGTTGTACCTTTTATTGTGATTGTATTTTCTTCTCTTGCTAAAAAAACAAAAACTGTTGTGGACTTGGTTTATTGCAATGGGCTTTGGGTCTGTTACGAATTAATTTTGCTCATGACATCTTCGCCACAAATGCCTCGCAGGACCCAATTATCAAAGCTCTATCAAATGGTAATCTCTCTTGGATATCCATGAATTTAAAGGCAATTGGTGTTAATTAGGAAAGAAAAATATGGATTTTAGACTTATGGTTAGTAAGTGAAAATGAAGTTTTGACAAAAGAGGATTTTGAATTAAAATGGAATTAGAATAGATATTTACGTATGAAAATTGGTATGAAAATTGGTTTGAAGTAAAAATGATTTTTGGTTATAGACTTTTAGAAATGTAGTTTTAAAATGGATGATATTTGGATATGGTTTTGAGGTTTAGAAAATGAATATGGTTTTAGATTTTGAATATGGATATGGACATGAATTGAAATGGATTCATCAAAGAAAATGGTTTAAGAAAAGGTTATGAAAAAATGGTTAATAAAATGAAAAATGACAACAGATATGGTAGAAAGAGTAAAGAATGGTTCTAAAAATGGACAACCACATTACACCAATCTCTGAACTTTTCACAACGTCCGATTAAAGGCACACAGCTACCACTGAACAACTTGCAACAGAAACAAACCATCTGAAACAATTATCCTTTAAATCTTTGATCAAATGAATATTGAATCATCTTGAATTTGACTGAACTTGATTCTCAGAACCTCACACGAACCACTATTTGATAACCTGATGAAGTCCACGAGACACAACCTGACCTTGGGTGCACACCACTGAGAAATAGCCACTGATGCAGATAACTTGAGATTGAAGCGGGATCTTTGATAGTTCGACCAAGAGTAGGTCAAACATCTATCTGAACTGGATCATGAATGAATAGCCATGCTTGACTTGAAGTTATACCCCTATCTTTGAGTGTACCCTGATATTCTTCTGAATACGGAAGACTCGAACCACATGAGAATGACTTGATCCCGTGTCTCAAGAACCAATGCCATGATATGATTATGAACTATGACCTAATAATGATACAAATGAAAAAAAAAACAAAAGCCAGCAAGAGGTAGGGCAAATTTTGGGGTGCTACAGCTGCCCCTATTCAATCGACTTAGACCTGAAAGGATGATAAGCAACGACTTTCAGACATTCAAGGTAGAAGATGATTGAATACAAAAGAACCTAGAAATTTGCAAACTGTGGGGAGAGAAATGACATAGTGATTGTCAGCCGAAGGTGGACCCATATCCAAAGGTTAGTAGTATCAACAAACCTACAAAGATGACTCCGCTGGGGATACATGATATTAAGACGGTGACTGAGACGTCAACTTGATTAACCAAGTGTTTGAAAACTAAAGTGCAAAATCAACTCTAAGGTTGAGAAAAAGACTAGACGCCGAGTCTGAAATCGAGACAGAAAAGGGTGACCATTAACTCTGAGGTTGAGGAAAAAAATGGGCTAAACAACAACTTTGAATGTTTGAGAAAAAGGTAGACATCAACTCTGAGGTTGAGAAAAAACAATAACTTCAACTCTGAGGTTAGAAGAAAGATATACGTCAACTCTGAGGTTGATGAAAAGGTAGACAACGATTTTGAGACCGGAGGTAAAACATTGACTTCAACTCTGAGGCTGGAAGAAAGGAATCGGTCAACATTAAGGTTGGAGACATGCCACAATATACGTCAACTCAGAGGTTGGGGACAAAAGGCATCAACTCTGAGGTTGGAGAAAAGATATACGACAACTCTGAGGTTGGTAAAAAGGGGCATAAACTCTAAGGTTGGAAAGGGAATGTAAGACAACTCTGAGTTTGGGGAAAAATATGTACGAAAACTCTGAGGTTGGAGAAGAAAGGCATCAACTCTGAGGTTGGGGGAAGAGGCTTCAACACTGAGGTTGGGGATATAGGGGCGACAACTCTGAGGTTGGGAAAAAGGCGTCAACTCTGAGGTTGGGGATAAAGGCTTGTTCATCAACTCTGAGGTTGAGAAAAGGTATACGACAACTCTGTGGTTAGGGAAAAATATGTACGACAACTCTGAGGTTAAAGAAGAAAGGCGTCAACTCTGAGGTTAGGGAAGAAGGGCGTCAACTCTGAGGTTGGGGATAAAAGGAATGTTCATCAACTCTGAGGTCGAGAAAAGGCATACGACAACTCTGAGGTTGGAGAAGAAAGGCGTCAACTCTGAGGTTGGGGAAGAAAAGGGTTGTTCATCAACTCTGAGGTTGAGAAAAGGTATTCGACAACTCTGAGGATTGGAATCACTGTTTTGATTGAGGGTTGATATGGACTTTCACACAAGGTACCAAATCTGGCTTATGCTTCGATGCATGTTTGAATTTTCTTTCTATGGCGTAATGCTCCATATGAAATGGAAATGCTACGCATTTTGAGGATACAATGCAATGATGATTACTATATGCAAGAATGAGAGGACACTCCACCGGGGAATACGCAGAACAGAAGCAAACTTCACCGAGGAAGGGGTCACCAATATCTAACCACCAATAACCACTGGTGCTGCAAACCCTGTCGGGGAATTGCAAACTCTGTTGGGGAGATGCCAATGAAGATTGGATTTTGAACTACTGGGAATGCCAATAACCATTGGACTTTGACTTGTAGGGGAAATACTGAATCTGACTTTTGAGGAAGAGAATACTCTGATTTCTCACCGTCTTCAAACTGCAGGAAAATATTCCATCGTCTTACCTTGCTGAGGATGAGGAATCCACCTACATTGCTGGGGATAAGAAATCTTCATAAAGAACCCTTTTCGATTTGAGGACGATTCTCTGCTTGGGGAAGAATATCAATTCCAACACCTTGTTGGACAAAGATACCTTCTGGTACCTTGCTGGAGAAGAATTCAGAAGCCTCACGTTGGGAACCATTTAGCGCTTCAAGCTTCTGCTGATCAACTGCATACTGATTATCAAGAGTGAACAACGGTTCCTTTAATTCTCGACTTACCCCAGACCACAGGGTCTAATGGAAGAAATCATCTCAAGAGGATTTTATAGAAGACCGGGCGTTCATACTGCCCCAGGGTCTTCAAAATCTTGGAGAGATTTATCGGATCTCGACGTAACTGCCCCAGACTGTATGATCTATGAAGGAATTTACCTCGAGAGGACTTGTAATGACTTGAAATACTCTATCCCAGTATTTTGAATCTTGAAGAGGTGCTTCTGATTAACTGTCTTCTGGAGAGGATAACTTCATCATGCTCCGGAGGTGGTCGGCCTCGATACGAGCCTTGAAGTGACTTCTGCCCCTAGTTTTCGAATAAATTCCCCCAGAATAACTGAACTTCAGAGAGATTTCTCGACGTGACTACCCCAGATTGGCTACATCTCATCACGACTTACTGGGGAGAGCCCACTCTACACTGAGTCTCTTGGCAGCATGCCCCTTGATATGATTGTCCTTTAGCATTTTCAAACATCCCAACTTGGCAAGATCAAGCTTCTTGACTGACGTTCATTGTGTAAGCTTCCTCGATGCTTAGGCACATGTATGCAAGCAGAACAAGTTTATTATGAGAATGATAATTCTAATGCAACAAACATGTTAAACTTGAAGTTTATTGAAAATATGTCGCAAAATCTTGTGAACGAATCACTAGTTACGACATTGATTTTTGAATGGAAAACAAAACGCACATGTAATACCAACAAAAATCTTTTTAGCACAACTCATGGGAGTCAGGAACGCTATCTCGTTGAAGTACGCCTTCGGACTAAACCCTGCTTCAATTAGGACTTTTAAGGGTTGTAACGTGGTCTGGTTCACGGTTTTAGAAAAAAGGATTTATGGCTCAAAATTTGTTTGTACCCACCCATTCTCCTTGATGTTCTCCAGTCCTACGTCTAGTTAATTTGGTACAAGCGCTCATCTCCCAAAAGGATTTTTGTGAGGATCGATGGTTAAGGAACCCATGACGTTTTCGAAATGACAATCACCCCCTTTTTCCCTTCAGTGTTGCGGTCACACGACTTTGTTCTTTATCGAGGATTTTCTCTTGATCACTTCTTTTTTCTTTTCATTTGATTTTTATTTCCCTGATTTTGCCCGGACGGATTCTTTTTGGATCTTTCGATTTTGAAGTCCAGCGGGATGCCCTAACTTTTGCCTAAGTCACTTGTTTTCAAGTTTGGACTTAGCGGGCTTTCTTTCTTTTTTTTCTTCTTTTTTTTTTGAAAAAATCGTGTGACACTGGTTGTCTGACTTGTTTTGAAAAGGGTGGTGACTGCCTCATTCCGTAGTCGATGAGGGATAACCATTGTGGTTTCACGTCCCTCAATCTCCTGATGTGTGAGGGAAGAAAGGTAATGAATCCTCAGATGCATACTCCTTTTGAAAATTTGGGCGCTCGGTCAAATTACTGACAACTACCCTGCCCCTGTGTTAGATGTGAGGGTTTTTTCGAACGAAAAGAAACTCCTACTTCGATGCACAAAGGGGTTGACGAGGGTCTATCTCCCTTATATCTCTGTTGTTTGGGGATTTGAAGCAATGCCTGTACATCATCAACAGGGTTTTATCCAAAAGCATACAACCAAAGATTTTGCGTTTTCACTTCATCATCCTCCCTCCAAGAATTTAAGCAAGAAAGTTGGTATTACAATGCATAGAAATATTATATGAGTGAATAAAAATGAATTACTTTAAGAAAAACATATCCATTGCATTAAGATCATCATTAAAACAAACAAGTCTTTACATGCATACAATGCTTTAACAAGAAATGAAAAATTACAAATGAAAATACAGTAAAGAAACTGAAGGTTGCCATTATCGATGAGGCTTGATTCTGTCTAGACTTATTGCTTTTCAAGACATACTTGCAGTCTGAGTGCTCACTTGAGAAAGGAGGCTTCAATTGATGTACATATCGTCTGCATTGAATGCAATGATCTCTGAGTCTACCAGGGCTTGCACCTTGTGCTTGAACTCGTTGCAATTTTCAATTGAATGACTTGGTGTGTCTGAGTGATACTTACATCTAGCATCCAGATCATAATCAGGAGGAATAGGGTCGGGAACAGGCTTGGCATCCCTTAGTTCAACCAGAGAACTCTCAAGTAGACGGGCAAGAACATGACTGTGAGGAATATGGAATGGATCGAACCTTCTCGCAGGCCTTTGTGATCTTTGTTGTCCCTGTTGCTGATGAGCATAAAGTCGCCGATACTGAACAGGATGTTGAACAACAGGACGAACATACACAACACTAGTTTCTCCTTCATTTCTCTTGGAGGACCCAACATAAGGTTTCTTTGCATCTTCAGCAGCAATTTAAATCTTTCCCATTTTGATGTCGTTTTCGACTCTTTCTCCTGCCAATACAAGATTTGAAATCCGGCTGACAAACATCCAACCAATTTCTCATAATAATGCCCCTGAAGTGTATCCATGAACATGTCAATGAGCTCTCGCTACATCATCGGAGGTTGAACTCGGGAAGCCAATTCACGCCACCTCTGGGCGTACTCTTTGAAGCTTTCGTTTTGTCCCTGAGAAAGACTCTGCAATTGTTTTCTATTGGGCGCCATGTCTGTGTTGTACTGGTAATGCTTGACGAAAGCTTCTGCCAAATCTCTCCAGCTTTTAATATGCATTCTCTCCAAGCTCATATACCAGTCTAAAGATTCCCCAGCTAGGTTGTCCTGAAAGAAATGCATCAGCAGCTTCTCGTTATCCGAATAGGCAGACATTTTTCTGGAATATGCCCTGATGTGAAACTTGGGGTAGGTGGTTCCATTTTACTTCTCGAAAACAGGTGCCCTGAACTTCGGAGGAATTTTCACACCTGGGACCAACCCTAAGTCAGACATGTCCATACCCAAAGCATTCTGGCTCTTAAAAGCCTTCAATCTCTCTTCGAGCATACGAAACCTCTTGTCCGTCTCAGTAGGGAAACTCATCTCAGCATTGTAAAATTGTTCATCCTGATTATCCACCTCCTGACGAGGAATAGGAATCTTAGCAGCACTTCTTCTAGATTGACTCATAGAATGGGGTGGAGGAATATCAGTACGTGGAGGATTCACACCTCCGCCCGGAGTATTACCAACAACATTCCCATTACCAGCCTCTGGGATAATAACAGTAGCCCTGTGAATAACCGCCCTTAATTCCTCTTGACGTTGAGCCATACCCTGCATCACCTCCATGCACTGAGCCATACGAGTCTGGAATTCCGACAACTCTGATTGCATCTGATCCATGATTCTCCTCTGATTGCTTCGAGTTATGTAGTGGTGAGAAGTCAGGTTTGTAGTTTTGAAGAAAATACCAAGTCAGAATAAGAATTCCCCTCTTTGAATACCTGTTATGCATATGAGTATGAAAATGCAAAATGTCATGTGATGCAAATGCAAAGACACGGGATCAAAGTATCCATAAATTCTGAACAACTGCTGTGCTGATGACTGAATAAGCTCAAAGGTCTGCTCTGAAGAGAATACCGAAATAATCGGAATACTGAAATACCAAGCTGATAAGTCCATACTGATAAGAAGACCAGAAAAACAGGTAGGTGGAAGGTTACGGTTACCTGCAAACCTGCAAATTCCCATCCCCCCTCACATGTGGGTTCTAGAAAGCGGAATCCTCAGTTTCGGATTCTCGATTTGAGAGGCAATAGTACATTCATCCCTCGGGGTACAATACTATCGCCAAACAAAGAGGTCGTCCACTGATTCCCCCAAAAATAAGGTCATCCTATGTAAGTTCCCAGCTTCGGGTCCTCGGTTCAAGAAGTATAATGGGTTTGCCATTTCTGGTCTGCCATTACTACCTCTTGGGAGGAGTGCCTCTACTGAGTCCTCGGGGAAATGGTCGCCAGATCCGACAGCTCTCTAGATCAACACCTCGAAATGCGCAAGACACGCAGGTCAGAATGTCTCCCAAGAAAACCTCGTCTGGATGTGAATTTTGTGAACACCAAACGTACCAAGACGGCGCGTAGGTCCCACTACTTTCCACTCTAGTCCTAAGTGTATACTCAAGCCTGTGTATTGGGCTTATCTCTCAATGAATCCCAACCCGCCAAACAGAGAAACCAGTACAGCACATCATAGTCCAGCATACGATAATAATGAAATGCAATAAATGCGGTATAAACAGTAATATACAACATAATAAAGCACAACAATAAACACCCAATGAAATAAAAACAAACAAGCGCTAGGATTGACTCGCATAGGGGATGGACCAGCAAGAGGTCAACCTGTCCCCAGCAGAGTCGCCAGCTGTCGCTCCTGAGATTTTCATCCATGTACAAACGCGAAAGTGGCGCAGAAACAGAGTCGCCAGCAATGTGTATTTATCCCTAGAGAGGGAAAGGAAACACTGCGTAAACCTGAGGGAAGGGAAAAGACATGGTCTCGCGACCAAGAGAAATGGGTAAGGGAGTCGGTTACGCGAGGGGAAGGTGTTAGCACCCCCACGCGTCCATCGTACTCGATAGGATCCACGCTTGTTGTCTCGATCAAAGGGTGTCGTCATCTGGAGCTCCACTGCTACTGGAAAGGAAAAGGAATGGGAACGGAAGAGAACGAATAAGCGAATAAGAAAAAAGAAAAAGAAGTGACTCGATAGGACATCGTCGTCCTATGCCTACGTATTCCCTCGTGCAATGGGAAAGTCAGAGTCAACGTAGTTCGGACGACTACGAACTAAGGGGGGAGGTTGCTCGCCAAGACATCGTCGTCTTGTGCCTACGTATCCTCAATCGGATGAGAGAGAGGAAATCAGAGCAGTCATAGTTCGACCTACGGGTCGAAAAGGGTCTCGATCGCATCGGGGGCGAGAGAAGAGGCTCAGTTAACAAATATCGATCACACGGAGGCGAGAGACAAAAGAGAGGGATTTTAGTTGTTAATGTGCTCGCCGAGATATCGCATCTCGTGCCTACGTATCTCATCTGGAATGAGAATCAGAGCATCCGTAGTTCACGGAACTACGGGAGAAAGGTGGGAAGAGTGCTCGCCAAGACATCGCCGTCGTGTGCCTACGTATCCTCAATCTATCCAGAGAGAGGAAGTCAGAGCGTTCGTAGTTCGTGGAACTACGGGAAACGAGATCTCGATCACACTGAGGCGAGAGAGAGGACTCGGGATCTGAAGAAACGCTCCTAAAGAAGTGAGTTGACTTTGTTTGTGATTCGTACTGCGCTAAAGTCTATGACACCGGAGCGAATGAGTCGCAAATCGTCCTAAGACGGGACGTCCTCTAAACACTCTAGAAAAATAACGGGAAACCCCCCATTCTTCATTTCCAATGTACTTAAGGCTCGTTCCTCACAATACTCACCGCCTTTATTAAGTGTCTTGATTATTGTTTTGAGAAAGAAGAGAGAGACGCACACAAGGTCTGGGGGAAACTCGATCCTACAAGTTATCATGCAACAATGGCCCTAAGGTCTGGACCAGGAGGAAAATTTACCTAATGTTGTCATGCATGGATTGAGAGCCTAATGTCTATCCTACTCCGAGCTTAATCAGAAATTAAGTTGGACTAGGAGCCTTAAGGGAGCATGTGAATATAGAGTATTCAACAAGTAAACACCAGACAACTCAATCACAAAGGAAAATCTAATAAGAGACCAAGTATTTAATCAGGAATTAATCAAAATAGGCATCAAAATCAATATCAACAATTAATCAAGAATATCCAAGTTAGAATTAAAATGCTAATTAATCTACAATTAAAAATCAAGATTAAAAGTTAGTCAACAATTAAAAAATCAATTCAAAATTAAATCCTAAGATCTAATTAAAACAAAATTAACTTCTAATTAACAAATCAAATCAAAATTAATTTCTAATTAAAGGTTATCCTAATCTAAAACAAAATTCAATTCAAAATTTAACAGCAATTAGAATTAAAATTCCAAACTAAAATCAATTAGAATTAAAATCTAAAACTAAGAACAATTAGAATTAAAACAAAACAAAATTAACCAAATACAGTAGGGGTGCATAAGTAAGTTGGTGGTGTGAATAAAGGTTCCATGGAGCATGGGCTTAAGATCCGAGCCTAGGGAGGTGTGAGAGGAAAAGGAAAGGTGCACAACAGATTTCCAAGAGTCCGATCTATTGTTTTGTGAATTCTTAGCCTAAACAGACCACAAGCTCATCATTTATCTTCATTCTCTCCGCCGCAATGCTTCTCCACCTTTCAATGTCCTCCTTTCTTCAACTCCATAGCCGGAAACACAAATCACGACGTCGCGCCATGATCCTCTCCTCCCTCGTAAAAGCTTTCCGCGCTCGTCTCTACTCTCCATGATCTGACCAAAGCCTCTCCCATCTTCAACAAAGTCGTCATCTCTAACAGGTTTGAACTGGTCAGCTTCATCCATCAACCGAAGGTTATCGTCGTATAGGTCTTCACCGTCTTAGACTCGTCACAAAACAAACTCCTCCCGTACTCGCTTCTCAATGCTCTCAAACTCGCCGGAAATAAACCGTCTCCGCCGCGCCGTGGCCTTGCACCGGCGCCGGCGGAAGCCTCGCCTCGTCTTCTCACAAGTCATAACGAAAAGAGATCTAATCTAACAAACACGGAATCAGAAAAGAGATAGAAGCAAAATAGATCAGCGACACTTACCTATCGGAGTCGCTCCGACGACGCTTCAATCCGCGAATCCAAATTAGGTATGCGTACTCCACGTCCTCGCTCTTGATTTACTCCTCCTTCCATTTCTTCCACTTCTTCTTCGTGCGTGTTGTTGTAGATTGATGTTGTTGATACGGTTCTGTGAGTGACGTTGATGCCGAAGCGTGAAGTATCTTCGAATTGCCGGTTATTGAGGAGCTTCGAAAATTACAACCGGATTGTATTTGGAGAAGATGAAGATTGTTAGTGGTGGAGCTTTTGAAGTGTGGAGATTAATTGGAATTTGCATGTGAAGAATTTGTAGAGTGAAGTGGTTCGTGAGGTTTGAAAATTGAAGAATGAAGATCATGAAATTCTGCAGTCTGAACTTCTGATTTTATAGTGTGACTCAAGGGTAAAATTGGTTTCACGATAAAATTTTGTTACGTGAAATATGTTATAATTTTCCCTTCTTTAATTCTGTAACAAACTTCTAGTGTAAAACTCCGTTTTTGACTTGCGAACATCACTATTCATTTTCCTTTTTCTGTTGTATTTCTGTCTTTTTTGGAATGAGTTAGGGGTAGGATAGGTAATGTGTTGTGGAATTCTGTTACAAAAGAGCTGTGAAATTTCGTTGAGAAAGTCGTAATTGAACACGAGCTTTTCACTGCTATCGCCACTGAATTATTGTGAAGAGTTTTTTTCCTTTTGAAATCCTGTTATGACCTGTTACTAATGAATTTTTTACGTAGGCTTTCTATGTCCTTTCATTTTTAATCCATGTTGTACCTTTTATTGTAATTGTATTTTCTTCTCTTGCTTAAAAAACAAAAATTGCCGTGGACTTGGTTTATTGTAATGGGTTTTGGGTCTGTTACGAATTACTTTTGCTCATGACAGCTTCGCCACAAATGCCTCGCGGGACCCAATTATCAAAGCTCTATCAAATAGTAAGTGAAAATTAAGTTTGGACAAAAGAGGATTTTGAATTAAAATGGAATTAGAATAGATATTTACGTATGAAAATTGGTATGAAAATTGGTTTGAAGTAAAAATGATTTTTGGTTATAGACTTTTAGAAATGTAGTTTTAAAATGGATGATATTTGGATATGGTTTTGAGGTTTAGAAAATGAATATGGTTTTAGATTTTGAATATGGATATGGACATGAATTGAAATGGATTAATCAAAGAAAATGGTTTAAGAAAAGGTTATGAAAAAAATGGTTAATAAAATGAAAAATGACAACAGATATGGTAGAAAGAGTAAAGAATGGTTCTAAAAATGGACAACCACATTACACCAATCTCTGAACTTTTCATAACGTCCGATTAAAGGCATACAGCTACCACTGAACAACTTGCAACAGAAACAAACCATCTGAAACAATTATTCTCTGAATCTCTGATCAAATGAATATTGAATCATCTTGAATTTGACTAAACTTGATTCTCTGAACCTCACATGAACCACTGTTTGATAACCTGATGAAGTCCACGACACACAACCTGACCTTGGGTGCACAACACTGAGAAATAGCCACTGATGCGGATAACTTGAGATTGAAGTCGGCTCTTTGATAGTTCTACCAAGAGTAGGTCAAACATCTATCTGAATTGGATCATGAATGAACATCCATGCTTGACTTGAAGTTATACCCCTATCTTTGAGTGCACACTGATATTCTTCTGAATACGGAAGACTCAAACCACATGAGAATGCCTTGATCCCATGTCTCAAGAACCAATGCCATGATATGATTATGAACTATGACCTAATAATGATACAAATGAAAAAGAAACAAAAGCCAGCAAAAAGGTAAGGCAAATTTTAGGGTGCTACAGCAGCCAAGAGACTTCAAATTCTTGCCACTGGAATCAGATACAAAAGAGAATTCAGACCATTCTCTCAAATCATGAAGTTGTGTTCCTTGTCAAATATTCCTATGGGATATGAAGAAGTTAAGTCAAAACTTCTCAAGCTCTGTGCGGATAGCCATGAGAAGTTCCTTCATCCAGAACCCTTATGGAAGAATGAAGACTTCTTTGTCCAACTTCCCTTCAAGCTTAATGAGGATATCAATCCCACAAAAGCCACTCATCCTGGAATGAGTCCTTCTGATTATACCTTGGCAAAAGAAGAATGCATCCAGCTGCTCAAATAGGGTCTTATAGAACCCACGAAATCTGAGTGGGCTTGCCAAGCCTTTTATGTAGAGAAAAAATATGAAAAGGTCAGAGGAAAGAAAAGACTTGTGATCGATTACAAGCCTCTGAACCATTTCCTTCAAGATGACAAGTTCCCTATTCCTAAAACCTTATCTCTGAACGTGTTCATCAAGGACGCCGAGATCTATTCAAAGTTTGACTTGAAGTCAGGTTTTTGGCAATTGGGTGTTGACCCAAAGGATCGTCCAAAAATAGCCTTTTGCATACCTAATGCCCAGTACCAATGGACTGTTTTACATTTTGGGCTTAAGGTTGCCCCATCACTGTTCCAAAAGGCCATGACAAAGATATTTGAGCCCATTCTCCACAGTACTCTCATCTATATTGATGACGTGTTACTATTCTCCAAAGACGAAAAGGCTCATAAACAATTATTGGGCCAATTCCTTAAGATAGCCCAACAACATGGAATAATGCTTTCTGAGAAAAAGAGCCAACTAGGCCAAACCAAAATTGATTTCTTAGGAATGCATTTCTCTCATGGAAAATATCAACCTCAACCTCACATTGCTCAAGAGTCGTTGAATTTCCCAAATGAGAATCTTACAGTCAAGCAGATTCAGCAATTTCTCGATATAATCAATTATATCAGAGATTTCATTCCCAAACTAGCCAGATACACCAGTACTCTGTCTTAACTGCTAAAAAAGAAGCCACCGCCATGGGGAGAAGAACAAACCAAAGCTGTGAAAGCTTTTAAGGAAATAGCATAATCTCCTCCTGCTCTCAAAATCCCTAGAGAAGGCAAACGAGTCCTCCAGACTGATGCAAGTGACCACTATTAGGGAGCAGTTCTAATCGAAGAAACAAGTGGAAAGAAATACTATTGCGGCCACGCCAGTAATCAATTCAAAGATGCGGAAAAGCATTACCACACCACCTACAAGGAAGCCCTTGCAGTAAAGATGGGAATCCAGAAGTTTGACTTCCACCTCAAAGGTTACCACTTTGAAGTACAGATGGATAATTCATCCTTTCCTAAAATCCTAGAATTCAAGAGCAAGATGCCTTCAGATCCACAAACGTTAAGACTTAAAGATTGGTTTTCCATATATGATTTCTCAATGAAACACATCAAAGGAACCCAGAACGTCATCCCAGATTTATTATCCAGACCCATGAAACTATCCAGATCATCACTACCAGGCATACGTTTCCATTAATCTTAATGGTCCAACCTCTTCCAACCAATGCCTCGGCCACCAAGAACCATCCTCTTAGAGTCAACTACTCCTTCTCAGTATCTCAGCTCAAGGAATATGCCAGGAACAATATCTTTTACTTTCAGTTCAGAATCATTAGAAATAAGCGTCTTCCTAACCATACCCCTTTCTTCCCAGATACTCCTTTCCATCTACCATTTTTGATAAATCCTGCTTTCAAATTTACAAAGAATCAACTATGGTACCTTTGGTGTGCTACTAGCTTATACGCAATGCCTGTCCTAATCCCTACCATTGCAATGTATGAACATCTGATGAACCCTAGGAAACACAGATCTTTAATTTGGACTGCTCTAGAATGGTTTTCTCCATTAAACTGGTGGAGAGAAAGTCTCAGTCTAGCCATCACTGATCTCAAAGAACAAAACTTAACTTCTGAAGTTCTTAATAAATTCAAGACAGTTTATATCCTCCATCGTCCATATCAGACTGATCCTAGAACTCAGCTTCTAGTTTGCAAAAGTTACATTAATGCTTGGGAAACCGTTGATGATTATCCCACAAGTCTGGAAGGATTAAAAGCTTTAATGGATTATGTTAATTTAATTAATCTTTACAATCCTTTTAAGAGTCCAATTAATATAACTTGTATTAGTCATGGAAACCTTCCTCCGCAATGGCTGTAGAGATATCAGAGAGAAGAGGAATGTTTAGAACATGTTTAAACTTAAAACACACATTTTATTGTATTTTTTCTTATTTCAATATGTTGCAAGAGTTCTCCTTATATAGGAAAGGAGAAACTTAGCAAGTAAGCAAGCAAACACGCAAATATTGACATGTTACAAGACTAGTGGAAGACATACTTATGCAACCTTTTCACTAAAACAGAGATAAGATAAGTGGCAGACACACTTATGCCACCTTTTGACTAAAACAGAGATAAGATAAGTTATTCGTGGCCCCGCCACTAAGCATAATGGAGTAGCTTTCTTGTAGTGGAAGACAAACTTTTGACTTATCACAGATTATGATAAGATTCTGGTCCCACACGTCACATTAGTCTTTGATAATTGGTTCATGTGATGGTGACATATTTGGATCAGAGTATTCTCCTTCTGAGAGATTGTTTGCCGTATAGTGTGACTCATACTCACAGCTGTCCCTCATCATTTCTTCATACAGATTTTGTGCATAGTGATCTGGACTATGATGGAATGAGTATAGTGCTAATTCTTTAAGAGCATCATCGTCAAGATTGTCTAGGAGTGGAGGATAGAGTGATGACTCATCCTGCTTGTTTTCTTCAGTTATATCTTGATCTTTAATCCTTTGATCATCTCTTTGAACAAATTCCTGAAAATTCATTCCTGCAAATTGTTCTTCAATGTTCATCTGAGATGCTTCATTGTTGATTCCTGAGCTCTCTCCTACTTCATATGTTGACCAAGTCGTCCATGGGGGTTTCCAACCGTGAGAATTGGGAACTTCTGATATTTCTACAGCTTGCCATTGCGGAGGAAGGTTTCCATGACTAATATAAGTTGTATTAATTGGACTCTTAACAGGATTGTAAAGATTAATTAAATTAACATAATCCATTAAAGCTTTTAATCCTTCCAGGCTCGTGGGATAATCATCAATGGTTTCCCAAGCACTAATGTAACTTTTGCAAACTAGAAGTTGAGTCCTGGGATCAGTCTGATATGGACGATTGAGGATATAATCTGTCTTGAACTTATTAAGAACTTCAGAAGTTAAGTTCCTCTCTTTGAGATCAGCGATGGCTAGACTGAGGTTTTCTCTCCACCAGTTTAATGGAGAAAACCATTCTAGAGCAATCCAAATTAAGGATCTGTGTTTCCTGGGGTTCATCAGATGTTCGTACATTGCAATGGTAGGGATTAGGACAGGCATTGCGTATAAGCTAGTAGCACACCAAAGATACCATAGTTGATTCTTTGTAAATCTAAAAGCAGGATTTATAAAAAAATGGCAGACGGAAAGGAGTATCTGGGAAGAAAGGGGTATGGTCAGGAAGACGCTTCTTTCTAATGATTATGTACAGGAAGTAAAAGAGATTGTTCCTGGCATATTCCTTGAGCTGAGATACTGAGAAGGAGTAGTTGACTCCTGGAGAAAGATTCTTGGTGACCGAGGCATTGGTTGAAAGAGGTTGGACCATTAAGATTAATAGAAACGTATGCCTGGTAGTGATGATCTGGATAGGTTTCATGGGTCTGAATAATAAATCTGGGATGACGTTCTGGGTTCCTTTGATGTGTTTCACTGAGAAATCATATATGGAAAACCAATCTTTAAGTCTTAACGTTTGTGGATCTGGAGGCATCTTGTTCTTGAATTCCAGGATTTTAGGAAAAGATGAATTATCCATTTGGACTTCGAAGTGGTAACCTCTGAGGTGGAAGTCAAACTTCTAGATTTCCATTTTTACTGCAAGGGGTTCCTTGTAGGTGGTTTGGTAATGCTTCTCTGCATCTTTGAACTGACCACTGGCGTGGCCGCAATAGTATTTCTTGCCACATGTTTCTTCGATTAGGACTGCTCCCCAATAGTGGTCACTTGCATCAGTCTGGAGGACTCGTTTCCCTTCTCCAGGGATTTTAAGAGCAGAAGGAGATTGAGATATTTCCTTCAAAGCTTTTATAGCTTTGGTTTGTTCTTCTCCCCATGGTGGTGGTCTCTTCTTCAGCATTTGAGACAGAGTACTGGTGTATCTAGCTAGTTTGGGAATGAAATCTCTGATATAATTGATTATACCGAGAAATTACTGAATCTGCTTGACTGTAAGATTCTCATTTGGGAAATTCAACAACTCTAATGTGAGGTTGAGGTTGATATTTTCCATGAGAGAAATGCATTCCTAAGAAATCAATTTTGGTTTGGCCTAGTTGGCTCTTTTTCTCAGAAAGCATTATTCCGTGTTGTTGGGCTATTTTAAGGAATTGACCCAATAACTGTTTGTGAGCCTTTTCGTCTTTGGAGAATAGTAACACATCATCAATGTAGATGAGAGTACTATGGAGAATGGGCTCAAATATCTTTGTCATGGCCTTTTGGAATAGTGATGGGGCGACCTTAAGCCCAAAAGGTAAAACAGTCCATTGGTACTGGGCATTAGGTATGCAAAGGGCTATTTTTGGACGATCCTTTGGATCAACACCCAATTGCCAAAAACCTGACTTCAAGTCAAACTTTGAATAGATCTGGGCATCCTTGATGAACACGTTCATAGATGAGGTTTTAGGAATAGGGAACTTGTCATCTTGGAGGAAATGGTTCAGAGGCTTGTAATCAATCACAAGTCTTTTCTTTCCTCTGACCTTTTCAGATCTTTTCTCTACATAAAAGGCTTGGCAAGCCCACTCAGATTTCGTGGGTTCTATGAGACCTTGTTTGAGCAGCTGGCTGCATTCTTCTCTTGCCAAGGCATAATCAGAAGGACTCATTCCAGGATGAGTGGCCTTCGTGGGATTGATATCCTCATTAAGCTTGAATGGAAGTTGGACAAAGTAGTCCTCATTCTTCCATAAGGGTTCTGGATGAAGGAACTTCTCATGGCTATCTGCACAGAGCTTGAGAAGTTTTGACTTAATTTCTTCATATCCCGTGGGGATATTTGACAAGGAATACAACTTCATGATTTGAGAGAATGATCTGAATTCTCTTTTGTATTTGATTCCAGTGGCAAGAATCTGAAGTCTCTTGACTGCCACATAAACATCCATTCCAACGACAATGTCTTTAGCTGGAAGCTTTGTTCCTATGACCTGTGTCCAGATAATGCAATATGGGAAGAACTTGATACCTATCTTATTCTTTGTCATCAAGTTCGTTGTAAAGGTTTCTCCATCTTCTGCCATAAAGTAAGCTTTGTGAGTTTTCCATAACTCAATTGGCAGGATGTCGGGATTCATCATTGTAACTTGCAGCTAGGACATGGATTTCTACACAAGGTAGATGAGGAGTTGGAAGAGAGCTTCCTATTTCCTTGTAGGAATATGTGGGGACAAAATCTTCACCTCCTGAATCAGAGAGGGAGGTTTCTTCAGATGAATAGTCTTGAAGGGTAAAGACTGTTTCTTCGTCAGTTGAGCTTTGTTCAGAGTAAACTGATTCCAGATCTCCTTCAATAGGATGGAGAGAGTTGATCAGTTTAACAACTTTGTGTTTATTGTTTGGACATTCTTTGGAATAATGTCCCTTCTGTCCACAAATAAAACATCTTTGTGATTTTCTCTTTCCACGAAAGGGTTTCTTTTTGAAGAACTTTACCCCTTTTTTCTTCTTTCTTTTGTAATCCTTGTAGGATTTGTACTTCTGCTTATGATGTTTCTTCTTGGTGGGACAACTACACTTCTTGTCTTTGCATTTGATCTCCAGATATGACTTTTTACAAGCCTTGTTGTATTTGGACTTTTGACTTAAGACCTCTGAGAATTGTTGATGAAGTCTGCATAACTTATCTAGGGCTTCTAAAGTCATTTGGTGGATTTGTCCAAGACTCATGGAGGGAATGTCTTTCTGAGCTGCAGCTATCATTTTGTGGAGTTCTGGCTGAATCTCTTGAGGCAAGGATGCTACGCAAGTGTTCTTAAGGCTGGTATCATTAAAACCGTTCAGAGCATAGAATCTCTGAAGCATTCGATGATAATGCTTATCTATGTCCTTGGTTTTGAGATAACAACATTTCATCTCAAAGAACTCTTGTCTGTACTTTCTATTGTGAAGGTCAACATCACCGATGATTACTTGATGTATAACACCGAGGAGATTGGATGAAGTTTGTAAACGATGTAACTCATCCTGTTTGACAGGTCCGATGTTAATGTACCACTCCTTCATTAATCCCGTCATACGACAACAGAATTCTTCAATTACTTTGTAGGGATCGACAGTGGATTTCATTAGTTGAGTGTCAAGCCAAGCGCCAAAATCAAGGATCCTTTTTTTCCATTTACTGGTTGGTATATCATCAATGGTGAACCAGGGTCCACCTGTTGGTTTCATATTTTCAGCTTCTGGAGTTTCTTGAGAGGATTCTTCAAAGAAGGTGTCTTCCTTCTTTATGTTTGCCATGAAGAGCCTCGGAATAAGGTCCTTAATTGGTTCAGTTTCTAGAGATTCATCTTCTAGGGACAAAGTCTGCTGTGTCCCATAAGAGTCTGTGCTTTGATATGACTTGTCTTCATCTTCTTTAGAGGAGTTGTCATTTCTGGGCGTAGATGGTTCTGTGGCCAAATGATCTTCTTCTTGTGATGTTGAAGTGTCAACAACGGACTGGTTTTCTGGAGAAGATTCATGTTTTGCTATGATGGCCCAGGCCTCAAAGGTTTTGTCAGAATACTCTTTATTCCTGGGGAAGGTAGTAAGATGTGTTTCAGGAACATCCTGAGAGTCTGATGATGAAGTGCTCATTCGAGTAACCTGCTTTTTGGATCTAGAAGTTGAGGATTCTTGGGGCCTGTAAGTCTTAGTCTTCTAGCTTCTGGTGTCCAATATTTTGGTGGAGAAGCAGTTAGGAAACCAGATAAGTCAGGCTTCGCAGGCCTGTGGTTTGCATGCTCTTTTCTTCTTAAGTTTAGGGTGAATGATATCTCTGTCGATATCATTATCATGCATCCAGCAGTCGCAATCAGGGTCGCACATGGAGGGATCAATATCCCATATGAAGTGTCCTTTTATTTTGTCTTTATAGATGGGTTTAACATCTGATTTAACGGCATGAATAGGGCACCAGGTTTCTTCAAGAGCTGGTCTGATCATCATCGTTTGGAAGATCTGAGAAGACGATCTGGGTTCTTCCTCAGGTTTATTAAATATTGTTTTGACCGTCTTGTCTGGGTAACTTCAGAAAGAAACTTCCTGGGACTGGATTGGTCTTCTATCCTCATGGAGTCTTTCATAGTTAGTCATCCATTCTAGAGGAATTAGATGAGTTAACTCTTTTTATCTATTCTCCTGGGAATCTGGACAATCGAGGGTATTTCTTCTACTCTGTCGGCCATAACCAGTAAGGAATCAGAAGAACATCCTGCAGTGGGAAGATCTATGGCATGGTTCTGCAGATGGTAGATGATCTGGTGGTGAAGAGTAGCTACCATAGCTTCAGGGACTTGGTCGGATCCAGTGATCTGAATCTGAACTTTTAATCTGGTAGACAGGGTACTGTCACTGAGGCTGACGTTGTAGTTGGGATATACCGTAAGGACAACACTTCTAGCATGAAGTGTGGTTAACATAGTTCCTATAACGGCGTTCTCATATTTGAGATAGCTAGAATCTAGCAAAGCTATCTTGGCAAAGACTGGTTGGTTCTTCCTTTCATGCAGTGAAAGGATAAGTCTGACGGCTCCAAAGTGGAGAGTTGTGTAACCTTCACGTTTCCATCCGTTGATGAGATCTTGTGAGATCTCCAGATCTACATATTGCTCCTGGTTGGTAGCCCTAAGGCTACACTGATCCAGTCTTGATGTCTGGATGTATTCTTTGACGTTGTTGGGTCTGTTTGTAGATATGAGGGTTCTGATGGATCTAGTGATGGTTTTATGTCTTCTGAATATGTTGTAAGGGTTCAGAAGTGGAGGAACAGTCTCAGCAATCTGAGCATCTTCCGGGACATGGGAATATTCTATCAAGTTTTTGATTTTGTTTGAGAGAGTCTTTTTACAGAGTTTGGGAAGCGAGAGGGATGAGGTAGTTACAATAGGTTGAGTGTTTGGAGTTTCAGTTGTATCCATGATAAACTGGGTTTCTCTCTTACTCACTCTCGTTCTCATGTTCACACCATATGTACCCCCTCTTCTTGAGCAGGCTTTGATACCACACTGGCCGGGAGCCTCCATGTACCATGAAACCATCCCCCTAATTAGTATCGAACGAGAGTGAGCCGGGATTAAGAAAATTTAACGTTAGAGTAATGTCGAGACCACCCATTTTATTTATCTAACTAATAAAAGATAAATTATCAATTAGTTAATAATAATCATGATCTAAAGATAATATTATAATTAACCACTAAATTAATTATATAAATTTGGACTAAATGAAAATATTTTTCTAAACTTAAACTTGTATCCTACTAGTCCTAAACAACCTAATAATAATAAACACAGGCCCAAATCCAAATACTTGGCCAGGGGGTGTTTTCTTAAAACCGAGGCACACAACCCTCAAACCAATGGGCCTTATATACCGGCCCGTGTAGCCCTCCGTCCCTAAACACTTTGAGTTCAGGCCACCTATATTGGCCTATAGAGAAATACATATGGGTGCAAGGTTTCATAGTAAAAGAAGTGGTCAAATGAGCTGACTTTAGCTGCCATACATGTCACATGCAGCCAGAATAAAAGCCTCTTGGGCAATGCAAAAAATTTGACTATTATAGCTCACAAATGTCATTAATAACTTATCCTTCCAAAAAGAAAACGGATGCCCCACTGAAGAATTCGTAATGGGCCGCGGTTTACGTCAAGGAGATCCTTTATCTCCGTTCCTTTTCCTAGTAGCTGTAGAAGGATTTAACTTACTGATGAAGAAAGCAGTAGACTCAGGAGACTTCAGAGGCTACAGATTTTAAGGAGGCGATGATTGCTTCTCCCATCTTTAGTACGCCGATGACACCCTTATCATTGGCAGAAAAGGGTGGGGGAACATTAGAATTATAAAGGCCAATCTTAAACTATTCGAGTTAATGTCAGGTCTAAAGGTGAACTTCCATAAGAGTATACTGATTGGGATCAACATTTCCCAATCTTGGCTTGAAGAGGCAGCCAACATCTTAAAGTGCAAAGTTGGATCCACCCCGTTCAAATACCTCGGCCTCCCGATCAGCGCAAATCCGAGAAGAATTTCGACGTGGCAACCAGTCTTAGAAACAATGAGATCTAGACTATCGAATTGGAGACACAGGCAGTTATCCATTGGCGGTCGGGTGGTCATCATCAAATCGGTCTTGTACGTTATTCTGGTATATTACCTCTCTTTCTTCAAAGCTCCGTCAGGTATCATTTCGAAGCTCGAATCTATGTTTAAACATTTTCTTTGGGGTGGTAGTGTAGACGAGAGAAAAACAAATTGGGTCAAATGGGACAGAGTATGTAGACCATTGGAAGTAGGAGGGTTGGGGATAAAAAATTTGAGAGCGTTTAATGACGCTCTCCTTGGAAAATGGGATTGGAAAATCAGAACGGAAAGAGGAGGTCTTTGGCTTAAATCATTAACTAATAGATATAGGAGCAATGATAGGTCTTACAGCAGTGAAGGGAGGAATAGCTCTATTTGGTGGGTAGACTTAAGTCGGTTAGATTTAGGGAACCAACAAGTCGACACTGATTATTCAGTTAAAAACTCTTACATCAAAATTATGGAGTCTTCATCTAGCCTCCCAATCCTTTGTGGTTGAAGATTTGGAATAACCTCATACCGTTAAAAGTATCCTGCCTCTGCTGGAGGATATTCCAGAACAAAATCTCCACAAAAGATAACCTGTTTAGGAGAGGTATCATTGGTCAAGAATCTTTATTATGCTGCAGCGGGTGTGGGATCGAGGAATCGGTCTCCCGCCTATTCTTTGAATGCCCTATTTTTGCAGGTCTCTAGCACAACATCTCTAATTGGCTGGGATTCTCGACAGTATTCCACAAAGAAGGGCTGGTTCATCTCCAACAGTTTGAAGGTTTGATTGGCAGTGGTAAAGCCTTTTCTGAGAAAGTCAGGGTGCTTTGGTTCGCCGGTATTTGGTGCATCTGGAGATCCAGAAATGAGAAACTGTTCAAAAATAAGGAAATTAACCTTTCCAACATGGTCGAATCCGTGAAGCGCTTGTTTTGGAACTGGTTGAAAATTAAGTCTAGCTGCATAGAAACCATCCTACCTCTCTGGTATATGAACCCAAGAGTCGTTCTTGGCTATGTGGACAACTTCTGATACGAGATTATGTCTAGTTAAAGCTTCTCTAGAAATCGCTCAGTTCTGGTCTGGTTTTGTTGCGGCTAGGTGCGGTGTAGCTCCATCGCTTAGCATGGGGGAAGCGTTCGGTGTAATTTATCTCTGAGGTGAAGGAGCCACTCGCGGTAGTAGCGTGTGTAGGATATAGTCTCAATGATACATTGGTCCTGCAAAGGAATAGTCCTGGGATGAAGCATACAAATGATTCCAGCTGAAGAGCCTTTCATGGTCTTCATCACTCTGAGATTATTATAATGGGCAATGGCTGCATAAATTGAAGTGGTTGGATTAGATCTGAAAGTCATGTGATCAAAGCTTCTGATCCTGTCTCTTGTACCGCCTGCAATGATCATTCGGAGTCAATAGCTTGGAATTCAAGATTTGAAGGTTCTGGTGGAGGAATCATATTTATGGTGCTGCACTGGGAGCCGTAGACTTAGATAGCTCTCAAGCTCGTGTTGGAGAAGCGTGTCGCCTGGATGATCACGTTAGGCAGCAGATCTTGGTTGCAATTCCCCTAGCAGGTCTTGTGACCGTAGCAGGCCTGGTTCTCAAGTGCAGCAATGTGCTGGTGGCTGGCTTTTTCATCTGGAGGTTCAGTATAGTGTTACCTTCTGGTGCTGTTATTCTTGCAGGAGAGAGCAGTGGTCCTCAATTTTGGGTGTTCTAGGAGTGGATTAAACTACACCTGTTATAAGTTAGTTGGAAAAGTCGTTTCTGTTGGCCTTCGACTCGAAACAGATAGTTTTTGGATGGATATGTTCTCTTCCCTTGGATGTTGCATTTGCGAGGCGGAGCCGGCCCGTGCACGGTGGCTATCGCAGGAATCCTTCCTCTGCAAGCGTTGCTTTCAATATCCGGATGTTCAGTTTAGTATATTTCTTCCAGGATAGTTAGGTTTTCATATCAATTGTCGGAGGCCGCATTTCCTCTTGGTATCCGCAGTGTGAATTCTTACTTATAGTTAGGCTGAACGGGAGGTTTTGAGTCTGTAGGTATCTCAACATCCAATTGGCAAGGCATTGATCTTGAGTGGAAATTGTCTTCTCGCACAGCGCTCCAGGTGTTGTATATCTCTGTTCTCCGGTGTAGCGGGTTCGCGTTTGTATGGCTATTTTGAGAGGCTCGTGTCAGAGGGGCTGGGATATGCCTCTTGCTAATTCTCTGCTTGGGTACTTGGAGAGACATTAGCTGATTCATCTATTGAGGTTGGGGTCGGGTTCTTGAGTCAGTTGTGGGGTGGTTGGCCTCTCTAAGATATTATGCAGCAGGGTCTGGTTAATTTATCTCAGTGGCTTTGGCGGATTGGCTCCTGATGCGAGATATCAGTGGCTTCGTTCTCGGCATTGGCCCAGGGCGTTTTCTGGTTTTGCTGAGTCTGTTTTGGTGCTAGCGTCTAGAATTATCGGTGTAGGAAATGCAGCAGAGGTCCCAACACCTCTAGTGCCACGCATTGCCATGGGATGGCGACCGGTGTAAAGAACGAGGGAATCCCTAGAGGGTCTCAACCTCTTTTAATTAGACCATTAATAATTCTTTTCGTTTGAGGGGGCGGTTGGAGGATTGCTCATTAGTTTTGTGGAGGTCTGTGCTGCAAATGCCGTTGTTGTGCAGGCAGTGGTGTTTCCGTCAAGCCAGATTCAGTAGAAGGTGGAAGAGCTGTTTTATTGAAATCGACCTTTTACACGATTTCATAGAATTTGTGCACTTAGCACAAATGGCAGTGGTAGATATTTATTTGTTTGGACATCTATAGGGTGTTTTATGGAGGGGCTGGTGTGTTTGTGTGCGTTGGGTGCTGTAACTCTGTCTAATATTGTTGATGCAGTGTTCCCTAGCAGGAGAGTTGTGGTCCTCAAGTTTGGGTGACATTGGAGTGGCTTGGATTTTCCTGTTATCTGTTAGTTGGTGAGCATTAATGCACTTAATAGTGATCTAGACTTTTTAGTCGTTGTCAGCTTTGGAGTCTTTTTGGATATCTCGTATTCTCGGTTTGGCTTCGGCGGTGTGATCAGGTTGTTAGATGTTTTAAGGCAGCTTTCTATTTGGATGTTTAGAGCATTTTGTATTTTGAATTATTTGTATTTGAGTTGGTGTTTCAGCCGTTGGCTATCTTGTTTTTTGATCAGGTGTAGTTAATTTTGGCTTTAGTTTTTCTGCGCCTGATTATTTATATCTTGGACTGGTTGTATCATGTTATCACTTTGTAGCATTCCTTATGCTTGGAATAGTTTTTTAATAAAGTTTTTCTCTTTGCCTTTAAAAAAAAAAGGTGTGAATCATTACTCTATTCCAATTCATCACAGCTGGCAAGAAAAGAAACGGTGCATTGATGAAAACAAAAATGCTATTTTGACACCAAGCATACACCCACAATATATGTACGGACGGTGAATAGTGCAGTCCGTACATGAACAGTGCATGTTCATACGGTGAATATTGTCTCCCGTACATGAACAGTAGCATATTTCCGTACATGAATAGTACATGTCCGTACATGAACAGTACATGTCCTCAAAATCACAACTCACGTTCACAAATCGAAACAAAAAAACTAAACTCTAGAACGAAAATTGAACCCCAAAGTGTTGAGGATTTTGACCAATTGACACGTGATTCATACTTGGATCAACAAGATAAGCATAGAGAAGTAATGATGTTAACAGAAAGTGAAGAAAGTACCTGGTCGGAGCAATTCCGATGATACTTCTTCCGGCGACATCCAGATGAGTTCTCGATAAGCACTTTATTTCTCCTCTGCTTCGCTTCTTTATCTCATCTACTTTTTTTATTTTCCTTTTCTATGAATTCCTTCCCCGCGAATCCTCTGTTTTCAGATCGAGCAACTTAGTTACAATACTTGTTAGCTTGGGCTTTGCTCAGAGTAAACCCAGATTCTTATGTTGAATCTGAGTGACTCTTAAGGTTTTGAGCTTCGGTGATCAATGGGTTGTGGGAGTATTTCTGCAGCGTAACAATAGGTTTTTTTTTCTTTGAGCAACGGTTGGATGCCTTTTATAGTGGAATTTGAGGCTTGTTGATACGTGTGAAATCAAAAGATTTTCAGAGGAATATCCCTTCACTTGTGTGAGTAGTATTCGTGTGATCTTCATACCGTTAGAGAAAATTTCGTAGTGGGATTTTGTGGGGTCCAAAAGGGGTGACTCACTCTTGATTTTGTTTGTAGTTAAATGAGGATTTCTTCTAGAACATGTTAATTTCACCTGAGTTTTTTACTGCGTAGATTCACAATTTCACTGCCTCTGACTTGCTGATGTGGTGGTTTTACTTTTGACTCAAAATAAGTTACCTTTGCTTCTTATTCCTTCCTTCATGAACTATTATGCAGAATGTTTCCTCATGAATAATATACTGTCATGTTCTTTCTTGCTGCGAATTTTGCTATTGCGATGGAGTGATGAATCCCTATTGGTTTGGGCTGACTTAGTTTCTTTGTGTTAGTTTTCAGGTGTTTGTCTCTGCTTGGTTATATAGGCGGTATAGATGCACTCATGAGCATTGTATGGTGATTATTGCAGGGTAACATCCATTGGCATTGAGGAAATGAGACGGAAGTCAACCTCATCCATTATCATTCTCACGGCTCGAAGACATTCTTCCATCAACTGTCACAAACCTTCTACCCATGTCTAAGAGTAAGAATGAAAGGAGTTTTTTTATTATTCTTGTATAACCATTAAGTTTTTTTGGTAACCTTTAAAGTGGGAGAGAATGATGTATTTTTATTCACTACTCCTTTTAGACCTTGTCTCCACTGATCTAACTAGCATGATCTGGTTGTAGGTGAGAAAGCTGGCTACTAGGGATCAAGAATATTATGATGAAATAGTGCAGTACATTTCCTTTATATTTACCAACTCTCCGTGAAATAGCAAAGGCCGCACTACTACCTCTGCCATGGAAGGAATATGAGGAACATAAGATCTTTGGGATATATGCGAACCACCGGTCTTGGTCGAGTCATATCTTCACTAGCTCAGGACTTGACAAATCTTGATCATGCCACAACATTTAGCGAAGGTTTAGTGATTGATAGTGTATTGCACAAAGATGCTTGAATCCTTGTAATGAATCCTTGTTTAATAAGATGACACATTTTGTTTTTGGCACTTCATTATCACTACTGTTATGTACCTAGCATGATACTGAGTATGAGTTATTCTGAATTCATTTGAATCTGGGATTCTTGTATATACTGTCATGTATTGGTTTGTGATCCACTACTTTGCAAAGGCTTGCGTGTTTTTTTTATGTTGGTTTAGTTGGGGTTAGGCATAGGAGTGACCTTACTTATGCAATCAGGACTGTTAGTTTCAACTTCATTGTAAGTAACGGAAAACTCCATCTGTGATGTGCAGATCCTTTATAGATTTTTCTTGAATGCTTTGTAACATTATTTTATGATTTCAGGTGGCTATCCTCCTTTGTTTGTTCATGTGAATGCTGGCCTTGAAGGAGGTTGTGTTCCAAGGTTCTGAAGGTGTGCTGCCACAAGAAGGATTTGGTAATGAAACACGACGGCAAGCGGAAAAGAAGAATGAGCGACTGTTTCCATACCATGGCTTAGCAATTAAGTAAGTGAAGCTTCAACATAGGATGATCTGATTGAGTGAAAAAGTTGAGTGAATGTTGGGCAAAACGCCACCATGGTTACGCTTGTTCAGTTCTTCATCTTTCCAAGCTGAATGTGCCTTGGAACAATTTAGTTTAGGTTTAGATTTGATGTAGTTTTGTAGGCTTATTTTCTATTGGTCTTCCCTTGTGATAAATCAATAACATTTAAAACCTACTTGACTGTTGGTGCTTGTAATTCGTTTGTAATTTCTGAATTCAATTGCACTGTATCCTTTAAATTTTTTCGAACCAAGTAGAATTTGCAATTTAGGATTGGGAACCAACCTTGCCATTTTGAAAAGTACAATGGTTTATCAACTCAAATGGTCCATCGACATGTTCTTTTATGAATGATGCCATAGTTTTGTGAATGAAGAACTTTATTGGTAGCAATATTAACCTTTTGGCATTGAATCTCCACTTGTGAACTCTGAAGCACACCATCCTTGGATCACTTCTTAAACCAAACATCCATCTTCTTGATCACTTATTGACTCATGCCATGTGCTTTTCGGGTAAACTATCCATTGATCCAAAGTTAGCTTGATCCATCTCAAATCCTTGGGGTAAATTTTGCAACATGTCTCAAAAATACCCGAGAGCAAGCTTGTGATTGAAATAGGCTCCAAAGGTCACCTGAAGACAAATGTTGCTTGTGATTGAAATAGGCTCCAAAGGTCACCTGAAGACAAATGTTCAGGTCGTGAAATGAATCCATCATATAACTTAAGCCATTGCCCTTGTCATAACCGTTTGGCCATGAGAATGATGGCACTTGAATTCCACATATCTTACAAGAACTTGTGATCACAATGAGCACAAACAAAATCTCGATAATTCAAATCATAGAGGATCATGGCTAGAGGTCAGATGGTCATCTATAAAAAATCATGAATCCACACAAATACTCAATATAAGAGAATGAGAGGGTATGACAAATTTGGGCTACGACAAAAGTGAGGTCGTTTTTCGACAGTGACTTCAAGAATCTCTTCATTGCCACAAAAGGTTTTGACATACATGGTTGATTGGAAGAAGGTGAAACAGAACAAAGAAGGGATATGAAGTTCACAAGGAAGGAGTGATTGAAAATGAAGGTGACGAGAACTTGTATGGCCATCATGATAGAAGGACTAGAGAAGCGCGACAATTAATGATATAGCTAAAAATGGAGACTGTTTTCAAAGCAGGTGTGATAAATTAAGATGATAAGGTAACACGCCTAATAAAAGATGAAAATAGGAGTCCTATGCAGACACTAGGTTCAAGGAGAAACAGAGGAGGCACTCAAAAAGGAATGAACACAGAAATTATGACAGGAGGTAAAGTGAAAGATTTCGTTTCCTTTATCCAAGATATTCTTATTACCCGAGGTGTCCCATCAGATACGAGGTATGGTACATATAAGACAAAGATTTGTTGACGTACCAACTCTTTATATCATTATGATTGATAAACGAATCACACCCTAATTTCCAACAGTCAAAAGATTTTCATTTCAAAAGTACGATTCCTACGCATCATGTTTAAGAAATATATTTTTATATTCTCGAGAAGCATAAATTTTGATATGCTTATTTCATTATGAATAATGAACTATGTTCACATGTAGAATGAGAATAGGTTTAACTTCAGCAGGAATTTTGAGGAAAGATTCCAGTTATAAAAGAGGCTGAATCAGAAATTTTAGAAAATACTATCCTTCTGAATTCTCAAAAAAAATTATAGTTCTAGAATATAAGAATAATTTCTAAACCATTTAAATTAAACAAAAGAGTTAGAAATACGTTACTCAATACTTTTGTAGATTCCCAGCTTCTGATGTAAAGGCTTCTTCAGAATCACTACGCGTTCAGCTTCTGCAGTCAATGACTTTGTTGACAATCACTTCTAGCTAGACCACTGGGACCCTTTACTCCTTTCATCGTTTGTCTTCTTTCTTATGCAATCTTCATAAGAATCTTGAACTTGTGCAGAGGCACGATCATCTTCACGACTTCTTGATCTTCCATTTTGAAGGGTGAGAACATCTCTTCTGATGTTGGTTTCAACTTTGATCGTTGGAGAAGAACCAAGTTCTATATCTAGTCTTCACCTTAGAATCATCCATCTTCTATCTTCAAGAAAGATCAGAAAGAGACTTCTTCAAGAAGGCTCGTTTCCAGAAGGACAAAAATTTCTCAGCTTAAACATGAACTTTTGAGCAATTATGTGCTAAAGAAACTTGTTGGAATCTTCTTGCATTATCAGAATTCAATCATTGAACAGATGTTAATCTTCACCAAATGCATATATCATCATGATCATTAAACCAAGACATATTTCCTTTGAGGCTTTGAATGATAATCTCGTTCTTACTAGTTTGGTCTTATGAACTAGAAACAACTCATCAGAAAGTGACAACTTTTGTCTTTCCTTTCTCAAGGAGTAAATGAACTGTGATGGTTTCTGATTGAGCATCTTCTGATTTCTTTATCTTGTACTTCTTAAGCAGCTACATTACCTTTATCATTCTGAATAGGTAATTTCTGGATTTCAATATTCCAATAAGCTATGGTTTCTGTTTTCCAAAATTATCATCAAATTTGACCTTGATTTGATTCACCAGTAGAAGTACTTCCATGCCAAGATGATGTAGCCTTCAGAGTATTCTGGCCATAATGCATTCAAACCGTATTTAGTTCTGAATATAACATGCATTATCTTCTTAAGAAATATTTGTCAGGATAGAGTCATGATAATAAGAGTTTCTTCTTAAGAGCTTGCTCTATCTTTAATTATCTGTATCTGAAAGTGAAAAACTAGAACACCTGAATCTTCTTTTCATCAGATAGCTTCTCAAGCTCATACTTTCACTCAGTCACATGGGTCCAAAAAGTAGTGAACACAGAAGGATACTTTTATGTATTAGGAGCTTCTGAAAAGAAACTTTGGATAACATTCTGACAAACTTAAGCTTGTTCAACTGAGATACCTTTCTCAAGCTAACATGACTTAATTGTCTTATGCTTCAGCCAATTCTCTTCATAGATATATGACAAGAACTAAAAAAAATCTGATCTTGCATGTGTTGTTCTTCCAAACTTCTGACAGCTTGATAATCTTGCTTTCTGATCACTTCAGAAATCTGTGAAGCTTTCCAGAGTAAGTAGTTAGAATCCTGATTACCATATCCAATGTTCATCTGCAGTAGAATTAGTTTATGTAGAATAAGAAACTGCTTTATCTTCTGGAGAGATCTTCTGCATGCTTGATCAGTTACCATAAGCTTCTATTCGAGCTTCTGATTATCTTCTTCAAGAATCCTGACGAAGAAAACATCATTCAGAATCTTAAATTCTACAGTCATGATTTAAAATCTTGATAACAAGATTTCTAACATCTTCAGCATACTTCATCTTGAAGTGTTCATGCTTCAAAATCATGAGTCAAGCATTTTCTCTTCTTCAGATGAAAGAGTTCCTAATGAGCAATAATGAGAAAGTCAACGGTAAACTAAGCCTGTTTGTTGAAAACATCCCATACTCAGAAATAATAACTTTCAGCAAACAAGATTTCTTGCTTCCTGATGATTCTTGTTGATCCCTTTTAGATCACCCTTCTTAAGCCTTGTCTAGGCATCACCTTGATGAGATACGTAGTCTTCAACTAACGTATTCCAAGAATAGCATTCATCAGATTCTTCTAATTATCTAATGATTATATTATCTTTTTACCAGCTGATTCTTCAACTTGCTTTCAATCTTCTTACAAGCGCCATAAGAGAAGGTTATGTTGCCAATAACAACCAACTCTAAGAATCAGTGACATAATCCAGAATGAACCTTTCTGGTTTTTCATTCCAGTACTCAATCTTCTCATCATCGTATGAGACTGAAAATGTAAATGGTGGAGGAGATTAACCAGAGCATTTCTCAAAGCTCGTCCGGATCTTTATCTGACACAGTTAAGTGTTTCATAAACATCAATAACAAAACCAGGGCTCTGATACCAATTGAAGGTTGAGAAACACAAGAAAGAGGGGGGTTTGAACTAGGCTTCACATTTCGTCCCCATTTGCGGAATTTAAACTAATGACGTTAACATATAAATAAAATAAATGAACACAATTATTTTATCTTGGTTCACTGTTAACGAAGTTACTCCAGTCTACCCCTCAAGGTGATTTCGCCTTATCACAAGGACTTAATCCACTAATCATCAAAATTATTACAACCACAATGGATACCTTCCATTGCCTTCTTGAGAATCCTGGCTTCATTCGCCTCTCAAGGAATCAACCTCCAAGCCGTTCAACAATGACCTGGCCCTCTCAAGCATTTTGGTCTTCACTCGACCGCTCAAGGAATCAACCTCCAAGCCGTTCAACAACGACCTGGCCCTCTCAAGCATTCTGGCCTTCACTCGACCGCTCAAGAAATATTACCTTTTTCTAGGATTTTTGTGTGCACTATATATGCTTTTTACAAGCTGATTACACAAATGAAGTACAATAACACCTAAGTGTTTCTAGCAAGATATGAGCAACAACTTATTGTTTTCTAATACAAAAACTATCTAAAAATGAATCTCTAATAGATTATAAAGCACCCTAGTTATGTATTTCTTAAAAGCTTTCTTATGAGCACTGTGACTTCTTATCATGAGCTTTAAGCTTCTTTCTGATGCACTCCTTTCTGAGTAGGTAATGCTTCTTCCAGCTTAACTATCAAGATCAACAAAGTTACTATACTTCACTTATTGATGTTTCACTTGATGAGTTTCACATGGCTTTAGTATGTTGCATCGTTGTGCATTGTTTATCATTCTGCTTCAGCTTCTTCTTCGTTGAGCATTCTTCGTTTAAGCTTCAGTTTGCAGTATCTTGTACTCCTTTCTTGAGCATATAATTTTTTTTCCAATTCAACCATCAAGTTCAACTAAGCTATTATGCTTCACTTATTGATGTCTCACTTGAGTAGTTTCATATGGTGTTAGCATGATTATCGTTTGTGCACACTTATAGTAGCAACTTCATATTTTCTTGCTACATCTTGATTGTTTGATGTGCTGAATAATAATCCTTTGTATGAACAACAACCAACAAACTTTTTTATCTTTCTCTCTTTGTGATCAGTGGTTGCTTCAAGCAATAAGCCATGAGCAACATTTCTTCAAGCTTCCAAGTCTTCAATTTATAGAGCAGGAGAGAATAAATTCGTTGAGGGGTATTCTTGGAAACATATTCCAACAGCAATATCCCAACATTCACATGAAGGAATGGTCTACATCACTGTACAAAAAAGATGCTCCTGCGCCACCTTTACGAGGTAGAGGATACAGAGTTTTAGCATCTTATCTTCAGTCTTCTAGCATCTTCAGAGGTTTCAGATATTAACTTGATGAAGCGTGTTGTAGAAGAGTCATTCTTTGAATAGTCTTCAGAAACCCAGTGTTATTGTTCCGACAACGTTTCAGAAAGTCGACCCCACCATCAGTTTTCAATATTCTCCAGTCATAACCGCATAGCCGCCGTTCCCGGTGACCTTTCGACAAACTTTTTCATAGGCAGAAACCTCCGCACGCGCCCACACGCGCCACCTCCGTCTTCGCGCGTGGGCATCACACGCCGCCACCTGAACCACATGTGACAGCACGTCCGGAGGCCGATCACGTGATATTTTATCTCTTCAAATACTCATGGCTACTCCTCATAACTTTACACCAAACTACGATGATTTCCTCAGGTGGTATCAGAATTATCAGAACTCAGATTCTACTGCTACTGTAGCACACACTGGTAATTCATCTGTTTGCCTCTCTCAATTATCTCCTCTTCGACCTTGGGTCCTTGATTCTGGTGCGTCTGATCATGTTACTGGTAATAAAAATCTTTTCTTTTCCTTCTCTACCTCTGGTTTGTTACCTACTATAACTTCTGCCAATGGTTTTCAAACCCGATCCGAAGGGATTGGTACTATTTAAGTTCTACCTTCTCTCTCTGTTACTTTTGTCCTCTATGTACCTAATTGTCTATTTAATTTACTTTCAGTCAGTCATTTAAATCGTTCTCTTGATTGTAGTGTCACCTTCACTAACAATAATGTTACTCTGCAGGATCGGAGTTCGGGACGGACGATTGGCGTCAGATATGAGTCTCAAGGCCTTTATTACCTCTCATTGTCATCTCAGACATGCTCAGCCAAAGATTCTCCACTCATTATCTATGCTCTGTTAGGTCATCCCAGTCTTTCCAAATTACATAAGTTGGTGCCAAATTTATCGAAGGTATCTAATTTACATTGTGAGTCGTGTCAGTAAGGGAAACACACTCGTAGTCAATTTCCTAATCGAGTCAACAAACGAGCTTCGTCTCCTTTTGCTTTAGTTCACACCGATGTTTGGGGTCCCTCGCGTACTGTCTCTACTCTTGAGTCTAGGTATTTTGTCACCTTTATTGATGATTTTCACGTTGCACGTGGTTATTTTTAATGAAGAATAGATCTTAATTATTTTCTATTTTTGAATAATTTTATCGAGAAATAAGAACTCAATTCGGTGTGTCTATTCGTACCTTAAGAAGTGACAATGCCCGTGAATATTTATCCCAACAATTTCAAAATTTTATGTCACACAATGGTATTCTCCACCAAACATCTTGCCCTCACACACCTCAACAAAACGGTGTAGCCGAACGCAAAAATCGGCATCTCATAGAAACCACTCGGGCCCTACTTCTCCATGGTAATGTTCCATTTCGGTTTTGGAGGGATGTTGTGCTAACGGCATGTTACCTTATAAATCGCATGCCCTCAGCTGTCCTTAATAATAAAATCCCTCATTTAATCCTTTTTCCCAATTCCCCACTTCACCCAATTCCTCCCCGAGTCTTCAGGTTCACATATTTTGTACACAATCTCTCCCCTGGTCTTGATAAACTATCAGCTCAATCATTAAAGTGTGTCTTTCTTGGTTATCATTGATCCCAAAATGGTTATCGTTGTTATTTACATACTCTAAAACGATACCTCATATCGGCCGATGTTACCTTCTTCGAGTCTGTTCCATATTTCGAGTCCATCCAAGCAACTCTGGAACCCCTTCAAGAAAGTATTCCCACACCTCTTCTGGAAGTCCCATCTGTCATTATCCCCCATCATTCTAGGGAACCTGACCCACTAGATACCCCTACGGTTGACCCCCACACTCCTCGCCCACTTCAAACATATCAGCGTCGTCACCCAACGTCTGTCGTACCTGTCCCTGAAGTCGTACCTGTCCATGAAGTCGTACCTATCCCTGAGGTCACTACGGACTCTCCTCCGACGCTCTCGCCATCACCGGATCCGATCCTCCAACCTGAGTCTGATCTTACGATTGACCTTCAAAAAGGTATACATCAAACACGAAATCCTTCTCCACATTATATTGATTTATGTTATCATCGTCTTTCCCCTTTGTAGTATACTTGTTTGTCTTCTGTTTCTATCCCTAAAACTCTAGGTGAAGCATTATCTCACTCTGAGTGGAGGCAAGCAATGATTGATGAAATGTGTGCTCTTCAAAGCAGTGGTACTTGGGAACTGGTTCCTCTACCCCATGGGAAATCTTTAGTAGGTTATCGTTAGCTTTATACAGTGAAGGTTGGTCCAGATGGTAACATTGATCGATTTAAAGCTCGCTTGGCAGCCAAAGGATACACTTAGATTTTTGGGTTGGATTATAGTGATACCTTTTCGCCTGTAGCCAAGATGGCATCTGTTAGACTTCTTCTAGCCATTGCAGCCATTCAACATTGGTCTCTTCATCAACTTGACATCAAAAATGCATTCTTACATGGTGATCTTGAAGAGGAAGTATATATGGAGCAACCACCTGGGTTTGTTGCTCAGGGGGAGTCATCGAATATGGTTTGTAGGCTACACAAGTCTCTTTATGGTCTTAAGCAATCTTCGAGAGCTTGGTTTGGCAGATTCAGCACTGTAGTACAACAGTTTGGTATGATCCGTAGTGAAGCTGACCATTCTGCTTTTTATCATCACTCACTCCAAGGGTGTATTTATCTTATTGTGTAAGTAGATGGCATTGTCATAACTGGTAGTGATCAGCAGGGAATACTCCAATTGAAACAACATCTCTCAAAATAATTTCAGACAAAAGATCTTGGTAAACTCCGCTATTTCTTGGGTATTGAAGTAGCCCAATCTAAAAATGGTTTGGTGATTTCTCAGTGGAAATATGCTATGGCTATTTTGGAAGAAACAGGTTTGTTAAATGTTAAACCAGCCGATACTCCTATGGATCCAAGTGTTAAACTACTACCCAATCAGGGGGAGCCTCTATCTGACTCAAGAAGGTATAGGAGATTGGTTGGGAAGTTGAATTATCTCACAGTCACTCGTCCAGACATTTCTTTTGGAGTCAGTGTGGTAAGCCAGTTCTTAAATTCCCCTTGTCAGGAACACATGGATGCTGTTATCCGGATTCTGAGATACATCAAATGTGCTCCAGGAAAAGGTCTTGTGTATGAGGATAAAGGACATACCCAGATAGTTGGATACTCTGATGCTGACTGGGCAGGGTCACCCATTGATAGACGATCCACCTCTGGGTATTGTGTACTTGTTGGAGGAAACCTTATATCCTGAAAAAGTAAGAAACAAAATGTGGTTGCAAGATCAAGAGCCGAGGCAGAGTATAGGGCCATGGCAATGGCAACATGTGAACTTATTTGGTTAAAATAGTTGCTCAAGGAACTTCAAATTGAAGAAGGAAAACCAATGACACTTATTTGTGATAATCAAGTTGCATTGCACATTGCTTCAAATTCAGTCTTCCATGAGAGGACCAAACATATTGAGATAGACTGTCACTTTGTCAGAGAGAAGATCGAGTTAGGAGACATTGTCACAAGCTTTGTCAACTCTAATGATTAATTGGCAGATGTGTTTACAAAATCCCTACGAAGCCCCAGAACTAACTATATATGTAACAAGCTTGGTGCATTTGACTTATATGCTCAAGCTTGAGGGGGAGTGTTGATATTTGTAAATATATATAGTGTTAAGAATATTTGTATATAGAATAGTCCCACATCGACTATATCATGTAATTAGTTATAATCTATCTATTTATAATAATGTCTCCGTAGTGCTTTTCAAAACACACGGTTTATTCATATGTCTCTTAGTATTTTGTATTTCAACATGTTCCATGAAATACATACTCAAAATTTACAAATAAAAATTCAGGTGAATTCAATTTTGAAATTTCTTTATCTGAAAATTGAGATTGTTGTAATGCAATATCAAGTTTCTTAAGTCTGATAAAGTGTGCATGGGGTGCAAGGATGTACAAACACACTACAATCTTTGGTAATTTGTGCCGGTAAATAGAAGAATACATAGGAAGCCTACTACGAAACACGGTTGCGAGACGCCCCTATTTCTGAAAAGGCAATCAGTAAGTTTTGGAAATGCATTTTCGAAGACTTTATGGAAAAGCATTTCTGAACTAAATTTATACATAGAATTGAGGCGTGGTTCAATAATGAATGAATTGTGTGTGCATGTGAGTCATCCGAAAATGTGTTTCCAGAATTAAAGGAACATTTTCGAATTTTTACACCGTGCTTAAGTAATAGTAATATATAGGGTACATTAACAAATTTTATAAAAAAAACATATCGGCTAGACAAGGAACAATTTGTATATCTCCAACACTTTTTACTCTTCAATTATGAGCCCGTTTGTTTTGCCTTTTTTTAAAAATAATTTTTATAGTATAACATATTTTGATGTAAAAAAATTTCACAAAATAACTTTTCATAAAAGTTTCAAATGAAAATTTAGTTTGAATAGTTATTCTTAAAATGTTGTTTTATGTATTTTATCATTTTATCGAAAAAAATTTTGGATGTCAAAATTTTAAAAAATCACTTAATTTTAAAACTATTTTAAATAGTTTTTCATAAAAATCATTTTTGAGATATAACTTTTTTTAAAAACTGTGATTTTGACTATGTTTTGATCTTCAAAAATGTATATTTATGATATAATATGTCAAAATTTGTCTTTTAATTTATAAAAAATAAATAAAAAATTTGTAATATTTTAAAAAACATTTTTATAAAATTCATTTTCAAAAATATAAAAAAAAATTATTTTTTTAAAAATAAAACAAACTGTCCTATAACTCTTTAAAAAAACTTTCAGAATGACTTATTATGAGCCTTAAGTGGTAACAACTTCAGCCCCCCCGATCTAAAACTTATTTTTCACATTGAATTTAGTTAAATTTAAACATGTTTACCATTGAAGCAATTATAACTTTGCTTCTTAGCTTTCCGAGACAGCTGAAAATCAGCTCATTTTAGATATTTTTAGTCAAAGTTATGATCTGAATTCTGAACAAAGTTTAGAGTGAATAAAAATCTAAAACTCAATAAAATTCACTGTTACAAAATTCAACCATTTACTTAATATTAAACATGTATATAAATTATTTAGATCAAATACAAAAATACCTCAAAACAGTCTATCAGTTAGATCCTCTCACCAAGTCAATCATTAACATCAAAAAAATTGCTACAAAGTTTTCAAGAGAAAAATACTTGTCACACATTCTTTTTTCACACACAACGTAGTTGTTGAAGAATTGAAGATATATTTTGGAAGCATTCGGCAGAAGCAAAATTGATATAGAAAACAGAAAACAAAAGAGGCACTTTTTGTGAATTTGTTTCCTTGTCTGCTAATAATTGTAAGTATAACAGTTATGGACAGCAGGTGACAGCACATGGCCAACGTGCTCCACCAATCCATTTCCTTTACTTATATCACAAAAAGCATGGAGTAATAGTAGTAGAATTTATGCTTTAAATGCAAGGTGAAGGTTGGTAGGATCAAGTTGATCTATTGCTTCACCATTTAATGTTAGAGAAAAGCTTCAACCTCTAACTCTTTAATCCTTTTCTTATGTGTTGGTCGTGGTTGAGAGTATTTTTATAGAATGGAAGAGAGTTAATAGGAAAGGTTTTAGAGATATTAAGGTTCAGAAATGGTATTTGTTTCCATTTGGAAGAAGAATTAAGGATGGCGGTGAGGACGGTTCTACGACGATATATTTCTCGGAATTCCCTGAACGTATTAAGATGGCGGAGATCTATGATCTTTTATGATCTTATGGAAAATTGAAGGAAGTGATTATTCCTCCTAAAAGAAATAAAATTGAAAGAAAATTTAGATTTACAAGATTTGAGGAAGTGGATGACATCAGGTTGCTCGCAATTAAACTGGACAATATTCTTATAGACAGCATTAAGATTCATGTGAATGTTCACACGTTTAACAGGAATAAGAATGTTAACAAGGGTGGAGTTTCAAGGGGTAGACCTCGGGCATTCAATTTGGTCTTGGAAGGAACAACCTCAAGGAAGATTGGTAACTGTAATGCGAAAGTTGGTGAGAGATCATTTGCAGAGGTGGTGAATAATTCCAGTTTCAACTCAGATTCTATTCCTAGGAAATCTTCTGTTCACTTGTAGTTTGAAATTGAAGATTCAATGCTAGAAAGGTTTAGGAAAGCCTATGTGGGCATTGTGGTCAACCCTGGTATGTCTTACAACATCCAAACCAGCTTTGAGATTGAGGGATATTTCTCCGTTAAGGTTACTCCCCTTGGAGCTAATATTTGCCTTCTTGAGGAAAGTGAATCTAGTGAGATTAGAGATCTAATCAGGGATGCAAAGAGCTGAAGGAAGCAATGGTTCTCGAAAATTAGGAAATGGAAGGAAGAGGACGTCGATAAGAAAAAAGTAACATGGATAAGATGTTATGGTGTTCCTTGTCACGCTTGGAATTTTTCTTTCTTTGAACTATTGGCTAACACTGTTAGTAAATATATCTGTGCAAACGAAAAACACTTTAAAGGGAGATTGTATCAACGTGGCTAAATTCATGGTTCATACTAATTGTGCGGTGGTTCTTAACGAATCGTTCAATGTTTTGATCAATGGAGTATCCTTTAAAATTAAGATGACAGAAGATTCTCATGGTCCACCTTGTATTTTAGCTAAGGACCATGTTAGGGAGGTTATAAATCTGAGTTCTTCCTCGAAAATTTATAGTGTGTGGAGCAAGTACAACAGGGAGAAGGATTACGATGAGGCGCATGTATTGGAGTCGAACCCAATGTTTTACGCAAAAGGTTCTGATACTAGTCACTCCTCTATTAGAGGTGACTTGGTGGACACGCTTGCATTGGTTGATGATAGTTCAGGAAGAATTAGACAGGATGTTCTGCTCAAGGAGAATTCAAAGGTGGATAGCTCGTATAGGCTGTCAAATTTTGACGCAGTAATTGTAGCGGCTAAAGTGGCTTCAACATAGAAAATGTCTTCTCAAGGGGCCCACATTCTTGTTCCAAGTGGGTCTTTGAGAATAGGTAAATCTCTATTTGTGGATACTATTTTCAAGGAAGATACTATCAGATCTTTAGCAAAGGATAAAAAATCTTTTAATAAGGAGATTAAGTTGAGGAGTGTGAAAGAAGTTATTAGACCTTTGGGCAGGAAACTGTCTAAGCCTAAGAAAAGAAAGTTGTGCCTAGTAACTCCTGTGGTGACTATTTCGTCTAATGACCCGATTAAGTCCTTTTCCCAACCCTCTTACTTTGATATCCTCAAGAACCACAAACCTAATTCTACTTTTCCTTTTTCATTACATCGTAAATTATTGAATGAACGTTCTCAATGTGTTGATAGTTCTTCAGCGGGTACTATTTTTTGTTGCGAACCCACTTCGGATTCTGATGTTCATCATTGGAATTTCAGATTTTGGGACAACTTAGAATAAAATGTTGGGGAGAAGGTGAGGAATGCAATATCTAATCTTGGAGTGGTTGCTAAAGACAAAAATAAGGATTATTCGAAGAAAATAGCGAAAATGGAGGCAAATTCTAAGCCAGATTCAATGGCAAGTCAACGATCATCAATTGTGCACCATGATTATTGTGTCCTTGAATATTCTAGGAGGATGTAATGTGTTTAAGAGAAAGAGAATCAAAAATCTTATTAATTATGGTAAAGCAGAGATCTTTTTATTCAAGAGTCTAGACTCAAGTCTATGGATTTATCTGTTATTAGTAGTTTGTGGAGTAACCAGGAGGTGAGATGGTCTTGCAGCAATGCAAACAGGCTATCTGGTGGGATTATAACTTTGTGGAAAAAGGAGTCTTTCACCCTTATTCTTTCATTCAAAGGGTAAGGTTCTTAGGGGTGAATATGATTTGGAATAACGATGTCTATTATGTTATCAATGTTTATTCAGCGTGTGGCCCTAGTTTAAAGAGGAAGATGTGGATTGGGCTTTTGAAGATTAAAAAGCATATGAGTGATGGATTATGGATCATGGGTGGAGATTTCAACGCGGTTACTAAGTCATCAGGGAGAAAGGGGAATCATCTAGTTAACATAATGTTAGAACAAAGGGATTTTGAAGCTTTTATCAACGAAATGAATTTGGTGGATCTTCCCTGCTTTGGCAATCATTTTAGTTGGTACAGTGGGGATAGTAAATCTATGAGTAGGGCTATTATTGATAGATGGGCGTGGTAGGTCAAATAATAGGGAGGAGGGATATTTTAGAACATTTCCCGATATGGTTGAAGATTAGTTGTGCCAATTAGGGCCCAAAACCTTTCAAAACAAACGATAGATGGTTCGAGAACAAAGATTTTCTAAAGTTTGTTGAGAAGGAATGGAGAGAGATTAAGGTGGAAGGGAGAAGTGATTTCATCATCAAAGAGAAATTCAAAATTATGAAGGGTAAGCTGAAGAGATGGAGTAAAGAGGTCTTTGGATGACACGATTTGAAAGTTGAAGAAAGAGTGGATGAGATTAATGAGATGGACAATCAGTTATATGATTGTGGAGATGCAGAAGTGAATGAGCTGGTTGATAGAAGATCTTTAGCTTGTAGAACAATGTGGAGGCATTTATACATCAAATACAGTATGTTGATTCAAAAAGCTAGAGTGAGGTGGAATCGTGAAGGAGATCTTAACTCTAAGTTTATTCATAATGTAGTCAAGGGGAGGGTTAGGAGGAAATATATTAGAGTCGTTAACACGGATAGAGGATTGGTTAAATCCATTGCTGAAGTCAAGGATGTAGTTTGGAGTTTCTTCAAGAATAAATTCACTGAACTTGAAGAGAATAGACCGTACTTGGAAGATTTTAATTTCAAATCACTCAATTTGGCTGAATTCAAATTTCTGGAGGCTCCTTTCTTAGATGAGGAAATCAAAGAGGCAGTGTGGAGTTGTGATGAATCCAAGAGCCCATAACCCAACAGATTCAACTTTGTATTCATAAAGAAATTTTGGGACATTCTGAAGAAGAACATTACTAAGTTAGTGAAGGACTTTCATGGTAACATGTTTCTTCTGAAGGCTTTCACTTCTTCTTTTCTAACGCTTATTCCTAAGGTTGCTCAGCCCTACAAACTTGAAGAATATAGGCTTATTTGCCTTGTGGAATGCTTGTATAAGATCATTGCGAAGCTGCTTGCTGCTAGGCTGGAAAATGTTTTAGGAGGATTAGTTTCCCATTGTCAATCGGCGTTTATTCCTGGTAGAAAATTATTGATTTGGGTTTTGACTGCCAACATAATAGTGTACTTAGCTACTAGAGACAAGAAGGAGTGTGTTATGTTGAAAGTAGACTTTGATAAAGCTTACGACTATGTCAATTGGAAATTTTTACGCTTTATGATAGCTAAAATGGAATTTGGGAATACATGGATGAGCTGGATGGAAGCTTGTATGTTTAAGAGTCATTTGTCTATATTAGTCAACAGCAGTCCTACAAAGGATTTCAAGGTGGGAAGAGGTATGAGGTAGGGAGATCGACAATCTCCATTTCTATTTGTGTTAGTTGCTGAAGAATTGACACGTCTGATCTCTAAGGCTTCAGAAAGAGGTGACTTCCAAGGATTTAGAGTGGAGGAGGGCCTTTCCGTGGATATTATTCAATTTGCGGACGATACTCGTATCATAGGAGGAGGAGGATGGAAGAACATATGGAGTATCAAAGCTATTCTAAGGGGCTTCGAACTTATATCAGGTTTGAGTGTTAACTTTCATAAGAGTAGGTTAATTGGTATCCTTGTGAGTAATCACTTTCTGGCCGCCGCGTCTAATTTTCCACCCTGTAATACCCCGTATTAATTAAGTGCTCAATTGGACATTAGAAGAGATCAATTATTAAAAGGCCGAGTGATATTTATTAGTTTAAGGGAGTATTTTAAGTTAACTCTAATAATTAATCAATTGGGTTGAAATGATAAAATATCAATTGGAGATATTTTTACTCTATTGGATTTATATTATATATATATATATATATATATTTGGAAGGGGAAGAAAGAAAAAGAGAAAGAAGATAGTAAAAAGAAGAAGAGAAAAAGGGAAGAAAAAGAGAGAAAGTGGAGAAAGTGGAAGAAGGAGAGCTTGGATCTTCATCATCTCTTCATCGATTCGTCATCTTCTTCAAACTCCTCTTCGATTATCAGGTGGGTTCTAGATAGATGCTTTAAGTGTAGTTTTTCTTAAGTTTAGAGTTAGGTTGGGTTTTATGCAAAAATCGAAGAATCGAACGGTTGAAATGTGTTATAAACTGTGTAGCATGATTGGAATAGGTGTAGAATCCTCTGTTGTTAATGGTTATGAAGTTTGGTTGGATTTGGTTGAGAATCAAAGATTTATTTTTCTGAAAATTGCAGAGCGCGCAGGAGCCCGCTGAGCGCGATGTTGAATTTCTGTAACCCCTCCAGGCAGTAGGTTGCGCGCTGAGTGCGGACCAGGGCGCGCTGAGCGCGACCTGGGAGTCAGAATTTTATACTTTTATGGAGAAAATTCATAAGTTTAGTTTTGCTTATCGGTTTTGATTGTTCTTTATATCGATGTAAAGCTGAGGGAATATTTTATGCAATGGAGATGAAATATGTCGATTTTACCGACCGATTAAATAATCGGGGAAGTTCCAAAAGCAATATGATTATGTTTTAATTGTTATAAATTATTCTATTATGACATTATGAGATGCCTTGCCTATCCTATTATTGTTTAGCATGATTGTGATTGAATATGCATGTTAATATGGAAAAGAAATAGAAAGGGCGAGGAGTATTACCATAACTGTGTCGGATGTGTGAAATTTAAATATGTGGCAACGCTCGTGCATGAAGGCCGAGGCGTGTGCATTTCAATCATAACCACTGTTTCTTGCGGTGTAGTTTCATGAGACTCGAGCACCTCCTCTGAAACGTTATGCACAACTACTTGGCAGGTTTGAGTCCCGTGTTAAGTATGATTGGAGCCTACGGGTAAAGAGACTTGTGACGGTGTACGGGCCGTGAGAAGTGACGGATCACGATGTACGGACCGGTGATCCCGAATCCAATTCGTATGCCAAGTAGCGACAAGGATCCATGACTCGGGTCGTCTTCTAGACGTAGAAGCGAACGGGAATAGGGGATACCTTGGTATTTGGTTATTGATTGTGAATCCTTGAGTTTACAGGCTTAAGAGGTACTTCGGTACTTTGTGAATCCTTGAGTTTACAGGCTTAAGAGGTACTTCGGTACTTTGTGAATCCTTGAGTTTACAGGCTCAGGAGGTACTTCGGTACTAGTGTGAGTTTACAGGCTCACCGTGATGGTTACTTGTGTGTGTACTCATGGTCTTTCCCCTTTCCCCTTGGACATGAGTTAGGGTTATTTTAGAACCTTGTAAAGCCGAGAGGACTATAAGATAGGGAACTCACTGAGATTTGATGTATCTCACCCCACTATAGTTGCTTTATTTTAAGTGTGGTTTGCAGGTTTGATTTTACACGTGGAGCGATGCTTGGATGTTTCAAGAGAAGCTTAGTTAAGCTTATTCCGCTGTGTATCATTTTGTTGTATACAATTGAGGATATTGTATATTGTTCTTAGATTTTTATTTTTGGCTAGTTTCCATGACTTGTGCCATATGTTGTATTTATGTTTTAGAAATGGACAAGCATGTGAATTATGTCATTAGGCACTTTTGATGTGTCAGCACCAAATAAAACACTTGTATGGTATTATTCTAGATTAATATTATACAGGGCGTTACAGTTGGTATCAGAGCAGGTCGTGTCCTCGACCTAGCCTTGAAACATCATAAGTAAATCTATTCCTGCCTCTTAAGTGTGTCTTGCTGTCATGAAACTTAATATCATACTATCTAGTGTTGGGCCTGATAAACCTAATACTATGAATGTGATAGGTAGAATCATGGTTGAGCAACCACGAGGACTCCGAAGTGTTGTCGGAACTTGTGCTGTGAGAGTATACTCAAACCAAGAGTTAGTAGTGTGGAGTTTTGGTCGGCTCAGTGAGGTTTTAGTAGAAGGTGTGCTTGTGTAACATGGAATTTAAGAGTGTTGGGTTATTAAGCAATCATTTGGAAAGGATGGAGTCTGGAAGTTAAGGATCGATACCAGACGATTGGTTAAGGTGTGGGGGTATATGAAAAAAAAAATCGCTAGTAGAGCTGGATTGACCTCTACTACGAGTAACGGTTTCAAGTAATCTCATTCCGTGAAAAGAGAAAGTTGTTTTGTAGATGTGTGACGTAAGGTCTGGAGGTGAGATGAATTTTGGTGTTTCAATTTCTAAGGTCATTAAGGTATCTTGAAGGGACGAGAGTACCTTAAGGAGTGTGTTCGGAACAATATACGGTTTGGTGCCGCAGAAAGTGTGGACTTCAGTTGGTAACAAAAGTGTAGTGATACGGACCAGTAAAAGTCTGTATTAAGAAACTGTGTAAGTACCTTGGATTTAAGGGAATCTTAGTAAGATGGTTTTACATTTGGACCTAAGAGGATTACAATGGAGAGCGAGGCGAACGCGATATAGAAAACGGTATCAACAGTATATTACGAGGAAATGACGACGGAATGTATTTTGGACGATTGTGTACTAGAGCTATTGAGTAGTTGTTGAGGCTTAAGTTAGGGAAGTGTAACCAAAGAGGGTTTGCCCGTGAGAACTCTAGTAAGTATGATGTGAAATGGAAAGTTATACTTTGGTATTAAGAACGAGTGCGGTAGTAGCACCGTGGTCACAAGTGTACAAGAGGGATTCTTATTCTTGAGACAAGTGTGACGGGACGTACCTCGTGAAGCAGTTAGTATTGTATCCTAAGGGATAAAATTGTGGTAACACAACGAGAAGCAATTCAGGACTTATTACGGACGGAGAGTAAAGTATGGAACGGTTTATACCGAGAGAGTTTTGTAAATGGTTGATGAGAATTATCGGATGCAAGCATTTCATTAAGTGACTTAAGTGTAAGTGTGGGGTGCAATGGATAGTGGAAGGTAAGGAATTCCGGTTACTGTGTACGAAGCGATGGACAGGTTCTTCAGGAGGATGCATTACCCCGATTTATTTACGAGTGTAGAGAGCACTTCTGTATTTATGGATAATCGGAATATTCGGAATCTACCTTTTGTTGGACTAAGAACGTTGTTGTTTTATTTCTCACCCAGGGAGTTAAGTGAGAGGGTAAGGTGGTATACTTGACATGAGATGTCCATCATTTCGTAGTACCGTGTGATGGATGGGTGTTGGGGGTTGCTTATGGACAAATCAAGTACGAGTGGTGGCTAAAACCCTAGAATGTCGTCATTATTGACTTTCCACTGGTATAGTTATTTGAGTAGGAAAATGAACTACCCCACTGAAGATTTGTAGGGTGACCGTGAGAGAATTTGGAATTTTGCCTGTCACTCGGTTGGAGTGTGTTGTCAACTTTGTTGGTTTTGCCTTGAGTGGATCATGGTTGGTTAATGTGATACAAATTAAGAAGCTGTGAGTTGAGAATGATATTTCGAGTTAGAACAAATCGGATCGACGGGTTGAGTAGGGATGGCTTTGAATTAAGAGGAAACTGGGTTTTATTCTGCAGCAGTGTTAACCGACTAACACAATGGGGTTAACCGTTTAACACGTGCGTGAAAGGTACTTTACGTAGAATTTTGGAGAAGTTAACCGATTAGCTCAGGTGGTTGATCGATTAACGTGTGTGTAAATTGTGAAATCCCTTAGGAACCGTCATCTGCGTTTTGTTTCCTTGTGTTGCTCTGAGTGGAGAGTATTGTGTGAATGGAGAACGAGATTGCAAGTAAAGTGAAGGAAGGATTTGCGTTTTGGAATCGTGACTTCTGGAAGAGTGTGGCATAGTTGGCCATTTGTTCAGGCAGCAAGAAAGTTAACTTTAAAGAAGTGACCTTGTGAGAAAGTCTTAAGAGTATTGTTATCAATACGGTTGAGAATCTTAAGAACGAAGTTGGAGAATACTCACAAAGTATTGATCCTGCCAGGAATACATTTTGGTGTGTAATTATGGCCATCGTAAGGTAAGGACGGTTAGTCCGAGTTGGTAATTGTTATCTTCCGTGAGTTCACGACATTAGATTTAGACCGTGAGAGTGGTACCAGTTGTGTGCAGTGGTGTTTTACCCAGAGAAGGAAATTTGAAAAGTTACCCTTCCAAGTATGAGTAAGAATTGGAAGTTCCGGAATTAAGCATGTAAATGGGATTGTATGTGAAACAAAACATTCGAGAGAAGTGGATTCAACTAAGAAGCGTGGTATGGATTTCAAAGAAGTATGTGCGTGTGGGGTGTGTATGGGAATTGGTGAGTGGTATGGAAACTCACAATTCCGAATTGAATGGTTCAAGTTTTGATAAGTAGTATCTCGCGTGTGATTGAAGTTCTATGTTGGTGTTACACTGTTATTGGTTTGGATCTCGAATCAGCAAGAAACCCTGAGTAAGTCGGAAACCGTAAGAAGAATCGTTTTGGGATGTGGTGACCAGAACCGGAAGTTGTTAAACTATCTTGGGTATATTGATTTCGAATTTAGAATGGAATTGGAGTTTTGTATGTTATAGTTGTAATAGTATAACTCATGCATCTTTATCGTCTAGAGAGTGTTGGACGGATGTTATTATATTGTGTGTTGGCGAGAAAATTGTTCTACCAAAGGACGTCAGTAAGTTCTTGTACCGCTGGTTAGTAAGGGAACCCAGTGGATAAGTGTGTTTCTCCGCAGACTGTTAACTAATTAGTAGTGTTTACGAATTCGTGGTGTTCCACTGTTTGGTTTTGAATTGCATAGTGGAAGGTGACAATGGGAGAGTCGGTCAGAATATTAAGGATTTGAAGGTTGTTGCTTGCAAGTACGCATATAAGGAGGTTTTGTTCTAGGTGTGTTACCGTTTGGTGTGAGCCGAAAGAAAGGAAGTATCGAATTTAATGGTTACGATGTTTTAGTATCAGACCAACTGGAATTGGTAAAGAAGTTGTTCGACTAGATGAAGTGGTTCTAATGTTAAGGGATTTATGAAAGGACAGACATCGATAATTACATAAAGGAAAGGAATTACCGAATTACCTCATAAGGGTTTGTTGAGTGTTTGTTATCCTGAATCGAGATAAGGTATTACGGTTTGGTTTGTGACTCAGTAGAGGAATGTAGAATGGTACCTTCTTTCCGTGGTAAAGTGCGACCAAGTGTGTTAGTAAGAAACAACAGATGAATTGGGGAAGCAAAGTTGGAAGTTAACTCGATGTTAGAACAAGAGTATGATTAAGGACGTGAAGTTGTTAAGTTTTGAAAATAAGAATTTTGACCTAGGAAACCAAGTTAGAATTGGTATGCATCAGAATTGAACAGAAGGTTAACGGAAGTGAAGTGAGTGTGGAACTTAGACAATGATGCAAGAAGTGGTTATTGTTGAACGAAGGAAATTCGGGGGCGAATTTCAATTTAAGGGGGGGAGAATGTAATACCCCGTATTAATTAAGTGCTCAATTGGACATTAGAAGAGATCAATTATTAAAAGGCCGAGTGATATTTATTAGTTTAAGGGAGTATTTTAAGTTAACTCTAATAATTGATCAATTGGGTTGAAATGACAAAATATCAATTGGAGATATTTTTACTCTATTGGATTTATATTATATAATATTGGGTTATATATATATATATATATATATATATATATATATATATATATATATATATATATATATTTGGAAAGGGAATAAAGAAAAAGAGAAAGAAGATAGTAAGAAGAAGAAGAGAAAAAGGGAAGAAAAAGAGAGAAAGTGGAGAAAGTGGAAGAAGGAGAGCTTGGATCTTCATCATCTCTTCATCGATTCATCATCTTCTTCAAACTCCTCTCCGATTATCAGGTGGGTTCTAGATAGATGCTTTAAGTGTAGTTTTTCTTGAGTTTAGAGTTAGGTTGGGTTTTTGGGAAAAATGGGTTTTATGCAAAAATCGAAGAATCGAACGGTTGAAATGTGTTATAAACTGTGTAGCATGATTGGAATAGGTGTAGAATCCTCTGTTGTTAATGGTTATGAAGTTTGGTTGGATTTGGTTGAGAATCAAAGATTTATTTTTCTGAAAATCGCAGAGCGCGCTGAGCGCGCAGGAACCCGCTGAGCGCGGTGTTGAATTTCTGCAACCCCTCCAGGAAGTAGGTTGCGCGCTGAGCGCGGACCAGGGCGCGCTGAGCGCGACCTGGGAGTTGGAATTTTATACTTTTATGGAGAAAATTCATAACTTTAGTTTTGCTTATCGGTTTCGATTGTTCTTTATATCGATGTAAAGCCGAGGGAATATTCTATGCAATGGAGATGAAATATGTCAATTTTACCGACCGATTAAATAATTTGGGAAGTTCCAAAAGCAATATGATTATGTTTTAATTGTTATAAATTATTCTATTATGACATTATGAGATGCCTTGCCTATCCTATTATTGTTTAGCATGATTGTGATTGAATATGCATGTTAATATGGAAAAGAAATAGAAAGGGCGAGGAGTATTACCATAACTGTGTCGGATGTGTGAAATTTAAATATGTGGCAACGCTCGTGCATGAAGGCCGAGGCGTGTGCATTTCAATCATAACCACTGTTTCTTGCGGTGTAGTTTCATGAGACTCGAGCACCTCCTCTGAAACATTATGCACAACTACTTGGCAGGTTTGAGTCCCGTGTTAAGTACGATTGGAGCCTACGGGTAAAGAGACTTGTGACGGTGTACGGGCCGTGAGAAGTGACGGATCACGATGTACGGACCGGTGATCCCGAATCCAATTCGTATGCCAAGTAGCGACAAGGATCCATGACTCGGGTCGTCTTCTAGACGTAGAAGCGAACGGGAATAGGGGATACCTTGGTATTTGGTTATTGATTGTGAATCCTTGAGTTTACAGGCTTAAGAGGTACTTCGGTACTTTGTGAATCCTTGAGTTTACAGGCTTAAGAGGTACTTCGGTACTTTGTGAATCCTTGAGTTTACAGGCTCAGGAGGTACTTCGGTACTAGTGTGAGTTTACAGGCTCACCGTGATGGTTACTTGTGTGTGTACTCATGGTCTTTCCCCTTTCCCCTTGGACATGAGTTAGGGTTATTTTAGAACCTTGTAAAGCCGAGAGGACTATAAGATAGGGAACTCACTGAGATTTGATGTATCTCACCCCACTATAGTTGCTTTATTTCAGGTGTGGTTTGCAGGTTTGATTTTACACATGGAGCGATGCTTGGATGTTTCAAGAGAAGCTTAGTTAAGCTTATTCCGCTGTGTATCATTTTGTTGTATACAATTGAGGATATTGTATATTGTTCTTAGATTTTTATTTTTGGCTAGTTTCCATGACTTGTGCCATATGTTGTATTTATGTTTTAGAAATGGACAAGCATGTGAATTATGTCATTAGGCACTTTTGATGTGTCAGCACCAAATAAAACACTTGTATGGTATTATTCTAGATGAATATTATACAGGGCGTTGCACACCCTGCAAGATTGAGGAACCTAGTTTTAACTTCTTGGGGATCCCTATTGGATCCAACCCTAGAAGGATTAAAACTTGGTCACCTATCATTAATAAATTTAAATCGAAGTTGGCTCTTTGGAGAGGGAGGTTTCTATCTTTTGTAGGAAGGATAACCCTTATCAACTTGATCCTCAACAACCTACCTATCTTTTTTCTCTTATTCTACAAAGCACCGATGAAATTTTGGAGAGACATTGATAAAATTAAGCAGCGTTTCCTTTGGGGTGGTTCATAATTGAAGTCTAAGATCCATTGGGTGAAATAGGATAATGTCTGCAAAAATAAGGAGTTAGGAGGTCTTGGAATTAAGAGTATTGAGGTCTTCTATCAAAATGGAAGTGGAGAATTTTAGGTGGAGAAAATGCTTTATGGAAGAGAGGAATTGAGCATCAAATCTTGATGAAGCAAAACTGAAATCTTAAAAGTTCTACATCTAATGGTGGAAGTACTTGAGCAGCATTGGAGATTTAACTACTAACAAAGGTTTTTATTTTGCAGGATCAGTTAAGTACAATCTTGGGGAGGGAACCTAGATTCCCTTTTGGTCTGCTAACTGGCGTGGAGGTCTTTCTCTAGCTAGTTCCTTTCCTGATTTGTTCGATATCAGCAATTGCAAAAAAGACTTTGTGGTTAATATGGTTGGTTGGCTTAATGGTGTATGGAGCTAGGGCGACTTTGGTATTCCAAGGGAGTTGCAGAACTCTGTCTCTGACAGAATAGAATGTTTACAAAACTTGTTGTTTGATTTTCAACCAACAGTGGGAACAAAGGATTCAATGCAGTGGAATGGAGGTGATTATGCTGTATATTCTGCAAGAGAAGGTTACCAATGTATAATGGGTTCAAAACTTCACGATAGGCTGGAATCTGATCATTTTTGTGTTTTCAGCTTATTATGGAGGATACACGTTCTGGCGAGTATTAAATCCTTTGGTTGGAGGATCTTTTTAAACATATTGGCGACAAAAGATCAACTGAAGAAAATAGGTTTGTACCTTTCTATCAATGATGAAACTTGTGTATTTTGTTCTCAATCTGTAAAAGATTTGAATCACTTTTTTTTTATTGTCGGGTATCTTCGAAAGTGTGGGACTTGGTGGGAGATTGGTCTTGTTGTTGTGTTTCTTTTGTAGGCGTCTCATGGAAGCACTTTGTATCATGGTGTGGGATGATAAACAGCCAAGTGAGGAAGGTCAAATTTGGTTTAATTTGATTATCAGTTGTTTGGAGCCTATGGAAGGTTGGGAATGATATCGTTTCAACAACGACATTTGTAATTTGAACGATATTTTTGGGAACATTAAATTTTTAGCTTGGAAATGGTCTTGCATAGGAGAAATTTCTTACTCCAACTCTAATTTTTACGATTTTAGTTTGGCTCCTTTTGCTTAGGCTAGTTGGTGTTTGTTGGGAATCTCTTCTCTTTTATTTTGTTTTGTTAAGGGTGAGAGTACCCCTTGTACTCAATATCAATGCAACTTGCTTTTAGAAAAAAAATCTATTGCTTCATCATGACCAACTATTTTGATTTAATAATAAAAAAGTATAACGATCATCAAGATTAATTATCAATAATCTAACATATAAAGAAATATTCTTCCGTTACATTTTACCCTGTTAAGTCAACTATGTTGTGTTCAGAAATTAGTGTCATTCAAGTCAATGCAACAAATGTCAGTAAAGATAAAATATGTTACATCTTGTTATGCGGTGCTAATTTACCTGACAGAGACTTGGAGCAACCGATTGTTCCAAATGTGCAACATGTTACATTCCATGCAGTTTGTATATTTTTTGAAATAGAGTTAGTGCAACTGGTTGCTCCAAATGTGCAATCGGTTGCATATCTGAAAAGTTTGTTTTTTTTATCAAGTGTTGGTTAACTATATTGTTTTGTATAGTTGTATAAATAAATACCCATGTTGGGTCATTAATGTTAAAATGTCATATATTTTCACCCTAGTTCTCTATAATTCTCCCATTCTCTCCATCTCTACATTAATCACCATTGTTCTTATGATTGGGGTTTTATCCAACATTTGGCATCAAGAGAACGGTTCTTTGATCGAACACTTAGTGTGTGAAAATGTTTTCCATCTCTAATGAACGTATCCCTGCAAATATCATAATTCTCGATGCGAAGAATTATGATAAGTGGTGCAAATAGATGAAGGTGATGTTTGGTTATCAAAGATGTTCTTAGAGTGATCAAGAACAGTGTTAATCCACGTGTAGAAGGTGCAATGCCTGCAAAAAGAACTATGCATAAAGAGGAGAATATGAAAGATTTCAAAGCTTTGTATCTCATTCATCAATGTGTTGATGCTGATAACTTAAAGAAGGTCGGTGTCTGCACATCCTCAAAGCAAGCTTGGAAAATCTTGGAGAAAGGCTATGCAAGAGCTGATAAGACAAAGGTGGTGAGGTTACAAACTCACAAGAAACAGTTAGGGTTAATTCAAATGGAGGAGAAAGAAACCATAGGTGAATTTACTACAAGAATCATAAGATTGGTGAATCAAGTGAAAGCTTGTGAAAAGACAATCACCAAGATGTATGTGGTTGCTAAAATATTGAGATCGTTGACACTAAGATTCGATAAAATAGTGGTTTCCATTGAAGAGTCCAAGGATCTTTCATCTATGAGCAGAGAAGAGTTTCAAAGTTCTCTTGAGGCTCATGAGCAACTAGTGGAGGAGAGGAATGTTGATAAAACAAAGGTTGAAATTGATTTGCAATCTCGTTTCGTTGGAGAGGACAAGAAAGTGAAGGGAAAATGGTATGTGAATATAGGTAGAGGAAACTACCACAACAATGGTGGGAGAGAGTCCCAAAATTCCAATAATTCAACATTCCAAAAGGGTGAAATCAGCAGCAACAAAGTTGGTGGATCAAGCAATTACAAAGTTGGTAATAATAGAGGAAGAGGAGGAAGATGGAAGAATAACGAGAGCAATGTTTAATGTTATAATTGCCAAAAGCTTGGACATTTTTCTCGCGAATGTCATGCCAACAAGAATGATTCATACAAGAAGTTGAAGCAAAGTTTGCAAGGTAATAAGATGATGAGAGAACATTGTTAATGGTCATTGTCGAAGCATAAAACAATGCAAAAAAAAGCAGCCAAACCCGGGTACAATGACTTGAAAATGTGATTGTGGCTATGCAAGAAGACACAAAATGCAACGATTAATGGTACCTTGACTCCCGGTGTTCAACACACGTGACGGGAAGGAATGATTAGTTTTTTAAGATCAATAAAGAATGTAAGAACAAGGTGAAATTTGGTGATGATAACACACTTGCAGTAGAGGGTATTGGCGACATATCAATAAAGAGGAAGAATGGTGAGAATTCTTTGATTAAGGATGTGATTCATATTCTAGGAATCAAATGTAATCTTTTAAGCATAGGTCAATTGCTTGAAAGGAATTACAAGATTCACGTGGAAAACAACGTGCTGAAAGTTATTGATGCAAATGGGAGTTTGATTCTAAATGCCCCTATGGCTCAAAGCATAACTTTCAATTTTAATAGAAAGTAATGGAGCATAGGTGTCTTGAAAAAGCTTCTAGTAGATAATAATGGATATGGAACTATAGGCTTGGGAATTTGAATTTCAAGGACCTCAATGCTATGCAGAAAAATAGCATGGTTACGTGGCTTCCATCGATTGATATGCTAACTGAAGTATGTGAAAAGTGTGTGTAGGCCATGAAACACCGAGGCAGCTTTAGCAAGGATGCACGATGCAAAATTGTCGTATCTCAAAAAAAGAATACGAACTTGGAATACAAAAATGCACCCTCGTGGGATAGACTTTACAGAGTTGCCAATGAACTTTATTTATTCCTAAAAAGGAAAGGGGAAATATCGATAAAACCCAAGAAAGAACAACTATGATTATGGTCGTCGCAACCAAATCAGGGTTCAAGAGTCCATTATGCAAGAGGAAGGTACTAGCACCCCTCACTCCCATTGTACTCAATGGGGCCCATTTAGTTAGTTTTGTGAAATGAATGTTAGTTTTTGATCTTCTACTTATTGAGCAAGAAAAAGAGAAAAGAAAATTGCTTTTAGGTTTTTTATTAAAGTGCTTGGCAAGATTTCAAAATCTTGCTCCTACGTATCTCCCGGTGCGATGGAGAACTCAAGGCTACATAGTTCTGGGTAGAAAATGTTTATGCGTTGGTCGATTTTAGCGAAATTTATTTTATCACAATCGACGAAAAAACATTATTTACCCAAAACAATTTAGAGGAGGGTGTTTGCATCACATTGAATGGATTTCTACATATCAACATTCACGGGAAAATGTCACTTATCTCGACTCACATGATTATGGATGAAGTATTGTTTTGCATCGTCTCGAGATGAAATACCTTTTGTTTGTGAAAATATTTTAAAGATAATCGCACGATGGCGAGAAAAGAGGTTTGATTAGTTTGATGTTTTTGGGTTGGAAATTAGGTCTTTGCGGAACATGAGTAAACATTTGAGCATAGGTGTGCACCAAGCGCACGTTTACCTGGAATTCACATGGATGTGCTTCCATTGTCCTTTTATTCTAAATTTGGTTAAAGTGTTTTTAATTTGAAATACTAATAATCCTTTAGAATTTTGTGTGCTCCGGGTGCTCGACTATTAAGGGGTGTAGAGGGATGTACATCTCGCGGTCCTTTGTCTTTTAACTTTTATTGTGAAAAAGGTTTTTGTATATCAACCACTTGTTGTTGGATCAAACGTCTCAAAATGATTATGAAAAAAGAGTTTGAATGAAGCAAAAGAGGTGCTTGAAGTTGGATCAAGCACTCGCGTTGCTTAATGGTTTGATTTGTGAAAATTGCTTGACGTTGGACCAAGCGTTATTTTTGTTCTTTTGAAAATGATTGATATTACGCTAATCTTGAATTAACAATTGCCTAATGCAATCAGCATAAAAATAAAGTAAAGCGGTAAAATTATTGCACGTCATGGGAATGGGGGTACATTTTTTCGAACGTGGTTATAATAAAGCAATTGAAAAAAACAAGCCCAATAAACAAATAAATGTAACAAAAAATGAGCTCATTGTAAGAAGGCCCAAGAGTAAGTCAAGGGACCAAAAATAAACCGAGCAAAATAATGAATTTAGCGATATGTTAAGCTAACTTAAAGTGGATTAATATTGGAATCATTCTATAAGAAGTCAGGCAACCTAATCTATGCATTCGGACAATTTTTGAAAGTTAAATTGAATTTTAACTCTGAGATTGTAACGCAATGAAGTTGACGCAATCATTAATCAAATAATTTATTTAACAATTAAATAAAAAAAATAATTTAAATACAATTAACTAATAAATTAAAAAATAATTATGTACTAATCTTAGGTAAATTAATCAAGACAAAGTAGAAATAAAAGTTAATTTTAAAAAAAAAAAAGGAGAGAATAACAGTGCATAAAAAGATGGATAAGGATGCAAAAATTAAATAAATTTGGGCCCAATCCAACACTAATATAAAACCTAATTAAATGAAATGGATTAAATGATAAACATATAATAAAACAAAACAATCAAAGATAAAAACAAAACAATATTTGGATCATGTAGGCGTCCGCTACTTGCCACTCAAGTGGAAAGTTTTGCCAATTTTTTAAAAACTTTTTCATAAACAACCAATGGTGAATTGACATATGACAACCCTCAATATAACAACAAAGAACAAACAAACAATAATGCTTAAGTAAGAAAAAAGTTAAATAAAAAAACTAGCAGAACAACAAGTGGAACACTCCCTCTCGTCTCTCTTACGCGAGTATGGTTTCAAATGCAAGGGGCATCCGGCCAGCCAACAGTGGCGGTTGCGCCCTTGCAACTTCTCATACTCTTTATTCATGTATCTCTATATTCTATGTTTATTATTTATCTTTTATTTTCTCTCAAATCTCAAAGTTCTCACTCTCAAACAAACTACCAAGTAAAATAAACAAGTCCATCTAAATTCAAACATAAAAATAAAAGGATGAAGCACAAGATACTGGATGGTGGTGAAAGGAGGAAACAATGGGTGGTTGATAAGTGCAAATTGTATCTATTTTTGTATATATGTTTTGTTGCACTTATCGTTGCTTTTTGGTTAATATCGTTCAAATAAACCTCAATTTGTTTATAAATGCGTATAGTTTATATTTTAGTGCATATATGCGTTTCGTGTAAATATCATTGAGTTTAATTGATTTTATCTCATTTTTGTAGGTATTCAAGCAGTGGGATTTTGCCATTGTTGTATAGAGCATTGAATAAGCTTTCCAACGCTTCGAACCGGGCGAAAAACGGAATTACGGTTCAAGAGTTATGAAGAAAATAAGCTTTGGATTTTTTAGCATGCTTTGAGCGCGCTAAGCGCGCTCCAAGCCCCAGGAAGCATGCTTGGAGCGCGCCCAAGCCCCCAGAAAGAGCTACTTACAGGGAGTTGCGCGCTGAGCACGCTCCAAGCCCGCTGAGCGCGCTTTTTAAGGCGGTTTAACTTCAAAAACGCGCGCTGAGCGCCCGTAGCGCGCTGAGCGCGCTCTGCGACTTTGACAGCAATAAATATAGTGAAAAAACACATTTTTTGGGATGGTTTTGGGTATTTTTTGCTCCCAACTCCATCAAACTTCATTTCTTCATAGGATTAGTTTGAAAACAACAAATGGAGCTTGCATCTTGTCGAATCGGAGGTGGATTCTCATCGATCGGCTTGACAACTCGAGAAGTGTTGGTTTATCTCTTTTTCCTCTTTTTGTAAACTCTATCTTGTTGGGTTTGTATATGTTTGTACTTAGATCTCATGTATATTTGTTGATCATGGTGTTATATTTAATTTGCTTTATGAATCTCTATTGGTGATTATTCTTGATTTTTGCTTAAATGCGCGGGGTTTGGGTCGTGTTAGAGATAAACGTCACAAACTTCGATTAAGGATAATTATCTGTTAGTTTCTGGATGCTAGAGATAGATTTAGGGCTAACAATCCGTAAGGGTGTCGAAACTTAATGACGTCTGTGTCTCGAGGCTTCGTGCGCGAGAGTGACGAAGAGAGTGATACGGGTGATTTCTCAACTCAGTGTGCCAGAGATGGACACTGTTGTGAGCGATACCGGGTGATATTGAGGAGTATTATAAGTTGAGTGTAATTGGTCGGTAAGTTTAAGTTTGTGACGAGTGGAATATATACACGCTTGATACGTCTTTTCTCTTTGAAGAATGAATTGTTTTTATGTTTTTATTTACTTTTCCGTATTTACACTTTAAACCATTTTAAAACCAAACTCATTAACATTGATATTGTCGAACGGCAGTTCAGTAGCATCGATCTCTGTGGACACGATAAATTCCCGGAAAAATACTTCCAAAACTTTTGTTGCTTGCCGCTATACTACATTCAACAAAATGGCGCCGTTGCCGGGGATTGGTGTTTTTATTGGATCGCATTGCGATAGTTTCTTCGTTTTTGAGTTTTGTAGATATCGTATATATTGTCTATTTTCACTTGTTTATATTGATACTTGTATATGTTTACCATATTTGTGAATTTTACATGTTTTGTATACTTGTAAATTTAGTGTATTTGTTTGTTTCTCTTCACGTTTGCTAAGTGTTTGGTTAGGTTTCATCGTCGGTGAGCGCTAACCGTGTAAAGAGGCAACTTGGAGAAGTGTGTATAAATAATAGGCGTCGAGCTTACGACGTAAAACAAGCGTGTTTTATCGTTTTTTTTTCCTTTATTACTTTTTCATTGTATATGAGATTGTGTAGGTGTTAAGTGGAGGCCTACACCAGAACCCTGTTGTTGTACTGATTTTTCTGGTTCTGGTGTAGCGCGCTGAGCGCGGGCCTGCGCGCTGAGCGCGCTCTGCTGTGCTGAACCAATGAATTCTTTTAATTGTTCACTTGGTTCCCCCTTTTTCCCACTTCCACCAAGGCCTTATATATTAGTAATTATTAGTAATTTTTCTAATTCTTTTGTTGTTGTTTGGACTCAAATTTTGCCCGATTGCTTGAAGTCGCATTCGGTGATTTTTCCGATTTTGATCGTTTTAACTTGCGAATGCGTGGTAATGATAGTGTTTAAGTTTTGTACACGTCCAAGGTATGTGTTTATCGCTTTCTTGACTTTGGCATATTCATGATACTTAGGCTTTTTACAACTTTCATGCCATTTATTCTTTTGTATACTTGTTCGTATGTGAATCACTTTAGTTCCTACCCTTTTTGTGAGGAAGCCTTCCATTGTTATATGCTCGGAGTACCGACAATTTTGTTTTACTGGATTTTATTATGTTGAATCTGTTGTTTATGTTGTGTATATGAATGCATGAAAAGGATCAAGGCATTTGTTTCATTTTGAGCACAACCACCTTAGCCAAATAGTCAATTCACCATGTGAGTGTGTGAGAATTTGTAACCCCTTTGAGCTTTTTGATCCATGTTTTTATTTGAACTTAATGCTTGTCTATGAGTATTTAGTTCACTTATTTTTGAATGGATTTTGTTTTTTCTTGGACCTCAATTTTGTGTTGTTGTATGGATTATTTCCTTGCCTTAGAAAGTAGGGAGTATTCACATGATGGTGCGGTTGAATTCAAGTTGGGGAGAGAATGATTGTATACTCATTGGTTGGATTCTATGAGGATTGGAAAAGAAAAGAAAAAAGAGAAAAATATGACAAAGAAAAAGAAAAGAAAAGAAAGAAAAAAAGAAAATCATTGAAAAAGGAAACAAAAAGAGTTTCAATAATTGTGCTAAATAAGTAGTGTTGTTGTGTAACACTTGGGTTTGTGGAGGAAGTTGGTTGAAATTTTGTGTTTGGATCTTTGTGAGTTGATCACTCCCTTAGGTTTAGGCAAGTTTTTGTTTCAATTACCTTTAGAAATTGCCCCTTGTTTGTTTACCCGACCACATTACAACCTTGAAAAGTCCTTGTGATTCTTGTCTTTGTATGTTCAATGTGAATTTTTGGATGGATGCATAATTTAGTCTTTTGTTTGCAAGATTGTTGTGTGAGTGAAAGTACCTTATTTTATGTTTTTTCATCTACCGATGATTGTTTTTGCTAGGTGTGATTCACATTTGAACTTGTGTTGTTTTAGGATGTTTGGCATGATTTTTGTATTTAGCATTTGTTTCGTGATTATGTTATCGTCGTAGTTTAGTGGTAAGTACTTACTTTGTGTGTACCATTTTCGATTGAACCATTGCATTTGTTTTTGTTTGTAAAAACTTGTTGTTGCGTGATTTCTTGGATTTCACTTTTGTTCCTTTAGTTGTTGGCTTTGTTTGAGGACAAACACTTATGTAAGTTGGGGAGAGTTGATAAGTGCAAATTGTATCTATTTTTGTATATATGTTTTGTTGCACTTATCGTTGCTTTTTGGTTAATATCGTTCAAATAAATCCCAATTTGTTTATAAATGTGTATAGTTTATATTTTAGTGCATATATGCGTTTCGTGTAAATATCATTGAGTTTAATTGATTTTATCTTATTTTTGTAGGTATTCAAGCAGTGGGATTTTGCCATTGTTGTATAGAGCATTGAATAAGATTTCCAACGCTTCGAACCGGGCGAAAAACGGAATTACGGTTTAAGAGTTATGAAGAAAATAAGCTTTGGATTTTTTAGCATGCTTTGAGCGCGCTTAGCGCGCTCCAAGCCCCAGGAAGCATGCTTGGAGCGCGCTGAGCGCGCTCCAAGCCCCCAGAAAGAGCTACTTACAGGGAGTTGCGCGCTGAGCGCGCTCCAAGCCCGCTGAGCGCGCTTTTTAAGGCGGTTTAACTTCAAAAATGCGCGCTGAGCGTCCGTAGCGCGCTGAGCGCCCGTAGCGCGCTGAGCGCGCTCTGCGACTTTGACAGCAATAAATATAGTGAAAAAACACATTTTTTGGGATGGTTTTGGGTATTTTTCCCTCCCAACTCCATCAAACTTCATTTCTTCATAGGATTAGTTTGAAAACAACAAATGGAGCTTGCATCTTGTCGAATCGGAGGTGGATTCTCATCGATCGGCTTGACAACTCGAGAAGTGTTGGTTTATCTCTTTTTCCTCTTTTTGTAAACTCTATCTTGTTGGGTTTGTATATGTTTGTACTTAGATCTCATGTATATTTGTTGATCATGGTGTTATATTTATTTTGCTTTATGAATCTCTATTGGGGATTATTCTTGATTTTTGCTTAAATGCGCGGGGTTTGGGTCGTGTTAGAGATAAACATCACAAACTTCGATTAAGGATAATTATCTGTTAGTTTCTGGATGCTAGAGATAGATTTAGGGCTAACAATCCGTAAGGGTGTCGAAACTTAATGACGTCCGTGTCTCGAGGCTTCGTGCGCGAGAGTGACGAAGAGAGTGATACGGGTGATTTCTCAACTCAGTGTGCCAGAGATGGCCACTGTTGTGAGCGATACCGAGTGATATTGAGGAGTATTGTAAGTTGAGTGTAATTGGTCGGTAAGTTTAAGTTTGTGATGAGTGGAATATATACACGCTTGATACGTCTTTTCTCTTTGAAGAATGAATTGTTTTTATGTTTTTATTTACTTTTCCGTATTTACACTTTAAACCATTTTAAAACCAAACTCATTAACATTGATATTGTCGAACGGCAGTTCAGTAGCATCGATCTCTGTGGGCACGATAAATTCCCAGAAAAATACTTCCAAAACTTTTGTTGCTTGCCGCTAAACTACATTCAACAGTGGTCCGCGGTTGTTTGCAGCTATAACAATTACCTACCTTATGGTTTCATGTCTAGCTACAGGTACAAACACTTCAAAGTAGTCTAAACCAGAATTTTGTAAGATTCCTCTAGCTACTAAGCTTACTTTATGCTTAGCAACTGAACCATCTGGCTTCAACTTTATCTTGAAAACCCATCTCACACTGATGACTTTCTTGTTTTGAGGTAGAATAGTCAATCCCCATGTCTTGTTTCTTTCAATGGCCTTAAGCTCTTCCTTCATGGCTTTCACCCACGCCTTCTTATTAATTGCCTCACTGATACTGACAGGTACAAAGTCCACCATCATGGCACTCTATATGACTTCCCCTTTTGAGTCAATCTCGATATCTTACAGCAACTCAAAGTCTACAAGTCTCCCTTGTATCTTACTAACTCTCTGTGGCCTTTGAAAACCTTCAGAAGTAGGACCACCTTCAGAAGCTCTACCTTCAGAAGTTACATCTTCAGAGGCTGGACCACCATTAGAGGCTGGATCACCTTCAAAAGCTCTACCTTCAGAAGTTCTACCTTTAGTATTTCCACCTTTAAAGTCAGATCCACCATCAGAGTCAAAGTCACCTTTAGAGTCACCGTCAAGGTGAGACTCACCTTCAGAGTCAAAGTCATCTTCAGATTCATACTCTCTTTCAAAGGAAGAATCTTCTTCAGAGGAAGAATCTCCTTCAGAGGCAGAATCAGACTCTAGTGTTGACACTGCACTATAGTTGGATTGAGACTTGCTCCAATCCCACGTTTCTGATTCCTTCATTATGACATATCTTCGGACTTCAACTTTGTTGGTGAATGGACAATATAGCTTATAAGCACCTGTACTGTGGTAACATATAAGCAACATGACCTTGCTTATGTCATCCAATTTCCTTCTAGTAGCATCTGGTATGTATTTGTAACATACTAAACCAAATACCTTGAAATGGATGACACATTGCTTTCTTCCAGTCCACTTCTCAATAGGAACTATTTTCTTTTTTGTTGAACATCTATTGAGCACATATACTAAAGTAGCAATTTCTTCACCCCACAATTGATTAGGTCTATTCTTCTCCTTCAACATGCTCCTTCACATGTCAAGCAGAGTTCTATTTCTCCGTTCAGCAAGACCATTATGTTGTGGAATGTATAGAGCAGTCACCTCATGCTCAATACCATGATCCTCACAAAACTTCTTGAAATCTATTGAGTTGAACTCACCTCCACCATAAGTTCTAAAGATCTTCAACCTTTGTCCACTTTGATTTTCAGCCTTCACTTTGAACTTCTAAAACTCAGCAAACACCTCATTTTTGAACTTAATGAGTGCTACCCATGTCATTATTGTGTATGCATCTACAAATGACACAAAGTACTTGTTTCCTCCAAGTGAATGTACCTCAAATGGACCACATACATCATAATGCACCACACCCAAAGCATGAGTTACTCTTGGAGGCATTTCTGATGAGAATGGAAATCTTGGTTTCTTGCCTTTCATGCATACATCACATGATTTCTCTGGTGCCACAATCTTAGGAATTACATGTACCAGATTCTTTGAACTTAGATGCCCTAAGCTTATGTAGTTCAGATGACCCAATATCTTGTGCCACAACTCACTTTCCCCTTCAGTACTTCTTGCACTTGGACATTGAGTGTGTGATATTGCAACATTCACCTTGAATATCCTATTTCTTCCCAGGTCAGACTGCATAATCTGCTTTTGATTATAGTCATACAACTTCAAGAGATTGTCCTTCATGGTTACTGAAAATCCTTTTCCAATCAACTAACCTACACTCATCAAATTGCTATTCATGCCAAGAACATACCATACCTACTTGATTACTACAATTTTTCCATTTTTCAACTTAACTCTAACATTTCCCATTCTTTAGCATTCAGATACTCATCATCAACACATCTGATCTTGGTCCTTTTACAATATTCAAAATCAAACAACCATTGCTTTGTCAAACTTCTTCTTTCCCTTTTAAACATTCTAATGTTTCTTATCAGAATTGGAGAGTTCTGACTTCTGAACACCACCACCATACTTCTTCTTGTTCTCTAACCATGCTTGCTTATAGTTCTTCTTCTAGAAGAAGCTTTCAGAGTATGAGCTTTCAGAGCTTGTTCTATCTCCTTTTTAGAGTTTCTTTCAGTTAAACGCAACTCTTGTACCTCTAAACTACTCTGAATATCTTCAATTCTCATGGTGCTAGTGTCTTTAAAGTGTTATATCGCTACAACTATGTAATCAAATTGAGGAATAAGTGATCTCAGTACCTTTTCAATTATTACTTTTTCAGAGAGTGTTTCACCACAATACTTAATCTCATTAGTGACCACAATCACCTTGGAGATGTAATCAGACACTCTCTCATTATTCTTAATGCCGAGATTTTCATATTGCTTGCGAATGGACATCAACTTGACCTTTTTCACTAATGGGTCACCACCATATCACTGTACATGTGTATCCCACACCGCCTTCGCTGTAATACCCCATAATTTTTTTTGGTGAACAATTTGGATAATATTAGTATGATCAACTGGGTTCCGGGGTACTCTGAGCAACTATTGGAAAAAAGTAATTGGAGTAAACCGACGAACTCAGAAATTTGATTAGAGTAATATTATTTAAATTGAAACTTTATTAATTGGTGTAATTGAGATAATTTGGATAGTTAGTAGTATTACCAATTAATTGTTCTTGTTTATTTTCTTTTCCTTTCCTTATTTGGAGAAAAGGTAGAACTTAGAGAAAAAGAAAAGCAAAGGAAGGAAAAGGGAGAGAAAGAAGAGGAAATTTCTTCAAGAGCTCAAGAGTAATAAACATCATCAAATCTTCATCTTTTATCTCAGCATTCAACCTCCTCATCTAGTAATCCAGGTGGGTTCTAGATAGACTCTTTAGATTTAAGGTTTAGTTGAGTTTTAGAGTTAATTGGGTATGGTAGAAAATGTGAAATTTTACAATAGAATCATCATTTAATTGCTGAAATTCAATACTTGATTGTATGTTATACTGGTTGTGTGAATTATAGCATGTTTTGATGGATTTTAGATTGGAAAAATGGGATTTTGGGGTTGAATTGGAGCAACCCGTAGCAGACAAATTCTGCAGGAAAATTCTGGGTTCAAACTGCCCATACGCGTATCACGCAGGGCCATACGCGTATTGAGTTGGGCAATACGCGTATGGGAGTGAAGGAAATGGGGTGTTACGCGTATGGCCAAGGCAATACGCGTATGAGACACGGTGATACGCGTATTGGACTTTTAAAAGGAAATTTTTGAAGGAAATAACCTCTGCCCATACGCGTATGACCTTGGGCAATACGCGTATGGCTGGGCGAGCCAGCTTGGGAATACGTGTATGGCTTAGGCCAGTATGCGTACGGCCAAGAGGGTGCAGAATTGTGTGTTTTCGCTATACCATTTCGTGTTATGCCCATAACTTTTGACTCATTTATCCTATGTGAGTAGTATTGGTATCGTTGTGAAGCTATGAGTATCCTCTAGCTAATGGTGGTGAGAATTATCTGATTATTGCCCGATTAAATAAATCGGAAGGAACCGTGAATGGGTGTAACGCGTAATATGTTGAATTATGTGCTTTATTATGTGATCGATGCCTAATTGCCTACACTCTGATTATTAAATATGTTTGGCTATATATGCATGTTAAAATATGAATTAGGTAGAGTGAGGACTTACCCTAAACAATGTTGTGTGTGTGTAATGGACTAGTGACAACGCTCGTGCAAGTAAGGCCGAGGCGTGTGTATTGTGTAATCGTAACCGGTTATGTTTGATAGTGCGTTTCATGGGTCTCGAGCTCCTATGAAACATGTGCACCATTACTTGGCAGGTTTGATTCCCGCGTTTAGTACGAATGGAACCTAAGGGTAGAGACTTGTGATGGTTAACAGGCCATGAGAAGTGACGGTTCACGGCTAACAGGCCGTTGTTCCCGAATCCATTTCGTATGTCAAGTACTTTCGAGGATCCATGACTCGGGTCGTCTTCTAGACGTAGAAGCGGACGGGAAAAGGGGATACCTTGGTATGGTTATTGATTTGTGAGATTCTTGAGCTAACAGGCTCAGGACGTACTTCGGTACTAGTGTAAGTTAACAGGCTCACCAGTGTGGAGACTTTTGTGTGTGAGTACTCAAGTCACTTCCCTTCCCTTTTGACTTGAGTTAGGTTTGTTAGAACCTTGTAGAGCTGAGAGGACTCTAAGATAGCGAACTCACTGAGATTTTATGTATATCACCCCACTGTTGTTGTTTACATCACAGGTTCTGCAGGTTCCGCGAAGGGTAAGGACAAGGCTGTGTGACTATCCTTGCTTAGCTGTTAGTTTTGCTTCCGTTGTGAAGTCTTTTGAGATCCTTAGTGATCTAGTTCTTAGTTTTATCTTTGGAACATTTTGTACACATAACATGCCAGTGTTTTGTTTTAGGTTGCTTTGGGCATCTTTATGTATACAGTGTTACTAGGAACTTATGTATTTCAGTACCAAACGTACTTTTCATGTATGATATATGATTTGATGCATGTATTTATATGTGGGCGTTACAGTTGGTATCAGAGCAGGTCGTATCCTCGACCTAGCCATGAAATAGAATAAGTTTTCTTTCCGTTTCATATGCGGCGTGTCGCCATGAGTCTTGTCTATTATATCTATGGTATTGAGTCTGATCAACTTAATCCTATTTGTATGACATTCAGGAACATGGCTGACAGGCGCAGAAACAACCGTGGTAGACCAAGAAACACTCCAACAGGGACTAATCCGCTGGTTGATGATGGGAATGCACCGTTGTATCAATTCAAGCAGCAGATGCAGCAACAACAAAATCAGTTCATGCAACAAATGGTTCAGCAGATGTCGGGTGGTGTACATCCTCCAGTGGTTGTTCCTGAGGTTGCAGGAGGGAACTTTAGGGATTTCAGTCGGTTGAATCCTCTGGAATTTTAGGGAGGGTTAGACCCAGTAAAGGCGCATGAATGGATATCCGGTATGGAACGGGTTTTTCAAATAGTTCAGTGCAGTGAAGAGAACAAGGTGGTATTTGCTTCCCACATGCTGAAGGGTTCTGCTATGAGGTGGTGGGAGAGCGCTTCGGTTTTAATGACAACCCAAGAGGTACCGAAGGTATGGGAACAGTTTAAGGTAATTTTCATGGAGAAATATTTTCCAAGTTCCTTGAAATCTCAGAAAGAATTTGAGTTTCAACAACTGAGACAGGTTAACTTGATTGTGGCTTCCTATGCTGAGAAATTTGAAACGATGGCCACTTATTCTAGACAAGCCATGTATGCTCCTGATGAGAGGTGGATGATTGATCAGTTTCTATTTGGTTTAAGGGCTGAAATTTCACATAGTGTGTCTCAACGGGAATTTGCTACTTATGCTAAAATGTTAAGACAATGTTATGTGGCGGAGAATAGTTTGAAAAAGGTACAAATGGAGGGTGATTTGAACAGGGCAACTCAAAGTGACCGTGGAAGATTGAATCAACAGTTTAGGCAAAGGCAACAATCTTTCAAAGGAAAGCAAGCTCAGAGCTCTAGAACTAGTGTGCCTCCGGTATGTCGTAATTGTGGACGGAATCATCATGGTAGGTGCAGTTTGGAGGGAATGAGGTGTTATCAGTGCAATAAGGTGGGCCATATGGCGAAGGATTGTCCTTAGGGTAGGAATCAGGCACAAGGGAAGAATATTGGCCGAGTGTATACCTTGGATGCAAGAAAAGCAAAGAATTACAACTCTTTGATTGCGGGTACGTGTTTCGTAAATGGACATCCTTGTTTTGTTTTATTTGATTGTGGGGCAACTCATTCTTTTGTGTCTAAGCGTTGCGTGAAGCGACTTGGGTTGCAAGCTGTTCCCTTGTTTCCTCCTATGGTGGTTACTACTGCCATGGATGAGATGGTAGAGACACTGTTGATGTGTGAAAATTGTGTTCTATCGGTGAATGAAAGAGTTTTCCAGATTGACCTTATCTGTTTACCTCTTAAGAAAGTGGATGTTGTTCTGGGAATGGATTGGCTTTCTGCTAATTCAGTGTTTATTGGGTGTGAGGAAAAGCTGATCATTATTCCGTCCAAAGAGGCTACTTCGAAGGATGTGTTAACTACCATTTTAGAAGGTACGGTCGGGATGATTAATTTCTTGTTTGAAGAAGAAAAATCTGTTCTTTTGATTCTTACTAAGGATGAGAGTAGTATCATTCCAATTCTGAGTATTCCGGTAGTTTGTAACTTTCCTGAAGTTTTCCCCGAGGATGTCACTTCTCTCCCTCCGGAGCAGGAAGTGAAATTCTCTATTGACCTGATACCGGGAACGGCTCCAATATCCGTTTCTCCGTATCGGATGACACCACTTGAATTAAAGGAATTAAAGGACCAATTGGAAGAACTGTTGGTTAAGCATTTTGTTCGACCCAGTGTTTCACCCTGGGGAGCTCCAGTGTTATTGGTAAAGGAGAAGGATGGTGGAATGCGGTTGTGCATTGATTACCGTCAGTTGAATAAGGTCACCATCAAGAACAAATATCCATTACCAATGATAGACGACCTGTTAGATCAATTGAAAGGAGCATGTGTGTTCTCGAAGATTGACTTACGGTCGGGTTATCATCAGATTCGTGTGAAGAGTTCAGACGTACCAAAGACCACGTTCAGAACTCGTTATGGACATTATGAATTCTTGGTGATGCCTTTCGGTGTGACAAATGCTCCAGCAGTATTCATGGATTATATGAATCGGATATTTCAACCTTACTTGGACCAATTTATGGTGATTTTCATTGATGACATTCTTATTTATTCTCGTGATCCTCAAGAGCACGGAGAACACCTAAGAATCGTTTTATCCATCTTGCAAGAGAAGCAACTTTTTGCTAAGTTAAGTAAGTGTGAGTTTTGGATGTCTGAGGTTAATTTCCTTGGTCATGTCATATCCCAGGGAGGTGTGGCGGTCGATCCATCAAAAATGGAAGCAGTAATTAGTTGGGAGAGACCGAGGAATGTTTCTGAAGTTAGGAGTTTCTTGGGTTTAGCAGGTTATTACAGACGGTTTATCAAAGGATTTTCGCAATTGGCCTTACCATTGACCAGACTTACTAGAAAGGATTATTCGTATGAGTGGGATTCGGCTTGTGAAAGAAGTTTTAGGAGTTTGAAAGAGAGATTGACGACTGCTCCTGTTTTGGTTATACCTAATCCTAGCAAGTCATATGAGGTATATTGTGATGCATCGAAGAATGGTTTAGGCGGAGTGTTAATGCAGAATGGACATGTGGTGGCTTACGCCTCACGACAGTTGAAAGTCCATGAAGAGAATTACCCGACGCATGATTTAGAATTGGCGGCAGTTGTTTTTACCTTGAAAGTGTGGCGTCACTATTTGTATGGTGTACGTTTTGAGATGTTTAGTGACCACAAGAGCTTAAAGTACTTATTTGATCAGAAAGAGTTGAATATGCGTCAAAGAAGGTGGATGGAATATTTAAAGGATTATGATCTGGAACTGAAGTACCATCCGGGTAAAGCGAATAAGGTGGCAGATGCTTTAAGCAGGAAAATGTTGCATAGTGCCGAGTTGATGATGTTAGAGTATGCCTTAATGGAAAAGTTTAGGGATCTAAATCTTCAATTTAACTGGACTCCTAATTGTGTGGTTATGGGAAATTTGAATATCATCTCTACTCTTAGAGAAGAAATCCAACAAGAGCAAGGGTTAGATGATAAGTTACAAGAATTGTTGACTCAACCGGGTTTTGTGCGAGCCACCGACGGAGTCATTTCGTTTAACCAAAGGATTTGTGTTCCTGATAACACTGGGTTAAAACGAAAGATTTTGGAGGAAGCGCATAAGGGTACTTTTACTATACATCCTGGTGCTTCAAAGATGTATCAAGATTTAAAGAGGGACTATTGGTGGTCCGGGATGAAAAGAGATATTGCAGTGTACGTGTCAGAATATGCGGTGTGTCAGCAGGTGAAGATTGAGCATCAAAGGCCGGGTGGCTTGCTGCAACCTTTAGAGATTCCAATGTGGAAATGGGATAGTATTTTGATGGACTTCGCAGTGGGTTTACCTCGTGCACAGGGTGGTTATGATTTAATTTGGGTTATAGTGGACCGGTTAACAAAATCCGCGCATTTCTTAGCTGTGAAGACTACCTACAAGGCGAGTCATCTCACAAGGTTGTTCATTTCAGAGATAGTAAGATTGCATGGTATTCCTACTAGTATTGTTTCGGATAGAGATCCAAAATTTACTTCTAGATTTTGGAGAGCTTTTCAACAAGCCATGGGAACAAGATTGTGTTTGAGTACATCGAATCATCCGCAGACGGACGGTCAGACGGAACGAATAATACAGACCATGGAAGACATATTAAGAGCGTGTGTGCTTGAAAGTGGGGGAAATTGGAGAGAACTTTTGCCGTTGATCGAATTCTCTTATAATAACAGTTATCATGCAAGTATTGGTATGGCACCTTATGAGGCATCATATGGTAGGAAGTGTAGAACGCCATTGTGTTGGACGGAGGTTGGCGATGATAGAATTTTGGGACCCGAGATTGTTCACGAGACCACGAAAAAGATTAGAATGATTCGGGAGAAGATTAAACAAGCCCAAGACCGTCAGAAAAGCTATGCGGATAACCGTAGGAGACCGTTGGAGTATGATGAGGGTGATCATGTATTTTTGAAGGTTACTCCGAGATTGAGATTGAAAGGACCATTTAAATCGCGGAAATTAAGTCCAAGATACGTAGGGTCGTATCAGATTTTGGAAAGGATTGGTGAAGTAGCCTACAGATTAGCCTTACCGCCTTCTCTGTCAGAAATGCACGACGTTTTTCATGTGTCTCAGCTTCGGAAATTTGTACCCGATCCTCTTCAACCAGTTTTACCGGATACAATTAAGATAGAAGCTGATTTGACATTTGAACCTCAGCCGAGTCGTATTACCGGAAGAGAAACTAAAGTGTTAAGGAATAAAGAGATTCCTCTTGTTAAAGTCCAGTGGGACGAGACCCATCCGGGCAATGCCACTTGGGAATTGGAATCGGAGATGCGGGAGGTCTATCCTCATCTGTTTAGGTAATTGTTCTAAAGTCGTGGGCGAATTTCTATTTAAGGGGGGGGAGGATGTAATACCCCATAATTTTTTTTGGTGAACAATTTGGATAATATTAGTATGATCAACTGGGTTCCGGGGTACTCTGAGCAACTATTAGAAAAAAGTAATTGGAGTAAACCGACGAACTCAGAAATTTGACTAGAGTAATATTATTTAAATTGGAACTTTATTAATTGGTGTAATTGAGATAATTTGGATAGTTAGTAGTATTACCAATTAATTGTTCTTGTTTATTTTCTTTTCCTTTCCTTATTTGGAGAAAAGGTAGAACTTAGAGAAAAAGAAAAGCAAAGGAAGGAAAAGGGAGAGAAAGAAGAGGAAATTTCTTCAAGAGCTCAAGAGTAATAAACATCATCAAATCTTCATCTTTTATCTCAGCATTCAACCTCCTCATCTAGTAATCCAGGTGGGTTCTAGATAGACTCTTTAGATTTAAGGTTTAGTTGAGTTTTAGAGTTAATTGGGTATGGTAGAAAATGTGAAATTTTACAACAGAATCATCATTTAATTGCTGAAATTCAATACTTGATTGTATGTTATACTGGTTGTGTGAATTATAGCATGTTTTGATGGATTTTAGATTGGAAAAATGGGATTTTGGGGTTGAATTTGAGCAACCCGTAGCAGACAAATTCTGCAGGAAAATTCTGGGTTCAAATTGCCCATACGCGTATCACGCAGGGCCATACGCGTATTGAGTTGGGCAATACGCGTATGGGTGTGAAGGAAATGGGGTGTTACATGTATGGACAAGGCAATACGCGTATGAGACATGGTGATACGCGTATTGGACTTTTAAAAGGGAATTTTTGAAGGAAATAGCCTCTGCCCATACGCGTATGATCTTGAGCAATACGCGTATGGCTGGGCGAGCCAGCTTGGCAATACGCGTATGGCTTAGGCCAGTACGCGTACGGCCAGGAGGGTGCAGAATTGTGTGTTTTCGCGATACCATTTCGTGTTATGCCCATAACTTTTGACTCGTTTATCCTATGTGAGTATTCTTGGTATCGTTGTGAAGCTATGAGTATCCTCTAGCTAATGGTGGTGAGAATTATCTGATTATTGCCCGATTAAATAAATCAGAAGGAACCGCGAATGGGTGTAACGCGTAATATGTTGAATTATGTGCTTTATTATGTGATCGATGCCTAATTGCCTACACTCTGATTATTAAATATGTTTGGCTATATATGCATGTTAAAATATGAATTAGGTAGAGTGAAGACTTACCCTAAACAATGTTGTGTGTGTGTAATGGACTAGTGACAACGCTCGTGCAAGTAAGGCCGAGGCGTGTGTATTGTGTAATCGTAACCAGTTATGTTTGATAGTGCGTTTCATGGGTCTCGAGCTCCTCTGAAACATGTGCACCATTACTTGGCAGGTTTGATTCCCGCGTTTAGTACGAATGGAACCTAAGGGTAGAGACTTGTGATGGTTAACAGGCCATGAGAAGTGACGGTTCACGGCTAACAGACCGTTGTTCCCGAATCCATTTCGTATGTCAAGTAATTTCGAGGATCCATGACTCGGGTCGTCTTCTAGATGTAGAAGCGGACGGGAAAAGGGGATACCTTGGTATGGTTATTGATTTGTGAGATTCTTGAGCTAACAGGCTCAGGACGTACTTCGGTACTAGTGTGAGTTAACAGGCTCACCAGTGTGGAGACTTTTGTGTGTGAGTACTCAAGTCACTTCCCTTCCCTTTTGACTTGAGTTAGGTTTGTTAGAACCTTGTTGAGCCGAGAGGACTCTAAGATAGCGAACTCACTGAGATTTGATGTATCTCACCCCACTGTTGTTGTTTACATCACAGGTTCTACAGGTTCCGCGAAGGGTAAGGACAAGGTTGTGTGACTATCCTTGCTTAGCTATTAGTTTTGCTTCCGTTGTGAAGTCTTTTGAGATCCTTAGTGATCTAGTTCTTAGTTTTATCTTTGGAACATTTTGTACATATAACATGCCAGTGTTTTGTTTTAGGTTGCTTTGGGCATCTTTATGTATACAGTGTTACTAGGAACTTATGTATTTCAGTACCAAACGTACTTTTCATGTATGATATATGATTTGATGCATGTATTTATATGTGGGCGTTACATTCGCCGTTGTCGAATCAACATTTTTCTCAAACACTTTCGTATCCACACACTCCTGGATATATAACAACGCCTTTTGATCCTTTTTCCTTGTTTCACGTTGTGCATTTCTCTGTGCTTCTGTTGCATTTTCTACAACCGGCGTGTAACCGTCATTGATGAGATCAAGAACATCTTGAGCTCCAAATAACACATGCATATGAATCGACCACCGATTCCAGTTCTTTCCGTCGAATACTGGAAGCTTTATGCTCAAGCTACCATTTTCTTTGTTCATCTTTGTTCTTGTGCAAATCACTCAGTTCTCACCAACACTCGTGTTTCTCAAACCCTGAGAATCAAGATATTTGATTCTCTCCGATTTCGAACTTCAATTCAAGGCGAATTTGAGAAATGAAATCAATCACACACCTCACTACACTCGTGTTTCACAGTGAATCGAACCCGAGTTGTGGATACCAATTATTTGAGTTCAACTATGAACCTCCATTAACAATGCACAAGAATTTTAGAAAATGAAGAGAGAGAGAGAGAGAGAGAGAGAGAGAGAGAGAGAGAATTTCTAACTAACTTTCTCTATTGAAAATCTGTTACAATTTCACTTTCATTTGAGCTTATATAAATTCATCAAAACTCAAATTCAAATGCAAATTTAAACTTAATGCAAATGAAATTAAAAACAAAACTAACTCAAATATTGAATTACATTCAACAATACCTCCTACATTTAAAAAAAAAAAAAGTTTTCAAGATGTCTATTTAGTTTATGAACTAATGGATACAAATCTTCATCAAATTATCAAGTCATCTCAAATACTTTCCAATGATCATTGCAAATATTTCTTATTTCAGGTATGAATTAGTCTTAGTTTTTCTTTATAAACTTGCATGGCAGTTGTTTGAAGGATTATGCTGCAACGTACGGATCTGAGTTAGTTTTACTTAGGTTTACATTTGAATAGTAATTGTTAATTTTTTTTCTAAAAGCAATGAGATAAAAACCAAGCTGCACAAAGGGTGCAGGATCCGTTACAACATAGAAGAACAACTACCCTTTAATACAAAGGGGAGCTGAAAACCAGTCAAAAAAAGAAACATTATTACAATTCCTAGCAGCTTCCAAATAAAATATTTAATTGAATTCAGAAAATCTAAAACAAACTTTGTCTTATTATCAAAAGTTCTACAATTTCTGTTAATGAATTTGTTCCGAATCAGAATGCCTTTAGACCAAGGTTGTCAAGATCGGGATCTTACTTAAGATCGGGAGGGCATAGTAAAATCGTAAAATATAAGATCGTAACTAAAATCGGAAGATCCTACCCAATTATTTTTGTGAGATAGAGAGGAGGTAATAAGAATGTAAAACATAAGATTGGAACAAAAATCAGAAGATATTACTAAAATGAAAAAATTAAACTAAATATTTGAAGTTTTTTTACATGATATTTTGGTAGGCAAGTGTATTTGTGGGAAAATGGTCACCGCCGAACCATAATTGTTGCGTCTCGGCATCTTGTCAACCTTCTCAGCTTGTAATGGTGGTGGCCGGAAAATGACAAGTGTGGCCGGAAAACGATTAATCGTGGTCGGAAATGGCCAAGAACGCACAAAATCAATGGTTTTACAATTTTTTTCATAATTTAACCATAACACGCGATTCTTCTTAGGATCAGGATCGTTGAGGGTGGGTGAGATCGCAAAATCGTAAGATTTTAAGATCTAGATCGAGATCTTGACAACCATAGTTTAGACAACGTTATTAATTAGGATAACAATAAAATATCAACTTATTTATTAAATAAAATTTACTTTAAGCTTCTATCAATAAAATATTTTCTTTAAACTGAAATTCAAATTTAAAAATTATGCTATACAAAGTTATTAAATAAAATTTACTTTAAGTTTCTAACAATAAACTATTTTCTTTAAACTGAAATTCAAATTTAAAAAACATGCTATACAAACTAATTAAAATAAATAAAACAAACTGAAATTCAAATTAAAAAAATTTGCCATACAAACTAATTAAAATAAATAAAACAATCCTCTCTAACAAATAGTTCATGCGATCAGACAGAATACTATTAAAATGTATAGAATAATACAAGACAATATTTTGTATTGTACTGCATTTGATGGTCGATAAACTGAACAACTTTTTGTCTATTTTTTTTAATATATCAATACACCAAATAATATAATTCTTACTATAATATTTTTATTAATATATAAACTATTAATATTTATGAATAAAAATATTAAATAATGAAAAAGAGAAAAATGATTAAAAAAGAAAAAAATTTACTCTACTTTATTTGATATGTCTATGCATCAAGAAAAAAATATCATAATTTTATTATAATATAATTTATTAATAAATAAAATATTAATATTATATTTATAAATCAAAACTATATTAAATAGAGAGATATTTAAAATTATATTTTAATATATTTTGATAATTTGTGTTTGAGACAAATTATAATAAAAATCATGTTTTTGTCATATCTTTGCCATATATTTTGTTCGGTCTCATAATAAATTTCTGCATAAAAAAATATTATCCTATTAAATCATTCGTTTTTTAACAAATCAAACGTAACATACAAAAATGGAAAACAGTAGTCTTTATAAAATAAAAAAGAAACATCTCAAGAGACTATTAATTATAATTCATTCAAACATTAAAGTAGAGCTATCAAAATGAACTAGCCCATATGGGACGGTCTCAAAAAATTATTAGGTTGGGTCTTATAATTAGTGCCCATATTTTTTAGGACATTTATAATTCAGTCTAAAAAAAACCCGCTACATATTAGGGCTAACTCATTAGGACCACATAGTTATAAGCATTTTAAAAAAATATTTTAATATTTATATTATCTTACTCAAAAATTACTCAATGTGTAACGCCCTGTATAATATATATCTAGAATAATATCATACAAGTGTTTTTATTTGGTGCTGACACCATCACAAGCGCCTATTGGCATAATTCACATATTTGACCATTACTAAAACATAAACAAAACCTATGGTACAAGACATGAAAATTAACCAAAACAATAAAATCTAAGATCAATGTACAATATCCTTCATTGTACAAGAAAATAATACACAGCTGAATAAAACTCAAATTAAGCTTCTCTTGAAACATCCAAGCATAGCTCCACTTGAAAATTATACCTGCAAACAATACCTGAAAAACAACAACAATATCGGGGTGAGATAATAATCTTAGTGAGTTCCCCTATCTTATGGGTTCCCTCGGCTCTACTGGGTACATGCAATCAAACGGATCCACCGTGGATCCAGGGTTTTCTCACGATCCGGTACAAGATACACAACAATGGGTAATATCTTCATTAGTAGTCCCTTAACTCACCAATGAAATAACAACAAGTACACAAACAACATAAACAGATCAAGCAACCAAGTATGCAGACCCGTACCCACGTACGAGGAATCCAGAAGTAGTATCTGCCTGCCTACCTAGGCCACACATCACACCCTCAGTGAGTAACCAAGTGCCTAGCGTCAAGAGACTTGCACAAGCACACAACATGATGAGCCAGATGAGTCTAAAGTGATACACGCCTAAGTGGCCGCGGAAACCCATTCGTCAATCATCAATGCACATGTGTGTAACGCCAAGTGCAAAGACGCCTACATGACTGCACAAGCCCACCGGGAGAAAGTCTAATGGTATTGCCTACATGACACCACTAGAGGTGAATAATAGAGTGATATTTCCTTCATGACATCACAACCCCACCATACCGATCACGCCGATGTGTAATGTCGAGTGGGTATACGCCCTGTAAGACCCCTACAAGCACATCGCAACGGTAGCTCAGGTGCGCACAATATACCAAGCACGCTGATGAGTAACGTCGAGTGGGTATACGCCCTGTAAGACCCCCACAAGCACATCACAACGGTATTACTCGGATCAAGTCCGGTATCCCTCGGACCAAGTCTGGAACTCAGGTGATTTACCACCTAGTAGCTTAGGCCTACTCCGATTCAAGCATACATCACAACCACATCACATCCGAAGGTTCAACCAGAACGAACGGGAACAAGCAAGGAAATGATCACATCATAGCATTTATCAACATAATGCATTATATTCAACACATATACAAGGGAGACATAATAAGTGATCACATCAAGCCATTAGTCAAGCCACAATTAATATATAAGCATAACATGTTAAACATAATCAATATAGTAATTCACATGCATATAAAGGTATACAACTCACTACTACCCTCTATCAAACATCCTTGATTAGTTCATGGTCTCTCACATCATTTAATACCTCATTGGATCATCTTCCCGATGGCTCGACACTCGTCCCAAACGGATTCCCAATCCTTAAGTTTTGGTGGAAAATAAGAAATACATTTTCCACACTCTTTACATTTCTAATTCTATTCTATCAATCTATGGTATAAATCTATGTTTCTACTTCACTATCATATAAAGCATTTAAGTAGCTTCCCAACGCTTCGAACGGGGACCAAAAAGGAATTACGGTTCAAAAGATACGCCCTTTTTAATTTCTGAATTTTCACACAATAGTGGTAACCGATTACTCAAAAATGGGTAACCGGTTACAGGGTCGAAAACAACCCAGAAACGTGATTTTTCCAAAGGTAATCGGTTACACTCAGTAGGGTAACCGGTTACTACTGTAACAGAGTCCAAATATCACATTTTTCTTCACCAAAAACACTTCCAATCCATACCCCATCAACCCCAAACATGTAACAACGATTAAGACATGTATTATCATCATAAGAACACATTTAGACATGTTATTTCACACAAAACCGTAAACCTTCAAACATGAATTTTCCCCCAAACTTCCTACCCCAGTTCTATCTAATGGAACTCACCTAGTAGAAGAAGATTGATGAAGGAGATGATGATGAATCCAAGCTTCTCTTTCCCTTCCAAGAGCTTCTCTTCTTTCTCTCTTTTTCCTCTTTCTCTTTTCTTCACGTTTTTTCTATTTTCTTCTTTCACCAACTTCTCTTCTTTTCTTCTCATACAAATATATATATATATATATATATATAACTTATTATATAATATAAATCCAATAGGGTAAAATATCTCCAATTGATATTTTGTTTTTTAACACCAATTGATCAATTATTAGAGTTGCCATAAAATCCCCTCTTGAACTAATAAATATTGATCTGCCCCTTTATTAAATAATTGATCTCTTCAGAGTTATTTAGTTGCTCTATTGATCCCAATTGACAATACTTAGAGAATTTAGGAGATTCCATTATTCCAATTAATCAAAGGTAGAGTACATAGATACTCATCTGATCTCATCTGATATTTAATTGAGCGTCTAGATAAAATGGGGTATTACACTCTCCCCCCCTTAAATTGAAACTCGCCCCCGAATTTCCTCTATTCAACAATAACCACAACTTGTAAATCCACACTTAACTTTATTTCCATTAAAACTTCTGACGTACTCAAATTCTAACTTGGCTTCACAGACCAAAAATCATTGTTTTCAAATATTATCAAACTTCGCGTCCTTATTCATACTCTTGTTCCAATATTGGGTTAACTTCTAACTTTGCTTTTCCTCAATTCATCTGTTGTTCCATACTAAAATACTTGGCCGCATCCCACCTGCGGAAGGAATATACCATTCTATACTCTTCCACTAAGTCACAAAACAAAACTGTAACACCTCATCCTGGTTTAGGATAACAAACACTCAGCAAATCTTCGCGAGATAATTTACCGATTCTTTGACTACAAACGAATTTATGATCCATCAATCGATATCCTTAAAGTTTCCACTGGATCTGATACTATACATTGTACCCATTTACACTTGATGCTTCATCTCTTCCATATCACACCAAAAGATAACACACTTAGAACGAGATCTTCTTACTTCCATTCTTACAAGCAATTACTTCTCTGATTCTTATTATTCTGACCGAACCCTTTTATCTGTCACCCTCCACTACGCAACTTTGATCCTAATAGTGGAACACTTCGAATTCCTCGGCATTACAAGGTAGCTAACAGTCTGCAGAGAAACACTCTTATCCACTGGGGTTCCCACTAACCAATGGTACAGAAAGTTACTGATGTCCAATGGTAGAACAATTTTCTTGTTAACACACAATATTCTAACATCGGTCCAACACTCTCCATGCGATATAGGTGCAGGAGTTATACTGCTACAACCATAACATATACGACTCCAAATCCATTCTAAACTCGAAACAATTCATCCAAAAATAGCTTAACAACCTCTGGTTCTGATTACCACATTCCATATCAATTCTTTTTACGGGGTTCTGACTCACTCAATGTTTCTGTTGACACAAGGTCTCAACCAATAACATTGTAACACCATCATGGAACTTCAAACATTCGCGAGTCACCATTACAAACACTTAAACCATCCAAAGCGCAATCCTTGAGGTTCCATACTACTCACCAATCCGCATACAAGACTTCACACACACACACACACACACACACACACACACCTTCGAAGATCACCCTACATTTCTTATTTGAATCCACCTCTCTCAATCTTCTTGTTTCATATACGATCCAAGTTACATGCTTAACTTCGGAACGCCCAATTCTCACTCTTATTTGGAAGGATAATTCCAAATTTCCTTCTTCTGGTTCAGGTACAACTGCACACATCAAATACCACTCTTACGGAGTCTATATCTGATGCCATGAACTCACGAAAAATAACAAACACTAAACTCTGACCAACCGCTCATGCCTTACTAACACCATAATTAAAATACCAAAATATTCCTTGCGAGATCAATACTTTGTGAGTATCCTCTAACTTCGTCCTTAAGGCCCTCAACAACATTGATAACAATACAAATAAAACTTTCCCACATTTAACACGGTTCGCAATATCACTTCCCCAAAAGTCAAACTCCCTTGTCGTCTAATCACATGGTCAACTATGCAACACCCTTCCAGAAGTTCCGAATTCAAAACACAAATCTATCTTTCATTAACTTACAATCCCGTTCTCTATTCACACAATACTCTCCAATCGGAGTAACATAAGGTAGCAAAACACATATGCTGATTTCCAAGGGATTTCACAATTTTCACATGTTAATCGATTAACCGTCTGAGGTTAATCGGTTAACTCCTCAAAATTCAGTGCAAAACACCGTCTTTGCACGTGTTAATCAGTTAACCACATTGTGTTAATCGATTAACACTACTGCAGAAGCTGAAAACCCAGTCTCTTTTAACACCAAAGCCATCCCAACTCAAAACCATCAGTCTGGCTTGCTCTAACTCGCATGATCATTCTCAACTCACGGCTTCTTAACTTGTATAACATTCGCCAACCATTACATGGTACCACAAAAGTGATGAACATGTCGTGTCAATCATACAACCTTTTTTCTCTCACTTGAACTCCTTGGTGAGAATTAATACAACAACGTTATTAGTCCAACAAAAGGTAGATTCTGAATACTCCGATTATTCATAATTACAAAAGTTTCCCCACACTTGAAAATCGAGGCAGTGCATCCTCTTGAAGAACCTTGCCATCCCTACTTGCACATTAACCTAGATTTTTGTACCCTTCACTATCCATTGCATACCACACTTACACCAAAGTCATTTAATGAAAGACTCGCAACCGACAATTCTCATCAATAATTTACACGACCCTCCGGTATAAACTGTAACATGATTTACACTTAGTCCGTAATAAGTCTTGGCTTGCTTCTCGTTGTGTTACCGCAATCTCACTTCTTAAAATACAATACTCACTGCTCAACAAAATACGCCACTTCACACTGTCATACCCCAAATTTGTCCTACCTGTATACCTTTCATCTGTGCATCCACCCACTGACAATTATTCAAAAAAAATCCAAAAAAATATGTTGTCTTCAACTTCATCCCTCTTTTATTTTTTTATCCCTTTATATATTTAACCATTTTAGTCCTTTATCCAGTTAAATAACCATTTCCATTTTCATGTAAATTTCCCATATTTATTTCATATCCAAAACTAATTCTCAAAAAATCAATTCATAATCTATTTTCCATCCGATTCTCCACTTCAAAACTCAATTCAAATAAAAAGTCCATTGTCTATCCACTTTATTAATTTCAAAAATATCCATTCACTAACTAGTATCCCATTTTATATCCATTTTTTATCCAATTTCAAATTCACTTTTATCCATGAACCATCTTTCTATTTTTTCTTCCATATTATCTAAAAAAAAGTTCAAGGCCCACCGTCACATTTTTATCCTTTATCCTGTACAAAAAAAAACCAAAATCAAGAATAAACCATTTCACATGATTCACCACCAACCATTTTCCACCAACCTTCATACACACCCTGTTATGCTGCCCCAATGGTTTCTCACACAACATCATTTTCTTGCAAATACATAATCAAAGCCCATTAAGTTTCTTACAAAAATTGCCAAAAAAATAGAAAAAAGCTCATGAGGACAAAATACGACCCACACAAATTTCCTGCCACAGACCACACACGTTACACAATTTGAACCACACCAAACTTTTGCCAAACAAGATACTTCACCTTGAAACAAACTCATGGATACCTCACCGTACCAGCCAGCTGCAACACAAATGCTACAAGCCAAAACATGAGCATCTGCTACAACAACAATGACATCCTGCATCAACCTGCTACCTCAGTCTTGCAAATGAAAACAACACCTCCCTGCTTCAACCAACAACATCTGCAAATCTGCCAAGAAAATGATATATCATCACAATAGGACAAAACGAATTGTACCAGAAACTTATTGGAGAAGTTTGTGATTCAATTTAAATAAGGAGATAATAGAGAGAACAGAGGGGAGAGGGAATAAAAAAAACACTTGTATGCTTAAACCAAGCTTCACGGCCCCCTTCCATTCTTGATCTTCTAGACCCAGCTTTCTTCTCCAACACCACAGTACCTCACTCGCTCTCTCTCTTCCGTTCCATCTTTAATCTCCTTATCCATGTAAACATAACACACATAACTTCTTCCCATCTTATTTCCAACTTCAAAACAACATAACCCTTGTTCCTCTTCTTCACTCTAGCCACATCCAACAAATTTTCAACATACAAAACTCATGACATATGCTTTTTTCCCACACGTATCATCACCAAAATAACACATCGCCACCCCCTGTTTCCTTGACCATCACTAAATAACACATCGCCACCCCCTGTTGCCTTGACCATCTTCATCATAACCACTCTGCCACCAACAAGCTTCCATCACCATAACCGCTCGCTTCTGCGAAGGAGATGAGAGCCACCGACAAAAAAGCCGAAGACGAGTTAGCGTGCGATCAAAAGTAAGAAAGAAACGAGAAGCAGAGGCAGAACAAGGTACGAGATCCGCCATCGGAAGAAACAAAAGGTGAAGCAAAGAAGCCTAATAGAAAGAGAGAGAAGATAACTTGAAAACGGAGATCAGAAATCAAAGTAAACTCACCAACAAGAACAACACGAACTCGAAGCAGCAAATCCAAAGAAAGAAATCCAGCGAGGAAGACGAAAGCGAGTTGGATAGTTTTGAAAAACTCTGATGTTTGAACAATTTGAGAAGAAGGTATCTCTCTTTGCTGAATCGTTTTGTTTATCACTAACACTTGGAGTTTTCCCTTTTTGATCATGTTGTTGCTATATCCCCTTTGAGAAGTAGTTGTTTTTGCCACTTTGAAGTAGCTTTTTGCAAACCCGACCTGCGAAGCGCCCCATGGGGCTGCAGGCTCATGATTTGGGCTTCAGGCCCGTTTCCCTCCATCCTTTTTTTATTTATTATTTTGTTCTTTTTGGAATAGTTTTAATTTTAGGATAAGTTTTTTATTTTAGATTTAATATTTCAATTTTTTAGTTAGTATTTTAAACTTTAGATTAAGTATTTTAAAGTTTAGACATAGTATTTAGATTTTAAGATTAGTTTTTAGGTTTATCAATTTTCTATGATTAGAGATTTTTATTTAAACCATTATTTTTTTAATAAAAAAATAACCAAAAAATGATGAATATCAAAAAGACAAAATATTTTATTTCTGGAATTTAATTAGGTTGATATCAAGTTTATTTATTTATTTATGTCTTGATTTACTTCTCATTTCTTACCTTGATTTTCGTTTCGATTTGTATTTCGGCTATTTTGGGCCAATGATAAGATAAAACTCTTGATTTGTTGATTTTCTCTAATAGATCCAAATCTTGATTTATATGAGGCCTACCCTTTTTTATTTCGATTTTCATTTATATTCATTTGTATTCACCATTCATTTATTCTTATTTCAATTTATTTATCACTTTATTTAGATTTTATTTCATTTTTAGCATTTTATTCATTTTGGTCAATGAAAACCAAAATATCAAGATTTATCAATTTTTGATTTTAAATATTGATAAAGGTGAGACCTTTATTATTTTTATTGTCATTTTCAATTTTTATTTCATTTTATTCATTATTTTTTATTCATTTTGGTCAATGAAAACCAAATATCAATGATTTATCGATTTTTGATTTTAAATCTTGATAAAGGTGAGACCTTTTATTCTTTTATTGTCATTTTCGATTTGATTTCATTTCCATTATTTTTCCATTATTTTATCAATTTTGTGTCAATGAAAGTCAAAAATCCGATTATCGATTTATCGATTAAATCGAGATTAAGACGAGACCAACTTTCATTTTTATGTCGATATTATACCTTGTCAATTCTATGTCGATTATATCGTTGTACATATTGTATCATATTCATATTCATTTCATTCGCTCACCCTTAATCGAAAACAATTAACAACTATCGCAACCATAAAAAACGAACATGAACGGACTGTGGTTATGATCATTTGCTCGACGCGCATTCAAGGCTTAGTTTAGGACACTTTGCACACACACGGCTTCCTCTTGGGCTACCTTACAATGAGACCATTTATTTCTGTCAACACTTGTAATTTACATGTACCCCTCTCCCATTCCATGTACGCATTTTATTATTGCTTTGATTGTGGTTTGTTTACTAGGAGCACCTCTAGGGACTAGCATAGATAACCCATTTTCAGACTAATTCTCGATTCGTCGTCGAGCTATCTTCAAACAAGCCTCTTTTGAACCAAACCCTCGATTCGTCGTCGAGCCCATTTTCAAATTAGCCTCTAATCAACTCTTTTCCAAACCAAACTCATTTCATACAATAAACCCTTGATCCAACGTCAAGCAGATTTTCATAATCAAACTTCAAAAACAACTAACAACTATCGCAACTCTTTTAAGGTGAAAAATGGGGGTTCAAGTCTTTGATCTCCCTTCGATTGTTTGGGTGCGAGTTCTCTTACTAGTGTGTGAGCAATTGACGCCTCTTCTTTTAACAAATCAAACCCTTTTCAAAATAACCAAGCGCATGCAATAAACCCTTGATCCCACGTCAAGCAGATTTTTCATAATCAAATCTCAAAACGACTAAAAACTATCGAAACTCTTTCCAGGTGAAAAATGGGGGTTCAAGTCTTTGATCTTCCTTCGATTGTTTAGGTGCGAGTTCTCTTACTCGTGTGTAAGCAATTGGCGCCTCTCTTTAAAATCAACCAACCCCCTTGTTTCGTGGGCGTACCTCAAACTACGACTGCTCTGATTCTTTATTCTCGTCCGAATAAAGATACGTAGGCACAAGATTGCGATAATCTTGGCGAGCTACCTTTTTCTTTTTCCCCCGTTTGCGTCCACACTTCCATCTTTTTCTGACAAACCCCATAGTCGAACTACGATTGCTCTGATTTCTCATTCTCGTCCGAATGAGCATACGTAGGCCCGAGATCGCGATGATCTTGCCGAGCACCCTATCCTAAAACCACCCATTTCCACTTAGTATCTTTTACTTTTATCTTTACCTTTCCGCATTTATTTTAGAGAAGAAAATAGATAAACTTAGCTAACGAGTATCGCGATTCGAATCAAGAGGTTCCCGTTGAATACAGCGGACGTGAGGGGGTGCGCCTACCTTCCCCTCACGTAACCGACTCCCGAACCCAGAATGTGGTTGCGACGACCATGTTCTTACCCCTCCTTAAAGGTTTTCTCGATATTTTCCTTTCCCTCTTTTTGGGATAAATAAAGTTCGGTGGCGACTCTGTCGAACCATTTTCCGCGCCTTTCGCGCGAGGGTCGTGTCTTCGATGAATTTTCGAGATGCGATAGCTGGTGACTCTGCTGGGGACCATTTGCTCCATGCAAGAGAGAGTCGAGCTTATCTTGATTCGAATTGCGAGTTCGTTAGTTTTGTTTGTTTATTTTCTTCCTATTTGCTTACTTACTTGCTTTCCTATTTCCTTATCTGTGTTACCTTCTGTGGCACTGTTGGGTTGTTCTGACATTGGGAATTTTGTGAGATGGCTCTACACCCGAGTCTGAGTATAACCCTAGGATTAGGATGGTGGTTGTGTAGTGTAGGCTTGCGTGGTCTCTTCCGCGTGAGTTGAAGCGAAAACCACCGCTTGGAGTAGGTTCCCTTGGAGATATTATTGTTGTGGTGAATCTTTGCCACTGCGGTAATATCTTCGAGGTGGGTCATTGATCCCAAGGACAATTAACCCAATTTACCTATGGTGGTTGGTAGTGTTAATTCTATGTGAGTTAATGCGAACGCCCTAATCAGATGAGATCCCTCGAACGTATTACTTCCTGACAGTAATATTTTCAACCTAGATCTAGGATTCTGAGAACCCTATTTAGAACCCGTGTGTCGATGGTTGTGTAGTGGGCCCCTCCGAGGAATCTTTCTCGTGGGGAAGAAACGAAGACCTCACCTAGACGAGATTATTTCGAGGATATTATAGTCGGATGTTTCTTCGTCTTGGTTATAATGTTTTTGAAATATATCGATAACTCTAGGCACCTACCTATTTTAGAAACCTACCCTTGGGCTTTCTTGATCCTAGTTGTGGTTCTTGACCCGTCATCTCCGGCCAACCTCAGAACTGTTTGAAGCTGTTTGATCCTGCGATCCTGGATCTTGCATCTTGCATTGCATCTCATGTCATTGCATTGCATTGCATCTGTTACGCATCTTGCATTACATTTTTAACCTCAGAATCTCACTTCAACTTCTTTCCTTCTCCGGTAAATCAAGTCGTTTCCTCGACACCAGTATGCAGCTCAAGCCAAAAGCAGATGAATGATCAATCATATTCAACAAGAACATGCCGCCACATATTAGGCCATCAATCATTGAAGGGGTTGCCAAAGACAAGCAGAATAGTCTCCACCTCTAATCAAGCCAATTCAAGCACCAATCAAGTCAAGACGGGAAGTTCAGTTCCCCGAAGAAGGCAGTCATCATGCCATCCCATCATTTCGCATCTTTGTATTTTGTCTTTGTTTGTCTATGTACCGTTTGCTTCAAACATTGTTATTTGTATTTGGTTTTCTTAATGTAGTGATTATGCATGTTTTGAATCAGTTATGTCGTATTCACTAATTTCTTCCATTTTCACTAATCACCGACACATTTATCCACTTCACTCTTTATATCAAACTGTTGTTAGCAATGATTGGAGGGAGGATGATGAAAACGAAAATACCCATAATTGCAAACTGTATGCTTTCGGACAGAATCTCATCAATGATGTACAGGCATTGTTTCAATCCCCAAACACTGGAGAGACAAGGAGTTAATCCCTAATAAACCACTTCGAGCCTAGAAGTAGCAGTTTCCTTCGGATAATCAAACCCTTAGACTCAACCTGGGGCAGGGTAGTGTTCAGTTAACCCAGTTACGCACTCAAACCACAAAGCAAAATACAAAAGACATAACGGTTGTTCATTAATACCCATGACTTGGCAGTCACAATCATCCAACAAAAACCAAAAAAACAAAAAAAAAATCAAAAGCCTGCTAAGTCAAACACCTCAAAGGACACTTAGGCAAAAATCAAGGCAATCCCGATGGACTCGACAAGCAAAATCAATCCATGCAAAAGATAGGGATTAAAAACAAAATCAAAAGAGGCCCTCGAATCCTCAACAAAAACAAAATAAAGTCCAGCGATCACCAAATCAAAATCAAAGGGTCACTGACATCCATCAAAAACAAAATAAGGTGACTGCCATGTCGAGCATACCTTGAATTATCACGCTTACACTGTCAACCTTTTTTGGAGAGACAAACATGTGCAGAATTAACTGAACGTAGGACTGGAGATCATTACGAAGAAGGGGTGGGTACAAACCAAGTTTTGAGCCTTATATCCTTTGTTTCATAACCGTGAACCAGACCACATTACAACCCTCGAAAGACCTAATTGAGGCGAGGTTTATTCTGAAAGCATACTATTGCAAGGTTGCATAAACTGACTCCCCATATTTGCTAATCTTCAGCATTAGTGTCATTCTCCTTGCTATATCTTTTGCACCATTAAAATCAGCACACGTTTGGGCTAACGGTCCGTTCGTCTCACTATCACGACACTCCAATAAATGACTCTTTTTCAAAACTTGTATGAGCTTTGTATTAAGATTACCATTTGTGAATGAGCAATTTTAACTGCAAATCAGTGATAGACATTCAGGACGATTCCAACAAGGGGCAATCAAAGAGAAACTTGAACTTTCAGCAGTGTCGACCCGAAGCAAGACTCCCTCAAAACCCACAAGCTGGGGCAAATTCTTCAACACCTTAATCAGGGGCAAGTCATCTCAAAGCACATCAAAGCTCAACTTCCAAATATCAGACTACTTCAGAATTGGTTAATCAAGGGCAGACCATTACCATGTTCAGGCTGGGGCAAAACCCAGTGCAGCAAGCAACCCTGACCATCAAGCAAAGTTGTGGTTCTCTCAGAAATGAACTCAAGATTCATTATCAAGTGATCAAACTTGATGCTTCAAGAGCATTTTCGTCTGCTTCAATTTTGGCGTCTTCAATAAACTGAGTGTCGAGGAAATCAAATCCCTCCCACCGCCCAAAAGTCCAATCCGCATTGGCAGCTACCCAAAAGTCCACCATGCTGGCACCCTCTCCAAACATATCCAATCACCCGTCTGCATCATACACATCATATGCATCGCATTCGTCATCATGAACATCATTTGCATCATATGCATACCCAAAAAACCAAATCATACTTCCCCATCACTTGCATCTCCGCGCGTCAGCATTTGCATTGCACACCATTACAAAATCAAGCATTCGTACATGTGCATGTCAAGATCCAAGATCAATCTCAAGATTGCAAGAAGATCTTCAGCCCAGCCAGGGGCATCTTCATCAATCTGTGGGCGTTCCTCACAAAGTTTTATTTCAAGACCAAGACGATCTTCAACCCAAACAGGGGCATCTTCTGCAAATCCTTGGGCGTTCCTCACGAAGTTGTATCAACCTTTTGTTGATCAAGTTGAAGCAATCTCCAGCCCAGTCAGGGGCATCTTCTTCAAGTTCATAGGCCTCCCCCATGAAGTCTTCAACCTTTTTATTGATATAGTTGTGATCTCCAAGCAAGTCAGTGGGCGTTCCTCATTGAGTTGTATTCCTCAATATTTTGTTGCTTAGGTCGTCACCCTCATCCCAACCAATAAACCTTCCTCCGAGTCAGTGGGCGCTCCTCATTGAATCTTTTCTTCAAGTCGAACTATGACTGCCCTGATTCTTTATTCTCGTCTGAGTAAAGATACGTAGGCACAAGATTGTGTAGATCTTGGCGGGTTACCTTCTCCATTTTTTCACTGTCAGTAGGTGTTCTTCATTGAATTCTTTACTTCAACCTTTTGTTGATGTCTCCAAATAAATCTCACTCATCATATCCCCAGCAAACTTGACCTTTTGTCAATTGCCTTACTATCATCCTTTTGGTGATAGCCGAAACCATGTCATTTCAATTTAACCTTCATCCTTTTAATGTTGGTCCTCACAAATAAGAAGTTCCTATCATCCTTTTGGTGGTAGTAGCTTGTTTTAATCCGTCATCCTTTCGGTGTCGCCGATCCATAAACCCTTGGTCTGTGTGTCATCCTTTTGGTGAGTGATAGCATTTATGTGTGTGCCCTATTATCCTTTTGGTAATAGCAGGCTGTGTTGTGTGCCCTCTTATCCTTTTGGTAGTAGCAGGTTGTGTGTGTGTTCCCTACTATCCTTTTGGTAGTAGCCGGCTGTGTGTGTGCCCTATTATCCTTTTGGTAATAGCAGGCTGTGTTGTGTGCCCTATTATCTCGTCGGTAATAGCAGGCTGTGTTGTGTGCCCTATTATCTTGTCGGTAATAGCAGGCTGTGTTGTGTGTCCTATTATCTCGTCGGTAATAGCAGGCTTTGACCTCATTTCCATCCTTTTGGTGGAAGGGTCTGTGTGTGTGTGCCCTATTATCTCGTCGGTAATAGCAGGCTTTGACCTCATTTCCATCCTTTTGGTGGAAGGGTCTGTGTGTGTGTGTGCCCTATTATCCTCTTGGTAATAGCAGGATGTGTTGTGTGCCCTATTATCTCGTCGGTAATAGCAGGTTGAGTTGTGTGCCCTATTATCTCGTCGGTAATAGCAGGCTGTGTTGTGTGCCCTATTATCTCGTCGGTAATAGCAGGCTTTGACCTCATTTCCATCCTTTTGGTGGAAGGGTATGTGTGTGTGTGTGTGTGCCCTATTATCTCGTCGGTAATAGCAGTCTTTGACCTCATTTCCATCCTTTTGGTGGAAGGTTCTTTGTGTGTGTGTGTTCACTATCATCCTTTTGGTGATAGGTCTGTCATCCTTTTGGTGTCAGATTTCTTGTATTTCAACTTCCCAATCCTTTTTCTTTCTTTCGGACAAATTTGTGGTCTTCTTTATATCTAATTGACTTATACCTCGATAGAACAAACACCGCAGTAGTTCATCTAACTCAGTTTAAGCCATTTAGATAGGGGCATCTGTCATACCCCAAATTTGTCCTACCAATATATATTTCATCTGTCCATCCACCTACTGACAATTATTCAGAAAAAATCCAAAAAAATATGTTATCTTCAACTTCATCCCTCTTTTATTTTTTTATCCCTTTATATATTTAACCATTTTAGTCCTTTATCCAGTTAAATAACCATTTCCATTTTCATGTAAATTTCCCATATTTATTTCATATCCAAAACTAATTCTCAAAAAATCCATTCATAATCTATTTTCCATCCGATTCTCCACTTCAAAATTCAATTCAAATAAAAAGTCCATTGTCTATCCACTTTATTAATTTCCAAAATATCCATTCACTAACTAGTATCCCATTTTATATCCATTTTTTTATCCAATTTCAAATTCACTTTTATCCATGAACCATCTTTCTATTTTTTCTTCCATATTATCTAAAAAAAAGTTCAAGGCCCACCGTCACATTTTTATCCTTTATCCTGTACAAAAAAAAACCAAAATCAAGAATAAACCATTTCACATGATTCACCACCAACCATTTTCCACCAACCTTCATACACACCCTGTTGCGCTGCCCCTATGGTTTCTCACACAACATCATTTTCTTGCAAATACATAATCAAAGCCCATTAAGTTTCTTACAAAAATTGCCAAAAAAATAGAAAAAAGCTCATGAGGACAAAATACGACCCACACAAATTTCCTGCCACAGACCACACACGTTACACAATTTGAACCACACCAAAATTTTGCCAAACAAGATGCTTTACCTTGAAACAAACTCATGGATAACTCACCGTACCAGCCAGCTACAACACAAATGCTACAAGCCAAAACATGAGCATCTGCTACAACAACAATGAAATCCTGCATCAACCTGCTACCTCAGTCCTGCAAATGAAAACAGCACCTCCCTGCTCCAACCAACAACATCTGCAAATCTGCCAAGAAAATGATATATCATCACAATAGGACAAAACGAATTGCACCAGAAACTTATTGGAGAAGTTTGTGATTCAATTTAAAAAAGGAGATAATAGAGAGAACAGAAGGGAGGGGGAATGAAAAAAAACACTTGTATGCTTAAACCAAGCTTCACGGCCCCCTTCCATTCTTGATCTTCTAGACCCAGCTTTCTTCTCCAACACCACAGTACCTCACTCGCTCTCTCTCTCTCTCTTCCGTTCCATCTTTAATCTCCTTATCCATGTAAACATAACACACATAACTTCTTCCCATCTTCTTTCCAACTTCAAAACAACATAACCCTTGTTCCTCTTCTTCACTCTAGCCACATCCAACAAATTTTCAACATACAAAACTCATGACATATGCTTTTCTCCCACACGTATCATCACCAAAATAACACATCGCCACCCCCTGTTGCCTTGACCATCACCAAATAACACATCGCCACCCCCTGTTGCCTTGACCATCTTCATCATAACCACTCTACCACCAACAAGCTTCCATCACCATAACCGCTCACTTCTGCGAAGGAGATGAGAGCCACCGGCGAAAAAGCCGAAGACGAGTTAGCGTGCGATCGAAAGTAAGAAGAAACGAGAAGCAGGGGCAGAACAAGGTACGAGATCCGCCATCGGAAGAAACAAAAAGGTGAAGCAAAGAAGCCGAATAGAGAGAGAGAGAGAGAAGAGAACTTGAAAACGGAGATCAGAAATCAAAGTAAACTCACCAACAAGAACAACACGAACTCGAAGCAGCAAATCCAAAGAAAGAAATCCAGCGAGGAAGACAGAAGCGAGTTGGATAGTTTTGAAAAACTCTGATGTTTGAACAATTTGAGAAGAATGTATCTCTCTTTGCTGAATCGTTTTGTTTATCACTAACACTTGGAGTTTTCCCTTTTTGATCATGTTGCTGATATATCCCCCTTGAGAAGTAGTTGCTTTTGCCACTTTGAAGTAGGTTTTTGCCAACCCGATCCGCGAAGCGCCCCATGGGGCTGCAGGCTCATGATTTGGGCTTCAGGCCCGTTTCCCTCCATCCTTTTTTTATTTTTATTATTTTGTTCTTTTTGGAATAGTTTTAATTTTAGGATAAGTTTTTTATTTTAGATTTAATATTTCAATTTTTTAGTTAGTATTTTAAACTTTAGATTAAGTATTTTAAAGTTTAGACATAGTATTTAGATTTTAAGTCAAATTTTAAGATTAGTTTTTAGGTTTATCAATTTTCTATGATTAGAGATTTTTATTTAAACCTTTATTTTTTTAATAAAAAATAACCAAAAAATGATGAATATCAAAAAGACAAAATATTTTATTTCTGGAATTTAATTAGGTTGATATCAAGTTTATTTATTTATTTATGTCTTGATTTACTTCTCATTTCTTACCTTGATTTTCGTTTCGATTTGTATTTCGGCTATTTTGGGCCAATGATAAGATAAAACTCTAGATTTGTTGATTTTCTCTAATAGATCCAAATCTTGATTTATATGAGGCCTACCCTTTTTTATTTCGATTTTCATTTATATTCATTTGTATTCACCATTCATTTATTCTTATTTCAATTTATTTATCACTTTATTTAGATTTTATTTCATTTTTAGCATTTTTATTCATTTTGGTAAATGAAAACCAAAATATCAAGATTTATCAATTTTTTATTTTAAATCTTGATAAAGGTGAGACCTTTATTATTTTTATTGTCATTTTCAATTTTTATTTCATTTTATTCATTATTTTTTATTCATTTTGGTCAATGAAAACCAAATATCAATGATTTATCAATTTTTTATTTTAAATCTTGATAAAGGTGAGACCTTTTATTCTTTTATTGTCATTTTCGATTTGATTTCATTTCCATTATTTTATCAATTTTGGGTCAATGAAAGTCAAAAATCCGATTATCGATTTATCGATTAAATCGAGATTAAGACGAGACCAACTTTCATTTTTATGTCGATATTATACCTTGTCAATTCTATGTCGATTATATCGTTGTACATATTGTATCATATTCATATTCATTTCATTCGCTCACCCTTAATCGAAAACAATTAACAACTATCGCAACCATAAAAAACGAACATGAACGGACTGTGGTTATGATCATTTGCTCGACGCGCATTCAAGGTTTAGTTTAGGACACTTTGCACACACACGGCTTCCTCTTGGGCAACCTTACAATGAGACCATTTATTTCTGTCAACACTTGAAATTTACATGTACCCCTCTCCCATTCCATGTACGCATTTTATTATTGCTTTGATTGTGGTTTGTTTACTAGGAGCACCCCTAAGGACTAGCATAGACAACCCATTTTCAGACTAATTCTCGATTCGTCGTCGAGCCATCTTCAAACAAGCCTCTTTTCAACCAAACCCTCGATTCGTCGTCGAGCCCATTTTTAAATCAGCCTTTAATCAACTCTTTTCCAAACCAAACTCATTTCATACAATAAACCCTTGATCCAACGTCAAGCAGATTTTCATAATCAAACTTTAAAAACAACTAACAACTATCGCAACTCTTTTAAGGTGAAAAATGGGGGTTCAAGTCTTTGATCTCCCTTCGATTGTTTGGGTGCGAGTTCTCTTACTCGTGTGTGAGCAATTGACGCCTCTTCTTTTAACAAATCAAACCCTTTTCAAAATAACCAAGCGCATGCAATAAACCCTTGATCCCACGTCAAGCGGATTTTTCATAATCAAATCTCAAAACGACTAAAAACTATCGAAACTCTTTCCAGGTGAAAAATGGGGGTTCAAGTCTTTGATCTTCCTTCGATTGTTTAGGTGCGAGTTCTCTTACTCGTGTGTAAGCAATTGGCGCCTCTCTTTAAAATCAACCAACTCCCTTGTTTCGTGGGCGTACCACAAACTACGACTGCTCTGATTCTTTATTCTCGTCCGAATAAAGATACGTAGGCACAAGATTGTGATAATCTTGGCGAGCTACCTTTTTCTTTTTCCCCCGTTTGCATCCACACTTCCATCTTTTTCCGACAAACCCCGTAGTCGAACTACGATTGCTCTGATTTCTCATTCTCGTCCAAATGAGCATACGTAGGCCCGAGATCGCGATGATCTTGCCGAGCACCCTATCCTAAAACCACCCATTTCCCCTTAGTATCTTTTCCTTTTATCTTTATCTTTCCGCATTTATTTTAGAGAAGAAAATAGATAAACTTAGCTAACGAATATCGCGATTCGAATCAAGAGGTTCCCGTTGAATACAACGGACATGAGGGGGTGCGCGTACCTTCCTCTCACGTAACCGACTCCCGAACCCAGAATGTGGTTGCGACGACTATGTTCTTACCCCTCCTTAAAGGTTTTCTCGATATTTTCCTTTCCCTCTTTTTGGGATAAATAAAGTTCGGTGGCGACTCTGTCGAACCGTTTTCCGTGCCTTTCGCACGAGGGTCGTGTCTTCGATGAATTTTTGAGGTCCATCACACACACACTTGTAACCACAATGTTACTACTACGCATCTCTTAATACCAAGGTGTAACTTCCCCTATTCCACATCATACTGTTAATATCGTTTCCCACACCGTGTTTACTTCTCTCTCATCACATACATAAAACCATCTTACTAGAGTTTCCTTGAATCCATGGTACTTACTTTGTTTCTCAACATAAACTTCTTCCGGTCCGTATCACTACACCTTCTGTTACTAAATAACGCTCGTTCTTTCTCCGACACAATACCTTATATTGTTCCGAACACATTCCTTGAGGTACTCTCGTCCATCCAAGATGCTATAGTGACCTTAGAAACTGAGACACTAACAACTATCTGACTTCCGAACCTTACGTCACACGTTCCACAAAACATATTTTCTTCCTCACTGAATGGAATTACTTGGAATTCTTGTCCAAACCAGTTGTCAATCTAGCCTTACTAGCATATCTGCATATTCCGCAATACCCTGACCAGTCATCCGGTAGAGATCCTTAATTTTCCTAACTTCATCAATTCTAAAGGATTACTTGAACAACACACTACTCTTCAATTCCATGTTACCAGAAGCATAACTTATACTAAGACCTCAACTGAGCTGACCAAAACTCCTCATTGCTAACTCTTGGCTTGAGCCTTCCCTCACAGCACAAGTTTGGACAACACTTCGTAGTCCTCGTGGTCGCTTAGCCATGATTCTACCTATCACATACATAGTATTAGGTTGATCAGGCCCAACACTACATAATATGATATTAAGAGTCATGCTGGCAAGACACACTTAAGAGGCAGGAATAGATTTACTTATGATGTTTCAAGGCTAGGTCGAGGATACGACCTGCTCTGATACCAACTGTAACGCCCTGTATAATATATATCTAGAATAATACCATACAAATGTTTTTATTTGGTACTGACACCATCACAAGTGCCTATTGGCATAATTCACATACTTGACCATTACTAAAACATAAACAGAACCTATGGTACAAGACATGGAAATTAACCAAAACAATAAAATCTAAGATCAAAGTACAATATCCTTCATTGTACAAGAAAATAATACACATCGGAATAAAACTCAAACTAAGCTTCTCTTGAAACATCCAAGCATAGTTCCACTTGAAAATTATACCTGCAAACAATACCTGAAAAACAACAACAATATTGGGGTGAGATAATAATCTCAGTGAGTTCCCCTATCTTATGGGTTCCCTCGGCTCTACTGGGTACATGCAATCAAATGGATCCACCGTGGATCCGGGGTTTTCTCACGGTCCGGTAAAAGATACACAACAATGGGTAATATCTTCATTAGTAGTCCCTTGACTCACCAATGAAATAACAACAAGTACACAAACAACATAAACAGATTAAGTAACCAAGTATGTAGACCCGTACCCACGTACGAGGAATCCAGAAGTAGTATCTGCCTGCCTACCTAGGCCACACATCACACCCTCGGTGAGTAACCAAGTGCCTAGCATCAAGAGACTTGCACAAGCAAACAACACGATGAGTCAGATGAGTCCAAAGTGATACACGCCTAAGTGGTCGCGGAAACCCATCCTTCAATCATCAATACGCATGTGTGTAACGCCGAGTGCAAAGACGCCTACATGACTGCACAAGCCCACCGGGAGAAAGCCTAGTGGTATTGCTTACATGACACCACTAGAGGTGAGTAACGGGGTGATATTGCCTTCATGGCATCACAACCCCACCATACCGATCACGCCTGTAATACCCCGAAAGTTATTTTGCTCTGGATAATATTAAGATGATCAACTGGGTTCCGGTGTACTCTGAGAATTTATTGGATAAGATAATTAGAGTAAACTGATGAGCTCAGAGCAGATCAAATTAATATTATCTGACTTTGAGGTTTTAACTTTTGGTGCTATAGAGACTTTTTGGATATTTAGTAGTGTTACTATCTAATTGAATTTCTCTATATCATTTCTTTTCCTCCTTGGTCAAACATAGTAACATTTGAGAGAGAGAAGTTAGAATGAAGGAAGAGAAAAAGGAAAGAAAGAGGAGAAACTTGGAAGAGAAGATCAAGAGCTTGGATCATCATCTCTTCTTCATTAAATCATCCCAACATCTTCATCATCATCTTGTATTGAGGTGGGTTCTAGTTAGAACTTTTGTCTTAGAAGTTTGGAATGTTAGAGTTAGGTTAGAAATATTGTTTTGAGAATGATAATATGAAATCGATGTTTCTAACAGTTAAAATGTTGAAATAGTCGGGTAATATAGTCGGGTTATGATTGGGGTTGATAGAAATATGAGTTGGAAGTGTTTTGGGTGGAGAATTGATAGTTTTGGCCCAGATGATCTGTTTTAACGCTGCTGAGAAAACCAGAGATTCGTGGGTTTGCTTAGCGAACCAAGGCTAAGGGGAAGCCGAATGCTCGCCTGGAGTTCGCTGTGTGAACTTTATGCCCTTTTCTTTCTGACTTGTTCACCAGGAGTTCGCAAGGCAAAGGTGAAAACGTATGTTCGCCTGGGGATTCGCGTAGCGAACATGACAGATTTTCCATTTTTGTTTCTTCCATAACTTTTGAACCGTGACTCCGATCGAGGCGTTCTTGGTACCGATGGAGAGCTATGTAAATACTCTACCTAATGGAAGTGAAAATATCCATTTTTTTGCCCTATTAAATAAATCGGAGGGAACCCGAGAATGGTGTAACTTTGTGATTATTTGTTATGTGTGATTCCTTTATATACTTGTATTATGTTTACCTATTCTATTATTGTTAAGCATGTTGAGAGTGTATGCATATTAAAATATGGAATAGGAAGGGTGAGGAAACTTTATCATGAAACTATATAGGAAACTAGTAATGAGCTAGGAAATTGTTGAATAACCTAATGACGATGCCCGTGCAGAAGATGCCGAGGCGTGCGTCTAATACAGAATGGTATAGAAAAGAAAATACACTAGTATGGATCATGTCTATTATGTTAGGTTTGAGAAAAGACAAAAGAGGTCTTAAGGCGAATGTGGCCTTGTGATTGTCGAGTACAATCGCGTTATGTTTATGATCACGTAATCGTAACTGTTTCCCATGAGATGCAGTTTCATGAGTCTCGAGCTCCTTTAAAACGTATGCATAATTACTTGGCAGGTTTGACTCCCAATGTTATAGTACGAATGGAGCCTACGGGTAAAGAGACTTGTGACAGTGTACGAACCGTGTGAAGTGACGAATTAAGGAGATAATGTGTCCCTTAGTTCAGAATCCATTTTGTATGCCAAGTAACTATAAGGATCCATAACTCGGGTCGACTTCTAGACGTAGAAGCGGACAGGAAAAGGGTATGCCTTGGTAAGGTTATCGATTAGTGATAAACTGTGAGTTAACAGACTCATGAACATGGATCCATATAGTGTGCGTGAGTACTCAAGGTCACTTTCATTCCCTTTTGACTTGGGTTAGGATAATAGAACCTTGTAAAGCCGAGAGAATCTAAGATATGGAACTCACTGAGATTTAATATATCACCCCATGTTGTTGATTATATTACAGGTGATTCAGGTTCCGCGAAGGGTAAGGACAAGGCTATTTGATTATCCTTACTCATCTTGGCTTTTGGGGATGGCAAGACTTCTGTTGTGGAGATTATTTTGAGATCATTGTTTTGATCTAGTTCTTAGTATCTTAGAACATCTTATATACATTACGCCATAGTAGTTTTTTTGTATTAAGTATGTTGGGCATGTAATGTATATAATGTATTTAACTAGGAACTTATATATTTCAGTACCAAACACTTGGATTCAAGTATAGTAATTTTGCTTTGAGGTATGATATTATATGTGGGTGTTACAGTTGGTATCAGAGCAGGCCATATCCTCGACCTAGCCATGAAATAATATAAGTATTTCTTTCCGTTTCATATGCGTTGTGTCGCCATTGGTCTTAAGTGTTATATTATGGTATTGAGCCTGATCAACTTAATCCTATTTGTATGACATTTAGGAACATGGATGACGGGTGTAGAAATAATCATGGTAGACCCAGAACCACTCCGGCAGGGACGAATCCACCAGGTGGCGAGGGAAATGTCCCATGGCCTCAGTTTTTGCAGCAGATGCAACAACAGTAGAACTAGTTTATGCAACAAATGGTACAACAAATGACTGAGGGTCTTCATCCTCTAGTGGTTGTTCCAAATGCTGTAGATGGAAGCTTCCGGGATTTCATCCGCATGAATCCTCCAAAATTTAATGGCGGGTTAGATCCTGTGAAAGCTCACGAATGGATAGCTGGCATAGAGAGAATTTTCTTGATAGTCCTTTGTAGTGAGGAGAACAAGGTGGTATTCGCTTCTCATTTGTTGAAGGGTCCTGCCATGAGGTGGTGGGAGAGTGCCTTAGCCCTGATGACTATTTAAGAGGTACCTAAGGTCTGGGAGCAATTCAAGATTAATTTTATGGATAATTATTTCCTTAGTTCCTTGAGGACCAAGATGGAATTTGAATTTCAACAGTTGAGACAGGGTACTTTAACTGTAGCTGTTTATGCTGAGAGGTTTGAGATTATAGTTGCTTATTCTAGGCAAGCCATGTATGCTCCGGACGAGAGATGTAAAATTGACCAGTTTCTTTTTGGGTTGAAGGCTGAAATTTTCATAGTGTGTCTCAAAGAGAGTTCACTAGTTATGCCGAATTGCTAAGGCAATGTTATGTGGCAGAGAATAGCTTAAAGAAAGTTCAAGCAGAAGGAGAATTGAGTAGGTTGAATCAAAGTGATCGTGGGAGATCAAATCAACAATTTAGGCCTAGACAACAAGCTTTCAAAGGGAAGCAAGTTCAAAGTTCTAGGTCAAGTGCACCTCCTGCATGTTATACTTGTGGAAAGATGCATGGTGGTAGATGTCACTTCGAAGGAGTGAATTGTCATCGGTGTCATAGAATAGGTCATTTGGCGAGGGATTGTCCTCAGGGTAGAAATCAGACGCAGGGGAAGAGTACCAGCCGAGTTTATACTTTGGATGCGAAGAAAGCAAATGGCGATAACTCTTTGATTGTTGGTACGTGTTTTGTTAATGGGAATCCTTGTTTTGTATTATTTGATTGTGGAGCAACACACTCTTTTGTGTCAATGCAATGTGTGAAGCGACTTGGGTTGCAAGCTATTCCGTTGTCTCCACCCATGGTGGTTACTGCTGCCATTGATGAGATAGTTGAAACACCTTTAATGTGTGAAAATTGTGTTTTATCTGTGGATGGAAGAGTTTTTTAGATTGATCTTATTTGTTTGCCGCTTTAGAAAGTGGATGTTGTTTTGGGAATGGATTGGCTTTCTGCTAATTTGGTATATATTGGTTGTGAGGAAAAGCTAATCATCATTCCATCCGTTGAGGTTACTCCAAAGGATGTGTTGACTACTATTTTAGAAGGTACGGTTGGAATGATAAATTTCTTGTTTGAGAAATAAAAATATGTTCTTTTGGTTCTCACTAAGGAGGAGAGTAACAACCTTCAAGTTCTGAGTATTCTTGTAGTCTGTGAGTTTTCCAAAGTTTTCCCCGAGAATATCACTTCTCTTCCTCCGGAAAGGGAAGCGGAAATCTCTATTGACCTGATACCGGGAACGAGTCCTATATCCGTTTCTCCATATCGGATGGCATCACTTGAGCTAAGAGAATTGAAGGATCAATTGGAAGAGTTAATGGCTAAGCATTTTGTCCGGCCCAATGTTTCGCCCTGGGGAGCTCCAATGTTGTTGGTAAAAAAGAAAGATGGCAGAATACGGTTATGTATTGATTACCGACAGTTGAATAAAGTCACTATCAAGAACAAGTACCCATTACCCAGGATAGACGACCTGTTAGATCAATTGAAAGGAGCCTGCGTGTTCACGAAGATTGATTTACGGTTGGGTTATCATCAGATTCGTGTGAAGAGTTCAGATGTACCAAAAACTGCATTTAGAACCCGTTATGGTCATTATGAATTCTTAGTAATTCCTTTCGGTGTGACGAATGCTCCGACAGTTTTTATGGATTATATGAATCGGATATTTCAACCTTACTTGGACCAATTTGTAGTGATCTTTATTGATGACATTCCTATTTATTCTCGTACTTCTCAAGAGCACGAAGAGCATTTAAGAATCGTTTTATTGATCTTACAAGAGAGACAACTTTTTTCCAAGCTAAGCAAGTGTGAGTTTTGGATGTAAGAGGCTAATTTTCTTGGCCATGTCATATCTCAAGGAGGTGTAGCGATAGATCCATCGAAAGTGGAAGCAGTAATTAATTGGGAGAGACCGAAGAATGTTTTCGAAGTTAGAAGTTTCTTGGGACTGGCAGGTTATTACAGAAGGTTTATCAAAGGCTTTTCTCAATTGGCTTTACCAATGACTAAACTTACTCGAAAGGATTGTCTTTATGAATGGGATTCGGCTTGTGAACGAAGTTTTATGAGTTTGAAGGAAAGATTGACGACTGCTCCTGTTTTGATCATTCCTGATCCTAGCAAGTCGTATGAGGTATTTTGTGATGCATCAAAGATGGGATTAAGAGGTGTCTTAATGCAAGATAGTCACGTAGTGGCTTATGCTTCTCGATAGTTAAAAGTTCATGAAGAGAATTACCCAACGCATGATTTGGAATTGGCGGCAGTTGTGTTTACACTGAAGGTGTGGCGTCATTATTTGTATGGAGTACGTTTTGAGATGTTCAGCGACCACAATAGTTTAAAGTATCTATTTGATCATAAAGAGTTGAACATGCGTCAAAGGAGATGGATAGAGTATTTGAAGGATTATGACTTGGAACTAAAGTACCATCCGGGTAAAGCAAATAAAATGGCAGATGTATTAAGCAGGAAAGTGTTACATAATGCCGAGTTGATGATGTTAGAGTATACCTTATTGGAAAAGTTTCGAGACCTCAATCTCCAATTTGTTTGGACTCCTAATGGTGTGATTATGGGAAACTTGAATGTTAATTCTACTCTTAGATAGGAAATTCAACAAAGACAAGTGTTGGATGAGAAGTTACCAGAAGTGTTAGTTCATCCAGGTTTCGTGTGGGCTACCGACGGGATCATTTTGTTTAACCAAAGGATTTGTGCTCCGGATGATGCGGTGTTGAAAAGAAGGATTTTTGAAGAAGCGCATAAGGGTGCTTTTACTATACATCCTGGTTCTTCGAAGATGTATCAGGACTTAAAGAGGGACTATTGGTGGTCCGGTATGAAAAGAGACATTGCGGTGTATGTATCGGAATGTGCGGTATGCCAACAAGTGAAGATTGAACACCAAAGACCGGGTGGCTTATTGCAACCGTTAGAAATTCCGGTATGGAAATGGGATAGTATTTCTATGGACTTTGCAGTCGGATTACCCCGTGCCCAAGGTGATTATGATTCTATTTGGGTGATTGTGGATCGGTTGACGAAATCTACGCATTTCTTAGCCGTAAAGACTAATTACAAGGCGAGTCATCTCGCAAAGTTGTTCATTTCGGAAATTGTGTGGTTGCATGGTATTCCCTCTAGTATTGTTTCAGATAGAGATCCAAAATTTATTTCAAGATTTTGGAGAGATTTTCAACAAGCTATGGGAACAAAGTTGTGTTTGAGCACGTCGAATCATCCGCAAATGGGTGGTCAGACGGAACGGACAATACAGACGATGAAAGATATGTTAAGGGCTTGTGTACTCGAAAGTGGAGGAAATTGGATAGAACTTTTACCGTTAATTGAGTTTTCATATAACAATAGTTATCATGCAAGTATTGGTATGGCTCCTTACGAAGCACTGTATGGAAGGAAGTGTAGGACGCCATTGTGTTGGCAGAAGTTAGTGAAGATAGAATTTTGGGACCCGAGATTATCCAAGAGACTACGGAAAAGATTAGAATGATTCGTAATATAGTTAAACAAGCACAAGATCGACAAAAGAATTATGCGGATAACCGTAGGAGACCTTTAGAGTTTGATGAAGGTGATCACGTGTTTTTGAAAGTTACTCCGAGATTGAGGTTGAAAGGACTGTTTAAGTCGCGGAAGTTAAGCCCGAGATGCGTGGGACTGTATCAAATTTTAGAAAGAATTTGTGAAGTAGCTTACAGATTAGCCTTACCGCCTTCTCTGTCAGAGATGCACGATGTTTTTCATGTATCTCAGCTTCGGAAGTTTGTTCCAGATCACCTTCAGCCAAATCTACCAGTTACGATTGAGATAGAAGCGGATTTAACGTTTGATCCACAACCAAGTTGTATCACAGGAAGAGAAACTAAGGTACTAAGGAATAAAGAGATTCCTCTAGTGAAGGTTCAGTGGGATGTGACGCATCCAGGTGATGCAACTTGGGAACTTGAATTAGAGATGCGAGAAGCTTACCCTCATCTATTCAGGTAATTTTAAATTTGAGGACGAATTTCTATTTAAGGGGGGAGGATGTAATACCCCGTAAGTTATTTTTCTCTGGATAATATTAAGATGATCAACTGGGTTCCGGTGTACTCTGAGAATTTATTGGATAAGATAATTAGAGTAAACTGATAAGCTCAGAGCAGATCAAATTAATATTATCTGACTTTGAGGTTTTAACTTTTGGTGCTATAGAGATGTTTTGGACATTTAGTAGTGTTACTATCTAATTGAATTTCTCTATATCATTTATTTTCCTCCTTGGTCAAACATAGTAACATTTGAGAGAGAGAAGTTAGAAAGAAGGAAGAGAAAAAGGAAAGAATGAGGAGAAACTTGGAAGAGAAGATCAAGAGCTTGGATCATCATATCTTCTTCATCAAATCATCCCAACATCTTCATCATCATCCTATATTGAGGTGGGTTCTAGTTAGAACATTTGTTTTAGAAGTTTGGAATGTTAGAGTTAGGTTAGGAATATTGTTTTGTGGATGATAATATGAAATCGATGTTTCTAACGGTTAAAATGTTGAAATAGTCGGGTTATGATTGGGGTTGATAGAAATATGAGTTGGAAGTGTTTTGGGAGGATAATTGATAGTTTTGGCCCAAATGACCTGTTTTAACGCTACTGAGAAAACCAGAGATTCGTGGGTTCGCTTAGCGAACCAAGGCGAAGGGGAAGGCGAATGCTCGCCTGGAGTTCGCTGTGTGAACTTTATGCCCTTTTCTTTCTGACTTGTTCTCCAGGAGTTCGCAAGGCGAAGGTGAAAGCGAATGTTCGCCTGGGGATTCGCCTAGCGAACATGACAGATTTTCCATTTTTTTTTCTTCCATAACTTTTGAACCGTGACTCCGATCGAGGCATTCTTGGTACCGATGGAGAGCTATGGAAATACTCTACCTAATGGAAGTCAAAATATCAGTTTTGCTACCCGATTAAATAAATCATAGGGAACCCGAGAGTGGTGTAACTTTGTGATTATTTGTTATGTGTGATTCAATTATATACTTGTATTATGTTTACCTATTCTATTGTTGTTAAGCATTTTGATAATGTATGCATGTTAAAATATGGAATAGGAAGGGTGAGGAAACTTTACCATGAAACTATATAGGAACCTAGTAATAAGCTAGGAAATTGTTGAATAACCTAATGATGACGCTCGTGCAGAAGAGGCCGAGGCGTGCGTCTAATACAGAATGGTATAGAAAAGAAAATACACTAGTATGGATCATGTCTATTGTGTTAGGTTTGAGAAAAGACAAAAGAGGTCTTAAGGCAAATGTGGCCTTGTGATTGTCGAATATAATCGCGTTGTGTTTATGATCACGTAATCATAATTGTTTCCCTTGAGATGCAGTTTCATGAGTCTCGAGCTCCTCTGAAACGTATGCATAATTACTTGGCAGGTTTGACTCCCAATGTTATAGTACGAATGGAACCTATGGGTAAAGAGACTTGTGACGGTGTATGAACTACGTGAAGTGATGAATTAAGGAGATAATGCGTCCCTAAGTTCCGAATCTATTTCGTATGCCAAGTAACTACAAGGATCCATGACTCGGGTCGACTTCTAGACGTAGAAGCGGACAGGAAAAGGGGATTCCTTGGTAAGGTTATCGGTTAGTGATAAACTATGAGTTAACAGACTCATGAACATGGATCCATATAGTGTGCGTAAGTACTCAAGGTCACTTCCCTTCCCTTTTGACTTGGGTTAGGATAATAGAACCTTGTAAAGCTGAGAGAATCTAAGATAGGGAACTCACTGAGATTTAATATATCACCCCATGTTGTTGATTATATTACAGGTGATTCAGGTTCCGCGAAGGGTAAGGACAAGGCTATTTGATTATCCTTACTCATCTTGGCTTTTGGGGATGGCAAGACTTCCGTTGTGGAGATTATTTTGAGATCATTGTTTTGATCTAGTTCTTAGTATCTTAGAACATCTTATATACATTACGCCATAGTAGTTTTTTTGTATTAAGTATGTTGGGCATGCAATGTATATAATGTGTTAACTAGGAACTTGTATATTTCAGTACCAAACACTTGGATTCATGTATAGTAATTATGCTTTGAGGTATGATATTATATGTGGGTGTTACAACGCCGATGTGTGACGCCGAGTGGGTATACGCCCTGTAAGACCCCCACAAACACATCGCAACGGTAGCTCAGGTGCGCACAATATACCGAGCACGCTGATGAGTAACGCCGAGTGGGTATACGCTCTGTAAGACCCCCACAAACACATCACAACGGTATTCCTCGGATCAAGTCTGGTATCCCTCTGACCAAGTCCAGAACTCAGGTGATTTACCACCTAGTAGCTTAGGCCTACTCTGATTCAAGCATACATCACAACCACATCACATTCGAACGTTCAACCGGAATGAACGGGAACAAGCAAGGAAATGATCACATCATAGCATTTATCAACATAATGCATTATATTCAACACATATACAAGGGAGACATAACAAGTGATCACATCAAGCCATTAGTCAAGCCATAATCAATATCTAAGCATAACATGTTAAACATAATCAATATAGTAATTCACATGCATATAAAGGTATACAACTCACTAATGCCCTCTATTAAACATCCTTGATTAGGCCATGGTCTCTCACATCATTTAATACCTCATTGGATCATCTTCCCAATGGCTCGACACTCGTCCCAAACAGATTCCCAATCCTTAAGTTTTGGTGGAAAATAAGAAATACATTTTCCACACTCTTTACATTTCCAATTCTATTCTTTCAATCTATGGTATAAACCTATGTTTCTACTTCACTATCATATAGAGCATTTAAGTAGCTTCCCAACTGTAGCGCAGTTTTTGTGGTTTCGAATCACTATCGCTTTGGGGTGCTACAGTTCGATTCATTTTTTATCATGTGAAGCTGATTAAGGAAGGGAAATAGATGTCTCCAATTAACCCTGCTTGCATACTGAGTTTAAACAGATGACTGTTGGTTTACATATGCTATCAAAATAGTGGGTCTCTCTTAGGTTATTTGGCTTAATAATAGAGTGTCTTGACTGTTCATGAGGCTTTTGGGAAGATAATATATCTAATTTTTCTTTGATTGATGTATGAAGGTACTGGACCTAGAGTTTTTGATTAGTATGCTCGCTAAGATTTCACAATCTTATGCCTACGTATTCCCGTTTAACGAAACAGGGAAATCAGAGCAATCGTAGTTCCTCCTATTCTAAGGGAGGAAAATGATGTTTTGGTGTCTTGTTCAAAGCCCAAGATTGAAGCTAAAAGGGTATTTGTTTCTTGTTCAAAGCCCAAGACTGAAGCTAAAAGGTTTGACTGAGAGAGAACTTGTCATCTCTAAAAAGGAACTGTTGATGTTTGTGTGCTTTGATCAAAGCACAAGTTTGATGCTAAAAGGTTAATTGAACCGGCTAGGGGATTTCTTTATATAAAGCTTGAGAGGAGGCTAGATAAGACCGACTCAATAAGAGAGTGTATATGTCTTGTACAAGGCCCAAGATTGAGGCAAAAAAGAGACTGACTCTTTGGGGATATCATTATATAAAGCCTAAAAGGAGGCTAACAGTTTGAATTTTTCGGGGAAAATGTTCTTTCTGTCTTGTACAAAGCCCAAGATTGAGGCTAAAAGGGATTTTTGACTCCGTTTGGGAGGTTTATATGTGTCTTGTACAAAGCCCAAGATGGAGGCTGAAATGAGTTTGTCTCAACAAGAGAGTGTTTTTATCTGTCCTGTACAAAGCCCAGGATTGAGGTTGAAAAGATTGACTCAACAAGAGAGTCTGAAAAGGTGATTAACTCAACAAGAGAGTCCTTTATACTCAACAAGAGAGTGATTTGTTGTCTCGTACGGATCCCGAGATTGGGTCTAAAAGGATATTGACCCAACAAGAGAGTCTTTTATACTCAACAAGAGAGTGATTTGTTGTCTCGTATGAAGCCCGAGATTGAGGCTAAACGGAGATTGACCCAACAAGAGAGTCTTGAAAAGTGATGGACTCAACAAGAGAGTCTGAAAAGGTTAGCCCCGCTAGGGGGGAGAATTATTGTACACAACCCAAGAGGAGGCTGACTGTGTTGAGGAAAGATCATTATACAAAGCCTAAGAGGAGGCTATCTTACTAATGAGGATTAGATCCATAGGCAGGCCCAAGGGTGGGGAACTCTTATGAGAGAGATCGGGTTTCTGCTGGAGATTTATCTAGAGTGATCGGTGTTTTTTCCTATGTTTGAAAGGAACTTGAGAATGTCTTTGAGACTCAAAGGGGGTTTAGACTGTTCAAGTTTACTGGTGTTGAAGAGTTTTATCTTTTATAGGATGCCTAAAAGAGGGCAAGGGCCTTAAGGGATGAGAATCAACCCTAAAGTGGCCTGAGATTTGACACTGGAAGGACTGCTCTAGCAAAGGATGACTAAGTTATGTGTTATACCTTTTAAGAGGTCGTTAGGGTCCTTGTATTAAGCCCAAGAGAAGGCATGAGAACTTCTAAAAAACCGAAGGGTCCTTGAACAAAGCTCAAGAGGAGGCGGGGATGTTTTTAGGAAGCCTGTGGGTCCCCAAACTAAGAGAAGTTCAAGAAATGCAATTCACAGAAAAGAGATCATTCCAGGAAAGTTTGAGGGTTTGGAAGAAACTCAAGAGATGTTATTCACGAAGAATAGATCAACTCTGGGAGTAGAATTTCTTTGAAAATTTCTAGGGGTGACAGTCTGAGAAAAGGTTCACCGAGAATACTGCCTTTCTCTTTGTTCCATATTGTTTAACCCCAAGAGAAGGGAAGACTGTATCTGGAATCCTATGGGGATCTAGTTTTGTTTGTATTTAAGAGTGGCCAACAGGGCTTTACCTAGTTCTAGACCTAGTTGCCGGGGAAAACTCTAAATAACTATACTAGTATATATACAGTTGATATATGACGAGTATTTAAAAGGATATGAAAGAAGACTAATCATGCGCAGCTTCCCACAATACAGTTATGTATATGAAAGCATATAAAAGAAAGCGGATAAACATTTACCCATTGTAGAGCTTCCATGCTGTTTTGTTAGTTGTTCAACAAAGAAATTAAAGAAAGTTTTGATAACAACTATACATTTAGATTCAAAATCAAAGGAGAAAGTATTTTGAACAGAGATCGGAGCTTACAGCTCAGGGAGAGGCCCAAATTTTAACAGTGATGGCACTGTTGTTTTGAATATCGTATCGGGACTTATACAACGACTGAGGCCCAAAAAGTTTTGGTCAAAAGGGGGTTGGGTCTAACACTCTATTAGAGGCCCAAAGAGTTTGAAAATGAATAAAGATGGGTCTTATAGCTCAAGAAGAAGCCCAATTGATTTTGTTAAAAAGGCGACGATCGTGCCGAACGTTTGAAAATATACAGAGGGGCTTATACAATGCGTGAGGCCCAAAAGGTATTATTTACAAAGGGTTGGGGCTTACACTCTATCAAGAGGCCGAAAATATATTTTAAGAAAAGGAATGGGACTTATAGCTCGAGGAGAGGCCCAGATGATTATTTGTTTGAAAAATGGCGATCGCGCCGAGGTTTGAAAACACAGTGGGTCTTATACGATGACCGAGACCCAAATTATTTTGGTTTTCAAAAGGGGTTGGGTCTTACACTCTATTAGAGGCCCAAAAGATTTTGAAAAATATTTGTTTAGAGTGATTAAGATCAAAACCCTAAATTAATTTCAAAATGTATTTTAATTAAATAAAAATTTGATTAAAATGATCAAAATTATCAAACATGTGTGAAAAATAAGTTGTGATCTTGGATTAATGTTTGAAAAATCATGTTTTTATCCACAAAATGATTGGAAACCATTTAAGTTTGGAAAATCAAGAAAGAAAAAATACTTTAAATGTCAAAAAAAACAAATAAAAATAAATTCTTTGCAAAAATATCAAGTATATGAAATAAATAATATTTTTGGGAAATTATTGTAAAATAAAATATTTTAACATTTTTGTGAATTATTAAAAAAAGAATTAACTCAAAATCATTAAAAACCAGAGAGAAATTAAATTTTGAATCAATTAAATAAAATCACAAAAATTCAAATATTTAAAAATTCAAAAAAGGGCGCCAAGAACACCAAGTTCTTGCTCGCGCCCTCTGTTTCTTCAGATTTACGTTTTCCCTTCAATCTCACTGAATACTTGATGAAATCACACAATCCACATATCAATCTACTCGTTTTCACCTCACGATCATGTCTATGGTCTTTAATTTCATTTATTTTAAGCATGGAATAAGAAATTAAAGAAAAACCTCAAGAACCCTAAATTCTGCATGAAGGTTGGGAATTTTGATACACGATTCATACAAAGCAATTAATTTAGGGGAAATCCTCCATACACGATTATGAATATATGGCAAAATTATGTGCGAGGAAATATGCATGAATCATGAAATGACCAAGTTTAGGCTTACTTGAAGGTCGTGGAAGCAAGAGCAATTTGATTTTTGAGTTGGAGGTGTTACAGATGAGTTGTGATGACCAGAACAGCTTCCCTACACCATATGGAATGTGTTTGAATTCTTGGAGTGATTGGAAATGGACTGGAACAGGTTATGGCACCTCAACTGCAACTTGGTTGAAAACTTGAGCAATTGGCTGGTGATTTTGTGAAATTGGTGTTCCAGATGTTGTTTAAGTGTTTGGATCACTTCTATATGATGTTTATGAGGTGTGTGTGTGATTGGTTTGGTTGGAATTGTTCTCAAACTCAAAACCCGATAGTGACTTGCTTTAGAAGGCAATTTTGGAAGTGAGAAGGTGATTTTGAGGAAAGCATCCGTTTGGGTGCTTTGGTGTACTCAAACTGATCATAAATGAGCTCTATTTATAGTAGAGCAAGTTTTTTTTGCAAGGAATAGTGTATGGCAACTGGTACAGGTCTGTGGCCAATTGGATCATTTTGGAATCTCAAGTCTCCTCTAGCCATTGACTTGAGATTAGAGCACAAGCCCATGGTTCTTTGATTCAAGGATAAGGCTTGACTGGAGTGTTCATCTTTGCTCTGATACATGCCACCTCTAAGCATCCATTGAATTCCTCAAAACAAAATTGGAGTCTTGAAGCATCTTTAGCTTTTAGGGGTGTCAAACCTATATGTAGTTCCAAAGACTTGGGAGGCTTATGGATCAGTGTTTGTTCCTCCTTGGTCTCCCCCTGAGGTGTGCAGATGGATAAACTTGTTTGTCATTTGCACAAATTGATCAAATCGAGCCCTAATGCACAACCTGACTTGCCAAGACAGTTTGCAGCAAGGCATGTTGCAGCTGTCATAACTCCTAGCTCAGATGGATTTTGATGGAGTTCTTGGACATTTCATGTTTTCAGCCATTTTAATCACTCCATAACTAAAAATCCATGAATAATTGGAATGAGGTGTAGTTGACACTTTTAAATTATGCCATGAGAGCTACAAATCCATTTGGATCATTCAAAATGGTTGCTTGGATCTCCGGTTATGATCCTTGGAAGTTGGTACCCTTAGTCACTTTGTTCCATAACTTAGAAAAATTATAAGTTTTTATGGTTACCCCTTTTACAAGTTATCCAACTTTCTTTGATTTTTTTTATGAATGATGATTCAAATCACACATTAACATTGTTTTAGGGTTGAGGAACCATAATTGTGAAAAATCTCAAAAAGTCAAACATGACTTTTGTGCACAGTTGACTTTTTATCAGATGAATTCCAAACTATGCGATCCTTTGTGAAATTAAGTCCTTGATCTAAATCAAACTTGATGGATATGTTCCATAGGTGTTGTAGGGTGTATTGAATCATGTCCCAAGGTTTGGGAGCATGTCTTGGTCAAAAGTCAAAGGTAAAGTTGACTTTTTCCCCGAAACCCTAATTGTGGTCCAGATGAAATTGAAACTTGTGGATCAAGCTTCTTGGATCAATCTATTGTTGCAAATGGATCAATGTGGTGGGTTAGAGACCCTCAAATCATGTCTTGAGGTCTTGGCTCATGTTTTGTCCCAAAAGTCAACTTAGGGGTAAATTAGGTCAAGAAACCCTAATTCCCGATTTTTGGTGAATGCATCCCCTGAGGTTAAATTGACTTGATGGTTGGGTCCATGAGGTCCCTTGTAGTATCTTAAGTCATGCTTTGAAGTATTGGCTCATGCCCAGATGAATATTTTCATCTGGAGGCCCTGGTCGACCAAAACCCTAATTTGGTGACACTGGCGATCTCGAGGCTTAATCCACTTGGAATGCTGCAACTTGATGTGGGAGTCCTCTCGATCCTTTGTGGGTGTTTGTGAGGTTACATAAGTTGAAGATCATGTCATTTCTTGATTGATCCTTTGTCTAAGATCTCTGAGAGGACTTGAAACCCTAATTCTTGATTGTGGTAAATGCCTAAACATCTCTGAGGAGATTGATGAGGCATGAAGGTACATCCATATTGTGATGATGATTTGCCCAATGATGGGAAATCTTAGTGGTCAAAATTTGGGGTATGACACCAATGCTTCGAACGGGGACTAAAACGGACTTACGGTTCAAAAGATACGCCCTTTTTAATTTCTGAATTTCCACACAACAGTGGTAACCGATTACTCAAAAATGGGTAACCGGCTACAGGCTCGAAAACAGCCCAGAAACGTGATTTTTCCAAAGATAATTGGTTACACTCATTAGGGTAACCGGTTACTACTATAACAGAGTCCAAATATCACATTTTTCTTCATCCTAAACACTTCCAATCCATACCCCATCAACCCCAAACATGTAACAACGATTAAGTCATGTATTATCATCATAAGAACACATTTAGACATGTTATTTCACACAAAACCATAAACCCCCAAACGTGAATTTTTCCCCAAACTTCCTACCCCAGTTTTATCTAATGGAACTTACCTAGTAGAAGAAGATTGATGATGGAGATGATGATGAATCCAAGCTTCTCTTTCCCTTCCAAGAGCTTCTCTTCTTTCTCTTTTCTTCACGTTTTTTCTATTTTCTTCTTTCTCCAACTTCTCTTCTTTTCTTCTCATACAAATATATATATATATATATATATATATATATATATATATATATATATATATATATATATATATATATATATATATATATATATATATATATAATACTTATTATATAATATAAATCCAATAGGGAAAAATATCTCCAATTGATATTTTGTCTTTTAACACCAATTGATCAATTATTAGAGTTACCATAAAATCCTCTCTTGAACTAATAAATATTGATCTGCCCCTATATTAAATAATTAATCTCTTCAGAGTTCACTAGTTGCTCTATTGATCCCAATTGACAATACTTAGAGAATTTAGGAGATTCCATTATGCCAATTAATCAAAGATAGAGTACATAGACACTCATCTGATCTCATCTGATATTCAGTTGAGCGTCTAGATAAAATGGGGTATTACACAATGATTTTTCTCACCTCACTAAATTTTATTTCTATTCTATTCAATATTTCTCTTTTAAATCTTATACATTAATATAATCAACAATATTTTCTCGTATTCTTTTAGTTTCTTTTATTTTATATATTCGATTATTATTTTATACAATTTAGATATGTGTTGTATTTAAAAACATATTATATTATTTATAAAAGACAATATAGTACTTAAAACTATATTATATTTAAAATAATATAATTTTTAATTTCATTTATATTAAAAAATTTAGAATTTTAATTTTAATTTTTTATTAAAAGAAATCCGTTTAGGGTCTGGTAGCCCGAAGTCTAACTATTTAGTGTCAGATAACCTATTTTAACAACTCTATATTAAAGTTTTAAAATAGAGAAAACATAAATACTATGAAATATAAATTAATACTTAGTCCTGTCATACCCCAAATTTTGACCACAAGATTTCCCATTTTTGTGTAAATCATCACCATAATATGGATGTACCTTCATACCTCATCAATCCTCTCAAGGATTGTTGAACATTCACTACAACCAAGAATTAGGGTTTTGAGCCCCCTCAGAGCACTCGGATAAAGGATCAATCAAGAATGAACATGATCCTCAATTTTTCAAGTCTCTCAAATACCCATAAAGGATCAAGAGGTCTCCCACATCAAGAATCAAACACAAGGTTGCAATATTCCAAGTGGATCAAGCCTTAAGATCGCCAGTGTCACCAAATTAGGGTTTTGGTCGACTAGGGCCTCTAGATGAAAGTTTTCATCTAGGCATGGGCTAATACTCCAAAACATGATCCAAGGAGCTCAAAGGGACCTCATGAACCCAATCATAGAGTCAAAATAGCCTCAGGGGAAGCATTCATCAAAAATTAGGAATTAGGGTTTCTTGACCTAATTCACCCCTAAGTTGACTTTTGGAGCAAGGCATGAGCCAAGACCTCAAGAAGTGTTTTGAAGACCTCCAATACATCATATTGATCCATTTACAATATTGGATTGATTCAAAGAACTTGGTTCATAAGCAGTACAAGGATTCAAATTCATCTGGACCAATTAGGGTTTCCTGATGAAAAGTCAACTGTACCTTTGACTTTTGACTAAGATATGATCCCAAACCTTGGGACATGATTCAAGATACCCTAAAACACCAATGGAATCCATCCATTAGGTTTGAATTAGGTCAACGACTTTATTTTATAGAGAATCACACAGTTTGGAATTCATCTGACAAAAAGTCAACTGTGCCAAAAATCAAGTTTGACTTTTTGAATTTCTTGACAAACAAGGCTTCCCTAAGTAAAAAACAATGATAATTCATGGTTTAGATCATCATCCATCAATAAAAATCAATAAAAGGATGGTTACTTGCAAAAGGGGCAACCTTAAGAAACTTAAAATTTTCTAAGTTATGGAAGAAAAGTGATTTGGTACCAACTTTGCAAGGTCATAACTTCTAAACCACAAGGCCTTTTTCTCTCATCCAAAGCTGAAATGAAAGCTCTCATTACATACTTCAAAATTGTCAACTACATCAGATTCCAAATCCTCGTGGATTTTGAGTTATAGATTGATCAAAATCACAAAAACATGAAAATGTACACTTTTTCCAACACTTAGTGAAAATTTTGGATAGAATCTGTCTTGAATTTTCACAAACTTTGAGGCCATTTTTCATTATGATCCAAGTTAATTCAAGACCAAAGTTGGACATCAAAGTTAAAGTATGTTATTGGGGCTTTCTAAAAAGTACAAGAACTCATCCTAACTCCACTTGAGTAGGGACTTATAAGCCTTGAAACATGGCCTAAAAACCTGATTTTTTAAGACAACGTGAAAACTAAACTTGTGCCACACGATTTTTCTTTTCAAATGTTGTCACTTTTCCAACTTTGTCATCTTCCAAAAACATAAAAAATCTGATGACTCACTTGGTTCATGATCAAAGAGGCAAGGAATTCAATTTGGCATGTGAAAACCATCATGACATGAAGTTTGAAATTCAACTTTGGCAAGGTAACATCAATGCAATGCATTGAGGTGTCATGAACCAGATCACGATTCCAGTCCAAACTCTGAGCATTCAAACCTGCAAAGATTTATGAAGTCAAGATAAGAAGAGTTGACTTGACACTTTTGGATTATCCAAGTCAATGGCTACAAGCTACAGCTATGATCAGCCTCCAAACACTATTGCTTCCAAATAAAACTTTCTCTACTACAAATAGAGGTCATATGTGACTGATCAAACCACCCCAAAACATCTGAATTCATGTTTTCTTTCACTTCACTCTCAAAAACCAGATTTTTGCTTCTTCTTGAAGTAACATTCAAATTTTCAATTTGAGAGCATTTCAATCAAAACCAATCATGCCAACACCTCACATACATGATATATGAGTGGTCCATGTCCTTAAAACACATCTGGAACATCATAATCACAAAGTCACCCCCCATTTGCTCAAGCTTTTTGGCCTATTTGCAGTTGAGGTGCCACACCAAGTTCCAGGCTGATTCAATCCATTCCAATCTTCCAAACACCTTGTATTAGGTCTATTGAAGCTCTCTAGATCATTACACAACATCTGTAACACCTCCAACATAGAATTCGAATTCTTTTTGAAAGAGGTAAGCCTGGCATTCTCAAACTCTATAATCCATGAATCATAAATGTGTTTTCAAGTTACAAACATGTTTCTGCACTTATATAGAGTGATTCCCCTCAATCAATTGCTTTATAGCTTTCGTGTATAAGATTTCATAGTGTTCTTGCAGAAATTAGGGTTCTTGAGTTCATCACTTGATTTCTCACTCCACACTTAATATAAATGCAATTAATTTATATGACTGAAATCCTTGTTCAAAAACACAACTTTCATGTTTACAAAAGTCATTTTCATTGAGTAATCAGAGAGATATGTGAGGTTTTGCAAATTAGTTATGGCGGGTACACACGAGGAAGAAGAAGATGGCCTGGGCGCCATTTTCAAATATTTGATATTTTTATTAAATGATTTCAAAAATTAATTTTTCTCTCATTTTTTATCATTTTTTATTGGTTCTTTTTTTAAAAAGTCACAAAAATGTTAAATTATTTTATTCTACAAAAAAAAAAATTTATATTATTTATTTAATATATCTTGAACTTTTCTAAATAATTTCATTTTATTGTTTTTTAACATTTTAAAATGAAATTCTCATCTTGATTTTTCAAAACTAATTAAATTTCAAACTTTCATGTAATTAAACATGATTTTTCAGAATATTTTTCAAAGCTTACCACTTATTTTTAAATATATTTGATATTTGATATTTAATTTCCTTTGAAAAATTATATTTTTAATTAAAATTAGGGTTTCTCTTAATTTTAATTTTTCAAACTTCTTTTCAAAATATTTTGGGCCTCTTTGAATAGTGTAAGTCTCATCCCTTTGTAAATAATTGATATTGGGCCTCATTCATTGTATAAGTGCCTATACGATTTTAAAAATCGGCGCGATCGCCATTTTCAAAACAATTTTCATCTGGGCCTCTCCTTGAGTTTTAAGCCTCATCTTTCTTCTTTTCAAACATTTTGGGCTTCTAATAGAGTGTAAGACCCATCCCCTTTTGTAAATATACCATTTTTGGGCCTCAGTTATTGTATAAGTCCCGATATGATTTTCAAAATAACGGTGCGATCATTGTTTTGTATCTGGGCCTCTCCTTGAGTATAAGCACCGTTTTCTCTTTTCACAAACACTTTTGGGCCTCTAATAGAGTGTAAGACCCAACCCCTCTTTATACAAAAATAATTTTGAGTCTCTGCTGTAGTATAAGTCCCACAACATCTGTCGGTATCGTAGTGCGATCAATGTTATCAAATAAGTCATTTGGGCCTCTCCTTGAGCTATAATCCCCAAACAAATCTTTTTTTAACAACTTTCTTTTAATTCAAATTCAAATTCAATGTGTTTTTCAAAACTTTCTTCAATTTCTTGTAACCTTAAAAGCGGGAATACAGTTGTAGTCAATACTACAGATCACAATATGCTTGGGCTTCTTCTCAGAAGGTAAGTCCCCATATCTGTTTCAATGCTTATTTCTTATATATATATATATATATATATATATATATATATATATATATATATATATATATATATATATATATATATATATATATATATGTCAATATAATTGTCTGTATATATAGATTTGTGCATATCTTGCTTAGAGTTCCCCCAGCAGTTAGGTCCAAGTTTAGATCAAACCAGAGGTTACTTTCAACATAGTCAAAACTAGTTCCCTCATAGGAAACTCCATATACAGTCTTGCCTCCTCTTGGGCTTATACAGTATGGAATAGAGAAATGCATTATTCCCGGTGAAACTTTTCTTAGGACTGTCAAACTTAGAATTATATTGTGTACAAGAAATTCATTTCCCCAGAGAGGATTAATTCTCGGTGAAACCTCTTTTGAATTTCTTCAAACCCTATAACTGTTCAACAAAGAAAGGATTAATTCCCGGTGAAACCTTTCTTGGACTTTTCTTTGGTTTGGACCCACAGGCTTCCTAGAAGTTCCCCAACCTCCTCTTGGGCTTAGTACAAGGACCCACAGTCTTCCTAAAAGCATCCCCAGCCTCTTCTTGGGCTTAGTACAAGGACCCTCAGGCTTCTTAGAAGTTCCCCAGCCTCCTTTTGGGCTTAGTACAAGGACCCAAAGGCCTCCTACAGGTATAGGGCAAAAATTATTCATCTTTGTTAGTTAAATCCTCAGGAGAGTCAAAAATTCCAACATCAACCCATTTTAGGGTTGATCTTCATCCCTTAAACCAACAGCCATCTCTTGGGCATCATACAAATATCTTTCTCTACAGTAGAGGCTACCACTTCTTGAGAGACTTGGACAGTCTCAACCTCCTCTTGGGCTTCATACAAGTAGACTTGGAAAGTCTCATATCCTTTTAGACCTCACCAAGAAACCCTCAAGTTTCCTAGAAGCACAGAAAAAAAACCCTGATCATTTCATCAACATACTAATCTCCAGCAGAGTTAAAAACCTCCATAGGTTTTCAAACTCAATTTTTAAACTCTTAGACCCCCAACAAGGCTTAAGCTTTCATTATAAGAAATCCCCATACAGGGTCAATCAACCATCAATAAATCCCCAGTAGAATCAGAACCTCATGGCATCTAATATCTCAACTCTTCCCTGATTCTCAGCAAGAGTAAAGCCTTTGGATTCCGCAACACAATCTGGACATGCTCCTGGATTTCCAATAATCCTCAGCAAGAGATAGCCTCATCTTAGACTTCATATAAGAATTTTCCCTAGTGGAGTCAGTTTCCTTCAGCCTCAATCTTGGGTTTTGTACAAGACAGATAAAATACTCCCCAGTGGAGTAAGTTTCCTTCAGCCTCAATCATGGGCTTTGTATAAGACAAACATAAAACCCTCCTCAGTAGAGTCTGTTTCTTTTAGCTTCAACCTTGGGCTTTGATCAAGGCACACAAAAATCAACATCCCCTCAGATGAGACCATGAGTCCACTCTGCAGGAGGACATTTCCTCTATACATCACATCAAAATAGACAAACAAAATCTTTTTCCTAGATAATTGCTGTAAGTGACACACTTGTTTATTCAAAATCCAAGCTGGAGTCCTTCTTTTATCCTGGTCAAAATTTATCTTTCATCTAACTGTTGTAAGTGGCAAGTCTATGGATTATTTACATCCAAGCCAATGTCCCTCTCTTAGCATGAAAGATTCATAGGGAAAAATGACATTGCTCAATATTGAGTTAAAGTTTCTTCCTTCATGACATCACCCTTATAAAAGAAATTATGACATTGTTGGATTCACATATCCCAGTTAAAGTAATTTTCCTTATAATCAGTTTCTCAATTTGTGATGAATAGATGAGATATCTCTCTTTAGAGATGACAAATTCTCTCTCAATCAAACTTTAGCTTCAATCTTGGGATTTGAACAAGACACAAATACTCAAACAGCTTCAATCTTAAGTTTTAAACAAGACACCAAACATTTTCCTCCCATGGAATATGAGGAATTACAATTGCTCTGATTTCCCAGATATCTTTACAGGAATACGTAGGCATAAAATTATGAAATCTTAGCGAACATACAAATAAAAAACTTTAGGTTCAGTACCTTCCCAAAAACAACGGAAAACCTAAAAACAACAAAAATACTCTCTCAACACTCCCAAAGGAGAAACTTTCTCAAATCACAGCAGATAAACACCAGAAAACACTTAAATCAACAGAGAAACATGAAATAAAAAGTCTATGGCTAACTAGACAGTATTTTTGTCCCATATATATATATATATATATATATATATATATATATATATATTACTTAGAGGTCTTAACTATCATGACTCAGCAAATATTCTTCACCTAAACTTGAAACCCAACAATCTGTTGTCTATAAAAATTATGATTTGAAGATATGTGACTTTGGGTTTGCTCGGACCAATAGAGTTGGTGACGAGTTAATGTCAGATTATACTGTCACACGTTGGTATTGTGCTCCAGAGCTTCTATTAAGCAGTAACAGTTATGGCTCTTCAATCAATGTGTAGTCTGTGGGATGTATTTTTGCTGAGATTCTGGGTAGAAAGCCAATTTTTCCAGGAACCGACATCCTAAACCAACTAAAATTAATTCTAAGCGTTCATTTGCAAAGGGGACACACTTCTCTCGGCTATTCCCACAAGCAGATCCGTTAGCATAGATTTGTTGCAAAAATTGCTCATGTTTGACCCAACAAAAAGAACTATTGTATCAGAAGCACTCCGACATCCATACATGGCTGGACTATATGATCAAAGGTATAACCTTCCTTTTGGAGTCCATGTCAATCTTGACATAAATGATGTGGAATGAGATGTTACATTATCATTCAGAAGATAATTTGATAATGGCAGAAAATTTAAACTGGCACTCCAACCTTTTTCCTTATACCTTTACATTTTATAAAACCATTTAATTTTATTCTTGTATAATTTTAACTAATTTATTATTTTATTTTTTAAACATTTTTAAAATTTATTATATATACTAGAAAATTTTGCAAAAGAGTTTCGACAGTAATTTTTCAAGCATTTTGTTATGTAGCGGAAAATTTTGTAAAAGAGTTTCGTTAGAAAAATTTTGTATAACAGAAGACTTTGCAAAAAAGTTTCGATAGTCATTTTTTAAACTTTTTAAAACTTTTTTGTGTATTAAAAAACTTTGCAAAAGAGTTTCGATAGTTATTTTTTAACTTTTATTTTTGTGTAACGGAAGACTTTGCAAAAACGTTCCGGTAGTCACTTTTTAAACTTTTTAAAACTTTTTGTGTGTACCGGAAGACTTTGCAAAAGAGTTTCGATAAACATTTTGTGTACTGGCTTTGCAAAAGAGTTCTAATAGTCATTTTTAAAATATATTTTAACTTTTATTTTTGTGTACCGGAAGACTTTGCAAAATAGTCCTGGTAGTCAACATTTATGTACGGAAGACTTTGCAAAAGAGTTTCGATAGTCAATTTTAAATTTGTTTTAACTTTTTTTTTATCGGAAAACTTTGTAAAAGAGTTCTGGTAGTAAATTTTTGTATATCGAAAGACTTTGCTAAAGAGTTTCGGTAGTCACTTTTAAAAAAAATTTTTAACTTTTATTTTGTGTACCAAAAGATTTTATAACTATTCCAGTAGTCAATTTCTATGTACCAAAACATTTGAAAAATAGTTTCGATAGTCAATTTTTATAATATTTTTTTGTTTTTAATAAATTATTTATATGAGAATATTTTGGTAAAAAAATATGATGTAGGGGTAGGGGAATAAATGATGGGGTCTGGGATAAAATTTTTATAATGGCATGTTGAAATTTGTATGTAGGGCCGGCCCAATCAAACTGAAGGCCCAGTTCTAATTTATAAATAGACCAAATTTAAAAAAATACAATTATAATAATTAAAAATGACAAAAAAATAAATTATAATTATAATTATTTTGACTTTGATTAATCTCATTTTTTTTATGTATTAAATTTTTATTATAATATTTTTCTAATTTATTTAATTTTTTAATAATATTTTAATATTTATTAATATTAATATAAAATAAAATTAATTTTTTTAAAAATTTGGAACCCTCCAAAATTTGTGACCAGAGCCTCTTGTTCTCGCATAGAGCCGAACCTACTTGTATATAGCATTACGGTCATGCAACTGTTTCTGTCTTTTGGCTAAGTTTGAAAATTTTAACCACGTTAGTTGCTTCTTAAATTCAACAACGAAACTATAAGATACATGTAATATAAAGTGCAATTTTATTATAAGTGATTATAGTTGTTAATGAGCTTCGGTCAATAGTTAAATTATCAAGTGATAACCAAGGGAATACTTGTGTATTCGCACGGGTATTCGTCGGTGACTCGCATTTGGATATATTTAAAATTTTAAAAAAAATTAATAAAAGTTAGTAAATATAAAAAATATAATTTATATTTAAAAAAAGGATAAGATACAATCAATACCCGTAGACACCAGTTGATATTTTTTATAAAAATATTTATGCAATCATTTATAAAAATATTTTGATGAATAAAAATTTTGTTTCCAATTATAAAAGTATTTAGATCATCCATACATTTTTTTCATATAAAAAAATAGAGTTTAATTGGTATACACTGACAGTGTAAAACCATTTTATACTGTCATCCAATTAAAACTATTCCTTTTGACACATAAGCATGTGATTAAAAATAAATTAATTAATTAATTAAATAATAATAATAATAACAACTTCTCCACTTTTCTCTCTGTCTCTTTCTTCTTCCACGTTCTTCTCACTCTCTTTGTTTCTAATTTCAGTTGCTTCCATTATTCTTCCCCCACTCCATCCATCGATTCAAGACTAATCTTTATACTTTCACAAATTTTATCTCACAAACTATATTTGCATATCTCCACATATGTAAGGTTAAACTCTAAACTAATCATCTTCTCATCTTTTTTGTGATTGTGTGACTTTTTAATTTTTTTTCTCGTTTTTTTTCTTCTTTTAATATTAAATCTAAGTAGAATAATTTATGGACTTCTATAATGTTTAACAGTTGCGCAATTGTTGTTTGTATTATTATAACAGATTAAGAGATGCAAAACATACATGAAGATTCAACCATAGTTAGCTCTGATGACATGCTTGAAAGTGTTGTTGGTATTGATCCTCTCAATAGCAGACAACCAACAGAGCCTCCCTTAGAGCCATATGAAGGAATGGAGTTTGCATCAATTGAAGATGCGAGAATTTACTACACAAGGTAAGCTAAGAATAAAGGTTTTAGCTTTCGTATGGGTCGTGTTACTAAATCAAGAACAAATGGTATAATAATAGGTCGAGAATTTCTTTGTTCAAAGGAGGGATTTCGGGCAAAAAAATATGTGAAAGAAGAAAGTAATAGTATTATCGTACACGATGAAACAAGGGTAGGATGCAAGGCAATGATATATTTAAAGAAAAATGGAGAAATATGGGTTGTTTCAAGATTTTTAAGGGACCATAATCATGCACTATTTTCTCCTAGAAGTTCACAGTTTCTTCGAGTACATAGAAAAAAGACTAATGTGCAAAAAAAACTTATTGATGTTTTGCATGAGTCTGGTTTAGGCCCTAGTAAAATAAGATTTGTCTTATGTACTGAAAGTGGTGGTGTTGATAATGTTAGATTTAGTCAACAAGATGTTATCAATTACTTAACTGAAAAGAGACAAAAGAAGTTAGAAAATGGAGATGCACAAATGATGTTATCATACTTTAAAAGTTGTCAATTGAAGCATCCAGGATTTTTCTATGCTTTTCAAATGGACGCTGAAGGAAGATTAGCAAATTGTTTTTGGGTTGATTCAAGGTCCAAAATGGCATACAAATACTTTGGTGATGTTGTTACTTTTGATCCGACGTATTTGACAAATAAATACAAAATGCCTTTTGTTCCATTCACAGGAGTTAATCACCATCAACAATCCATTCTTTTTGGTTGTGCTCTATTATGGGATGAAACTATAGAGAGTTTTGTTTGGTTGCTAAGTACTTGGTTAGAAGCAATGGGTGGAATTTGTCCTAAAACCATCATCACGGATCAGGATGCTGCTATTAGTAATGCAGTTGAAAAGGTATTTTCAGAGGTTAATCATCATTATTGCATGTGGCATATTGAGAAAAAAGTTCCCGAGTACTTGAATCGTGTCTATCATGAACATGGTGAATTTAAAAATCAATTTTACAAGTGCATCCACCAATCTACCACTGTTGAAAAGTTTGATTCTGATTGGGAAGCAATGATAGATAAATATGGATTACAAGATAATCAATGGCTAAATAAGATATACTCCATTAGAGAAAAATGGATTCCTGCTTATGTACGTCACAATTTTTGTGCAGGAATGTCTACCACTCAAAGGAGTGAAAGTACGAATAAATATTTTAAGGATTTTTTGAATTCAAGTACTCCATTAAGCCAGTTTGTGACACAATATGAAAAAGCTCTTGATGCGCGTTACAACAAGGAAAGAGAGAAGACTTTCAAAACAAGAAATTCAAAGCCACTTTTACGAACTTTATATCCCATGGAAGAAGAAGCTTCAAAATTTTATACAAGAAAAATGTTTATATTATTTCAAGACGAGTTAGTTGGTTCTCAATTATTTATCGCAGAAAAGGTTAAGTTTTCTATTGAAGTCTCAACGTATAAAGTTCGTGAAATTTACAAAGAGAAGCCTATCTACTATGTGGATTTTCATGTCACTTCAAAAGAAGCAAATTGCAGTTGTCACATGTTTGAATTTTCAGGTATTCTTTGTAGACATGTATTATGTGTATTCATAAAGAAAAAGGTTTATTGTCTCCCTTCACAGTATGTTTTACATAGATGGTCCATAAATGCTAAGAAAGAAAAGGTAAAAGAAGTGACAATTGAAGAATTTCAAGAAGGAAGCAACAATGTTTCTGACACTTCATTGTTTAATAGTATTATGGTTCACTCTCTTGAACTATCAGAAAGAGGTTCACAATCCAAAAAACATCATGATATTGCAATTCAAAGTTTTCAAAATGGAATTGCAAAACTTGATTTATTGGATATTGAAGAATCAAACAAGGAGTTTGTTGATTCAACATATGAAGATATGCCAAAAGTTTCTGATGCCAATATAGCTTTGCATGACCCTCCACTTGTGGCAACTAAAGGACGTCCGCGGACTTTGCGAATGAAAAGCAGTTTGGAGATGGTCAAAAAAGGTTCTTCTACTTGTAGTTATTGTATGAAAAGGGGGTCATACTAAGCGTAGATGTCCAAATTTAAATCAAACAAGGTATCTTAAAATTACATGTACTATCTTCTCATTTTTTATCATGTTAATTTGATTCACTAACAACATACTTATGATTTTTAGGTGATAAATTCAATTTTCAAACTCTGTTTTGAAACTTCTATTTTGTTAGTTGATTAAGAGGTAATAGTTTTTTCTAATGTTACTACTTTTACTTATATTTATACTAGTGTTAATTTTAACAATTAATTGTCTTCATATTATAATTGAAAGTCTTTATTCAAGTCATGCCTGATCAAGTCTTTTAGAGCCATAAAATTCAACAAGTTACTTCTATGCTATTTGGAGACATCATGAGAGCCTTACTTAAGCTGTTGGCATTTTGCACTTACTGTTTTCACTCTACTGTAATTTTTGTGTTTAGATTTGAATGGTTTTTTTGTTGGATTTTATTTTTATGTTGGAGTGTATGAGGGATTGGGGAAGCATTTCTCATTCTTTAGAAAGCTATGTTCTTATCCGTTTATTCTTAACCTTTGAATCTTTTTTCCAAATTTTGTATGATATTGAAACTATGTTGATTTTTTTCCAGCTCTGTTTCTATGTATTGTTACAATACTACTACAAATTCCATAGTGAGTACTTTAATACAACTTAGACAGAAATTTTTTTGATACTGTTGCTATGGCGTTGTATCTGTCTTTCATCAAAAACCTGTGACTTCCAAAGGATTCCAATCTAATTCAGTAACTTCCAGCGAATGCAAATAACTAGTAGACTTTGTTTAAAATTAACAAATGTGTAAAAAATTTATCATTCATTGTATGGATGATTCTTTCTAGAGTTGTTGATTTTGATTTCATATCATTTAAAGAAACTTACTTTAATTGGTAAATTTAATCATACACAATGCTACTGTTCTCTCAAATTTAAAAAAAAACAGATTTATTCAATTGATACCGTACCTGTTCAAATCGGTTCAATATATATAGCAGTAGCTAGCTCAGTCTGAAAATTATCAATTTTGTATTTGATTTTTGTTGGGGTAGCATCTATCTAAAGTATTTTACAATCACTTGGTAGGATATCTTATTTCTTTTGGATACTTGAGATGGTAACTGAATGACGATGGTGTTTTAAGCTGATTTCATAAACTTTTCCCTCTGGTTCCATTTGATGTTGAACCATATTAATTATGGACAAAGGCCGGCAATGATTGAAGTTGGATGAAATACAGGAGATTAGTGTTGGTAGAGAGGCTGAAGTTATTATTATTACTACTAATGGCTCAGAAGTTTATAGCTATTTCGGCGACAGTGTTAAATTTTGTAGGTCTTCAGTTTTGCACAGATTTGTCATTAGATAAACTTAAATCAGATGAACTAATTGGATGAAATTTAATTCACTTGGATAATACGTTGAGTTACCTTTGAGTTTGTATACCACCATAAGGTTATTTAGGAATTGTTTGATCAATGTATTTGTCCTTCTCAATATTTGTCTCAAGGCGAGTTTATTGTAGAATAGGAGTCACTTTTACTAGTTACTAATATGAAGTATTTCTAGATTATGCGACATGATGATAAGAAATGTGGTTTGTGTGTTCGGAATCGAGATTGGTTCTTAGTTAATTGGAAGTTTAGAACCAGCTCTGTTTGATTTTTTTCAAATTGAGAATCAGTATTTTAGTTTTGGTTTTTAGATTTCTTTCATTGAAAACTAGTGTGAATGTTGCATGAATCTAGAATCAAGGAGATAGTAGTCTTATTCCCATGTTCTCTTAATAAAATAATAATAAAACCAATCCTGAGATACAAGTTCTGACGTAAACTTTTGAAAATTTCCAAATCTTGTACATCTTGTATTGGCTAAATAAATGGCATATTTGATTGGTAGTTATCAATGGCGATAGTAATATGGCTTACCTGCAAACGATTCCCTAATAATACCCTAAATAATAGTATACAATCAACTAGCAAGAATGAGAAATTAATTAAAAATCCAAATTGCATAACAGTAGAATGAATCAAATTACTAGTTTCTCTTTGATCAATATTACATATTTCATCTTTGACTCACAACCACAAATGCTAAAATTTTCTAGAAACTGAACAAAAAGATTCGAATTATCAATGAGAAAATATTTTATTAAACCTGGTACTTCATACACATAATTTCTAGAAAGAAATACAGGTAGCATGTCGGGTTAAGACACGAATTTCTGTCCCAAAGATTAAGAGTTGCACATCTGAAAAACAAATTGGGTTCATCTTCAGTCGGTTGAACCGGACACCACTCAATATCAAACTCAATACTCTTTGTTCCATAATCATTTGAAAAACGCAAGAAAGACAATATATTATTATCAATTTATTTTGTCTGTGGCCTTAATTTCAAATCCATTCATCTAAAAGGACTCCACAAAACAACATACCATATTAAAACATATTGCTATCACCCTCGTTTTTAATATTATTTAGAGTTTAATTAGAAAGAATAATGGAAGCAACTTTCAGTTGCTTCAGAGTGAGAAGAACGTGGAAGAAGAAAGAGAAAGAGAGAAAAGTGGAGAAGTTGGTATTATTATTATGATTTAATTAATTAATTTATTTATTTTTAATTACATGCTTATGTGTCAAAAGGAATAGTTTTAATTGGATGACAGTGTAAAATGATTTTACACTGTCAGTGTATACTAATTAAACTCAAAAAAATAAAGTTCAATCTAAAATATTTAAATTTTTTCTGTGTATAAAAATATTTGTCTCATATGTTTTTCTATATTATCAATTACTTCATTTTCTCCGTTTCAGTAATTCAGTTTTGTCCGTAGATATATATTTTCTCTTACAATCTCCTAATTTAGGTAAGTATTATTAAAAATATTTCTTTTGGGGGATATCCATAAAGATCATAATTAAGTTATAAAATTTTAAATAATTAACGATTTTTGAAAATATAATTGAAATTTTAAATATTGATATTTGACTCATTTCTAGAATAAAATGTTAAATTTATCAATATTTTTCATAAATGTTTAATACGTAATAAAATGTATGTAATGGATTTTTTTTTTATATATAAATAATTTAATCAATAATATATTTTTTTCCCGTATATAAATATTATTTTTATTTTCCCGTATACAAATTTTTTCTTGCATTATATAAGATTAAAGCGGGAATACATTATATTTTACCAATCATAACAAAATTTGTGGTAAATAATGAGATGCATGTTTTGTTAGAAAATATAGGTTGGAAGGATGAGAAAGTATACATGCTAATTAGAATCCTTGTAATGTCCCAATGTCCTTAAGTTAGTAGGTTAACTACTATAGTGCAGTATAAGAGATAAAGTATGGATTTTTATGACAAATGACTACTCTGGACTTCATAGGTTATCGCCAATAACTGCTTTTGTGATGACAGTGACCTGAAAATAGTACTCATTCAAAGTATTGTTAAGACATACATCCTGCAAGAAATAAATGTAAAATTAAGAAGAAATCGGGTGAGCTTTCCCAAATCAAGTTTGACAACAATTTCATTAAATGTTGGGGATTTGACCCCTTAAAACATGATTACTTCAAAATGAAAAAAATGAACTCATGTAAGGTGTGAGATATTGGATCGAACTCTAGTATGGTCGAAGGGTAGCTTCTGGTTCGACAGGAATTAAGCATGAGGTCGAAGTCAGTTCACATGATGTTGTCGGAGTAATACGTGTTGTAGTCAAAGTTTGTTCTAACATGTATTAGTCAATATTGCTAGGGTTGTTAGTATGTTGAATTGGGCCTTGTGTTAAGGATCCAATTGTTTAAGTTAGCTTGTACCCTAAGTTAGCTTGTAATGGGTAATTTGTTAAAGGCCCATTAGTTTAGTGTGCTAGGTTTTATTATAAATAGCATGATAGTCTCTCATTCTAAAGTGTGACAAAACCTAATAAGGGTGAGAGAGGTTAGTTTGTTATTCTTGTATACTTGTAATCTTTAGTTTTAAGGAGAAAGGAAAGAATAACAGTTTATAACCAATCCTTGTTGATTTTCCCTTGTTTTTCCGTTAACCCTAACCCTTGTGTATTTCTTGCATATCAAGAAACCGCTTAATACTTTGTTTCAAGGCATCCTTATTCACAAAAAAATAGTGTGGTGAGCGTGGAGAAGATGTCTTCAACAAAGTATGAGATTGAAAAGTTCACCGGAGTGAACGATTTCGGTCTGTGGCGCTTGAAGATGAAAGCTCTACTGGTTCAGCAGGGTTGTTTGGAAGCGTTGAAGGGACAGGCAGCCATGGACGCTGCATTAACAGAAAGAGAAAAGACGACCATGATTGAGAAAGCCCACAGCGCAATATTGTTGAGCCTTGGTGATAAGGTTCTTCGACAGGTATCAAAGGAGACTACGGCGTCAGGATTATGGGTGAAACTCGAAAGTTTGTATATGACCAAATCCCTGGTGAATCGATTCTACCTGAAGCAAGCTTTGTATTCGTTCAAGATGAGTGAAGACAAAGCATTGGCTGAGCAATTGGATATGTTCAACAAGCTGATTCTTGATGTTGAAAATATTGATGTGAAGATCGATGACGAAGATCAAGCACTGTTGTTGTTGTGTATTTTGCCCAGAACACATGCTCACTTCAAAGAAACTCTCTTGTATGGAAGGGAGTCCCTGAGCTTTGAAGAAGTTCAATCAGCCCTGTACTCTAAGGACCTGAACGAACGAAAGGAGCATAAAACTTCGATAGTTGGTGAAGGTTTAGCCGTTAAGGGAAAATTCTTGCGAAAAGATGCTAAGTTCGACAAGAAGAAAGGTAAAAGTAAGCAGAAGTCTTATAGTGGCGAAGCATCTGGTTTACGATGCTATCATTGTAAGAAGGAGGGTCACACAAGAAAGGTGTGACCTGAACGCCTGAAAGATCATGGAGGTAAGGATAATGGCAACGCAGCCATTGTTCAAGATGACTTTGACTCATCTGATGTCCTTGTAGTTTCAAGCGGCGACTCAAGAAAAGAGTGGATTATGGATTCAGGTTGCACTTGGCACATGTCTCCAAACAGAGAATTGTTCGAGGAGCTATGTGATCAAGATGGTGGATCGGTGCTGCTGGGAAACAACAAATCCTGCAAAACTGCAGGTATTGGATCTGTGAGATTCAAGCTCCATGATGAGTCAATAAGGTTATTGACTGAAGTCAGGTATGTACCTGACTTGAAGAGAAATTTAATTTCTCTTGGTGAATTCGACAGGAAGGGATACGTTTTCCAAGGAGAGAAAAGTATCCTAAGAGTCATGAAGGGGTCGAAGGAAGTCTTGAGAGGCGTGAAGAAACAAGGCTTATATACCCTTGAGGCTGAGGTTGTAAGTGGTCGAAACCTGTGTCGAAGACAAAATTATGGCACATGAGATTGGGCCATGTCAGCGAAAGAGGCCTGGTAGAATTGGGGAAGCAGAACCTCCTAGGTGGTGACAAAACCTAATAAGGGTGAAAGAGGTTAGTTTGTTATTCTTGTATACTTGTAATCCTTGGTTTTAAGGAGAAAGGAAAGAATAACAGTTTATAACTAATCCTTGTTTATTTTCCCTTGTTTTTCCGTTAACCCTAACCCTTGTGTGTTTCTTGCATATAAAGAAACTGTTTAATACTTTGTTTCAAGGCATCCTTATTCACAACAAATTAGTGCGGTGAGCGTGGAAAAGTCCAAGTGCTGAAGGTTTTGACAAATCATAATGCTGCTGATATGATCACCAAGACGTTACCAAGTTGCAAGTTTTTCCACTGTATGCAGTTGATAAAACTGCATGAAGAAAGCTAGTTAATTCCTCGATGTTATAGAGTTTGTTCCAAGGTGGAGATTTATGAGATATTGGATCGAACTCTAGTATGGTCAAAGGGTAGCTTCTGGTTCGACAGGAATTAAGCATGAGGTCGAAGTCAGTTCACATGTTGTTGTCGGAGTAATGTGTGTTGTAGTCGAAGTTTGTTCTAACATGTATTAGTCAATATTGCTAGGGTTGTTAGCATGTTAGATTGGGCCTTGTGTTAAGTATCCAATTGTTTAAGTTAGCTTGTACCCTAAGTTAGCTTGTAATGGGTAATTTGTTAAAGGCCCATTAGTTTAGTGTGATAGGTTTTATTATAAATAGCATGCTAGTCTCTCATTCTAAAGTGTGACAAAACCTAATAAGGTGAGAGAGGTTAGTTTGTTATTCTTGTATACTTTTAATCCTTGGTTTTAAGGAAAAAGGAAATAATAACAATTTATAACCAATCCTTGTTGATTTTCCCTTGTTTTTCCGTTAACCCTAACCCTTTTGTGTTTCTTGCATACAAAGAAACTGTTTAATACTTTGTTTCAAGGCATCCTTATTCACAACATAAGGGTTTAGGTGATTCAAATATGATCTTATATTCCAATGGTACATAGGAATACTCCTTTTTAAGTTTGAATCAAAGCTAACTCTAAACTGATACACAATTATACAAATTGGTAAGTTTGAATCAGACTTTACTAAGCATTGTAACACATATAATAGTGCAATTAAACAATGAAACAGACATATACGTAATGATCTGCAATCTCTCCACCATTTGAGTCAGACATAAATTTTAATACTTATTTTCCATAATATATTATTAATTAATATTTTTAAAAATTAATTTATATTAATTAAAAAATTAATATAGAAACTAAAAATTAATTCATGAAACTCCTCAAAACATAATAATGGAAGCAAGGGCATCGTGGACTACGTAGCCCACCAAATTGGCTACTCCAATACATGTGATTTTACACACAAACATCTTTTATTAATCTTTCTGCATCACCAAGTATTCAATGTTTCTACGTGCGAAGGAAGTCTTCACCAACACCTCTCTTAACTTTCTCTATCAACATTTCCATGAGACGAGCCTTGTTGCACTTGTCCAACAATAAATCAGCAGTCTTCACCATTAGTTGTCTTCAAGAAATCATGATCCAGTATACGATCCAGCATGGTATCATCAACATAGTCATCATCCATAGTATGGCTGGCAGATGATTTTTCCCTATTGAAGCTTTCCATTTTCGAAACATCATGATATCTGAACAGGTAACCATTCTCCTGGGCTATGAGCTTATGCTTATCAGTCCAGTCTGGACGACTCCAAAGGTAGAGTGTGGGTGACTTTACATTCCATTGCTCCAATTGCTTGGCGTTAGTATCAACTGATCCAGGTAGATAAAATGACTGGGGATAAACAGGGACAAGATCAGGAAAAAATTAAAGACACAAGTCAGTACGCCAAAGAATATGTAAATCAAAAGATAACTTGGTATAATTTTATCTTGTCTGATAGAAACCTCTCATCCTCCCAGACAAGATGATATGGTGGCCGTTTTTTATCCATCCTATAAAATAAGGAAGCAAATGTGAAAACCAGGAAGAATAATGAATCTCTCCCTGTAATTTTTGTAAATTCTGTGTGTATCATCAGATCACACACTTGTATTTATAACAGTGTAACAATAAAAATATTGAATCTTTATGAATAAGCACTAACCTAGGAAGTTTTATAATAGTAGAAATAGTAACAATCAATCTAGGAAGTTTGTAAGGAATATCTACATATTCTTAATCCTAACACTCCCAAACAAAAACGTGACAATTATAGGGTGGCATCGGTATACTTGGATGGAGGGAAAAACCATTTAGCTCTAATCCTAGAAAAAAGGGACAAGAAAAAGAAAACTACCTCTCTGTGTCTCTGGAGGTACTATAAGAATCAGGAGCTTGGCTCAAACTCTAAAGCCTTGTCTATAAACTTGTTAGTGAAAGCTGCTTTAACCCCAAAGAGGGGATTAAGACCCATGATCTATAAAAGAAGCAACCGATAAAAATGATGAAATCAAAATTATGTGAATTGACCATCTAGGATATTCATGCTCATCTCAACCTTGCAATTGACAAACTCTTACCAACCTTGACCCTGAAGGCAACTCCTTTTTCCGAATAGTCATCCAATCTCTCATCTCAAAATTAAAATCATTTTGTAAACAAATCAAAACAACATCCTGGTAAATAGATTAAAAAAAATAACATGATAACAATAGACTAAAATCCCTAATATAGTCTGTATTCTTCATCATTCGAGAAAACTGGTTGAAACCATCAAATAAAAATCATTATGCTCATAACATAAGCAAGCCTGAAAACCATGTAATCCTTCTTACAACCTATCAAATATCGCAGAAAAGAAGGTTGTGACAAATGCATTGTGTTAAGCTATATTTCATTAGCGATCTCTTATGTGGCGGCCAAAAGTGACGCACTCCACTACACACCATAAGTGATCTCTTCTGTGGCAGTGACGGTGACACCCTTAATCCATGCCCCTGCCATCGCCATCGCGTAAGGCTCGATGGAGGCGTTATTCGTCGCCATTAACTACCTAGTGATAAAGTTGAGCAAAAACCAAAGAAGAAAATCTTCCAAAAGATGACATGAGATGAGAACCACTGCCTATCTATAGGACATCAGTGGCTTAGTACTGCAGTAGTATAAAATGTAAGATCAATTTCCATAAACTAAATGAGAAGCTTGGGTTATGTATTTGCATCCCACCCATTTAGGTCAACAGATACTTACTCCAGATAACTGATGCTAAAGCAGTGCTAGTGCTGTCAATTTCAGATAACAGAAAATAGTGGTTTGATTAAATTATGCTATTTGACAGCACTGTGCTAAAGGAAATGAGGTTCCAAAGAAAAATGTCAAAGCTAGTTACCTGCTAGAGAAACGTTCTTAAGGACCATATTGTCAACATCCAAACCCAATCCTTCTTTCTTCTTAAAGTAACAACAGACCTCCCGGCTCATTAAGTAATACAACTGCTACTACTTTTTGAACATATTAAAAATCAGAGGAAAGCTTAAAAAATCTTAAATACAGCATAACCCACATCATTTTGGTGCCATCATCAAACCACAAATGAGAGACTGCAAACCCTTATGATTTCATCATGGATGCTCTAATAGACCTGCTTACTAATTGTTATTACTCTGTAAATAAGACATTAGCTGGCCCTGTAGAGAAAGTAGCAGCATGTGCTTTCCTTATAAGAATTTGAGGATCATTGTTCACCTGCTAAATCCACCAATATTCAACATTTTATTAGCAAACAACAGTACATGTAAATGGATAGAAGTAACTTCACAAGAAGGCATTTAAAAATGTAACTACACAAGAATGTCGGTAACAGCCACATTATAAAAGTAACTTCTAGAAGGTAGTGAAAGTTGCCGAATATATGGTGGACAATATTAAATGAATGAATACCTTTGGGACTGATGGGATGAGCTTCAACCTGCTGTTTCAGAATTCATCATCACCATCAACAAAGCATTGCAAGAGTGTTCCAAGAACTAACTCGTTGGTCACAAAATAAAATACCATACTGTAATATGATGAAGCTGGCACCTGCAGCCACACAACACAGAACACACATTCATTGTAAGCATCACTAAATCATACTCCAATTGCAACTCAGTTAATCCATGATCATCATCGTTTTCATCAATTGATATGTCAATGATAATCACGTTTCCATCTTCCCCTTTGTGTGAAATAACGTCTTTACTGTTCTTCAATATCTTTAAAGATAGTTCATCATTCCAATCATGCAGAACCCATAGTAAAAAAACACGTGAAAATATATGTCAATGTTATTTTGAGCGCCTTTGGTTTTAAGAAGCTGTCCGCTAACATAAAAACTGTCGCGACAAATGGTATTACAACGTGTTGATGAAAACAAAAATACTTTGAGTAAAACAGCATCTGCATAAGGGGCTGATTTGAACATATCTCCCCCAACAAACTTCAAATTTTCATTTCCAGTTAAGTTACCAATAACACGAATTATGGAAGCATGTATGTCATAATAACATGAATTATGCACCCAATTCTCTTACAATCATATCCAAAATAAGATTTCCACATAACATATATAAAAAAAAAACCAATAATATTGAAATAAACAGAGACAAAACAGTTTGTTGTAGGGTATAAGAAGCTTGCCTTAAAAAAGGTGTCTCCGTATCTTGAGAAGTTGAGTTTAGAAGATTCAAGGATTTTTGCAATAAGTTCCTAAAAACATAAATTATTCAATCAGCTTTGAAATTCAATTAAAGCACAACAGTGTCTGCAATACAAACAGACAAGAAATTGAAATGATGTAAGTAAAATGCAATGATAATATACCAGGTCACCAGCATTATCCAAGTAAATCTGGACCACTGCATCTGCAAATGCTGTAGGGTCCCGAGGCGCCGCAATGTTCCGTTTGTGGGTCTTAATCTGCATGCCACTAATGATTAATAAAAACAACAAAATAAGAACCTTTGAACAGATTAGAAGAGTATAACATAAATAGAAAAAAGACGGAAGAATTAGGTAATGATATACATATATGTGGACTGAGAATAAGGTGTGAATTATGAGTCCAAGACACAAGACGGTCATAATTCAAATTTAGTTAACAGAAAACTCAATACAATTAGTTCATAAAACCATCAGTGTCGGTGTCAAATGTGGATAGCAGAAAATTCTAGTTGGTCTGCAATGCTACAGTCCTATAGCGCCACTATAGCGGCTATATGACATCGGTTTGAACTAAACAGTACTAAATATAAAAAAGACAATAACATTGTACTAAATATTGTATCATGGAACAATAACGATTTGTTCAAGTTCAAATACCACAACAATATAAAACATCAAAAAGACAAAATTCCTCACAACACTATAAAATCTTATGAAGACAATCAAGATAATTAGGAATTGAATATGAAAAATTCATACCCGAGAGTGGGTTTCTCCTTGGAGCTGCAAGAAAGACAATCAACATTAGGATTGAATTTGAAAAGTTAAAAATCAAACAATAATCAACATAAACTTTAACTAAATTAAACAGATTTCAGTATATTATTATTAATAATACAATTAAACTGAACAATAGAGGAATTAGGGTTGAAAGAACATAAAAAAAACTTTTTTAAAATCAATAGAAATTAGGGTTACCTTAACAAAAGCTAATCAACGATTCTAGATCTAAGAAAACCTAATAAACGTTAACTAACCCTTCTAATTTCATATCTTGAATCAGCACATCAACTTTTAGGGTTTGCTTGAGAAGATTGGGTTTCAGCGGCAACATAGATTGAAGTAACCAAAACATTGACTTACCCGCTAGAATCCCAGTTCCATATCTTCCTGAAAGAACAAAAACAAAAAGTCAGATACGAAATGGTAATACAAAGGCATATGTAGCTTTGAGAAGATACAAATCTGTAGGATCGAGTTCGATAGCTTTATCGACTTTGGTTAGGGCTTTGTTAGCTGAGTAAGGGTCTAGATTTGTTATTGGAAGATCTTTGACGGTATCATTACGGTTTCTAAAGAAGAGGAATAAGGAAGAAGAAGAGGGAGAAGGAATAAGAAGAAGAGAGATAGAAAAGACGAGAGAGAGGGAGAAAGTGTCAGAAGAAAATTGAAAATTGAAATTGAAATTTTGAATTAGAGCCAAAAGTGCAATAACTGTGTTGCATAACAAAACAAAATGAATGAAGCTCAGTTAACACATCCACGTGGAATCTTAAGAAGCCAGAAGGGCATAGATGTAATTTTTAGAGCATTTAATGTTCTTATATGGTAGATAATCATTGGTCCAATGGTGACACACTCTTACTTAGCTCTTTTCAGATACACTGATTCAAATGGAGCACCATCTATAATAGCAGTAATACGTATTCTTTTTTAGAGGATGGAAGTAATAAATATTTTTCATTGTAATTGCTATTTAAATAGTTATAATTTTACTCTATTTGTTTTAAAATAACTGTTGTTTAAGGTTTACACGCGAATTAAAAAATGCAATAATATTATCATAAAATATTTTACTTTTATTAAATTAATTTTATTAATGTGTTAGAAATAGTGTAGAGAAATTGAAAAGTAAGAATGACATTAATTTTGAAACAAATTTTTTCCATAAAACAATAATTATTTTGAAATGGAGAAAGTACTTTTGAATACATATATAATATTATACATAAAAGTAATTAAAATATAATATTTTTAAAAAAATTTTCTCTCTCTAACCTCTGCTAGGGTTTGGCATGGGGAAGAGGGGAGTCAGTTGACCGAAGAAACAGGCGGCGGCGAATTAGAAGGGAGTAGAAATAACGATTGTGACATAGGAATTTGTTGAGCAACCTACTGTAATAGAAGATCCAAGCAAGAAAGATGAGGAACCGATATCTGAAAGTACACCACAAGATGAATCGTTAGGAGGAAAACCAGAGGAAGACACTCATGAGAAGCAGAACATCCCTGACAAGATGTTAGAGGAACAATTGAAGCCATGGGTAGACATCATACAAGGAAATCACAATCTGAATCGGGGGATGGCTGTTAGCTTCGTTGCCCCAAAAATCGTTAATGGTGATCTTGCTATTGAAATTGAAGAAGAAGATGTCACGGAGGAAATTGAATTTTGGGAGAACGCCATAATCCTATTTGCTCTGGGGGATACATTATCGATGAATTCAGTGAAAAAATTCATGGAAAAGTCTTGGAACTTTGCAGCTCTACCAGACCTCTACTATAATGATGAAGGATATTTTGTAACTAGATTCAGGAGTAAGGAGGATAAGGATAATGTGACGGCACAGGGTCCTTACTTCATGTTTGGGAAACCATTGTTCTTAAGACAATGGGCAACGGAGTTTGATGGGTCGGACATAACAGGAGGTGGGATCGAATCTCCTGTCGAAGGAACTGTGGGTGGTACCACATCATTCCAAGACACATTTTGAGGGTTTGTGTTACTAGGCTAGGCATCCGGATTACTTGACTGTGGATTAGAACCACTCCCTTGAGGATTTAGATTGTTTGGCTGACTAGTGTTCGTCGCCATTTTTCTAGTATATTTTCTTCTTGGTCTTTCTTCGTTTGTATTAGCTACCCTACCACTTCTTAATAACATGCAACAAAGCTTTTTAAGGAGAAAGAGATTGATGAATGACGATTTTCAAAATTTAGAAAAAAATCTTTATACAGTTAGCACTGTCCCACTGGGCGTGCCAATTTGTTTACCGTGAAAATTGTTAAACAACCGCTGATCTTCCAAATCTGACTTTGGTGACTTACAGGATCGATCAGATTGATCCTAGGACATGTGCTAACAGTTGATCTAAGTTAAATTCTAAAGCAATGAATACTTCGACAATACTCAAGAAGGAAAGTTTGTTGAAAGTATAGTACAAGACAACATTTCAAAATGTAAAGTTAAAAGGCTGGAAATGTAAAAGGAAGGGTCGAACGTGTGCAATAAACATCAAAAGGTATAAAACGAAAATAAGTGCAGAAACGTAACTGGCTTCAAATAAAAGATAATAATTTAAGTAAAGATCAAAGTAAATTGCGTTGAAGGATAAATGGTGTTTACATCACGTACATTCTCACAATACTCTTTTCTCAACACGCGGATACTTTCGAGTAAATTTAGAGTTACTTGTACAAAGTGAACACAACACACCTAATCCTATTTCTAGGACCCTTGTTTATAATACTAAAACTAACTGCTATAAACTGCCTGAAATAATCAACAAATGACAAGTGTCATATTGCATGCTTCCATTGCCCAGATACACGCCACCTGTCTTTCCTCAAGAGCGAACCAAAGTAACTACTCCCTCCTTTATTTGAATTTGAATTCCCAGCGTCAGACATCATCAACATTCTCGGTCGAAGGTTCCCCCTTTAACTCTTAGAAATATTTTCTAAGTTCCAAAAGATCTCTTTTCCTCTTATAAGTACCTTCGACTCAAACTCGTCACACAAATCCTGTCGAAAGCCTTTCTAACCTTCTTCAAGAGCCTAATATTCTCCTCAACACTTCCAACTTCATCTAGGCGTCGAATTTACGAGCTAACAAATTTATGGCTAAAAAGGAGGAGTATTAATGGTTGTTTGGTTGGTTGTGATAGTTCCTGTTGTTTAAGATGGTGCATGAGGGGGAGGAACATGAGTGTGACTTCTCAGAACATGAGTGTGACTTCTTGGAACATGAGTGTGACTTCTCTTACTTTGTGGTTTCTTCTTAGTAGCATGTGTTTGGTGGTGTTGGGATGTCTTACTATATTTCTTGACATCTTGCCCTGTTTGGAAGAATTTATTTGTCTCTGTAGAATTTTCTTTTTGTGTAGCACCCGTGTGCGTGTGCCTGTTCTTTTTCTTTAAATGGGAAGTGTGATGGCTGCTCTTTTGAGGGGGAGTAGATGTGGTTCTATGTAACAAGGGGAGTGTTATCTGTATCTGAATTGATGATCATGCAATTCAGGGGAGTATGGCAGTATGGTGTAGTGTGTCGTATTTTGTGTGCATAGGTTTGATATTGTGATGTCAGACAGGATCTCTTGACATTGTGTTTCAATTTTTTTGGAGATTCTTGGTGTGTGGGAGTTTATTTCTCTTTGGGTGTTATTTACTGTGAAGTTGGGGTTCTACCTTATTTCTGCTGCGTGTGCCTCTATTTTTGTTCTGGTGTTTTTGTTTGCGTGTGGTTCTTGGTTCTTTTGGGATTATTATTGTTGTGTGTTCTGTTTCTCCAGTATTTCATACAAAGGTTGTTTTAGCAAAAATTTGCCAAAAGGGAAGATTGTAAGTTCTGTGATTTTGGGATTGACAGTAATTTTGATAAAAACAAGTATCACAGTAGGATGTTGAGCAAGATGTCTTGACATTTTGGTCAGACATCACTGATGGCCAGCTCGATGTCGTGACGTGATGTCATGACATGTTATACCAGAAGATTAGGGTTTTACTTATTTGGAAGAGTTAGTTTTAAAGTGTGAGATTCTATTTGTTTTTAGTTCACACTTTGTCACAATCCAAGGAAGGTTATTTTAGGAATTCAGGTTCTATGCCAACGGTGCATTTGTTTCATAAAAGGAAACTTTTTATTTTGTTTCTATTTTCATGCAAAATATTGTGTAGATTATTCGCAACCGTTGTTTTGGATTTGCGCCTAAGCCCATGCTGATCAAAAAGATATTTAAAGGGTTGTTATAAACCTAATGCATCAGGGAAGCCGTGTATTGAGAAGAAGAGCCTTTATGGTTTATTGTGTTTTTCTTATTTGTGATCCATTCTTATATCATTTTGATATCTTAGTTGAACTGTGTTGTTTATGCATTTGTGAGCCATTCATGTACCTCTTAGGTGCTTGAATTAGACTGAGTTTGAGTTGTAATCACTCCTAAGATTTTAAGCACATAGTGGTGAAATTCTGGTATCAGATGTGTGATGTTAAGTGTGATGTCACAACAACACAATCTGCTAATATGAACAAGGCTATAACAACAGTAAATAACACAATGAATTGTTCACCCAGTTCGGTCTAACTACCTACGTCTGGGGGTTACCAAGCCGGGGAGGAAATTCACTATTAGTAGTATTAAATTACAGACTCAATAATCCCAGTTAACATCTACCTAACTTAATCAATACCCAATGACACTTCTACCTAAGAAACCACTTAGGTATGAGAAACCACTCACTCCCTAAATCACCTCAGTGATACAATCCAATGATTACACTTTAAAACCACAACTTGATTATGCTTAACAGCTTTGATCAAGAACAACACACTCTTGCTTAAAATCTCTAGAGTGAATACATTTACAACTCAAAATAGTAACACCAATTCAAACATGAATGGTTTACAAAAACACACACTAAAACTCAAATTGACACTCAGTCTATGCTCTATGTCTTCGTCCCTTTTCCCAACAAGGGTTGAGGCTGCTTTTATAGAATTCTGACTTGGGCTTCAGACCTCTTCCAAATATCTGATTTGATTTGTTTTAAAACCAGAATTTAAAACAGATTTGATCTTCATATCTTTTTAAATCTTTTCAAACCAGCCCTAATGTTAGTTACATGATCTGCAAATTAACTGATTGAAGATATCTTCTCCAAGATATTCGCATCCAATCTCTCTAACAGATTTCCTCAAAACATACTAACACGCGCAGCCCAAAAACATCACAACCTGATGTTTTGATGTTCTGATAACTGATGTTAAGACATCAAGTATAACATCAACATATACAACTTCAACCCTGCAACAACTAATGTTAGGAACCAATGTTAAGACATCAGCCATATGACATCAACATTGTTCAACTTTGTTTTACCAAAATTCAAGCCAATACAAGAACTAACAATCTCCCCCTTTGGCTAATTTTGGCTAAAACAATCTCTGCCATCATCATAGGTACCTGCAGCGGAAAAACTTTAAACTCCTAACATTCCAAAACACAACCAGCATCAATCACAATCAAACTGTACAAAGCTAAACTCCCCCTCAAAACAAGAACCAGCATACCAGCTGTTCAAACATGCACACTCCCCCTCAAGCCTAAGCATACCAGCTGTTCAAACATGCACAGTCCCCCTCAAGCCTAGAGCCACATCAGACAACTAGGTAACACATAGGCTAACTCTCCCCTTTTTTAGCCACAATTGGACAACATTTACACAAAGATCTGATATACATTACGACATGGTCAAAAGCAAGCTTCCCAAGGAACACAATATCTAAAAACTTTGACTGGTCAGGCGATACAACCAATGGATTCTTATAGAACTATAAAAACCAAGCCTTCTTTCTTCTAACAGCACCAGACAACAAACAAGTATGAGTCAGTCCAACAAAGATGCAGGAAAGCAACACATGCAGGAGGACAACAAACCAGATCCACTAAAGAACAAGAACACAACAAGGACAGCCATTGGGACTTCTTCAGGAGCAACAAGAATAAGAAAACCATCAGAGACAAAAAACATCAAAAAATCTCCAGTGCAACTCCATGCTTCTGATGATGAATGGGATGAAGATTGGAAAACTTTTCTTGATGCAGGGGGTTGGGATAATCTATAGACCCTTTATATGTTGCTTTTGATGTACTAAAAACCAATCTTGTATGCTTTCAGCAGTTGAATAAAATGGTGTTTCCTTTAAACATATGCAAAATCACAACTGCACAAATACTCCTTCCAGCACACCTAATCCTCATAAATGCAAATTCCCAGTTTGCTTCTTAAACTTTCAAATTGATTTGCATCCAAGGCTTTAGTAAAAATGTCAGCTAATTGTTTATCTGTAGCAACATGTTCCAAAGCAACTACATTGTCTTCAACCAAATCTCTTATAAAATGATGCCTTATATCAATATGCTTAGTCCTGCTATGCTGAATAGGGTTCTTAGAGATATTGATAGCACTCAGATTATCACAGTACAATGTCATGACATCTTGTTTGACATTGTATTCTTTTAACATCTGCTTCATCCAAACAAGTTGAGAACAACTACTCCCTGCTGCTATGTACTCAGCTTCAGCACTAGAAAGAGACACACAGTTCTGCTTTTTACTAAACCATGATATCAGATTATTCCCTAAGAAGAAGCACCCTCCTGAAGTACTTTTTCTATCATCAGCACTCCCTGCCCAATCAGCATCACAAAAACCACATAACTCAGTGCCTGATCCATGACTGTAAAGCATTCCATAGTCACTAGTCCCATTCACATATTTCAAAATCCTCTTCACTTGATTCAAGTGACTAACTTTAGGCTCAAATTGATATCTGGCACAAACTCCAACAGCAAAAGAAATATCAGGTCTGCTAGCTGTGAGATACAATAGACTTCCAATCATGCTTCTGTATAAACTTTGATCCACACTAACACCATGTTCATCCTTGGACAACTTTAAACGAGTAGGAGCAGGTGTCCTCTTGTGATTAGCATTCTCTAGACCAAACTTCTTCACTATGTTCTTTGCATACTTGCTCTGAGAAATGAATATGGAGTCCTCCATTTGTCTAACTTATAGACCAAGAAAATAGCTGAGCTCTCCAACAAGACTCATTTCAAACTCAGACTGCATCTGTTCAAGAAAATGTTTCACCATTGCATCTGACATCCCACCAAATACTATGTCATCAACATATATTTGAGATATCATTAGTTTTCCTCCTTCCTCTTTAACAAACAAAGTCTTGTCAATCCCTCCTTTTTTTGTAGCCGTTCACAGCCAGGAATTCAGTAAGCCTTTCATACCAAGCTCTTGGTGCTTGCTTCAAACCATAGAGAGCTTTCCTTATTTTGTAAACATGGTCAGGAAATGTTGGATCAATAAATCCTTTTGGTTGATCAACATACACCTCTTCATTTAAGTAACCATTCAAGAAGGAATTCTTAACATCCATCTGAAAGAGGTTGAATTTGAAATTACAAGCCACCCCTAAGAGTAATCTGATAGATTCCAGTCTTGCCACAGGAGCAAAGGTTTCATCATAATCAATTCCTTCAACCTGAGTGTATCCCTGAGCAACTAATCTTGCCTTATTTCTGGTGACCACTCCATGTTCATCAGACTTGTTCTTGTAGATCCACTTGGTGCCAATCACATTAACTCCATCAGGCCTTGGTACAAGATCCCACACTTCATTCCTTTTGAATTGTTCCAGCTCTTCATGCATGGCATTAATCCAAAACTCATCAGTCAAAGTTTCTTTGACATTCTTGGGCTCAATTTTTGAAACAAAACAATAATTTGACACAACATCTCTTGATCTCGTGCTAACCCCTGATTTAGGATCACCTATGATAAGCTCCCTTGGATGGTCCTTTAGCACTCTAATAGATGGTTCTTTATTAGATTGTTCAGGTTCAGGCTCAGCATCAACATGACTGGGAGACCCACTTCTGTCTTCAGTTTCTTCTGTGACTTCTTCAACTGATGTTTCAACATCATCCAGGACATCAGCATCTTCCTGCTTATCAATGTCATTAATTACCATATTTATAGACTCCATCATAACCTTCGTTCTGGAGTTGAAAACCTTGTAAGCACTGCTATTTGTAGAGTAGCCTAGAAAGATTCCCTCATCACTTTTAGGATCCAATTTTCTCCTCTGTTCACGATCTGACAAAATGTAACATTTACTTCCAAAAACATTAAAGTACTTCACAGTTGGCTTTCTCCCTTTCCACAGTTCATACAGAGTAGCTGAAGTGCCCCTTCTCAAGGTAACTCTGTTGTGAATATAGCAAGCAGTGTTCATGGCTTCAGCCCAGAAATGGTAAGGAATCTTTTTGGCATGAATCATTGCCCTAGCAAACTCTTGAATAATTTTATTCTTCCTTTCAACAACTCCATTTTGCTGAGGAGTAATTGGAGAAGAAAACTCATGACTTATGCCTTCAGTAGAACAATATTCAGCAAACTTGCTATTTTTAAACTCTCTTCCATGATCACTCCTTATTCTAATAACATTACTCTCCTTTTCCCTTTGGAGTCTTTGACAAAGATCTTTAAAAACATCAAACACCTCTAATTTGTCTTTAATGAAGCTCACCCAGGTGTACCTAGAATAGATATCTACAACAACATAAGCATAATTCTTCCCACCTAGACTTTCTACTTGCATAGGTCACATCAAGTCCATATGAAGAAGTTCCAAAACTTTGGAGGTGGTGTTATGTTGAAGCTTCTGATGTGACATCTTGGTCTGCTTCCCTATTTGACAATCTTCACGCACTCTTCCTTCTTCAATATTGAGTTTAGGAATTCCTCTGACAGCTTCTGAAGATATTATTCTCTTCATTCCCTTCAGATGAAGATGTCCCAACTTTTGATGCCAAATTTTGACTTCATCATCTCTAGCAAACACACAAGTTGAGGTACTTGAGTCTTGTTGCACCCGTAGATAACAGTTGTCCTTAGACCTAACACCCTTCATGATGACTTCTCCTTTCTCATTTGTGACATTGCACTCAGATTTTGTAAAGTCTACTTTGAATCCTTGATCACAAAGTTGACTAATACTGATCAAATTTGCTGTCAACCCTTTGACAAGTAGAACATCATCCAGTCTAGGAGCACCAGCACAATTAAGCTTTCCCATCCCCTTGATTTCTCCTTTGACACCATCACCAAATGTTACATGCCTGAAGACTGAAGCTTAACATCTACCAACAAATTCTTAACTCCTGTCATGTGTCTTGAACACCCACTATCAAAGTACCAGTCTTCTTTGGTAGAAACCCTAAGAGAAGTGTGAGCTATTAAGCTGATAATTTTACCTTTTGGAACCCATTGCTTCTTAGACTTGGTGACCTGACTACCTCTGTGAAAGTTCTGTCTGGGAATAAACTGATGTGCCTTCTGAGGATACTGTAGCGAGCAATTTTTGGACGTGGTTGCGAAGCACTACCGCTCTAGGACTACAGCTCGATTTATTTTTTATCCTATTTAAGCCGATGAAGGAAGGGAAATAGATGTCTCCAATTAACCCTGCTTGCAAACTGAGTTTGAACATATGACTGTTGATTTACAGATGCTACAAAGATTGTGGGTGTCTCTTAAGTTATTTTGTTAAAAATAGTGCCCGGTAGATTGGGAGGTATGGGATTTTGGGTTTTTGTTTAGTGTGCTCGCTAAGATTTTTCTTTCAATCTTATGCCTACGTATTCCCGTTTACCGAAACAGGGAAATCAAAGCGATCGTAGTTCCTCCTATTCTATGGGAGGAAATGGTGTTTTGGTGTCTTGTTCAAAGCCCAAGACGTGAAGCGCAAGGTGATTTATACTTTGTTCAAAGCCCAAGATGTGAAGCTAAAGGTAGTTTGTATCTTGTTCAAAGCCCAAGATGTGAAAATAAAAGTTGTTGTCTTTAGAGAGAATTTGTCACCTCTAAAGAGGGGTTTGTTTGTCACAACTGTTTATAAAGGAGAATTACTTTAACCGGGATGTGTGAATCCGGCAATGCCATAATTTTCTTTATAGGGGATTTCCAACCTGAAGGAGAAGACTTTAACTCAGTTTAGAGCAATGCCATCTTTCCTTAGGAATTTTTCATGCTAAAAGAAGGACAGTGGCATGGATGTAGATGATCCAGAGGCTTGTCGCTTACAGCGATTAGATAAAAGGGAAGGAATTGTTGATGTTTGTGTACTGTGAACGAGGCACAACTTTGATGCTAAAAGGATAATTGGACCAACCAGTGGTTTTCTTATACAAATCCTAAGAGGAGGCTATTGGCCCAACAAGAGGGAGTTTTTATGTGTCTCGTACGAATCCCGAGAGAGAGGCTAAAAGGTGTTTGACTAAACAAGGGAGTGATTTGTGTCTTGTACAAAGCCCATGACGGAAGCTAAAAGGAGTTGAATCAACAAGAGAGTCTTTTGTATCTCGTACGAAGCCCGAGATGGAGGCTAAAGAGTTTGACTCCGCTGAGAAGAATCATTTGTATAAAGCCCAAGAGGAGGCTAGGGTGCTGTTTCAGTTGAGTGACAGGTCCAGTATATTGGTTTAAAGAGAAAATCAGTTCTTATATGAGTAATGATGTACTCAGGGATTTTTGATTCGAGGATCAGGGATATTTCCTTTTCTTTGAGGAAATGGGAAATCCGAAGGGTATTGAGCCTGTCCGAGTCTACGGGGTTCCTTCCTATTTTTGAAGGGTGCTTGAGAATGTCTTTGAGACTCAAGGAAATTAGACTGTCCAAGTCAAGAGTTTCATCTTTTGTACTATGCTTTGAGAAATAGTAGTAGACTCTTGGAAAGACTGTTTTATTAAGATGACTGATTTTTGTTCCTATACCTTTAGGAGGTCGTCGGGACAATTTGTACGAAGCCGAAGAGGAGGCTGGAAACTTTTAAGAAGCTGAGGGATAATTTGTACTAAGCCCAAGAGGAGGCTATCATTCCCGGAGGAAGAAATCATTTATACGAAGCCTAAGAGGAGGCTGTGAATACTTCTAAGAAGCCGACGGGTCCTTGTACAATACCCAAGAGGAGGCGGGGATGCTTTTAGGAAGCCTGTGGGTCCCCAAACCCCGATAAGTTCAAGAGAGACTATTCACAAAGAATAGATCAAGCCAGGAAAGTTTGAGAATTTGGAAGAAACTCTAGGGATGCAATTCACGGAGAAGAGATCATCTCTGGGGAATAGAGTTTCTTGACAATTCCTAAAGGTGCTTTTAAGAAGCCTGTGGGTCCCCAAACCCCGAGAAGTTCAAGACAGGCTATTCACAAAGAATAGATCAAGCCAGGAACGTTCGAGAATTTGGAAGAAACTCAAGAGATGCAATTCACGGAGAAGAGATCATCTCCGGGGAGTAGAGTTTCTTTGACAACTTCTATGAGTGACAGTCTGAGAAAGGGTTCAAAAAGAATCTGCTTTCACATCTCCATATTGTTTAACCCCAAGAGGAGGGAAGACTGTGTCTGGTAATCCTATAGGGATCTAGTTTTGACTACTTAAGAGTGATCAACGGGCTTAATGCTAGACGTAGTTGCCGGGGAAACTCTAAATATCTATACTAGTATTACACAGTTGATACGAGTTTATGAAAGAAGACTTACAGCAAAACAGCCCCACAATACAGTTATATGTATATGAAAGCGGTAAATGAAAGCGGATAAACACTTACTCGGTTGTAGAGCTTCCATGCTGTTTGGTTAGTTGTTCAACAAAGAAAAATTGAAAACAACAGTATATTTTAAAATCATTGGAGAAAGTGCTTTGAAAAAGAAAGATTTAGGGCTTACAGCTCAAGGAGAGGCTCAGGGTTATATCAGTGATTGCATTGTTCAATTTGTACAGAGGGACTTATACAAGTGACTGAGGCCCAAAAATTATTTGTTGTACAAAGGGATGGGTCTTACACTCTCTCAAGAGGCCCAAAAGGTTTAAGAAAAAGAGTGGGGCTTATAACACGAGGGTAGGCCCAGATGATTTTTCGTTTAAAATGGCGGTCGCGCCGAGATTTTCTTTTAACGCAAATGGGCTTATACAATATCTGAGGCCCAAAGTTGTTTTGGTTAAAAGGGGATTGGGTCTTACACTCTATTAGAGGCCCAAAAGTTTTGAATGGGTCTTATAGCTCGAAGAGAGGCCCAGTTGGTTTTTTAAAAGGCGGCGATCGCGCCGTTTACTTGTACAGATGGACTTATACAATAAGTGAGGCCCAAAATGGTTTGTACAAGGGGTTTGGGTCTTACACTCTCTCAAGAGGCCCAGAGAGTTTAAAGAAAAGAAATGGGTCTTACTACTCGAGGGTAGGCCCAGTGTTTTGTTTTTCAACGGACGATAATCGCGTCGAACTTTTTGAAATACAATGGGACTTATACAATAAGTGAAGCCTAAAAATAGGTTGTATTTATAAAGGATTGGGTCTTACACTCTATTAGAGGCCCAAAAGTGTTTTGAAAATGATTTATGAGGGTTGAATTAATCAAAAACCCTAATTTGTTTTCAAAATGTGTTTTAATTGAATAAAAAATTTAATTAAAATGATCAAAATTGTTTAACATGTGGAAAACAAATTGTGATTTTGGATTAATATTTCTAAAATCATATTTTGACCTACAAAATGATTAGAAATCATTAAAATTTACAAAATCAAGAGGGAAACAATATTTTAAATGTCAAAAACAATTAAAATATTAATTCTTTGCAAAAATATCAATTATATGAAATAAATAATATTTTTGGGATTTTTTGATAAAATAAAATATTTTAACATTTTTGTGAATTATCAAAAAAAGAATCAACTCAAAATCATTAAAACTCAGAGAGAAATTAATTTTTGAATCAATTAAATAAAATCACAAAATTCAAATATTTGAATTTGAGAGAAATGGCGACAAGAACAGCTGAAGAACACGTGCGTTTTTCAGTTTTTCCCAGATTTGCATTTTCTATCCAATCTCACTGAATACTTGATTATATCATGCAATCCACATATCAATATGCTCGTCTCAACCTCACGATCATGTTTATGACAATTAATTTCATTTAAATTAAGCATAAAACAAGAAATCACGATAAATCCTCAAGATCCCTAAATTCTGCATGAAGGCTGGGATTTTTTATACACGATTCAAACAAAGCAATTACTTGAGGGGAAAAATTCCATGCATGATTATGAACATTTGGCAAAAGTATTGTGCGAGGAAATATGCATAGATTGAGAGATGACCAAGTTTAGGCTTACCTCTAGGTCGTGACAGCAAGAGAAAATTGATTTCTGAGTTGGAGGTATTACAGATGAATTGTGATGATCTGAACAGCTTCCCTACACCCTATGGAGTGTGTTTGAATGCTTGGACTTGATGGAAATTGGCTGGATCACTTCATGGCATCTAAACTATAACTTGGTTAAAACCTTGAGCAATTGATTGGTGATTCTGAGAAATCAGTGTTCCAGGTGTTGTTTAAGTGTTTGATCAGCTCCCATATGATGTATGTGAGGTGTGTGTGTGATTGGTTTGAGTGGAATTGCTCTCTAATGAAAAACCCGATAATGACTTGCTAAGAAAGGCATTTTTTAGAGTAAGAAGTGGATTTTGAGAAAGGCAAGTGTTGTAGGCCTTTGGTGTACTTAAACTGATCACAATTGAGCTCTATTTATAGTAGAGCAAGTTTGTTTTGCAAGGAATAATGAATGGCAACTGCTGAGTAAGGTTGGCCAATGTTGGCAAATGAAAATCCAAGTCTCCTCTAGCCATTGACTAGAGGTTAGGGCACAGTCTGCTGGTCCCCTTGGTCTTGGATAAGTCTTGACTGAATTCAGTTAAATGGCTCAGTCCATGCCACCTTGGTGCTTCCATTGAATGCTCCAATCCAAAATTGGAGTCTTGTCCCTATTTTGGGTAATTCTAGGTTTAGCATGTTATTTCTTGTTCCAAGGACTTTGGAGGCTTGGCTCAGTGATTGTCCCTTTTAGATTCCATCCTCAGATGTGTCCAAAGTGATGAAAAGGCTTGGAATTGGCTGATTTTGGCAAATCGAGCAAAAGTGCAAAATTCTGCCTTGCCTTGGCAGATTTCAACAAGGCAACTTGCCAATGTCATATCTCATGGCTCAAATTGAATTTGGTGATGTTCTTGGCCATTTTGGAAAGCTCTTATATGATACAACAACTGTTTGATCATATTTGGTTTTGATACCTTTTGGATCCAAGTGAAAAGTCCCCCTACATTTGGAAAAAAGTAAGGCAACTTCTGACTTAGTGAAATTTTCACTAAGTGTTGGAACAAAGTGACTTTTCTTGATTTTGATCACTCCATAACTCAAAATCCATGAGGAATTTGGACATAGGTCAGTATGAAGCTTTTGTAGAGGGCCATGAAATCTACAAATCAAGCTTTGGATGGGGAAAAATGACTTTGTGGTTTAGGAGTTATGATCCTCCAAAGTTGGTACCTTTGTCACTTTATTTCATAACTTAGAAAATTTTCTAAGTTTTTATGGTTACCCCTTTTACAAGTTATCCCACTTTCTTTGATTTTTCTTGATGAATGATGATTCAAATCATACATTACCATCATTTTAGGGTTAAAAATCCATTTTTGTGAAAAATCTCAAAAAGTCAAAGTTGGCTTTTGTGCATAATTGACTTTTTATCCGATGAATTCCAAACTGTGCAATCCTTTATGAAATCATGTCCTTGACCTAAATCAAACTTGATGGACATGTTCCATGGGTGTTATAGGGTCTATTGAATCATGTCTTAGGGTTTGGGAGCATGTCCTGGTCAAAAGTCAAAGCTACAGTTGACTTTTCTCGCGAAACCCTAACTGTGGTTCAGATGAAATTGAAACTTGTTGCTCAAGCTTCTTGGATCAATCCACTGTTCCAAATGGATCAATATGGTATATTAGAGACCCTCAAATCCTCTCTTGAGGTCTTGGCTCATGTTTTGTCCCAAAAGTCAACTTAGGGGTGAATTAGGTCAAGAAACCCTAATTCCTGATTTTTGATGTATGCATCCCCTGAGGTTAAATTGACTTGATACTTGGGTCCATGAGGTTCCATGGAGTATATTAGGATATGTTTTGAATCATTGGCTCATGCCCAGAGGAAAATTTCCATCTGAAGGCCCTGGTCGACCAAACCCTAATTTGGTGACACTGGTGATCTTGAGGCTTAATCCACTAAGAAGGGAGCAGCCTTGTGCTTAATCCTTAAAGTGGGAGTCCTCTTGATCCATTGTGGATGTTTGAGAGGTTAGACAAGTTGAAGATTATGTCATTCCTTGATTGATCCATTGTCTAAAGGCTCTGAGAGGGCTGGAAACCCTAAATTTGATTGTAGTGGATGCTCACCCACCTTTGGGGAGACTAATGAAGTATGATGGTTCATCCATATTGTCGTGATGATTTGCACAATGATGGGAATCTTGGTGGTCAAAATTTGGGGTATGACAAATGCCCCTTGAAATTCTGGTACAGATGTGTGATGTCTTTGTGCAATGTCACAACATCGCAATCTGCTGAACAAGGCAATAATAGAAACAGTAAATAACACACTGAATTGTTCACCCAGTTCGGTTTAACCAACCTACATCTGGGGGCATACCAAGCCAGGAAGGAAGTCCACTATTAGTAGTATCAAATTACAGACTCAACAGACCAGTTGACAATCTACCTAATTTAATCACTACCCAATGACCCTTCTACCTAAGTCCTCCCTAGGTAAGAGACTCCATCTCACTTCCAATCATAGCAATGATGTCTAGCAGTCGACTACACGCCACTGCATCAATAACTTGATTACCATCAACGATTCAATCATAAAAGACACCCTTTCATGACACACTTTGGAGTTGCTTCAAAGCTTCCTCCAAGAACAATATCAAACTCATTACCTACAGGTTTCTGAGTTAAACTCAGTGGCCATCTCATAACCCGAGTGGTTCACTTAGACAAAGCCCTAATGACCTACATCTTGGACCCGTACCTCTTCTAGGTTACAAGCATTCTATTTATAATATAATCCCAACTGGATTTGGGCCTTCAAACATATCAAATCTTCTATCACAAATCTGCAACAGATCCAGCTTCAATCATATCTTTAATTAAATCTTCAATAATTAACCCTGAATATTCTCCATGCATTAAATTAGTAACAAACTGATCTTCATAACTGATTGCAACAGAATATATCTCTCCCTTGATCTTCGCCTGCATTCTCTGATTCTCTTTAGCAGAATCTCTTATTCACACCAGAACCACGTGCAGTCCTAATTAATCATCTCAGACCTGATGTTGTAATGTTTTGGTATAGTGATGTTAAGACATCGCATAGGACATCACTTTTCAGCACTTTAACTCTTTACAAACCAGACTGTTAGCCCAAATCATAACTATACTGTAAGCAGCTCATGTTGTAACATCAACCATGATAACACATTATTTTAACAAAATTTTAGCCAATTACAAGAACTTACAATCTCCCCCTTTGGCTAATTTTGGCTAAAACAACTATATAAACATTACAACTTAGATTACAGCAGTAATTACAACTCTATACTACTACCAGTAACCATCAGTTGCAACTGTAAGCAGCAATCCTGGAGAACCATCTTCTAGGGAATATTTGAATGATGTTAAGACATCATGTCTGACAACTTCTTTTGGCAGCACATCCCACCATAATCACTTCAGGCAGCACATCAGGAGGAAGAAGTAGAAAGTCCCGAAGTTATGCACATGAAGAAGAAGATATCTGGTGTACATGAGGAAGAAGATTTTAGACACTCCCCCTTAATACAACACATTTCTTTTTCCTTTCAACTCAGACCCGGATTCATTGTGGAAGACTCCCCCAAAAAAGAAGTGTTTGTCTATTCACCAAAGACCAATGGTGGCATAAGATAATTCTGCACACCATCATTGATCAGACACTGGGTTTAGACCATGGCATAAGAGGAAACTTAAGAAGTGCCATTCTGCCAACCCAGGTAACTCAGAACACAAGTCACAACTGTGTTTATAACTCAGGACACAAGTCACAAAGACTCAACACCAACTCAAGGATGTGCCATCCTCTTCTGCTGCATCAGGAACTGCAGACTCCAGGCATAACAACTGCGCAAACCTTTTAGCCCATCTCTTTCCTTTCTCCCCCTTTTTAGCCACAAATTGGCAAAGGAAGCCCTCACAAAACCAGACCCAAGAAGTGCTTACCCATACACGAATAAATGTCATAAGACTTATGAGATGAGAACACTCACTGGCTGAAGGAAAACAAACTAACCCCTATAAATAGCTGACCAGTAACTTAGAAATTAACGAGCCTTGAATATGTCAATGTTCTTGATCAAACAAACGCTATTTTAGGAACCAAAATCTGCATTCAAATTCAATGCCTACCTTCCAAAAACTGCCTTGACTGCCTTAAATATTTCACAACTGAATCTTACCATAAATTTGGCCAATAACTCTCCATGCTTAGTCGAAGCCACGTATTTCACTCTAGCCTAACACCACCGTCCAAAATACTTCTCTGACTGGCTCAAGAAACATGTCCTATAACATGTTCTGACATCGCATCAGACATTATCTGCTGGCTTATTAACCCAACACATCTTCTTATCTAATGGGTATTGAGACGACTTCTTCTAGATTCCTTCAAACCATCAGGGAGCAATAAAATCACCCATGTACACCACTTTTGCTTTTCAAACCTCACTTGCACAGGCACTTTCTTCACACAGCTAGGATAGGTCCCATCATCACACTACACAAGCTTGACCAGCACACATGCTGCAGCTGGCTAAAGTTAACAGCCTTACATTCAATGCCTTTTAAGATATCCCACCAATAATACCATATTCCTCATGGGGATTTTAGATACAAGATATGCCAAGTCCAATAAACAAAGGCCCATTTGATTGGAAATTTCTCACTCAAGATACACACCCTTCTGTCCTTACATTCACCAGCTCCTAATGAAGACTTCATCATGAAAGTATCCATGTATTCCCTAAACTACTTCCCATCAAGATTAGAATCTGCCCATTCTAATCCACACTATGTCAGAACTGCCACTTTAGACGATAATGCTGCTTCTTCAAACTTCATAAGTAAGGTACATACCCAACCATAATGTTGTAACAACATGTAGGACATCAGCACGAGACAAAAGATCACTCCTTACAAACAACCATCAGACAACTAGACAAGACCTGGCCTCATCCTACTAGGACCACTTCCACCTAGGCACCAAGCACGAAGTTCTGGTAACCAATGTGTCAATAAAAACAGGTTCCCAAGAAGAACCAGATTCCCATACCAAAGACTACTCTGACTGGTCAGGCGATACAACCAATGACCTTTTATCCATTATAAATACCAACACTACTTGCTCCTATCAGCACACCAAGGAAAGAATCATGAGTCAGTCTAACAAGAATGCAGCAAAGAGACACATGCAGGAGGACAAGAAGCCAGATCCTCAGAAGTTGAAGGACACAACACTGTCCAAAGCTGGAGCATCTTCAGGAGCAACAAGAACACACAAGACATCAGAAATAAGGATAAAGACTATCAAGAAAAACCAAGTGCAGCTTCAGGCATCTGACGATGAGTGGGATGAAGATTGGAAGACATTTCTTGATTCCGGGGGATGGGATAATCTTTAGACTCTTTGCTTGTTGTTTTTACTGATCTTGTAATCTTCAAAAAATGCAATAAACTTCTGTTTTAATTCTGTTTCATCTATACTAAACAAGAGCAATAAGGAACACAACTGCACAAGACACTAACTCCTCATGTATGCAACCTCCCAATAAGTTCCATCACCAAAAGTTGCAGCCATATCCATCACACGTTAAGCTGCACAAACTTTTAACAATCTCCTCCTATCAAGGGTAGCAAGAGCTTCAAGAGTTCACTCCTCACAAGATTCAATCTTGATCAACAAGCACAATCCATAATATATGTACCTTTGCAGCGGACTCCATAGTCAAGTACTCCCCCTGTCATAGTCAACTAATGCACTTGTTGAGCCCAGGAATTTTGGTACCAACGTCCCTTTCTCCAAAGGCATTCATTCCTTACCATGCTCTTCAACTTCAGACTTCCAATCAAACAATACCTGGACTACATTTTCCATCCAAGGCAGACCTTCTACTTCATCATTCTCCCGTATGACTATGTAGACGTTCCTTAGGCATAATATGGGTACCACGCTTCTGAACCAGAGCATAATCATCCTTCACCAAGGATATACAACCAGATAATGTCCCAACACATGTTAGAACGTCTACCACCTACCAAGACATCATCACCATGATTCTTGATATGCTCCAACACTGCGTCCTCAGCTTGAATAAGGAGAGCTTCAGAGACACATAGAGAAATAAATTCTCATCCACCACGTCCATCCTCAACCTAGAACTTCTGCCACAAGCTCCAAGAGTGTTTGGATACTACTGCATAATCACCAATCAACTCCATCAGTTGATTCACCTCTAAGATGCTTTACTCAGTCACATAAAGTAGATTCTCAAGCCAACTGTAGTCCTGCACTTTAACCTCAGACAAATACACAATCTCCCGTCAATGTATATTGTCATTAGTTGAAAGCACATCTTCAAAAGCAGATAAATACTCAACTTTCACACAACTGCCATTTGCTGGTTCTTCTTCAAAACAAACTATCATGACAACCAATCATACCACAAAACCCTTCCAGGTAAGGTCAGTGTCTTGATCTTTTACTCTGCCCAAAAAAAAACTGAAATGATGTTTCAACATCACATCTCCTAATCATATTAATCCACACATCTCTCTTGTAGGGAACACACCAGAGCATATCAGCATCTGATCAACTTCCAAGGTTTGACTAACAAAACTGCAGTAACTTTCATAACACACTCTTTATAAGCACAAGGTTCAGACCTCCTGTCTAACCAAAAAGTAATAACTGCCATCCTTCTGCATACCATCCATAACCCTGAAGGAGCTTATGCAAATACAACTTGACCACCGGCTGAAATACCCTGCTACTGCACACAAACTCTTTTTCCTTTCTCTTCAACCAGCTCCTGCTGAAATGCTTACTGAACAGCATCTCAAAAATTGTTCAACTTCACAACTTCAGTGATCCTTCTAACTGCTAATGTGAAGCACGATGTCGAGACATTTGAATTGACATATTAAGCTCAGCTTCTTTCTTGAGGAAACCACAAATAAGCTTAAGAGTTGACTGATCAAGATCTTTACTCCCGCATGAAAACTTTGACAGTGATACTCTTTTGCTTTGGCTTTACCTTCTTCTTTCACCATCACAATACTGAACAGACTGGTCTTCTACTTCTGATCCTTCCAGCCACAAGGCTAATGCAGACACCAATTCCAATTGACCAAAGGCTGATTGACCTATTAGGCTCTGTTTCTTTCTTGATGAATCCTCATACAGCCCAGATGCCTCCTCTTCCAAGTCAGGAGTAGGTTCCAAACATATGTGATCAACACATTTGTTTAGCCCCCCACGCATCTGTTATGTCACAAACTGCTGGTAGGACATAAGTTCTCTTCACACCCAGAGATTGACCTTGTACGGGTGGAGACCTCTTTTCAAGAAGCTCATATAATAGTTCCTTTGGGAAGAATCACAAGTATCTTTGGCAACTCTAAGCTAGTTGAAGATGTCCTCAAGTATGACCACATCATGTGATACATCTTCAGAATGTTGCAGCCTTACCACAAAACCACCAGGAGCTTTCCATCAGGTATATATATATATATATATATATATATATATATATATATATATATATATATGCAGCGGAACATACACCAGAAAACTCCTCTACAACCTTCAGGCAAAACATAATAACCCTTGCCCAACACTCCGAGTGCAATAAGTCAAACCACACAACAACTTACCACCAATGCTACAGACCTTCATTCTACACTGACTATCTTCCTTGCTCATGAACCAAAAAGTATCTTCCCTAGATCTCATCCAGAAATAGACAGGATGCCTGCTCTGATACCAATTGAAATTCTGGTACAGATGTGTGATGTCTTTGTGCAATGTCACAACATCGCAATCTGCTGAACAAGGCAATAATAGAAACAGTAAATAACACACTGAATTGTTCACCCAGTTCGGTTCAACCAACCTACATCTGGGGGCATACCAAGCCAGGAAGGAAGTCCACTATTAGTAGTATCAAATTACAGACTCAACAGACCAGTTGACAATCTACCTAATTTAATCACTACCCAATGACCCTTCTACCTAACTCCTCCCTAGGTAAGAGACTCCATCTCACTTCCAATCATAGCAATGATGTCTAGCAGTCAACTACACGCCACTGCATCAACAACTTGATTACCATTAACGATTCAATCATAAAAGACACCCTTTCATGACACACTTTGGAGTTGATTCAAAGCTTCCTCCAAGAACAATATCAAACTCATTACCTACAGGTTTCTGAGTTAAACTCAGTGACCATCTCACAACCCGAGTGGTTCACTTAGACAAAGCCCTAATGACCTACATCTTGGACCCGTACCTCTTCTAGGTTACAAGCATTCTATTTATAATATAATCCCAACTGGATTTGGACCTTCAAACATATCAAATCTTCTATCATAAATCTGCAACAGATCCTGCTTCAATCATATCTTTAATTAAATCTTCAAAAATTAACCCTGAATATTCTCCATGCATTAAATTAGTAACAAACTGATCTTCATAACTGACTGCAACAGAATATATCTCTCCCTTGATCTTCGCCTGTATTCTCTGATTCTCTTTAGCATAATCTCTTATTCACACCAGAACCACGTGCAGTCCTAATTAATCATCTCAGACCTGATGTTGTAATGTTCTGGTATAGTGATGTTAAGACATCACATAGGACATCACTTTTCAGCACTTTAACTCTTTACAAACCAGACTGTTAGCCCAAATCATAACTATACTGTAAGCAGCTCATGTTGTAACATCAACCATGACAACACATTCTTTTAACAAAATTTCAGCCAATTACAAGAACTTACACCCCTATTTAATCTTCTTGGACCCGAAGGTGTGAATGGCGAAGTTATTTAGGCATTCGGGGTGCAAGAGGATTAAATATCGGAATACCCGAAATTTTGATGGCGTCTATTAATGGTAATTCCTGCATTCATCTTCTTTCACTAAGCAATGATGCTTAGAAAAGGTAAACTTCCTTTCGTTCTTGGTTTCCTACCAAGTAACTGGTCTCAGTTTCTGAAATAAACTTCCCCTCGTTCCTGGTTTCCTACCAAGGAACTGGTCTTAGTTTCTGATTTAAACTTCCCCTCGATCCTGGTTTCCTACCAAGGACCTGGTCTTAGTTTCTTTTGTCAATAAAATTTCTTGACAAGGGACGCTATTCGTAACGGTTTTCCTCAAACTTCTCGCCGAATTTTCCTGGGGAGATGCCATTTGACGGAAAACGTTTTGATGTCAGACTTGCTGGGGAACCTAATCGTCTGAGTTATAGAGTTGTACAAACTTCTCTGTTGGAGACGCCATTTGTTTCTACTGGGGAAAACGAGTCTTCTGAAAGACTGCCTTCGTTTGGGGTCTTACATCATACTTTTCCCGGGATCTTCCCGGAGAAATGCCATATGATGGGATCCAATTTTGAGGTGCCGATGACCTTTTCATCAGTGGATTTTTCAGAGAAAAACTGCTGTACCACTGAATCTCCGATTAGGAGGCTTTCTCTCGGGATTTTCCTTAATCCGGGAAAGCAAAAATATCATCTTCAATGGCGAAGAGTGATGTTGACTGAGAGCTCTCTGGTTTTTCAGAGGTTCAAGTTATCAAAGTGGTCGAGGAGCCAACTTCATTCCAGAAATAAACTGGAGGAGAAAGATTGTTCAGACGCGGCATTTCCTGATGAGGAAAGAACTGACAACTCGATTGAGAGGACTTTTATCACTGGGGGATAAGACCGACTAGAGTGATGGTGATGCAATATGAATGCGAATGCAAATCAATGATGCATGATGTACGTATGTATATGCTGACAAAACTGACGTGACACACAAACTAAAAGATGAACATGACTGGATACTCGGCCATCACGGGGCGAAGAAGTACCGTTGGTTCAAAAAGTAGCAATTCTACCTTGCTTAGGAAAAGTAGTCCTCGCGGGGAACTATGTTGGTCGGGCTTAGGAGATAAGAACTCGGTCGAGGCGTGTTAGACGAAACAAGGTCTCTGACACAGTTCATCCCTTCATTCAGGCGTACTGGGTTAGAAGGAGTACTCTGATTCTTCACTTTGAAGTTCAATTGCTTTCGGAGAAGCGACCGATGTTCTTTTGATGTTCAACAGTCAAAAGAAATTGCCAACTTTATTTTAAAGCAGAAAAAGTTTTTACAAGTAAATTCATTTTTGTTTTATTTCAAGAATCGTTGATCATATTAAAATGTCGTTCTGTAAAGCTAAAACAAATGAGAATTATAAACAAAAGCACAAGGGCTCAAATTTTATTGATAAGATGGAGATCATCCAAACGCGTGATTCCAAAGAGTATTTACAAAGTTAGAAAATGGTAATTTACAGGGAAAAGGGCTACGTTGAAACATAACGACCACTATCCTTCTACCAACTTTGAATTCGGGACATCCTGAGCTTCTTGTCTAAGATGACCTTGACTGGAGTTTTCCTCCAATGGATGGTGTAACTGCTGCTGAGGGACTTGCCTCTGTTGAACATAGTTACTTGCCATTATCCCTAACTTTTGCTTGGATTGTACTGTGATGTTTCCAATCCACTGGGATGATTTTTTTTATTTTGTCTCTAACTTTTGCCTGGACCGCCCTTTTCGGGTTTTCAATCCACCGAGACTTTTTTTTAGGCGAAGTATTTCTTGACTACATCAACATTTGTGGGGTAGGCAAATTCCTCTCCATCCATGATTGCAAGTCTCAAGGCGTCGCCTGAGAAAGCTTTCGTGACCACATAGGGGCCGTCATAGTTCGAAGTCCACTTGCCCCGAGAATCAGTGAGAAATGATTGTATCTTCTTGAGCACAAGGTCCTTTTTCCTGAAAACACGAGGTCGAACCTTTTTGTCGAACGCCTTCTTCAACCTCTGTTGATACAACTGACCGTGGCATAGTGTCGTGATTCGTTTCTCTTCGATCAGGTTGAGTTCGTCGTGTCGACTTTGACACCATTCAGCTTCGGTGAGCTTGGCTTCCATCAATACTCAGATTGACGGGATCTCTACTTCTATGGGGAGCACTACTTCCTTGCCATACACTAGAGAGAAAGGGGTAGCCCCTGTTGAAGTGCAGACATACGTTCGATAACCGTGAAGTGTAAAGGGTAGCATCTCGTGCGAATCTTTGTAGGTTACAACCATCTTTTGAACAATCCTCTTGATGTTCTTGTTAGCCGCTTCTACCGCTCCGTTCATCTTTGGTCGGTAGGGAGATGATTTATGGTGTTCGATCTTAAACTCTGCGCACAACTCTTTCATCATCTTGTTGTTCAAGTTAGATCCATTATTAGTAATGATCTGGCTCAGAACACCATAACGGCAGATGATATTATTTTTGATAAATCGGACCACCACTTGCCGGGTTACATTAGCGTACGACGCTGCTTCGACCCACTTGGTGAAGTAATCAATGGCGACCAGAATGAACCGATGTCCGTTTAAAGCCTTGGGCTCAATCAAGCCAATCATGTTGATTCCCCATATGGAAAAAGTTCATGGGGAAGAAAAAACTTTAAGATGCATTAGCGAAGACGTTTGGCTGCCCAAGCCAAAGCACAACAAGTTTTCTCGAGCATCGTGTACCGAGTTTCACAGTCGGTGAACTTCTTGCTTAGATAGTAAATGGCCGACTCTTTCCATTTGGTTTCGTCTTGTTGGCCAAGTACACACCCCATTGAGTCTTCCAAGACTGTGAGATAGATGATCAGTGGTCTTCCTTCCATTGGAGGTGATAGAATCGGAGGATTCAACAGATATTCCTTAATACTATCAAAGGCGGTTTGGCAATCTTCTATCCAAACGCAGTCCTGGTTCTTTTTTAGTAACTTGAAAATTGGCGCACATGTGGCAGTCATAAGGAATATGAATCTGGAGATGTAGTTCAAACATCCCAGGAATCCTCTGACTTGTTTTTCAGTTTTTGGAGAAGGCATTTCTTGAATGGCCTTGACCTTGTCAGGATCAACTTCAACTCCTTTCTGGCTGACAATGAACCCTAAGAGTTTCCCTGAACGGACACCGAAGGTGGACTTATTGGGATTCAAGCGGAGTTTGTATTTTCTCAGACGCTCGAATAGTTTTGACAGGTGGGTCACATGCTCCTCCTCTGTTTTTGATTTAGCAATCATGTCATCGACATATACCTCGATTTCCTTGTGTATCATGTCATGAAACAGAGTAGTCATGACCCTTTGATAGGTTGCCTCGGCGTTCTTCAAACCGAACGGCATTACCTTGTAACAAAAGGTACCCCATGGGGTAATGAACGAAGTTTTCTCCATGTCTTTCGGCACCATTTTAATCTGATTATAGCCCGAGAATCCATCCATGAAGGAGAAAACTTTGAACTTTGATGTACTGTCAACCAGCATGTCAATGTGTGGTAAAGGAAAGTCGTCCTTTGGACTTGCCTTGTTCAGATCCCTGTAATCGACACACATTCTAACCTTTCCATCCTTTTTCGGAACGGGTACGATATTGGCTAACCATTGAGGGTATTCTGACGTGGCGAGGAAACCCGCATCAATCTGTTTCTGTACCTCCTCTTTTATTTTGATGGCCATGTCCGGGTGAGTCCGTCTCAACCTCTGCTTTACTGGCGGACATTCTGATCTTAACGGTAAGTGATGTTCCACGATGCTGGTATCCAACCCTGGCATATTCTGATAGGACCAAGCGAATACATCGGGGAATTCTTTGAGAAGCTTTATCAAACTCTCTTTGGCAGTTGGACTGAGCAGTGCCCCAATCCTGATTTCTTTTTTCTCTTTTTCCGAACCCAAGTTTACCATTTCCAACGGCTCTTTGTGAGGTTCAATGGACCTTTCCTCTTGTCTGAGTAATCGGGAGATCTCTTCTAGAATTTCGTTGTCAGCTTCTTCTTCAGCCCCAAATACCGGGAACTCGAAGTCGGGAGAAGGCATCAGATCGTATGTTTCAACAGGGTCTAAAACAAGCAATCTGCATGACGTGATGATTCATGTTTAGAAGAGATAGAGAGAATGCAAAAGTGTGTGCAGTGTATTTTTTTATTACTGCTTGTTTTTGAATTGTTTTTTAGGATTACCATTTTCTGAGAAAAAGCAAAAAGAGAAAACAGCAATTAATGCGGAAATTATAGAACGGCGTTATTTTATTAATGAACAAGTCGATTCTTGAAACTACAGCCCTATAAAACAAAACTCTATCGCTTTGGGCGAAGCGAAGAGGGAAATTTACAGAAAGCGAGCCCTATCAAAACATTTGTTTCACCTGGGCAGGGTGAAAGGTTAAAGATGGCAATTACTTTGACTGATGAACAATCCTTGGAACATCGACAACAACCCAGTGGCAGCGAACTCCTCGATGAATCAAAAAGTCTCGCACCTTCCTTGATTTGTCTTCAGAAATAACACTGATTTCTGGTGAAGCAGGATCACTGGAATCTGTCTCCCAGGCAGAATTGTCATATGAGGATTCCTCAGTTGTATTTTGCATAGCATTTGTACTCTCAACTGTATCTCCCCATCCAGTTGGCTGGATGTCTCCGAGCCTGATGCGAGAGCTTTCGGGAGCGGTGTACTTGACCATATAGTCGTATTTTTCACTCGGTTGTCCCAAGGTGTCCCACACTTATTTGGAACTGGAGGGGTCATCCCTCTCGATGACGTTGACCTCGGGAAAGGCATAATTAATGAATTCTAGTCCTGCAAACGTTGCAAATTCATCATCATGTTGAGTAGTTTCTGAATGACCTGAGTGTTGATCCCATGACATGGTGGGGACACAGGTATTCTGTTCAATGATGCTTAGCTGAGTTTCATTACTCGGCTGACTTTCTGGCCGTAAGTCTCCTGGGTAAGGCTGCCACATTGGCAGGCCATCCATCAGGCCATAGTAATTGTGGTCAAAGTTGTCTTTCATCAGAGTGTCCTCCTCTGATGAATTTGGCGGAGCATGACATCCTTCCGGATCACAACCTCCGTATATCATTTCGACATATGACCGTGGTATAAATCTTGGACTCTGTGCGGGATAGCAAAATGGCGTAGGCGCCTATTCTTGAGACATATAATCGTCCTCGTTAAGATAGGACTTCCATTCTTCATCTGTGTCGGGGGGATCCTTCTCATTGATAGCATGGATTGCCTGAGGTACTGGGTGAAGGAACCCTTCACTGTGGAAGAATTTTTGAATGGGATGAAGACTTTCATCATTAGCAGCTGTCCGGGTACAGGTTGCAGAAAAACCAAGACCCTTCTTTGTTGTATTGCTAGTAGGAATGACAAGTTGTCCCCATCCTGTCGTATCGGTACTCTCGACTGCTTTAATAGCATCTTTGTATGAGGAAATCGAAGTTCCTCCTCCGGATTGATCGTCCTTGTGTAGCGAAAGCGCTTGGAACTGGGTTCCAATTATCCCTTCTGGTTCCACATAAGTGGATGACAATAAATTGCAGATGAGCAAGGCCTGTTCCCCATAGACTGTGATGAGTTGGCCGTTCTAGACGAACTTTAGCTTATGGTGGAGGGTTGAAGTGACCGCTCCAGCCTGATGTATCCAAGGTCTTCCTAATAAACAACTGTACGTTTCCCGGATGTCCATGACCTGGAAAGTGACTTGGAAAGTGTGAGGACCAATAGTTATGGGAAGATCAACTTCACCGATAACCGTTTTTCTGGATCCGTCGAACGCTTTGACGACAATCTTGCTGGTTCTCATCGGAGGACCTTTGAATGATAATTGCATCAAAGTGGACTTCGGTATAACATTCAGGGCTGACCCTGTGTCTACCAGTACGCTGGCTAAAGCATCGTCCTGGCAGTTGACTGTGATATTGAGCGCCATGTTATGACGGCGACCCTCTTCAGGTAATTCCCCATCACTAAATCCCAAATTATTGCAAGAAGTGTTGTTAGAGACAATACTATCGAACTGTTTGATAGTTACATCCTGTTCCACAAAGGCTTGCTCCAAGACTTTCTGTAGAGCCTCCCTGTGCGCTTCTGAACTAAGTAACAGTGATAATACCGAGATCTTTGAAGGAGTTTGTAACAGTTGATCGACAATGTTGTATTCACTCCTTTGGATGAGCTTCAGCATCTCATCATTGTTTTTCGAATGGTCGGGATTACTGGATTGACCGACTGATGGATCGGGAGCTTCTGTCTGAAGTTCCTTTTCTTTGTTAGACTCTTCAACTCCTATGTTGAAGATTCTAACACTCCGTGTTACACGACTGATGTATGCAATATTCACGACGGAGGGGAATGGAATTTCCTTTCCATTTTCAATTATTGTTGCACCGTATTTGTAAGGGATTGCCTTAGCCGATTCATACGGTAGCGGTCCCGGCAGATAGATGACTATGGGAACCTTCTGGTTTTTCTGACCATCATAAGTAATCTCGATCCGTTCCCGGTTGGGAATTCTTCATTCGTCAAGCAGAGGGGTAATGGCAAAAACATTCCTGGTCCTCTGATGATCAGAGATTACGACAACGTCCTCAATTTGATTGGTAAGGTAGTTCGGCGACCAATTGATGGGTCCGGAACCTGAATATGGGCGAATCTCTCCACGATCCACCTGCCCCTGGAGATCTCCTCGTACAAGGTAGCACCCTTGGTTGCTTTCCGAACAGACTCCACAACGTTCATAATTGTGTGGTGGCACCTGGCCACGCCCACTTTGAATACAATGTAACCTCACTAGGTTAACTTCCACGGGTCAGACATCCTAACTTTGACGCCTAGTGGGGTTTCTGTTATTGATACTAATTTGCTGAGTATCTTCATCCATGTAGATTGGCATCCACCAATGATTTAACAAGTGCTGAAGTGCCTCCTGGACAAGGGCACATCCCTGATCGTTTTCGCAACCCGCTTTACAACTGTGATAATTATGTGAGATCAGGAATCCGAGTCAGACCTGCTCAGCATGCAACTCTACCAAGTTGGTATTCATCAAGCGAATGTCGAAGATCTGAACCATATTAATCTGATAGGGATTCCTATCAAGGTAGTCCTGGATCCATCCAAGATCCATCTGACGCTGGAGGGCCTCCTGTATGAAAGAGCATCCCTGTAAGTTTATCGAGCAAGTAAGACAAGAACTGTAATCGTGCCGCAGCAGATTATGATACTGGCTTTGCCTTAAATGCATTACCACCAAGTTGGCATTCATCGCACGGATGTCGTGGTTTTGAATGACGTTGGAATTCGTGTAGACCATGTTAACTCCACGAACTCGGTGTTCTTGGATCCATCCGAGATCAATTTGTTCCTGTAGAGCTGCTTGCACTACAGACCACCCTCGATTGCTTTTAGAGCAGACATCACATTGATGATAATTATGAGGTGGCACATGGCCATATCCACTCTGTCTACAATGCATCCTGACCAAATTGGTTTTCAACAAGAGTACATCATGAATTTGATAGACATTGTTAGACTCTCTCTCAATCAGGTTGACTGCAGCTTTCTCATGTTGAGACAGCGGGTTTGTGAGAACATTGGGATTCGTATCTTTGAAAGATAAGAGCCCGCTCCTAACAAGCTTTTGCACGTTGGATTTGAAATTGAGACAATTCTCTATGTTATGCACTGGTCCTCCTTGATGATAAGGGCATGTCTGATCCACCTTAAACCAAAAAGGCGGATTTTCCGGTACTGTAAGAGGAGACTTAGTCTGGATGTGCCCCTTAGCCATTAGTAACGGAAATAGTTCTGCGTACAACATGGGTAAAGGATCAAAACCTGGTGGCCGCGTTGTACGGTTGTTATTGTATGGAGGACGAGCCTGCTGAAGAGGTTGTTGTTTCCTTTGCTGATTAGGTTGGCTCTACGCAACCTGAGGTTGATACGTAGGAATAGGCGTATGGCTGATAGCATGAGTTACAGCTGCTACCGGCTTGTACCATCGCCTTTGCTTTCCGAGAAAGATATTCCCAATATCTTGCTCTTTTTTCTTAGGGAGAGCACTACCGTATCGTTTTGTACTACTTGATGATCTAGCGTCTTTTACCAAATGTCCTTCTCGGACAGCTTCCTCAAGACGAACTCCCATGCCCACCATCTCGGTGAAATCACTGGGCGCACTGGCAACCATTCTGTCATAGTAAAATGAGCTTAAGGTATTTAAGAAGATCTTTGTCATCTCTTTTTCCTCAAGAGGTGGACAAATTTGAGCGGCAATTTCGCGCCATCTCTGAGCGTACTCCTTAAAGGTTTCCTTGTCCTTTTGTGACATTGATCTGAGTTGATCTCTGTCTGGTGCCATGTCCAAATTGTATTTGTATTGTTGGACGAAGGCAGTACCAAGATCTCTGAATGTGCTAATCGTAGCACGGTTTAAACCCATGTACCATTGGAGTGCGGCACTGGTTAAACTATCCTGAAAGTAGTGAATCAGTAGGTCCTGATTCTCCGTCTGAGCTGACATTCACCGAGCGTACATCACCAGATGGCTCTGAGGGCAAGAGTTACCCTTGTATTTTTCAAAGTCGGGCACTTGAAATTTGTGCGGAACTTTCACATTGGGGACCAGACAAAGGTCTGCGGCGTCCTTTCCAAATAAATCCTGACCGCGAATGGCTTGCAGTTCCTTCTGCATTTCCAGGAACTGTTCCTAGAATTCATCCATTCTATCGAACATAGTTTCCTTCTTACCAGAAGGTATTGGTGGAACCTGTCCTTCCGGGACAGTGTGCACCACAGGGGGTGGTACCATGACTACGGCAGTGAATCTTGGCGTTTCCCAAAGTTTGTAACCTTCAAGAGTCTTCAGTATGCCCCTAGCATCTTCGCTTTCCCGAAGTTTGTAACCTTCAGGCCCAGTGGCTTCTGTTATGATTCCCTGATCTTCAGTGATCGGAGGAACATATCCTTCCGGGATATAGTTAACAGGCATGCCCCAAGGACGATCTTTCGGCATATGATACCTAGGATCATACTTCTCCACTATGAGCGTTGAGGTGATCTCTGAGATCACAGTCCTTTGTAGCTGAGCTTCTGCCATGGCTTGCATGTCGTTACGAAGCTTTCTCATATCCTCTCTCAGAGCGTCGATCTCTTTCTTCAACTCTCTGTTTTCTTCCTCAAGATCATCCATCTTTTTTCTGATGATTAGCCCGAGTATTGTACGAATGAGACAGTTTAACTCTAGAACTGAGACACAAACGCGAGATTCGTAGGTAAGAAGAATACGCGATGTGAGAATGATGAATGCAATGATTATATTAATTCTTTTTTGCTTTAATCAAAATAAACTTCGACAATTAGATTGCAAATATCAAACAGTGGGGAAACCCCTTTTTATTGAATTCAAAGGATTACAGAAATGGAAATACAGTAGATTACAAGGTGCAGAAACAGAAACCTAAGCTAATGGGTCTCGAGTCCTCTCTGAAGAGAAATCGGGTGCTGACTCTGGTACTTTCCTTTTCTTTGACCGGGGCTCTTGGGCCGTTGTCGAGTTGTCATTCCTTTGCCAGGTGAAAGGAGTGAGCAAATTCCTTTGGTCATGTTGATTCTCTACAGCATGTTGCTCCAAAATTTCAATCATAGAGTCCTTATCTTTCAGTAGTTGCTGTATTTTGATGCACTCTACGTTGAGGGTGCAGTACTTGTTCTTCCAAGACCTCTTCTCCCGTTGAAATTTGTTGAGAGTAACCTGAAGCTTTTCAGTCTCAGTCATGAAGTACATGACAGACTCCCTCGGTGGAAGAACTCCGTGATGAGGATAAGGCATCTTTAGCTTGAGAGCTCTAGTTTGTACCCAGTGGAGATAAGGCTCCACCGAGACACAGTCTGGTTTTCCTAGAGACTCCCGTCCTTTCTTATGAACATGTTTCCAAGCGTGCACTATTTCTGTCTTTAGTGCTCTGTCATTTTCTCCTTCCTTGAAGAAAAGACCTTCCAGATGAACACTCTGTGGGACGTGTCTCATCGGGTATCCAAATTGATGACGAACGAGAACTGGATGGTAATTGATTCCTCCCTTAGTTCCTATAAGGGGTACGTTGGGGAAGTTTCCACAACGGTCAATTATCCTGATCCCGTCATAAATCCTATTACACCAATCAATGTCAGATTTGGTGAGAGACATGATTTTCTGCGACCAACGTAAGGCACTCTTGTGATCCCAAAAAGCAGCAGACTTATGCAAATGGGAGATAAAAAATTTATAAAGCAGAGGTACACAGCATGTGATCTCCCCTCCACCGTACAAATTCCCTAAGTGTACAAAATGATATGCGTATCCGCGAGCAAATTCGGCACAGGGTTTCCAATGAGAAAAACCTTAATGGAGTTGATATCGACGAAGTTATTAATGTTGGGCAACAGAAATAACCCGTAGGTGAGTAAAACAAAGATGCTTTCAAAAATAGTCACGTTCCCGATACTGGCGAAGTACAGGGCTTTCTTTGTCAAGAACTGGGCTGGCAAACCTTGTATGCCACCCTTAGTGGTCATGTGAGTCCTGACCTCAGACTCGTCCAAATGAATTGCTCTCGCAATGGTCTGATTCTTTGGAATTTCTTCCAGTCCAGAAAATGGAGCTTGATCAATAATGTGTAGACCAATCATATGAGAATATTCCTCCAGCGTTGGTGCTAGCTGGTAATCCGGGAATGTGAAACAATGATAGACCGGATCGTAGAACTGAACGAGTGCATCCATGATTCCCTCAATCACATGGACTATTAGCAGAGATAACAAACCTCCGTACTTGGCTCTGAAAGCCTCTTGGTTTGTGATCATCCTCGCCAAACCTCTTAAATCCTCTAGTTTTGGAATCCTGAAGGTGTACTTATGAGTTCTCCTTCTACCGAAATCCATTAGTACAATCATTTTCTCTGATATTTGCAATCACAGTCTTAGTTTATTTTGAAAAGACGGAGAGACTAGAAGAGAAATTTTTTGAATGTTTTAATGTTTTATTTTAAATGAATGCATGAATGCAGCACACAAAAACATAGAAAAAACATTGGGTCAAAGGGTCGTTGTCATGGAGTCAAGGCTCTACCCATCCCAAAGGTTTATACTAGGGTATTTTTTGTACCTGTACTCAAAATCATCAGCTCCTCCCAGGATAACAAACAGCAAGCGGATCGCCAGCGAGCTGTATGAAATCTTAGAGTAAATGGTATTCACCGAGAATAGATCATCAGCCTGAAATGAGGGTAGTATCGCGTGACAACTATTTCTGATAGTTTCCGCACTACAAAAGGGTTGGCTCCTCAGCTTCTCAGACGTCACAATCGGCCCATTGCCTATGAGAGGGAATGGGTTGCATTGGGAAGCCTCCACTGAGGTTGATGGTCGACCTCGTCGCCATCACTTATCTTAAGTGTATACTCAATCTTTCCACATGCGGCATCACACGCATTCCCATTAGTAGAAAAATAAACACAGATATCAATTAGGAAAAGCAGTATATATATATTTGTCCTAATGTCCTAGACTTTTAAAAGCTATGAATCTTATGTTCCTGACAGAAAATGGCTCCCTGGCGGAGCCGCCATTTTGTGGTTCCTTCCCCACTTAAAGGTTTTGACCTAAGATCCTAGTGAAGTCAGCAAAAAGTCCCACCCCAGAAAAGAAAGAAAGAAAGAGAGGCCCCACGGAGGGCGCCACCTTTCGTGGAAAATTTTTAAGGTTTCTATCTAAGAGATGTGAAGAGAACAAGATCTCGTTCTCCCCAGCAGAGTCGCCATTTTTCTGTAGCGAGCGATTTTTGGACGTGGTTGCGAAGCACTACCGCTCTGGGACTACAACTCGATTCATTTTTTATCCTATTTAAGCTGATGAAGGAAGGGAAATAGATGTCTCCAATTAACCCTGCTTGCAAACTGAGTTTGAACAGATGACTGTTGATTTACAGATGCTACAAAGATTGTGGGTCTCTCTTAGGTTATTTTGTTAAAAATAGTGTCCGGTCGATTGGGAGGTATGGGATTTTGGGTTTTTGTTTAGTGTGCTCACTAAGATTTTTCTTTCAATCTTATGCCTACGTATTCCCGTTTACCGAAACAGGGAAATCAGAGCAATCGTAGTTCCTCCTATTCTATGGGAGGAAATGGTGTTTTGGTGTCTTGTTCAAAGCCCAAGACATGAAGCGCAAGGTGATTTATATCTTGTTCAAAGCCCAAGATGTGAAGCTAAAGGTAGTTTGTATCTTGTTCAAAGCCCAAGATGTGAAGCTAAAAGTTGTTGTCTTTAGAGAGAATTTGTCACCTCTAAAGAGGGGTTTGTTTGTCACAACTGTTTATAAAGGAGAATTACTTTAACCGGGATGTGTGAATTCGACAATGCCATAATTTCCTTTATAGGGGATTTCCAACCTGAAGGAGAAGACTTTAACTCAGTTTAGAGCAATGCCATCTTTCCTTAGGAATTTTTCATGCTAAAAGAAGGACAGTGGAATGGATGTAGATGATCCAGAGGCTTACCGCTTACAGCGATTAGATGAAAGGGAAGGAATTATTGATGTTTGTGTACTGTAAACGAGGCACAACTTTGATGCTAAAAGGTTGATTGGACCAACCAGTGGTTTTCTTATACAAAGCCTAAGAGGAGGCTATTGGCCCAATAAAAGGGAGTTTTTATGTGTCTCGTACGAAGCCCGAGAGAGAGGCTAAAAGGTGTTTGACTCAACAAGGGAGTGATTTGTGTCTTGTACAAAGCCTAAGACGGAGGCTAAAAGGAGTTGACTCAACAAGAAAGTCTTTTGTATCTCGTACGGAGCCCGAGATGGAGGCTAAAGAGTTTGACTCCGCTGAGGAGAATCATTTGTATAAAGCCCAAGAGGAGGCTAGGGTGCTGTTTCAGTTGATTGACAGGTCCAGTATATTGGTTTAAAGAGAAAATCAGTTCTTATATGAGTAATGTTGTACTCAGGGATTTTTTATTCGAGGATCAGGGATATTTCCTTTCCTTTGAGGAAATGGGAAATTCGAAGGGTATTGAGACTGTCCGAGTCTATGGGGTTCCTTCCTATTTTTGAAGGGTGCTTGAGAATGTCTTTGAGACTCAAGGAAATTAGACTGTCCAAGTCTAGAGTTTCATCTTTTGTACTATGCTTTGAGAAACAGTAGTAGACTCTTGGAAAGACTGTTCTATTAAGATGACTGATTTCTGTTCCTATACCTTTAGGAGGTCGTCGGGATAATTTGTACGAAGCCCAAGAGGAGGCTGGAAACTTTTAAGAAGCCGAGGGACAATTTGTACTAAGCCCAAGAGGAGGCTATCATTCCCGGAGGAAGAAATCATTTTTACGAAGCCTAAGAGGAGGCTGTGAATACTTCTAAGAAGCCGACGGGTCCTTGTACAACACCCAAGAGGAAACGGGGATGCTTTTAGGAAGCCTGTGCGCCCCCAAACCCTGATAAGTTCAAGACAGGCTATTCACAAAGAATAGATCAAGCCAGGAAAGTTCGAGAATTTGGAAGAAACTCAAGGGATGCAATTCATGGAGAAGAGATCATCTCTGGGGAATAGAGTTTCTTGATAATTCCTAAAGGTGCTTTTAAGAAGCCTGTGGGTCCCCAAACCCCGAGAAGTTCAAGACAGGCTATTCACAAAGAATAGATCAAGCCAGGAACGTTCGAGAATTTGGAAGAAACTCAAGAGATGCAATTCACAGAGAAGAGATCATCTCTGGGGAGTAGAGTTTCTTTGACAACTTCTACGAGTGACATTCTGAGAAAGGGTTCAAAAAGAATCTGCCTTTCACATCTCCATATTGTTTAACCCCAAGAGGAGGGAAGACTGTGTCTGGTAATCCTATGGGGATCTAGTTTTGACTACTTAAGAGTGATCAACGGGCTTAATGCTAGACGTAGTTGTCGGGGAAACTCTGAATATCTATACTAGTATTACACAGTTGATATGAGTTTATGAAAGGAGACTTACAGCGAAACAGCCCCACAATACAGTTATATGTATATGAAAGCGGTAAATGAAAGTGGATAAACACTTACTCGGTTGTAGAGCTTCCATGCTGTTTGGTTAGTTATTCAACAAAGAAAAATTGAAAACAACAGTATATTTCAAAATCAAAGGAGAAAGTGCTTTGAAAAAGAAAGATTTGGGGCTTACAGCTCAAGGAGAGGCCCAGGGTTTTATCAGTGATTGCACTGTTCAATTTGTACAGAGGGACTAATACAAGTGACTGAGGCCCAAAAATTGTTTGCTGTACAAAGGGATGGGTCTTACACTCTCTCAAGAGGCCCAAAAGGTTTAATGAAAAAAAGTTGGGCTTATAACACGAGGGTAGGCCCAGATGATTTTTTGATTAAAATGGCGGTCGCACCGAGATTTTCTTTTAACGCAAAGGGGCTTATACAATATTTGAGGCCCAAAGTAATTTTGGTTAAAAGGGGATTGGGTCTTACACTCTATTAGAGGCCCAAAAGTTTTGAATGGGTCTTATAGCTCAAGGAGAGGCCCAGTTGGTTTTTTAAAAGGCGACGATCGCGCTGTTTACTTGTACAGAGGGACTTATACAATAAGTGAGGCCCAAAATGGTTTGTACAAGGGGGTTTGGGTCTTACACTTTCTCAAGAGGCCCAAAGAGTTTAAAGAAAAGAAATGGGTCTTCCTACTCGAGGGTAGGCCCAGTGTTTTGTTTTTCAACGGACGATAATCGCGTCAAACTTTTTGAAATACAATGGGACTTATACAATAAGTGAAGCCCAAAAATAGGTTGTATTTACAAAGGATTGGGTCTTACACTCTATTAGAGGCCCAAAAGTGTTTTGAAAATGATTTATGAAGGTTGAATTAATCAAAAACCCTAATTTGTTTTCAAAATGTGTTTTAATTGAATAAAAAATTCAATTAAAATGATCAAAATTTTTTAACATGTGGAAAACAAATTGTGATTTTGGATTAATGTTTCTAAAATCATATTTTGACCTACAAAATGATTAGAAATCATTAAAATTTACAAAATCAAGAGGGAAAAAATATTTTAAATGTCAAAAGAAATTAAAATATTAATTCTTTGCAAAAATATCAATTATATGAAATAAGTAATATTTTTGGGATTTTTTGATAAAATAAAATATTTTAACATTTTTGTGAATTATCAAAAAAAGAATCAACTCAAAATCATTAAAACTCAGAGAGAAATTAATTTTTTAATCAATTAAATAAAATCACAAAATTCAAATATTTGAATTTGAGAGAAATGGCGCCAAGAACAGCTGAAGAACACGCGCGTTTTTCAGTTTTGCCCAGATTTACATTTTCTATCCAATCTCACTGAATACTTGATTATATCATGCAATCCACATATCAATATGCTCGTCTCAACCTCACGATCATGTTTATGATAATTAATTTCATTTAAATTAAGCATAAAACAAGAAATCACGATAAATCCTCAAGAACCCTAAATTCTGCATGAAGGCTGGGGTTTTTGATACACGATTCAAACAAAGCAATTACTTGAGGGGAAACATTCCATGCATGATTATGAACATTTGGCTAAAGTATTGTGCGAGGAAATATGCATAGATTGAGAGATGACCATGTTTAGGCTTACCTCTAGGTCGTGACAGCAAGAGAAAATTGATTTCTGAGTTGGAGGAGTTACAGATGAATTGTGATGATCTGAACAGCTTCCCTACACCCTATGGAGTGTGTTTGAATGCTTGGACTTGATGGAAATTGGCTGGATCACTTCATGGCATCTCAACTGCAACTTGGTTAAAACCTTGAGCAATTGACTGGTGATTCTGAGCAATCAGTGTTCCAGGTGTTGTTTAAGTGTTTGATCAGCTCCCATATGATGTATGTGAGGTGTGTGAGTGATTGGTTTGAGTGGAATTGCTCTCTAATGAAAAATCCGATAGTGACTTGCTAAGAAAGGCATTTTTTAGAGTGAGAAGTGGATTTTGAGAAAGGCAAGTGTTGTAGGCCTTTGGTGTACTTAAACTGATCACAATTGAGCTCTATTTATAGTAGAGCAAGTTTGTTTTGCAAGGAATAGTGAATGGAAACTGCTGAGTAGGGTTGGCCAATGTTAGCAAATGAAAATCCAAGTCTCCTCTAGCCATTGACTAGAGGTTAGGGCACAGGCTGCTGGTCCCCTTGGTCTTGGATAAGTCTTGACTGAATTCAGTTACAAATGGCTCAGTCCATGCCACCTTGGTGCTTCCATTGAATGCTCCAATCCAAAATTGGAGTCTTGTCCCAATTTTGGGCAATTCTAGGTTTAGCATGCTATTTCTTGTTCCAAGGACTTTGGAGGCTTGGCTCAGTGATTGTCCCCTTTAGATTCAATCCTCAGATGTGTCCAATTTTTATGTATGCATCCCCTGAGGTTAAATTGACTTGATACTTGGGTCCATGAGGTTCCATGGAGTATATTAGGATATGTTTTGAATCATTGGCTCATGCCCAGAGGAAAATTTCCATCTGAAGGCCCTGGTCGACCAAACCCTAATTTGGTGACACTGGCGATCTTGAGGCTTAATCCACTTAGAAGGGAGCAGCCTTGTGCTTAATCCTTAAAGTGGGAGTCCTCTTGATCCATTGTGGATGTTTGAGAGGTTAGACAAGTTGAAGATCATTTCATTCCTTGATTGTTCCATTGTCTAAAAGCTCTGAGAGGACTGGAAACCCTAAATTTGATTGTAGTGGATGCTCACCCACCTTTGGGGAGACTAATGAAGTATGATGGTTCATCCATATTGTGGTGATGATTTGCACAATGATGGGAATCTTGGTGGTCAAAATTTGGGGTATGACAGATACCCATGTTGCTTATAACAGTAGGCCTTTATGTGTCCAAAACGCCCACAGTGGTGACATCTCCAGCACCTGAATTTCTTCCTAGAAGGAATCCTGTCAGGATGTTTAAACATCTGTTTTAACATCACTGGTTTGGAACTGGTAATAACATCATTAGAAGCTGCAACATTGTTGAATCCCAAACCACTTTTGTCTCCAGCAATTTTCTCAATACTAAGAATGTTGTCTAGAGCACCAGTACCATTGTTCAACATTCTGACAGTTTTGGTCATAGAACCCAGTTTAGAGTTAAGCATACTGACTTCATTTTCAAGTTCAGTCTTTTCAGCTTCTAACTGCACTATGGTTTTCTTTAGCTTCTCTCCTTCAAGACACACTTGTTTACTTCTCATGCACAGTTCTTTATAAGAAGTAGCAAGCTCTTCAAACGTAACCTCATCATCACAAGAATCATCATCTGACTCACAAACCCCAATCATAGCTCTAACAAGCTTAGCTGATTCTTCTTCAGGTTCACTCTCACTATCAGACCAGGAAGCAGATAACCCCTTTTTCTGCTTTTTGAGATAAGTAGGACATTCCTTCTTGACATGACCATACCCTTCACACTCATAGCATTGGACTCCTTTGTCATTATTAGACTTTTCTTCATCTCTAGTTTTCTTCCCCTGATCTCCTGATTTGTTGGTGTTAGATGTGATGTTCTTGACATTAGGATTATAACTCTTATTTATCCTCTTCATAACCTTATTAAATTGTCTTCCCAGCAAAACAATGGCATGGGACAGCTCCTCCTGAGACTCAGCACCACTCACTTTCTTAGAATCTTCAGAACTAGATACCAAAGCTATACTTTTGGTTTTCTTTCCAGGTTCCCATGCTTCCTTAGCTACTTCACAAGTGTTGACCAACCTGAAGATGTTCTTATCAACACCATTGAATATGGCATTCAAGGCTTTAGAATTCCCAAGGGCAAGCTCATCTTCTTCCTTGGTCCATTCTTCTTCAGGTTTCATTTTTGAGCTACCCTCTACTTTCTTTCCATTCTCATCCTTTTCCACAATAACAGGATGTTTCCATTCTTTCAAAATAGCCTTCCAGGCTCTGCTGTCTAATGACTTCAAGAATGTAACATACGAGGTTTCCAATAGTCATAATTTGAACCATCTAGAATAGGGGGTCTATTCACAAATACACCACTCTCATTGTCCATTGCACCATAAAGTATCAGCCCCAAATCTCACCCAGATGCAGAGCAGGATGCCTGCTCTGATACCAATTGAAATTCTGGTATCAGATGTGTGATGTTAAGTGTGATGTCACAACAACACAATCTGCTAATATGAACAAGGCTATAACAATAGTAAATAACACAATGAATTGTTCACCCAGTTCGGTCTAACTACCTACGTCTGGGTGCTACCAAGCCAGGGAGGAAATTCACTATTAGTAGTATTAAATTACAGACTCTACAATCCCAGTTGACATCTACCTAACTTAATCACTACCCAATGACACTTCTACCTAAGAAACCACTTAGGTATGAGAAACCACTCACTCCCTAAATCACCTCAGTGATACAATCCAATGATTACACTTTAAAACCACAACTTGATTCTGCTTAACAGCTTTGATCAAGAACAACACACTCTTGCTTAAAAGCTCTACAGTGAATACACTTACAACTCAAAATAGTAACACCAATTCAAACATGAATGGTTTACAAAAACACACACGAAAACTCAAATTGACACTCAGTCTATGCTCTATGTCTTCGTCCCTTTTCCCAACAAGGGTTGAGGCTGCTTTTATAGAATTCTGACTTGGGCTTCGGACCTCTTCCAAATATCTGATTTGATTTGTTTTAAAACCAGAATTTAAGACAGATTTGATCTTCAAATCTTTTTAAATCTTTTCAAATCAGCCCTAATGTTAGTTATATGATCTGCTCCATGATCTGCAAATTATCTGATTCAAAATATCTTCTCCAAGATATTCGCATCCAATCTCTCTAACAGATCTCCTCAAAATATACTAACACGTGCAACCCTAAAACATCACAACCTGATGTTCTGATGTTCTGATAACTGATGTCAAGACATCAAGTATAACATCAACATATACAACTTCAACCCTGCAACAACTAATGTTAGGAACCAATGTTAAGACATTAGCCATATGACATCAACATTGTTCAACTTTGTTTTACCAAATTTCCAGCCAATACAAGAACTAACAAGTGGATTTTGTGTCATTAGAAGTGTGTCTTCTATTGTTCATTGTTGTTGAGTTTATCATTGTTCTGGGATTGAGGGAAGTGTGAGGGGTATCATATCTAGGAGTTCTTAGATAGAAATAGCATGGTTAGTGATTAGGTGAAAAGATCGTAAACCGGAGGTTGTTTACTAAGGCTTCAAACTAATATTATTTTAGTAAATTTCTTTCCTGCTCTGATGCCCCCAGATGTAGGTGATGTTGCACCGAACTGGGTTAAAAATTGATTGTGTTATTTACATTCAAGCATTTACTTTAACTGCATAATTGTTTGTGTTTTCATATTGTCCTGATCCCAGTGTCGTGACATCTTACTCGACATCTGGTGTCTGTGTACCACAATTTCAGTTCTTATGAATCGATTCATGCATGCATTTTTCCAATTCATTTTCAGTTCTGGAAATTTGTCTTGTGTCATGCAATCAAGTCACATAACTTGACTTATAACTTGAAAAATTCTGCTCTTCTTGTTGCATGATTTGATTCATTACATGTTGTTTATTCTCGAATTATGAAAGACCTTTTAACACTAGCTTTGTGTCGTTTTCAAGCATATATAAAAGTTTTCAATGTCATTTTTCAAACAATAAGATATTGCATATGAAAATTCATCTTCCTCAAAGCTTTAAAGGATCATCTTATGTGTGAATGTTTGATCAGTGCATTTTGATGCACACTCTTTTACTATTGTGCTATGGAAATTCTATACTTCCTCTTGTTATTTCTATTATTTTTGGTATGTTTTCCGATTTTAATTTATTCTGCTCTTATTTTATTTTTGTCGTTTATTTTCTAAATAAGAAATAATTTGACATCTTCTAGCTGTGCAGATCATAACTTGAGCTACAAGATGCAATTTAGCGTGTTTTAATATGCAATAGAAAGCTAAGAGGAAAAGATATAAGGTTTATGTTGATGCTAGAAGCTTGTTCGAAGTGAAGAAGAGCTAAATTATCATATTTTGTTCCAGACTTAATAAAAATAAATTAGTTAGTTTTTGGTCAGCTTATGTTTTTCGTCGATGCTCTTAAAGCCCAATTTTCTTTATTATTTAAGCTAAACTCAGCATTAGGAAGAGTTAGATAGTTTTAAAGAAATAAATAAGAGCACTAGGTTTACATGGCCGACTAAACTCCAAGGTTAATCTATTGTTTCAAAATTTTATCAAGACTTTGAGGTTATTATATTATCCAGTTTTTATTCAAGTTTAATAGAATAGGATTGATTAAATTTGAATGATGCATGTTCCTTAACTTTGTGTATTTACTTAGCTTATTCGTTAGCTTCACTGATCGTCAACTGTCATGCTTAATGCGGTAAGTAGGAATATAATTCACATGATATAAAAGGAAGAATTAGACCTAGGACAGAGACCAATGAATTCTATTGTAAACTTTTGAAAAGTAGAGAATAGGGTTTAGGATTTTGAGAGTCGTAGGGCTTTCTTGTGTTGTAAGTCTCTCTCTGTATCGGTTTGATACATTGTGGAAGACATAGATTCTTGTACAGATTCAGAAACCTGTAGGTAATGAATCGTGTATTGTTCTTGGATGAAGCTTTGAAGCAAATCCAAGTTGTGTCGTTAGTCAAGGTTTCTTGACTAAACTTTGTATTGAAAGAGGTGTCTTTCAAGTAGGATGATACAATTATTGTGACTATAACTGTCAGATAATCACAGGTTATGATTTAGGGAGTGAGATGGGTTTCTCTTATCAATTAGATGTGACTTCTAATGATAAAGTCTCCATTGGGTAGTGATAAGTATACTAGATGTTGTTTACTATAAACCAGAGGTTATTTACATAAAGCTATACTACTGATAGTGGATTCTTCTTCCTGGCTTGGTAGCCCCCAAATTTAGGTGATTTGTACCGAACTGGGCCATCATATTTTGTGTTATTTATCATTCTATAATTTACTGTTCAGTTTTGATTAACATGTTGTAACAGATGTCGAAACATCTGTCTTGCTGCTGTTGCTGATATTCTGAATATTAGCTTGTTTATTCTGCCCTTGTTTTAAAGTTATGCAGAGAACAATGTCGTGACATCTGTTAGGACATCTGTTATCTGATATACCAGAATTTCAATTGGTATCAGAGCAGGAATCATGTCTGTTTCTGAATGAGATCTTGGGAGATACTTTTTGGTGCTTTAAACAAGGAGGAGTTTAGGAGATCAGATCATTCACTCGAATATACTCAAGGGTATTAATGGATGGGATGGATGTTCTGGATCAAAGGTAACAACTACTGATGGTTGTTCAAGTTTTCTGAGGATTTCTACAGCAATTGCATGAGGAGTGGCTAGTTCTCATGTATGGTGTCTTATAAGATGTTCTGACATCTTATTAGGGCATGTTGAAGATGTTCATTGGTGGTTCCGCTGCATATGTTTCTGATGGAAAAACTCTGGTATTTATGGGATTCCAGAGTTGTGTTAGAAGAAATATGGTGGAAGATTTTGATTGTTGGCTTATATTCTTGAAGATATCAGCATATATTAAAGCTCTAGTCGTTCCAACGTCGGGAGCAATGGAATTGAGAAAGTTGTTGGTTGATGTCTGTTATGATGACTTGGTACTTGGAAGCCTGGTTCCATATTGTATCTTGAAGTCAGTTTGAAGAGAAGGTGAGTTAAGATCGTGTTTATCAAGTTCATGATCTATGAATTTGGTAAATATTTTTTTGAGTTGCCAAAGATACTTGAGTTTTCACACAAGTCCACTCATAAAGGCATCTCTGGTTGTGTTTAAGAGCTCTTTCAGAAGGATAATCTGGTTCTCATACCGAAGATGGATTTCTGAAGATCTCTGGTGCTGATGGATGTTATTTAATTTGGAGATAATGGGAGGTGACTTATTTTCACCATTCATGATTTGCAAGGATTCTATTAGCAAAGGAAAGTCATAGGCATGTTAAGTCAAGGGTGACAGACTTGATGTCTCAACATGTTGTTGACTAGAAAGATGTTGACACATTTGTGTTGATATCTGGTAGATCATATATCCTACAAGATGTATGGTTTTGTGGACAAGTATTTAAGATCAATTGCTATTTGTGGAATCCATAAATATTTAATTGATTATCCTTGTATTTTGGAGTACAAGATCACTGGTAACCAGTTGGTACATCAGGAAGGGCAATATCTCTAGTTGCATTTGCTCAAGGATTTGTTCTTTGGAGAATGGGTACAGTCAAGATAAGGAACTGATGTTTTATCAGATGTTGAGACATCTTTGATAATGGAGTATGTGCAGAATTATGTTGATTCAAGGAATGAATCTCTGGAGAGAAGGAGTTGTAGCTGATGATCTTGGTATAATACACGTGCGTGGTAGGATCTGTCGTTATTTTGGTATTGCAAAGGCACGTAATCAGACTAGAAAGTTTCCTGGAAAGAAACTTGGCTAGAATGTAGTGCTGATGGAAGTGAAGATGAAGACATTTATCTTAGATCAGTTTATTTCTGATCTAGGTGCATTGGAGTGCAGTAGGTGTGTTCCTGTCTCTATTATAGAAGCATGTGATCTTGCTCATCTTGGTGGTCAAGGATAAGTGGCAGTTATCTCTGACTTTCTGAAGAAGTCTCTACTTAAGGAAAGCGGGATTCCTTTTGTATAGATCTTGCGTGACTGATCTCTTATGAAGAATCAAGCTTTGACATGTTTGGTTTTTCTAAAGACGAGGTGGTTGTTGTAGTACAGTAAAGCAGGATGGAGGTTGTCTACTCTAACTTGATATTTTTAATCAAGTCTATGAGAACATGGAATTCCTGTTCTGTTATAGGGAAAAGGTTCTTCTAAGTGGCAGAATGAAGGACTGAACTCTCCAGCTGGATGTCTTATCAAATGTTGTGACATCAAGCAGAAACTTCAGGGTCTTATTTGATGTTGGGGTACATCATCGTAAGATAAGTTGATCTTCTCATAAATAAATGGAATTAATGCTTCAAAAAGGTTTATCTCATGCAGTTTGCGGGAGCTGCAAGAAGGAGTGGATGTTACATGTCAGAGTCTTTGTGTATCTAAGATGGCTTGCTATTGAGTAGGTGGATTATGTAACTTGAAAAGTAGGTTTCATTGATGGATCAGAAGATTTTTTGGAGCTCTAAAGAAAATTTGAGATTAACCAAACAGTGGCATTTTGTTGATCTTTAATGTTAATTCAAGCAGTATGCTTGGAACTAGTTACTCTTGTGCAGAAGGGTTGTTGGTTGAAAATCAAAGGAGGTTCTGGTTCTGTTCTTGGAGCTTGTGGTAGAAGCCCTGAGTTGCTTATGGAAGATTACCTTCTTTTGGGAGATGTATGAGAGTTGATTTCTCTCTTTGGGTGTCTGGAGTTCTTATTGATCAAGCTGGTGAAGTTGTGTTCTCTGAAGATCTTCAGTTAGATTACTATGCTGATAGTAAGTCTAGTGGTAATTGTATCAAGAACTATAGTGTATGGTGTCTGTGATATAATCAGGATGTCCTAACTGATGTTAGAACATCATCATGTTTTCTGAACTTGAAGTTCAGATTGTGGAAGCTGATATTCACCAGTTGAATCAGAAGTGTTCTATCTTATCATATGAGAGAATGATAAATTGAAGACTTTCTTGAATCATGGGGTGTTCATCTGGATGGCTGACTCTTGCTGATATCAGAATACTTGTGGAGAGGTGGTTTCTTCTGCTATAAGTCATGCTAGAGAGAAGTAGATCAGTTTGGTGCTTGCGAAGCAAGTAAGTTGAGGATTTCTGGAGCATGGATTTGATGTATTTTAAGTGTGAATTACATCTGGGTGAGTGTTGAAGCTAGAATAGCAGCAAGCAAAAATATATAAGTAACCCAGTTTTGTCGTACCACAGGGATCAGTGCGAGGTAAATAATGTCGTTCGACGGTATCTACATTTCTAAGCTTATGGATCAAAAGTTTTGGTTTAAGACGGAACCAAAAGCAAATGCGGAAAATGTAAAGACTGAAAATATAAAATAAAGACTTAATTATAAACGGAGCCTTGTTGGAATTAGATCTCATCAATTGATAACACAAGCATTCTTCTAATCATATTATACATAAATCAATCATTCGCCTAATATCCTCACGTATCACGCAGGACAGAGGTTATGTCTAACGCAACGTCAAGAGATCGATCGTATTGCCTCATTGGTGATGTCTCACGCAACAAAAACCAACACAGAGCACTAAGAGCTGATACTCGCGCAAGTGTTAAGCCTAAATCTATTTCTAGAGTTCAGAACAAAACAGATAATCATCTTAGATCCAGATTTTAAGAGTATATGTCTATAGTGGTTCAAATCAAAGATAAATAGGTAAACAAAGATTACACCCACATAAGATAAATGACTGCTTCATATAAAATGCCAATGACCAAAATACGTGCATACGTTTAACTATTTAACTAATTAGCCAAATGAATATGAATACCGTTCTTTAACACTATTATCATGCAACCTCGCAATACCGTATCGATCCTACTCATGCTAGCCATGCTACTTAATCAACACAATACAACAAAAGATACAATGAATATCAATTCACAAAACCATGTCAAAAGTTTGGTTCATTGATAGATGAAAATCTAAGATCAAGGATTTGTAAAGGTTTTGTCAAGACCACAAATAATCAATCAAAGACAACAAATAATAGAGAATCAAAACATATTCATAAATATATATTTGATGAAATACATAAGGTATCAAGAGATTACATCCAACACCAACAAGAAATCAAAGCTCTTACCTTCTCTCCCTTGAAAATGAAGAGATATAAATTCTGATCTTTTAACTTACAAGTTTCTTTATCTCCAAAATTAAAACATAATCTCAAAAAGTGTGAAAATTCTATTTATACACATTCAGGAATTTCTCAGTTCGCAAAGCAAACCATTTATTCGCACAGCGAATGAAGAAAAATGGCACTTCAGGTGCCTCTGAATAATTAAACCGCCCCAGAAATTCTCGTGAGTTCGCAATGCGAAGGATCACTCGCAAAGTAAACACTCACTTTCCCGTTCGCAGAGCGAACTTTAGTGCCTTTTTCCCCTGCCAAATTCTGGGACCATTCACAAGAGACCTCGCCAGAGTTCGTAAAGCGAACCTACGCTGGCAATTCGCCAGAGTTCGCAAAGTGAACTTACTGATGTCTTCCTCTGCTCTTTGGCAGCTTGCATCATTTTCTTGTGTCTTACACTTTGATCATTTAGTGCCTTTTCCTGCACAATAACACACACATTACAAGCACCAAAGGTATATTCTCATTGTTAGAAGAACAACAACAATCATTAGAAAAACCACTGAAAACATGAGAAAAGAGTGGAAAAAATGTAAGGAAATATAGTTCATTTTTAGGTCAAATCTGCACCTAACAACTCTCCCCAACTAGATTTTTGCTTGTCCTCAAGCAAAGTATGCCCCTCATTAAATCAAGAGGATTTGCTCAAGTATAAGATTCAACCAAAGTCAAGCATGAAAATACGCACAAGCAACGTTCACCACTCAATAGAATCGAACAATGACAAAGAATTAAGTTCTTAAACAAATATAATGAAATGGTTTAAAAAACAACTAAATTTTCATATTTGAATCACTCTAACACTCCTCTTCAAAAATATGAATGAAGAAATTGACGTGTTTGCAACCGCATGGAAATTTCACTCACCTGACAAACAATGCTAATAACAACTCAATTCATACAACATCTAACAATCATAAATGAAAACATGGAAGCAAAAAGATCACTAAGGGCTTCAAATGTTGTAGCTTATTCGAGTTCACAACAAAGGGACATTTCTACAGGCCATTGAATCGAAATTGCCGATGCAAAAAGAAACATTCACTATACATGGTATTTACACATCACAACTTCATTCACCATTTTCATTCCTTTATCACAAACCTTCTCAAACTTCCTTATGCACAATTATTTCATTCTCTATTTTTCTCATTCAAACAAGCATTCTTTTTCTTTTGTTTTTCACATTCATATTCACACTTTTTCTTTTCATGCTTGTTTGAACTTTTTCAAAAGTTTTAGCAACTTACCAATCTTCTTTTTCATTCTTCCCAACTTAAATTCAACCAAACCTCAAGTGAATGCTCCTTGCTTTTTAAGGAAAGGAAATCAAATTAAAACAATGTTCAAAGGTTCAAGAAGAAATTTTTAGAACCTCACAAAATTCAAAGATGAACTAAACTTTCAAATTATGTACATAAACCAAGTTCATCACTAAAACGAGATCTAAATTGTTTAGGCTTAAAGGGGTTAACAAATACTCTCTACTCACGGGTAAGGTACTTTCGGATACGGTTGTGCTCAATATAAACAAATGCCTTGATCATTTCTAATGCTTCCACAAAATCACAATAATCCAAAGATAAAGCATGAATCAAATGAATTAAACAACGTTATCAGTCATCCTAGCATATAGTAAACAATGGAGGTTTCTCATAATTTGTGGCTTTTAGACCTAAGTGAAACAAGCATTCAAACAAGTTGCAAAATGAAACAAAAATACACATTTTCACAAAGCACAAAATTCTTAAATCATTCTAACATTCTATAAAGCAGTACAATTTACCATGCATACTTTCAACGCTCAACATCTATCCAGACTCGGTCGAAGCTTCATTGAATACTTTTATACAATAGCAACCAATCTAGAAGTAGTTCTCATCATTCCTGAACACACTAGAGAAAACATAAAAGAAAACAAATACATATAATATAAACAAATGTACAAATCTCAAAATATAGAAACTATCGCAATGCAATTCAATATCTAAACACCGCTCCTCGGCAACGGCGCCATTTTGTTGAAGCTAGAATAGCAGCAAGCAAAAATATATAAGTAACCCAGTTTTGTCGTACCACGGGGATCAGTGCGAGGGAAAGAATGTCGTTCGACGGTATCTACATTTCTAAGCTTATGGATCAAAATTTTTGGTTTAAGACGAAACCAAAAGCAAATGCAGAAAATGTAAAGACTGAAAATATAAAATAAAGACTGAATTATAAACGGAGCCTTGTTGGAATTGGATCTCATCAATTGATAACACATGCATTTTTCTAATCATATTATACATAAATCAATCATTCGCCTAATATCCTCACATATCACCCACGACAGAGGTTATGTCTAACGCAACATCGAGAGATCGACCGTATTGCCTCATTGGTGATGTCTCACGTAACAAAACCCAACACAGAGCACTAAGAGTTGATACTCACGCAAGTGTTAAGCCTAAATCTATTTCTAGAGTTCAGAACAAAACAGATAATCATCTTAAATCCAGATCTGAAGAGTATATGTCTATAGCGGTTCAAATCAAAGATAAACAGGTAAACAAAGATGACACCCACATCAGACAAATGACTGCTTCATATAAAATGCCAACGATCAGAATACCTACATACGTTTAACCCTTTTTACATGTATTCAACTAATTTTCCAAATGAATGTGAATACTGTTCTTCAACACTATTATCACGCATCCTCGCAATACCGTATCGATCCTACTCATGCTAGCCATGCTACTTAATCAACACAATACAACAAAAGATACAATGAATATCAATTCACAAAACCATGTCAAAATTTTGGTTCATTGATAGATGAAAATCTAAGATCAAGGATTTGTAAAGGTTTTGTTAAGACCACAAATAATCAATCAAAGACAACAAACAACAGAGAATGAAAACATATTCACAAACATACATTAGATGAATTACATAAGGTATCAAGAGATTACATCCAACATCAATAAGAAATCAAAGCTCTTACCTTCTCTCCCTTGAAAATGAAGAGATATAAATTCTGATATTTTAATTTACAAGTTTCTTTATCTCCAAAATTAAAACATAATCTCAAAAAGTGTGAAAATTCTATTTTTACACATTCAGGAATTTCACAATTCGCAAAGCGGACCATTTATTCGCACAGCGAATGAAGAAAAATGGCACTTCAGGTGCCTCTCAATAGTTAAACCGCCCCAGAAATTATTGTGAGTTCGCAATGCGAAGGATCACTCGCAAAGTGAACACTCGTTTTCCCATTCGCAAAGCAAACTTTAGTGCCTTTTGCCCTTGCCAAATTTTGGGACCATTCGCAAGAGACCTCGCCAGAGTTCGCAAAGCGAACCTTCGCTGGCAATTCACCAGAGTTCGCAAAGCGAACTTACTGATGTCTTTCTCTGCTCTTTGGCAGCTTGCATCATTTTCTTGTGTCTTACACTTTGATCATTTAGTGTCTTTTCCTGCACAATAACACACACATTACAAGCACCAAAGGTATATTCTCATTGTTAGAAGAACAAAAACAATCATTAGCAAAACTAATGAAAAAATGAGAAAAGAATGGAAAAAGTGCAAAGAAAGATAGTTCATTTTTTGGTCAAATCCGCACCTAACAGCGAGCTGACAAACTAAGGGACTTTGCATGTCTCTTTGAGGAATGTGAAGCATTCTAGATTCAATTGGATTTATTCTCAAGGAACAAGGATATCTATGGCTGTAAAATTCAAGGTGGATTTTTACAGGGTATGGATGGTTTCTGGATGAGAGGGGTCAATGGTGATTTTGGTCCCAATCCAAGAGTTTGTTGGTTGTGGTACAAGGATGTAATCCTGGTACTCTCTCACTATATGATCATGAAGTTTGTCATGGGATATCATGTGGTGATTTTGGATGTTTCTTGTTGGAAGGAGCATCTTTTGTTAAAGATAGGGGGAGTACTTCTGTCTAATAGGTGTACTAGTATGGTACATGGATTGCTTGTGGAACAAGCAGTGAGTGAATGCGTTCAGCATGTGTGTTAAACAGGGAGTGCCCTCTTGAAGACATGAAGATGCGTCTTATGTTTTCCATTCATTCTAAAGTGTTCTTCTTGCAAAGGAGCATTGGTTATACTTGATAAGGGGAGTTGGACTTCTGTTTTGGATCTGTTAACGTAGTAGTACAGTTGTTTATCAAGATTGTTTGTGGTTTCAAGCAGTTTGTGATAGAATTCCTCTGGTGAGGGTGTAATGTCAGACGAGATGTCATGACATTGAGCTACTGGTTTAGTTCTTGGTGGACTTGACTGATGTTTTTGGTTCTGTCGTTGGGATATCAATGGATTGAATCAGCGTGATACAAGCTTCTTGGAAGTCTCTGTTGCTATCTGGGAGATGTTTAAAGAAATGTATTAACATCTTGGTCAGTTTTATCTTCTTCTGGTTGATAGGACTATTCTTGGGAGGAACTGTGACTATGTTTCAGATGGACTACACAAAGCCTGACAAGGTGTCAAAACACTGCTTGGGACGTATGGCTATTTCCTAGTTGATTGTCTTAGACAGTGGATTATGTGTCTTAGGGAACGCGTGTTAAACATGTGTCTTGATACAAGTGCATTCTTTAGACGGTTTATCTTAAGGTTGAAACAGTCAAATCCTAGCTGGGCAGTGCACAGTCATTTATGTTGAATTTACCTACCTAAATTTATTTCTCCATTGAATTGTTCCGCGGTAACTTCTATGGACCGTAAATTTCTAAAGAAACTGTTTGGGTATTTAAAGGGGGTGATTGCTTCTGGAATCTCAGGTTGAGGTTCTTGTTCTGGGTTGCGTTATCATGTCTTTTGTCCGGGTTTGGGTATGTACCATGTGGGTATGGAACTATGTTGGCTACTTTTTCCAATTTTTGGCTAAAAAGGGGGAGAATGGGTGTGTATTCATCTTGGTTGTGTGTTTGTTCTTACAACACACAACTGATATTCTTCTTGGTGAAGAGTTCATCCTTGCATTTTTTTTGCAAGGATGTTGGATGGGATGTTCTAACATCCTCTCTTAGTCTTTCCCTTATACCTTGTGATCTGATTTATAAAGCAGGTTGTATCTTGTGACCTGAGTTACATACTCTATGGACTCTGTGTTACGTATGATACATCTGTTTCTTCTTAAGCTCTTTCTGGATCTTCTTATGGGTTCTCTTATGCCCCTTAAGAGGAAGATTTATCCCTTTGTGGCAATTATAGGTTTGAGGGGGAGTGTGTTGTATACTCTTCCTCGTGTACACCAATAGACAACTAGGAATTTCAGGGGTAATAAGGTGTCTCAGAAGTGTGCCAAACATAATCACCATTCTCTGGAAGAAATTAAATGATATTTGGACTTTCTTTTTCTACCGAAGAAGTTTTAACCAAAAGTTTGTCAAAAGGGGGAGATTGAAGGCTCTGCAAATTTTAGCAAATTTTTGGTAAAACAGGATGTTGAGCAAGATGTTCCAACAAGAAGAAGTCTAGTGGAAGAAGACTTGTCAGGAATGATGTCCCAACGTGTGTCTCGACATCTTGACCTGATATAGCAGGTTGTTTCTAATATGGTCCAAGATTTAAGGAGCAATCAGAACATGGATCAAGGAAGAAATAAACAGAAGATTCAAAGCCCAAGGAATCAGAAGCTTATAAAAGGAAGACTTAGACCTAGGACGGAGATCAAGGAATCCTATTGTAAACTTTTGTAAAGTAGAGAATATGGTTTAGGGTTTTGAGAGTCGTAGGGCTTTCTTGTGTTGTAAGTCTCCCTCTGTATCGGTTTGATACATTGTGGAAGACATAGATGTTTGTATAGATTCAAAAACCTGTAGGTAATGAACCGTGTATTGTTCTTGGATAAAGCTTTGAAGCAAATCCAAGTTGTGTCGTTAGTCAAGGTTGTTTGGCTGAACTTTGTATTGAAAGAGGTGTCTTTCAAGTAGGGTGATACAGTTATTGTAACTATAACTATTAGATAATAACAAGTTGTGATTTAGGGAGTGAGATGGGTTCTCTTATTAATTAGATGTAACTTCTAATGATAAAGTCTCCATTGGGTAGTGATAGGAAAACCAGAGGTTGTTTACATAAAATTATACTACTGATAGTGGATTCTTCTTCCTGGCTTGGAAGCCCACAGTTGTAGGTGATTTGCACTGAACTGGGTCATCATATTCTGTGTTGTTTATCATTCTGCAATTTACTGTTCAGTTTTGATTAACATGTTGTAATAGATGTCGAAACATCTGTCTTGCTGCTGTTGCTGATATTCTGAATATTAGCTTGTTTATTCTGTCCTTGTTTTAAAGTTATACAGAGAACAATGTCGTGACATATTTTAGGACATCTGTAACACCCCCTCTTTATACCCCCAAATAATCAGATAAATCATTTAGGCACACATTCAAAAAAATCACCAGAGTACGATTAAAACATGGCATAAAAGAGGCATGTCACATCATACACAATTATGCAACATACAACACCTGCTCAAAACATTGATACGCAACAGTGGGGTAACTTTGCATACAGAGGAACTTTGTCCTTACACCCACATTTCAATATTTAGAATAAAAGCGGAAAATCTAAACGTTGAACCACATTCAAACATATATACAGAGATATATATATACTTCACCAAGTATTATACACCAACATAATACATGTTTACATCAACATATTTCAACCAGATACATATACAAATGTATCACAAAAGAATAATATACATCCTAGCTACCCGGTGCTACATATCAGAGCCAACCGACCAAAAGAATGAAGACACGCTTCACAAAAAGACCTCCAGCATACCTACTCTGCAATGCCTCATAGAGCATCATAAAATAGCAGAAGGGTGAGAAATAATATCATAATAACAATGCATATAATTATATATATATAAACATAAAAATATACATATTCCACAGTCTCACCGCAATTCACCACAATTCATTACCGTTCATGACAATACACCCATATACATTACAATGTATATCTATATATCAACCTAGCATATTCATCATGCATACTTTCACAATTCACAGTCATTCCACATAACCATGCACAATTATGTTTACTCAACAACACATCATTATAAAGATGATAAATGCAAATCATAGAGACCGACTCACGACTCTATGCAAATGCAATGCGGTACCGACTCAATCATCTCAAGTTCACTCAGGAACTTCTGCTGGAACCATCGCTCGTTACCAAAGTAACTCCCCGTCGGGCCTACGATGTTCACCCATTGCTCACACCCCACATGGGCACACAATGTTTATGGATCGCTCACACCCCACCTGGGCACACGACCCGATCGCTCACACCCCACACGCGGGCACACGATCTGATTGCTCACACCTCACCTAGGCACACAATCCAATTGCTCACACCTCACATAGGCACACAATCGTTCGTAATCATCGCTCACACCTCACATAGGCACACGACGTTACCACATATTCTCATTAGAATCGCTCAACACAAGAATGTATTTCATGATGCTTCACATGCAAAATGACACAAGACATTCTTGAAATGCATACATATTCACAATATATTTATGCATTCATCTCATACAATCACATGCAATCTATATACATTCACATCAATGTACTATTGTATGATTCACATTCAAACACACCTTCAAAACGGTAAAAGTGCTAAATAGCACTATTCCCAACTTTCCGACATAATTAAATCGGCCAACAATCTCAAAACCCATTTTTATAAGAAAGAACGTTTCATAAGCTTTCCAATGATATAAAGAACGTCCCGATCCGAGTTACGGATCAAGAGTTACGGAATTTAGAAAAACAGATAAAATTTTGAAGTCCCAGACCGCGCTGAGCGGCCTCTCGAGCGCGCTGAGCGGGCTCGCTACTGCCTGGAGGGGTTACTTTTTTTCAAAAGCGCGCTGAGCAGGCACCTGCGCGCTGAGCGGGCTCTGCGATTTTCAGAAAAATTCCTCTTCGCAAATCCACCCCAAAAATCCCATTTTTCACCCAAATTCAATTCTAACAGCGAAACAAACATCAACAGTTGTTCATACACACAGTGTGATCATACAATACAGTTTATATCGATTTCCGACCGTAAAATCATCGATTCCGAATCATTTTATCGTTTTCGACCTAAAACTCCAAAAACCATGGAAAACAAGAAAACATCCAAGCAACTCATACATAATGATACACATTGATAAGATAATAAGATTTCACACCCTTACCCGGATTCCAAATGATCTAGCTCTAGTTCTTGATGATTTCCACTCTTTTTCCTCTTTTCTTCTCTTCTTCCCTCTTCCTCTTTCTTTCTCTTCTTTTTCTTTCTATCTTTCTCTATTTCTCTCTCTTTCTCTTTTCTATCTATTTTCTTTCTTTTCTATTTCTTTTCTCTCATTATCCACACAATCAATTAATTCATTTTTTTCTCACATAATTCTAATTCCACTAAATTTCTAACTTATGATTAATTATGAAAAGTCTAAAATACCCTTCATTCTAATTTCCCCGAAAACTCTCAAAACGGTAAAATAACATTTAACACACCAAATTCATAATTAAAATAATTTATCACCCAATTAAAATAAAAGACTCCACATAATTGGGAAATAATCAAAATCGGGGCGTTACAACTCTCCCCCACTTTAGAAATTTTCGTCCTCGAAAAATAATACCTGATTCAAACAACTCCGGATACGACTCTCGCATCCCACTCTCTAGTTCCCAAGTCATATTGCCTTCCGCAGCGCCTCCCCACGCTACCTTCACAAGCGCAATATCCTTGCCTCTTAGCTTCTTAACTTCACGGTCCAAAATCCTAACCGGTAAAGCTTCCACCGTAAGGTTATCTCTCACTTCAACCTCGTCCATAGGAATAACATGTGACAGATCCGGAACATACTTCCGAAGTTGCGAAACATGGAATACGTCATGCAAATTCGAAAGGTTCGGAGGCAACGCCACACGATAAGCCACAACACCAACTCGGGAAGTAATCTGATACGGACCAATAAAACGAGAAGTCAACTTCTTCGACTTCAAAGCACGACCCACACCCGTAACCGGTGTAACTCTAAAAAATACATGGTCGCCTTCTTGAAATTCAAGATCTTTCCTTCTCTTGTCATGATAGCTCTTTTGCCATCTTTGAGAAGCTCTCATCTTCTCCCGAATAAACTTCACTTTCTCCGTCGTTTGTTGTACCATCTCCGGTCCAACTATTGTTCTCTCACCCGTTTCATGCCAACACAAAGGTGTTCGACATCTACGACCATACAAAGCCTCAAATGGTGCCATACTTATACTCGAATGAAAACTGTTGTTGTAAGTGAATTCAATCAACGCCAAATAACCATCCCAAGCACTACCTTGCTCGAGCACACAAGCACGCAATAAATCCTCCAATGATTGAATCGTCCTCTCGGTTTGACCGTCCGTTTGCGGATGATAAGCCGAACTCAATCTTAGCTTAGACCCCAAAGCCTTTTGTAAACTCTCCCAAAACCTCGATGTAAATCTAGGATCTCTATCTGATACAATACTCTTAGGAACTCCATGTAACTTCACCACCACAAGAATGTAAATCTCGGCTAACCTCTCCAAAGGATAACTAATATCAATCGGAATAAAGTGAGCAGATTTAGTAAGTCTATCAACAATTACCCAAATAGCATTATGACCCCTTTGCGTATTCGGCAATCCCGTAACAAAATCCATCGATATACTATCCCATTTCCATTCCGGAATATCCAACGGTTGCAAAAATCCACTAGGTTTTTGATGTTCCACCTTAGACTTTTGACAAGTTAAGCACGCATACACAAATTGAGCAACATCTCTCTTTAATCCGGACCACCAAAAGATTTTCTTCAAATCTTGATACATTTTGTTCGCTCCCGGATGAATACTTAAGTTACTTCGGTGCCCTTCTTCCAATATCATCTTTTTCAACTCTACATCATCGGGAATACAAATACGACCATGGAATCTCAAAACTCCAAAATTATCAACCTTGAAATCCTCATTCTCATTCAACATCAAATCAACGAATTTCAAGTCCAACTTTTACTTTTCACCTACCGTTGCAAGAAAATCATTCGTAACATGTAGCATACCAAGTTTCACACTTCTCGGCGTCATTTCACAAACTAAACTCAAGTCTCTAAAATCCTCCAAAAGTTCCCATTCTCTCACCATCAATGCGGACATATGTAACGACTTCCGACTTAAGGCATCGGCCACCACGTTTGCCTTACCCGGATGGTAATTCAAACCAAAATCATAATCCTTTAGAAGCTCTAACCACCTTCTTTGTCTGATGTTCAACTCTTTTTGATCAAATAAATATTTCAAGCTTTTGTGATCACTAAAAACTTCAAATCTCGCACCATAAAGATAATGCCTCCATATTTTCAAAACAAACACCACGGCCGCTAACTCCAAGTCATGTGTAGGATAATTCTTTTCATGCACTCTCAATTGTCTAGAAGCATACGCCACCACTTTTCCATCTTGCATCAAGACACCACCTAAACCTGTCAATGAAGCATCACAATACACAACAAATGGTTCATGAGGATTAGGCAAAATCAAGATCGGAGCCGTTGTCAACCTTCATTTAAGCTCCTTGAAACTCTCTTCACAATGAATATCCCAAATGAAAGCCTTTCCTTTACAAGTCAATTGCGTTAACGGAAGTGCCAACTTCGAAAATCCCTCAATAAACCTCCGATAATAACCCGCCAAGCCTAAAAAGCTTCGAATCTCCGTAACCGACCTAGGAGCCTCCCATTGCATCACCGCATCAATCTTGGATGGATCAACACTAATACCACTACCGGAAATAATATGTCCAAGGAAACTTACCTCCGACAACCAAAATTCGCATTTTGACAACTTAGCATACAATTATTTCTCTTTCAAAATTTGTAACACAATCCTCAAATGCTCTTCATGCTCCTCTTGAGACTTAGAGTAAATCAAAATATCGTCGATGAACACAACCACAAAACGATCCAACTGTTCATGAAAAATACGATTCATGTATTCCATAAACACACCCGGCGCATTAGAAACCCCGAATGGCATCACGGAATATTCATAATGACCATACCGTGTCCTAAAGGCCGTCTTTTGAATATCCTCTCCTTTCACACGAATTTGGTGATATCCCGATCTCAAATCAATCTTGCTAAAAACATTCGCACCAACCAATTGGTCCATCAAATCATCGATCCTTGGAAGCGGATACTTATTCTTAATTGTCACTTTGTTCAATTGTCGATAATCAATGCATAACCGCATACTCCCGTCCTTCTTCTTTACCAACAATACCGGAGCACCCCAAGGAGAAACACTTGGTCTTACAAATTTCTTGTCCAACAAATCATTCAATTTCTTTTTCAATTCTACCAACTCCGATGCCGACATACGATACGGTGCCATCGAAATCGGTCTAGTACCTGGAACTAGATCAATAGAAAATTCAACTTCTCTTTCCGGCGGCACATCCGTAATATCCTCCGGAAACACTTCTGGAAATTCACACACCACTGGGAACACATCAAGCTCAACTTTACTCTCCACCGACAATGATGCGAATAAACCAAACAATTGAGCTTCGTCCGCTAAAAGTTTCTTCAACTCTTTAGTGGATAGGAAACTCTCAAAATCATCATCTTCCAAAGAAGAAAACCTTACTAACTTGTGATAGCAATCTATATGAACTCGATTATATTGCAACCAGTTCATACCCAAGATCACGTCCAATCCTTCCAACGGCAAACACACTAGATCCATCTCGAAGTCTTTACCATAAATGGTCAAAGGACAACTTAAACAAACCAACGAAGTAGTTACTGACCCCATTGCTGGAGTATCAATAACCATCTTACCATTCATCAGAGACAACACAAGATTTAAACGCTTCGCGCACTCAGACGAAACAAACGAATGAGTCGCTCCCGTATCAATAATAGCAACTAAAGGCGTACTATTAATAAAGCATGTACCTTTAATCAAACGGTCTGCACTAGTAGTTTGAGTCCCCGCCAATGCAAACACCTTTCCGCCCGCTCGAGCTTGTTTCGGCTTAGTACACTTAGTACTAATGTGACCAACTTCTCCACAATTATAGCACTTCACCATATTCCTTCTACAATCAGTAGTAGCATGCCCAGTACCTCCACAATTAGAACATTTCACCACTGGCTTCCCACAATCAAATGATTTATGACCCAGTTCACCACATTTGTAACACCTAACAACACCGGAACCTCCTCCTCCAGACCTCCTATCAAAGTTTCCCCTATGCTTGCCCTTATCAGCGGGTGTCACATAAGGTCCACTTCTAGCTTGTTGCTTTCCCTTCCTCTCATTCACACTTTTGTAATGTGTAGAACGAGCCTTACTATCTTCCTCGAAGATTCTACAACATTCCGTCAAATCGAAAAACCTTCTTATCCTTTGATATCCCACAGCTTGCTTAATCTCGGGACGTAAACCATTCTCATATTTAAAACACTTCGAGAACTCAGCAGTAATCGCAACATAATGAGGATGGAATTGAACCAACTCCACAAATTTAGCAGTATAGTCCACCACAGACATACTACCTTGTTTCAGTTCAAGAAATTCCATCTCCTTCTTTCCCTTCACACTCTCAGGGTAATACTTTCTCAAGAATTCAGTACGGAATAAATCCTAAGTTACTTCTTCATCATCCACCTCAAGAACTTCCCGAATACCGACCCACCAATCGTCGGCTTCTTCCTTCAGCATGTGAGATCCAAGCCTCACCTTATTCTCCTCCGCACAGTCCATAACTCTGAAGATTCTTTCAATCTCTTTTAACCAAAGTTGAGCACCATCGGGATCAAATCTTCCTTTGAAGACCGGTGGTTGATTCTTCCTGAACTCGTCATTAGCATTCACGTTCGGTGCACCTTGCACCGCCCTAGCCATTGCTTCCAAAGCAGCAGCCATCGCATTTTCGTTTCTACCAGCCATATTCTGATCGTTCCCAAAAATAACAAGGTTAAACAACAGTTCAACCAACACAATCAACAAGACAGACACGACTGACTCAACTCTGGCTCTGATACCACTTAATGTAACACCCCCTCTTTATACCCCCAAATAATCAGATAAATCATTTAGGCACACATTCAAAAAATCACCAGAGTACGATTAAAACATGGCATAAAAGAGGCATGTCACATCATACACAATTATGCAACATACAACACCTGCTCAAAACATTGATACGCAACAGTGGGGTAACTTTGCATACAGAGGAACTTTGTCCTTACACCCACATTTCAATATTTAGAATAAAAGCGGAAAATCTAAACATTGAACCACATTCAAACATATATACAGAGATATATATATACTTCACCAAGTATTATACACCAACATAATACATGTTTACATCAACATATTTCAACCAGATACATATACAAATGTATCACAAAAGAATAATATACATCCTAGCTACCCGGTGCTACATATCAGAGCCAACTGACCAAAAGAATGAAGACACGCTTCACAAAAAGACCTCCAGCATACCTACTCTGCAATGCCTCATAGAGCATCATAAAACAGCAGAAGGGTGAGAAATAATATCATAATAACAATGCATATAATTATATATATATAAACATAAAAATATACATATTCCACAGTCTCACCGCAATTCACCACAATTCATTACCGTTCATGACAATACACCCATATACATTACAATGTATATCTATATATCAACCTAGCATATTCATCATGCATACTTTCACAATTCACAGTCATTCCACATAACCATGCACAATTATGTTTACTCAACAACACATCATTATAAAGATGATAAATGCAAATCATAGAGACCGACTCACGACTCTATGCAAATGCAATGCGGTACCGACTCAATCATCTCAAGTTCACTCAGGAACTTCTGCTGGAACCATCGCTCGTTACCAAAGTAACTCCCCGTCGGGCCTACGATGTTCACCCATTGCTCACACCCCACATGGGCACACAATGTTTATGGATCGCTCACACCCCACCTGGGCACACAACCCGATCGCTCACACCCCACACGCGGGCACCCGATCTGATTGCTCACACCTCACATAGGCACACAATCGTTCGTAATCATCGCTCACACCTCACATAGGCACACGACGTTACCACGGATTCTCATTAGAATCGCTCAACACAAGAATGTATTTCATGATGCTTCACATGTAAAATGACACAAGACATTCTTGAAATGCATACATATTCACAATATATTCATGCATTCATCTCATACAATCACATGCAATCTATATCCATTCACATCAATGTACTATTGTATGATTCACATTCAAACACACCTTCAAAACAGTAAAAGTCGCTAAATAGCACTATTCCCAACTTTCCGACATAATTAAATCGGCCAACAATCTCAAAACCCATTTTTATAAGAAAGAACGTTTCATAAGCTTTCCAACGATATAAAGAACGTCCCGATCCAAGTTACGGATCAAGAGTTACGGAATTTAGAAAAACAGATAAAATTTTGAAGTCCCAGACCGCGCTGAGCGGACTCGCTACTGCCTGGAGGGGTTACTTTTTTTCAAAAGCGCGCTGAGCGGGCACCTGCGCGCTGAGCGGGCTCTACGATTTTCAGAAAAATTCCTCTTCGCAAATCCACCCCAAAAATCCCATTTTTCACCCAAATTCAATTCTAACAGCGAAACAAACATCAACAGTTGTTCATACACACAGTGTGATCATACAATACAGTTTATATCGATTTCCGACCGTAAAATCATCGATTCCGAATCATTTTATCGTTTTCGACCTAAAACTCCAAAAACCATGGAAAACAAGAAAACATCCAAGCAACTCATACATAATGATACACATTGATAAGATAATAAGATTTCACACCCTTACCCGGATTCCAAATGATCTAGCTCTAGTTCTTGATGATTTCCACTCTTTTTCCTCTTTTCTTCTCTTCTTCCCTCTTCCTCTTTCTTTCTCTTCTTTTTCTTTCTATCTTTCTCTATTTCTCTCTCTTTCTCTTTTCTATCTATTTTCTTTCTTTTCTATTTCTTTTCTCTCATTATCCACACAATCAATTAATTCATTTTTTTCTCACATAATTCTAATTCCACTAAATTTCTAACTTATGATTAATTATGAAAAGTCTAAAATACCCTCCATTCTAATTTCCCCGAAAACTCTCAAAACGGTAAAATAACATTTAACACACCAAATTCATAATTAAAATAATTTATCACCCAATTAAAATAAAAGACTCCACATAATTGGGAAATAATCAAAATCGGGGCGTTACAACATCTGTTATCTTCTATTCCAGAATTTCAGTTCTAAACGTAGTCTTCAGAATATCTTATGGCTTCACACGAATCGAATGATAACCTGATCTTAAATTAATCTTGCTAAGCATACAACCACTAACCAATTGATCCATAAGGTCATCAATACTTGGAACAGGATACTTATTCTAGATAGTAACCTTATTCAACTGACGATAATCAACACAAAACCTCATGCTATCATCTTTCTTCTTGACCAACAAGAATTTCGTTCCTCACAGCGACACACTAGGTCTAACAAATTTCTTCTGAAGATGATCTTCTAACTGTTTCTTCAACTTTCCAAACTTTGATGCAGACATTATATATGAAGCCATCAACATGGGTCTAGTACCAGGTACTAATTCCACGGCAAACTCAACTTCACATTCCAGAGGAAAGTCACAAATATCTTCAGGAAAAACATCGAGAAAGGTGCCCTAGTTAAGTCTGAAGTGGATATCAAGTTTGTTCAAACAAGAGATTCTGAGGGAAATATTGAAGCAAAGGTCCAAGACATTGTGTCCACCTTGAGGAGAAAGGTTGAAGAGAAGAGATTTCATATGGATGTCTACTCTTCTCACATGGATAATGTGTCGTTCCATCCTGAAACAATTTTTCAAAGGCAGAAATATGTTCTTCAAATAAATATTGATGTTGAAGGGGAGCTAGGTGAAAAAGCTCTTAATTAGAAAGAAAGCATGAAATTTTTTGTACTAATGAAGATTATTACTGATCATAGTCCTATCAATGACAAGCTTATCAAAGAATTTAGAAAGGTGCATGATAGAAAAATGTTTGTGAAACTTTCATCTGCAACTCTTAATTGTTTGGGAAGAATCAAGGATCCCTTTATTGACAAAGGAAAGGGGAACTGAGGAAGAAGAAGGATCTGCGAATAAGAAAGCAGGAGATTTCTTTTGAAACACTAGTTTATAATGATCTTTTGGTATGTTGTTGAAGATAGATGTTATTTCCATGTCTTTACCAAATTATGGCAAAAGGGGGAGTAATGGGTGTTTCTTAGGCAACAATTTTTTGTTTAGCACTACCCATCTATGAAAGTGCTAATGTTGTGCCCCATGTTGAAGTATCGGGAGAGGTATCTGGTCCTGGTCCTTGTATATGTGAAAACAGATCTATCTGTATTAGTAGTATTGATTGTATTTTATGTGCATGACTAAGTATGTGAATGATTGCATACTGATATATATTAGTTAGTAGGATTGTATGCTACTAACTATGTGATACTAGATTCATGTATGACTAAGTCTGTGAATAATTGCTTGATTGTCTGTTTGGTTTGGAGCAACTGAATGGACTATGTGTAAGCATTTGTATTGATGCTTCTGACTTCTGTTGCCGCTGGTGCTTAACTCTGATACATGGAAGAAAGTTGTTGCTACTATAATGTTCTGAAGATCTAGTACATCTATTGGTTGTCACTTGTTCTCATGGAAGAAGTTCTATGTATCTTGAAGAGTTGTTTTGCCACAATTTTCCAAAGGAGGAGATTGTTGTTCTTGTTGAATTTAGTCTTTGGATTTGATGCCTTTTAGCAAAACAAGAACCTGGAGAAGTGTCCAAGTATTCAAGATTGGTCTAGCTTGCTAAAGTTATATGAAGCTGCAGAAATGACACATTGTGGGCGTGATGCTCTAGCATGTTAGTACGACATTTGGGCCTTGCTCAACAGGCGCCGGAATGTTACGTTTTGGAGTATGTTATGCATAATATTTGTTAAAGATTTTGTTGTTATTGATTCAACAATATGATTAGGTGATTTGTTTGACAGCTAGATAAAGATTAATTCAGATTTAAGTGAAGATTTAAATTAAAACAAATTATATCTTGTTGGAGATATTCAACGAACAAATCAAATATCCAACAGATTCTACATTAAATCTGGACAAAATTAAAGATATTATCCAAGGAGAAAAGCTCGGAGTTATTTTGCTATATAAGGAGCTTAAACCTACATTGAAAAGAAAATATTCCCATTAATGGTCTTAGAGTGATATGGTTTACAAGAGTCTTTGTTATTTTTATGTACACCTCTATGTTTCAGTAACTTGGTACAAAAGGTTTGTCTAGTTGAGTTGTAAATTCAACATTCTCATGTACACCTATATGTTTCAGTAACTTGGCATAGAAGTTTGTCTAGTTTAGTTGTAATATTCAACATTCTTTCATCTTGTTAATATTGAAGTTGATCACTAGGGTTTAGTGGTTGTTTTCCTCTGTCACTGATTTTGTGGAAAAGAAGAGAGTGAGTAGGTTCTCATGTTTATAGGGGTGCTCTAAATAGAAAGTCATTGGGTATTGTTAGAAAGAGGCATTGACAACATATGGTTTGTTGTTGCTTGTAAGTCTTGGGTTATGGACTCGGCCCCCAAACGTAGGTGTTGTTTCACCAAACTAGGTAAACAATTGATTGTGTTCTTTATTTCTTTTTTGCTCCATCATCTAGTACCTAATATCGTAATGGTTATGATGTAACTTGTCAAACCTGTTGTGAAGCATCAAGTTCAACATCTCTCCTTTGAGGAATAAAACTTTAATGTATTCAACGTAATATTAATTCCAAATCGATATAATCCAAGTTGCAAACTAAGCCCAAGTTAGTTAGGGTTAGGATTTGTTAGGGTTAGTTACTTAGTATACAAGTAACATTTAGTCATATAGCTTTTCAATAATAACAATTCATCAATTACTTTTCATTCTCTCTCATTCCTTCTCTCACTCAAAGTGCCTCATACACTAACAAATTGGTATCTAGAGATTCTGGTTCGTGTTCTTAATCGTGTTTTCAATAACTTCACATTGGTAGTCGTGTTTCTAGGCATCATGGGTTGCAGTTGCTGCAGAGCTGAATGGTACCAATGGAATTCTGAACTCTCTTCCAATTCATGACAGAAAAAATTGGAACCGATGGAGTAATCAGATGAAGTATTTGTTTAATTTTCATGAAACCTTAAAAGTGGTCAACATGTCATCCCTGAGCTTGCTGACAATGCAACCAATGCTCAGAGAATCACTCACAAGAATGCGAAGAAGAAAGATTGCAAGGTTATGTATGTCATTCAATATGCAGTATATTCGGCGAACTTTGATCAGACTTCTCATGTTGAATTAGCAAATGAGGCATGGGATATTATTGTCAAGTATTACAAAGGAGGTGAGAAGGTTAAAGTCGTCAAATTTCAGACGTTGAGAAGGCAGTATGAATTACTGCAAATGGAAGAAGAAGAAAAAAGGATTGCAGGCTATCTCTTGAAGGTGAAAAATCTTGTCTATCTCAGGAAAGGTTATGGTTAAACCATAACTTATAAGATGATATTTAATAAGGTAATGCGTATGTTGACCTCTCACTTTGATCACGTTATCATAGCCATTCAAGAATCCAATAATCTTGAAACCATGAAACTGGAAGATTTAGCTAGTTCTTTTGAGGCATATGAGATGAAGATTGTCGAAAGGAAAGGTGTTTAGGATTTGATATAAACACTACAGGCTCAAATAGGGAAGAAATATGGTGGTTCCAACAAGTTCAAGGGCAAAGGAGATAAAACTCAGAGTAAGAAGTCTTGGTTAAACCCTCAAAAGCATAAGGTCGATGATAAGGCTTATGAATCCTCCACAAGAGGAGAAAGAAACTCCTATAAAAAACACCAAAGAAGAGAAAAAAATGTGTGCACTGCTATAAATATGAAAAATGGGGTCATATGGCTAAGAATTGTCTGTACATGAAAGAAAAAGAAGCGAAAAAAAGGCAATAAGGAAGGAGAAAACCTTGCACGCCAAGATTCATATGATTATGAAGATATGGTAGTTATGACTGCAGTTGCAGATGACCATGTCGACTCCAAAATATGGTTCCTCAACACAGGCTGCTCGAATTACATGACTGGTAGGAAAGTATGGTTGGAAGATTTTGACGAGTCAAACAAGAGCAAGGTCAAACTTGAAAATAATATTTCATTGCAAGTAGAAGGTACAAGCAACATAGTTATTCAAAGGAGCAATAAAGCAAAAGCCGTGATCAAAGATGTACTATATGTATCTGGAATGAAGTGAAATTTGTTAAGTGTTGGACAACTGGTCGAAAAAGGTTTCTTAGTGATAATGAAAGATGGATCCTTGGAACTATTTGACACTCAAAATGGTTTAGTATTAAAATCTTCTATGTCAAAGAACAGGAAAATTAAGACCATGATTAATTCGACTGAGGTATAATGCCTTAAAACAATTGTCGACCTTAAGAATTGTTGGTTGTGGTTTTTGAGGTTTGGCCACTTGAATTTTAGGTCACTCAATCAACTGATTACTCAAGATCTGGTAACTCGTATACCAAGTCTTGAGATGCCCGACAAACTCTGTGAAGGTTGCTTAGTATGGAAGCAATCCAGAAAATCTTTCATTTCGACTATGCCAGTGAGTTCACCTTACATACTAGAAGTAGTACATTTATGTGTATGTGGCTCATTTGAAGATCATACCATTGGAGGAAAAAAGTATTTTGTCTCATTTATCGATGATTATAGTCGAAATCTTTGGATCTATGTGATTAAGTACAAAGACAAAGTATTTGAATTCTTTAAGAGATTCAAGAGGCTTGTCGAAAACCAGAGTGAAAAGAAGATCAAAGTTTTACGAATAGATGGAGGTGGCGAATACACGTCCAAGATGTTTGAAGAGTTCTATGCAGAACATGGTGTCGATCATGAGGTAACTGCTCCTTACACACCTCAACATAACGGGAGAGAAGAAAGAAGAAACATGACAATATTGGATATGGCGAGATGCATGCTGAAGCAGAAGAATTTTCCAAAATCCTTATGGGGTAAAGTTGTCACCACTGCTGTTTATATTCTGAACAGGTGCCCTACCAAGAAGCTGAAGAACAAGGTCCCTCAAGAAGTGTGGAGTGGCAAATGACCATCGATGAGTCATCTGAAGGTGTTTGGCTCTATTTGCTACAAGCATGTTCTTGATACAAGAAGAAGGATGCTTGATGATAAAAGTGAACCTATGATTCTGGTAGGATATCACAAAACTAGAGCATACAAGCTATTCAATCCAATCAATGAGAATATCGTAATGAGTCGATATATCGTGATTGATAAAAATTCTAACTGGGATTGAAATTCTGGTGATGCAATTAACAAGCCTTTAATGAGTTATGACGTCAACAAAGAAACTGATGAAGTCAAATTCGAAGCATTTGTTGATATTCCAAACACAGTCAAAGTTGAAGAGAGTGTGGCTAGCGCAAGCCAAAGACCTCAAAGAACCAGAGTATTCCCAACGAGGCTTCAAGACTATGAAGTGGTTGTGATGATGAATTCACACCAGATGGAGTTTCGGTTCATTTCGCTTTACTTGTAGGTGCTGAACTAATCAACTATAACGAGGCCTTCAAAGATAAATAATGGAAGGAAGTTATGGTCGAAGAGTTACAAGCAATCGAAAGAAATAATACATGAGAGCTAATCGAATTTCCAACACACACAAAAGCTATCGAAATGAAATGGGTGTTTAAACTGAAGCACAATCCTGATGGGTTAATTGCAAGACACGAGGCAAGATTAGTAGCTCGAGGATTTCTTCAGAGAGCAGGATTCAGCTATTCTGAAGTATATGCACCAGTAGCAAGATTGTAAATTGTCTGATTAGTGGTAGCCTTAACATGCAAGCAATAGTGGTCTACATTTCACTTAGATGTGAAATCGGCATTTTTGAATGGTCCCCTATATGAAGTCCTGTATGTCACACAACCTCCTGGGTTAGTGATACAGGAGAAAGTGAGAAAAGTGTACAAGTTCCACAAAGCCCTTTATGGTCTCAAGCAGGCACCTAGGCCATGGAACAAGAAAATTGACTCATACTTGGCTGAATTAGAATTCATCAAATGAAAATCTGAGTATGGTGTCTATGTTCAGACTGTGGCACAAGATATAACAATCATATGCTTATATGTCAATGGCCTGCTAGTAATTGGAAATAACATGGAGAACTTGTCGAAGTTAAAAGAGCTGATGAAGATGGAATTTGAAATGTCGGATCTAGGAAAATTGTCGTATTTCCTAGGCATGTAATTTCAAATGTCGAAGTAAGATATGATGCTACATCAAAGAAAGTATGTCAAAGAAATACTAAAGAGATTTAGGATGGAAGACTCGAATTCAACATCCCCGCATATCGAATTAAATCTAAAATTGGAGAAACATGGAGAGGAGGACAAGGTCGATGCTACTTTGTTCAAACAAATTGTAGGATTTCTGAGGTGTGTGTGCAATAGGATACCTTATATAGGTTTCTCAGTCGGAGTAGTAAGCAGATACATGGATGCACCAAATGTGTCGCATATAAAGGATGCAAGAAGAATTCTGAGATACTTAAAAGGATCAAAGAACTGTGGAATCTTGTTTCCACGAGATTCTGAAAGCAAAGAAACTGTGATTAATTGCTATTCAGATACTGATTGGTGTGGAAACAAAGAAAATTGAAGAAGTACAACTGTTTACTTCTTTCAAGTATTTTTTGCCCCATCTCATGCTGCTTGAGAAAACAACATGTGGTGGCCTTATCATCATGTGGGGCTGAATATATAGTAGGATCTTATGCTGCTTGTCAAGAAATTTGGATCAGATCTGTGCTGGAAGAGATGGAGGTCGAAGTGAAGAAACCTCTGTTGTTGCAGGTCGACAACAAGTCAACCATTAATCTTGCAAAGAATTCAGTTTTCCATGGAAGGGGTAAGCACATTGAGATTAGGTTTTATTTCCTAAGGGAGAAGGTAAACTAGGATGAACTTGAAGTGATGCATTGCTCGAGTGAAGCACAATTGGCTGACGTTTCCACTAAAGGACTGAAGATCAATAAATTCCTAACTTTGAGAAAGAAATTAGGAATTATTCAGATCGATTATAATTAGTTTGTGTTCTACAACTTGGCTTATAAGAGGGTATGTTGTGATACAATCCAAGTATGGTACTTCACCTCATCAATTTATCATCAAACATCACATACAAACATCTAATAAGCATCAATAACGTCATATCATCATATAATCATCAAAACATCATTTTCATCACATATAACACGTCAACACATAGCAGAAATTCACCACAACATCACAGCATCAATATAACACAAGACAGATATTTTTCATGAATTTTAATTCAATAAAAAATAATATTTTCAGTTCCAGGTCGCGCTAAGCGCGCTACTCACTGCCTCGAAGAGGCGAAATTTCTTCCGATCGTGCTAAGCGCACTAGACCGCGCTAAGCGGGCTCTGCGATTTCTGCAGAAAACCCTGCGATAACAGCACGTCCCCATCTGCGATTCCACACTCCAAAACCCAAATTTTTCCCCAAATCATCACAGATTATGTTATTATAACCTATAACTACCATATATACATCAATAACAACAATCATCACATAGTAAGTCATCACAATTCATCATCCCTAACCTCAATTCCTAGGTTTTCCCACAAAACCCCAATTACCCACAACACCTAATCTTTATATCACAAATATTGTAAAGCGATACTCCCCATACCTTAGAGTTTTGCTTCTTTCGATCTTCTCTCGAAGTTTCGCCGAAAATCTTCTATGCCCTAGCCTCCCTCTCACTTGTTCTTCAGAGCACTTTTTCCTCTTCCTCAAGAAAAATACGAATAATGAGTTCCTTTCACTATTCTCTCTTAAAATACTCCTAAATGTGCTCTTCCCATCTTACCCCCACTAATTCTCCTCAAATGTCCACTTCGCCCTTAATTCCTCTAATATTATTTAATTTAAATAATAATAATACATCATATTCCATAACATATGCTATTATTTAATTAAATAACTCAAAACTTCATAAAATCACCGACATCCACACAAATCACCGAAATTCACGAATATAATATTTAAATAAATTAATTAAATATTCTACGAAATTTGGGGCATTACACAATTTATATCGAATTTCATCCGTTAGATTTCATTGATTTATCTGTTTAATCATTTTCTCTCAAATCTAACATAAGTTCTAAACTTATATTTCTATATTGATGAAGATGATAAATCGATGAAGAGATGATGAAGATCCAAGCTCTTCCTTCTTTTCCATTTTCCTCTTTCTCTCTTTCTCCTTCTCTTTTCCTTTTCTTCTTCTTACGATCTTTTTCTCTTCTTTCTCTTATATATATATAATCCTTATTATATAATAGAATCTAACGGGGTAAAATATCTCCAATTGATATTTTATTCGTCCAACACCGATTGATTAATTATTCGAGTTACCTTAATATATTCTCTCGAACTAATAATTATTAATCTGTCTCTTTCATAAAATAATTGATCTCCTTAGAGTTTATCAGTTGCTCTATTGATCCCAATTGACCATACTTAAAACACTTAGAGGATTCCATAAATCCAATTAATCAAAGATATAGCACATAGATACTCATCTGACCTCATCTGATATCCAACTGAACACTTAAATAATACGGGGTATTACAACTAGTGTCACGGATATTGGTTAAGAATTTTAAGTAAAGAAAATATTATATTTAGTTCATTAAATACACACAAGATTTTCTAAAAGGTTAATTATTTATATTTTCAGTGTATTGAATATACATATTTTTAAAAATATATATATATATTTTTAATCTTTTAAAAAGTACTTAACTTACCTTTTTAATCTCTTAACTACCGTCCAAAGCCACTTGTTAGCATTTAAATTCTAATTAATTACTATATTTCCATTAAAGGAAAGAGTGTGTAGTCCGAGTTTTTTTAGTTTACATCAATTGGAAAGTAAAACTGAAATTTGAAAACCAAAACATGTTTTTGATAATTTCAATTTTTTAGATTTTAAAACAGTAAAAACAAGTCTATCAACAAGTTTTTCATTTTTCAATTTTTAAAAACTATAAAACAGTTTTAAAAACTATAAAACTCTTCACAACTCACTTCTTACCAATTATCAAAAAGATATGAAAACAGGATTATACAGCAATGAAATGATACTCCTTCTGTTCTAAAATAAGAGTTTTTTTAATCCAAAATATTTATTCTAAAATAAAAGTCTTTTTATATTTTCAAAAAAATGATAATTAATTTTTATCAATTTTATCTCTAATAAATATTATTTACACAACTTTTAAGATATTATATCACATTACACATTTAAAACAACCAATAATAATTAAAAACAGTTTTATAAATGTAACCTTAAAAATTGTTACATTTATTTTGAGACGGTTTCTTAATCTATATACAACAACCTTAAAAGACTTTTATTTTAAGACGGAAAGAGAAAGAGTACTTCATAGTTCATACTGAAAACAAGTCCAATATTCCACACACATGTCGCATCTGACACAACATCAACACACATGTTACTTACAATTAATCTATTTTCAAAAACTATTAGTAATGTCCATGCGTTCACAACCAGCTAAAACAAAGAAAAACCAACCTAGCCAGAAAAACGGAGGAGAACCGAGTAACAAAAAACAAAAACAAAGCATTTAAAATATAAAATGTGCTTGAAGGAAGAAGAAAAAGAAATACAAAACTTGATGTCGTAAAGGTGCAAGATATAGAGTACTTATTATTCTAGTTTAAAAATATGATATCTCCACAAGTTCTCCATTCAAAAATGGGGTTTATACTACTACTACTATGCTCCAACCACATGAAATTCTATATATTACTGATACATTGTAATTGATACATTGTAATTGATGTTAAATTTCCCGCTTGAATTGCATGACTATTTAAATCGTTAAAAAAAATATCAGATCCATTGGTGTTCAATTTCCAAAATCGGCTACAACACAGCCAACAAATTATTCAATGCTGAAAGCTTGAATTCAACAGCAAAATCCTTGGCCATCGCCTACAATCCATAACTTTTCTCCAGTTTCTGAAGCTGGTTGAGGAAGATCCATGTCATCTGGTATATAAGCAATGTATAAACTTGAGAAAACACTCAAATATAAATTATTAATAATAGTAGTAGTAAGAGTGATGAGAAAAATATAGCAAAGGCGAAAGAATAGTTGTGAAGAGAATAATACCATGACATGAGGAGCAATCCTGACACAATAAACAGGGAATCCAGTGTAAAATTTGAAAGGTCCTCCTGCTTTGAAGGTTTTGACAGCACAGTCAAGAGAGCCTGTGTATGGATATTTTCCTTCAGCATCAGGTTGCATCTTCTGAATCTGAGTCTTCACGTAATCGAATGGCAGACTGCAAGCTGCTGCAAAAAATCCAGATACAGTACTAGCACCTGAACAAGAGATTCAACGGCAAATGGTGAGAATAAACTCTTTTGCAGTATAATACAAGGCGACTTTCACAGATGTAGCTTAATTAATGTACACCATCCACATGGCATATCACATTTCCTATTAGAAGAGAAATAGTGATCAATAAAGGAGAAATCTTGATATACAAGTATTGATGTATAAGCTTCTGAAATAGTAAAGACGGCAATTATACCAGAATCACAATTTGGTATGTAAACAATTGAAGCAAAGAGCATCGGACATAATTCAATAGACAAATTGCAAGAGCACTAATAGAAACAAAACCATATAGCAAAGGGAGAATAACTAAATATACAGTCCCTTCCGCATATAGTACCATCAATATTGGTCAGATAAATAACCGCACTCCTAATTTAAAGAGCAGTGAATTACTTCAACAAAACAAGGTTTAAACTTTAGTGTTGTCGTTTAAAACTTAAAAGACAGACACATAGTCTATAAATAAGCTGGGGCCATCAAATTTTATTAAGTTGCTCCAGTTCACTTTTGACGTGTGCACAATTCTTTAAACTAATGTTTAAGCAAAAAATAAATAAGCAGCCTCTTCAAAATTCACTGAGCCAAAAAATCACAGGGGCACCCCCAGTACGTTAAACTGTAGCAATCACACCCCTTAGAGGAACTTACTGGGCCAAAAACACAAATATAAGTAATTTGTTAAGGGCAACCTATCCAACTAGAATTACAAAGTTAAAAACAATCTGAATAATCTAGAAATATTTTGGGCACTGCTGATTGTAATTAATTTGTAAAATTTCTTATGTAATAGTCTTATTCAGAATGAATAACCAAATATAATTTTCATCTTCATGTATCGCTTAAATGACAATACTTGTATTGTCACTTCAGACAAAAGAAATGAAAGGCATGAGTTTACTACATAATCACTGAACTACAGGGACGGAAATTTTCACAATGCAAACTTGAAAGTAGGGAAGTAAATAAGTTGAGCCAGTTTATGTGCCAGTCAGCTACTCAGCTCAATTAAGAGAGGTATGAAAATTGACTTACTAAATGAGCCAAACTTAAGATTACATACATTAACTTAATGAATTGAGAACCAACCCTAACTGCAATAATGTTACTAAAATCGTATATTTTTCCAAGATTGTATGGCATAATCTATTTGAACTTAAATATTTTTCCATTAAAAATTGAAATTGTTCTAGACATTTTGGCTTAAAAGCAGTATTTTTTCAAAGTGAAAATAAGAATCAAAGATGAACTAGGATGAAATAATTCAATTTATTGCAATCAAGATTAAATCCAAATGAAAAACAAAAGACAACAAGAAAGGAGTTATGTAAGACATATCATAATACTTATTATCTACGTTGAATCTAGTTTGCTGACAAGTGACAACACATCTACACGGGCAGAATAAGGAATTTCATCTTTTTTTAAAGGAATTAAGGGAGGAAGATTTCCAAGTTTCTTGTATACCTCAAGATTAAATTGTATTTTCTGCTACCAGATTAGAAAAAGTCAAATACATCTTTAATGTTTTGATTTCACCTCACCCATTGAGCAATTGTCATCCAATATTAACTTCCAAAATCTTAAGATTCTATGTTGTGGTAATAGATTTAGTGAATAGTTGAGAAAAAGAGTTGGGTAAGCAATACTTGACAATAATATATGGTCCTAAACAGCAAAAAAAAAAAAAATAGACCAGGTAAAGCTATATATCTGTTGACAAATTTTTGAGTAATTGTAGATGAAGATGGTGCCTCTCCTACTTAAGAGTTTGAATAAGTTATTCGGTTATAATGGGGGGTCTATGAAAGTAAAATGTAACAATCGTAGCAAAAAAAAATGTTGCAAGCACTCAACACTTTCCTATAATTTCAGTAATATGTTCAAGTAAGATTAGTTAACAATAGTTAACAATATTAAAATGGTTACTTACCAACCACAGTAGGCATTTCACCTAGACCAACGGTATCCTTGAAGAACTCAACACTTTGATCATAAGATGCAAGCATTCCCATGTTCAATGCCATGGCTCTTACTACAGTAGGCCCAGCACCCTTCCAAAGTGACAGAATCCCCTCATCTGCCCCAATACGGTAAAGTGCCTGGATGGCATTTGTGTAGTTTCGGCGCTGAGCAATAGGTAAAGTAGCATCAGCCTGCATACGAATGAGTGCCAAATCAGCAGGACTACCAACAGATGCTCCAATAGCACCAGCAGTAAGCCCACATAGAGCTTTTTGGTAGAGTGGCAGGGGCTTGCCATCATTAGCCTCAATTGCTTTATTTGTCAAGATCCTACACAGAACATTAAAACAATTAAGACAAAATCATTAAAACCATAAAATAAACATCGCATAAGCAGTGCAAAGGACTCTCACAAAACCTCAGAAAGAAAACCAATAAAACATATCCTTTTGTCCAAGTTTTGCTCGAAGAAAACATCTATTCAATTGTAGGATAAGCTCAAAAAAGTTATAACACTATGTAATTTCTAATGAAAGTGAATTCAAAAGCCCCTACTCAGGAGATTCTGAAGAAAGCTCTAAACGAAATCGCATCATAAAGCCATTGTTTACAAAAGTGAATCCAAATCCAATGGTGACAAATAATGTGATCTTAACAACTCACCTAAACGTTCCAAGTCGGGCAGTGGTGTAAGTAGCCTGCCTGAGTAACCCAGCTGATAGACCCTGCAAAAAGTAATTCGGTTTAGACTTCAGACACCACTAGATTCATATCTCAACAAATGAAAAATGACAAAACCAAAACCTAAAATTCTCAAAACATTGTCTCATAATTCATATGCCAAAGCAAAAAGCATATAAATCCCCTTCAACTAACAGATCTATAGGCAGGTAAATAAATAAATCAATAAAAGCAAAATGTATTGGAATCAATAGCACAGTTATCCAACATTGAAATCATCAACACAAATCATATTCAGAAAGAACAAACAAACAAAGATCTATGAATGAAAAAGTGGAAAAGAAAGAAAAAGACCTTATAGAAGGCACCAACACCCTCATTCTTGAGCATGTTAGTCGTAACACTAACAGCAGATCCTTGACCGAGTTGAATCCTAACCTGAACAACAAACAAAAACCACAGATCTGAGTGTAATTTCAAATAATCAGAAAGAACCATACACCAATCTACAGAAAAACGAAAACTCTATAAAAGACCTTGATCATATCGATGGGTTGAATGACACAGGTGGCGAGCATGCCGGAAGCACCGCCATTGACGAAAGGCTTGACGGTTGGCCAGAAGCCAGAAACAAGAGCGGGCTTGGGCTTCTTCTCGTCTCCCATTGTTGGTGTTGGTGTGAGATTGAAGAGAGAGAGAGATTAGCGAAGAAAACGAGAGAGAAAGAGAGAGCTGAAAAATGAAGCTAGTCGAAGCGTTTTATAAGCCTTTTGTTCTTGTTTGTGGCTTGTTTTGCTTTGGACACACACCAAACACAACGCTCACTTTTTCTCTCTTCTTAGCCCAACAAATAAGGAAAACAGTGAAAAGGAATCAAGGTAGTAGTAATAAATTTATGTGGTTTTTATTTTTTTAATTTTGACCTCACCTATTCCATGTTTTACGAAATGGAATATGAGCATTGATATCTATAGATATTTTGTTTTAATAATAGTAAAATATGTGACTTTTAAATAACTCATACTTATATATATAATAGAAAAAAAATATAAATATGATTAAAAAACACATAAATAACTAATAAATAAATGCAGTAAACTACACATAAAATTAAAAAGCATAATAATTAAATTTATTCTAAATATCATTTTTCATCCCTTAATTATATCTCTAGATTCATTTTGATAACTTATTTTTAAAGAGACCATTTGAATTCCTTATTTATTCAAGTGATGTCACATTTATCTTTCTTTTAAATTTGTTAGTCAAAGTCAAACATAGTACACTAATGTCTATTTGGCTAATTTATAATTTTAATCCTTTATTATACTATGCTCATAAAATCGATCCGCATATTTTGTTTTTAAACAATTTTGATCTTCATAGTTAATTTTGCTCAAATAAAAAACACGGACGTGTAATTTATTTTAATATGTGACATTTTTTTATTATATGGCATGATAATTATTGATTTTTTATTATTCAAGTCATTTTCTAAATAAATTAAAATTAATTAGAATTTTGTAATGATGTGGACATATTCTTAAAAAAATTGTTTGGGCTTAAGGCTCATCTCTACAACCCACAAGCTAACATTTAAATAATATTTGCGAATGCTATATAAACACTAAAAGTAAATATAACAATGTGGAATTTTATTTTTAGAAAAAGCAAAGATGATATTATTATACTAGCATGAGACATGCTAAGTAATAACCGTCTGTTACACCAGATATGCTACAATAGCAACACAACAGAATTACAATACACCACACCAGCCACAACTAGACATATTACATTAATCTCCACCACACCAAAGAACTATAGACCCCAGACCAGAACTCAAGCCTAATAAGCAAAAGGAGATTACAATTTTTACAGATCAACAGTCAAACTCTGACAACTGCCAACCCCAAAGCCAACCAGCAGGACCCGGAACCTTCCCCAGCTACACTCAAGAAACCAGACCGCCACGTATCAGCAGACATTCCAAGGACCTGTGAAGTCCCAAGATGCTTCATTATGCTTCAATATCCACCGAATGCCAGCAGCAATATGTATGAGATTTCCTGAATAGTCTAAACACATATTATTAACAGATAGGCACAAGGGGTTTTGAGCAGCACCAAAGAAAGCACGGATCTTTACACATCAGCCAACACAGCACATGATCTGTTGTGATGATGAAACAAACCAATAACATACGCCACAAACACAAAAGAAATAGAACTCTACCACCAAGCACTCAGGCCAGCAACAACAAAGAACTTTGTCTTGACTTCTATCACACTTGTCACCTTCTATAGCCCCGGAGGTAAATTGAACTCGCGACGGAGGTAAATTGAACTCGCGAAGAAGATCTGGTAAGCTTTTTTGTGGCTTACCTAGAAACCTTCACCCAAAACTAACTCCTCACAGCAGCAATAGCACCTTTGACACGCAAAATCTCTTTGCCACCAGCATCAGCCAAAAACCAAACCTGCATTCCTACCTCTTCTGAAACAGGTGCAACGAAACCGCCACGACAGCACTCCTGATCTTGGCTGCTCCGATTCAGTTTGTCGCAATACCTATACAAGCTTTAGGATTCATGCACCATATGCCTAAGTCATCCTTAATCATATTAGACTTCAATCTGAGCCATTTCCACGAAGTGATCTTCGTTTCTTCTCTGATTTTCTCTGTGTTAATTTCCTCGTTTTCGAAGATTCTTTTGTTTCTACTCTTCCAAATGTTCCACACGCAAGCTGACCAAATCACTTTCAGTTTCAATGTAAGATTCATGTCTCCACCTATCAGATTTTCAAACTGCTCCAAATGTTTCCATCCGTCGTTCTGAAAAGCCGAATGAACTCCAATCAACTTACGAATACTGCTCCAGACACCTGCATACAAAGGACATTCGAAGAATATATGTGCGACTGACTCCTCTCTACCACACTCTCCTGAACACCCTAGCTGACCTGAATTCAACACACCCCTCTTTGCCAGATTATCCTTTGATGGAATTTTGTTCTGTAACATTCTCCACAACATACACGACACTTTTAATGGAATTGCATTGTTCCATATCTTAGACCAATCTTGGTTTACCACACTTTGAGTATTTGACGTCATACTTTTATACACTTTTTTCACCGAATACTCGTCTGATGAAACATGTCTACCTATATCCAATTCTATTAAATTCTTCCACCACTTTGAGCCTCCCTCCCCTCCCATGTTTATGACCCCATTACTTTCTCCATATTTATTCACTAATGCTTCAAACCAAATGCCACTACTCTTTTTTCTAATTTTCCACTTCCACTTCCCTAATAGTGCCAAGTTGAAAAATCTTAAGTTTCTAATCCCCAACCCCCCTGCTTCTATCGGTCTACATATTTTATCCCAACTCACCCAATTGATTTTCCTTTTTTCATCAAGACCCCCCCATAAAAACTGTTTACAAATTGATTCAAGTTTAGAAATAATACATGTTGGTACCTTGAAGAAGGAGAGGAAGTAAATCGGGATCGCGTAAAGGATAGATTTCAGCAGGACCACTCTTCCCCCTATTGATAGCACATTGTTCTTCCACCTGTTTAGTCTTGCTTTTACTGTTTTGATAACCTGGTTCCATGTTTCTAGTCTGCTCGGATCAGCCCCTACGGGTAGACCAAGACAACTCATTGGCAGCTCTCCAACCTTACAGTTCAGGATTTTGGCAGCCTCTAAAATCCAACTATCAGCAATATTAATCCCAACTTTCGAGCTTTTATTGAAATTCACTTTTAATCCAGACATCTTCTCGAATAGCAGCAGTATTGCCTTTATCGTTTGCACATTAAACCAGCTCTTTTCACACGTTATTAAGGTGTCGTCTGCGTACTGTAAGTGAGTAAACCGCCGCACACCTCTTTCAAACTTATATTCCTCCATCTTTCCACTGTCCACTGCCTTCTCCATCAATGCACTAAACCCTTCCGCAGCTATAAGGAAAAGGAACGGAGAGAGCGGATCTCCTCGCCTTAATCCTCGGCCCATCAAGAATTCCTTAGTTGGGCTGCCGTTTACTAATACTGATATTGACGATGTTCTTAGGCATTCGGCAATCCAGTTCCGCCATTTTTCATGAAAGCCCATTTTTTCCATGACAAACAGCAAATAGTCCCAATCTACTGAATCGTATGCTCTCTCAAAGTCCACTTTGAAGAGTACCGCTTCTTTCCTTTCCTGCCTAGCCTCATCTACTATTTCGTTTGTCTAAACATATTACTCCATTAATGCAAGCATGATCCAAAACAAACGTATGATTTTGAGTGACTTGTTAACTCCAAAGTTTACAACTTTTAGATGCATATAATCTTTCCAAAGAATATTTCTATTATCTTTGTGGTTTGCTTATTTATCTGCACAATTGTTTTTTTTTCCTTAAAAATATGAGAATAAATCAAATGAACATTTGTCTCCTTATAATCTGACTATCAATTTCTAATGTCTCATTAATTAGACAGTCATTTTTCATGGCATTATTGACTCCAATTGAATCATGCTCTCTCTATTTTAATTTAATCTCATTTCCTTAATTTAGTTTGCTCTACCCCAATTATAATTCACAAAATCTCAACCTTTAAAACTAAAATGTTTTTCAGGTTCATGAAAAATACACTCCGAAAACAACATGTACCATCTCGAACTATCCCACCACCTATAGCTCTATCTTTAAATTTCGAGTCATTCATGTTTAATTTCATCCACACTGTCGTTGGTTTCTTCTGAATGATGGTGCTAACTCTTTGTGCATTACGGAGTCTTGGCTCAATGTTAAGGTTTCACAAAAATATTTGCTTTAGTGTTACGATTACCTACTCAATCTTTGGAGAGTTTTCCACTAAGATTAATTGAAGCAAAGACATGAGTTAAGAATAAATGCATTTAAGGTTTGTCATCATTTAATCTAACATTGTTAGTGGTCATCTGTGAGTGATGAATTGTATGGATAATTGTTGCTAAATTTGTGTCTTGTGTTTTAGGGTTCCAACTCATCCAACATATGCAAAGGAAGTTGTTTGAATCGTAGTTAAAGGGGGGTTTTGTTTTCGTCTCCACAAGAATTACGGATATTTTGATGCTTGCCTTTCAACAGTTTATCGTTACAAGAAAAAGGGTTTTCAAAGTTTTTGTTCATAAAATTGTCACGTTTTTAGTAGCAAAGCTTATAAATTTTAAAGAGTTTGACTAACAAAGTATATCAAAAATAGTTTTCATCTACCTTAACTTATATGTATTCTTTCAATCTTGCATGTGAAGTCGGATCCGATTAATATCCTCGCGCATTCTCTCAACGCCGTCTATCTCTAGAGCGGCGTCGTGAGAAATATCGTATTCATCGCTACACAATTTCTCCATATAACAACCAATATAGTAAGCTTTAAGTTCAACACAAAGCGACTATTGACCATATACCGATTTCTCTAATCTATAAACCGATATATGAATATTTTATGTCAAGTTTCACAAAATATATGTCTAGAGTTTTACAAAACAAGAATGGATCATTAAGAACAAAAATATTCATCATATATTAATCATCACTTGTTCACATACAAGGTCAATCAAAAGAAATGCATACAAGTTAATGGTAGACTACATCTACCTTTGATACAAAGGAAATTAGCTGCCCATATCTTATACCAACGAAAATTTTGATGGGTTGAAAAAAAATTTGGAGCTATAGAAACAGACTAATTACACTATTTAATAACTTTATCCACCACGTATTTCCGTTGGTATAGGACGAAATTAGCCGTTGGTATATGTCTTCTTTTTTTATAAATATTTCTTTCTAATAATTAATATTTTTAAAAATAAAATTTTGACAATATTTTCTATATGCATCACACAAAATTTAAAGCAACATCAAAGAAAATTTTAATTATCTTTGGATTACTAGGGCCCCTTTCCCCTGGGAACCAGAGTGCGTAAAGCAAAAAAAAAAATAGCAAATCTTACAAACATATCAAAATAAAAAAGTAATGTCAATTATATAATAACTACCAAACTAGATGCTACGACAACAACAAAAAACACAAACATATCTCCGATAAAAGCGGTTTCGAATCTTCCTCTCTTCCATCTTCATAAACTCAGCAGTAAATAGTAGCATGATAATGATAATAGGATTATGAGAAATAGCTCGGCTAAAAGGCATTGGTTGAATGGGCATAGACTCCTCATGTTGGGCTATAACAGCTTCCTCTGCTATGATCCAGCCATCACAATTAGACTTTACTTGTTTAACCTCTTCACAACAACTTTGACAAAATTTATTCATAAAAGCATAACATGTCAGGATATAGATATCACAGAACCAGTTAGGGAGTTAGAATGAGATATCATTTTAATATTGTAAACATTGGTATTTTAGATAAATTCTCAGTGGCAGAATACCAACCTCCGAACAAGTATTATATACGATAAGGGTCATCCAATCCCAATTTTCAGCCATTTGCCTTAGTGCTTCCTGTAAAAAGTATAGTAATGCATATTGGAATCAGGATAGAAAAAGAAAGATATGAAGCTCTGGAAAAAACATAATTGATAGCACGAATGCAACTACTTCATTCATCATTTTACTATAACATCTAAAAGTTCTTAATAGTACAAATTGGCATCGCACAACACAAATAGGCATGAATGAATGTTACTTCTGCAACACAAAGTGAAGGTTAAGGTTATGTACTAAGTGAAAAGGTACGAAAACATTGTGTTCAAAGCACACCATCAAACGTCTTTGACGATAATAAAGAGTAGCTCTCGACAAGGTTTTTGAAAACGACATGATTCACAATAGTCCTTAACAAGCTACAAATTATTTTAAGAAAAGAAAACACTAACCTCCAGAAGCGTCTTTAGCACGTTCCAAGGTCGTACAAATTATACCAGCAACAACCTTCCATTCAACAAAACCCACATTAAATTAGAAATAACAAATTTATATTAAGAAACAATAGCAAACACCACTAAATTTTGGAAAGTAATCATAAGTAACAGGTTTACCTTTTATGCTTAAATATTAGCATCATGCACCTTAGCTCCAGATTCACGCTTCAAAGAGTCTTCTGCATAACCCTTAAGTAATACACTAAAAGCAAACAACCCTTAAGTAATCAAACAAAAATATAAAAGAGCAAATAAGAACATCATTTGGAAATCTAGCCAAGAGAAATATACTCACAACAATTAAATCCCCAAATTGACTTGTGAATTTGGTGCCTATGCAGCGTTTGACAAGCCCCAACATCTGACCTCCTGCATTTTAATTCATCAATAGCATTAGAATTATATGTCAAAAAATTCAAAGAATCAGTGGTGTAGGAAAGAACTTGTATCAGTCATTATATACAAGTGTCTCTTTCTTTTAAACTCTTTTTTCCAAAATTAATAATATATAAGTGAATAATAATAAATAAGTGAGTAAAAGCTAAATTAAATGTGTGATCCAAGTTACAAATAACTCTTATACAATTTATCGATGTAAGTTTGTACATACATTTTTCAACATAGAACCCAAAATGATTCATATAAATAGCAAGGGATTTTATTTAGTGCACACCAAAAAAAAGATCTTGTTTACAATATATACACACATAATTTATCAGGGTTAGTAAACACTAGAAAATATTTGAATAAGTAAAGTATAAAGTAGAAATGAAGTCTTCCACTTTATTCAATTCTATATCACTAATTCAAATATATATCAAGTGTTAATTAACTAGTTCTTTTTTATCAAGGATTAAAACACTCAACAAGCATGGAAAGTGAATCCTCAGAATATCAATCTAGGCTTGAAAAACAGGACGGTTGAAACCAATATCTCAGTTGAAGTGTTTTTTTTTTGCTAGTTTCATTTTGAGTGGAGGCAGTAGAATGAATATTCTGAATTTGAAGCTTCTCTTTTTACCTGAGTTTGGACATCTTGATTGTCCATATATCACAAGTCCAGACATCGCTACTATAAAAGGCCAAAAACACTCAAGATTAGTAAGACTTAAAATAAGGATGGAGAGACACTAGTAGTTGAGTAGAATTTTGCTTTGAATTTTTTTGGAGTTGAGTGTCATACATATAATAAGGATAAGGAAGCGATTCGGTTAAGAAATAATAATGGTTGAGCTGAAATACCGACAAATAAATAAAACTGTAGAAGGTTTTGTTGTAAGGTTATTCTGCATATGCAAAACCATTAGCTATACCCTATCAAATTAATGTTATTGACCAACCCGGTATCAGGTTAAAGTCTATTGTATATGCAAAATTGTTGTTGACTTCCCTATTCCTTTATCCCTGTTATCATTACACCTCCGATCTTAGGATCGATCGCGTTAAGGAGAAGGCAAAGCTTCATCTCATTCTGTCAAACTATAGCAGCAAAAGGGTACACTGGCCTATGGCTTTCTTTAGCAATAGTATTCAGACCTTGTATATTAAAAGTTCATAGTTGACATATAATCCAAATAACTTAACGTGTTTGTGAGATAAAATTCAATTATGATTCGTCACTAAAAGAAAAGTGCTTATGTAAAAGTAGTTTCTATAACTAAAGATAAAATAAAGTTAAGTTGTTTTCATATAAATTATAAGTTGTTTTCTTAACTATTCAGAGAGCTTATAGATATAAGCTGAAAATAGCTTATGGACATGACATCCCAACAGTTGCACATGTGCTTATGCCAAGTACATTGTTTGGACATCATTGCTTAAACAAACAACTTAACTAACAACTTATAGCATAAGCACCTACTTACGTAAAAGTAGTTTCTATAATAAAACATAAAATAAAGTGAAGTTGCTCTCGTATAAACTATTAAGTTGCTTTCATAAACTATCCTAGAGAGCTTATTTAAATAATTTGAAAATAACTTATGGGCATGGCATAAGTTGTTTCCATAGGCTCATTCAAAAAGTTGCACAAGTGCTTATGCAATTCAATCTAGAATTTTCTAAAATGGAATATCCCTTAACTAGGTACCTACCTATTCTACAGAGTTAACTTCGTTAGCAACATTGACAATAGGAAATCGAGACCTTCCCTTTGCGCCATTAATTCTAATTCCTTAAAAAAAAATTCCTACCACGGCTTTTCCCTACAAAAGCAGATTCAAATAATTACAAATAGAAGGAAAAACACAACTTTAAGATAAAGAAACAACATATATGAAACGGGTCATTCTTAAAACATTCTTACAACTACTGCATAACCTCTAAAAACATAAAGGAAAAACGAAAAGGCGTGAAAATTGTGAAGAAATATACCTGACATTAGAGACATATAGTGTGAATGGAGTTGGAAGAAGGGGAAGAAAGGTACCGTGAAGGGAGAAATGCAATTGAAGAAGTGACTAGTGTTGTTGAAGCCATAAGTGAAGTTGAAGAAACGCAATTGAAGAAGTGCCTAGTGTTGTTGAAGCCATAGGTGGCTATGTAGAAAATAAAACTGGATCGAAAAGAATAACAAAAGTTACTTGAAAACGGGAGAGAATGTTCGGAGAGACGACGGAATGGAGCATTAGGGCACATAAAAAAAAAGTTGCTCTGGTGTTAAAAATGAGAAGTTGTTTTTTTATTTGTTATTAGAGAGGAAAAGAAACTTTAACAAAAATTAAAAAGGTGAAAATTTGAGCACCTTTGATGTAAATTAGGCGCTTTTTATTTCAGATCCTATACCAACCGTTGGTTTGTAATTTCCGTCTTTAAATATTATTTATACCAACTATTTTTTTGAAAGTTGCTAAAGGTGTCTGTTGGTATATGACAATTTTCTTGTAGTGACTTCTTTTCGAATAAGACTTGAAGAAATTAACGTGTTTGCAACGGCGGGGCAATTTCGCTCACTTGACAAATGATGCAAATACAAACAAATGCATACATTCATCTAATCAATCATTAAAGAATTCATGGAAGCAAGAAGATCACTAAGGTCTTTAAAGGTTGTAGCTTGGTTAGGTTCATAACAAAGGGACATTTATAAGGCCACGGATTCAAAGTTGTCAATGCAAAAGAAACATTCACTATACAAGGTTATGTACACATTACAACTTCATCCAACACTTTCTTTTCTTCATTGGTCACCCTTCCAACACTCTTTATGCACATTATTCAATTTTTTTCATTCAAACAAGCATGATTTTTCTTTTTCTTTTTCACAATTCATATACACAATTTTCTTTTCAATGCTTGTTTGAAAATTTTCAATATTTTTTTGAGTAACCTACCACTTTCTTTTCACTCTCCCCAACTTGGTTTTTAACCAAACCTTAAGTGAATGTTCCTTGCTTTTTATGACAAAGAAGACAATTTAGAACAATTCCAAAAGTTCAAGAAAAAAAAATAGAATCCTACACAATTCAATACTGAAATATCTTTCAAATTATGTACAAATACCAAGTTCATCACTAAATGCCTTGATCATATCTAATGCTTCCACAAAATCAAAATAATCACAAGATTAAGCATGAATCAAATGCATTCAACAAGATTTATCACTCATCCTATGCATTTAGTAAACAATTGATGTTTCTCACAAATTTGTCGTTATTGGAACCTAAGTGATACAAGCATTCAAACAAACTTGCAAAATGAAACAAAATTACATTTGCACAAAGAAAAAAAAATTTAAACATTCTAGCATCCTAGAAAGAGGTAACCATGTACCTTGCCAGCATTTACATGATCAAATACTATCATCACCATCTAAACTTGGGAGAATCTTCATTGGATACTTTTAGCAAATAGCAATCAATCTAGAAGTTCTCACATTTAATCACCAAAAAAAAGGGAAACATTAAATTCAAAACAAACTACCAATAATAAACAAAACTTACTAAAGTTGAACATTCCTAAACTGAAAATTTTAACTCTTAAACAACATTAAAATGTTATGGTGTAAAAACACCAACAAAAGTACTAGTACCCAAAAGTGGCACATACAAACAACATTATCTAAAATAATCCACCAAGGGGATATTGTACCTCAAAAGAGAATACAATAAACATAAAACAAATATAGCAATGATCTAAGCTAATAGAAAACTTCACTTTATAGAACCAAAGGAAGTAGCCTAATATCATGCATAAAACATCCAACAACAAAAACTAGTCCTCATCAGACTCGGTCTCCTCCTCCAAATCAACCTCTTCTCCAGATCCAGAGCCATCATTATCAGAACCAGACTCTTCAGCATCATCTGCCTCACCAGGATCATCACCAACTACACCTGCCCTCTCTCCAAAGTCTGGCCTGGCCTCAGGCCAACCAGCTTGAGCTAGGAACCACTCCCTAGTCATCATCGAATGCTCCACAGATGACTCTTTGTATTTTAGTTGTAACACCTGCATAGAGTCGTGAATATCAATTATGGCGCATTGAGTTATCGTCATTCACTCCCAGTTATAGTTACAGATCTCTCTCTGGAATAGGTCAAAGTCCTAGGAGCCTGCAACTCCAGAACCAGAAGCCTCACCAGCTTCTGAACTTGTACCAGCACCAGCACTAACACTAGAAGTATGTCCTCCTCTCATTCCCTTTGGCCTGCAAAACTTATCCACATAATTATCATCAATAGCAGCTGGGATCGTCACCTGAAGGCGGGAGGGTAGCTTCACCCTCGAATGCACACACAAAACCATGATCATACATAGGAAGACCAAAGGGCAATTAGCTCGCGACCCTGATCTAAGTTCACTCTCAACAACAACGCGTATCACATCAATAATAATCCTAGCTACATCAATCTAAGTATTAATCAAAATGTTGTGAACCAAGTGTGCAATCAGAATGGTCACAGTGGAGGTATGCAATTTAGGATTGATGTTTGTCAACACCAAGAGAAGTACCAGTTGTGCTAACGGTCACATATCCTCCCTGTTGTATCTTCTTGGAACCCCAGATGGGTTCAACTCCACCGATTTGCCCTCCAACAATAATGCACCAGAAATGGCCTTAGTGTCTTTATGCAACCTTAAACTCCTATGGTACTCAACAATTTCATCTTCCCCCAAGGTGAGAGGTTTACCTAAAACATGATTATTAATGTCTCGATCAAATTTCACCTCTCTCCCATAAACCATAGTGGTCCAAGAAAACACCTCGTCATCATCCAGAAGGGCATTAACGTAAAACTCCTTTACGAGCTCTACGTTATAGCTGTCATAAGGTGTGATTAACTTATCCCACTTTTTCTCGTGAAGGATTGTCGCTACCCGCCCGGTAGGAACCTTGAGGGTTGATGTTAAACATCTTCTCTGGAAAAATGCTCATCTTCTCAAGAGCAACATAACGAGCATCCTGCTTAGCTCCCTTGAACCGATCATAATCATATTGAGTTGGTTATGGACGGGATGTATTTCCAACCTTTCTTTTCTTGGAAGTAGTTTCCTTTGGAGGTGCCATATGCACATTCACCAAACAAAACCAGCAAATCAAATACATGATATATTAGTGAGAAAGCAAAGCACAAAAAATCAGAACAAGAATCTCAGCACAATTTAAAAAACAAATTTACTATCATGTTCGCCTTGAGTTCGCCTAGCGAGACCTCGCGAACTTTCGCTCCAAGTTCGCCCAGCGAACTCAAGGCGAACCCTGCGAATTTTCAAAATTGCAGGTTTTGCCTATTCAAAAGATAAACAACCACATAGCAAATTTTCTTCATTCAATCATTATTATTCATAGCACACATTGAGTGTCAATTAACAGCACCAACCAAACCACATTTGTTCAAGCAAAGGTTAAAAGTTCATAAACTTCATTCAAATCTAATTCAACTCTAACCTAAGCAAGTTAAACTCTCAAACTTTTAAAGTTCAATATCTAACATGCAAAGCAATGTAAATCACAATCAAGAACATGCAACTGGCTCACAAAGCCTAGAAGCAAGTTTCTAACATTTGCTCAAATCAACCCTAACAACATTTTTCTAAAAAGAATAAGGAGAGAAAAAGAAATATCAAACCTGAAATGTGTTAGAATGAGAGAATGAAATTTGTAATTAAACTTGGAAATAAACTTCACTTGCACGGGTGCAATGGAGAGAGCAGAGAAAATGTGTGTGGTGTATTTGTGGAAATTAAAGAGACAAGAGGGAAAAAGGGAAGGACAAAAAAGGGAATAGGGAAAGTTTACCCCACAAAATATGGAGAAAAAAAAGGTCTTAGGCCCACGCAGCTCAGGCCCACCAAATAATACCACTTAAGTAATGTGGCAGAAAACTGTTATTTTTCTATGTCTCGCTCAGTTCGCCTAGCAAACATTCTCCCCAGGTTCTCCTAGCGAACTCAAGGTGAATGTGACAAATGTTTGAAAATTTTGTTTCTTTTCATCTCATTCTACCACAAAACTTTTCATACTAAATTACTCTACAAAAGCATAAAATGAAAGGGTACTTACAATGTTGGGGTGCCTCCTAACTAGCGATTTGTTTAACATCGTTTGAGCTCGACGGTCCGGAGGTTTGAAACCTTGAAACTAAAAGCGATTGAATTAGCTTTCGAGAAAAACACTCTATCAATAAAGACCTCAACCGTTATCATGACCTGTTCTTGGTCCATTTTTCCTTAAGAAAGAAAAGTCCCAACAAGACTTTATCAAAGCCTCATTGGCCTCTTCATCCTTCTTTTTAAATACCTCTTCTTAATTGGCTCTTTCTTCCTTCCTTTTTCTTTGATGCAACCTTCGTGTCTTCGTTTTTCTTTTTCTTTGCCGCACTTCTTGCATCATCTTTTTCCACTTGAAAATTTTCCTCCAATTGATTCGAATACACCACCCCTTTAAAAAGTGTGAAACACACTTCCTTATCATTTATCCTCACCTTCATTATACCTTCATCAACATCGATTAACATCCTAGTGGTCTTCATGAAGGGTCTTCCAAGGATTATTGGTGTATCCTCATCCTCTTCAATGTCCATGACTACGAAATCAACCGGGAATATAAATTTGCCGATTTTCAATAACACGTCTTTAACAGCTCCATGAGGACGAGTCATAAACTTGTCCGCAAGTTGTAAAGTCATGTTGGTTGACTTCATCTCCATGTTCTCAAGCCTTTTAATCACAGATAAAGGAATCAAATTAATACTAGCTCCCATATCGACCAAAGCTTTGCATTTGAAATCACTACCTATAGTTATAGGTAGAGCCACTTTTCCCGAATCTCCTTCTTTTTGCGAAAGAATGCTTTGGACAATAGCATTACAATTAGCATTAAGCTCAATGGTTTCCTTATCTGTGTACCTCTTTTTTGTAAGTATGTCTTTCATGAATTTTGCATACTTAGGCATTTGCTCTAGAGCCTCGAAGAATGGAATGGTTATTTACAACCGACTGAATATATCCAAGAATCTCGCATAATGCTTTTCATTTTCTTTTTTCATAAGAGCAATAGGGTAAGGCAACTTTTTCCGTAGAACTTCTCCCTCATACTCCTTCCTTTTTCCTTTTTTTTCAACTTCTCCCTCATACTCCTTCCTTTTTCCTTTTTTTTCAACTTCTCCTCTTTCAACTTATTTTCTACATCATTCTTTTCAACTACCTTCTTATCATCTTTTTTTTCAACTTCCTCCACAACTTCATCCTCCTTTTCTATTTCAACATTTTTTTGACTCCCCCGCCAATTATTCTTCCACTCCTTGTAAAGATGGCCTTGCAATGCTCCTTCGGATTCACTTGAGTATTAGCCGAGAAGGTTTCTTTATGTTGGTCGGCTGGTTGCATGGACAATTGTCTAACTTGAGTCTCAAGATTCCGAATTGTCGCATTCGTACTTTTTTTTAGTGGAGATGAACATTTTCATAAATTGGTTGAAAGTTTCCTCAATCTTAGAGCCTCCTCCTTGGTTTTGTTGCGGTTGGTTGTAATTTAGGTAAGGTTGACAGTTTGAAGAACTCTGCTCTTGCCTCCAGCCTTGTTGGTAACCTTGGCCATTACCTCTCGGTTGGTAGCCTTGGTTATTGCTTTGATATGGTAGTCTTGGTTGAAAGTCTTGATTTTGGTTTCCCACATAGTTGGCTTATTCAACGACCGGTGGACAATAGCCGGTATGATGATCACCTTTACAAAGTTCACAATTAGCTACATGTTAATTTTGGTTGGGGACTTCTTGCATCTCTTTGATTTGTTGTGGAAGCTTTGACATTTACTTTGTCAACAACTCCACTTGTTGCGAGAGTAATTTGTTTTGAGAAAGAATAACATCATTTGTTCCCAACTCGATCTTGCCCAGTTTTCTTTGAGGTGTGTCACGGTTGTGATTTCCTTGATGATCATTGAGTGTCATCCTATCAATAAGAGCAATTGCATCTTCAACACTTTTGGACATTAATGAACCACCTGAAGCATCATCCAACAAAGTCTTGTGAACCGATTGGAGCCTATTCTGGAAGATGTGCACTTGAGTTAATTCATCAAAACTGTGACTTTTGCATTTTCGTAGCATAGATTTGAACCTCTCCCAAGCTTCATTGAGAGATAAGAGTAAGAATTCTCGTTTTCATCTCAGAATGCCTCCCATTGTGGGCGTTGCGCGCAAACTAAGCGTTGTGTCTTGGACTGTTAGCACAAAGGGTTGAAGTAGGAGGTGGTGGTGGTGGTATCTCAGCCATGATTAGCGTAACAATGAGTGTAGATGAAGAAGTTTATCCGCGCTCTTGTCTTTCTTTAGCAAGTTTCCGCCTCCTTCTAGTTCTATTATTGAGCCTACGAGCGGTTCTTTCAATCTCGGGTTCGAAAAGAAGTTGGTCCGCAGGTACACTCCCTCGCATAAACAGAATCTGCACACTAGACTAAACAAATTAAGCAGCACAAGAAAAATAACAGGGGTAAGAATACAATACAAAGTTCTTAAATCAATAAACTATTGCAATGCTTGCAATATCAAATAATCCCCAGTAACGACGCCATTTTGTTCGAGTTGTAGTTAAAGAGGGGTTTTGTTATCGTCTCCACAGGGATTACAGATATTTTGATGCATGCCTTTCAATAGTTTATCGTTTCAAGAAAAAGGGTTTTCAAAGTTTTTGTTCATAAAATTGTCAAATTTTCAGTAGCAAAGCTTATAAATTCTAAAGAGTTTGATTAATAAAGTATATCAAAAGTAGTTTTCATCTACCCTAACTTATACGTATTCTTTCAATCTTGCATGTGAAGTCGGATCCGATTAATATAGTCGCACATTCTCTCAACACCGTTTATCTCTAAAGCGGCGTCGTGAGAAATACCGTATTCATCGCTAAACGATTTCTCCATATAACAACCAATATAGTAAGCTTTAAATTCAACACAAAGCAACTATCGACCATAGACCAATTTCTCCAATCTATAAACCGATAAATGAATATTTTAGGTCAAGTTTCACAAAATCAATGTCTAGAGTTTTACAAAACAAGAATGGATCATTAAGAACAAAAATATTCATCATATATTAATCATCACTTGTTCACATATAAGGCCAATCAAAAGAAATACATACAAGCTAATGGTAGACTACTTCTACCTTTGATACAAAGGAAATTAGCTACCCATAACCATGGTAGCTTGCTTTACAAGTTTTGGAAGAAGATGAATGAGCATCCACGTAAAAGAACCGAACTCGGATGCGAATCCAACTTCTATTTGTAAATATCACCTTTTGGTGAAGAAATGTTGAGAAATGAAGTTTTAGTGTGTAAAATGGGTTATGATCCCCAAAAATTGTGAACAGTACTTATATAGTACTTTTGGAATCTATCATGTTCGCACTGCAAACCATTTCTTCGCCCAACAAACTCACTTTTAGGCACCTGATGTGCCTCTGAACAGTTAAACCGCCCTTGAGAAATTTCTGAAGTTCGTTGTGCGAGCAATTCTTCGCCCTACGAGCTACTTCGTTACAAGTTCGCACAACGAACTTATGGTTCTTTAGCTACTGACTCTAGTCTGGGATGATTTGTTGGCCCTTCGCTGAAACCTCGCAACAACGAACATTCGCCACCAGTTCGCCCAGCGAACTTAGTGTCCTTTCCTTACTGACTCTTAATTGAGAGGGTTCGCTGGGGCTTCGCCATGAGTTCGCCCAGTGAATAATCGCTGCTACTCTTCGCTGGTTGTTCGCACAACGAACATGCTAAAATTACTCTCTTCCTTTGGCTTCCTTGTCCAATTACTTATGTCTTATACTTTGATGTTTTCATGCCTAATTTTTGCACAATAGCTCATAAATCAAAGCAACCAAAGGTATTTTCAACAAGATTGAAGGATGCCAATAAATAAGGGTCAGTTTAAAGCAAGTTTGACATTCAATAGAAGTCTTGAGGTAATTTAAGGATTGGGAATCTGTAGCTTTTGATAAGTGTGATTTCAAATTTTTTAGTGCAAAATGGCAAATGAAAAAGTTATATATGGTTGGATGTTTCACTTTTTTCGCAACTAAGACCACACTTGCACAACATATATCATAAGATTATCATCACTCGACATTTTCTCATGTATATGTCTCCACAAATTAAAAGATACCGAAGGAGGAATGGAGTTTGTCTATATCAACTCTATCCAATTTAACTGGTCATTGGCATTGTTGAAGTACTCGCATGTTTCTCATAGTCGTGAGTTTTCCATAACTCATATCTTTCCAAACTATTATGTCTTCTAATCGTGAACAATTACAAGTACTTAATATATGTACAACGATAATCAATTTCATATTTATTAGACTTTTTAATAATAATTGTGTTTTGTTCGGTAGATATGCATATCGTGTATATGTATATTAGAATAATTAATTTAAATAGAGCGAATTATATGTGAATATTATTATTTAGTGTCCACCCCGCATATATAAATATGTATATCTATTATAGAACCGAAATTGTTGGTTCAAAACCTCAATATGGTGGCTTTGTTGCTCCAGTGCTGTCGTGTGGGGTAGGCCTACAAAGTTCGCACTCCAACACTCAAATTAATATTTGAATAATGAGGATAAAGTGAGTTGTGAAAGAATCATACTTTTTCGCATAAGTGGTAACTAATAGTTTTTTAATTATTTTATATATGCCATTTTTCTTCAGTACCATTATTTTTTACAAACGAAACCAATGTTCCGTTTTGGAACCAGAATTATTGGTGCAGATCTGAAATGTAATGACTTTTGTTGCTCCGGTGTTTATGTGTGAAGTAAACCTACAAGATTAGCTCTTCAACGCGCAAGTCACTCATTAAATAATAAATATAAAGTGAGTTCCGAAAGACTCGTACCTTTTTTTTCGTGTAAGTGATTATATTTATATGGCGGGAGAATTTGGTCTTCCTTGTTAGTACGTGAGGCACTTTTAATGAGGGGAAAAAGAGATAATAAGGAAATAAGATTTATATTATTGAGTTAATAAAGCTGAATTACAAAGTGTTTACTTATATACACCTAAATGACTTGACTACTAAGTAAAATAACAAACTAAATAACAAACCCTAAACCGTAATTAGCTTTGGGCTTAGGCCACACAACTCAACTTGAATTATATCTAATATCTCAACATACCTCCCTATAATCCAAATTGTCGAAACACATTAATCATTGTCGATCTGAATTATTTCCAATTTCTTTCTCAACGCTAGGAATCTGTCGATCTTCAATCCTTTGGTAAAAATCTCATCCAATTGTGTTTTACTTGAGCAATGTCTTACTTCAAGTTCACCTCTATTCCCCCTCTCCCTTAAGAAGTGAAATCTAGCTTCGATGTGCTTACTTCTTCCATGCAAAACTAGATTTTTTCGCCAGATTTATGGCTGACTGTTGTCGATCTGCAGTACCAGAGGTTTCATCACTTCGACCTCGATCTCTTCCAGCACATATCTGATCCAAATTGCTTGATGCACATTATAAGATCTTGATATATATTCAGCCTCACATGATGATAATGCCACCATAGGTTTTCATTTTGGAGCACCATGATATTAGGGCACCAAATACTTGAAAGAAATATTCGGTAGTGCTTCTCCGATCTGCCTTATCTCCATACTAATCAGCATCTAAATAACAAGTAACCGTAGCTTCTTTGCTTTTAGAGTCTCGTCGAAATAAAATTCCATAGTTTGTCGATCCTTTTAATTATCTCGAGATTCTTCTTGCAGCCTTCATGTGTGACACCCTTGGTTCACTCATATATTTGCTCACTAATCCTACTAAGAAACATATATTAGGTTGAATATTGCACACATATCTCAGAGATCCGACGGTTTGTTTGAACAAAGTCGCATCGACTTTGTCTTCCTCTCCATGCTTCTCCAACTTCAAATTTGGTCCGATAGGCGAAGATGCAGGAGTCGAATCATCCCTTATGAATCTCTTGAGTATCTCTTTGACATACTTACTTCAAATTCCTTTTTCATCAGCTCTTTGAACTTCGACAAGTTCTCCAAGATACTTCCAGTTACTAACAAGTCATCGACATATAAGCAGGTGATTGTTATATCTTGTGCCACAACCTAAACATAGACACCATACTCAGATTTGCATTTGACGAATCCCAATTCGACCAAGTGTAAGTTGATCATTTTGTTCCATGCTCTAAGTGCCTGCTTGAGACCATATAGCGCTTTGTGCAACTTGTATACTTTCATTGCTTCCTCCTAAATCACAAATTTATTTCATAAAATTCGATAGAAATGTATGCATTTATACTCATTTATTGAAAAATCTGATAAAAATGCATATCAAGCATGTGTTTTTATAATCTTGCGACCGGTGCAAATACTTCAGAGTAGTCGAGTCCTGCTCTCTGAAGAAATCCTTGAGCTACCAATCTTGCCTTATGTCTTACTATCGACCCATCAACATTGTGCTTCAACTTGAACACCCACTTCACTTTGATAGCTTTTGTATGTGCTGGTAATTCGACCAACTCCCATGTGTTGTTTCTTTCAATTGCTTATAACTCTTTGACCATAGCAGACTTCCAGTGTTTATCTTTGAAGGCTTCGCTATAGTTGATTGGTTCAACACATGCAAGTAAAGCAAAATGAACTAGTTCTCCATCTGTTGTAACTTCATCATCACCAACCACTTCATAGTCTTGAAGTCTTGTTGGACGAGCTCTAGTTCTTTCCAGTTATATCCTCTTTGACTTCAACTGTGTAGGGTATGTCAGCAAGAGCTTCGACTGCAACTAGAATATCAATAATATCTTCGACTTTGACATATTTACTTGCTTTGTCGAAATCATAGCTCATCAATGGCTTGTTAATTGGATCACCAGAATTCCAATCCCATATAGAGTTCTCATCAATCACAATGTCTCGACTTATCACGATCTTATTATTCATTAGATTGAATAGCCTGTATGCTCTAGTCTTATGATATCCTACCAGGATCATAGGTTCACTATTGTCATCAAGCTTCCTTCTTTTTGCATCAGGAACATTCTTGTAGCAAATAAAGCCAAACACCTTCATATGACTCACTGATGGTCGCTTGCCACTCCACACTTCTTCAGGAACCTTGTTCTTCACCTTCTTGGTAGGGCACATGTTCAGAATATAAACAGCAGCCAAAACAGCTTCACCGCATAAGGATTTTGGCAAATTCTACTGCTTCAGCATGCATCTCGTCATGTCCAATATGGTAATGTTTCTTCTTTCTTCTATTCCATTATGTTGAGGAGAATAAGGAGCAATTACTTTATGATCAACACCATGTTCTGCACATAATGCTTCAAATATCTTGGATGTGTATTCGCCACATCCATCTGTTCGTGAAACTTTGATATTCTTTTCACCCTGGTTTTTGACAAGTATCTTGAATCTCTTAAAAATTTCAAATACTTTGCCCTTTCGTGTGATCACATAGATCCAGAGCTTTCGATTGTACTCATCGACAAATGAGACGAAATACATGTTTTCACCAATGGTATGCTCTTCAAAAGGACCACATACATCTGAATGTACAACTTCGAGTATGCAGGATAATCTCATTGGCATAGTCGAAATGAAAGACTTTTTGGACTGCTTTCCGACTAGACAACCTTCACAAAATTTGTCAGGCATCTCAAGACTTGGTATATCAGTTACCATATCTTGAGTGATTAGTTGATTGGGCGACTTAAAGTTTAGATGACCAAACCTCAGATGCCACAACCAACCGTTCTTGTGGTTGATAACTGTTTTCAGACACTGTACCTCAGTCGAACGAATCATGGTCTTAAATATTCTATTCTTTGACAGAGGAAATTTCAAGACTAAGTTATTCTAGATGGCGAAAAGTTCTAAGGCTCCATCTTTCATAACCACTAAGAACCCCTTTTCGACCAGTTGTTCTACACTTAGCGGATTGCACTTCATTCCGGGGACATAAAGTACATCTTTGATAAAGGCTTTTGCTCCATTACTCCCTTGAATAACTATGTTGCCACAGTACCTTCTGCTTGCAACAAGCTATTATCAACAAGTTTGACCTTGCTCTTCTTCGACTAGACAAAATCTACTAACCATACTTTTTGACCAGTCGTGTGATTCGAGCAAACTGAGTCAAGGAACCAGATCTTGAATTCGACATAGTCATCTGCAACTGCAACCATAGCCACCATATCATCATAATTATCTGAATTTTGACGTGCAATGTTCGCTCCTTCGTCCTTGCCTTTTGTCGATCCCTCTTCTTCGACTCGTCGAAATCTACTAACCATACTCTTATATTTTTTTAAAAAAAAAATATTTCAAAAAATAATCATGCAAAAAATATTAATTTGTATTATTACTTTAAATTTATACATATTTTTGATTTTTTTAAACTAATACCTGCACAACTATCAAAACTAACTTAACATGATATATTTTTGAAATTGTCCATAATATCTTTAAGAAAATATTTTTAATATAATTCAATATTTATATTTTTGTTTTGTTTAATAATATTTTTAATATAATTCAATCTTTATATTTTAAATAATATAAATTGCTCATTTATTTTTTCTTATATGTGATAGTGAATTCTTAGATCAATTCATAATGTCACATTTTGTCATCAAACACCAAATTAAAATACCCCATCCGTTTCAAAATGAATGTCGTTTTAGGAGAAAATTTTTGTTTCAAAATAAATGTCATTTTTGCTTCTCAATGCAGTAATAATGATTATTTTTTCAATTGTGTCATGTAATTATTACGTTGTACACTATTTCCAACACATTAATAAGATTAATTTAATAAAAATGTATAATTTTTTATAACAATATCATTACATTATTTAATCTATATGCAAAAATCTTAAACAATACTTCCTCAGTTCCTTTTTAAGTGTCACTTTTTTATTTTTCACACACACCAAAAAAGTTAATCAATATTGTTACTTTTCATACAATCATTTTTCTTTTACCTATAATACCCCTAATTATTTATTACATTTATTTTACTTTTTCTCTCTCTATAATAATTATTTAGGGGTGATTTTGGCAAAACTACATTTAATACTACCTTGAACTTTACAAGTGACACTTAAAAAGAAACAAAAAATTATTCCAAAAGTGACACTTATAAAGGAACGGAGGGAATAGTATTTTAAAACGGAAGAAATATAAACTTAAAATTTTGAACATGGGAGAAGCGTTTCACGAACACATACATGTCACATGGAAAGCACCCATGCATTATGATGGTTGGGTTAAAAAGGAACATTGATGGCTCGATTTCTACTTTCTATCTATCTACTAGAGGCTACGAAGCAAGTTGTATGCTGGTGTGATGCGAGATGAACCACACAATACAACTTGATCAATGACTTTATGATCATCATTAATCCTGTCACCAAAGCGGCTGAACTTTTTTGAAGTCCACAGAAAAATACACATTAAAGGCATGTTTGTTTTCACGGTGGGAGAGGCTTAAACGCGCGTCTAGAGGCAGAAGCTATACTTTGTAGCTTCTTTTTTCTACGGTGGGGGACAGTGTAAACGTGGAATCAAACATGTACTAAGTTAAACAAATTTTACGGAGTAAAAAACATTATTTCAGACAAAAATTAAAAAAATAGTTTATGTTTTGTTTGGCTTTAAGAAGAGCCAAAAACATTAGAGATTTATAATTAATTTAGGAATAATTTTGAGGTGTTTGATTCTATAGAATTAATTTTACTTAAATATAAAATTTATAGTTTTTGAGTTTAAGTTCATTTTTTCATTGAAAATTATTGTTCAAATAATTTTTACATAAATATATTCAAACATAAATCACTTTACATTCAATTCGTTTTTAATTAAAATTATTTTTACAAAATTAATTCAGTTAAAATCAATTATCATCCCCACGTAACCAAATGCTCACTTAACATTATTACAAAACATATTTAACCTGAAAGAAAAAGCAGAACAAAAAACTCACTTAACCTTATAGATAAATGTCCCTTGTTGTGGCTGGGTAGCTTTCCTACATTGGTAAGGAATGAGCTTTATCCTAAATTAATTAAAAGGTGTAAGCAACAATATTAAAAAGCAAGCAAGGCCAATGATAATGGAGTATGCTCCACGCCCCATACCATGGACGTGCCAATTTCTCATACTTTGCTTGATTGCTTGAGAAGGTTAGAAAACAATTTTTAATATACTTTTGGGTTAATAGTCATTTACCGTGCAATATAGACGAGTTTTGATTTTTTCTTTTAAAAAAATAATTTTGGATTATCCCCTGAAATTTTGAGGTACCTCCTAAGCGTGTAAAAACCAGAGAGTAAATAAAAAAAAATATTTTATAGGAAGGTAATTTTTCTACCTGGGATAAAAGACTTAAAATTTTAAAATTTTAAAAGGATAATCCAAAATTATTTTTTTAAATGGAATAAATCAAAACTCGTCTATATTGCAAGGGATAAATGACTATTAACATATACTTTTATCCTTTTTATTATTTGATAATAAGATTGATGTGTGAATCACGCATGGACATCAAGAGTAAAATAATCAAGGCGTAAAGGGCATTTTAGAACAGTGACAAATTAGGTTTGGCATTTTTTAATGTTGGTGTTCCACACGAGGATGTGTGATTCCATGTGTGCCAACTGTGGAAGTGGTTGGTTTTTCTACAGGATATGAATCTTGTGGAAGCTTAGTACTGCCCCACAACAATCTCAATTCTCAAAGTACGAATCTTTCTCTTTGGATTCGCCAACGAATGGCGATTATTACATTAAACGTATGTGTCCAATGAATTTTGTATTTGTTTGTATCTAAATTATTTTGATTTTTTATTAGGGACAAAAACAAAATGTTTTTAAACAAGTTATGATATGATGGTTTATGATAATGAAAGCTGTATTATTTTACAGACAGATAAGTCTAAAGAAAAACATTTTATATTCAATTTTACTACCCTGTAATTTCAAATTTTGATCCCACACAGAGCACACAGACAACTTGCAAATCACTATCACATTCATTTTTTTTATCGAGTAGCCTATTGGAAGAAATTTTACTTCTTAAAGATGAATAATTTCTTCTAAAAGATGAATAAATAAGATGTCGCAGATTCGAATCCACGCCCCCAGCCAGATGTTCCTACATTCATTTTAGATGATCAACAATTTTATATATTTTGTTCCACCATTATCATAATTTAGAATTGCTACGCAACAAGGGCCTTGGGGCATTCTTGAAAAAACAATTAATATCGTAAATACAAGGCCTTGTCATCTATCCATGCAGGCTTCTTTGCATTGTAGTAGAAAAATGCAATCATCTGAACCAGCTCATCTGCAGTTCTGAGTTCTGCAAAAGGTATAAGCAACAGTGAGAGTAGAACCTAGACAAAGAGAGTGTGCATTCCTTACTGTCTATGCGAAAGCCAAACAAAAACTATGTTACTGGTATATAATGAAAGTGAAGAAAATGAACAACAATCTTACCTTTCTCCCTGTACACCATCTTATCGCCCCGTAAAAATAAAATTTGTGGACATTCTCGAACTTTGAGGGCATAAGCCAAGTCTCTCTCGATGTTAATGTCAATCTTAACCGCCTACAAATAGGAAAATCAAAGAATATATAATACTGGAAAACATTAGAGACTACAGGTTCTAAATCTAACTAGTGAGTGATCGGAAGGTAAAGTTTGTAGTGATGAGAAGCAAACATCATTTTTTTCTTCATTTCAGGCACGTGTAATAGATGAAAAATGCAGTTTTAGTACACCAAAAGAAATTGAGCATACCCGGGGAGGTAACCGATCTTTAGCACTCCAGTACACCTTTATTGCTTTCTCTAGCTCTTTCAAATTTTTCCAGTTATCATTTGCCCTGTTGAATAACAAAATCAAACACCAAAGGCTGCATTTAGCTATAAGTTGTAGGGGGAGTCTAGGAGCACTAAAATCAACCTTGAGCTAATGACAACACTGCATAAGACATTGACTATACGAGTTATCTGTTTCATATATCTTTCATTGAGCTTAGTCCTAACTAGTTTAGACTAACCACACACATTTGAATTCCATCATAAGTAAGTATGAACTATTTAAAATTTCTATCAACATGTCATTCGAGTAACGTAATACATAAATTTCTCATGCATTCCTACACTAAACCAAGTTCTTATTTGCTTTACAATACCTTTGAATAAATGATAATTATCTTTTGGGAACAACACACATCTTAAAAGAAAAAAGTAAGTAAATCATCCCTAGGACGATATGTTTTGAAAAAAACAATTTGTTTATACAAACGAACCAATTTCATGAAAGGACATCAAGACTTCAGACATTATAAACCAATTAATCTGAGCCGAGTTGCACGGATCACTGAAGACAAGAACACAAGTCTTGAAGTGTATAACTACCAAAAGCACATTTTCTTTGAAAAGTGAGCACAGAAGTATATATGTTATATCTGAAAGATTGCCAGAAACTCTATCATTCACTGCTCCATCAAAATCATACAAGAATAGAAATTAGTAGTACCTGTTATAGCGTTCAAAGACAAGGACAATTAAAGGGCTGGGATGAAAAGCAAAACTCTCCCATTCCAAACAATTGATCTCCTGCACCCAGTTATCATCCGTTTCCCCTTCCCAATCAATTTCAACACCATCATCTCCCACAACATTCTTGATTGGATGCTTCTCAAAATACTCTGAAGCCCTAATTCCCCACCCAACATCCGTATCCAATGGCCAACTCTCGCTTTCTTCCTCAATCACCATCTTCTTTTCACCACCATCTCCTTCTTCATCTTCTTCCTCCTCATCACTATCTTCATCACTGCATCTTGATTCAGAATTATCATCAACACTGTCCTTCATTATATCTTTATGATTCTTCAAAGCATCCTCATTTTGCTGCCGAATTGCAGCAAAAGTCTTCTCCAATCTATCGCGTACAAAATCTTCAACTTTCATGGCCTCACTTTTACGGCCGCGCCTCGGCTTCCTTGGAATTGTTGTTGGAAATCTATCCTCCGAATTTCCACCATCCTTATTAATAGATACATCATCTCCAGGTTTCAAACTCTTCCCCTTATTTTTTGCTCTTAGTTTGGAGCTGGGATTAGATTCGGGTTCAGGTTTTGAACTAGAGTTTGTTGAAACAGAGCATGATATTGAAATAGGCTTTACATTATGATGGGTAGATATAGTGGAACAAGACAAGAAGCGTGTATCATTTTTTGTTATACGGAAAGGTAAGAAGGTTCCAGGCACAATAGCAGTTTGGAGAATTATCATTTTGGTGGCTCAGCCAATCAAACACGAAGAAACAATATTGGTTATGGTTGGGTTATTTTTACAAACAGGTGGTGTTCAAAATACGCGGGAACACAAATTCTCCTTGAACTAAATAGATAAACTAAACACTTCTTTAATTTGGGTATGAAAGTGAAAAGCAAGTGGAAACAGAAGTTCCTGATGAAAGAATGAAGCAATATATACCTTGTATGGATTGTAGCGGTAACTGTTTGAATGGAGTACTTGGCTTTTCCCTCCTCACTCGTTACTTTCTGTTGATAACCATGCTACTCAGCTTCCTATGGCTGTCAATTTGGGTCAACTAGATCTTTTATTGGGCCTTTCATTTTGGGGTAAAATTTTTACCCCATACCCGAAAAGAAAAATTTTACCCCTTACTCCTACAATTATACTTATACCCCTATCAAAAAAAATTTATGACCAAAATACTCTTGTATAAATAGTTAAAACTCATAAATTTTTCCATTTTCACTTTCCACACTTTTACGTCATCCGGAGAAGATTTGGAGCATTGCATTCCGGAACACTTTCAACAACTCTTCCGGTTCACATTTTCATTTCAGGAACACATAACAAAAGTCATCCGGTGCATTTTACATTACCGGAACACATCAAGTAAGTCTTCCGGTAGTCTTTTTGTTCCGGAACTCATGGATAATGTCTTCCGATTCATGTAATTTATGAGTTTGCTTTCCGGAACTCTTTAGGGAAGTGTTCCGGAACGCTTCCAAAATATTTCAAATCGGAACTCTTTACTAAAGTGTTTCGGAACGTTTTTTTTTTTTAATATTTGATATTTATGTTTTTATTTTAATAGTGGCGCGCACACGAGGCAGAGACGGTTTGATCCCTAGGCGTGGGTTAGGACGGGGCGAATCATCGCGGGTGGCTGAGGAAGAGCATACTGGTGCATCTGCTTCAGCAGCGCAACCCGTTGGATATCCAGGAGGACCGTACGATACCTCTCTTTTGGTCACATACGAACATCATGTTGCTAGACATATATGATTCGGTGAGGTAAATAAACTACTATTATTTGATATTGAATAAAAGTTGAATTTGTTATGTTGTAATTTATAATATATTTACGTTTAATTGTTTTTAGGATAGGGGTTTGAAGAAAGAGCTGAAGGTAGCAGGACATGGGTTGAAGCTGACTCAGAGGGTTCCACAGCTTCTTCCTAGAGAGATGGAGAATTTGATAGCTCACTCTGGTTTAGCTTCACTTCAGAGGACCAGTATGTCGAAGATAGATACGAACCTGGTATCTGCATTTGTGGAGAGATGGCATCTAGAGACATCTTCATTTCACATGCCGTTTGGTAAGATGACGATTACTCTGGATGACCTCTCTTGTTTGCTTCACTTGCCCATCAGGGGAGTCTTCTGGAGCCCTCAAGATATCAGCGAAGGGCTTGCTGTTGATTGGGCAGTTGATTACTTGGGAGTTTCACGGAGAGAGGCACAGAAACATGTCCGTGAATGCAGAGGTTTTTATTATAAGCTGGAGTAGTTATACGATCTATTCGTCGAGCACAAAGCCGCTTCTAATTGGACATTAGCGACTAGAGCATATTTGCTGATGTTAGTGGGTTGTACCATTTTTGCGGATAAGACATTTACGCTTGTGGAGGCACGATACCTTGCGCTATTTATGGACTTGGGGGCCTTATTCGGATAAAGTTAGGGAGCAGCTGCGTTGGCTACCCTTTATAGACATCTCGGAGATGCTTCCATGTTCAGTTGTAAGCATCTCGGTGGTTATACGACTCTCCTACAGGTATTTATTTTAATTGAGTTTATTTTCGTGTAATTAATTTTATTTAGTATATTAATTTTATTTTTCTAGTTTATTATGTTATAATTAATTATTTTAGATTAACTAATAGTATTTATTTTGTAACAGTGCTGGATTCATGAGTATTTCCCAGGACTTGGAAGAAAAGGAGAGAATTGGACACCAACTACTAAATTTGGTCTCCCTCGAGCGATGAGATGGTCCTATAAGCAAGGTGTCCTGAAGGTGGATGACTTGCTACCTATTCTGGATGAGCTGACACCTGACGATGTCATATGGCGCCCGTTTGAGGACCATAGAGCATGGCGGCAGTTTGATGAGTTGTGTCTGTATAGGGGGTGTCTGAGGTGGGGTGACATTATTGTGCCATACTTGCCTGACAGATGTATGCGTCAGTTTGGATATAGGCAGTATGTTCCACCTCCACCTCTTGATTATACGATGGCTGGTGATATTGATGTTGAGTGGATTAGTTACCATCAGAGTGTTGCAGATGTGATTCTTCTGACAACACTAGCCACCACCCCATCAGAGTCGTCTCTTTTTCTACACCAATAAACATAACCTGCATCTTCAATAAGCTTAAACAAATGTTGTATCTCACTTCTAGGACCTCTGATCTCTTTTTCGATCGTACTCTTCTGCTTGTATATTTGTGTTATCTGAGTGACATTATCTGGATCTTGCTCTTGCAAGGAAAGCAATATATGTCTAGGTGGAACCTTTCTCTTTGTCAAATCAACAACATGTTGCTTCTGATCCGCTGTCAACCTACCGACAAATGCGTGACCTTCTAATGTATCAGGCAGACCATGGTTATGAACTCCACATTTTACATCAACCTTCCATCCAGACCCATCTTTCGCCGGAGTCGACCTGATTTTAAATGGGCATCCACATTTTTTCGTTGCACTTTGGGTTCCACTACGACTATCCTTGTGTTTCCCACCTTTATCACAACCAAATATTAATTTGTTACTTCTTCCTCTCTTGCCTGTTTCAATATCTGAACGAGTGATGATAACTGTTACTTTATTCTGAATTCCGATCTCTTTAATCCATCTTATCACCTCTTCACGTGTACCAAATCTTTGATTAGTTGAAAAAGCATCAGACGTATCTACACATATTTGATCTTTATCGCTTATTTGCAGAGGAATTTCTTTACCTACATAAAAAAAATAAAAATAAAAATAAATAAATAAAAAAATAGAATTACGAAAACAAACCGGAAGACTTACTTGAAGTGTTCCAGTGAACAAATAAAACAAACCGGAAGACTCACAACAAGTGTTCCGGTTCACATTTCAAACAAACCGGAAGACTTGATGATAGTGTTCCGGTGAAGCATAACCAAGTCTATAAACCGGAAGTCTTTTAACAAGTCTTCCGGTACGTACTATTTAATTTACCGGAACTCTTATCAATAGTCTTCCGGTGTGAACATTTGCTTACCGGAAGTCATTTTGTATGTGTTCTGGAACGAGCAAAATGAGATAAATTTTTTTATCTCTGACACACGTCTGACAATGAACAGTAACAGTAAAAAATAATAAAATAATAAAATAATTAAAATTAACCAGGGATAGAATTGACATTTTTTTAAAAATGTAGGGGTATGGGTATAATTGTAGGGGTATTGGGTAAAATTTTCCCCGAAAAGAATCTAAAAAAATTGTATTCTGGATGAGTAAATATAATAAAGATGATTTTAGACAATAGTGAAAAACTATGACTTAAAATAAAACACATTTTTGTCTATTGTCCGAATTCTTTCTACAAAGTTATTTAGTGCTATTATATTTAAAAAATTAAAATTATATTTCGAATAACTTAGTAATTCAATAATTACAACAATAATGAGTAATCTCTTTGCCTGTTTGTTCACTTTTGGCAACGGTTTTAAAACTGATGTCTATTATGTTGAAAAAAAACTTTATAAAAAACTTATAAGAAGTTATTCATTGAATAAAAAATTGGTAAAATATTATAATACCAAAAAATTTAGTATAAGTTATTCGGTGAATAAAAATTCGATAAAAAATTATAATATAGGAAAAATTATTGCATGTTATCCGATGAACAAAAATTTGGTAAAAAATTATAATATCAAAAAAATTATTGCAAGTTATCCGAGGAAGAAAAATTATGTATCTAAATTCTTTAACATGTCAAATATAATTCATAGTGTCGAAAATCATTCATAGTGTCGAATAGTTTAGTGTCGAATTGTTTAGGTTGTGTTCTGGACTGGGCCGGGGTCTGCCCCTCAATCAAGCAGGTCCAACCCACACGTCCCGGGATGGCCCAACAAGGGCCTCTTAGCACGACCTAAGTCGAGCACACGCCTCACCTCAACAGTGTCGGGCACACACCACACATTGGCGTTGTACGGGCACACACATCGTAGAGCATTGTGCAGAGGCGCTAAGCCTTTCCGGGCTCGCTCCTCCTCGACACTCAGTTGCTCCTCTCCACAAGGAGCCATCTCCTTTTGCACATAAGAGTCCTCCCCACGAGGACACGTCTCTCCCCGACACGCAAGACTCCTCCCCGCGAGGACACGTGCTCATGTAACCACCCACTCCCGATGAAATCGGTCTGCCCTAATTCCGGAGATCTAGGAACGATTACCCCAGGGCGAATACCACGTGCTGGTCTTCACTACGCCACGTAAGCCCTGACAGTTACTTGGATTGGGTCTGGCAATCCAGCCCAATGCAAGTAACCGTTGGCCCCGCGTTGGGGGCTCTCTATAAATACCCTCTCATTTGAGAGGGTCAGGTTACACACTTTCTTACACTCTAACCTTGTACTTGCTTTTACTTGTGACCCTTGCCTTACTTGAGCGTCGGAGTACCTTGCAGGTACACCCCCCTCGGCCGTCTTTCAACCTCACCGGAGCTGAAGTCCACAAGATGTTGCTGGCCACCAAATACTGTCTGATCCAGGTACGATCAGTGGCGTCGTCTGTGGGAACCCTTGCTTCCCCATTTTTCCTCCGATAAACCAAAGCAATCCTCTCGTTCATCACCAGCATGGCCAACAACCCGTCTGCCACCAAAGCTCTGGACACCGTCCTCGCGCAACTCGAGAACGGAAACCACCATGAGGACGCTACAGCCCTCAACGTCGAAGAAGGTGACGTCAGGGACGGGCAGACCGCCTCCCCGAACTCCCAAGACACGACTTACGACGCCGCCCGCCAGGACGACCAGCAAGCCATCTTCCAGCCAGTTGCTCCTCCGCCCAATGCATATTCGAGCACCGTGGCCCTATTTGCCTTGATCAATCAGACCAATCAGCTGATTGCACACCAAAACACCAGAATTGAAGCACTAGAGCGAGGGAGGACACGACGATCTTCCCCGTGAAGACATCGTCGTCCACCCTCACCTCGCCGTTCTCCTTCCCCGCGAAGGACTCCTTCCGAAGAATCTCAAACCCCCTCGCCGATGCGCGAGGGCCGTCGGCCACGCCTTGAACGCCCCCAGCCGGCAATCTCCCAGAAGCGCCATCGTTCCCCGCCTAAGAAGGAACCCATGCCCTCACTTACCAAGAAGTCCAAAACCACCGAGGAGAGACCGAGGAACCGTTCGAGGAATTCCCCTCCACGATGTTAGAAGAGTAATAGTGTGGGTTTTTGTTATCGTATCCACAGGGATTGTCGGATATTTGATGCCTGCCGTTCAATAGTTGCGATATTCTAAGTTAATAGTTTCAAAAGTTTCAATTGGTGTTATCATTAACTTGTAGCAAAGATTAAGTTATGACAAAGATTTTTGTAAACGGTTTTATAAAAGCATGTTAAGGTTAAGTTTCGCTAATCCCTTCCATGTATAAACGATTAATCAAGCATATGAACTCGGTTTCTGACCAATACAACCGCGTATCCTCCCGACTACGTTTATGTCTAAAGCGAAATCGTGAGTACCGTTGTTTAGACCGTTAGATGATGTCTCACGCTAACAATCTAAGCAACGATCATTAAGATCAATACAATGCGAATAGCAAATCCCAAATCTATGTCTAGAGTTTGGTTTTTAAGAGATGAAATTGTTAGGTCAAGATTTGTGGAATCTATGTCTAGAGTAAAACAAATCAAACATAAAGCCTTAAGAGAAAACAACTTCATCTATATTGATCAAAGACTTTGTTCATATACAATAGATCAAAAGCAATACATAAAAACAGAATCAACTACATCTAACCTCAACATTGAGTGTTTAGCTACCACTTCTCATGGTAGCTTGGATGACAAGTAAAGAGAGGAGATGAATAGCATCCACGACGATTAATCGAGAATGGGTGCGACTTCAGCTTCTCCAATCGAAAATACACTCTTTGATGAACAAAATACTGTAAACTATCAATTCTGATGGAAAATGAGCAAAAGATCCATTACAAAAAGTAAAAAAAAATCTATTTATACACTTTACTCACAGCACCCTTCGCCTAGCGAAGGATTCATTCGCCTAGCGAATGACTAAAAACATGGCACATTTAAGTTCCTAGACTTAAACCGCCCAATGGAATTATCGCGGGTTCGCTAGGCGAACCATTTCACTCGCGACGCGAAGCTTCGCTACCTCACTCGCCCCAGCGAAGTTTGGGTGTTTTCAAAAGTGGAAGTTTCTGCCACCCCCTCGCTGGCACCTTCGCCTCGCGAACATGACAGCGAGCATTCGCTGGCTTCCTCGCCCAGCGAATTTACCCAGTTTTCCTATTGTAAGTTTTTGCATACTTTCTGCCACCCCCTCGCTGGCACCTTCGCTAACATTCGCTAGGCGAACCTTCGCTGGCTTCTTCGCCAACACTCGCCTAGCGAATGCTGTTGTTGATTTCAATTCTTTGGCAGCTTGCACTATTTCTTTGTGTCTTTAAACTTTGATCTTTTCAATCCTATTTCTGCACATTAGCACACACATTACAAGCACCACAAGTATATTTCAAATAATGCACAACAACAACATTCCACACTAAAATCAACATATTCCACATGGAAAAGTCATGGAAAATGCCAAATAATTCATACAAAAATATATCATGATTGACATCTAACAAACTCTCCCCAACTAACTCATTGCTTGTCCTCTAGCAAAGTATGCCTCTCACGAGGATTTGCTCGAGGATTCAATTCAACCAAGACACGAAAAACGGCTCAACTAAACAACGATCACAACAATGCAACAATTACGCAATTCAAGAACTCAAAACGTAAAAGAACTTGACTCTTAAACAATTTCAACAATGTTTCAAGAGACAACTAACTCATCATACACATGTCATTCTACACTCCTCTTCGAAAAAGGATTGAAGGCAAACGTGCATACAAGCACGGGACAATTACACTCAAATGACCAATGATGCAATACTAAACAATTCATATCATATCTCAATGAACACAAAAGAACTCATGGAAGTACAAGATCACTAAGGACTACAAGGATGTAGCAAGGTCGGGTGAACAAAAAAGGGTCATTTCTTATGGTCATGGAAACGAAATTGCCGAAGCACAAGAACATTCACTATACACATATTCACACATCTCAGTTTCATTCCACCAAATTTTCATCACACCTTCACAACTACCTCTCAATTATTGAATCTCTCTTTTTTTTTTTTTTTCATTCAAGCAAGCGTTTTCGCATTTGTACAACATACTCACACTCTTTTCTTTACACGCTTACTTGAATATTTTTCAAATTTTGGAGTAATGTACCCATCTTCTTTTTATTCTCCCCAACTCATTTTCAACTCAACCTAAAGTGAATGTTCCTTGCTTGTTAAGGCAAGGAAGTCAAAGTATACAATTTTCAAAGGTTAAAGAAGAAAATGTTAGAAACTCACCAAATTCAATGATGAACCAAACTTGCAAATTATGTACACAAAACAAGTTCATCATTCAATTGAGTTCTAAACTGTTTAGGCTCAAAGGGGTTACCAAATGCTCACTACTCACGGGTGAATTAATATATGGACATGGTTGTGCTCAACTTCAAAAAGTGCCTTGATCACTTCTCCTACTTCCACAAAATCACATGGTCATAAGATAAGGCAAGAATTAAAAGTAAAGACAACATTAATCACAATCCTTAGCATATAGTAATACTTTGAAGGCTTCTCACTTTAATGGTTTATGATCCTAAAATGACATATGCATTCAAAAGAAGTTGTAACATGAAACACAATTTCAATCGCACCAAGACACAAAGTTCTAAAACATAAAAAATTCTCAAACAAGGTAACGATACCTTGTCGCAACACAATGCTTACGGTACTATCATAACCCTCACATCTTGGAGGAATCCTTCGTTAAAATCAAGAGTCCAACCTACTTCCAAACTTCCATCATACAAGAAAGAAAAATTACATGCAAACATACTAACAATTAAAAACTACCAAATTATTAGTAAAAGCAAACCAAAATTTTTTTTTAACAAAACACTTAACATTAACATTACTCAATATAAATAAAGTGCTTGGTGTAAGAACACCTACAATATCAAAAATAGTACCACTAGGATACAAGTACACCAATATCAAAATATTCCACTAATGTGGATACATAAGACTAGTAAAAGCTGAAAAATAAAAATACTAAGAAAACTTCACTTTGGAGTCCAAAGGAAGTGTACAAGTCTAAGATCACAAAAAAACACATCAATCCTCATCCGACACCTCAATATCCTCATCACCGCCAGCAGAAGTAGCCTCCTCCTCATCATCATCATCACCAACAGTCTTAACTCCAGCCTCCTCATCATCAGCATCGTCCTCACCCCTCCTAAAATTGGCCTGGCCTCAGGCCAACCAGCATGCGCTAGGAACTGCTCCCTAGACATCATCATCTGCTGAGAAGAAGGGTCACGGATCTGCAATTGGAGAACCTGCAAAGAATCATGAATATCAGTCATGACACGCTGTTGGGCAGCCATCCAATCCCAATTATATTGGCAGATCTCCTGCTGAAATGGATAAAAGGCCGGCGACGCCGGTTCAGAACCTCCACCAGCTTCAGCAGCATTATCAGCAGCAGCCCTAGAAGACTCTCCACCAGCCCCTCTAGCTTTACAGAACTTATCCACATACCGATCATCAATTGCCGAAGGAATAGTGACCTGCCTGCGGGCTGGAATATCCACACCAACATGAGCACATAAGGACATAATAAGACATGGAAAAGCAAGCGGGGCATTCTTGCGCGCCGCAGTACCTCCCAAACCACTTAAAATAATCGCCTTGATTTCATCCGCAATGATGCGGGCCACGTCAATCTGCACATTCATCTGAATGCTGTGGATAAGATGAGCCAGAGCAATAGGAACTGTACTATGATGCGACTTGGGACAAATGTTAGTGAGCACAAACAACAGAATAAGCTGAACTAAAGGCTGCATATCCACCCGTCTGAATCTAATTGGCACCCCGGATGAATTCAGCTCAACTTCCTTACCTTCAAGAAGTAACTCCCGGGTCATCTTGCCAATGTCACGGTGGAGATGCAAGTCTCGATGATATGCATCCAACTCAGTACCAATCAACGGCAAAGGGTCTCCCAAAATAGTGTTGATCGTCCTTCGATTAAACCTCACAACAGTGCCTCTCACCCAAGAGGCCCAGCTAAATCTTTCTCCATCATCCGGCAAAGCATTGGCATAAAATTCCCGAATAATGTCAATGTTGTACCCATCCAGCGGCATCATTAGACGATCCCATTTCTTTGCCACAAAAAGAGCATCTATTGTCCGGTAATCTCCACGATCACTAAGTAAAAATCATTTCTCGGCCAAAATGGTCTTTCTCTCTAGGGTTTCATATCTGACTGCTTGCTTCGCACCCCTGAATCTGTCTTCATCAAAACGCACGGGCGCTTGTCTCGAGGTTGAAGCCTTTCGCTTCTTAGCCGCGTGAATTGCAGTTTTTGGTGCCATCTGCACATAACAAACAATAAAACCAAACAAAGACAAACAAACGCATTAGCGACTAAAAACAACCAGCCAGAGACCTGCATTGCATAAAAAAAAATATGAAAATTTGCTTCTGTTCACGCCAGGTTCGCTAGGCGAAGTCTGGCGATCACTCGCCCCAGATTCGCGAGGCGAATGCTGGCGAATGTTCGCGCAGACTCGCGAAGCGAACAAACCAGCGAATACGCGAAATCTCAGAAAAACCATAGCACAAGCAGTCCAACAACCATCTCCTATTTTCTAATATCACTCTAGTCATAATGTCAATGTAATTTTTAACATGCAATACAAAATCATCATGACAGAGGTTCCATATTTTTCTCAAAATCCTACTTGATCTACCAAGAACATAAATAATGCAAAACGAAATAAACAATAAAGAGTATGCAAACCTGAATTTCGCACAGTTAGTGGTGGATTAGGGCAATTGGAAAATTGAAAGAGATGAGTGTTGCTTAGTTCTTGAGAGAAAAGGAGAAGAAAATTGCAAACGGTGGAAAAGGAAATAGAGGCAAATGATTTACGGTTTTTCCCCCTCGCTTCAGATTTCAAAATGGGTCATGGGCCCAAATTGGATGGCCCACCCACAATTCATTTTTACTGATGTAGTAAAAACTTGGGTTAGTCTGTCACGCTGGGTTCGCGGAGCGAAGGCCAGCGAATGCTCGCCCCAGCTCGCTAGGCGAACGCCAGCGAACACACCAGAATTTAAAAAAAAAATTCAAAAATTTCCACATCTTTTAAGGCTTTAAAATGATAACCAAACAGACTTAAAACAGAAATGAGCAGTAATACTTACAATGTTGGGGTGCCTCCCAACCAACGCTTGTTTAACGTCGGCTAAGCTCGACGGTCCACCACAATCTCACGGATCGCAGAAGGGAACAATGGCGGGATTCCGCTCGAAATCTCCTCCAAGATAAATTTTCAATCTCTGTCCGTTAACTGTCCAATTTTCTTTTGACGTTATGTCCTCAATTACGATTGCTCCATAAGGCTTGATTTCCACAATCCGAAACGGACCGGACCATTTAGATCTTAATTTTCCGGGAAACAATTTTAATCGAGAATTGAACAATAAGACCAGCTGTCCGACCTCAAACTGTTTGATGACAATTTTTCTGTCATGGTAAGACTTTACACGTTCCTTATACAATTTGTTGGAATCGTACGCCTGAAGGCGCAATTCATCCAACTCGTGTAGTTGCACTTTTCTTTTTTCGCTGCTTAGAGTTGAATCAAAATTCAAAAATTTTAAGGGCCAAAATGCCTTGTGCTCCAACTCTACCGGCAAGTTACAATTCTTACCATAAACCATTTTGAACGGTGTGAGACCGATCGGAGCCTTAAAAGCGGTCCGATACGCCCACAACGCGTCATCTAGTTTGTTCGCCCAATCCTTTCTCGAGGCCGAAACAGTTTTCTCCAAGATACGCTTAATCTCACGATTGGATACCTCTGCTTGACCGTTAGCTTGAGGATGATATGGTGTAGCAACTTTGTGCTTCACACCATATTGCTCAAGAGCTTTGTCAAGCTGAGTGTTACAGAAGTGCGATCCTCCATCACTTATTAACACTCAAGGTGTACCAAAACGCGCAAAAATATTTCTTTTCAAAAACTTCACCACTGTTTTTCCGTCGGCTTTAGCACATGCTATCACCTCAACCCACTTGGAAACGTAATCCACAGCGACCAAAATATATTCATTAGAAAATGAAGATGGGAATGGACCGACAAAGTCGATCCCCCAACAGTCAAAAACTTCGATTTCTAACATATTTTGTAATGGCATTTCTTGCCGCTGTGAAATACCGCCGCTTCTCTGGCACTTGTCACAACTAAGGGCATGCGCATGCGCATCTTTGAATAAGGACGGCCAATAAAAGCCCGATTGTAGGACTTTAGTGGCCGTTCTCAACCCATTAAAGTGTCCTCCGTAAGGAGAGTTATGACAATGCCACAAAATATTCGTGGCTTCCTCCACTGACACACACCTTCTGAGGAGGTTGTCGGCACCAAGTTTAAATAAATGGGGTTCATCCCATACAAATGACTTGGCATCAGACAAAAATTTCTGTTTTTGGTGGTGCGTTAGACCGTCCGGTATCAATCCGGTGGCTTTGTGGTTAGCCATGTCGGCGAACCACGGTCTAACCTGCACTCTAAAAAGTTTTTCATCTGGGAACTCCTCTTTTACCTCAAATTCATTTTTGGTCACGTCAATGTTGACCAGGCGGGATAAGTGATCCGCCACCAAATTCTCGGAACCCCTTTTGTCACGAATTTCAAGATCAAATTCTTGTAACAAAAGGATCCACCGAATCAGCCTCTGTTTTGAATCAGGCTTGGTGAGCAGATACCTTATAGCCGAATGGTCCGTGTAAACGATGACATGTGAACCAATCAAATAGGCACGAAATTTCTCCAACGCATACACTATGGCAAGCAACTCTTTTTCAGTTGTTGCATAGTTAATCTGAGCCTCGTTTAAAACTTTGCTCGTATAATGTATAGCGTGAAAAAATTTCATTTTCCTCTGACCCAAAATAGCCCCAACCGCATAATCGCTTGCATCGCACATTAGTTCAAAATCTATTTTCCAGTTTGGTGCAACGATTATCGGTGAGGTGGTTAAACTTTGTTTTAAAAAATTGAATGCGAAAAGACAAGACTCGTCAAAGTCAAAAACCTTACCTTGGACAAGCAAGTTGCTCAACGGCTTTGCGACCTTGGCGAAGTCCTTGATAAACCTACGGTAAAACCCGGCGTGCCCAAGAAAGCTCCTTATACCTTTGACATTCATCGGCGGTGCTAATTTCTCGATAACATCCACTTTGGCTTTATCAACTTCAAGGCCTTTTACCGAAACCTTGTGACCGAGCACAATTCCCTCGTTCACCATGAAGTTGCATTTCTCCCAATTAAGCACCAAGTTAGTTTCCACGCACCGTTCTAACACCGCATCCAAATTTTTCAAACACAAATCAAACGATTGTCCAAACACGGAGAAATCATCCATAAAGACCTCAATTGTCTTTTCGATCAAATCCGAGAATATTGCTTGCATACACCGTTGAAAAGTCGCCGGTGCATTACATAATCCAAACGACATCCTCCTATAAGCGAAGATTCCAAACGGACATGTAAAAGCTGTTTTTTCATGATCATCCGGGTTCACAATTATTTGGTTGTAACCCGAATAACCATCCAAAAAACAGTAAAATTGTTGACCGGAAAACCTCTCGAGCATTTGATCCATAAAAGGTAGAGGGAAGTGATCTTTTCTCGTAGCTTTGTTCAACCTACGGTAGTCGATACACATTCTCCACCCGGTTACAGTCTTTGTTGGTATAAGCTCATTTTTCTCGTTTCGGACCACCGTTAATCCTCCTTTTTTGGTACTACATGCACGGGACTAACCCACGGGCTGCCGGAAATAGGATAAATTATCCCGACATCTAACATCTTCACTACTTCTTTTCTAACCACTTCTTTCATGACAGGATTTAAGCGGCGTTGAGGTTGAGCAACCGGCTTAAAGTCCTCCTCCATGAATATCCTATGCATGCAATACGAAGGGCTTATGCCTTTGAGATCAGACAACGTCCATCCCATTGCATCTTGATTTTTCCTCAACACTTGAATTAAGCGGCTTTCCTCCACTTCAGATAACATACTGTTTATGATCACCGGTTTATTACCACCGTCATCGAGAAAAGCATATTTCAAGGTGGAAGGTAACACTTTCAACTCAAGTTTGGATTGTTCCTCATTCACCTCTTTTTTTAGAATTTCCTCTTCATACTCCCACGTTTGCAATTCTTCCAAAGCTTCAAGCTCTAACAAACACTCTTCAAGAGCTTGCTCTTCTTCAACCGAGAATACTTCCAAGGAATCATCCAAAGCTCTTTGAAAAGGATCAATGATATGAATTTGCTTTGTAACTTCCAAACTCGCTTCCTCCATTGCATCGATTCAGAAATAATCACCCTTATCCTTGGTGTGCTTCATGGCATCGTAAAGATTGAAACACACCTCTTCATCTTGGACTCTCACTTTCATGAGACCATCGTCCATGTCAATTGCCATTCAGGCAGTTTTCATGAAAGGCCTTCCAAGAATCAAAGGCGCATCATCGTCCTCCTCCATTTCAATGACAACAAAATCAATTGGAAACAAAAATTTGTCCACTTTGACCAACACGTCTTCCGCTACACCGTGAGGACGAGTAGTGGATTTATCGGCGAGTTGCAAGGTCATTTGCGTGGACAGCAATTCCATGTGGCCTAGCCGTTTCACAATTGACAATGGTATCAAGTTGATGCTAGAACCCAAATCAATCAACCCATTGCCCACATACATGTTTCCTATCGTAACCGGCAATGTAACTCGTCCCGGATCACATTCTTTCCTCGGGAGAGTCCGTTGAATGATGGCACTACAGCTCGCATCTACCATAATCGTCTCTTGGTCCGAATACCTCTTCTTCTTTGTGAGGATATCCTTCATGAATTTTGCATATTTAGGCATTTGCTCCAAAGCCTCGGAAAATGGAATATTTATTTGTAATTGCTTGAAGATATCCATAAACCGAGAATAGTGCCGTGCACTATCTTTCTTTGTAGGAGCATGCGGATATGGTAGATTTTGAATTGGAATATTGTTCACCGGATCTTTTCCCTTCTTAGTTCTTTTCACTCTTTCTCCACTCTCTATTTTTTTCTCATTCTCATTTTTTTCTATCTCATTTTCAACTAACACACCCTCAACATTTTTTCCTACTTCAATCTCCTCCCTATCTTTTTCTTTTTCATTTTCAACTACAACCTCCTCCTCCACTACTCTTTTACCTACACCCATGTCAATCTCCCTACCACTTCTTGTGAGAATTGCTTTACAATCCTTAGGATTCGGAAGCGTATTTGCCGTAAAGGGCCCTTTTTGTTGGTCGGCCAATTGTTTTGATAATTACCCGACTTGCGTTTCAAGATTCCCTATGGCGGCATCGATATTCTTTTGATTTGAGATTGCCATTTGCATAAATTGTGTAAGAGTGTCTTCCATCTTTGTATTTCCAACGGGAGCTTGCGGAGGTTGAGTGTAATTTTGATATTGTTGACGGTTTGATGGTCCAACTTTTGTGGTCTCCATTGTTGTTGATAACCTTGGTTAGGCCTTTGTTGGTAACCTTGGTTGGCTTGTTGATACGGAGGTCGGGGTTGGTAACCTTGATTTCCCGCGTAATTTGCCTCCTCCTCAACGGGAGGACAATAACCGGTCGAATGGTCACCTCGACATAATTCACACACTAATACTTGCACATTTTTACTTGAAGATTCATGCATTTCTTTGAACTGTTGCGGCAGCTTAGACATTTGCTTCGTTAATAACTCAACCTGTTGTGATAACAATTTGTTTTGTGCAAGGATATCATCGCTTGTTCCTAATTCCAACACTCCCGGAGTTCGTTGAGCAGGTCCACGGTTGTGACTACCTTGATGATCGTTCAAGGCCATTTTATCGATGATAGCTGTGGCTTCTGCTGCAGTTTTGCTTAACAAAGAACCACCCGCGGTGGCATCCAACAAGGTTTTGTGTACTAGCTGCAACCCATTTCTGAATATATGAATTTGTGACAATTCATCAAAACCATGGCCTTTGCACTTTCGTAACATTGATTTGAACCTCTCCCAAGCTTCGTTGAGAGATTCATTAGCTCCTTGTGTGAATACAGCTATGGCGGTCTTTGCTTCCATAAACCGAGTGTGCGGAAAAAATCTTTCCAAAAGTTTTTCTTCCAAAGCATTCCAATCAGTCATTATGGCAGTTGATTGATCAAGGTACCATTCCTTGGCCTTCCCAATAAGGGAATGCGGGAATAGTCTCTTGAACAGAGACTCCTCTTCTGCTTCCGGTGCACCCGTCGCTCCCGCTATTTCATAAAATTTTGTCAAATGGGTGAAAGAATCTTCATGATCCATACCCGTAAATGGACTTTGGTATAAATGTTGGAGAATTCCGGTCTTCATCTCAGCATAACGACCATTGTGTGCATGACGGGCGAACTGAGCATTGTGTCTAGGACTATTTGTACATGGCCTAGAAGCAGGTGGTGGCGGTGGTGGTGGATCTCCCTCCATAACTGGAAGTATTTGTGGAAATGGTGGTGGTGTAGAAGTACTTTCCTCTTGTTCTCGCCTCTGTTTCGCTAGCTGCCTCCTTCTTCTAGTTCGGCTATTGATTCTACGAGCGGTTCTTTCAATCTCAGGATCGAAAAGAAGTTGGTCCGCCGGTAGTTTCCCTCGCATAAACTAAGTCTGCACACTACACAAACAGATTAACAAGTTCAAGATAAAGTGGTAACAGCTTACAATAACTTAACTATCGCAATGCTTGCAATATCAACTAACAATCCCCGGCAACGGCGCCATTTTGTTAGAAGAGTAATAGTGTGGGTTTTTGTTATCGTATCCACAAGGATTGTCGGATATTTGATGCCTGCCGTTCAATAGTTGCGATATTCTAAGTTAATAGTTTCAAAAGTTTCAATTGGTGTTATCATTCACTTGTAGCAAAGATTAAGTTATGACAAAGATTTTTGTAAACGGTTTTATAAAAGCATGTTAAGGTTAGGTTTCACTAATCCCTTCCATGTATAAACGATTAATCAAGCATATGAGCTCGGTTTCTGACCAATACAACCGCGTATCCTCCCGACTACGTTTATGTCTAAAGCGAAATCGTGAGTACCGTTGTTTAGACCGTTGGATGATGTCTCACGCTAACAATCTAAGCAACGATCATTAAGATCAATACAATGCAAATAGTAAATCCCAAATCTATGTCTAGAGTTTGGTTTTTAAGAGATGAAATTGTTAGGTCAAGATTTGTGGAATCTATGTCTAGAGTAAAACAAATCAAACATAAAGCCTTAAGAGAAAACAACTTCATCTATATTGATCAAAGACTTTGTTCATATACAATAGATCAAAAGCAATACATAAAAACATAATCAACTACATCTAACCTCAACATTGAGTGTTTAGCTACCACTTCTCATGGTAGCTTGGATGACAAGTAAAGAGAGGAGATGAATGAGCATCCACGACGATTAATCGAGAATGGATGCGACTTCAGCTTCTCCAATCGAAAATACACTCTTTGATGAACAAAATACTGTAAACTATCAATTCTGATGGAAAATAAGCAAAAGATCCATTACAAAAAGTAAAAAAAAATCTATTTATACACTTTACTCATAGCACCCTTCGCCTAGCGAAGGATTCATTCGCCTAGCAAATGACTAAAAACATGGCACATTTAAGTGCCTCAGACTTAAACCGCCCAATGGAATTATCGCGGGTTCGCTAGGCGAACCATTTCACTCGCGACGCGAAGCTTCGCTACCTCACTCGCCCCAGCGAAGTTTGGGTGTTTTCAAAAGTGGAAGTTTCTGCCACCCCCTCGCTGGCACCTTCGCCTCGCGAACATGACAGCGAGCATTCGCTGGCTTCCTCGCCCAGCGAATTTACCCAGTTTTCCTACTGTAAGTTTTTGCATACTTTCTGCCACCCCCTCGCTGGCACCTTCGCTAACGTTCGCTAGGCGAACCTTCGCTGGCTTCTTCGCCAACACTCGCCTAGCGAATGCTGTTGTTGATTTCAATTCTTTGGCAGCTTGCACTATTTCTTTGTGTCTTCAAACTTTGATCTTTTCAATCCTATTTCTGCACATTAGCACACACATTACAAGCACCACAAATATATTTCAAATAATGCACAACAACAACATTCCACACTAAAATCAACATATTCCACATGGAAAATGCCAAATAATTCATACAAAAATATATCATGATTGACATCTAACAAACGGCATCATCGATCCCCTTCGAGGTCCCCGGCCAGAAGCGACGACGATGACCAGAGAACCCCTCTGTCATGGGAGATCATGAACGCCCCATTTCCTGCGGGCATGGAGAAACCCCCGCCACTGGGGACCTACGACGGTCTGGCCGACCCCGACGATCACGTCGAAAGTTTCGAAGCCATGCTCGACTTCAGAAACGTCAGGGGAGCCATTAAATGCAGGCTTTTCCTCACCACCTTGCAGAAGGGCGCCATGACTTGGTAGAAGGGTCTGGCACCCAGGTCGATCACATCCCGGAAGCAGCTACGACAACGCTTCACCAAACACTTTACTGCGTCTCGTCGACACCCGAAGACGGAGGCTGCCCTAGAAAGTATCTTCCAGGGGAAGAACGAATCTCTCCGGAACTACATTGAGAGATTTAATTGAGAAGCTGTCGAGGTTCAGACGACCAACGACATGAAGAAGTACTTAATCATCCATGGACTACGTTTTGGATCCGATTTTACCAAGTCCATGGGCCTCCGCAGACCCCGCCTTCTGGAGGACCTCCTCCAACGAGCTCAGTCGTACATCGAGCTCGAGGAGTCGGAGGCGGCGCAGATCGCCCTTGAGTCGAGACGCAAGGAAGGCCCCCGCGGCCATAAAGATGAAGAATCTCCCCCCGACGAGGAGGAGAAAGAAAGAAAGAAAATCGCCCCCGTGATCCTCGTGAACCGCACGGACCAGCTGGCCGGTTCACGGAATACACCCCGCTCAACGCTCCCCGCGCGCGAATCCTCTCCGAGTGTCAGAACTCGCAATTTCTGAAAGGAGGCGTCCGCTTTCCAAAGCCGATTGCCCCCAAATCAAACACGGACAAGTCGAAGTACTGCAGGTTCCACCGGAGCCACGGACATGTCACAAAAGACTGCATCCATCTCAAAGATGCAATAGAGATCCTAATCAAGGAAGGGCACTTAAAGAAGTATGCCCAGAAGAATGATGCTCCTCGACCCAGTTCCCGGGAAGCCCAAAACGTCGAGGAGACGATACCTCCTCCTGACGAGAGTCACGTTCAGGTCGCCCTCAGCGTCACCCGACCCGAAGACTTCTTCGTCCCCGTAATCATTGAGGGCCATGAAGCAATTCGCAACATGTGGGCGACCTTCCCCCACGAGGATCCCGTCGCTGCCCGTAGCACCTCGGAAGGCTTCCCCAAATCAATGGTCATCTCCGGGGGTGGTTACGAGAAGTTGTCCGTCGGATCGATCAAGCGGAAATTTGACGAACTAGAGTCCGCAACGTCGGCGAAGACAACTACTCTCGAGAAGGTGCAAGGGATATCAAATCTTATCACCTTCTACCTCGAAGAACTCCTCGGCAGAGCGCCCAACGTCACTATCCCCCTCCTGGTCAGGGCCCAGATGGCGAATTTTGACGTTCGAAGGATCCTCGTCGACCAGAGAAGTTTGGTCGACATCATGTATGCCCATCTGTTCAGGACCCTTCAGCTCGACGAGAGACATCTGACCCCGTACGTTGGCTCAGATCTGCAGGGGTTCAACGGCACCACCACCAGACCATGGGGCTATGTTGAGCTGATGGTCACATTCGGGGCCGAAGACACTGCCCGACAAGTGAAGACCCGCTTCCTGGTGGTCAAACATCTATCCCTCTACAACTGCATCCTCGGGAGGACCACCTTGGCCGAATTCACAGCAGTCCCATCAACGGTCCACCTCAAGATGAAGTACTACATGACCCAGGGACGTGTGGTTACGATGTACAGGGACATAGACGCGGCCAGGAGGTGCTTCGACGCTGCGATCAAAGGCATGAGTTCCATAGGCACCAAGCCCAAGACCGAAGCAAAGCCATCCACGGACACCATACAGAGACCTCTCCTGCCCGTCAACACGGTCGACCTCGACAGCAGGTTCATGGACGAGCACGAAGAGGACGGAGTAGAGGACCTCGACCCCCAGGCGGATAACAATGGGCGACCTCTCCACCCAACGCGCCCCATCCCCGACAGAGACTTTGAGCTCGTGGTCCTCGGGGACGACCCAGACCGTAACGTGAAGATTTGCACCGGGATCCCCGACCTGGCGAAGGAGCAGCTGAAGGCATGTCTCTGGAAGAACGCTGATCTGTTCGCGTGGAGCGCCTTCGAAATGCCTGGCCTTGACCCCGAGGTGGCTTGCCATCATCTCACAGTAGATTCGGCCGCTAGGGCCATAGCTCAACGTAGGCGTAAGTAGTCCCCCGAAAAAGCGGAGGCTGCTGAAAAAGCTGTAAAAGACCTCTTAGAGGCAAATTTTATTTCGGAGGCCAGGTACACAACCTGGCTGTCCAACGTTGTACTCGTAAAAAGGAATAATGGAAAATGGAGGATGTGTGTTGATTATACTGATCTTAACCGGGCTTGCCCGAAAGACTGCTATCCTTTACCTAACATCGACCAGCTGGTCGACAATTCTACAGGTTATAAACTGTTGTCCTCCATGGACGCCTACTCGGGATACAACCAAATTCCCATGGATAAGGCCGACAAACAGCACACGACTTTCATGACCGAGTCGGCCAATTACTATTACAAAGTAATGCCCTTCGGCCTGAATAACGCCGGTGCGACCTACCAACGGATGATGAACAAGGTTTTCTAGGCTAAAATCGACGACATGCTTGAGGTCTACATGGACGACATGATCGTCAAATCCGCGGAAGAAGTGGACCATGCCGCACACCTCAAGAAATGTTCGACACAGCGAGGAGGTGCCGCATGAGGTTCAATCCTGACAAATGCACCTTCGGCGTTCGGGCAGGTAAGTTCCTCGGTTACTACCTCAGAGAGCGAGGAATCGAAGCCAACCCCGACAAGTGTAGAGATTTTTCCGAGATCCCTACTCCGGACTCAAAGAAGTCAATACAATCATTGAACGGGATGCTCACCGCCCTCTCCCACTTCGTCGCCAAGTCTGCGCAGTACGCACTCCCATTCTTCAAACTTCTTCAACAAAAAGCGGAGTTTGATTGGAGCGAAGAATGCGAGCAGGCGCTCTTACACCTAAAACAAGTCTTATCGCAACCCCCGGTCCTCTCACGGCCTGAGAACGGGGAGACACTTTTCTTGTATCTCGCAATCAGGAGTGAAGCAGTCAGCGCCGTCCTCATTCAGGAAACCCCGGATGGACAGAAACCAATTTACTTCATGAGCAAAGCCCTCCAAGGGCCCGAGCTCAGGTATCAGCAGATATAGAAAGTCGTCTCGGCCCTCGTCACCGCGGCCAGGAGGCTACGCCACTACTTCCTCGCCCACATTGTCGTCGTAAGGATCGAACAGCCTATAGGGCAACTCCTCGGACGACCGAATATGGCGGGGAGGATGCTCAGGTGGTCGCTCGAACTCGCTGAGTTTGACATCCAATACAAGGGAAGGAAAACCCTGAAGGCTCAGGTATTGGCCAACTTTGTGGCAGAGATGACCGTCCCGAAACCTTCGACCAACGGATCCCAAAAATGGACGATCTATGTCGACGGAGCATCCAGCCCGAAGGAGGCGGGCATCATCCTCGAAAACGAGGAAGGCATCCTAATCGAGGTATCCCTCGAACTATCCTTCTCGACGTCGAACAACCAACTAGAGTACGAGGCTTTCCTCGCCGAACTTCGGTTGGCTGAGGACCTCGACACCAAGGAGGTCAAAATCTTCACCGACTCCCAGCTCGTGGCCTCGCAAGTCCGAGGAGAGTACCAGGCCAAGAACGACAACCTCATAGAATACTTGACCTTGGTGAAAGAAAAGATGAAAAAGTTCACCTCCGCGGAAGTAACTCACATCCCCCGCGAGCACAATGCCCGAGCAGATGTCTTGTCCAAATTGGCAAGCATAAAGAAGAAAGGCGGAAACAAATCCGTCATACAAGAAGTGCTTTCCCGGCCGAGCATCGACAAACCCGCTCCAGTGGCGGACATAAACGCCATCGGTGATAGCAATTGCTGGATGACCCCTGTGTACGAGTACCTCACGACGGGCAAACTGCCCAAAGATCCCAAGGAAGCAGGAATGGTCAAGCGGCGGGCATGCTCATACATGATAGTCGAGGACAAGCTATACCGACAAGGGTTTTCTATTCCCCTCCTCAGGTGCGTCGAGGAGACCAAGGTCCTCGACATCCTCCAGGAAATCCACAAGGGAATCAATGCACAGCACCTCGGCGGGCGATCGTTAGCCCGTAAGGCGCTTCGAGCAGGGTATTACTAGCCCACCATGCAACATGACGCCAAGGAACACGTCAAGAAGTGCGATAGATGCCAATGACACGGGGACATGCACCTCGCTCCTCCTAACGAGTTCAAAACGCTGTCCTCCCCGTGGCCGTTTGCGTGGTGGGGGTGGATATCCCCGGACCTTTCATCCAGGGGTCGTATCAAAACAAATACCTCATCGTCGGGGTGGACTACTTCACGAAGTGGATTGAGGCGGAAGCATTGGCCAAAATTACGGCCTTTAACATATTGCGTTTTTACAAAAGAAACATCCTCACCCGATTTGGCGTGCCTCAAGCTATTGTCACCGACAACGGAACACAGTTCACCGACAGGAACTTCCAGGACTTCGTCTCCAAACTAGGCACGAAGCAGCACTTCACGTCGGTCGAGCACCCTCAAACGAACGGACAAGCTGAGGTGGCGAACAGAGTAATCCTCTGAGGATTGAAACATCGATTAGGCGACGCCAAATAATGGTGGGTCGAGGAGCTACACAGCGTCCTCTGGGCCTACCGAACGGCCACATTCCACGACCGGGGAGACCCCCTTTCGTCTGACCTACAGAACGGAAGCGGTGATCCCCGTGGAAACCAGGGAACCCTCGAGGAGGACAGAAGCCCCCCTCGAGGGGGACGCGAATGACGAAGCCCTGAGGGAAGAACTCGATTTCGTCGAGGAGACACGTTCGGGCGCTTCTCTCCGAGACTCTTCACTTAAGCAGAAAATAACACTACGTTATAACGACAAAGTTATCAAATGTGATTTTCAGGTGGGCACCCTCGTCCCACGAAGGAACCAGAAAGACTCGCGAGAAGGCAAACTTGCCGCGAGCTGGGAGGGCTCGTACCGCATCCGCGCGAAAACAAGGACAGGAGCCTACTTCCTCAAAAATCTGCACAGGGAAGAACTTGCTCGACCATGGAACGCTGAGAAGCTCAAACAGTACTACAGTTAAGCACTGCCCGCGACTCACTAGCACCGCGATTACGGGGACGCACTAAGGTACGAGCGCGACACCCCTATACAGAACACGAAGATCAAAAGCCGCGTTGTGTATGTGCGAGGACTTTTGATCCGACGGGGATACCTCGACCGAGCTCTGCCGTCGTTGTACCAATTAGGCAGAACACCCAGCTCGCGATGGGAAGTTCACGCCACGAAGCTAAGACCTCGACCGAGCACTTAGCCTCGTTGAAGGTCGGAACATATCTCCGACCACCCGACCAGCTCTCCACGCGGTCAGGGGCTATCAAAGTCGAGCAAATCCCCCAAAGTCTATTACTTAGACAAAAATAAACAAAGTACAACAAATGCAATAACATCACACATAATTAAAACCATACAAACAACACACTATCAGATAAACAAAAATGCATTGATCAGGCAGAAGCCCAACATACAAATATTACAAACAGTTATCAAAAAGCCCCTGGCACGCAGGCCGGGCATAGGCATAGAAAAATAAAATGGCTCGTAGGCCAAACAAAATGAGAAAGGAAAAACCTACTCGGCGACGGTCCCCTCGGGCTGTTCGTGTTCGACAACCTCGTCCTCCTGTATCAGTTGCCTGATCTGACCGTCGACCACCTCGTAGTTGGGGTCAGTCCCTTCAGTTATGAGGCCGAAGTTGAGAACCTGAAGCTGCTGCATGGCGTTTCTGAAGCCTATGTAAGCCGCTACAAGGTTATCTTGCTCAACTTCCCTTAACTTCGCTATCAGCGCTGCGCGCGAAGTCAACAACCTGTCTTCTTCGGTTTCCTTATCAGCCGGGCAGACAGCCTCCTCCAGTTCGGCGTTCCTTGCCAAGAGACGAACCCTCTCCTCTTCAATCTCGGCGTCCCTCGCCAAGAGACGTTTCCGCTCCTCCTCAGCATTTTTCAACTTCTCCTTCAACTTCCATTGAAGCTCGACCTGGGCTTGGTTCTGGCTTTTACAGTCAGCCAGCTCCTTGCCCACCTTCTCCATTTCGGCTGAGATGGACCTGAAACTCTCTCGCAGCTTATTCAGCTCGTCTTCGGGGCACGCCTCGTCGTTTAGAACCAGGTCAGTCGCGCAAACCCGCATCACCGCGGACACATCCTCCACCAACGCCTTTCTCCGAAAAACCTTGTCGACGCCTAAGATGGCCCGAGCTTCGGGGGCACCCACGCATAGGGAATTATTCCCCATGAAGAAGTTCGGCCTCGAGTGACAAGGCGGGAGCACAAATTTTACAGCAGGGGGACTCTCGTTCTCAGTAAGGTCGATGTCCACTTGATCGGCGACCCGCTGCCTCTTCGGGAAGCTCTGAGGGCTGGGAGAATCACTATCCTGGTGAGAGCCAGAGGAACCCCCGGTTGTCGGAGTGGGAACGGACTCCTGCGCTCGGAGCTGCTCGATGCAGCTTTTGCCTACTTTCTTCGCAATGCGGTTGTCCTTCAACTTTTTGAAACGCTCCTCAGCAGTCGACATCTTGCCTGCAAAAAGAAAATAAATACGTCAGTAAACCGGAGATCAGGACGCGAATAAAAAGTAAGTCGAAGAGGATGTCACCACCTAATAGCTCGAGAGCATCCTCATCGGAGAACGTCTCGAGGAGGGCCCTCGTATTGATCAAACGACATTTCGTCAACACCTGCCTGTCGTCTCCCCGGACGAATTCCCCATCCATCGTCACGAGCGTGGCTTTATTAAAACCGTTGACGAAAGCGACTATTCGTTTATAGGTCAGGCGATCCCCCTCGTCAAGACGGCCAAGACTGACTTTGTAGCTGTCCGTCCCCTTTTTGAAGTGTTCTTCCGTCCAGAACAAGGGGAATCTCGGCTCGAGGACTTCCTCCGCCTGCTCGTCCACCTCGCGGGAAACACGGCGATACACCGAATTCACAGCTTCAAGCGTGACCGGCCTTACGATGTAATACCGGTATTTAAAGTCGCGAACAGAGTCTAGGTAGGTGTGGAAGAGACTGCTCGTTTTATTTAAAAGACACCCAGCCGTGTCTGCCGTCAGAGGTCTGTCGCTGGAGGTGGAAGATGCGAAAGAAAAGAGGCACGGTTGCCCCGATTCAAAGATATTTGCAGACGAGCTCGAAGGCCCGGATAAAAGCGAGGGAGTTGGGGTGAAGCTGCGAAGGTGCCAAGCGCAGCCATACGAACACTGCTTGTTGGAAGTCTGTGAAGGGCAAACGCCACCCAGCCTCGTCAAACATAAACTTGTAAAGAGGGAACCTCATCCCTCGGTAGGTCAAGCATATGCGATGGTGTGCTTGGGGACGAAACACCCTCCACGACTTCGACGAACCCACCAACCGGTGCTCGACAGTACAAAAAATATCATCCTCATCCCCATTGATGAACTGGGAAGCCATGTTCAGCGGTTCTTCGCTAACCCACTCTACAAGGGGACGTTCCTCGACACTAGTGATTGGCGCCATTGGAGAGTCGGGCTGGTCGTCGACGTCCAACGTTTCCACGGCCACAGAAACGGACAAAGCTTCCATATAACTGAAAAGCAGAAGGAAACAGTGAATTCGATGATCCATATTAAATTCACCCCTCCACCACTGTTCAAGTGAAAGGGCGAAGAGGGAGCATCGGGGTTTCGAGACTGTCGCACTCTTCCACGCCCCCGAGGCAACCGACGAGCCTCCCCGTGACCATCCTCAGGTCACCGGCATGCCGTGTTGGGAGGATTCCCTCACACAGAAGAAATATTGGCGAGGACCCCGAGAGTTTCATCTCGTGTCCTCGGGACATTCTTCGTGTCCCCGAGTTATTCATCCCTTCTCCCCGCGATATGCAACAAGAAACTAAGAAATCCCGCCGTTTTTGCCAGAGATTTCGCGATGTCCATGAAGAACTTCATCAGTTCACCATAGAACCACCCTACAAATGCAAACGAAAGGAGAAAAAAGAGAGAAACTTACTTGAAAAACACTTCCGGTAGGGTTCTGATACGGCAGTTGGTGGCGGCGTACGGTGGCGAAGTAGAGAAGGAAGAGAGAGAGGGAGTGTGAGTGAAGGGGGAGCAAAAGTGCAAATGAGACGAGATGACCCCTATTTATAAGGGCCTCACGGGACTCGAGGATCCCTTAGGCAATCGATTACGCTACCCTAGCGTAGCCGCCCTAGGGAATGATGAGGTGTGACACGTGGCACACACTTTCCCACGCGCGCCTTTTCATTCCCCAACACGCGTCCTTCCATTCGCCTCGCTTTAGACTTCTTATATCCCCGCGACGTCGCTCATCCGCGGCCAGTCCAGCCCAAGCAGATCGATTTATTTTTCCCTGTTTGACCAACCGCTCCTCGTCTAGAATCCCTTCCCCGACTAGATAAGTCCTCGACATAGCTGGCCCTTAAGTCATTACTCCGACGCCTAAGAGCAACGACTTGGGGGGCTCCTGTTCTGGACTGGGCCGGGGTCTGCCTCTCAATCGAGCAGGACCAACCCACACGTCCCGGGATGGCCCAACAAGGGCCTCTTAGCACGACCTACGTCGAGCACACGCCTCACCCCAACAGTGTTGGGCACACACCACACCTCGGCGCGGTACAGGCACACACGGCGTAGAGCATTGTGCAGAGGTGCTAAGCCTCTTCGGGCTCGCTCCTCCTCGACACTCAGTTGCTCTTCTCCACGAGGAGCCATCTCCTTCTGCACATAAGAGTCCTCCCCGTGAGGACACGTCTCTCCCCGACACGCAAGACTCTTCCCCGCGAGGACACGTGCTCATGTAACCACCCACTCCTGATGGAATCGATCTGCCCTAATTTCGGAGATCTAGGAACGGTTACCCCAGGGCGAAGACCACGTGCTGGTCTTCACTACACCACGTAAGCCCTGGCAGTTACTTAATTGGGACTGGCAATCCATCCCAATGCAAGTAACCGTTGGCCCCACGCTGGGGGCTCTCTATAAATACCCTATCACTTGAGAGGGTCAGGTTACACACTCTCTTACACTCTAACCTTGTACTTGCTTTTACTTGTGACCCTTGCCTTACTTAAGCGTCGGAGTACCTTGCAGGTACACCCCCCCCGCCCCGCCGTCTTTCAACCTCACCAGAGCTGAAGTCTACAAGACGTTGCTGGCCATCAAATACTGTCTGATCCAGGTACGATCAGGTTGTTTCGACTGAATCGTGTTAGATTTAGTTTGATTGGATTCAGATATGATTTAGATTAGATTTGATTTTTTGGGCCTTTAGAGTTTTGGGCCTTGTAAATCTAAATCTATAAATACCTGTACTTTGTAGAATGTAAATACAATACAACAAGCAGTAAAGATTATCACAGTGCTAGTAGTTGTAATCACAATTGCAGTTCGCAAGTGATCAATATACTTTGAAATCCCACAGTTCGTGGGTAACACATTCTCTTCTCCAAATATTTCTCTCTTCTCTCTCTTTTCTTTCTTGCTGTTAGTTTGTTCTTCATTGCCATTACGTGTGTTTGTGGATTTATGTATAATCTTGAGATCAAGATTGAAGTGGAATTCTCATAGGGTGTGGTGAATTTCCAACATCTGGTATCTAGAGCTCCGATTGCGATTCAAGGAGGAAAATCGTGATGGCTATGAATCATTCAAATGGGAACTTTCCGGCGACCCTACCAATTCTCAAGAAAGATAATTATGAGAATTGGTGCAAGCAGATCAAGGTGGTTTTCTGTTATCAAGATCTTTGGGATCTTGTGAAGGAAGGAGTAACACCGCTTGGGGAGAACGCGACGGATCAAGAAAAGGCTGCACACAAAGAATTGAAGAAGAAAGATTATAAAGAGCTGTTTATAATCCATCAATGTGTTGATCCAGATAACTTTGAAAAAGTTAGCGATGCAGAAACAACAAAGGAAGCATGGGAGATTCTTGAAAAGTCATTTGGAGGCGCAGAAAAGGTGAAAGAGGTGAGGTTACAAACTCACAAGAGAACCTATGAGTTGCTTCAGATGGAAGACAACGAAATATATCAGATTTCTTCACCAGAGTTACAAAGCTGGTGAATCAAATCAAGATATGTGGAGAGGTTTTGACACCAAGATCAGTTGTTGCAAATATCTTGAGGTCATTGGCTCCAAAATTCGACCACGTGGTAGTAGCCATAGAAGAGTCGAAAGACTTGTCAGTATTGACGAAGGAAGAGCTTCAAGGGACGCTTGAGTCTCATGAACAAAGGATGGCTGAGAGAGCTGCAGGAATGTCGAAGAGTGATATGGCTTTGCAGGCGCAGTCAGAAAAGGAAAGGAAAGGCAAAGGAAACGTGAATGGCAACAAAGATAGAGGAGGCAGTAATTCGACTCAGAAGAAACCTTGGAACCAAGGCAACCAAAGAGGTGGTGCTGTAGGTAGAGGAAGAGGTGGTGGTCGAAAGCCAGACAAAAGTCACATTCAATGTTTCAATTGTCAGAAGTATGGCCATTATGTTAATAACTGTCCAGAAAAGAAGAAAAATCAAGGAACTGATGCAAATCTGGCGAAGCATGAAGAAGAAGAGACGTTGCTGATGGTCACAACAAAAGATGAAGAAAGATTCCAAGATCAGTGGTACTTGGACTCAGGATGCTCATCACACATGACTGGGAGGAAAGATTGGTTTGTCAACATGAAACCCTCGTCGAAGAACACAGTGAAGTTTGCAAATGACAACACTCTAGTAGCTGAAGGTGTTGGTGATGTTCTGATTATAAGGAAAGATGGCAAAAGGTCAACAATTTCCAATGTATTGTACATTCCAGGTATGAAGAGTAACTTGCTCAGTATAGGGCAGCTAGTCGAAAAGAACTACAAGGTAGTTGTCGAAGACAAGATGATGAGAGTTCTCGACGCAAGTGGTAGGTTGATCTTGAAGGCTCCAATGTCTCAGAATAGAACCTTCAAGATTGAACTCAAAGTGATGGAGCATAAGTGCTTAGCAACTGCAGCTAGCAGAGACGAGTGGTTATGGCATTTTCGACTAGGCCATCTCAACTTCAATGACATCAAAGAGCTGAAGAGAAGAAATATGGTTTCAGGATTACCCTAAATCGACATTCCAACTGAAGTCTGTGAAGAGTGTGTTCAGTCGAAACAACACAAGAATAGCTTCAACAAGGATGCAGGAAGGAAGTCGAAGGCAATTCTTGAAGTAATATACTCTGATGTATGTGGTTCAATCCAGGTGGATTCGATTGGTGGCAACAAATATTTTATCACGTTTATAGATGATTTCAGTCGAAAGTTGTGGACTTACCTCATCAAGAAGAAAAGTGATGTTATTGAGGTATTTTCCAGATTCAAATCCATGGTCGAAAGACAGAGTGGTCGAAAGCTGAAAATTCTGAGGACAGATGATGGTGGAGAGTATGTGTCAAAAGAGTTCGATGCATTATGTGAAAAAGAAGGGATTGTGCATGAGGTGGTGCCACCCTATACACCACAGTAAAATGGAGTTGCAGAACAAAAGAACAGAACCATCATGAATATGGTGAGAAGTATGTTGAATGGAAAACATCTACCCAAAGAATTATGGGGAGAAGCGGTTTCGACAGCAACATATATTTTGAACAGATGTCCGACGAAGAAGCTTGAAGGAGTTACACCAGAAGAATGTTGGTCTGGTGTTAAGCCTAGTCTCAGTCACCTGAAGGTGTTTGGATCTATAGCACATAGACATGTGCCAGATCAGCTGAGAAGGAAACTTGATGACAAGTCGAATCAGATGATCTTGATAGGATATCATTCGACTGGAGGTTACAAGCTGTTCGGCCCAGTGAATAAGCAAGTAGTGATCAGCAGGGACGTGATCATAGATGAGCTTAAAGAATGTGATTGGAAAGAGAAAGCCAAGAAGGATTCAGTGAGAATCTCTTGTGAAGAACCAGTCACTGAAGTCGAAAGAGAAGTTCGACAGGAACCAGTAGCAGATGAAGCAGGTTCAAGCAGACCTCGACGAACAAGACACATGCCTGCAAGGTTGCAAGAATGTGTAATTACATCAGATGATGTGGTCGATGAAGAGGGTGAGCTGGTACATTATGCTTTCTACGCAGATGTCGAACCAGTCAATGCAGCTGAGGCATTGACAGATTCGAAGTGGGTGAAAGCAATGAATGAAGAGTTAAAGTCCATCGAAGTCAAAAACACATGGTCACTTGTCGAATTGCCTCAAGGCAAGAAGGCAATTGATGTGAAGTGGGTTTACAAGGTAAAGGTGAATCCTAGAGGAGAAGTAACTCGACACAAGGCGAGACTTGTGGCGAAAGGATTTCTTCAGAAGGAAGGAATCGACTTCGATGAGTGTTCGCACCTGTTGCTAGGATCGAAACAATCAGGTTGGTTGTTGGTCTAGCAAATATGAACAATTGGCACACATGTCAGATGGACGTGAAGTGTGTATTCCTTAATGGTCCCCTAGATAAAGAAGTTTATGTCGCACAACCAGCTGGGTATGTGAAACGAGGCAAAGAAGGAAAGGTGTACAGGCTGCATAAAGCCCTGTATGGACTTAAGCAAGCTCCAAGAGCTTGGAATATGAAAATCGACAGCTTCTTAAGGGAGAAGGAATTTGTGAAGTGTACGACTGAGAATGAAGTATATGTAAGAAGAAGAAATGGAGAATTACTTATACTATGCCTCTATGTCGATGATTTGTTAATAGCAGGAAGTTGCAAGAAGGAGAACGAAGATTTCAAACATGACCTGAGTGAGGAGTTTGAAATGTCAGACTTGGGAAATATCTCATATTTCCTTGGCATCGAATTCTACAAGACTAGTAGAGGTTTGATGATGCACCAAAGAAGATATGCAGGCGAAATACTCAAGAGATTTGAGATGCAAAATTGCAACTCAACTTCGACTCCAGCTGAGACCAGAATGCAACTGTCGAAGGACCCAGGCGAAGATGATGTCGACCCAACCCAATATAGAAGACTTATTGGGCCACTTAGATACCTTTGTCACACAAGGCCTGACTTAACATACAATGTGGGTATGATAAGTAGATTCATGCAGAAGCCAAAGGTATCACACCTAACAGCGACGAAGAGGATGCTGAGGTATCTGAAGGAGACTCTCGACTATGGCATTTTATTTCCTGCAGCTGATGAAGGAAGAGAATGCAAATTAGTGGGATACACTGACTCTAGTTGGTGTAGTGATGTCGAGGATAGAAAATCCACAGCTGGATACGTGTTTATGTTAGGTGGTGCACCAGTTGCTTGGAGTTCGAGAAAGGAGCCAGTAGTGGCATTGTCATCATGCGAAGCAGAATATATAGCTGCTTCTCTTTGTGCATGTTAAGTAACCTGGATGGTGAACTTGGTCGAAGAGATCACATGGAAGAATCATGGAGCAATTACCATGATGATCGACAGCATGTCAGCTATCAATTTGGCGAAGAATCCAATAGCACACGGTCGAAGCAAGCACATCGAAATGAGGTTCCATTATCTTCGAGAGTAGGTAACAGAAGGGAAGATGAATTTGGAACACTGCAGAACTGAGAATCAGATTGCAGATATCATAACGAAGGGAGTGCAGGTCGAAGCCTTCAGAAGACTAAGATTGATGATGAATGTAGATAGTTTAGACACAATGAATTAGGTGGTGTGTTAAATGTAATTCATAGTGTCGAAAATCATTCATAGTGTCGAATAGTTTAGTGTCGAATTGTTTAGGTTGTTTCGACAGAATCGTGTTAGATTTGGTTTGATTGGATTCAGATATGATTTAGATTAGATTAGATTTTTTGGGCCTTTAGAGTTTTGGGCCTTGTAAATCTAAATCTATAAATACCTGTACTTTGTAGAATGTAAATACAACATAACAAGCAGTGAAGATTATCATAGTGCTAGTAGTTGTAATCACAGTTGCAGTTCGCAAGTGATCAATATACTTTGAAATCCCACAGTTCGTGGGTAACACATTATCTTCTCCAAATATTTCTCTCTTCTCTCTCTTTTCTTTCTTGCTGTTAGTTTGTTCTTCTTTCTTTGTTCTTCATTGCCATTACGTGTGTTTGTGGGTTTGTGTACAATCTTGAGATTAAGATTGAAGTGGAATTCCCATAGGGTGTGGTGAATTTCCAACATAACAAACATTCTTCAATATACTGGTGTAGGGGTATAAAATTTTCCGATTTCGAAAAAAAAATAATATTAATAAAAAAGACTATAATTGAAATATTTTGAAAAATATACTGATAGAAGAATAATTGTAGAGGTATGAGATATTTTTTTCCCGGTAGTCACTAGTTTTAAGCTTATTACTTACACCTCCATAGTCATTACTAATTTTCAAAATGTATTTTATGACACTCTATTCCACGTCCCACTAACCATTTGTAAGTGGGTCATACCATTATTTTGTAAAAAAAAATAATTTAAAAATATATTTCTAGAATAAATCCAGAAATATTCTTTTGTAAGAGAGGTTTAACAAAAGAACCATGTATCCGCCATTTAAGCTTTTATGTGCAGCTAAATTATATTTGTCACACTTTTCTATAGGGGTGGAAAAACGGGCCTGACCCATTGGGCATGCCCATTTTACCCGCACTTTAGTGCGGGGTGGGCCAAAGGTTTATGCCCTCACCCTCTAATGTGTCTGCCCCGCACCGCCCCGTTTTCTTCTCGGGCTTTTGCGGGCATGAGCATTTACATAAAATTTTATATTTTTAGGCTTAAAAGGTGCAGTGCCCGCGGGCTTTCTCCGCCCCGCCCTCACGTTTTTGTGGGGTGAGCATAAGTTTTAGGCCCACATCATCAACTATGACCGCCCCGCCCTGCCCCGTTTTTCTGCGGGCATTTGCGGGGCGGGCCCAAACGGGGCGGGCATGCCCGTTTGCCATCCCTACTTTTCTATCCTTTTTGTATAACAATTATTATGTATTTTGTTTGGTTTAAGAGCCAATTGTGAAAGAATGAGTATCAATTTTATTTAATTGAACTACAAGATCAACATGTTCGAACCGTACATAAATCTTGGTTTATATTATAAGGTATAATTCACTCATTTTTAAACAAGTGGTTAGAACATTATGTCAATATTCTAATATATGGAGATGAATTTGAAAAAGTTCTTTAAGTCTCACATTGTGTATTTGTTGAAAAAACTACTTAGTCTCACAATATTTAGGTGATATATTTTAACTAACTCACTTTATTATATAAGAAAATTCCTTACTTCATTTCAAAACACACCAAAAACTCCCTTTGTTGAGTTTTTCCTTACTCTCATAACTCTGCGTCTTTCCCTTTAGAGAATTATGTTAATTTCTCCTTGTTTGAGTTGAAAAATCGTCAAATATAAAATTTGGATTCTCCTTTAGAGAATTATTCGAAGTTCTCTTTGTTTGAGAAATTATTTTGAGTGGTCAAATGATCATTATTGAATTCTCTTTGGAGAATTATTGGAAATTCTCTTTGGAGAATTATTGAATTTCTCTTTGGAGAATTATTGAATTATTAGAAGAAAGCACAACATTGTTAGAGATTGTATATCTAAAGGAGCTGTAAGAGTGAATCATGTACGCACTGATGAAAATTTAGCAGAGCATTTGATGAAATGATTAGCTAGAGAGAAAGTCCATAATACATCAAAGAAGATGAGACTAATGCCTATAGAGAATGAATTGCTCACGATGGTAACCCGACCTAAATGATTAGAGATCCCATGGAATAGGTTCAATGGGTAATAACAAGTTGTGAGTAATATGAGATGATCATACGAGTATAAATAAGTAAAATATGAATCCTAAAGCAATAAGAGGATAAGATAATAAAAGCTCTTAATGAGATCTATACTCTATATGAGGAATACCTAGGCTACAAGATTACTCTTGATATACTCACCTATGTGATTGTGGAACTTAGATCCGTTCCTATGAAATTTCGAGGCAAAATTCTTTGAGTTTTCACTAAACCGGGATACATCTGATGGGTCATCATGAGGGGGAAGCATTCACATAGGGTCAAACACACACCTAAAGGTTAAAGATTCACCCAAACAAGTGAGAGAGATACCACATATTCACCAAAAACCTTAAGGTGATAGGTGTATGGGTCCTCTTACTTATAAAGTGCTTAACCTCTACTTTTCTAAGCAATGTGGGACTTAGAACTCACACTTGTTTCTCCACATAACTCACACTTGTTTCCTAACAATCTCCACTTCAAGCGTGAGTCTACTTCTCCATGCAACTCACATTTGTTTCCTAACAATCTCCCCCTTAAGTGTGAGTCCATCCACTATGTTCCCCCTCAAGCGGAAGATTTTTCATCCAAATGCTTGTACCACCGTTGACAAACACCCTTACTCGTCATGAGCATTACAACGGGACACACCACCTAACCAGTGAGTCAGGAAGACTTTCGACACAAGGATCTAGTCCCTTACTCGAATCGGGCTCTGATACCACTGATGGGTCATCATGACGGGGAAACATTCACATTGGGTCAAACACTCACCTAAAGGTCAAAGACTCACCCAAACAAGTGAGAGAGACACCACGTATTCACCAAAAACTTTAAGGTGATAGGTATATGGGTCCTCTTACTTATAAAATGCTTAACCTCTACTTTTTTAAGCAATGTGCGACTTAGAACTCACACTTGTTTCTCCACACAACTCACACTTGTTTCATAACAATCTTCCCTTCAAGCGTGAGTCCGTTTCTCCATACAACTCACATTTGTTTCCTAACAATCTCCCCTTTAAGTGTGAGTCCATTCACTATGTTCCCCCTCAAGCGAAAGCTTTTTCATCCAAATGCTTATACCATCGTTGACAGACACCCTTACTCGTCATGGGCATTACAATGGGACACCCCGCCTAACCACCGGTCCCTTACTCGAACCGGGCTCTGATACCACTGATGGGTCATCCTGAGGGGGAAACATTCACATTGGGTCAAAAACTCACCTAAAGGTCAAATACTCACCCAAACAAGGGAGGGAGACACCACATATTCACCCAAAACCTTAAGGTGATAGGTGTATGGGTTATCTTACTTATAAAGTGCTTAACCGCAACTTTTCTAAGCAATGTGGAACTTAGAACTCACACTCGTTTCTCCATATAACTCACATTTGTTTCCTAACAATCTCCCCCTCAAGCGTGAGTTCGTTTTTCCATACAATTCACATTTGTTTCTTAATAATATCCCCCTCAAGTGTGAGTCCATCCACCATGTTCCCCCTCAATCGAAAGCTTTTTCATCCAAATACTTGTATCACTGTTGACAAACACCCTTACCCGTCATAGGCACTACAACGGGAGACGTCACCTAACCACTAGGTTAGGAAGACTTTTGATATAATGAGTTGGTCCCTTACTCGAACCGGGATCTGATACCACTGATGGGTCATCATGAGAGGAAACCATTCACATTGGGTCAAACACTTACTTAAAGGTCAAAGACTCACCAAAACAAGTGAGAGATACACCACATATTCACCTAAAACTTTAAGGTGATAGGTGTATAGGTCCTTTTACTTATAAAGTGCTTAACCTCAACTTTTCTAAGCAATGTGTGACTTATAGCTCACACTTGTTTTTGCATACAACTCACTTGTTTCCTAACAACATGTGTATGGTCATTAAAGTACAGGCTATTAGAATACACCTTAAGAAAAGATTGTGTGCGTATTTGATGTCTGAGATAGAGTTCAAGATAATTGTGTCACTCATATTGAATCAGAAACCTACTTGCTACGCAAAGGTTCAAGTCGCAAACACGCATGTTTATGCACAATCTTAGAAACGTTTGACGTTACTTTTGAAACATTTTTTTAAATCCAAATGGAAGATTGTTGGAATATTATGTTAATTTTTCAATATAAGGAGATGGATTTGGAAAAGTTCCTTAAGTCCCATATTGCGTGTTAGTTGAAAAACTACTTAGTCTCACATTGCTTAGGTGAGATATCTTAGCTAGCACACTTCATTATATAAGGAAATTCCTTGTTTCATTCCAAAACACACGCAAAATTTCTTTTGTTGAGATTTTCCTTTCCCCACTCTCATAACTCTACGTCTTTCAAATTGTCGAAGCGGCAATTTCTCCCCCTTTCTTTCTATTCGTTGAGTTGAGAAATTATCAAGTATAATTTTTTTATTCTCTTTAGAGAATTATTCGAATTTCTTTTTGTTTGAAAAATCTTTTGAGAGGTCAAATGACCATTATTGAATTCTCTTTGGAGAATTATTGAAATTTCTTTTGGTTTGAGAAATTATTACGACTGATCGTAATACCAGATACTACAAGTCGTATTTATAGCACATTCGAATGGTCTTTGCACCATAACTGTATTTTTAGACCAATGTGCAAGTAGTAATCGTACAATATAAAACTGAGTTGTTTTATCCTGAAAGCGACGCGGTAGTTTGACCGCTTTACATAATTTTAAACAGTACCGCAAAATGTTTTAAAAAGAGCGAATCATTCCGCGACTCATCCTGGTAATTTCTTATGTGCCTAATTTCAAAATCCAAAAAAACACAAGTCATTGGAAAAATTAGGTGATAGAAATAAAACCAATAACAATGAAGTTATATAAAGTGTCGGAAAGTGAGGGTTCATCCATTTTGTATATATTTGTTAAATGTCTCCTAACATAAGTATATTTGTCGTTGGAAGTATATTTCCAAACTTTTTTTTTTATTTTTTAAATAAGAGAGTTACTTATTTAAGAATGGTTGGAGTGTGAAATAAAGTGTGTCCGAAATATATTTTTAAATTTTCAAAATAATTTTGAATTTACATAGTGTGTCTCCTCACCATTTAGGTGGAAGAAATAATGACCTATGCCTAGTGTGATATGACACTATAGCCCAATACAAATGGTGACCCAATAATTGAGTCCAATTTATACAAACACAACTTGTAGAAGGTTGTAGAAGCTAAGGGAATAAAAGTTATTTAAGACATTTTTCTGAATTTTTGGAACTTTATGTTATAAGAAAGGGAGATAGAAAGTTGACATTCATTCTAAATAGTTGTGAGGAAAATTCTTTCTCTGGCTTAAGAGCAACAACAACAACAAAAAATTTATTGAAAAAATCTGAAGTCTCACATTGGTCGGAGATAGAACATTGAAAGAGTTTATATAAAGTGACACCCTTCACCTTATAAACCGATTTTGTAAAAATGAATTAGCTCAAATTCTAATAGTTCTAGTTCAAGAGTTCTTGTAACACTGGTTTAGTTTTCAGTTTTCTACTAGTGTATGTAGGAGCTTTAGCTCAATAATTTGCAGTTAATAATACACTATTGTTACCCGTAAATTCTGGTTTCTGTCATCTTGCAGTTACTCTTATTCCAACCGTAAATTCTGGTTTCTGTCAGCTTGCAGTTACTCTTATTCGAAGAATTAAGAATAAAAGGTTGATTAGATAATTGAAATGAAAGAGTTTCGTAATAAGAAGGTGCTGAGTTTTATCTCCCTGCATAATATAACACTAACATATACCAACATAACATACTAACATTTGTCATTAAAAGAATGTCTATGGGAATGCAAAATTCACCTGCACTACAGACAGTACGTGTCCCTTCTAAACCACTGTTTATAAAACATTGATGAGTAGTTGTAACTTGTACTTCTACCATCAGTTTTATTTTTTTTCCTCAATTTTTATTTCAACAACTTTTATATTTATACACCCCTCACAAGTGTCACTTATTTTGGTAGTTAAAATCTTCAAGCTTCCAAATCAAAGGATTGACCGTCTTGTTCATCGCACACTTATTTATGCACATGAAGAGGACTCTGTCCTAGTATGCCTGAGAATTGGTTGTGTCACTAAAGTCTGCTCTGAGCTGAAAGTTCCCGCTTCATTTGATCCCTCAATACCCTCCTCAGGATTTTGTTGGAAGATGTTCGAGGAAACTCAAGAACTATTTTAACAACGCTTACCTGTAATAATCCCAAGTCAGGTTAGTTTTCACTTTTCAAATAGTAAATATGCTGCACTCAATTCATAATTGTTCAAATTCAACCAAAGGGTCAGACCTTAAACAAAGGATTGAGGTTGATTTGAATGGCTTTAGAAAATTTCATTCTTAGAGTTTCTGCATTTGAATTGTATCCTTCCTTTAGAACTACAAATATAACCAGTTGTTCTGGCCCCCTATTTGCAGTTGCAACACCGACTGCAGCTGTCTCCAAAATGCACTCATCAGCCCTGTCACAGACACGCTCAATTTCTACTGAACTTGTCTGCATATCAGCAACAGAAAATTCTAAGTATGAATAAACATTATTCAGTCCATATAATCCCAAAGAGTAATGTTCATGTTAAGTTAACAATTCATCAAGAATCCGAGATCCCTTTCAGAATATGTTCACTGCGAGACTTAGATTTTTTTTTTCCCAACACTTTGCATTCTCTTGAAAGAGTAATACCTTTATTCCACCAAGATTCATGGTGTCATCAGCCCTCCCTTGTACAATGATATAGCCGCCGACCATTCTCTTGATTATATCTCCATGTCTCCTAAGAACCTGCTAATACCCATATCAAGATAGTCATGACAATTGACAAGTTATAGCAATAATAGCAAAATGAATGTAGCCAAAATTACAAATTTAGTCTAATGTAATTTACAAAGAGGGTATTGTTTGAAGTCCTTAATGTATATCTTACTCTGAGTAAGTTACTGATACAAAGTACTTTTGGACATTGATAGTTTGCATAGGATTTAACAACATTTAAAAACAAAGAATTAAACATCTAAACTTAATAGAAGATTTTCCTATCTTTTTACTCTAACTAGTTTGGATGTTCGATGTGTAATCTGGTAATTTCACATGAAAACAGTCCTTAAAAGGTTAGGACACGGTGAGAATATGTTGCCTTTCATGAATGAAAGAACTGATATATCAAAGTAGCTGTATCTAAATGTGAAAATGATTCTAAGCATATTAATTGAAGTAGTAGATACCTTTCCTTTATACACGGGCATTCCCTTAAAGTAAACCTCATCATGGTCGGCATTCAGCAATCTATCAGATGCTCCTAGAGAGACAGGGAACAAACCCACTTCACCAACACAAGGAACATTTTCTGGCTGTCATATTGGTCATAGAAATCAATAAATCAGAAAACCTATAAATAAATTGTATAAACCCAAAGATAGTCTGCTACTAGGGGAAAAATGATCAAAGTTTATTGAAGGTAATTTCACAAGTGTATGAAGTTCCAAAAGAATTTAAGAGTGAAATAGGAACTGAAAGTTACAAGAAAAAATTGGAGAACAAAGGGCTGGCATAAAAACTAGACCTGTATAGAAACAAGTATTGAAACAATTTATTTATTTTTAAAAATTATTATTGGTGCCTTTGTGTCAGACGCCAGTGTCGTGTCTAGTGTCTACATCATAAACAACATATCCTTTATGTTCCCTAGCCCGGAAGTTGAAATAAGTAAGCACACATCCATCACCTTTGCCACAACAAAATTATACTGATGTATTGACACAATGTGATGTGATGAGAAGTGGAAGACTGCAGCACAAGTAAATAAAATTATGACCAAAGAATTTAAATTATCCTGAAAATATTCTTACATAAGGAACTCCATTTTCGTCAAGTATGACAAAGCCAGTTGTCATTGATGCTGTACTGAATGCTCCAAAAGCTTGAGGCTGCAGGGGGCTTCCCGCAATGTAGCTGGACGCAAGCTCCGTTCCTCCACATAGTTCAATAATTGGATTGTAATAAGATTTTGAAGAAAGCCATAGATCATCATCAACATTTGATGTTTCTCCAGTGGAACAAAATAACCTGCATACAAGGGCAGAAGTTTAGTTCATTTTTCTTAGTAGCTATTTTACTCTTTACACTCGCAATAGTCATTACTTTATCTTTGTCCAATCCAAGCCCTCCATACATCGAGTACTCTTCCAAGATTTCACTAAGCTTGGAACGGTACCCAAAATGGTAACACCTGCATCCTGAACAACCATAGTACGATGAATAAAGTTGTGCTTTGGTGTGATGTATTTGTTGAGAAGGAAAAGAGATGGTAGGCATGTTATAGAATCTTTTTTTAAATTAAAATCAAGAGAATGCTATATGTATACAACGAGCCACAGATACATGGGTGTGCAGTTACCGTAATAACATAGAATCATTACCCTATTTAAATTATTTCCAACAGTTTAGTTGATCACAACATATTAGTTGATCACAACAATAATTGATAATTACCACTGTAAAGATCAAAATACTAAGTAAAGTTGTTCAAAAGTAGAAAAAGTCATAAAGTAATGAGATATTAACTTGGAAGACTCGCCTGAACAAATTTCCCAAAACCACGGCCTTGAGGAGATCCATGGTACAAAGCAAGAGTAGCACCAGTTAGAAAGCAATGATATAATACAGTAGGTCCTATCACCCATCCTAAATTTGTAGGCCAGGAATAGACATCTCCAGCTTGTACATCAATAGCTGCCCATCCATCAGCAGCACTTCGTATAGGAGCAAGTTGAGTCCAAGGAATAGCTTTTGGATCTCCTGATGAAACCCAAAATATAACCAGAAAACCATTATAATGGTGATTGGTGGTCTCAATCTGATATGTTATAAGGGGTAATCTTTACCTGTGGTTCCAGATGAGAATAGTATATTAGTAACAGTATCAATAGGCTGATAGACTGGAGAGTAATCATCTGATCTGCAAAGAATTGGGTTATAAGGTCGGACTAAACAAACTTAGAAAAAAGAAAACATGAAAATTTTCAATCTCTCCCCTTTTGCCCCGTTATTAGGATATTTTGCAATGAGTATTTAGTATATAAACGCGACCACTTGCTTATATTAAGGTATTGTCTAACGAATGCATGGCAATACGCACTACCTGGAGTTTTGACTTCCAGAAGAGAGAAAATCTTTCCATGATAAGTCTTGTTCCCTTAATTGTACTGCTACATCATCACCTATCACAGGTAGCACGATAACTTTACATTCAGCTGCCTCAGTGACTCGACTGCAAAGACAAATATGCAGAATGAGGTTTCTAGCAGTCAACTTGCATAAATAACAGTTGTAAATCCAGCTAACAACCATTAAACATAAATAATACCAAGCTCAAGTTAAGGCAGTAAAGCAGTCTGAGAGAGGTACTCACGTAATAATTTTTTTGATCATCATCTAGAATTGAAACATCAACTAAAGAATGCATCAACAGATGATCATTACATAACCTAACTATCCTTAAATAAACTTTGTTTGCACTTAACATGCCAACTATCTTTAAACAGATAAATCAGACTAAGGCATCATAACGGTGCCCCGGACCCAAGTTAAGTATGATTTCAGTATTCAAAAGTTGAAGTGCTGCCAAAAATTTAGCAAGTATCTTTAAACAGATAAATCAGACTAAGGCATCATAACGGTGCCCCGGACCCAAGTTAAGTATGATTTCAGTATTCAAAAGTTGAAGTGCTGCCAAAAATTTAGCAAGTACAATGCTAGTGATTTTTTACCTGTACAGGGGGATTTTTCTGCCACCTCCTGATATGAAATCCTGAAAACAAAAAGGTAAGTGAAATACAGTTTTAATTTGTTAAAAATTGGAAAATGATAGAAGTCCACTCTAATATTCAAGAAAACTAGATTGCTGAAACTGAAATAAGAAAGAAACAGAAATGAAGCACTACATTAACTAGGCTAACTCTTTGATGGGCTCACTTCCTCCCAAATTCCACTATTCTTGCAGAACTCTCGCTCTCCTTTCCTCTCCCATTTTCTACTTTTTACAATTAAGCATAATTACCACTTTCTAGACATGAAATATTAAGCCTAGGCTAATCATCATTCTCTTTTAGAACACGTACGTTTCTTTGGAATTAAATGAGTTGTTCGGCTCTGTTCTCCTAGCTAAACATCATCAAAATTCATTCATTCACAGTCCTAATTGTTTATTGTTTGAATCTAACGAAAACTTTTGGTACGGTGAAATCTAATTTCCAAAGTACTGTTTTGTATGCAAAATCAGCCAGCATTATGGTAGTTAAATACCACATTTTGCTTGCAAGTCATCCTTATCATGACATATTCTCAATAGGCTTTCAACCCAGCAACTTTTCCACCTCATTACTCCTTAAAACCCTAAACCTTTCCCAAGTTTTTGAACTCTTGATTGCAATGCATCATTTGCAAAAGCCTAATTAGTTTAAACAAGATACAAAAGACCATAAGTTTTCTGAAATTAATTCATAGTATCATATAAAAAGAGTAAGATATACAAAATAAGTATTCCTAATTACTGGATGAAATTGTTTTGACAGTTCCAACCATTGAATACTACTATCATACACATGAATTGAATCCTGAGAAACAACAAAAACAAGTCCAAACATTGAATATTTCCGCTTCCATACTGTAGCTTTAGAGTTAAAGTCATACACACAGTACCAAATTTAGAGTATAACCTGTGTGAAAATACCCTTTGCATTGGAAACACGGAGGCGGGTTGCAATTTCTTTAGGTGCAAAGCTATCAGCTATTGATACCACAGCACATCCTGCTAAAACAATAGCAAGATATACAATCACAGCATTAACCGTCATTTGCATATCAATTGCAATTGCATCACCCTTCGAGAAATTGGCATCTATTGCATTCGCCACCAACCTAAAAATAATAAAGAAAACACATTAAGAAAACCAAAAGTCTAAGGTGAAACATGAGTCATGAGAGGTGACTTTACATGACTTGCTGTCGAAGTTGTTTGAGAGTGATACGATTAACCTCAGAGTCATCATCAAAACCTTCAACCCTCCAAACGATGGCTATACTGTCGTCTTGTTTGTTAGGATGCGAGCTACGTTGCAGACAACAATCAGCAATATTAAGGACGGAACCAGGAAGCCAGGTTCCTCCGTGTTTCGATGGGTCGGAAGATGTATCTAAAATGCAATTCGGAGGTTGAACAAAGGAAATAGAAAGTTCCTTGAGAACAAGAGACCAGTATTCCTGGAATACAAATACATTGAAATTACATTGCAGAAATAGAATGAAACTGTATAAAAGGAAAAGGCAACTAAACTTGCACTTGCCTCAGGGTGTTGAACAGAGAAGTTGTGAAAAAGAGGAAAACTAGTAATAGGATCCTTGTAGGAGGATGCTCCTAAAAGCTCTGAACCATGAGCTTCCATGAAACGTCCTAGATTGGTGCGTTTTGCTTGCTCTCTGAAAGTGGAAACCAATAAACAATAAATCAATACATAACATGAACATGAACATGAAATGAATAGATATAATAATATGTAAGAGCAGATATAGTATAATTAGATTGCCTTACATAGAAGGAAACCAATAAAGAGGAGGAGAAGATGAAGAGTGATGATGAGAATAGGTGGTATAGTAGAGAAGCTGATGCAAGGGATGAGGATAAGATGGTTTGAGGAGTCTGCGGCTGACGATGCGGCGCCATATGTTGGCGGGATCGTCGGAGGAGGAGAGTGAGAGTGAGACAAGAAGTTTCTTCAAATGGTTGGCTTCAGCTGGTGATAAGCCAGCGTTGACAAAGTCGTCGACTCCCAACTCCATTATACTCTTTGGAGCCATCTATATGTCTATCAATAATTCGTTACAAGTTCTAAATTGCAATTCGAAACTTCAATGCTGTAAATAGCGGCGAAGGAAAGTTCATATTAAGTCGTATGGTGGTAGTGGTAGTTGTGGAGTTGAATGACCAAGTTCAGACCCGTGCTGCCCACCTAACATACTCACTCCGTACCAATTTATAAGGAAAAAAAAAACTATTTTTTTATGACAAATTATAAGGAAAAAAAACACTAATTTTTCTTATAACAAATTATAAGAAAAAAACATCAAATTTATTTCATTTAATTATTTTATTTAAAAGAATATCTTTTCCAAAACAAAATTAAATATAAATTACATTTAATTTAATTTCTCTCATCTTTTTTATAATCAATAATCAATCAAAATTATTTTTACATTTTTCCATAGAATATATTAAAAAAAACACATAAAAATTTATTATTTTTTCTTATAATTTAGTAGAGTAGTAGTGTACATTGGATAATACTATGTGGGCGAGGAACTTAATTGAGCACTGTAAATATAAAGTGAGTGTTATAAGTAGGAGTAGACATGAGTAAGTTTTAAGTCTCAATCAATTTGTGTTCTAAATGACTTTTTGTAATCTTTAAAGAAAATATAAATACTGTAAGTTTTAAAATCTCTCCAATGCTCTTGCGAACCAAAGATAATCGGAATTTCTCTCCTTTTTTTTTCGCAATAGTCTCCTGTTTTCATTAGATTATACCAAAGACAGCAACCACCGTTGGTTGTTGCTTACTGGCTGACTAACAAACAAACTCAGCATGCCGCAACCTTACGAAGTGAATGCGTAACTTGCAAAAACTTCATCACTTTATTACAAGAAAATGGTTGGTCGAATCCATGTTTTGGAGTGGGAAGCAGTGCGAGTTATCGAATCTTATTGCACCACACTCCACCACGCAAAACAAGTTCACGCTCACATCTACCGCAACAATCTCCACCAATGTTCCTACGTCATCACCAACCTCCTTCGTTTCCTCACCAATCTCCCTAACCTTCCCGTTCACTCCTACCCTCACCTTCTCTTCTCACAGGTCCATTCCCCTAACCCTTTCCTCTATTCCGCTCTCATTCGCGCCTACGCTCGTAATGGACCTTTATTCCAATCCATTCGTTTATACTCTTCCATGTTGAACCGTAACATTTCACCCGTTTCGTTCACTTTCTCCGCTCTTTTTTCATCCTTGAAAAATCCCACTTTAGGATCACAGCTTCATGTTCACGCATTATTGTTTGGGTTTGTCTCTGATTTATATGTTAGCAACACCATTATTGATATGTATGTAAAATGCGGGCTCTTAGGCTCTGCGCGTAAGGTGTTCGATGAAATGCCGCACCGGGATGTGGTTTCTTGGACTGAGTTGATTGTTGCTTATGCAAAGAGCGGGGACATGGATTCTGCGCGGGAGTTGTTTGATGGGTTGCCTGGTAAGGATATGGTTGCTTGGACTTCTATGGTTACTGGGTATGCTCAGAATGCCTTGCCGAAGAAAGCGTTGGAATTTTTTCGACGGTTGCGAGCGGCTGGTGTAGAGACGGATGAGATTACATTGGTTGGTGTTATTTCTGCATGTGCTCAATTGGGTGTTTCTGGGTATGCTAATTGGATAAGGGGCATTGCTGAGAGTTCTAGATTTGGGTCTGCAAATAATGTTCTAGTGGGGTCTGCATTGATAGACATGTACTCTAAATGTGGTAATGTGGAGGAAGCTTATAATGTGTTTAAAGGAATGAAGGAAAGGAATGTTTTTTCTTACAGTTCTATGATTGCTGGGTTTGCAGCGCATGGCTGTGCTCGTGCCGCGATCAAATTGTTTTATGAGATGTTGGAGAATGGGATAAGACCAAATCATGTTACTTTTGTAGGTGTGTTTACGGCGTGTAGTCATGCCGGCATGGTAGAACAGGGTCAGCATCTCTTTGGTGCTATGGAAGAATGTTATGGTGTTGCTCCATCTGCAGATCATTATGCTTGCATGGCTGATATTCTTGCCCGGGCAGGACAATTGGATAAAGCGCTCCGGCTTGTTCAGACAATGCCTATGGAGCCCAATGGAGGTGTGTGGGGAGCACTTCTTGGAGCATCACACATCCATAGAAATCCTGATGTTGCTGAAACTGCTTCTCACCATTTGTTTGAGCTTGAACCTGATAACCTGGGGAATTATTTATTGCTGTCCAACACGTATGCATTGGCTGGAAGATGGGATGATGTATCCAGGGTCAGGAAATTGATGAGAGAGAAGCAATTGAGAAAAAATCCGGGATGTAGCTGGGTTGAAGCGAAGAATGGTATTGTACACGAGTTCTTTGCTGGGGATGTGAAACATCCAGAGATTAATGAGATAAAGAAGGCTTTAGATGATCTTTTGCAGCGACTGAAGGCTAATGGATATCAACCAAAACTAAATTCTGTGCCGTATGATATTGATGATGAAGGAAAAAGGCTTTTACTTATGTCACATAGTGAAAAACTTGCTTTGGCATATGGACTGTTAAGCACAGATGCTGGTTCCACTATAAAGATTATGAAGAACCTTAGGATATGCGAGGACTGTCATACTGTAATGTGCGCCGCATCCAAAGTTACAGAAAGAAAAATTGTTGTGAGGGATAACATGAGATTCCACCACTTCCTTAATGGGACATGCTCTTGCAATAATTTTTGGTGACCAAGACTAGGTCGACATGGAGGTAAAAAACATATATATTGGTGTTGAAGGAATAACTTTGAAGGAGTGACCATTTTTTGTTATTGACAAATGTAATGAATTGCTTTGTGGCTGCCTGCGGATTAACTATTGGATGATATTTAAATTTTAAATCAACTGCGCCGCTATTCACTCTACAGGTCTGTTCAATTTATCACAGAATGGAGTTAAATTAAAGAAGGAGAAGGCAAGTGTAGAGCAATTCTTGTGTGGCCATTGGTATCTCTATAAGTATAACCATTCAGAAGCTCGAGATGACTTACTAGCATACTACAAGAGCCAGTTTTGAGGTTCTCAGGTATACAAAGAATTTTTTTTGGCAAGGGCAACTGCCAGACAAAATTTTCGTCTATAGCAAAGCAAATGTCATACTAATTTATGATCAATGTAATTATGTAGTAGTAAAATCAAGTGACGCTACAGGGAGATGATAAACAACAAGCCCTGTAATGAGGAATGAAAGGAACCTTATTACATTGACTTCTGGTGGAATAGTGAAACTTCAAATAGGCAGTGAGAAATTACGGAAATAGAAATCAACAAAGAATGAGGAGGTACGGAAGAAACCAGCTAAAGGAAGCCCTTATCTTTTTGGGTCTTCAATTAGTTATAGCATTCGCCCTTTTTTAGTGTTACACTATAATTCTTATGACTTGATTAGCTCGAAGATCTTGTTGCTTCAAAATATAGAGCTTGCTTCTTTGCTTTCTCTGGGTACTAGGATCTTTGCTCCCACCTAGTTCAAGTTGTTAGAATACATACAGGCTTTATCACATCAGAAGAACATGCACTTGTACATTTGTTATTCACAGTATTGAATTAGAGCAAGGATTAATTAGAAATTTTGGATGGGTTTGGAGATCGTATATGGAACTATATTCCATTTTTATGCTATATTGCCTTTCATCAGGAAGCTTTGCATCAAAGGAAGTCCTCACTGAACCTCGTGATATTTCTTTAATTCTATGTTTAATTCTTTGTTGAAATTGGGTTAGTATTTTGTATGACAGGGATTCCTTAAAGGGGGAGATTTTGGTTCAAAATGAATAACATCATATATTGAGTACCTGACAATAAACTGTTTGATCCATTTTCTTAGTTCACTCTAAATTCTTTTCAGCTCAAAACTATCAATATAATGCATATATACTTGCCTCTTTTTTCCCTAGTTTATTTTTTTACCTGATCAGGTTCCTGACTTAATAAAGCATCATGAATAGTCTTAAACTGATACTGAAAGCAATATATTTAGAAAAACCTTTTCATTTTACAGCTTCTTATGCATTAAGATTTGAAAGCCAAATTACTTTGTTGTTGGTGAAGAATCAAATCATGTTTTATTGATCTTATCTTCAGTTCTATATGCCCCTACACCCTTTCCAAAAGGAACTACATCCTTTCCTCTTTCCCAAAAGGAATATTGGCAATTGGCCTGTAAAATCTTAGGGAGATTTTTATTCAAAGACTGATAAAGTTCATTTATTTTATTATTGATGGCGATGACTAAAGTTGGAGTATAGTTATTGACAGAAAAAGTTAGAAACAAAATTTATGGTTGAAAACTATCTACTCGTAAAACAAATGTACACTAAATCAGTTAATCATTAATGAAAAAAAAAAAATCAACTACTAACAACTTATTTGCATAGATATAAATAAAGGAAATTGTTTAAGGCACTAATAATTGCTAACACACCAAAATGTAGTTTGATTCTGGAGATGTATCTCCGTGTATACCTCAACACACATAACTCATGTTAATTTTAAGTCACAGCCCAAATATTTGTATGAATTGAATTTGGAAATGTATTTCTGTAAGCTTTACGAAGATGTATTTTCGGATCATATTGAACCATAAACAATCTCAAAAACATAATGATGCAGACTGAAAAATAAAATTAATATTGATAACATAAAAAATGAATCATTATATCACTAATCGTTAACATAAATCGAACATTACATTTCAATATTCAGGCGGAAGTTCTAACATTTTTATAATATCTTTGGTCGATCTCGCAATTGTCGCATCCAGCTTGATCGGAACTTTTGTTTCATAACGGAAAAATATATTTCACATAATCCTTAAATTTGCATCCGCCTTCAACTCAAATTTCTTGACCTCAATCTTCTCTTTGCTGTCAATCGAGGGTGAACGGTACTCGAGCTTCACAATTTTTCAATTGTCGGGGTATCACTACTAGAAAATATACCTTTGGTGACACAATATTACAACAACCATTTTGCCACCGTAGTCATATCACATTTTTTACGCGCATGTTTTTTATTTTACTTTATTAAGAAACTTTTCATCACAATTCTTAAAAATAATTGTGGTCATAGAATTTGGATGACAAGCTTCAAATTCCAGCATCAACTTTTTTTCATTTTTTCAATAAAAATAAGCGTGTGTCCCTTCACATTTATTGTTATTTAAAAATTAAAAGTATAACAACTACAGTTATTTCATTCAACCGTGGTTATATGTTTCATATTTCACTACGATTAAAGCTTGCAATCGTTGTGAAATTATTTCCCACAAAATTAAAACATAACAAGTACTTTATTTCGTTCATAAAACACAAGGATGCCTTAGCGAACGAGACGACAGCGATAGCGAAACCTCCACCATCTTCATTCATTTTTGGAAACTATCATTTATGGAAAAAAAATCGTCATCCTCTTCGAATTACAGTACGGTACCATTCTCTCTCTTTGACGCTTCTGAACGTTTATGTTCTTCGCTAGGGTTATTTACCATTCTCTCTCTGATGCTTCTGAATGTTTATGTTCTTCACTAGGGTTACTGGTTTCTTTATTTTAACAGATAAATGATGTTGACTTTTGTTGCATTTCATGAATCAACGCTTTCGGCATTGACATTGCCATGTGTATTGTCCATGTCGTCATATTCATGTTTTATTCAGATTTTGTGAATATGCTTTAGGTTTTGGTGTTGGATATGCATATGCATATAATCATATTAGGATGTTGTGTGTGTAGCATTAGTATGCCATTCACATTAGTCTTTTGATATAAATTTCAGAATTTGTTATGGATCGTAGTTGGATGAAAACTGATAGATTATGTATGGTGTATGAGAAAGGAGTTCTTGAATTCCCTGAATTCGCCGAAAAAAATATTTCCGACAATAATGGTATTTTTTATTTTTCTTGTGTTGTTTGTGGGAATATCAAAAAATGGTCAAAGAAAGAAATATTTCATCACCTATGTTATGATGAAATATGTCAAAATTATACAATATGGACGTGGCATAGAGAAGGGGACAATAATCAAAATGCGGCATCACAAATGGATGAAGATGATGAAGATATGGATGATCGACTAGAAGATATGACCCGTGATATTGGAGAATCGTCTTATTTGAAAGCCCATATTTATGATACTTTATGTAGCAAGAGAGATGTGCCTTTATATAAGGGGTGCGCCAGTTTTACACGATTGTCTGCGTTGTTAAAATTGTTTAATACAAAGGCAAAAGGTGGGTGGTTGGATAAAAGTTTCACAAAATTTCTTTATTTGTTGAAACAAATGCTACAAGAAGATAACAATTTACCGAATCATTGTTATGAGGCAAATAAGATATTGTGTCCAATGGGTTTGGAGTATGTCAAAATACATGCATGCCCTAATGATTGCATATTATATAAGAAAGAGTATGAAAATTTGGATCAATGTCTAGAATATGGTGAGTCGCGCTACAAGTTGAAGAACAACAATGGTGATGATAATGACAATGTTAGTAGGAAGCGTCCTCCTACTAAAGTGTTATGGTACTTGCCAATAATTTCAAGGTTAAAGAGTCTTTTTGCGCATGCGAATATGAAAGAAAATGTGATGGAAACATTCTCCGTGTAGCTAATTCTTTGTAATGGAAAAAAATTAATTAATTGTTTCCAAAATTTTTCCTTGAGCCAAGAAACCTTAGACTTGGGGTTGCCACAAATGGAATGAACCCCTTTGGTAATCTGAGTACTAACCATTCTACGTGGCTTGTTCTTCTCACGATTTATAACCTATCTCATTGGTTGAGCATGAAGCGCAAGTATATGATATTAAATATGATGATTTCTGGACCAAGACAACTTGGAAATGACATAGATGTTGATCTAAGTCCATTAATTAAGGATTTAAAACTTTTATGGGATAAAGATGTTGACGTTGATGATGCATATTTTGGTGAAAAGTTTAAGATGCGTGCAATGTTATTTTGCACAATCAATGACTTTCCTGCATATTGTAATTTGGATGGATATAGTGTGAAAGGACATAAAGCGTGGCATATATGTAAATCTAATACATGTTTTCACCAGCTTGAGTTTGGAAAAAAGACCATTTACCTTCGGCATAAGAAATTTCTAAAACCCAATCATCCTTATCGTAGATTGCAAAAGGCCTTTAACAGAGAGTAGGAGCTTGAAATCACTCCTAAACCTTTAATTAGCGATGAAGTTGATAACCAATTTGTTTCAAAATGTTAAAATGGTGTCCATTAATCTCGTGAGCCATAGGGATGCTCATGGACTGAGTTGATTGTTGCTTATGCAAAGAGTGGGGACATGGATTCTGCGCGGGAGTTGTTTGATGGGTTGCCTGGTAAGGATATGGTTGCTTGGACTTCTATGGTTACTGGGTATGCTCAGAATGCCATGCCGAAGAAAGCGTTGGAATTTTTTCGACGGTTGCGAGAGGCTGGTGTAGAGACGGATGAGATTACATTGGTTGGTGTTATTTCTGCTTGTGCTCAATTGGGCGTTTCTGGGTATGCTAATTGGATAAGGGGCATTGCTGAGAGTTCTAGATTTGGGTCTGCAAATAATGTTCTAGTGGGGTCTGCATTGATAGACATATACTCTAAATGTGGTAATGTGGAGGAAGCTTATAATGTGTTTAAAGGAATGAAGGAAAGGAATGTTTTTTCTTACATTTCTATGATTGCTGGGTTTGCAGCGCATGGCTGTGCTCGTGCCGTGGTCAAATTGTTTTATGAGATGTTAGAGAATGGGATAAGACCAAATCATGTTACTTTTGTAGGTGTGTTAACGGCCTGTAGTCATGCCGCCATGGTAGAACAGGGTCAGCATCTCTTTGGTGCTATGGAAAAATGTTATGGTGTTGCTCCAACAGCAGATCATTATGCTTGCATGGTTGATCTTCTTGGCCAGGCAGGACAATTGGATAAAGCGCTCCGGCTTGTTCAGACAATGCCTATGGAGTCCAATGGAGGTGTGTGGGGAGCACTTCTTGGAGCATCACACATCCATAGAAATCCTGATGTTGCTGAAATTGCTTCTCACCATTTGTTTGAGCTTGAACCTGATAACCTGGGGAATTATTTATTGTTGTCCAACACGTATGCATTGGCTGGAAGATGGGATGATGTATCCAGGGTCAGGAAATTGATGAGAGAAAAGAAATTGAGAAAAAATCCGGGGTGTAGTTGGGTCGAAGCGAAGAATGGTATTGTACACGAGTTTTTTGCAGGGGGTGTGAAATATCCAGAGATTAATGAGATAAAGAAGGCATTAGATGATCTTTTGCAGCGACTGAAGGCTATTGGATATCTACCAAATCTAAATTCTGTGCCATATGATATTGATGATAAAGGAAAAAGGCTTTTACTTATGTCACATAGTGAAAAACTTGCTTTGGCATATGGACTGTTAAGCACAGATGCTGGTTCCACTATAAAGATTATGAAGAACCTTAGGATATGCGAGGACTGTCATACTGTAATGTGCGCCGCATCCAAAGTTACAGAAAGAAAAATTGTTGTGAGGGATAACATGAGATTCCACCACTTCCTTAATGGGACTTGCTCTTGTAATAATTTTTGGTAACCAAGATTAGGTCGACATGGAGGTGAAAAACATACATATTGGTGTTGAAGGAATAACTTTGAAGGAGTGACCATTTTTTGTCATTGACAATTGTAAAGAATTGCTTTGTGGCTGCATGCAGATTAACTATTGGATGATATTTAAATTTTAAATCAACTGCGCCTCTATTCACTCTACAGGTCTGTTCAACTTATCACAGAATGGAGTTAAATTAAAGGAACCTTATTATATTGACTCCTGGTGGAATAGTGAAACTTCAAATAGGCAGTGAGGAATTACGGAAATAGAATGCAACAAAGAATGAGGAGGTACGGAAGAAACCAGCTAAAGGAAGCCCTTATCTTCTTGGGTCTTCAATTAGTTATAGCATGTGCCCTTTTTAGTGTTACACTATAATTCTTATGACTTGATTAACTCAAAGATCTTGTTACTTCAAAATATAGAGGTTGCTTGTTCTTTGCTTTCTCTGGGTACTAGCATCTTTGCTCGCACCTAGTTCAAGTTGTTAGAATACATACAGGCTTTATCACATCAGAAGAACATGCACTTGTACATTTGTTATTCACAGTATTGAATTAGAGCAAGAATTAATTAGAAATTTTGGATGGGTTTGGAGATCGTATATGGAACTATATTCCATTTTTTTATGTTATCAATGTTCGAAATATTGATCTTATCTGCAGTTCTATATGCCCCTACGCCCTTTCCAAAAGGAACTACATCCTTTCCTCTTTCCCAAAAGGAATATTGGCAATTGACCTATAAAATCTTGGGGAAATTTTTATTCAAGGCAAAATAATTTTTTTTATCCTTTAACTTTATTTCGGAATTCATTTTGGTCTCTCAATTTTAAAATTTTTTAAATTGATCCTTTAATTGTTTAAATAGCATCACGTTCATTCTTTCTGTTTGCCCCATTAGTCAAAGTCAACATTGGGGTACAAGTGGCGTACACGTATAGCTGATGTGGAATTTTTCTGCCATGTGGAATATAAGGTCCAAAAAATAATCCTAAATGGCTAAAAAACAAAGGGCATTTTTGTCTAATCATGATAACAAAAGAGGACACTTTTGGTTTTTCCATTTGTCTTCTCTACCACCAAATTTTTGCAAGCTCTACCACCAAAAAAATCTACAAACCTTCATAATTGTTAAAAACCCAGATTTTCAAATCTGTAAACCTTAATAATCCAAATTTTCCGATGAATCGTTTACATTGAAGATGAATCAACATTAAACATTCAAATCTATAATAATCTATATTTCAATTTTGAGAAATTTCTGATTTGGGAAAAAATTCCAGATTTCGGCGAGAGTATGAATCGTTTCGGGGAAGTTATGAATTTTTCGGCGATAATTTTTTGGCGAGCTTAACATGACTATTTCTAAGTTGTTTCCTCAAAAAATATTATTTTAATTTTCTGAAAAATATGATATAGATACTATTGCCATTGATGCTGCATATATTTTGAATCCTATACTCCTATACTCCTAAATTTCATGCGTAGGTGTTCATTATTGGATCCTTTCTCTGCCCTCCCTCAGATTCTACCTGGGCTTGTATGTTTGGTGATGTTGAAGTTCCTATTGAAATTATTCAGGATGGCGTAATGTGTTGTGAGGTGCCATCCAATCTTCTGGGAAAGGTTACTTTGTGCAGGTTTCAGAAATTATTGCACACATGTAATAAAATTCTTCGCGTGTCAGAAACTATTGAGTAGGTTTCATTAATCATAGTGAAGGTTTATATAAAATTGGTGCATCGTTTATTGCTCAAGCAACTGATATTTTTAAGGCTTAAATGCACTTTTGGTCCCCCTAGTTTAGATTTTTTATACTTTCAGTCCTCCTATTACAAAACCTGCGATTTTGGTCCCTACATTTTGATGGTCTTTGCAATTTTGTGGTCCCCCTCCAATTTTGCTCCAAAACAGTACATGAACAGTGCATGTCCGTACATGAACAGTGCACTGTTCATGTACGGTTTTGGAGCAAAATTGGAGGGGGACCACAAAATTGCAAAGACCATCAAAATGTAGGGACCAAAATCGCAGGTTTTGTAATAGGGGGACCGAAAGTGTAAAAAATCTAAACTATGGGGACCAAAAGTGCATTTAAGCCTATTTTTAACCTGCAATATATTTTTAGATGAATATTTAAAATTGCTACATGGCCAACCATATAATACAAGTTAAGAGAAAGAGGGGCAGGGGATTATGCAGAAGTTCCACTCAGATCTAGGTATAAAAAACTGAAAGATCTGTGTACAAATATGAGGCTTGAGGTATTTGTTTAAGGCTTTGAGCAGTGGCTTTAGTGTGTTCAGATCTGGGTATGAAAAAGTTGAAAGATCTGGGTATGAATGTGAGTCTGGGAGTGTGTGACTTTGAAAGAGAGAGGGGAAGAGGATGGAAGGAAGAAGATGAAATATATATTCCACGTCAGATACCACGTATACCAAAACCACCGTCTGGTTCACCCAAATGGACGGAAAAGACTTTTGTGACACTATTTAAATAATTAAAGGATTAATTTGAAATTTTTTAAAATTGAGGGACCACAATGGATTAAATGATCAAAAAGGTATTTTGTCTTTATTGAAAGACTGATAAGTTCATTTATTTTATTTTTGATGGCGATGACTAAAGTTGGAGTATAGTTATTGAAAACAAAAAAAAGTTAGAAACAAATTTATGGTTTTGAAAACTATCTACTCGTAAAACAAATGTACACTAAATCAGTTAATCATTAATGAAAAAAAATCAACTACTAACAACTTATTTGCATAGATATAAATAAAGGAATTGTTTAAGGCACCTAATAATTGCTACCACGCCAAAATGTTGTTTGATTCAGGAGATGCATCTCCGAATATACTCGAACACACATAACTCATGTTAATTTTAAGTCACACCTGAGATATTTGTATGAATTGAATATGGAAATGTATTTCTGTAAATTTTACGGAGATATATTTTCGGATCATATTGAACCATAAACAATCTCAGAAACTGAATGATGCAGAATGAAAAATAAAATTAACATCGATAACATAAAAAAAATGAAATATTACATCGGTAATCGTTAACATAAATCGAACATTACATTTCAACATCCAGGAGAACATTTTAACATTTTCCTAATATCTTCGATCGATCTCGCAATCGTCGCATCCAACTTGATCAAAACTTTTGCTTCATAACGAAAAAATGTATTCTACATAACCCTTAAATTTGCATTTGCCTTCAACTCAAAGGTATTGAACTCAATTTCCCTTCGTTGTCAATCGAGGGTGAACGGTACTCGAGCTTCACAATTTTTCGATTGTCGGAGTGTCACTACTAGAAAATATACCTTCGGTGACACAATATTACAACGACCATTTTGCCAGCATTGTCATATCACATTTTTTACGCGCATGTTTTTATTTTACTTTATTAAGATTCTTTTCATCACAATTCCTAAAAATAACCGTTGTCATAGAATTTGGCTGGCAAACTTCGAATTCCAGCATCAACATTTTATCAATAAAAATAAGCATGTGTCCCTTGACATTTATTGTTATTTAAAAATTGAAAATATAACAACTACGGTTGTTTCATTCAACCGTGGTTATATGTTCCATATTTCACTACGGCTGAAGCTAGCAACCGTTGTGAAATTATTTCCCACAAAATTAAAGCACAACAAGTACTTCATTTCGTTCATAACACACAAGGATGCACTTGTTAGCTCCTAATTTCAACGCGTGACATTGGACTAAGAGTATTATTCAAAGAAATGGAATTTTTGAAGTTATTGAAGACTTTGACAGGAATGGCATTTTCAGATATTCTAGTCGAAAGTGTCCTTGTGCAGAAAAGACGTGTTCTCTGAACTTAGAAATATTTTCAATAATTTGGAGATATGTTTTGACAGGGGACTGACTGGTGATGTTCGATTCAAAGATTCAAATTCAAATAATGGAGGAAACTTTGTTCTTATCCATTTGAGAGAAGGGGACACGTGTAGAGCGTTTGAAGGGCGAAGATATGCAGGATGACATTTGTCTCACTCTGATTAGTAGGTCGTTAGGGGCAGTTGTTTTTTACTATTATAAATAGAAAGTCTTAGTGTTAGGATTTGTGTGTGTGAAAATTGTACAAATTTCTCAAATCACTCAAAGTATCCGTGTGTAGAGAAAAGAGTTTATGAAGAAATGTACGTTTTGTGTAACACAATTTTTATTATTCAATGCAATTCAATTAATCTTTACCCAGAAATTTATCTTTTTTCTTCTTTTACTTTATTAAGTCATTTTCCAATGCACTTTTAATTACTGCCTCATATTACTTTTCCTTCAGTAATGTCGAAATAATTCTTTTCTTGATTATGAAAACTGTCGAAGTGTTTATCATTTCCCAAATATCCTTTTAAATTACTTAGCACATGTTCTAGGATTTAATGTGGTCGATCCTACAAGTTAACCATTTTCTTATAAATTTGGTAGACCAGAGGTTGTTTGCTATTTTTCACAGTAAACAACATTAGCGAACGAGATGACAACGATAGCGAAATCTTCACCATCTTCATTCATTTCTGGAAACTATCATTTATGGAAACAAAATCGTCATCCTCTTCGAATTACAGTACGGTACCATTCTCTCTCTTTGACGCTTCTGAATGTTTATGTTATTCGCTAGGGTTATTTACCATTCTCCCTCTGACGCTTATGAATGTTTATGTTCTTCACTTTAATACCCCATATTTCCCTTAAATGCTCAATTGGGTGTCAGTTGGATTTATTGAAGCTCTTAAGTGCTCTAAGTGTCATCAGTTGGGACCAATAGAGTAACTAATGGACTCTGAAGAGATCAATTATTGATAAAAGAGACAAACCAATATTAATAGGTATACGAAATGATGTTTTGGTAACTCTAATAGTTGGTCAAGTATATGTAAAGTATGCCAATAGGCACTTATGATTGGTGTCAGTACCAGATAATAACTCTTGTATGGTATTATTCTAGATATATATTATACAGGGCATTACAATTGGTATCAGAGCATGTCGTATCCTCGACCTAGCCTTGAAACATCATAAGTAAATCTATTCCTGCCTCATAAGTGTGTCTTGTCGACATGGTTCTTAATATCATATTATGTAGTATTGGGCCTGATCAACCTAATGTTATGTATGTGGTAGGTAGGATCATGGTGGAGCGACCACGAGGACTCCGAAGTGTTGATGAAACTCGAGCTGTAAGAGTAGACTCAAGCCGAAAGTTAGAAGTAGGGAGAACTGGTCAGCTCAGTTGAGGTCTTAGTAGAAGTTGTGCTTCTGGTAACATGGAATTGAAGAGTGGTATATGTTCAAGCAATCTTTTAGAATTGATGAAGTCGGAAAGTTAAGAATCTGCACCAGATGAATGGTCAGGGTATCGAGGAATATGCGAATTTGCTTGTAGGAATGGATTGACCACTATTAGGGACAAGACTTTCAAGTAATCCCATTCAGTGGGTAAGAAAGGATGTTTTAGGGAGCGTGTGACATAAGGCCCGGAAGTGAGATAGTTGCCAGTGCTTCGGTTTCTAAGATCACTGTGGTACCTTGGAAGAACGAGAGTATTCACGGAGCACGCTCATAATGGTACCTTCCATATGGTTGAGAACGCGAGAGATGAGGACGTTCAACACCCTTGTAAGAGTCTAGTGTAGTGGTGAAGTGTAAGAGGATACTCTAAGGCCCGACTACATGTTCCAAGTGAATCATGTATGCACCGGACAAAGGGTAGCAGGTAAATCAAGTGTATTCAGCCTACGAAGGGAGATCGAGTTCAGGATAGTTCACCAGGAATTAAATATTCAGTGAGAGACCAATTTGGAAATGATAAGTTACCCAAGGATCAATTATAAGAGAATGTGTTATAGAAGGAACAAGTATTTTATAGTAACATAAGTTCTAACGGTATGGGCAAAAGAGGTTTGTGATGATAGATAGAATAAGCAATTTGGATTCGAGGAAACTCTAGTAGGATGATTTTAGGAATTGGAATTAAGAAAAGTGCCCTGGGTAGCGAAGCAAATGCAGAATGGAGAATTGTGTCAATGTTGTAGTACAAAAGTGGTAACATGATGTATTTTGGACAGAGGTACAATGGAGTTATTACGTTTTGTTGAGGTTGAGTAAGGAGGTGTACTCGATGGTTATTCACTCATGAAGACTTTTGACACCTGAAGTAGAGTGAAAGAAGTTTCACCTTGGTATTGTGAGATACGTGGCAGTAACATTGTGGTCACAAGTGTACATAATGGATTCATAGTCTTGAGACAGATGCGAAATAACACACTCTTTGTTGAACAGTGAGGATCATGTTCTAAGAAGTGAGATTGTGGTAAGCAACGAGGAGCAAACCAAGATTTAGTACAGACTAAGTGTAAATCGTGAAACAAACTATACTGGGTGGTTTTGTAGGTAGTTGACAAGAGTTGTCGGCACGAGTCATTTAATAAGTGGTTTCGGTGTAGTGAAGTGTTCAATGGATATTGGATGGGTCGACCATCATCAATAGGAGTCAGCTTTGCCAAGCGAGGACCTTCTACCCTTCGATTCCTCACGTCATCAACATCTTCGTTAATTAGGCTCTTGTGGGGAAGGCAAGCTTCGAACGAAGCATTCAACCACAACTGAAGAAGCCAGAAGGGTCCATAGAGAAGGAGGTTCTCTTTGTCACCCAGACATTTTAGTTGGGTAACGCCTTCGCTCATGGATTCATAGAGGTTGGGAAGAATCAATTCGCTCAGAGAGAGGTTGTGGCCAGCATGAAGTTGGTTCGCCATAGTCACAAATTTCTTAGCCACTTGAAGTGACTTTAAACAGAAGACACAGCGAGACAACCATAGAGCTAAAAAAGCTAAGTGCTCGACATCCGAAACACCCTCTACGTCCTTGTCATGATATTGCACGATATGGGTCGAGTACGCTGCCCTAGAGGTCGAAAAACCGATACTATCCTCAACCATAAACTCAAGGTCGAAGGTGTTCCCAGTTGTGATAGCGGCTACGTCGAATAGGGTCGGTGTCATCATTTCACATGGAAGATGGAGTGTGTAGTGTGTGTTATCCCATAAATATAAAGACGAAACCAGCATGTTCGAGCAATATTCAGGTCCTATTTTCGACAACATGATTAAGTCATAAATACCCATTTCTTTCCAAACTTCAGATTTTGTTTTTTCTAACTTACCCAACCATACTAAGTAATCAGAGGGGTTCTTCAAAGATGGGCTAGCCCTAAACACTCTAAAATTGTTCATATACCTAAGATCAATAACATCTTCAGTGGGAGGATTGTCTTGGTTAGCAGGTTTGGGATCCTCATTGCTAGCCCTAGGTTTTTTACATTGTCCTATGGGTTTATACTTGTATATGTAGGAAATAAATCCCTAAACTTACTAAAATCAACATCAGGGTCAGTCAAATGACCACACAAAGCCTGAGGCTTTCCAGAAATAGTTAAAGGAATAAGTACCTGGGAAGCATAAATTCTCCTTTTCTCTTTAGCAAGAGGTTCAGGTAGATACTGTTGGTTTCCCGCCATGGCAGGTCCAGATATGGAATCGAACGGAGGAAGTTGAGTGACTTTCTTGGGAGCTCTTGCCGGTTTTCTAGGTTCATTGGTATTTTTTTTAACATCCTTGTTTGATCGTGTGGAGGAAGCCATTATTGGAGAGAAATGAAGAAGGTGGGTGCTTTTGAAGAAGTAAGAAGTTTTTTGGGGAGATTTGAGAGTGAAAGAGCGTAAAAGTGAAATAAGTTGTTGGAAAAGGGTATTTATAGAAGCTAGAAGTGAAAATGGTTGCATAATTTATTTTAATGTTAATTTTGGGAGTGAGGCGCGTGTCCTCCCCACGATATCTGATGAAGCGGTGGCAATTAATGCCTAGCCCCATGATTTCCTAGAGTCCAGGGAACGTGCTGATGATGGAGATTCTTGCACGCTTTGAGGGGACGTGTCAGATATGGTATTGATGGCTATGATGTCATAGGTCTGCTGATGGGAAAGTGAACAGTTTTATAACGTTTGGAACCATAAGCAAGCGTCGAAGCATCACAAGGATTAGATGAGGCGTCGATTGACATTCTCAAAAAATGCCATTTTCTTCAATGGTGTCGAAAATAACATTTTTGGGGGGCAATTTGTTAGCTCTTAATTTCAACACGTGACATTGGACTAAGAGTATTATTCAAAGAAATGGAAATTTTAAAGTTATTGAAGACTTCAACAGGAATGGCATTTTCAGATAGTCTAGTCGAAAGTGTCCTTGTGCAGAAAAGACGTGTTCTCTGGACTTAGAAATATTTTCAACAATTTGGAGATATGTTTCGACAGGGGACTGACTGGTGATGTTCGATTCAAAGATTCAAATTCAAATAATAAAGGGAACTTTGTTCTTATCCATTTGAGAGAAAGGGACACGTGTAGAGCGTTTGAAGGGCGAAGACATGCAGGATGACATTTGTCTCGCTCTGATTAGTAGGCCGTTAGGGGCAGTTGTTTTTTACTATTATAAATAGCAAGTCTTAGTGTTAGGATTTGTGTGTCTGAAAATTGTACAAATTTCTCAAATCACTCAAAGTATCCGTGTGTAGAGAAAAGAGTTTATGAAGAAATGTACATTTTGTGTAACACCATTTTTATTATTCAATGCAATTCAATTAGTCTTTGCCCAGAAATTTATCTTTTTTCTTCTTTTACTTTATTAAGTCATTTTCCAATGCACTTTTAATTACTGCCTCATATTACTTTTCCTTCAGTAATGTCGAAATAATTCTTTTCTTGATTATGAAAACTGTCGAAGTGTTTATCATTTCCCAAATATCCTTTTAAATTACTTAGCACATGTTCTAGGATTTAGTGTGGTCGATCCTGCAAGTTACCTATTTTCTTATAAATTTGGTAGACCAGAGGTTGTTTGCTATTTTTCACAGTAAACAACACTAGCGAACGAGACGACAACGATAGCAAAATCTTCACCATCTTCATTCATTTATGGAAACAAAATCGTCATCCTCTTCGAATTACAGTACGGTACCATTCTCTCTCTTTGACGCTTCTGAATGTTTATGTTATTCGCTAGGGTTATTTACCATTCTCTCTCTGACGCTTCTGAATGTTTATGTTCTTCACTGTAATACCCCATATTTCCCTTAAATGCTCAATTGGGTGTCAGTTGGATATATTGAAGCTCTTAAGTGCTCTAAGTGTCATCAGTTAAGACCAATAGAGTAACTAATGGACTCTGAAGAGATCAATTATTGATAAAAGAGACAGACCAATATTAATAGGTATAAGAGAGGATGTTTTGGTAACTCTAATAATTGGTCAAGTATCTGTAAATTATGCCAATAGGTACTTATGATTGGTTTCAGTACCAGATAATAACTCTTGTATGGTATTATTCTAGATATATATATTATACAGGGCGTTACAATTGGTTGTAGCGGCAAAAATCATGAGTGTAAGTTATTGATTAACTTAACTCATAAAGCAAGAGTTGCCACCACACTTTTATTTTATCCAAAAAGGAAAGGAAAAAAAGCGAACAAAACCTACACAAGCTCTAAAACAAGAACAAGTGAACAAAGTCTGGGTAAAGGGGTTGGTTACGTTAAGGGAAGGTGTTAGTACCCACAACGTCTATAGTACTCTATAGGAACCCTTTGAAATATCTACGTTTTTATGTTTGAAAAGTGATTAAGGAGATGAGAAGAGAAACATTTTTTAAGATTTTTGTGTTTGGAGAGACTTGTCTCTTCATGCCTACGTACCCACAAAGTGCAATATAGGATCAAAACCCCGTAGTTCGTGGTACAAATAACAAAATAGGTTTTTTATATTTGTTTTTAAATGTAAAGACAAGTCGTCATTTCCAAGCGAATAATTCCGCTTAAAGAGATATATCATGTCTAAACTTACGAAAAAGTTTTGAAAGAGAAAGTGCATAAGGCACAAAAAGAGTTTGAATGAGTTTGAGTGTTTTTTAAAGTCTTTTGAAAAAGGTGTCAATATGCTTATGTAGTTTAGCATTTGTTAAGAAATGAAAAGAAAAGAGTAAAATCACTTGACAAAGTCAAAGTTTGATTATGAAAGAGGTGATAGTTTGAAAACAAGAAGGTTTTGAAAAAAAAAAGAGAGAGTTTTGAAAATTGAAGAATGGGTGGAGAAGAAGTGACTATCCTAAAGCATAAAGTAAGCGCTAAGGACAAGAATGGTCTAACCATACAAGTAAGCTCCATAGTCTTCAAACCATAATTCCAAAGCAAAGGGAGAAAGTCTTAGTTCTAAGTCCAAGGATCCAAGAATAGCATTGAAGTCCAAGGTCTAGGTGAAAAACTCCATGTCCAATGCAAAGGATAGTAACCATAGTCCAAGAATAGAAGCACAAGTTTTTTTAGAGGTTTTGGCCTTTATTAATGTTTTTGGTCCAAGTGGACAAAGAGAAAAAGGCATAAGCATAAACATGTGTCCAACGGACAAAGGAAAAATTGCGGAAGCATAAACATATGTCCAACGGACAAAGAAAAAAATTGCGGAAGCATAAACAAGATATGATATGATGTAATGACATGAAGCATAAAAAATAAAGAGAGATAGGGAGCAAGAAGGAAGCATAAAAGTAAGGTTAGAAGTTAATGATTAGAAGCACAAAGGCTCTAGTGCCATAAGCCTTTAAAAGGTAACACCGATTAATCCGCCTCGCGTCATGAACTATAATGAATGAATAATGTACTTAGATCAAGTTTAATGAAGACTTGTTAAAAGATTGATAGAATCAAATCCTCTACAACAAGCTTCATAGATTTTGAACCTAATGCAAAAGATCAACCATCCTTGGGCTTACAATCATAAGTTTGGGCCACGAAAGTTCATGTTTCGATTTGGAGAGGGACAAATGTAGCGCTATGTTAAGCAATCGCCAAGTGACTTATAAAGAAGTCACCCTACTCAAGGCCGATCAATAGTGATTTTTGTGCTAATGCATGCTAGATGAAAGATATGTAAATCGTCATCCGAAAGCAATATCGCAAGAAAAGAAAAAAGGTAATGATCTAGTCTTGATCAAGAATTCAACAAAGAAATTCTAATATCCATAAGACTTTCATCAATCCAAATAAAAGAGAAATAGATGAAGAGAAAGCCAAATTAAACCACAAAATTATGTGATCTAAGGCTAAGAGCAAAGGGAAAGGGAAGGAAATGGCAAAACAACCAAAACAGTCCCAAAAATAAGGAAAAAACTGCATTCTGACTCAGAGTAACCGGTTACTCTAATTAGGGTAACCGGTTACTTTGCACACAGAGTTAAAAAATAGTGCAAAATTCAGCATGATCATCTTTCAAAGCTTTCTTCAAACACCTTATGATCATGGAATTGAAATTGCACGAAATTTTTTGTAAAACAATAGTAAAAACCAGCTATTAAACACAATTACAAGATCCAAAGGATCAAGTAACAAGAATCCATCAAGGATCTACATTGTGGAAGATGAATCAAGAACAACAATGGTGGAAAATGAGATTACCACTCCAAATCTAAAAATTCCTTCAAATTGCTTCAAGATCCAAACTCCAAAGTCTTGATCTATTGAAATTGATGATGAAAAAATGAATGGATGAAGGTTTAGCTCAAAGTTGAACAAGATTCAATGTGAAAACTTGTTAACTTTCAAAAGAAGAAAAGTGAGCTTTGGTGAATTTTGGTGGTTGGGGAGAGAATTTGCAAGAGGTTTATTGGCTATCAAAAGCTTGCGAAATGAATGAAATGAGGGTTCTATTTATAGAGTTTAGGCTTGGAAATTTTGGTGGATTGGAATTTGGGTTGGAAATGAAAATTAGGCTTGGAATTTGAATTTGGAGGGAAATTATCAAAAGAGTGGTGATTAGTGGAGGTACATGGTGGGAATTAATTTTGATTATGTAGGGGAACTAAAATGAGGTGGTCTAGAATATTTCACATGTGATCATTTTTGAAAATTGGTGCCAAAATTGCTGAATTTGAATTTGCTGCCATTTTTTCACATTTTCACGAGGGTAACTGGTTACTCTGATTGAGGTAACTGGTTACTCAGTGTAAATTTTGAAAAAAAAGCCCTTTTTGAGTGCACTGCTGTGGTTCAGCTCGATTCTTTTGCTTATCAAAGAAGGCATGGAAATAAACACATGAACCTTGGAGTCTCTTGAATAATAATCAATCAAAAACTTGAGAACTTTTGATCAGATGAATTTGAATTATTCGCAGATCAACTTTGACTTTATCAGATGAAATTCATTCGAGCTGAGGGACTGTTTGATATCCTTGATTCCCTTCCTGAAAAAGTTAGTAAAGGGGAAACAAACATATTTTTTTGGATTTTTATTAAAGGTTAGTAAACATAAACAAATAAAGGCAAATAAGAAACACACAGATGCTCGGTGATCCCTGCAAGGTATAAACCCAAAGATGAGAGGGACAAGGGAACCAATGTGTGATCTTGTTTGTGGTATAAGATGCAAATGATATGTGAATGATATGTGGGATCTTAGGGGTCAAAAATTAGGGTCTTACATTGGTAACAGAGCATGTCGTATCCTCGACCTAGCCTTGAAACATCATAAGTAAATTTATTCCTGCCTCATAAGTATGTCTTGCCGACATAGTTCTTAATATCATATTATGTAGTATTGGGCCTGATCAACCTAATGCTATGTATGTGGTAGGTAGGATCATGGTGGAGCGACCACGAGGACTCCAAAGTGTTGTCAGAACTCGTGCTGTAAGTGTAGACTCAAGCCAAGAGTTAGAAGTAGGGAGAACTAGTCAGCTCAGTTGAGGTCTTAGTAGAAGTTGTGCTTCTGGTAACATTGAATTGAAGATTGGTATATGTTCAAGCAATCTTTTAGAATTGATGAAGTCGGAAAGTTAAGAATCTCCACCAGATGAATGGTCAGGGTATTGAGGAATATGCGACTTTGCTCATAGGAATGGATTGACCACTAGTAGGGACAAGGGACAAGACTTTCAAGTAATCCCATTCAGTGGGTAAGAAAGGATGTTTTAGGGAGCGTGTGACATAAGGACCAAAAGTGAGATAGTTGTCAGTGTTTCAGTTTCTAAGATCACTGTGGTACCTTGGAAGAACGAGAGTATTTCAGGGAGCACGCTCATAATGGTACCTTCCCAATGGTTGAGAACGCGAGGGATGAGGATGTTTAACACCCCTGTAAGATTCTAGTGCAGTGGTGAAGTGTAAGAGGATACTCTAAGGCCCGACTACATGTTCCAAGTGAATCATGTATGCACCGGACAAAGGGTAGCAGGTAAATCAAGTGTATTCAGCCTACGAAGGGAGATCGAGTTCAGGATAGTTCACTAGGAATTAAATATTCAGTGAGAGACCAATTTGGAAATGATAAGTTATCCAAGGATAAATTATAAGAGAATGTGTTATAGAAGGAATGAGTATTTTATAGTAACATAAGTTCTAACGGTATGGGCAAAGGAGGTTTGTGATGACAGATAGAATAAGAAATTTGGATTCGAGGAAACTCTAGTAGGATGATTTTAGGAATTGGAATTAAGAAAAGTGCCCTGGGTAGTGAAGCAAACGCAGAATGGAGAACTGTGTCAATGTTGTAGTATAAAGTGGTAACATGATGTGTTTTGGACAGAGGTACAATGGAGTTATTAAGTTTTGTTGAGGATGAGTAAGGAGGTGTACTCGATGGTTATTCACTCATTAAGACTTTTGACACGTGAAGTAGAGTGAAAGAAGTTGTACCTTGGTATTGTGAGATACATGGCAGTAACATTGTGGTCACAAGTGTACGTAATGGATTCCTAGTCTTGAGACGGATGCGAAATAAACACTCTTTGTTAAACAGTGAGGATCATGTTCTATGAAGTGAGACTGTGGTAAGCAACGAGGAGCAAACCAAGATTTAGTACAGACTAAGTGTAAATCGTGAAACAAACTATACTGGGTGGTCTTGTAGGTAGTTGACAAGAGTTGTCGGCACGAGTCATTTAATAAGTGGTTTCGGTGTAGTGAAGTATTCAATGGATATTGGATAGGAAGAGAATCCCAATCCATAAACATGCAAGAGATATCAAGGTTCTTCAAGAGGAAGTATTATCTTGGTTGTCAAGAGTGGGAGGATTTTCCGTATTTGTGAATGATCGAAGTATTCTGAATCTACCTTTTGTTGGACTAAGAAAGTTTGTTGTTTTGATTCTCACTAAGGAATTCTAGTAAGAGTACGAGGTTGTGTGTTTGACATGATATGTCCATGACGAGTGTGGTACCATGTAGCGGTTGTGTGTTGAGGTTTTTTTGTGGGTAAATCAAGTATGAGTTTATGGTTAGGACCCTTGAATTCCGTCATTTGGCAAATTCTGCTAGCATCACTGTGCGAGCCTTGGTGAGCGAAAGGCGAGCTCACCGGTTGTTCATTGTGCGACTGTGACAGAACTTTGAGAGTTTGTTTTATTCTCGTTTGGAGCGTGTCATCTTCATGTTTTAGCTTATTTTATGTTACCTAGTGTTGATCGTGGGTGGTGAGTATTATGCAAGTTGAGGAGGTATGAGTGGACGATAAACATGCAAGTTAGTACAAGATGGATTGACGGTTTCGGAGTTGGAACCTTTAGAAGGGTATTGCATAGTTGATTATCTGTATGGATGCCAAAGGGGTTCGACGTTGGAAAAACAATCTTATGAACCATACTCAGTGTGATTGAATCTTGGATGTATTACTATTATGATTACTAAGGACCTTAAGAGTGAAGTTAGAAAAGACTTGTGGTGACCTTACGGGGAACAATTCAGTAACTTTTGCATATGAGTTAGTAAGGTATAAGTGGATAGTCAGAATATGGTGTTTGTTATGTCTTGCGTGTTCATGGCATCGCATGTAGGCTCTGTGAGAGTGATATTGGATGTGTACAATGTATTTTACCAGTTGAAGGAATTGGTAAGTTATCCTTCCAGGCAGAAGTCGGAATGAGATATTGATGAGGATAAGCATGTAACTTGGGTCGTATGTAGAACATGGCATTGAGGGGAATGAGCTTAGACAGGAAGTCCAATGTAATATCTAAATGCGTGTGAAATGTTATGAGTGAATCGGTGAGTAGTGTGGAAACTCGCAGTTGTGTTATGGATGGCTTAAGTTTGGGAGTGGTTACTCGCAGAGGATTTTAAGCTCTGTGAGGGTGTTATTATGTTGTTGGTTGAGACTTTCTGTCACCTGAAACCTTGAATGAGTCGGAATCCCCTAAGAGAATTTGATATGGAATGTAATGAACGGAGTCAGAAATTGTTATGTTACTTTGGATAAATTTCCTTGGACATAGGATGAAATCGAAGGTTGTAGACATTTATGGTTATAGTCATAATTCCTATATATCTATCGTCTGGAAAATGTTAAATTTATTCTAACGGCTGTGTGTTAGCAAGGAAGTTATTCTACTGATAGACACCGATCAAGTTCTCGTACTGTTTAGTTAGTGGGCACTCTGGTGGATAAGTGTGTTCTACACAGACTGCTAGCTAACTAGTGGTGCCCAAGAATTTGAAATGTTCCGTTGTTGGAATCAGGGTTGCGTAGTGGAAGGTGACATATGAAAGAATTCAGTCAGATTAATATGAATCAGAGGGATAATTACTCGTAAGGATGGATGTAAGACAATCTCGTGCTAAGGGTGTTATCCTATTGGTACAGTACAGAAGAGTTGAAGTGTCGCATGTAATGGTTACAGTGTATAGCATTATATCAAGTGGGATCGATAAGGATACCGATCGATGGATTATGGAGTTGTTTTAAAGGTTGAAGGATTTATAAAAGGAGAACTGTCAGTATTTGCTTGAAGACAAAGAATCATTGAATTGTCTTGTGAATATATGATGAGTGTTGTTTATCCCAAACCAATATGGGGTGTTGTGGTTTTGTTTTGTGATTCATTAGGAGAGTATGAAGTTGTAAATCCCAAAAGCAGAATGTGAACAAGTGTTTCAGAATGGCATGACAGATGAATTAAGGAAAAGAAAAGTTAGAAGTTAACCACACATTGGAACAAGGGTATGGTCGAGATCGTGAAGTTGAGAAATTGTAAAAACAAGGAATTTGATCTGTGAAGATAAGTTGAAAAGATTCGAGTACGTCAGAAGTTTTAACGGAAGTTAAGTTAAGTGTTGATCCGTGACGGTGGTGCGAGGAGTGGTTATTGTTGAGAAGAGGAAATTTAGGGCGAATTTCAATTTTAGGGGGGGGGGGGGGAGAGTGTAATGCCCCATATTTCCCTTAAATGCTCAATTGGATGTCAGTTGGATTTATTGAAGCTCTTAAGTGCTCTAAGTGTCATCAGTTGGGACCAGTAGAGTAACTAGTGGACTCTGAAGAGATCAATTATTTCTAAAAGAGATAGAATAATATTAATAGGTATAAGAGAGGATGTTTTGGTAACTCTAATAATTGGCCAAATATATGTAAATTATGCAAATAGACACTTATGATTGGTGTCAGTACTAGATAATAACTCTTGTATGGTATTATTCTAGATATATATTATACAGGGCATTATATTCGCTAGGGTTAGTGGTTTCTTTTTTTAACAGATAAATGATGTTGACTTTTGTTGCATTTCATGAATCAACTCTTACGGCATTGACATTGTCATGTGTATTGTTCATGTTGCCATGTTCATGTTTTATTCAGATTTTGTGAATATGCTTTAGGTTTTGGTGCTGGATATGTATATGTATATAATCATATTAGGATGTTGTGTGTGTAGGATTAGTGTGCCATTCACATTAGTCTTTTGATATAAATTTCAGAATTTGTTATGGATTTTAGTTGGATGAAAGCTGATATATTAAGTCTGGTGTATGAGAAAGGAGTTCTTGAATTCCCTGAATTCGCAAAAAAAATGTTCCCGACAATAATGGTATCTTTTATCGTTCTTGTGTTGTTTGCGGGAATATAAAAAAATGGTCAAAGAAAGAAATATTTCATCACCTATGTTATGATGAAATATGTCAAAATTATACAACATGGACGTGGCATGAAGAAGGGGATAATAATCAAAATGTGGCATCACAAATGGATGAAGATGATGAAGATATGGATGATCGACTAGAAGATATAACCCGTGATATTGGAGAATCCTCTTATATGAAAGCCCATATTTATGATACTTTATGTAGCAAGAGGGATGCACCTTTATATATAAGAGGTGCACCGGTTTTGCACAATTGTCTGCGTTGTTAAAATTGTTTAATATGAAGGCAAAAGGTGAGTGGTTGGATAAAAGTTTCATTAAATTGCTTTATTTTTTGAAACAAATGCTACAAGAAGATGACAATTTACCGAATCGTTGTTATGAGCCAAAGAAGATATTGTGTCCAATGGGTTTGGAGTATGTCAAAATACATGCATGCCCTAATGATTGCATATTATACAAGAAAGAGTATGAAAATTTGGATCAATGTCTAGAATATGGTGAGTAGCGCTACAAGTTAAAGAACAACAATGGTGATGATAATGACAGTGTTAGTAAGAAGCATCCTCCTGCTAAAGTGTTATGGTACTTGCCAATAATTTTAAGGTTAAAGAGACTTTTTGCTCATGTGAATGACGCAAAGAATATTAGATGGAATGCAGATGAAATAAAATGTGATGGAAATATTCTCCATGTAGCTAATTTTTTGCAATGGAAGAAAATTGATTAATTGTTTCCAAAAATTTTCCTTGAGCCAAAAAACCTTAGACTTAGGCTTGCCACAGATGGAATGAACCCCTTTGGTAATCTGAGTACTAACCATTCTTTGTGGTCTGTTCTTCTCACGATTTATAACCTATCTCATTAGTTGAGCATGAAGCGCAAGTATATGATATTAAGTATGATGATTTCTGAACCAAGACAACCTGGAAATGACATAGATGTTTATCTAAGTTCATTAATTGAGGATTTAAAACTTTTGTGGGATAAAGATGTTGACGTTGATGATGCATATTTTGGTGAAAAGTTTAAGATGCGTGCAATGTTATTTTGCACAATCAACGACTTTCCTGCATATGGTAATCTGGATGGATATAGTGTGAAAGGACATAAAGCGTGTTCTATATGTGAATCTAATAAATGTTTTCACCAGCTTGAGTTTGGAAAAAAGACCATTTACCTTGGGCATAAGAAATTTCTAAAATCCAATGATCCTTATCGTAGATTGAAAAAGGCCTTTAACAGAGAGCAGGAGCTTGAAATCACTCCTAAACCTTTAATTGTCAATGCATTTTATCAAAGACAAAAATACCTTACTATTGTCTTTGAAAATAATAAAGATGGTCCTGTTGAGAGAAATATTTGGAAAAAGAGATCGGTGTTCTTTGATCTTCCATATTGGTCTAGACTTGATGTAGGACATTGTCTTGATGTAATGCTTGTGGAGAAAAATGTGTGTGATAGTTTGATATGAACACTTTTAAATATTCCAGGCAACAGTTGGCTCCAGAAGATAAAGGAAAAAAATCTTATTTTCCTCCGATATGTCATACTCTATCTAAAAAGGAAAATAAAAGTTTTTACAAATGTTTGCATGGTATCAAAGTTCCCCAAGGGTACTCTTCAAACATCAAGAAACTTGTATCAATGAAAGATATCAAGTTAATTGGCCTAATATATCATGATTGTCATGTCTTGATGCAACAACTTCTACCAGTGGCTATTCGTGGCATCCTTCCAAAAAATGTAAGAGTAACTATAACCAGATTGTGCTTATTCTTCAATGATATATGTAATAAAGTTCTTGATTTCAAAAAATTAGATGAATTATAATAAAAGGCTATGATAATATTGTGTTAATTGGAGATGTATTTTCCTCCATCATTTTTTGACATAATGGTTCACTTGTTCATCTAGTAAGAGAAATCAGATTTTGTGGTCTAGTTTATTTAAGGTGGATGTATCCTATAGAGCGATACATGAAGATATTTAAAGGATATATAAAGAATCATCATCGACTGAAAGCTTCGATTGTTGAAAGGTACATCACAAAATAAGCTGTTGAGTTTTGTTCAAATTATTTGTCAGAAACAGAGTCTATTGGAATTCTAAAGTCTCGTCATGCTGACAAATTTGAAGGTAGATGTACTCAAGGTTTAAATGTTATGTCAATGGACCGGGATGTAATCCTTGAAGCACATTTCTATATACTAAATAATCTTAGTGTAGTTGAACCTTACTTAGTTACTCATAAAACAGTTATAAAGAAAAAATATCCCCGAATGAATGACTAGTCGTTGTTGACACGAAATAACAAGGAATTCATAAGTTGGTATAATAAGAGGATTTATAATGATGATGGTGCATCCAAGACAATTAAATGGTTGTCGTACATGCCAAAATTTACTGTGATAACTTGGACAACATTCACCATTTTTAATTATTCCTTTTATACAAAAGCAAAAGATGATCGTAGTACAATGCAAAATAGTGGGGTTATGGCTGAGGCCGAATCCATGTATTTCTATAGTTCAAAAAATAAGAATCTTATTTTAGCGACCACCGCATTCTATGGTGTCATTGAGGAGATTTCGGATATTGATTATGTTATTTTCAAAGTGCCTTTATTTAAATGCAAGTGAGTTTCCAATAACAATGGTGTACAAAATGATGACTTAGGATTCACATTGGTTAACCTTGGCAAGACAACTTATAACACCTAACCATTGATCGTGGCTACTCAAGAAAAATAAGTTTTTCATGTGACATACCCTACGGATTTATTGAGGAGATGGTCAATAGTTATCACAGGAAAGCACATTCCTTATAGTGATGATGAGTTTCAGATCTACAAGAGGAGTGCACTCATTGAACTTAAATTCAATTAAGAGATTCTCCCCGTTGAAGTAGGCATATGCGACATGCCAATTGATGCATTATGGTGTAATGGGATTTGGTAATAAATATGAGATGAGAGCCCTATACATACAGTAGTTATAGGAAATATCGACCTTAGAAATTCTATCTTGTAGCAGGAGACGTTCTGGAGATGCACTTTTGGTACCACCATATTCTATTATTTTGTAGATGTATTTCCGAAAAAGTCACTGAGTTGTTAAATTAGAAATAAATTGATAGGGTTAGTTTGAAGATTCATATTCGAAATAAATTTTTGAAAATTTATGGGGTAAGACTCAGTTGAGTCGTGTTTTAGTGAGGCTCAGGGTGCGTTCGGAGATGCATCTCTGAAATTAGGAGACATTTTTGGATTTCATATGGTGTTTTTCCACCACTTAGGGTGAGATTAGCAATTCCCTAAATAAATGCTACCGACAGAGGACAAATTAGGGAGAAATTACTCACATCCTTTAAACCTAACTAACACTTACGAGTTGAGCTATTTCACACACACACACACACACACACACACACACACACACACACACACATACACTCACACACACACACACACGAAACCATCGATTTTAATTAATCTAATAGTTTTAATTAATTATTTATATAGAAAAATATTTTCAAAAACAATTAGATTAAATGATCAATTAAATCCATTAGATTAATGAAAATAAATGGCTAATATTTGGATTAAGTCTTTTAAACCTACTCTTCGAGTAATCTTGCATAATTTCAAGAACCAAAATTGAAATAACAATGTTGAAAAAAGAACAAACAGATATGGTGGTTGGTGCCTTTAAGCTTCTAGATCTTTTTCTCAAAAACATAATCATCCATCCACTTTGCCTTCTTGGATTTACGTTTTCTAAAGCCCAATGTAAGTTCTTCTGTTTCCTCACTTGAAATTGGCCTAGTTAACTCTTCATGTGTAGGACTTATTTCACCTCCCTGTATTAGGTGTGTATCATCCCCCTCTTCAAATAACACATTGTCCTCAAGGTGGAAGGTTGGAAAAATAACTTTAAATTAAGAAAAATATTCCCAAGAAGCTTCATTAGAGGATAACTAGACCATTGAACAAGGACATGCTACATAGGAACCCTGTGCATAAACATATTCGGAATGCCAACAAAGGCAAGTGGTGTTTCAACGGGTGGTAAAGCATGATGTGGAGGGATATCAGTACCCTTAAATGGTTTCAGAGTGGAGACATGGAAAATCGAGTGAACACGACTATTATCTGACAATTGTAAGTGATAATCCACTTAACCAATATGCTCCAAGATTACGAATGGGCCATATAATTTTTTTGACAACTGTTGTTGGTGATGTTGATAGATTGAGATTTAACGGCATAGTTGTAAAAGTACTAGCATCAAATCTCCAACAAAAAAGCTGATGTCACGGGGTGAGCATTCGCTTGATGAACCTTACGGTTCTGTGCAGCCTACAAATTGCACTTAAGAACACGTAACAATTCGTCATTATTGGAATTCAACCACAACCTATGGTAATTCCTCTACAATCTTGATCTCGAGATTATTTAACAGCCCACAAACACACACACGTAATGACAATGAAAAGATGAAGAACAAAAAGAAAGAAATGAGAGAAGAGAAATATTTAGAGAAAAGTGTTACCCATAAACTGTGGGATTTCAGATTCTATTGATTACTTGCAAACTGCAACTGTGATATTACAAGCACTGTGATTCTTCACTACTTGTTATGCCTCTGCATCTTTTAAAGTACAAGGGATACTCCCTATTTATATATTTAGAATTACAAAGGCCCAAAACACTAAAGGCCCAAAATATCAAATCTAATCTAAATCATATCAAATCTAATCTAGAAACAAATCTGTGGTGAAATAACCTGTTTCGACACACTACTTCAGCACTTCGACTTCGACACACTTAGACACTAGGAATTACAATTTAACACACCACCTAATTCATTGTGTCTAAGCCGTCTACATTCATCATGGCTCTTAGTCTTCTGAAGGCTTCGACCTGTACTCCCTTCGTCATGATATCTGCAATCTGATTCTCAGTTCTGCAATGTTCCAGATTCATCTTCCCTTCTGCTACCTGCTCTCGAAGATAATGGAACCTCATTTTGATGTGCTTGTTTCGACCGTGAGCTATTGGATTCTTCGCCAAGTTGATAGCTGACATGCTGTCAATCTTCATGGTAATTGCTCCATGACTCTTCCCTGTAATCTCTTCGACCAAGTTCACCATCCAAGTTGCTTGACATGCACAAAGAGAAGCAGCTATATATTCTGCTTCTCATGATGATAATGCCACTACTGGTTCTTTTCTCGAACTCCAAGAAACTGGTACACCACCTAACATAAACACGTATCCAGCTGTGGATTTTCTATCTTCAACATCACTACACCAACTAGAGTCAGTGTATCCCACTAACCTGCATTCTTTCCCTTCATCAGCTACATGAAACAAAATGCCGTAGTCGAGAGTCCCTTTCAGATACCTCATTATCCTCTTCGTCACTGTTAGGTGTGATACCTTTGGATTTTGCATGAATCTACTTACCATACCTACACTGTATGCTAAGTCAGGCCTTGTGTGACAAAGGTATCTAAGTGACCCAATAAGTCTTCTGTATTGGGTTGGGTCGACATCATCTTCCTCTGAATCCTTCAACAGTTGCAGTCTGGTCTCAGCTGGAGTCGAAGTTGGGTTGCAATCTTGCATCTCAAATCTCTTGAGTATTTCGCCTGCATATCTTCTTTGGTGCATCATCAAACCTCTACTAGTCTTGTAGAATTCGATGCCAAGGAAATATGAGAGATTTCCCAAGTCTGACAATTCAAACTCCTCACTCAGGTCATATTTGAAATCTTCGATCTCCTTCTTGCAACTCCCTGTTATCAGCAAATCATCGACATAGAGACATAGTATAAGCAATTCATTATTGCTTCTCCTTACATACACTCCATGCTCAGTCGTACACTTCACAAATTCCTTCCCCCTTAAGAAACTGTCGGTTTTATTATTCCAAGCTCTTGGAGCTTGCTTAAGTCCATACAGAGCTTTATGCAGCCTGTACACCTTTCCTTCTTCGCCTCGTTTCACATACCCAGCTGGTTGTGTGACATAAACTTCTTCATCTAAGGGGCCATTAAGGAACACACACTTCACGTCCATCTGACATGGGTGCCAATTGTTCATATTTGCTAGACCAACAACCAACCTGATTGTTTCAATCCTAGCAACAGGTGCGAACACTTCATCGAAGTCGATTCCTTCCTTCTGAAGAAATTCTTTTGCCATAAGTCTCGCCTTGTGGCGAGTTACTTCTCCTCTAGGATTCACCTTCACCTTGTAAACCCACTTCACATCAATTACCTTCTTGCCTTGAGGCAATTCGACAAGTGACCAGGTGTTGTTGGCTTCGATGGACTCTAACTCTTCATTCATTGCTTTCACCCACTTCGAATCTTTCAATGCCTCAGCTACATTGACTGGTTTGACATCTGCGTAGAAAGCATAATGTACCAGCTCACCCTCTTCATCGACCACATCATCTGATGTAATTACACATTCTTGCAACCTTGCAGGCACGTGTCTTGTTCGTCTTGGTCTGCTTGAACCTGCTTCATCTACAACTGGTTCTTGTCGAACTTTTCTTTCGACTTCAGTGGCTGGTTCTTCACAAGAGATTCTCACTGAATCCTTCTTGGTATTCTCAATCCACCCATTCTTTAAGATCATCTATGATCACGTCTCTGCTGATCACTACCTGCTTATTTACTGGGTCAAACAACTTGTAACCTCCAGTCGAATGATATCCTATCAAGATCATATGATCCGACTTGTCGTCAAGCTTCCTTCTCAACTGATCTGGCACATGTCTATGTGCTATAGATCCAAACACCTTCAGGTGACTGAGGTTAGGCTTGACACCAGACCAACATTCTTCTGGTATGATTCCTTCAAGCTTCTTCGTCGGACATCTGTTCAAAATATATGTTCCTGTCGAAACCGCTTCTCCCCATAATTCTTTGGGTAGATGCTTTCCATTCAACATACTTCTCACCATATTCATGATGGTTCTGTTCTTTCGTTCTGCAACTCCATTTTGCTGTGGTGTGTAGGGTGGCACCACCTCATGTACAATCCCTTCTTTTTCACATAATGCATCGAACTCTTTCGACACATACTCTCCACCACCATCTGTCCTCAGAATTTTCAACTTTCGACCACTCTGTCTTTCGACCATGGATTTGAATCTGGAAAATACCTCCATCATATCACTTTTCTTCTTGATGAGGTAAGTCCATAACTTTCGACTGAAATCATCTATAAACGTGACAAAATATCTGTTGCCACCAATCGAATCCACCTGGATTGGACCACATACATCAGAGTATATGACTTCCAGAATTGCCTTCGACTTCCTTCCTGCATCCTTGCTGAAGCTATTCTTGTGTTGTTTCGACTGAACACACTCCTCACAGACTTCACTTGGTATGTCGATTTCTGGTAATCCCGAAACCATATTTCTTCTCTTCAGCTCTCTGATGTCATTGAAGTTGAGATGGCCTAGTCGAAAATTCCATAACCACTCATCTCTGCTGGCTTCTGTTACTAGACACTTGTACTCCATCACCTTGAGTTCAATCTTGAAGGTCCTATTCTGAGACATTGGAGCCTTCAAGATCAACCTACCACCTGCGTCGAGAACTCTCATCAACTTGTCTTCGACAACTACCTTGTAGTTCTTTTCGACAAGCTGCCCTATACTGAGCAAATTACTCTTCATGCCTGGTATGTACAACACATTGGAAATTGTTGACCTTTTGCAATCTTTCCTCATAATCAGAACATCACCAACACCTTCAGCTGCTAGAGTGTTATCATTTGCAAACTTCACTGTGTTCTTCGACGAGGGCTTCATGTTGACAAACCAATCTTTCCTTCCAGTCATGTGTGATGAGCATCCTGAGTCCAAGTACCACTGATCTTGGAATCTTTCTTCATCTTTTGTTGTGACCATCAGCAACGTCTCTTCTTCTTCATGTTTCGCCAGATTTGTATCAGTTTCTTGATTTCTCTTCTTTTCTGGACAATCAATAACATATGGACCATACTTCTGATAATTAAAACATTGAATGTGACTTTTGTCTGGATTTCGACCACCACCTCTTCCTCTACATGCAGCACCACCTCTTTGGTTGCCTTGGTTCCAAGGTTTCTTCTGAGTCGAATTACTGCCTCCTCTACCTTTGTTGCCATTCATGTTTCCTTTGCCTTTCCTTTCCTTTTCTGACTGCGCCTGCAAAGCCATATCACTTTTCGACTTTCCTGCAGCTCTTTTAGCTATTCTTTGTTCATGAGACTCAAGCGTCCTTTGAAGCTCTTCCTTCGTCAATACTGACAAGTCTTTCGACTCTTCTATGGCTACTACCACGTGGTCGAATTTTGGAGCCAATGACCTCAAGATCTTTGCAACAATTGATCTTGATGTTAACACCTCTCCACATACCTTAATTTGATTCACCAACTTTGTAACTCTGGTGAAGATATCTGTAATACTTTCGTTGTCTTCCATCTGAAGTAACTCATAGGTTCTCTTGTGAGTTTTTAACCTCACCTCTTTCACCTTTTCTGCACCTCCAAACGAATTTTCTAGAATCTCCCATGCTTCCTTCACTGATTCTGCATCGCTAACTTTTTCAAAGTTATCTGGATCAACACATTGATGGACTATAAACAGCGCTTTATAATCTTTCTTCTTCAATTCTTTGTGTGTAGCCCTTTCTTGATCCGTCGCGTTCTCCCTAAGCAGTGTTACTCCTTCCTTCACAAGATCCCAAAAATCTTGATAACAGAAAACCACCTTGATCTGCTTGCACCAATTCTCATAATTATCTTTCTTGAGAATTGGTAGGGTCGCCGGAAAGTGCCCATTTGAATGATTCATAGCCATCACGATTTTCCTCCTTGAATCACAACCGGAGCTCTAGATACCAGATGTTGGAATTCAACCACAACCTATGGTAATTCCTCTACAATCTTGATCTCAAGATTGCTCAACAACCCACAAACACACACACGTAATGACAATGAAAAGATGAAGAACAAAAACAGAGAAATGAGAGAAGAGAAATATTTGGAGAAAAGTGTTACCCACAAACTGTGGGATTTCAGATTCTATTGATCACTTGCAAACTGCAACTGTGATATTACAAGCACTGTGATTCTTCACTACTTGTTATGCTTCTGCATCTTTTAAAGTACAAGGGATACTCCCTATTTAAAGATTTAGAATTACAAAGGCCCAAAACACTAAAGGCCCAAAATATCAAATCTAATCTAAATCATATCAAATCTAATCTAGAAACAAATCTATGGTGAAACAACCTGTTTCGACACACTGCTTCAGCACTTCGACTTCGACACACTTAGACACTAGGAATTACAATTTAACAGTCATGTTCCAAAAAGGTTTTGTCTAATGCTGGAATTTTAGCGCCGCCGTGATATATGCAGAGATTGAAAAAGAAGAGGACCGTACAGGGCCTAAAACGGTGACATCTTCAGACTATTGTGATAATTGGTTTTGCACTGAAGCTCCGCTTATGGTGATAAAGTGACCAAAGAAGTTGGTTTCTCTTGCGTCAAAGCACAAAGATATTGTTCAAAGCATCAATTAACCACCTCAGATTGGCCATCCATTTAAGGGTGGTACGCATTACTCATAGCCAGCTTCATATGACTCAATTCAAAAAGCTTCCGCCAAAAAGAACTTAAGAACACCAGGTCCCTGTTTAACACAATTGAGCGAGGAAAACCATGAAAATGAACTACCATTGATATAAATAGTTCATCAACTTTAGAGGAAGTGAATGAGGTGGGTAACACACCAAAATGAAGAGATTTTTATACATGATCATAATGATGAAGATGACAGTGAAACCTTGAGATATCAGAAGACCGGTGATGAAATCCATGGTAATGTTCTCCCATACACACTCTAGAGTAAACATCATTTGTAACACCTCAAATACGATTAGTTAATTTAATTGAATTATTTAGAATTTTACTTGATTAATTGAGGTTTTAAATTATTTGTTGTATGGTTGTGGGGGTAAGTATCCTTGAAGTAAAGGCATAGAGAGAGTAAGAGCTTGACATATTTGTTTAGAATTAATTGGATTTTTAATTAGTTATTAGAATAAGTAGTATTTTATTTGAGTTAAGTAAATAAATAATAAAATGATACAATTGAGCCATTTGTGAGAATTGGAAGAAATAAGTGGTGGGAATAGAGAAATAATTAACCAAAGTCGCGAGGGACTATATATATTCTAAAAATAGGGAGAAAGCAAGGTTTTAGAGGAAACATCTGACATACGTAGAAAATAGGCAAAAGGGAGAAATAACAAAAGCTAGGATTTTGAAGAAGGAACCATAGAGATTGCTTGATTCATCATCAATTGCTGGAAATCTAAGGTAAAGGGGGAGAAAAGGCATTTAATCTAGGTGTATTGCATGATGTGGGTAGAGATGAGAAGTCCTTAATCTCATTAGGGTTCTAAGTTTTTGTTTGATAATGTGTTATATGATGAAATTCTGAAAATTGGTTGGTTTATTTGTGTTTATATGCATTGTTATACTTGAATCCAGATTTTAATGATCATCAGTATGTATGTATGCGGTTATGCCATTGATGAAGATGTGAAAACTTGATTTTATTCATAATTGATGATGAATTTGATGTTAAAATTATTGATGAGATCGCTATGGATTATAGTGAGATAAGTGTTGTTTATATTAATAGTTATGCTAACATGAATATCTGTAAAATTCGTTTTTGAATGAATGGCGTTTGAGAAAATTAGTTGGAAACACATATGAAGGTTAAGGGGTAAGAGGGGTGGAGATCGTATGATGAAAACTAGAATTTTTGAGAAAATTAAGCAGTGCAATCGATTGCAGGGGGGATTACAATTGATTGCATGCCTTTAAAAAGTAAAAAAATAAGCAGTGCAATCGATTGCAGGGGGATTAAAATCAATTGCAATTCCTGGAAGTGTGATTTTTTACAAAGTCAGTAGAAAAACATGTTTTTGTAACAATCGATTGCACCAGATTACAATCTATTGTCATAGGCGAAATAGTGAAAAATTCTGCTTTTGTTTTTGTTGTGTTGTCCGATGATTTTCGGCGTACCGTTTGATCCATTGGTCCAAATGATGTTTCGTTTGAAGCGTTATAAAGCTAATGTCCAGAGCTACCTCATGGCGGTGCTTGGTGAAATGTTTGAGTTGTAGTCAATTACCTACTGTAGGGATGCTTGTGATGACTTTTATGATCAGTTAGAGAATCGTTATGTTTATTCAATGATGTGAAGGTGAGAAAAGTACACAAGAAGGAGGGGTTGAATTGTGTTTTCTGTTTTCTTAATTTGCGTCTGATCAGAGTTCAGAATCTAAACTAGTGTTCAGATTCTGGTTATACTTAGCAGCAGAATGTTAACAGAAGCAAATAAATAATAGCAGAAGACATAAAGATTTATACTGGTTCCTCCAAAATGAGAGTAGTCAAGTCCCCTTGCTTCATAAGAGATTTTCACTATAATAATATCATGATTATAATCGCTTATACATTATGCATAACACTTTTACAATGCTCAGACCCTAAGTCCGAGACTTCTTACTTAATCCCTTAAGGCTCAAGACTTCCTTGCTCAAGTCCTACAAACTAAAGACTTCCTTGCTTAGACCATCAACCTAAGACTTTCCTGCTCAGGTCCCTCAAACCAAAGACATCCTGCTCAATCCCCTCAGGACCAAGATTTCTCACTCAGACCCACGGTCTAAGACTTCCCTGCTCAGGTTCCACGAACCCAAGACTTCTTGCTTAAACCCTTCAGGTTCAAGACTTCTGCTCAGACCCTCGATCTGAGACTTCATTGCTCAGACGCACCGTATATGACTTCTTTGCTCAAATTCTTAATCCAAGACTTCACTTGGTTAATCAAAACAGATCAAGACTTTTAATTCTCAAAAACATATCAAGAGACTTACTTGGCTCAAGCTTTTCAACTTGAGACTTTTATGCTTAAGCACTTAGCAAGAGATTTTGATCTAAACTGCTAAACAACATGTTCAGCAGAATAGAGAATAAGGTGTACTTGATACAAATATCAGAGGTATAGGGAAATCACCATAACATATACCTAAAGCTTTTAAGATTTCTAAGATATTCAATGTTTAATAAATCTTATGGCTTTTACAATTATAACCTACAACAGAAATTCTGCATACTCGATTGTGTTGATAATTACTGATCTTGTTACTCCTCCATCAGGTTGATCCTTGTTAAAGATTTAGCTTGAACCTTCAGATACTTATATAGCATTTGTATAAGACTAGCCGTTGGAGAGATAACTTGATCAAGTGTCTTTGCTTTCTCCATAGTACAAGAGACATTGAAGATAGATACACCAAAAGATCTTGATCCATTGTGTAAAGTGTTTAACTATTGAGTCTTCAAAGAGATTCTATACCATAGAGCCGTTGAGAGTAGATATCCTTAAAGCATGCCAACTTTTCTTAAGCCATGTGAACTAAGACTCTAGCTGACAAACTGATTTAACAATGCAACTTGCTTTCTGCAGTACGGATAACTTCATCTTTATCGCTAAATCTGAATGATCACCAAAAGCCAATTTACATTCACCAAGTGTAGAGACAATTATGTTGCTTCTTCTGATGCTGAAACCTTCAGCTTCAGAGTCTATGCCATACATCACTTAGAGAGTGTTCTTCAGATTTTGCACCACCAGAAGCTAGCAATTCAGCTTCTATCAAGTGTGCCCTTGTATATCAGATTCTGAATATATATCTATAAGTATTATAACTTGCATACATGAAACACACATCACATATAACCATTGTTTTTTTAATACTTTTTTATCATCAAAACCCAAGGAATATATGTCATGAACAAATCTTATTCTAACATCATGTGTTATTGTTTTGGTGAAGTAAAATGAATGAATGCCTATGAAGTCAAGTTTGATGATTTGCGAATGTTTGTTGTTTTTTATTGATGTTGTAAATGTTAACTGGGATTTTTGACAACAGTAAAAATCTCAACAAAGGGCAAGAGCTGGAGGTAAATTGATGATGTGTACATGGTATGAGTCTTGGGTCGAAGAAGATTTGAGACTTAGTATTTTTTTGGGATGTTGTAAGAACATTTCGATCAGATAGGATCTCGACAGCATCAACTGCGTCAAAGAGACGATTATTTGAACGTGAAGATAGTCCGTTCAAACATGAATAACTGCCTACGAGTTGCTTTCTGAAGGACGCATGGAGAGAGCGCAGAGACGGGCTGCATGCAAGGCTTCACGTGGAGAACACTGAAGATAGGTGTCATACCCCAAATTTTGACCACCAGGATTTCCCATCATTGTGCAAATCACCATCACAATATGGATGAACCATCATGCCTCATCAATCTCCTCAAAGATGGTCGAGCACTCACTACAATCAAAGATTAGGGTTTTGAGCCCTCTCAGAGCATTTAGACAAGGATCAATCAAGAAATGACATGATCTTTAACTTGTCTAACCTCTCAAACACCTATAAAGGATCAAGAGGACTCCCACATCAAGAATCAAGCACAAGGTTGCAACATTCTAAGTAGATCAAGCCTCAAGATCGCCAGTGTCACCAAATTAGGGTTTTGGTCGCCTGAGGCCTCCAGATGAAAATTTCCATTAAGGCTTGAGCCAATGCCTCAATGTATGGTCCTATAAGCTCAAAAAGATCTCAAGAGACCATCCACAATGTCAAAATCACCATGAAGGTCCATCTATAAAAAAAATCAGGAATTAGGGTTTTGACCTAATTCAACCCTTGAGTTAACTTGTGAAGTGAGGCCTGGCTTGAAGCTTCAAAATGAACTTCAAAGAATTCAAATACATCATATTGACATGTTTACAAGATTTGATTGACTCAGAGAGCTCAAATCATAAGCCACAAGAACTCAAAACCATCTGATCACAAATTAGGGTTTCTGATGGAAAAAGTCAACCCTACCCTTGACTGTTGACCTACCCTTGATCTCAAACCTTAGGGAGGGGTCCAAAACATTCCTAAATATTCTTGGAGGCCATCCATGAAGTTTAATTGAGCCCAAGGATTGATTTCACAAAATAATCACAAAGTCAAAATTTCATCTGATGAAAAAGTCAACTGTACAAAAATTCAAGTTTGACTTTTTGGATTTTCGGTCAACCAAGGTTCCTTAACCCTAAAACAATGTTAATATGTGATTTGAATCATCATTAATGAAGAAAAATCAAAGAAAGTGGGTTAACTTGTAAAAGGGGTAACCATAAAAAACTTAGAATTTTTCTAAGGTATGGAACAAAGTGGCTAGGGTACCAACTTCCAAGTACCATAACTTGAGATCCAAGCAACAATTTTGGATGGTCTAAAGCTGGATTTGTAGTTCTCATTACATACTTCAAAAGTGTTAACTACATCTCATTCCAATTCCTCATGGATTTTTAGTTATGGAGTGATCAAATGGCTAAACACATGAAAATGACATTTTTCCAACATTTAGTGAAATTTCCACTAAGTCAAAATCTGCCTTACTTTTTCCAAAATGTAGGGACATTTTTCACCTTGATTCAAGTCAAACAGGTCTAGGAGTAAACATCAAAGTTAAATTATGCCATAAGGGTTTTCCAACAAGTACCAGATCATCTCCAAAATCAATTTCAGTAGGGAGATACAACCCTTGAAACATGGCATCATGAACTGGTTTTACATGGCAGAATTGTGCACATTTGGTCGATTTGTCCAAATCTGATAAATCCAAGCCTTGTCATCAATTTGGACACTTCAGAGGATCAAATCCAAAGGGGATGATCTGATCTCCAACCCTCCAAAGTCCAAGAATCTACAAGTAGCCCTAACAAACCTAAAAAGGCTAAAAAGTGCCAAGACTCCAATTTTTTTTCCAAGCCTTTAATGGATGCACCAAGGTGGCATGAACTGAGCCTATTCCAACTGAATTCAATCAAGGCTTATCTCTGAACCAAAGCTACAAAGCCTGTGCTCTAATCTCAAGTCAATGGCTAGAGGAGACTTGAGATTCCATTTGATCACAATTAGCCACATACCTGCTGCAGTTGCCACACACTATTGCTTGCAAAACAAACGCGTTCCACTATAAATAGGCCTAATTTATGATCAGTTTGAGTACACCAAAGCACCCAAACTGATGCTTACCTCAAAAGCACCATTTTCACTCCAATTTTGCCTTCTAACTGAAGTCACCATCGGATTTTGAGTTTGAGAGCAATTCCAACCAAACCAATGGTTCACACACCTCACATATAACATATAGAAGTGTCCATAACACAAAATCACACCTGGAACATCAGATTCTCAAAATCACCAGCCACTTACACAAGCCTTTAGCAGATTTGCAGTTGAGGTGCCATATCAAGTTCCAGATCATTTCCATCCATTCCAAGCATTCAAACACACTCCTTGGCACCTAAGGAAGCTGTCCAGATCATTGGAACCAACTTACAACACCTCTATCACCAAACTCGATCACCAGCTGCAAGAGGTAAGCACGAGCTCTTCAAACTCCATGATGCATGCATATTTTACTGCACAATAATTTTTCCATATGTTCCTAATCATGTATGGAGTGATAACCCTCAATCAATTGCCATGAATCAAGCGTGTATGGAATTTCATTGTGTTCATGCTGAAATTAGGGTTCTTGAGGTTTTCTTCTGATTTCTCACTCAATACTTAATATAAATGCAATTAATCTATATGGTTGTGATCCTTGTTAAAAAACGAACAAGATTGGTGTTTGAATTGTGCAAAACCATTGAGAAATCATGGAGAAAAGTGAGAAAATGCAAATCTGCAGAAACAGGGCATGCATGCAAGAACTTAGTGTTCTTGGCGCCCTTTTTCAAATTTTCAAATATTTGAATATTTTGTATTTTTGTTAATTGATTCAAAAATTAATTTCTCTCTGAATATTTATGTTTTTTAATTAATTCTTTTTCTCAAAATTCAGAAAAATGTTAAATTATTTTATTTTACAAAAAATTCCAATTTATATTATTTATTTAATATAGTTAGAATTTTTGTAATTAATTTTATTTTAATTGTTTTTAAACATTTTTAAATGGAATTCCCACTTTGATCTTTCAAAACCAATTGAATTTCAAACTCTCATGTAATTAAACATGATTTTTCAAAATATTTTTCAAGATGTACAACTTATTTTTTGAATATATTTGGTATTTTACATCATTTTTTTTCATTTAATTACCTTTGAAAAATAACATTTTTATTTAAAATTAGGGTTTCCTCTTGATTTTAAATTTTAAAACATCTTTGGGCCTCTAATAGAGTGTAAGACCCAATCCTTATTGTAAATAAATAATTTGGGCCTCAGTCATTGTATAAGTCTCGATCCGATTACAAAAATCTCGACGCGCTCGTCGCCTTTTAATCAAAAATCATCTGGGCCTCCCCTCGTGTTGCAAGTCCCATTTTTATTTTTATTTCAAAAATCTTTGGGCCTCTTGAAAGAGTTTAAGACCCAACCCTCTTGTAAATAAACCTTTTTGGGCCTCAGTCGTTGTATAAGTCCCGGTACGATCTTCAAAACAACGGTGCGATCACTGTTAAACCTTGGGCCTCTCTTTGAGTATAAGCCCTAACAATCTTTCAAAAATAACTTCTCTTTTGATTTAGATTCAAATATACAGTTGTCATCAAAACTTTCTTTAATTTCTCTGAACAACCAACAATACAGCATGAAAGCTTGCTCGCCTGTAAGTTTTATCAGCTTTCATTTACATGCTTTAATATATATAACTGTATTGTGGGAAGTTGCTCCTCTGTAAGTCCTTCTTTCATATCCTTTTTAATACTTGTCATATATAAACTGTATATATACTAGTATATTTATTTAGAGTTTTCCCCGATAACTAGGTCTAGAACTAGGTAAAGCCAGCTGGTCACTCTTTAAATACAGTCAAAACTAGATCCACATAGGACTTCCAGATACAGTCTTGCCTTCTCTTGGGCTTAAACAATATGGAACAAAGAGAAAGGCAGTATTCTCGGTGAACCTTTTCTCAGACTGTCACTATTAGAACTTGTCAAAGAAATTCAGTTTCTCAGAGAGGATTAATTCTCGGTGAAACCTCTCTTGAATTTCTTCAAACCCTAGAACTATTCACTAAAGAAAAGATTATTCCCGGTGAAAATTTTCTTGAACTTTTCTTAAGTTGGGACCCACAGGCTTCCTAAAAGCATCCCCGCCTCCTCTTGGGCTTTGTACAAGGACCCTCCGGCTTCTTAGAAGTTCTCATGCCTTCTCTTGGGCTTAATTCAAGGACCCTGAAGACCTCTTAAAGGTATAGGACAGAACTTAGTCATCCTTTGCTAGAGCAGCCATTCTTGAGTCGAAACCTCAGACCAATTTAGGGTTGATACTCATCCCTTAAAACACTTGTCTCCTCTTGGGCATCGTACAAAGATAAACTCTTCCACTCCAATAGACTTGGACAGTCTAAATCCCCTCTTGAGTCTCAAATATATTCTCAAGTTCCCTACAAACATAGAAGAAACCCCGATCATTCTGGATTAATCTCCAAAGAAGTTAAAACCCTTGGGTTCTAAAACCCAGTCTCTCTCCTAAAATCCCCAAGCCAGGGTCAGTTTATCATCAGTATACCACTATCAGAACCTCAAGGTCTCTGATACCTCAACTCTTTTGTAATCCTCAGCAAGAGTTGATTCCCTACTTAGACCTGCCTCAGGATCTCAATAATCCCCAGTAGAAGATAGCCTCCTCTTAGGCTTTATATAATGATCTTTCCTCAGCATAGTCAGCCTCCTCTTGGGCTTTGTACAGTGATTCTCCACAGCGGAGCTAACCTTTTCAGACTCTCTTGTTGAGCCAATAACCTTTTCAGACTCTCTTGTTGAGTCAATCACCTTTCAGTACTCTCTTGTTGAGTCAACCCTTTTAGCCTCAATCTCGGGCTTTGTACGAGACAGATGAAAACACTCTCTTGTTGAGTCCATCTTTTCCAGCCTCCTCTTAGGCTTGATATAATGATTTCCCCTAGCAAAATTTAGCATTCTCTTAGGCTTGTATAATGATTTCTCCAGCTTGTTCAGCCATAATCCTGGGCTTTGTACATGACAGATAAAAGCACTCTCTTGTTGAGTCAAACCCTTTTAGCCTCACTCTTGGGCTTTGTACAAGGCATAAATCTTCATAACCTTCTCTTAAGCTTGGGGCAAATATCTTCCCCAACAGAGTCAATTCCTCTCAGCCTACATTTAGACTTTGAGAAATAATTTCCTAAGCTGAGTCAAACTTATTTCAGCCTCAATCTTGGGCTTTGTACAAGACAGATAATACTCTCCAGCAGAGTCAAAATCTTTTCAGCCTCAATCTTGGGCTTTGTATAAGACACTTAAAATATCCTCGGTCGAGTCAGTAAAGTCTCATTTTAACCTCAATCTTGGGCTTTGTACAAGATAGGCAAAGATCTCTTTCCCACAGAGTCAGTTTCTTTTCAGCCTCAATCTTGGGCTTTGTACAAGACACATACAAACCCTCCCCAACGGAGTCAAAACCACTTTTAGCCTTAATCTTGGGCTTTGTACAAGACAGACAGAACATTTTCCCTAGAAAAGTCAAACTTTTAGCCTCCTCTTAGGCTTTGTATAATGATATGCTCCAAAGAGTCAGTCTTTTTAGCCTCAATCTTGGGCTTTGTACAAGACAGATAAACACTCTTTTGTTGAGTCAGTCATTCCCAGCCTCCTCTTAGGCTTTGTATAAGGACTTCCCTAGTGGAGTCAATCAACCTCTTAGCTTCAACCTTGGGCTTTAATCAAGGCACACAAAAATCAACATCCCTTATAAAGGAAATTATGGCATTGCTGGATTCACATATCCCAGTTAAAGTAATTCTCCTTTATAAACAGTCACCCAACAGTTGTGATAAACAGACGAGATATCTCCCCATTAGAAATGACAAGTTCTCTCTCAGTCAAACCTTTTAGCTTCAATCTTGGGCTTTGAACAAGACACAAATACTCAACCTTTTAGCTTTAATCTTGGGCTTTGAACAAGACACCAAAACATCTTTTTCCTCCCTTAGAATAGGAGGAACTACAATTGCTCTGATTTCCCTATTTCGTTTAAACGGGAATACGTGGGCATAAGATTGCGAAATCTTAGCGAGCATACCAAACAAACACTCTAGGTCCTGCACCTTCATATCAATTAAACATTGGGTCCAGTACCTTACCAAAAACATCGGGAAAACCCGAACATCAACATCAACTCACTCTCTCTCATACTTTCAGTGAAACCTAAAGCTAACATCCTGTGGATAACCACATATAGGATGGGTAATTGACAACTCCCCATTGTATAACCTGACCCCGACTCCCCGAATCTCTTTAAGCGTTTATTCAATTAAACATTTGCGTGCAAGGTTAGTTTTAGATAGCTTCCCTTTCCCTTCCTGCTTCATGGGATAAATAAGAAATCAGAAAGTAGCAACCCCCTCCTCTTCGTTGAGGAGAAAACCCAAATTCCGCGATAAGGTGGTCGCGTCACCGATAAAAATCGCGTGCTACAGTAAAATGGCGACTCTGCTGGGGACGTCGTTGATCTGTTAGGATTATAGACTAGAATTCTTAAGAGGTCTAGGATGTTAGTTTTAGGAATGAATATATATATATATATATCATTTTTCCTAATTGATATCCGTGTTTATTTTTCTACTAATGGGACTGCGGGTGATGCCGCATCTGGAAAGTTTTAGTGATACCTAAGATAAGTGATGGCATAGACGGGTAATCTTACAGTGAGTGACTCCCGAATAAGCGATCCCGGTAGACCATCGAATCAGTGGAGATACCCTTTGCGGATTCAATGCCTAAACGACTTCGGTTATTGAAAGCAGATTGTTCGATTGTGGCATCCATGAAACTGAGGATATAGTAGACTAAGACCATGTGACTATTTTGTAGTGCGGAAGCTATCGGAAATAGTTGTCACGTGATACTACCCTAATTTGAGATTACCCTAAGATACTGCAGCTCGCTCGGGTGAACCAGCCTGCTGTTGTTATCCCAAGGGGGGTCAATGATTTTGAGGACATGTACAAAAATTCACCAGTACAACCTTTGGGAATGGGTAGAGCCATGACTTCATGACGCTGAACCTTTGACCCCATGTTTTTTCTATGTTTTTGTGTGCTGCATTCATGAATTCATTTCTTTAAAAAACTTTAAACAAAGAAAAAAATCTTCTTTTCTAGAGAGAAAGATTGCGTTATGGATTTCGGTAGAAGGAAGACTCACAAGTACACCTTCAAGGTTCCAAAACTAGAGGATTTAAGAGGGTTGGCAAGGATGATCACCAACCCTGATGCTTTCAGAGCTAAGTACGAAGGACTGCTGTCTCTGTTAAGGGTCTGTGTAATTGAAGGAATCCTGTCTACACTTATTCAGTTTTACGATTCGGTCTATCACTGTTTCACATTCCCGGATTATCAACTAGCACCAACGCTGGAGGAGTACTATCACCTGACTGATTTACCCGTCACTGACCAAGCTCCATTTTCTGGACTGGAAGAAATTCCAAAGGATCAAATAATTGCAAGAGCTATCTATTTGGACGAGTCAAAAATCAGGGCTCACATGACCATTAAGGGTGGAATCCAAGGTTTACCAGCCAAGTTTTTGATAAAGAAGGCCCTATACTTTGCCAGTATAGGGAATGTAACTGCTTTCGAGAGCGTCTTTGTCTTACTCATCTACGGTTTATTTATGTTTCCCAACATTGATAACTTTGTTGATATCAATGCCATTAAGATTTTTCTGATTGGAAACCCTGTACCGACCTTGCTCGTAGATGCTTATCATTCTGTACATTTAAGGAATTTGTACAGTGGAGGAATGATCACATGCTGTGCACCCCTGCTATACAAATAGTTCACTTCCCATTTACCCAAGTCTGCTGCTTTCTGGGATCATAAGAGTACTCTGCGTTGGTCACAGAGAATCATGTCTCTTACCAACCCTGACATAGATTGGTACAATCGGATCTATGACGGGATAAGAATCATTGACCGTTGTGGAAACTTCCCTAATGTACCCCTCATAGGAACCAAAGGAGGAATCAACTATCATCCGATCTTAGCTCGCCATCAACTCGGATACCCGATGAGACATATCCCACGTAATGTTCATATGGAAGGTATTTTCTTCAAGGAAGGAGAAAATGACAGGGCACTAAAGACAGAAATAGTGCATGCCTGGAAACATGTTCACAGGAAAGGAAGATAGTCTCTAGGAAAACCAGACTGTGTCTCTGTGGAACCTTATCTCCACTGGGTACAAACTAGAGCTCTCAAGCTGAGGATGCCTTACCCTCGTCAAGAAGTTCTTCCATTAAAGGAATCAGTCCTTTATTTTATGTCTGATACAGAAAAACTCCAGGTCACTCTCAACAAAGTTCAACGGGAAAAGAAATCGGAAGAACAAGTACCGCATTCTCAATATGGAGTGTACCAAAATACATCAACTGTTAAAAGAAAAGGATGCTCTGATCGAGATTTTAGAGCAACATGCTGTAGAAAATCAAGATGACCGAAGGAATTTGCTCGCTCCTTTCACTTGGCAAAAGGATGACAACCCGACAACGGCTCAAGAGCCCCAGTTAAAGAAAACGAAAATACCAGAACCAGCACCTAAGCTCTCCTCAGAGAGGACTCAAGATCCATAAGTTTAGACATTTCCTTTTACAACACTTTTGTAAATTACTGTATTTCCATTTCTGCAATCTTTGAATTCAATAAAACGGGGTCTCCCCACTGTATGATATTTGCAATCCAATTTTTGAAGTTTCTTTTGATTAATTTTTTTTTTAATATATAATCATTGCATATCATTCATCATTCTCACATAACACATTCTTCTTCCCTACGAATCTCACGCTTGTGTCTCTATTCTAGAGTCAAACAGTCTTATTCGTACAATACTCGGGCCAATCGACAAAAGAAAATGGATGATCTCGAGGAAGAGAACAGAGAGTTGAGAGAAGAAATAGACACTCTGAAAGAAGATTTGAGAAAACTTCACAATGACATGCAGTCTCTGGCAGCAGCCCAGATACAACAACAAAGGAATGTGATCTCAGAGATCACATCTATGCCCATAGTGGAAAAGTATGATCCTCGGTACAACATGCCTAAAGATTGTCCTTGGGGTATGCCACTTAACTATATCCCGGAAGGATATATTCTGCCGATCACGGAAGATCCGGAAACTACAGCAGGAACCGCTGGGCCTGAAGGTTACAAACTTCGGGAAAGCGAAGATGCAAGAGGCATGACAGTAACTCATGAAGGTTACAAACTTTGGGACCGGGAAACACCAAGAGTCACTGCCGTAATGACTATACCACCACCTGTGGTACACGCTATCCCAGAAGGACAGATTCCACCAATACCTTCTGGTGGAAATGAAAGTATGTACGACAGATTGAATGAGTTCCAAGAATAATTCCTGGAGATGCAGAAGGAACTGCATGCCATTTGCAGCCAGGATCTATTCGGAAAGGATGCCGCAGACCTTTGTTTGGTCCCCAATGTGAAAATTCCGTACAAATTCAAGGTGCCCGAATTTGAAAAATACAAGGGCAACTCTTGCCCTCAAAGTCATTTGGTGATGTACGCTCGAAAGATGTCAACTCAGACAGAGAACCAACAGCTACTGATCCACTATTTCCAAGATAGTTTAACCGGTGCCGCACTCAAATGGTACATGGGTTTAAACCGCACTAAGATCGTCACTTTCAGAGATCTTGGCGCTGCCTTAGTTTTGCAGTATAAGTATAATCTGGACATGGTACCGGACAAAGATCAACTCAGAGCCATGTCACAGAAGGACAAGGAAACCTTTAAAGAATATGCTCAGAGATGGCGTGAAATTGCCTCCCAGATTTGTCCACCTCTTGAGGAAAAAGAGATGATAAAAATCTTCTTAAAAACCTTGAGCTCATTTTACTACGACCGAATGGTCGCTAATACACCTAACGAATTTACTGAAATGGTGAGCATGGGAGTTCGTTTTGAAGAAGCAGTCCGAGAAGGACGTCTAGTCAAAGATACCAGACCATCAAGCAGTACCAAAAGATACGGTAGTGCTTTCCCTAAGAAAAAATAGCAAGATATTGGTAATATCTCTCTCGGAAAGCAAAGGCAGCGGTACCAACTAGTAGCAGCTGTAACTCTTGCTATCAACCCTGTGCCTGTTCCAATGATCAACCTCAGGTTGCTCAGAGCCAACCGAGTCAACAACAATATCAGCAAAGGACACAACAGCCTCTTCAGCAGGCTCATCCTCAGTACAACAACAACCGTACAACGCAACCACCAGGGTTCGACCCTATACCGATGTTGTACGCAGAATTGTTTCCACTACTACTGGTCAAAGGGCACATCCAAACCAGGTCTCCTCTTACAATACTGGAGAGTTTGCCTTTTTGGTTCAAAGCGGATTAGACTTGTCCTTACCACCAAGGAGGACCAGGGCATAACATAGAAAACTGTCTCAGCTTCAAATCTGATGTGCAGAAGCTTGTCAGGAACGGGGTCTTATCCTTCAAGGATACAAATCCAAATGTTCAGACGAACCCGTTGCCTTAACACGAGAAAGTCGCGGTAAACTTGATAGAGGAAGAGTCTAAACATAGCTATCAAATTCATGATGTACTCTTATTGGGAACCAACCTGGTTAAGATGCATTGCAGATAGATCGGATACGGTCATGTGCCGTTTCACAATTATCACCAGTGTGATATCTGCTCAAAGAACAATCAAGGATGTTCTGTGGTGCAAATAGCTCTACAGGAATAGATGAATCTCGGATGGATCCAAGATCACCGAATTCGTGAGGTCAACATGACTTATACAAATTCCAACATCGTTTAAAACCACAACATCCGTGCGATGAATGTCAACTTGGTGGCAATGCACTCAAGGCAAAGCCAACATCATAATCTTCCACGGCACGATTACGATTCCTGTCTGGTCTGCTCGGTAAACAATCAGGGATGCTCTTTTGTACAAGAGGCCCTCCAGCGTCAGATGGATCTTGGATGGATCCAGGACTACCGTGATAGAAGTCATTATCAAGTTAATATGATTCAAATCTTTGATATTCGTTTGATGAATACCAGCTTGGTGGAATTACACACTAAGCAAGTCCAACTCAGTTTTCTGACTTTGCATGATTATCAGAACTGTAAAGTATGTCGTGGAAATGACCAAGGATGTGCACTTGTTCAAAGAACACTACAACACTTGTTAAACCACTGGTGACTTCCGATCTATCTAGATGAAAACACACAACAAGTCAGTATGACTAACGGGAACCCTACTAGGCATCAAAGTCGGGATGTTCGATCAATGGAAACAAATCTAGTAAGGTTACACTGCATATAAAGTGGACGTGGTCGGGTGCCACCACACAACTATGAGCGTTGTAGAGTTTGCTCAGAAAATAACCAAGGATGCTACCTCGTGCGAGCAGCCCTTCAAAGTCAGTTAGACCACAAAGAGGTTCAACCATGTTCAAGCTCTGGTCCAATAAACATAATGTCAGACTACCATCCCAATCAAGGCAAAGAAGTTGTCTTGATCCCTAAGCGAGAAATGGCCAGAGACGTATGTGCCATAATCCCTTTACTCCATGAATCGAGAGTTCCTCTTGATAATGGAAAGATTCTCAACCTTGAACCAATTAAGGCCAGCTACGACGGTCAGAAAAATCAAAAGGCTCCTATGGTTATGTATTTGCCAGGACCAATACCGTACGAATCCGATAAGGCTATCCCTTACAAATACGGTGCAACAACAATTAAGAATAGAAAGGAAACTCCATTACCCTCCGTCGTGAATATTGCAGACATCAGTCGAGTAACACGGAGCGGTCGAATCTTCAACCGAGGAGTTGGAGAACCTACCAGAGAAAAGGAACCTTAGACAAAAGTTCCCAATCAACCAGTCGGTCAATCCAGTGATCCCGGCCTTTCAAAGAACAACGATGAGATGCTCAAACTCATCCAGAAGAGTGAGTAGAACATTGTTAATCAACTGTTGCAAACTCCTTCAAAAATCTCTGTACTATCTCTTTTACTCAGTTCCAAAGCCCACAGAGAGGCTCTACAGAAAGTCTTAGAGCAAGCCTTTGTGGAACAAGATGTGACAATAAGACAATTTGACATCAACATCTCCAACATCACTTCCTGCAACAACTTAGGGTTCAGTGATGAAGAACTGCCGGAAGAGGGCCGAAATCATAATATGGCACTCAACATTACAGTCAGCTGCCAGGACGATGCTTTAGCCAGCATACTGGTAGACACCGGATCAACTCTAAATGTTATGCCGAAATCCACTTTAATGCGACTATCCTTTAAAGGATCTCCGATGAGAGGCAGTGCGGTCATCGTCAAAGCATTTGACGGATCCCAAAAAACGGTTATCGGCAAAGTCGACCTTCCCATAACTATTGGTCCTCACACTTTCCTAATCACTTTCTAGGTCATGGACATCCGGGCAACATACAACTGTTTATTAGGAAGACCTTGGATACACGAGGCTGGGGCAGTCACTTCGACACTTCACTAGAAGCTGAAATTTGTCAAGAATGACTAACTAGCCACAGTCTGCGGAGAGCAAGCCTTGATCGTGAGCAACTTATCATCGTCCACTTGTGTAGAACCAGAGAAGGTTGTTGGAACCCAGTTCCAAGCACTTTCGGTGAGCAATAACAATCAATCAGAAAAGGGAATGTCGATTTCCTCGTACAAAGATGCTCTCGTAGTGATCAAAATTAACAATGCAAAGGGATGGGGACAACTTGTCATTCCTACTGACAATAAGAAAAAGAAAGGTCTTGGTTTTTCCTCAACCAATACCCAGACTGCTACTAACAATGAAAGTCGTCATCCCATTCAGGACTTCTTCCACAGTGGAGGTTTCCTCCACCTAGTATCTCAAGAAGTACATACCATCAACGAGGGTGATTCCTCCAATACAGATGAAGAGTGGAAGTCCTATCTTAACGAGGACGGTTATATGTCTCAGGGAGAGGTGCATACGCCATTTTTCTATCCCGCAGAGAGTCTGAGATATATACCGAGGTCAGATGTCAAAATGATATACAGAGATTGTGATCCGAAAGGATGTCGTGCTCCACCAAACTCATTAGAGGAGGACACTCTGATGAAAGAAAACATTGACCATGACTATTATGGCTCAATGGATGGCCTGCCTATCAGGCAGCCATACCTAGGAGACTTGGGGAAAAAGAGTCAGCCCAACGATACATATCAGCTGAGCATCATTGAAAAGAATACCTGTGTCCCCACCGAATCATGGGATCATTACTCAAGGCATTCAGAAAATATCCAGCACGATGATAAATTTGCAAAGATTGCAGGACATCAGTTCATCTACTATGCTTTTCCCAAGGTCAACGTCATTGAAAGGGACGACTCCTCCAGTTCCAAAGAAGTGTGGGACACCTTAGGACAACCGAGTGGTAAATACGACTTCATAGTCAAGTACACCGCTCCTGAAAGCTCTCGTATCAGGCTCGAAGACATCCAACCCACTGGATGGGGAGATCCACCTGAGAGTGCAAACATTGTGCAAGATATAACAGAAGAATCCTCCTACGACAACTCTGCCTGGGAGACAGATTCCAACGATCCTGCTCCACCAGAAATCAACGTTATTTCTGAAGATAAATTAAGAAGGAAGGTACCCGACTTTGTGATTCACCGAGGAGTTCGCCGCCAATGGGTTGTTGTCAACGTTTCGAAAGTCGTTCATAAGTCTAAGTAATTGCCGTCTTTGTCTTAACCTTTCACCCTGCCCAGGTGAAACGAATATTTTGATAGGGCTCACTTTTTGTAAATGTCTCTCTTCGCTTTGCCCAAAGCGACTGAGTTTTGTTTTAAAGGGCTGTAGTTTCAAGAATCGACAAGATCATAAATAAAATAATGTCATTCTGTAATTTCCGCATTTATTGCTATTTTCTCTTTTCACTTTTTCAGAAAATGGTAATCCTAAAAACAACTCAAATAATAAAAACAAGCAGTTATCAGAAAATACACCGCACACACTCTTGCATTCTCTCTATCTCTTCTAAAAACAATCATCACATCATGCAGATTGCTTGTTTTAAACCCCATTGAAACATACGATCCAATGCCTTCTCCCAACTTTGAATTCCCGGTATTTGAGGCTGAAGAAGAAAATGATGAAGAAATTCTATAAGAGATCTCTCGATTACTCAGACAAGAGGAAAGGTCCATTGAACCTCACAAAGAACTATTGGAAATGGTCAACTTGGGTTCAGAAGAAGAGAGCAAAGAAGTCAAGATTGGGGCACTGCTCAGTCCGACTGTCAAAGAAAGATTGATAAAGCTTCTCAAAGAATTTCCCGATGTATTCACTTGGTCTTATCAGGATATGCCAGGGTGGGATACCAGCATCGTGGAACATCATCTACCGTTAAGATCAGAATGTCCGCCGGTAAAACAAAGACTAAGATGGACTCACCCAGATATGGCCATCAAAATCAAAGAGAAAGTACAAAAACAGATTGACGCAGGCTTCCTCGCCACATCAGAATATCCCCAATGGCTAGCCAATATAGTACCAGTTCCGAAAAGGACGGAGAGGTCGGAATGTGTGTAGACTACAGGGATCTGAACAAAGCCAGTCCAAAGGATGACTTTCCCTTACCGCACATTGACATGCTGGTAGACAGTACAATAAAGTTTAAAGTCTTCTCCTTCATGGATGGATTCTCGGGCTATAATCAAATCAAAATGGCACCGAAAGATATGGAGAAAACTTCATTCATCACCCCATGGGGCACTTTTTGTTACAAGGTAATGCCTTTCGGTTTGAAGAACGCCGGGGCAACCTATCAAAGGGCCATGACTACTCTGTTTCACGACATGATACACAAAGAAATAGAAGTGTATGTCGATGATATGATTGCCAAATCTAAGACATGTGACCCACCTGTCAAAACTATTCGAGCGTCTGAGAAAGTACAAACTCCGCTTAAATCCCAATAAGTGCACATTTGGTGTCTGCTCAGGAAAACTTTTAGGGTTCATCGTCAGCCAGAAAGGAATTGAGGTTGATCCTGACAAAGTCAAGGCTATTCAAGAAATTCCTTCTCCAAAGACTGAAAAACAAGTCAGGGGATTCTTGGGACGTCTGAATTACATCTCCCGATTCATATTCCTCATGACCGCGACATGCGCGCCAATCTTCAAATTACTCAAAAAGAATCATGACTGCGTATGGACAGAAGATTGCCAAAAAGCTTTCGACAGTATCAAGGAGTATCTGTTAAACCCACCAATTCTATCACCTCCAGTAGAGGGGAGACCATTGATTATCTACCTAACAGTCTTGGAAGACTCAATGGGTTGTGTACTTGGCCAACAAGACGAAACCAAAAGGAAAGAGCCTGCCATCTATTATTTGAGCAAGAAATTTACCGACTGTGAGACTCGGTACGCTATGCTTGAGAAAACTTATTGTGCTCTGGCTTGGGCAGCCAAACGTCTTCTCCAGTACTTGATTTGTCACACTACTTGGTTAATCTCCGAAATGGATCCAATCAAGTAGGTCTTTGAAAAGCCTACTCTCACGGGAAGGATCGCCCGTTGGCAGATGTTGCTATCAGAATACGACATCGAGTACCATGCTCAGAAAGCCGTCAAAGAAAGTGTTTTAGCCGATCATTTGGCTCATCAACTGATTGACAATCAAGAATCAGTCGGATTTAACTTCCAGATGAAGATGTCATGTACTTGAAAATGAAAGACTGTGACGAACCACTACCCAGTGAAGGGCCAGAACCAGATTCCTGATGGGGACTAATCTTTGATGGAGCAGTCAACAATTATGGAAACAGAATTGGGGCAATCATCATAACACCTCAGGGTACCCACATTCCTTTCACTGCCAGACTAACATTCAAGTGTACAAACAACGAGGCCGAATAAGAAGCTTGTATCATGGGTCTCGAAGAAGCGATTGACTTAAGGATTAAGAACTTGGACGTATATGGAGACTCAACCCTGGTTATCAATTAGATCAAAGGAGACTGGAACACATACCAATCAGGACTGATTCCTTACAAAGACTATGCGAGAAGGTTATTACCATTCTTCAACAGAATTGAGTTTCACCATATCCCTCGTGAAGAGAATCACATGGCTGATGCATTTGCCACTCTCTCTTCCATGATTAGTGTAGGTCAATGGAATGACATACCTAAGATTGACATAATGCGCCTTGAGAGGCCCATTTACATTTTCGCAATTAAAGCAGTCATAGACGACAAACCTTGGTATCACGACATCAAATGCTTCCTTCAGAAACAAGAGTACCCGCCTGGGGCATCCAAAAAAGACAGAAAGACCCTCAGGAGATTGGCAGGCAGTTTCTTCCTGAGCAGTGATACACCCTATAAGAGAAACTTTGACATGGTCTTGCTCCGATGCGTAGACAGACCAGAAGCAAACATGATGATAAAAGAAATTCATGAAGGATCCTTTGGCACTCATGCCAACGGACACACGATGGCGAGGAAAATTTTAAGAGCAGGGTACTATTGGTTGACAATGGAATCCGATTGCTACAAGTACATGAGGAGGTGTCACAAGTGTCAGATATACTCAGACAAAATCCATGTACCGCCTACACATCTCAAAGTTCTTTCTTCCCCATAGCCTTTTTCCATATGGGGAATCGACATGATTGGCATGATTGAACCCAAAGCTTCAAAGGGACATCGGTTCATCCTGGTAGCCATCGACTACTTCACCAAATGGGCCGAAGCAGCATCGTACACCAATGTAACCAGACAAGTGGTGGTCCAATTTATCAAGAACAATATCATCTGCTATTATGGTATTCCAAGCCAGATCATTACTGATAACGAATCTAACTTGAATAACAAGATGATGAAGGAGTTGTACGCTGAGTTCAAGATTGAACACCATAACTCATCTCTCTACCAACCTAAGATGAATGGAGTGGTAGAAGCGGCTAACAAGAACATCAAGAAGATCGTTCAAAAAATAGTTGTAACCTACAAAGACTGGCACGAGATGTTACCCTTTGCTCTTCACGGTTATCGTATATTTGTCCACACTTCAACAGGGGAAAACCCCTTCTCTCTAGTATATGGTATGGAAGCAGTTCTCCCCATAGAAGTAGAAATCCCATCAATTTGGGTATTGATGGAAGCCAAGCTAACAGAGCCTGAATGGTGTCAAAGTCGACACGACGAACTGAACCTAATCGAAGAAAAGCAAATAACGGCTCTATGCCACGGGCAGTTGTATCAACAGATAATAAAGACATCATTTGACAAAAAGGTCCGACCCCGAGTCTTTAGAAAAGGGGACCTCGTGCTTAAGAAGATACAATCATTCCTCACTGATTCTCGGGGCAAATGGACTCCGAATTACGACGGCCCCTATGTGGTCAAGAAAGCTTTCTCAGGCGGCGCTTTAAGACTCGCAACCATGGATGGAGAAGAATTTGCCTACCCCACAAATGTTGACGTAGTCAAGAAATACTTCGCCTAAATAAAAAAAATAATAAAAAAAACGTCTCGGTGGATTAAAAACCCGAAGGGGCGGTCTAGGCAAAAATAAGAGACATAAGCAAAAAAATCATCCCGATGGATTGGAAATCTCAAAGTACAATCCAGGCAAAAGTTAGGGATTCATGGCAAGTAACTACGTCCAACAAAGGGGCAAATCCTCCAGCAGCAGTCATGTCATCCATCAGAAAAACTCCAGTCAAGGTCATCTTCGACAGAAGCTCAGGATGTCCAGAATTCAAAATTGGTAGAAGGATAACGGTCGTTATGTTTCAATGTAGCCTTTTTCCCTTAAATTACCATTTTCTAAACTTTGTAAATACTCTATGGAATCACGCGCTTGGCTGATTTCCATCCTATCAATAAAATTTGAGCCTTAGTCATGATTAACGATTCTTGAAATAAAACAAAAATGAATTTTACTTGTCAAATTTTTCTGCTTTTAAGATAAAGATGGCAATTCTTTTGACTGTTGAACATCGAAAGAACATCGATCGCTACTCCAAAGGCGATAAAGCTTCAAAGTGCAGAATCAAAGTACTCCTTCTAAACCAGTACGCCTGAACGAAGGATTAACTATATTAGATGTGATTTTCCCATCTGATATCCCCGACAGAGTTCTTGTCTCCTAAGCCCGACCAACGTTTTTCCCCGCGGGAACTACTTTTTCCTAAGCAAGGCAGAAGTGCTATCTTGAACCAGTGATACTTCTCATTCCCTGCAGTGGCCGAGTATCCAGCCATGTTCATCCACTAGTCTATGTGTTGTGTCAGTTTTGTCAGCATAAACATACATACATCATGCATTATTGGTTCATATACATATTCATATTGCATCACTATCACCATAGTCGGTCTTATCCCCTAGGGATAAAAGCCATGTCAGGAAATGATTTGTCTAAACCATCTATCTTCCCCGGTTTATTTCTGGATTGGAGACGGTCCTCGACCACTTTGATAACTTGAACCTCTAAAAGACAAAAAGACCTTCGACGAACGTCACTCTTCACCATTGAAGATGATATCTGCGCTTTCCCGGATTAAGGAAAATCCCCAGAGAAAGCCTCGCAACTAAAGACTCTCAGCAACACATTGATTTTTCTCTCCAAGAGAGTCAATGTTAATGAAGTCACCAGCACCTCAAAATTGGATTGCATCGCATGGCATTTCTCCGAGAAGATCTCGAGGAAAAGTATGATGTAATATCCCCAAGAAAGAAACAACCTCTCAAGAGACTCGTTTTCCCCAGTAGAGTCAACAAATGGCGTCTCCAACAGAGAAGTTTGTACAACTCTACAACTCAGATGAATGGGTTCCCCAACAAGTCTGACATCAAAACTTTTTCCCATCAAATGACATCTCCCTAGGAAAATTCGGAGAGAAGTTTGAGGAAAACCGCTACAAATAGCGTCCCTTGTCAAGAAAGTTTATTGACAAAAGAAACTGAGACCAGTTCCTTGGCTGAAGACCAGGATCGAGGGGAAGTTTATTTCAGAAACTGAGAACAGTTCCTTGGCTGAAAACCAGGATCGAGGGGAAGTCCACATCAGAAACTGAGACCAGTTCCTTGGCTGAAGACCAGGGACGAAGGGAAGTTTATTGACAAAAGAAACTAAGACCAGTTCCTTGGATGAAGACTGGGATCGAGGGGAAGTTTCACCCTTTTCTAAGTATCATTGCTTAGCAAAAGAAGATGGATGAGCAAGCAGCCATTCATAACCACCATCAAAATTTCGGGTATTCTGATATTTAATCCTCTTGCACCCCGAATGTTCGTATACCTTTGCCATTCACACCTTCGGGTCCAAGAAGATTAAATAGGGGCATCTGTCATACCCCAAATTTTGACCACCAGGATTTCCCATCATTGTACAAATCACCATCACAATATGGATAAACCATCATGCCTCATCAATCTCCTCAAAGATGGTCGAGCACTCACTACAATCAAAGATTAGGGTTTTGAGCCCTCTCAGAGCATTTAGACAAGGATCAATCAAGAAATGACATGATCTTCAACTTGTATAACCTCTCAAATACCTATAAAGGATCAAGAGGACTCCCACATCAAGAATCAAGCACAAGGTTGCAACATTCCAAGTAGATCAAGCCTCAAGATCGCCAGTGTCACCAAATTAGGGTTTTGGTCGCCTGGGGCCTCCAGATGAAAATTTCCATCAAGGCTTGAGCCAATGCCTAAATGTATGGTCCTATAAGCTCAAAAGGATCTCAAGAGCCCATCCACAATGGCAAAATAACCTTGAAGGTCCATCTATAAAAAAATCAGGAATTAGGGTTTTGACCTAATTCAACCCTTGAGTTAACTTGTGAAGTGAGGCATGGCTTGAAGCTTCAAAATGAACTTCAAAGACTTCAAATACATTATATTGACATGTTTACAAGATTTGATTGACTCGGAGAGCTCAAATCATAAGCACAAGAACTCAACACCATCTGATCACAAATTAAGGTTTCTGATGGAAAAAGTCAACCCTACCCTTGACTGTTGACCTGCCATTGAGCTCAAACTTTGGGGAGGGGTCCAAAACATTCCTAAATACTCTTGGAGGCCATCAATGAAGTTCAATTGAGCCCAAGGATTGATTTCACAAAAGTGAAATTCGGGTATCAGATGTGTGATGTTAAGTGTGATGTCACAATAACACAATCTGCTATATGAACAAGGTAAAAACAACAGTAAATAACACACAAAATTTGTTCACCCAGTTCGGTCTAACAACCTACATCTGGGGGCATACCAAGCCAGGAAGGAAGTCCACTATTAGTAGTATCAAATTACAGACTCAACAAACCAGTTGACAATCCACTAATTTAATCACTACCCAATGACCCTTCTATCTAAGTCCTCCCTAGATAAGAGACTCCATCTCACTCCCAATCATTGCAATGATGTCTAGCAGTCCACATCTCAGTCACTACATCAACATCTTGATTTCCAAAAACTCTTCAATCACAGAAAAGTAGAAGACACACTTCCATGACAATACCTAGACATGACACACATGACTAAGAACAATACTTAGAGTTGCTTAACAGCTTCCTCCAAGAATAATACATCTCTTACCTACAGGCTTCGAGATAAACACGATGACCATCCCACAAACTGGGTGGTTCATCAACCAACACAGCCCTTATAATCTACATGATGGCTGGCTTCCTTAAACTAGGTTACAATGCTTCTATTTATAACCTATTTCCCAACTGGATTTGGGCCTTCAAATCACAACAAATCTTCTGCTCTAAATCTGCCAAAGATTCTGCTACTAAATAGATCTTCAATTAAATCTCCAATCAAATCTTCAATCAAATCTTCATAATTAAATCTAATTATTCTCCATATCTTTTTGCATGAAAATAGCAACAAACTAATCTTCAACATAACTGAAAAAGGTTGCTTCAGAATAAATTAACTCCTTGAAAATATCAGATTTGATATGAAATTATACCAGATATGATTTGAATCTAAAACAGATTTTATCTTCAAATCTTTTCATATCTTTTAGCCCTTAAAACATCAACAAGATCTGCTCCAAATATGATTGCACCAGAATATATCTTCACCAAGATATTTGCCTGCAATCTCTCCACCAGATCTCTCAAAACACACTTAAACAAATGTAGCCCTAACACAACACATCAGACTGATGTTCTGATGTTCTGTCAACTGATGTCAAGACATCATTCTAACATCAGCATACAAAACTGCAACCCTTTCGAACTTAACATCAACTCAATGTTAAGAACTCATGTTAAGACATCAGACATATGACATCATTAACAACACCATTGTTTTACCAAAATTCCAGCCAATATAAGAACTAACAATCTCCCCCTTTGGCTAATTTTGGCTAAAAAAATCTTAGCTAACATCAGCACACAACTAGCAGCAGCAACTCCCCCTCAAAACTGCAACCAACAAAACAGCTGCGCAAACTACACACTTCCCCTCAAGCCTAGAACCACTAGAACCACAACAGACAACTAGGCAACAACTAGGCTAACTCTCCCCCTTTTTAGCCACAATTAGACAAACTCTGAATCTGCCAACCAACATACTCAGAACAAAATCCAGACTCAACAGCTACTACTGTACATTCTCTCCCTTTGGCTAATTTTTTACAAACATTGGTGTAAATGTATACTTCTGATTCAATCCATCGACACACAAATCTATAGAACCAGATCTAAACTGTCAAGTACACCATGAACTTCACCAGTAACACAATGTCACGACATCTTGTATGACATTACAATCTGGAAAAACAAGTTCTTCAACAAAAGATCAACTCTCCCTATCCAAGATAACCAGTGCTCCTTTGTAAGAAGAATACCTTAAATGAATTGAAAACATAAGACTCATCTTCATGTCTTCAAGAGCGCACCCTCTGTTCAACACACCTGCTGAACACATTCACATAATGCTTAATCCTCAAACAATCCAAGTACCACACTAGTACAGACAGAAGTTCTCCCATTATATTTCACAAATGGTGCTCCTTGACCAGTATATCATAACATTTGGAAAATCCAGGAATGCTTCACACAATCATCCACAAGTTCTGAAGCACACACACAATGCCTTCCACTGAACTCTAAATAAACTCCTCTTACACACACCAAGACAAGTGTGACATCTCCCATCAACAAAGACCTTCACAAAGTTTTTCCAAAACTGCATAAAATTGTCTTGAGACTTCTCCTCAGAAGCATGTGCGCATATGATTCAAACAATTAGCTTCACATGGCTAGAACCATTCATGTCCACACCAACATGTCATCCAACAACCTAATGTCATAACATGTTATCTGACATTATATCCTCATAAGATTCAACCAATCTTCACAATCTTGATCAGCATGCAATCTTCACAATATATGTACCTTTGCAGCAAAATCCATAGACAAGTACTCCCCCAGTCATGGTTAACTAATGCTCTAGATGAAGATGAACATTTGAGCACACTTGCTGAGCACATGCATTTTGGTACCATTGTCCCTTTCTCCAAAGGCAGTCATTCCCAATCATACTCTTCATCTTCAGACTTCCAATCAATCAATACCTGGTCTACTTCAGTCTTCTCTACATTATCCATCCAAGGCAGACCTTCTACTTCATCATTCTCTCGTATGACTATGTAGACGCTCCTTAGGCATAATGTATGCACCAAGCTTCAGAACCAGAACAAAATCATCCTTCACAAGTTAGAACATTTGCCACACACCAAGATATCATCACCATGTTTTTTGATATGCTCCACCAACTGGACTTACTATTGCATAGTAATCCAAAGAACTAGAGAATTAAACTCTCATCCACCTTCAAGAAGAATAATCTCCTTGAGTCTTTAACTCATCACCCTTCTGCCCAAGAGTAACTTGTTCCAAGACAATCCTCAATAATCACCAGCTGCCACACTCTGATTATCTTGATTCTTCGAATCCACTTCTGAGATCAACCAAATGCCACAGTTTGATCACCTCATTCATGAATCCTCATATGAAAACAACCAAATGCCACATTTTGACCTTTTTCACGTTTGTCAGAACTCTCACAAAGATATCTTGATCCACCAAGGAAACTTGATCTTCAAGTCACATGTTCCACTTGCTCAAAAGCAAACACACTTAGACTCCCTAAGCCATGGTCATGTAACATCTTCTCCTTCCTGCAGCTCCCACAAACTGCCATGAGAACGATCATTTTGAAGCATCCTATTGTTCATTCCTGTAGATCACCCTATCATTAGCTGATGTGCCACATCACCAGCTGAGACTCCTGATGTTAAGCTAGATGTCAGAACATTATGTCATCCAACTGTTGAATTCAGCTCTACCTTCTGCCACTCAGAAGAACCTCATCCCTTTGCAGAAACAGATTTCCATGCTCTCATAGACTTGATTCAACAATCAAGTTTGAGTAGACAACCTCCATCCTGCTCAGAAAATCCAAAGACTTCAAACCTACCACATCTAAATCTTCAGAAAATAAGTAGTTCAAGACTACCCCATAGCTATACCAAAGAATGCCACTTCCCTTAGTAGAGCCGTCAGCAGAAAGCCAGAGATAACATCCACATATCCTCGAATTTCACACAACAAAACCCATGCTCCAAAGCACCTAGATCAGAAATAATCTGATCCAACCATCAAGACTATGATGACTTTATAGTCTTCCATCTCCATCTTCAACAACATAATCCAGGTCGTCACACACCAACACACCATAAAGAGAAATAAACAGCCACATAGAGAAAAGTAAATTCTCAACACTTCAACAATCCTGCACTTTTACATCCGACATTTACATAGTCTCCCATCAATGTACTTTGTCATTAGTTGACAACCACTCATACCATTAAAGCCTTCCAGGTTAGTTCAGTGTCTTGATCTTTTACTCCACCCTGAGCAAAGAACTGAAATGATGTTTCAACATCAGTTCCGACATTAGTCTAAATCACATTAAACATCTCCTATGGATTTGGAGACTACAACCATATTAATCCACACATATCTCTTGTAGGGAACACACGAGAACATATCAACATCTGATCAACTTCCAAGATCAGACCAACAAAACTGCAGTAACTTGCATAACACACTCTTCCAGAAGCTTCTTCTTATAAGCACAAGGTTCAGACCTCTTGTCTAACTTAAGAGTGATAACTGCCATCCTTCTGCATAAACATACCATAGACAATCTGCTACTTCCAATCCTTCAAGCCACAAAACTGAAAGAGCTCATGCAAACACCAATTGACCACAGGCTGATTTACACTGCTACTGCACACAAACTCTTGGATGCATTTTCCCTATAAAATTGTCCTCAGACATTTTAGTTTAAACAAGGATCATTTCCTTCTCTTCTGCTATCAAGATTACTACCTTTTCTTCAACCAGCTCCAGCTGAGATGCTATGACATTATGAACAGCATCTCAATAATTGTTCAACTTCACAGCTTCAGTGATCCTTCAAAACAGCTACAATCTAATAGGACTTTGACTTAGCATTTACCATAAACTGCTGATGTGTAGCGCGATGTCGAGATGTTAGAATTGACATATTAAGCTCAGCTTCTTTCTTGATGAAACTTCCTCCAGTTCATGATTTTGAAAATCAGAAACATGTATCTTCACAAGAGAATTCATCTTCAGATATACCAGAACTACATTTGACATCATAACCATGAAGATCCTCCTAATTAGGTCACCACAACTAAGCTTAAGAGATAACTTATCAAGATCTTCACTCCCGCATGAAAGATTTGACGGTGATACTCTTTTGCTTTGGCTCCACCCTCTTCTTTCACCATCAAGAAAATTGATAAAGAAGGAATCAATGTTCTGAACAGATTGGTCTTCAATGCCTGATTTGAAATATAGTCTTCTTCTAAAAAAAACTGAAACTTCCATGTCATACAATCTTTAATAAGATTCATTCACCTTTTGATCACTTCTTTCCCAAAACAAATATATGAGATAATCCTCAAGTATCTTTGGCATCTCTAACCAAACGGTTGAAGCTGTCTTGCATAAACTACAACATCATAGAATATCCTGCTGAGGAGACCAAACCCTAATGTCTTTCCAAGAGAATACCTTCCTAGAATCTCACCACCAGAGATACAAGAACCAACCAGGGTTACATCAGATACCATGCAGCAGAACACACAACAACTCCTCAACAACTTTCAAGCACTACTCAATAATCCTTGCACACCATCACCATAAACCAAGTGCCAACAAATCAAACTCACAACAGCAGTTCTCCTGATAACAACAGACAGGTCCAATACATACCCTGTCATGAATAGTTCATCCTTCACTTCAAGGGATAATACAAACAACTATATGAACTGACCAAGTCCATAACTTAACAAAACTATCTTCCTTGCTCATGAACCAGAAAGTATCTTCCCTAGATCTCATCCAGAAACAGACAGGATGCCTGCTCTGATATGAATTGAAATTTTGGTATCAGATGTGTGATGTCACAACAACACAATTTGCTATATGAACAAGGTAAAAACAACAGTAAATAACACACAAAATTTGTTCACCCAGTTCGGTCTAACAACCTACATCTGGGGGCATACCAAGCCAGGAAGGAAGTCCGCTATTAGCAGTATCAAATTACAGACTCAACAAACTAGTTGACAATCCACTAACTTAATCACTACCCAATGACCATTCTATCTAAGTCCTCCTTAGATAAGAGACTCCATCTCACTCCCAATCATCGCAATGATGTCTAGCAGTCAACATCTCAGTCACTGCATCAACAACTTGATTTCCAAAAACTCTTTAATCACAGAAAAGTAGAAGACACACTTCCATGAAAATACCTAGACATGACACACATGACTAAGAACAATACTTAGAGTTGCTTAACAGCTTCCTCCAAGAATAATACATCTCTTACCTACAGGCTTCGAGATAAACACGATGACCATCCCACAAACTGGGTGGTTCATCAACCAACACAGCCCTTATAATCTACATGATGGCTGGCTTCCTTAAACTAGGTTACAATGCTTCTATTTATAACCTATTTCCCAACTGGATTTGGGCCTTCAAATCACAACAAATCTTCTGCTCCAAATCTTCCAAAGATTCTGCTACTAAATAGATCTTCAATTAAATCTCCAATCAAATCTTCAATCAAATCTTCATAATTAAATCTAATTATTCTCCATATCTTTTTGCATGAAAATAACAACAAACTAATCTTCAACATAACTGAAAAAGGTTGCTTCAGAATAAATTAACTCCTTGAAAATATCAGATTTGATATGAAATTATACCAGATATGATTTGAATCTAAAACAGATTTTATCTTCAAATCTTTTCATATCTTTCAGCCCTTAAAACATCAACAAGATCTGCTCCAAGTATGATTGCACCAGAATATATCTTCACCAAGATATTCGCCTGCAATCTCTCCACCAGATCTCTCAAAACACACTTAAACAAATGCAGCCCTAACACAACACATCAGACTGATGTTCTGATGTTCTGTCAACTGATGTCAAGACATCATTCTAACATCAGCATACAAAACTGCAACCCTTCCGAACTTAACATCAACTCAATGTTAAGAACTCATGTTAAGACATCAGACATATGACATCATTAACAACACCATTGTTTTACCAAAATTCCAGCCAATATAAGAACTAACAATTTCCCCCTTTGGCTAATTTTGGCTAAAACAATCTTAGCTAACATCAGCACACAACTAGCAACAAAAACTCCCCCTCAAAACTGCTACCAGCAAAACAGCTGCACAAACTACACACTTCCCCTCAAGCCTAGAACCACTAGAACCACAACAGACAACTAGGCAACAACTAGGCTAACTCTCCCCCTTTTTAACCACAATTGGACAAACTCTGAATCTGCCAACCAACATACTCAGAACAAAATCCAGACTCAACAGCTACTACTGTACATTCTCTCCCTTTGGCTAATTTTTTACAAACATTGGTGTAAATGTATACTTCTGATTCGATCCATCGACACACAAATCTATAGAACCAGATCTAAACTGTCAAGTACACCATGAACTTCACCAGTAACACAATGTCACGACATCTTGTCTGACATTACAATATGGAAAAACAACTTCTTCAACAAAAGATCAACTCTCCCTATCCAAGATAACCAGTGCTCCTTTGTAAGAAGAATACCTTAAATGAATTGAAAACATAAGACTCATCTTCATGTCTTCAAGAGCGCACCCTCTGTTCAACACACCTGCTGAACACATTCACATAATGCTTAATCCTCAAACAATCCAAGTACTACACTAGTACAGACAGAAGTTCTCCCATTATATTTCACAAATGGTGCTCCTTGACCAGTATATCATAACATTTGGAAAATCCAAGAATGCTTCACACAATCATCCACAAGTTCTGAAGCACACACACAATGCCTTCCACTGAACTCTAAATAAACTCCTCTTACACACACCAAGACAAGTGTGACATCTCCCATCAACAAAGACCTTCACAAAGTTTTTCCAAAACTGCATAAAATTGTCTTGAGACTTCTCCTCAGAAGCATGTGCGCATATGATTCAAACAATTAGCTTCACATGGCTAGAACCATTCATGTCCACACCAACATGTCATCCAACAACCTAATGTCATAACATGTTATCTGACATTATATCCTCATAAGATTCAACCAATCTTCACAATCTTGATCAGCATGCAATCTTCACAATATATGTACCTTTGCAGCAAAATCCATAGACAAGTACTCCCCCAGTCATGGTTAACTAATGCTCTAGATGAAGATGAACATTTGAGCACACTTGCTGAGCACATGCATTTTGGTACCATTGTCCCTTTCTCCAAAGGCAGTCATTCCCAATCATACTCTTCATCTTCAGACTTCCAATCAATCAATAACTGGTCTACTTCAGTCTTCTCTACATTATCCATCCAAGGCAGACCTTCTACTTCATCATTCTCTCGTATGACTATGTAGACGCTCCTTAGGCATAATGTATGCACCAAGCTTTAGAACCAGAACAAAATCATCCTTCACAAGTTAGAACATTTGCCACACACCAAGATATCATCACCATGTTTCTGGATATGCTCCACCAACTTGACTTACTATTGCATAGTAATCCAAAGAACTAGAGAATTAAACTCTCATCCACCTTCAAGAAGAATAATCTCCTTGAGTCTTTAACTCATCACCCTTCTGCCCAAGAGTAACTTGTTCCAAGACAATCCTCAATAATCACCAGCTGCCACACTCTGATTATCTTGATTCTTCGAATCCACTTCTGAGATCAACCAAATGCCACAGTTTGATCACCTCATTCATGAATCCTCATATGAAAACAACCAAATGCCACATTTTGACCTTTTTCACGTTTGTCAGAACTCTCACAAAGACATCTTGATCCACCAAGGAAACTTGATCTTCAAGTCACATGTTCCACTTGCTCAAAAGCAAACACACTTAGACTCCCTAAGCCATGGTCATGTAACATCTTCTCCTTCCTGCAGCTCCCGTAAACTGCCATGAGAACGATCTTTTTGAAGCATCCTATTGTTCATTCCTGTAGATCACCCTATCATTAGCTGATGTGCCACATCACCAGCTGAGACTCCTGATGTTAAGCTAGATGTCAGAACATTATGTCATCCAACTGTTGAATTCAGCTCTACCTTCTGCCACTCAGAAGAACCTCTTCCCTTTGCAGAAACAGATTTCCATGCTCTCATAGACTTGATTCAACAATCAAGTTTGAGTAGACAACCTCCATCCTGCTCAGAAAATCCAAAGACTTCAAACCTACCACATATGACTCTTCAGAAAATAAGTAGTTCAAGACTACCCCATAGCTATACCAAAGAATGCCACTTCCCTTAGTAGAGTCGTCAGCAGAAAGCCAGAGATAACATCCACATATCCTCGAATTTCACACAACAAAACCCATGCTCCAAAGCACCTAGATCAGAAATAATCTGATCCAACCATCAAGACTATGATGACTTTATAGTCTTCCATCTCCATCTTTAACAACATAATCCAGGTCGTCACACACCAACACACCATAAAGAGAAATATACAGCCACATAGAGAAAAGTAAATTCTCAACACTTCAACAGTCCTGCACTTTTACATCCGACATATACATAGTCTCCCGTCAATGTACTTTGTCATTAGTTGACAACCACTCATACCACTAAAGCCTTCCAGGTTAGTTCAGTGTCTTGATCTTTTACTCCACCCTGAGCAAAGAACTGAAATAATGTTTCAACATCAGTTCCGACATTAGTCTAAATCACATTAAACATCTCCTATGGATTTGGAGACTACAACCATATTAATCCACACATATCTCTTGTAGGGAACACACGAGAACATATCAACATCTGATCAACTTCCAAGATCAGACCAACAAAACTGCAGTAACTTGCATAACACACTCTTCCAGAAGCTTCTTCTTATAAGCACAAGGTTCAGACCTCTTGTCTAACTTAAGAGTGATAACTGCCATCCTTCTGCATAAATATACCATAGACAATCTTCTACTTCCAATCCTTCAAGCCACAAATCTGAAAGAGCTCATGCAAACACCAATTGACCACAGGCTGATTTACACTGCTACTGCACACAAACTCTTGGATGCATTTTCCCTATAAAATTGTCCTCAGACATTTTAGTTTAAACAAGGATCATTTCCTTCTCTTCTGCTATCAAGATTACTACCTTTCCTTCAACCAGCTCCCGCTGAGATGCTATGACATTATGAACAGCATCTCAACAATTGTTCAACTTCACAGCTTCAGTGATCCTTCAAAACATCTACAATCTAATAGGACTTTGACTCAACATTTACCATAAACTGCTGATGTGTAGCGCGATGTCGAGATATTAGAATTGACATATTAAGCTCAGCTTCTTTCTTGATGAAACTTCCTCCAGTTCATGATTTTGAAAATCAGAAACATGTATCTTCACAAGAGAATTCATCTTCAGATATACCAGAACTACATTTGACATCATAACCATGAAGATCCTCCTAATTAGGTCACCACAACTAAGCTTAAGAGATAACTTATCAAGATCTTCACTCCTGCATGAAAGATTTGACGGTGATACTCTTTTGCTTTGGCTCCACCCTCTTCTTTCACCATCAAGAAAATTGATAAAGAAGGAATCAATGTTCTGAACAGATTGGTCTTCAATGCCTGATTTGAAATATATTCTTCTTCTAAAAAAAACTGAAACTTCCATGTCATACAATCTTTAATAAGATTCATTCACCTTTTGATCACTTCTTTCCCAAAACAAATATATGAGATAATCCTCAAGTATCTTTGGCATCTCTAACCAAACGGTTGAAGCTGTCTTGCATAAACTACAACATCATAGAATATCCTGCTGAGGAGACCAAACCCTAATGTCTTTCCAAGAGAATACCTTCCTAGAATCTCACCACCAGAGATACAAGAACCAACCAGGGTTACATCAGATACCATGCAGCAGAACACACAACAACTCCTCAACAACTTTCAAGCACTACTCAATAATCCTTGCACACCATCACCATAAACCAAGTGCCAACAAATCAAACTCACAACAGCAGTTCTCCTGATAACAACAGACAGGTCCAATACATACCCTGTCATGAATAGTTCATCCTTCACTTCAAGGGATAATACAAACAACTATATGAACTGACCAAGTCCATAACTTAACAAAACTATCTTCCTTGCTCATGAACCAGAAAGTATCTTCCCTAGATCTCATCCAGAAACAGACAGGATGCCTGCTCTGATATGAATTGAAATTTTGGTATCAGATGTGTGATGTCACAACAACACAATTTGCTATATGAACAAGGTAAAAACAACAGTAAATAACACACAAAATTTGTTCACCCAGTTCGGTCTAACAACCTACATCTGGGGGCATACCAAGCCAGGAAGGAAGTCCGCTATTAGCAGTATCAAATTACAGACTCAACAAACTAGTTGACAATCCACTAACTTAATCACTACCCAATGACCATTCTATCTAAGTCCTCCTTAGATAAGAGACTCCATCTCACTCCCAATCATCGCAATGATGTCTAGCAGTCAACATCTCAGTCACTGCATCAACAACTTGATTTCCAAAAACTCTTTAATCACAGAAAAGTAGAAGACACACTTCCATGACAATACCTAGACATGACACACATGACTAAGAACAATACTTAGAGTTGCTTAACAGCTTCCTCCAAGAATAATACATCTCTTACCTACAGGCTTCGAGATAAACACGATGACCATCCCACAAACTGGGTGGTTCATCAACCAGCACAGCCCTTATAATCTACATGATGGCTGCCTTAAACTAGGTTACAATGCTTCTATTTATAACCTATTTCCCAACTGGATTTGGGCCTTCAAATCACAACAAATCTTCTGCTCCAAATCTTCCAAAGATTCTGCTACTAAATAGATCTTCAATTAAATCTCCAATCAAATCTTCAATCAAATCTTCATAATTAAATCTAATTATTCTCCATATCTTTTTGCATGAAAATAACAACAAACTAATCTTCAACATAACTGAAAAAGGTTGCTTCAGAATAAATTAACTCCTTGAAAATATCAGATTTGATATGAAATTATACCAGATATGATTTGAATCTAAAACAGATTTTATCTTCAAATCTTTTCATATCTTTCAGCCCTTAAAACATCAACAAGATCTGCTCCAAGTATGATTGCACCAGAATATATCTTCACCAAGATATTCGCCTGCAATCTCTCCACCAGATCTCTCAAAACACACTTAAACAAATGCAGCCCTAACACAACACATCAGACTGATGTTCTGATGTTCTGTCAACTGATGTCAAGACATCATTCTAACATCAGCATACAAAACTGCAACCCTTCCGAACTTAACATCAACTCAATGTTAAGAACTCATGTTAAGACATCAGACATATGACATCATTAACAACACCATTGTTTTACCAAAATTCCAGCCAATATAAGAACTAACAATTTCCCCTTTTGGCTAATTTTGGCTAAAATAATCTTAGCTAACATCAGCACACAACTAGCAACAACAACTCCCCCTCAAAACTGCAACCAGCAAAACAGCTGCACAAACTACACACATCCCCTCAAGCCTAGAACCACTAGAACCACAACAGACAACTAGGTAACAACTAGGCTAACTCTCCCCCTTTTTAACCACAATTGGACAAACTCTGAATCTGCCAACCAACATACTCAGAACAAAATCCAGACTCAACAGCTACTACTGTACATTCTCTCCCTTTGGCTAATTTTTTACAAACATTGGTGTAAATGTATACTTCTGATTCGATCCATCGACACACAAATCTATAGAACCAGATCTAAACTGTCAAGTACACCATGAACTTCACCAGTAACACAATGTCACGACATCTTGTCTGACATTACAATCTGGAAAAACAACTTCTTCAACAAAAGATCAACTCTCCCTATCCAAGATAACCAGTTCTCCTTTGTAAGAAGAATACCTTAAATGAATTGAAAACATAAGACTCATCTTCATGTCTTCAAGAGCGCACCCTCTGTTCAACACACCTGCTGAACACATTCACATAATGCTTAATCCTCAAACAATCCAAGTACTACACTAGTACAGACAGAAGTTCTCCCATTATATTTCACAAATGGTGCTCCTTGACCAGTATATCATAACATTTGGAAAATCCAGGAATGCTTCACACAATCATCCACAAGTTCTGAAGCACACACACAATGTCTTCCACTGAACTCTAAATAAACTCCTCTTACACACACCAAGACAAGTGTGACATCTCCTATCAACAAAGACCTTCACAAAGTTTTTCCAAAACTGCATAAAATTGTCTTCAGACTTCTCCTCAGAAGCATGTTCGCATATGATTCAAACAATTAGCTTCACATGGCTAGAACCATTCATGTCCACACCAACATGTCATCCAACAACCTAATGTCATAACATGTTATCTGACATTATATCCTCATAAGATTCAACCAATCTTCACAATCTTGATCAGCATGCAATCTTCACAATATATGTACCTTTGCAGCAAAATCCATAGACAAGTACTCCCCCAGTCATGGTTAACTAATGCTCTAGATGAAGATGAACATTTGAGCACACTTGCTGAGCACATGCATTTTGGTACCATTGTCCCTTTCTCCAAAGGCAGTCATTCCCTATCATACTCTTCATCTTCAGACTTCCAATCAATCAATACCTGGTCTACTTCAGTCTTCTCTACATTATCCATCCAAGGCAGACCTTCTACTTCATCATTCTCTCGTATGACTATGTAGACGCTCCTTAGGCATAATGTATGCACCAAGCTTTAGAACCAGAACAAAATCATCCTTCACAAGTTAGAACATTTGCCACACACCAAGATATCATCACCATGTTTCTGGATATGCTCCACCAACTTGACTTACTATTGCATAGTAATCCAAAGAACTAGAGAATTAAACTCTCATCCACCTTCAAGAAGAATAATCTCCTTGAGTCTTTAACTCATCACCCTTCTGCCCAAGAGTAACTTGTTCCAAGACAATCCTCAATAATCACCAGCTGCCACACTCTGATTATCTTGATTCTTCGAATCCACTTCTGAGATCAACCAAATGCCACAGTTTGATCACCTCATTCATGAATCCTCATATGAAAACAACCAAATGCCACATTTTGACCTTTTTCACGTTTGTCAGAACTCTCACAAAGACATCTTGATCCACCAAGGAAACTTGATCTTCAAGTCACATGTTCCACTTGCTCAAAAGCAAACACACTTAGACTCCCTAAGCCATGGTCATGTAACATCTTCTCCTTCCTGCAGCTCCCGTAAACTGCCATGAGAACGATCTTTTTGAAGCATCCTATTGTTCATTCCTGTAGATCACCCTATCATTAGCTGATGTGCCACATCACCAGCTGAGACTCCTGATGTTAAGCTAGATGTCAGAACATTATGTCATCCAACTGTTGAATTCAGCTCTACCTTCTGCCACTCAGAAGAACCTCTTCCCTTTGCAGAAACAAATTTCCATGCTCTCATAGACTTGATTCAACAATCAAGTTTGAGTAGACAACCTCCATCCTGCTCAGAAAATCCAAAGACTTCAAACCTACCACATCTGACTCTTCAGAAAATAAGTAGTTCAAGACTACCCCATAGCTATACCAAAGAATGCCACTTCCCTTAGTAGAGCCGTCAGCAGAAAGCCAGAGATAACATCCACATATCCTCGAATTTCACACAACAAAACCCATGCTCCAAAGCACCTAGATCAGAAATAATCTGATCCAACCATCAAGACTATGATGACTTTATAGTCTTCCATCTCCATCTTCAACAACATAATCCAGGTCGTCACACACCAACACACCATAAAGAGAAATATACAGCCACATAGAGAAAAGTAAATTCTCAACACTTCAACAGTCCTGCACTTTTACATCCGACATATACATAGTCTCCCGTCAATGTACTTTGTCATTAGTTGACAACCACTCATACCACTAAAGCCTTCCAGGTTAGTTCAGTGTCTTGATCTTTTACTCCACCCTGAGCAAAGAACTGAAATAATGTTTCAACATCAGTTCCGACATTAGTCTAAATCACATTAAACATCTCCTATGGATTTGGAGACTACAACCATATTAATCCACACATATCTCTTGTAGGGAACACACGAGAACATATCAACATCTGATCAACTTCCAAGATCAGACCAACAAAACTGCAGTAACTTGCATAACACACTCTTCCAGAAGCTTCTTCTTATAAGCACAAGGTTTAGACCTCTTGTCTAACTTAAGAGTGATAACTGCCATCCTTCTGCATAAACATACCATAGACAATCTGCTACTTCTAATCCTTCAAGCCACAAATCTGAAAGAGCTCATGCAAACACCAATTGACCACAGGCTGATTTACACTGCTACTGCACACAAACCCTTGGATGCATTTTCCCTATAAAATTGTCCTCAGACATTTTAGTTTAAACAAGGATCATTTCCTTCTCTTCTGCTATCAAGATTACTACCTTTCCTTCAACCAGCTCCAGTTGAGATGCTATGACATTATGAACAGCATCTCAACAATTGTTCAACTTCACAGCTTCAGTGATCCTTCAAAACAGCTACAATCTAATAGGACTTTGACTCAGCATTTACCATAAACTGCTGATGTGTAGCGCGATGTCGAGATATTAGAATTGACATATTAAGCTCAGCTTCTTTCTTGATGAAACTTCCTCCAGTTCATGATTTTGAAAATCAGAAACATGTATCTTCACAAGAGAATTCATCTTCAGATATACCAGAACTACATTTGACATCATAACCATGAAGATCCTCCTAATTAGGTCACCACAACTAAGCTTAAGAGATAACTTATCAAGATCTTCACTCCCGCATGAAAGATTTGACGGTGATACTCTTTTGCTTTGGCTCCACCCTCTTCTTTCACCATCAAGAAAATTGATAAAGAAGGAATCAATGTTCTGAACAGATTGGTCTTCAATGCCTGATTTGAAATATATTCTTCTTCTAAAAAAAACTGAAACTTCCATGTCATACAATCTTTAATAAGATTCATTCACCTTTTGATCACTTCTTTCCCAAAACAAATATATGAGATAATCCTCAAGTATCTTTGGCATCTCTAACCAAACGGTTGAAGTTGTCTTGCATAAACTACAACATCATAGAATATCCTGCTGAGGAGACCAAACCCTAATGTCTTTCCAAGAGAATACCTTCCTAGAATCTCACCACCAGAGATACAAGAACCAACCAGGGTTACATCAGATACCATGCAGCAGAACACACAACAACTCCTCAACAACTTTCAAGCACTACTCAATAATCCTTGCACACCATCACCATAAACCAAGTGCCAACAAATCAAACTCACAACAGCAGTTCTCCTGATAACAACAGACAGGTCCAATACATACCCTGTCATGAATAGTTCATCCTTCACTTCAAGGGATAATACAAACAACTATATGAAATGACCAAGTCCATAACTTAACAAAACTATCTTCCTTGCTCATGAACCAGAAAGTATCTTCCCTAGATCTCATCCAGAAACAGACAGGATGCCTGCTCTGATATGAATTGAAATTCTGGTATCAGATGTGTGATGTCACAACAACACAATTTGCTATATGAACAAGGTAAAAACAACAGTAAATAACACACAAAATTTGTTCACCCAGTTCGGTCTAACAACCTACATCTGGGGGCATACCAAGCCAGGAAGGAAGTCCGCTATTAGCAGTATCAAATTACAGACTCAACAAACTAGTTGACAATCCACTAACTTAATCACTACCCAATGACCATTCTATCTAAGTCCTCCTTAGATAAGAGACTCCATCTCACTCCCAATCATCGCAATGATGTCTAGCAGTCAACATCTCAGTCACTGCATCAACAACTTGATTTCCAAAAACTCTTTAATCACAGAAAAGTAGAAGACACACTTCCATGACAATACCTAGACATGACACACATGACTAAGAACAATACTTAGAGTTGCTTAACAGCTTCCTCCAAGAATAATACATCTCTTACCTACAGGCTTCGAGATAAACACGATGACCATCCCACAAACTGGGTGGTTCATCAACCAACACAGCCCTTATAATCTACATGATGGCTGGCTTCCTTAAACTAGGTTACAATGCTTCTATTTATAACCTATTTCCCAACTGGATTTGGGCCTTCAAATCACAACAAATCTTCTGCTCCAAATCTTCCAAAGATTCTGCTACTAAATAGATCTTCAATTAAATCTCCAATCAAATCTTCAATCAAATCTTCATAATTAAATCTAATTATTCTCCATATCTTTTTGCATGAAAATAGCAACAAACTAATCTTCAACATAACTGAAAAAGGTTGCTTCAGAATAAATTAACTCCTTGAAAATATCAGATTTGATATGAAATTATACCAGATATGATTTGAATCTAAAACAGATTTTATCTTCAAATCTTTTCATATCTTTCAGCCCTTAAAACATCAACAAGATCTGCTCCAAATATGATTGCACCAGAATATATCTTCACCAAGATATTCGCCTGCAATCTCTCCACCAGATCTCTCAAAACACACTTAAACAAATGCAGCCCTAACACAACACATCAGACTGATGTTCTGATTTTCTGTCAACTGATGTCAAGACATCATTCTAACATCAGCATACAAAACTGCAACCCTTCCGAACTTAACATCAACTCAATGTTAAGAACTCATGTTAAGACATCAGACATATGACATCATTAACAACACCATTGTTTTACCAAAATTCCAGCCAATATAAGAACTAACAATTTCCCCCTTTGGCTAATTTTGGCTAAAACAATCTTAGCTAACATCAGCACACAACTAGCAACAACAACTCCCCCTCAAAACTGCAACCAGCAAAACAACTGCACAAACTACACACTTCCCCTCAAGCCTAGAACCACTAGAACCACAACAGACAACTAGGCAACAACTAGGCTAACTCTCCCCCTTTTTAACCACAATTGGACAAACTCTGAATCTGCCAACCAACATACTCAGAACAAAATCCAAACTCAACAGCTACTACTGTACATTCTCTCCCTTTGGCTAATTTTTTACAAACATTGGTGTAAATGTATACTTCTGATTCGATCCATCGACACACAAATCTATAGAACCAGATCTAAACTGTCAAGTACACCATGAACTTCACCAGTAACACAATGTCACGACATCTTGTCTGACATTACAATCTGGAAAAACAACTTCTTCAACAAAAGATCAACTCTCCCTATCCAAGATAACCAGTGCTCCTTTGTAAGAAGAATACCTTAAATGAATTGAAAACATAAGACTCATCTTCATGTCTTCAAGAGCGCACCCTCTGTTCAACACACCTGCTGAACACATTCACATAATGCTTAATCCTCAAACAATTCAAGTACTACACTAGTACAGACAGAAGTTCTCCCATTATATTTCACAAATGGTGCTCCTTGACCAGTATATCATAACATTTGGAAAATCCAGGAATGCTTCACACAATCATCCACAAGTTCTGAAGCACACACACAATGCCTTCCACTGAACTCTAAATAAACTCCTCTTACACACACCAAGACAAGTGTGACATCTCCCATCAACAAAGACCTTCACAAAGTTTTTCCAAAACTGCATAAAATTGTCTTCAGACTTCTCCTCAGAAGCATGTTTGCATATGATTCAAACAATTAGCTTCACATGGCTAGAACCATTCATGTCCACACCAACATGTCATCCAACAACCTAATGTCATAACATGTTATCTGACATTATATCCTCATAAGATTCAACCAATCTTCACAATCTTGATCAGCATGCAATCTTCACAATATATGTACCTTTGCAGCAAAATCCATAGACAAGTACTCCCCCAGTCATGGTTAACTAATGCTCTAGATGAAGATGAACATTTGAGCACACTTGCTGAGCACATGCATTTTGGTACCATTGTCCCTTTCTCCAAAGGCAGTCATTCCCTATCATACTCTTCATCTTCAGACTTCCAATCAATCAATACCTAGTCTACTTCAGTCGTCTCTACATTATCCATCCAAGGCAGACCTTCTACTTCATCATTCTATCGTATGACTATGTAGACGCTCCTTAGGCATAATGTATGCACCAAGCTTTAGAACCAGAACAAAATCATCCTTCACAAGTTAGAACATTTGCCACACACCAAGATATCATCACCATGTTTCTGGATATGCTCCACCAACTTGACTTACTATTGCATAGTAATCCAAAGAACTAGAGAATTAAACTCTCATCCACCTTCAAGAAGAATAATCTCCTTGAGTCTTTAACTCATCACCCTTCTGCCCAAGAGTAACTTGTTCCAAGACAATCCTCAATAATCACCAGCTGCCACACTCTGATTATCTTGATTCTTCGAATCCACTTCTGAGATCAACCAAATGCCACAGTTTGATCACCTCATTCATGAATCCTCATATGAAAACAACCAAATGCCACATTTTGACCTTTTTCACGTTTGTCAGAACTCTCACAAAGACATCTTGATCCACCAAGGAAACTTGATCTTCAAGTCACATGTTCCACTTGCTCAAAAGCAAACACACTTAGACTCCCTAAGCCATGGTCATGTAACATCTTCTCCTTCCTGCAGCTCCCGTAAACTGCCATGAGAACGATCTTTTTGAAGCATCCTATTGTTCATTCCTGTAGATCACCCTATCATTAGCTGATGTGCCACATCACCAGCTGAGACTCCTGATGTTAAGCTAGATGTCAGAACATTATGTCATCCAACTGTTGAATTCAGCTCTACCTTCTGCCACTCAGAAGAACCTCTTCCCTTTGCAGAAACAGATTTCCATGCTCTCATAGACTTGATTCAACAATCAAGTTTGAGTAGACAACCTCCATCCTGCTCAGAAAATCCAAAGACTTCAAACCTACCACATCTGACTCTTCAGAAAATAAGTAGTTCAAGACTACCCCATAGCTATACCAAAGAATGCCACTTCCCTTAGTAGAGCCGTCAGCAGAAAGCCAGAGATAACATCCACATATCCTCGAATTTCACACAACAAAACCCATGCTCCAAAGCACCTAGATCAGAAATAATCTGATCCAACCATCAAGACTATGATGACTTTATAGTCTTCCATCTCCATCTTCAACAACATAATCCAGGTCGTCACACACCAACACACCATAAAGAGAAATATACAGCCACATAGAGAAAAGTAAATTCTCAACACTTCAACAGTCCTGCACTTTTACATCCGACATATACATAGTCTCCCGTCAATGTACTTTGTCATTAGTCGACAACCACTCATACCACTAAAGCCTTTCAGGTTAGTTCAGTGTCTTGATCTTTTACTCCACCCTGAGCAAAGAACTGAAATAATGTTTCAACATCAGTTCCGACATTAGTCTAAATCACATTAAACATCTCCTATGGATTTGGAGACTACAACCATATTAATCCACACATATCTCTTGTAGGGAACACACGAGAACATATCAACATCTGATCAACTTCCAAGATCAGACCAACAAAACTGCAGTAACTTGCATAACACACTCTTCCAGAAGCTTCTTCTTATAAGCACAAGGTTCAGACCTCTTGTCTAACTTAAGAGTGATAACTGCCATCCTTCTGCATAAACATACCATAGACAATCTGCTACTTCCAATCCTTCAAGCCACAAATCTGAAAGAGCTCATGCAAACACCAATTGACCACAGGCTGATTTACACTGCTACTGCACACAAACTCTTGGATGCATTTTCCCTATAAAATTGTCCTCAGACATTTTAGTTTAAACAAGGATCATTTCCTTCTCTTCTGCTATCAAGATTACTACCTTTCCTTCAACCAGCTCCAGCTGAGATGCTATGACATTATGAACAGCATCTCAATAATTGTTCAACTTCACAGCTTCAGTGATCCTTCAAAACAGCTACAATCTAATAGGACTTTGACTCAGCATTTACCATAAACTGCTGATGTGTAGTGCGATGTCGAGATATTAGAATTGACATATTAAGCTCAGCTTCTTTCTTGATGAAACTTCCTCCAGTTCATGATTTTGAAAATCAGAAACATGTATCTTCACAAGAGAATTCATCTTCAGATATACCAGAACTACATTTGACATCATAACCATGAAGATCCTCCTAATTAGGTCACCACAACTAAGCTTAAGAGATAACTTATCAAGATCTTCACTCCCGCATGAAATATTTGACGGTGATACTCTTTTGCTTTGGCTCCACCCTCTTCTTTCACCATCAAGAAAATTGATAAAGAAGGAATCAATGTTCTGAACAAATTGGTCTTCAATGCCTGATTTGAAATATATTATTCTTCTAAAAAAAACTGAAACTTCCATGTCATACAATCTTTAATAAGATTCATTCACCTTTTGATCACTTCTTTCCCAAAACAAATATATGAGATAATCCTCAAGTATCTTTGGCATCTCTAACCAAACGGTTGAAGCTGTCTTTCATAAACTACAACATCATAGAATATCCTGCTGAGGAGACCAAACCCTAATGTCTTTCCAAGAGAATACCTTCCTAGAATCTCACCACCAGAGATACAAGAACCAACCAGGGTTACATCAGATACCATGCAGCAGAACACACAACAACTCCTCAACAACTTTCAAGCACTACTCAATAATCCTTGCACACCATCACCATAAACCAAGTGCCAACAAATCAAACTCACAACAGCAGTTCTCCTGATAACAACAGACAGGTCCAATACATACCCTGTCATGAATAGTCCATCCTTCACTTCAAGGGATAATACAAACAACTATATGAACTGACCAAGTCCATAACTCAACAAAACTATCTACCTTGCTCATGAACCAGAAAGTTTCTTCCCTAGATCACATCCAGAAACAGACAGGATGCCTGCTCTGATATCAATTGAAATTCTGGTATCAGATGTGTGATGTTAAGTGTGATGTCACAACAACACAATTTGATATATGAACAAGGTAAAAACAACAGTAAATAACACACAAAATATGTTCACCCAGTTCGGTCTAACAACCTACATCTGGGGGCATACCAAGCCAGGAAGGAAGTCCGCTATTAGCAGTATCAAATTACAGACTCAACAAACCAGTTGATAATCCACTAACTTAATCACTACCCAATGACCCTTCTATCTAAGTCCTCCATAGATAAGAGACTCCATCTCACTCCCAATCATCGCAATGATGTCTAGCAGTCAACATCTCAGTCACTGCATCAACAGCTTGATTTCCAAAAACTCTTTAATCACAGAAAAGTAGAAGACACACTTCCATGACAATACCTAGACATGACACACATGACTAAGAACAATACTTAGAGTTGCTTAACAGCTTCCTCCAAGAATAATACATCTCTTACCTACAGGCTTCGAGATAAACACGATGACCATCCCACAAACCGGGTGGTTCATCAACCAACACAGCCCTTATAATCTACATGATGGCTGGCTTCCTTAAACTAGGTTACAATGCTTCTATTTATAACCTATTTCCCAACTGGATTTGGGCCTTCAAATCACAACAAATCTTCTGCTCCAAATCTGCCAAAGATTCTGCTACTAAATAGATCTTCAATTAAATCTCCAATCAAATCTTCAATCAAATCTTCATAATTAAATCTAATTATTCTCCATATCTTTTTGCATGAAAATAGCAACAAACTAATCTTCAACATAACTGAAAAAGGTTGCTTTAGAATAAATTAACTCCTTGAAAATATCAGATTTGATATGAAATTATACCAGATATGATTTGAATCTAAAACAGATTTTATCTTCAAATCTTTTCATATCTTTCAGCCCTTAAAACATCAACAAGATCTGCTCCAAATATGATTGCACCAGAATATATCTTCACCAAGATATTCGCCTGCAATCTCTCCACCAGATCCCTCAAAACACACTTAAACAAATGCAGCCCTAACACAACACATCAGACTGATGTTCTGATGTTCTGTCAACTGATGTCAAGACATCATTCTAACATCAGCATACAAAACTGCAACTCTTTCGAACTTAACATCAACTCAATGTTAAGAACTCATGTTAAGACATCAGACATATGACATCATTAACAACACCATTGTTTTACCAAAATTCCAGCCAATATAAGAACTAACAATCTCCCCGTTTGGCTAATTTTGGCTAAAACAATCTTAGCTAACATCAGCACACAACTAGCAAAACAACTCCCCCTCAAAACTGCAACCAGCAAAACAGCTGCACAAACTACACACTTCCCCTCAAGCCTAGAACCACTAGAACCACAACAGACAACTAGGCAACAACTAAGCTAACTCTCCCCCTTTCTAACCACAATTGGACAAACTCTGAATCTGCCAACCAACATACTCAGAACAAAATCTAGACTCAACAGCTACTACTGTACATTCTCTCCCTTTGGCTAATTTTTTACAAACATTGGTGTAAATGTATACTTCTGATTCAATCCATCGACACACAAATCTATAGAACCAGATCTAAACAGTCAAGTACACCATGAACTTCACCAGTAACACAATGTCACGACATCTTGTCTGACATTACAATCTGGAAAAACAACTTCTTCAACAAAAGATCAACTCTCCCTATCCAAGATAACCAGTGCTCCTTTGTAAGAAGAATACCTTAAATGAATTGAAAACATAAGACTCATCTTCATGTCTTCAAGAGCGTACCCTCTGTTCAACACACCTACTGAACACATTCACATAATGCTTAATCCTCAAACAATCCAAGTACCACACTAGTACAGACAGAAGTTCTCCCATTATATTTCACAAATGGTGCTCCTTGACCAGTATATCATAACATTTGGAAAATCCAGGAATGCTTCACACAATCATCCACAAGTTCTGAAGCACACACACAATGCCTTCCACTGTACTCTAAATAAACTCCTCTTACACACACCAAGACAAGTGTGACATCTCCCATCAACAAAGACCTTCACAAAGTTTTTCCAAAACTGCATAAAATTGTCTTCAGACTTCTCCTCAGAAGCATGTGCGCATATGATTCAAACAATTAGCTTCACATGGCTAGAACCATTCATGTCCACACCAACATGTCATCCAACAACCTAATGTCATAACATGTTATCTGACATTATATCCTCATAAGATTAAACCAATCTTCACAATCTTGATCAGCATGCAATCTTCACAATATATGTACCTTTGCAGCAAAATCCATAGACAAGTACTCCCCCAGTCATGGTTAACTAATGCTCTAGATGAAGATGAACATTTGAACACACTTGCTGAACACATGCATTTTGGTACCATTGTCCCTTTCTCCAAAGGCAGTCATTCCCTATCATACTCTTCATCTTCAGACTTCCAATCAATCAATACCTGGTCTACTTCAGTCTTCTCTACATTATCCATCCAAGGCAGGCCTTCTACTTCATCATTCTCTCGTATGACTATGTAGACGCTCCTTAGGCATAATGTATGCACCAAGCTTCAGAACCAGAACAAAATCATCCTTCACAAGTTAGAACATTTGCCACACACCAAGATATCATCACCATGTTTCTTGATATGCTCCACCAACTGGACTTACTATTGCATAGTAATCCAAAGAACTAGAGAATTAAACTCTCATCCACCTTCAAGAAGAATAATCTCCTTGAGTCTTTAACTCATCACCCTTCTGCCCAAGAGTAACTTGTTCCAAGACAATCCTCAATAATCACCAGCTGCCACACTCTGATTATCTTGATTCTTCGAATCCACTTCTGAGATCAACTAAATGCCACAGTTTGCTCACCTCATTCATGAATCCTCATATGAAAACAACCAAATGCCACATTTTGACCTTTTTCACGTTTGTCAAAACTCTCACAAAGATATCTTGATCCACCAAGGAAACTTGATCTTCAAGTCACATGTTCCACTTGCTCAAAAGCAAACACACTTAGACTCCCTAAGCCATGGTCATGTAACATCTTCTCCTTCCTGCAGCTCCCGCAAACTGCCATGAGAACGATCTTTTTGAAGCATCCTATTGTTCATTCCTGTAGATCACCCTATCATTAGCTGATGTGCCACATCACCAGCTGAGACTCCTGATGTTAAGCTAGATGTCAGAACATTATGTCATCCAACTGTTGAATTCAGCTCTACCTTCTGCCACTCAGAAGAACCTCCTCCCTTTGCAGAAACAGATTTCCATGCTCTCATAGACTTGATTCAACAATCAAGTTTGAGTAGACAACCTCCATCCTGCTCAGAAAATCCAAAGACTTCAAACCTACCACATCTGAATCTTGAGAAAATAAGTAGTTCAAGACTACCCCATAGCTATACCAAAGAATGCCACTTCCCTTAATAAAGCCGTCAGCAGAAAGCCAGAGATAACATCCACATATCCTCGAATTTCACACAACAAAACCCATGCTCCAAAGCACCTAGATCAGAAATAATCTGATCCAACCATCAAGACTATGATGACTTTATAGTCTTCCATCTCCATCTTCAACAACATAATCCAGGTCGTCACACACCAACACACCATAAAGAGAAATATACAGCCACATAGAGAAAAGTAAATTCTCAACACTTCAACAGTCCTGCACTTTTACATCCGACATATACATAGTCTCCCGTCAATGTACTTTGTCATTAGTTGACAACCACTCATACCACTAAAGCCTTCCAGGTTAGTTCAGTGTCTTGATCTCTTACTCCACCCTGAGCAAAGAACTGAAATGATGTTTCAACATCAGTTCCGACATTAGTCTAAATCACATTAAACATCTCCTATGGATTTGGAGACTACAACCATATTAATCCACACATATCTCTTGTAGGGAACACACGAGAACATATCAACATCTGATCAACTTCCAAGATCAGACCAACAAAACTGCAGTAACTTGCATAACATACTCTTCCAGAAGCTTCTTCTTATAAGCACAAGGTTCAGACCTCTTGTCTAACTTAAGAGTGATAACTGCCATCCTTCTGCATAAACATACCATAGACAATCTGCTACTTCCAATCCTTCAAGCCACAAAACTGAAAGAGCTCATGCAAACACCAATTGACCACAGGCTGATTTACACTGCTACTGCACACAAACTCTTGGATGCATTTTCCCTATAAAATTGTCCTCAGACATTTTAGTTTAAACAAGGATCATTTCCTTCTCTTCTGCTATCAAGATTACTACCTTTTCTTCAACCAGCTCCCGCTGAGATGCTATGACATTATGAACAGCATCTCAACAATTATTCAACTTCAAAGCTTCAGTGATCCTTCAAAACAGCTATAATCTAATAGGACTTTGACTCAGCATTTACCATAAACTGCTGATGTGTAGCGCGATGTCGAGATATTAGAATTGACATATTAAGCTCAGCTTCTTTCTTGATGAAACTTCCTCCAGTTCATGATTTTGAAAATCAGAAACATGTATCTTCACAAGAGAATTCATCTTCAGATATACCAGAACTACATTTGACATCATAACCATGAAGATCCTCCTAATTAGGTCACCACAACTAAGCTTAAGAGATAACTTATCAAGATCTTCACTCCCGCATAAAAGATTTGACGGTGATACTCTTTTGCTTTGGCTCCACCCTCTTCTTTCACCGTCAAGAAAATTGATAAAGAAGGAATCAATGTTCTGAACAGATTGGTCTTCAATGCCTGATTTGAAATATATTATTCTTCTAAAAAAAACTGAAACTTCCATGTCATACAATCTTTAATAAGATTCATTCACCTTTTGATCACTTCTTTCCCAAAACAAATATATGAGATAATCCTCAAGTATCTTTGGCATCTCTAACCAAACGGTTGAAGTTGTCTTGCATAAACTACAACATCATAGAATATCCTGCTGAGGAGACCAAACCCTAATGTCTTTCCAAGAGAATACCTTCCTAGAATCTCACCACCAGAGATACAAAAACCAACCAGGGTTACATCAGATACCATGCAGCAGAACACACAACAACTCCTCAACAACTTTCAGGCACTACTCAATAATCCTTGCACACCATCACCATAAACCAAGTGCCAACAAATCAAACTCACAACAACAGTTCTCCTGATAACAACAGACAGGTCCAATACATACCCTGTCATGAATAGTCCATCCTTCACTTCAAGGGATCATACAAACAACTATATGAACTGACCAAGTCCATAACTCAACAAAACTATCTTCCTTGCTCATGAACTAGAAAGTATTTTCCCTAGATCTCATCCAGAAACAGACAGGATGCCTGCTCTAATATCAATTGAAATTCTGGTATCAGATGTGTAATGTTAAGTGTGATGTCACAACAACACAATTTGCTATATGAATAAGGTAAAAACAACAGTAAATAACACACAAAATTTGTTCACCCAGTTCAGTCTAACAACCTACATCTGGGGGCATACCAAGCCAGGAAGGAAGTCCGCTATTAGCAGTATCAAATTACAGACTCAACAAACCAGTTGACAATCCACTAACTTAATCACTACCCAATGACCCTTCTATCTAAGTCCTCTATAGATAAGAGACTCCATCTCACTCCCAATCATCGCAATGATGTCTAGCAGTCAACATCTCAGTCACTGCATCAACAGCTTGATTTCCAAAAACTCCTAAATCACAGAAAAGTAGAAGACACACTTCCATGACAATACCTAGACATGACACACATGACTAAGAACAATACTTAGAGTTGCTTAACAGCTTCCTCCAAGAATAATACATCTCTTACCTACAGGCTTCGAGATAAACACGATGACCATCCCACAAACCGGGTGGTTCATTAACCAACACAACCCTTATAATCTACATGATGGCTGGCTTCCTTAAACTAGGTTACAATGCTTCTATTTATAACCTATTTCCCAACTGGATTTGGGCCTTCAAATCACAACAAATCTTCTGCTCCAAATCTGCAAAAGATTCTGCTACTAAATAGATCTTCAATTAAATCTCCAATCAAATCTTCAATCAAATCTTCATAATTAAATCTAATTATTCTCCATATCTTTTTGCCTGAAAATAGCAACAAACTAATCCTTAACACAACTGAAAAAGGTTGCTTCAGAATAAATTAACTCCTTGAAAATATCAGATTTGATATGAAATTATACCATATATGATTTGAATCTAAAACAGATTTTATCTTCAAATATTTTCATATCTTTCAGCCCTTAAAACAACAACAAGATCTGCTCCAAATATGATTGCACCAGAATATATCTTCACCAAGATATTCGCCTGCAATCTCTCCACCAGATCTCTCAAAACACACTTAAACAAATGCAGCCCTAACACAACACATCAGACTGATGTTCTGATGTTCTGTCAACTGATGTCAAGACATCAGTTCTAACATCAGCATACAAAACTGCAACCCTTCTGAACTTAACATCAACTCAATGTTAAGAACTCAAGTTAAGACATCAGACATATGGCATCATTAACAACACCATTGTTTTACCAAAATTCCAGCCAATATAAGAACTAACAAAAAGAATCACAAAGTCAAAATTTCAACTGATGAAAAAGTCAATTGTACAAAAATCCACGTTTGACTTTTTGAATTTTTGGTCAACCAAGGTTCCTTAACCCTAAAACAATATTAATATGTGATTTGAATCATCATTCATCAAGAAAAATCAAAGAAAGTGGGTTAACTTGTAAAAGGGGTAACCATAAAAAACTTAGAATTTTTCTAAGTTATGGAACAAAGTGGCTAGGGTACCAACTTCCAAGGACCATAAATTGAGATACAAGCAACCATTTTGGATGGTCCAAAGCTGGATTTGTAGTTCTCATTACATACTTCAAAAGTGTTAACTACATATCATTCCAATTCCTCATGGATTTTTTGTTATGGAGTGATCAAAATTGCTAAAAACATGAAAATGACATTTTTCCAACACTTAGTGAAAATTTCACTAAGTCAGAATCTGCCTTACTTTTTCCAAAATGTAGGGACATTTTTCACCTTGATTCAAGTCAAACCAGGTCTAGGGGTAAACATCAAAGTTAAAGTATGCCATAAGGGCTTTCCAACAAGTACTATATCATCTCCAAATTCAATTTGAGCAGGGAGATACATCCCTTGAAACATGGCATCATGAACTTGTTTTACAAGGAAGAATTGTGCACATTTGCTTGATTTGTCCAAATCTGATAACTCCATGCCTTGTCATCAATTTGGACACTTCAGAGGATCAAATCCAAAGGGGATGATCTGATCTCCAAGCCTCCAAAGTCCAAGAATCTACAAGTAGCCCTAATAAACCTAAAAAGGCTAAAAAGTGCCAAGACTCCAATTTTGTTTCCAAGCCTTTAATGGATGCACCAAGGTGGCATGAACTGAGCCTATTCCAACTGAATTCAGTCAAGGCTTATCTCTGAACCAAAGCTACAAAGCTTGTGCTCTAATCTCAAGTCAATGGCTAGAGGAAACTTGAGATTCCATTTGATCACAATTGGCCACAAACCTGCTGCAGTTGCCACACACTATTGCTTGCAAAACAAATTTGCTCCCCTATAAATAGGCCTCATTTGTGATCAGTTTGAGTACACCAAAGCACCCAAACTGATGTTTTCCTCAAAATCACCACTTTCACTCCAATTTTGCCTTTTAACTCAAGTCACCATCGGATTTTGAGTTTGAGAGAAATTCCAACCAAACCAATGGTTCACACACCTCACATATAACATATAGAAGTGATCCATAATAGAAAATCACATCTGGAACATCAGATTCTCAAAATCACCAGCCACTTGCACAAGCCTTTAGCAGATTTGCAGTTGAGGTGCCATATCAAGTTCCAGATCATTTCCATCTATTCCAAGCATTCAAACACACTCCTTGGCACCTAAGGAAGCTATCCAGATCATTGCAACTAACTTACAACACCTCCATCACCAAACTCGATCACCAGCTGCAAGAGGTATGCATGAGCTCTTCAAACTCCACGATGCATGTATATTTTACTGCACAATAATTTTGCCATATGTTCCTAATCATGTATGGAGTGATAACCCACAATCAATTGCCATGAATCAATCGTGTATAGAATTTCAGTGTGTTCATACTGAAATTAGGTTTCTTGAGGTTTTCTTCGGATTTCTCACTCAATACTTAATATAAATGCAATTAATCTATATGATTGTGATCCTTGTTCAAAAACGAACAAGATTGGTGTTTGAATCGTGCAAAACCATTGAGAAATCATGGAGAAAAGTGAAAAAATGCAAATCTGCAGAAACAGGGCACGCGGGCAAGAACGTGGTGTTCTTGGCGCCCTTTTTCAAATTTTCAAATATTTGAATATTTTGTTATTTTTGTTAATTGATTCAAAAATTAATTTCTCTCTGAATATTTATGTTTCTGAATTAATTATTTTTCTCAAAATTCAGAAAAATGTTAAATTATTTTATTTTACAAAAAAGTCTAATTTATATTATTTATTTAATATAGTTAGAATTTTTGTAATTAATTTCATTTTAATTGTTTTTAAACATTTTTAAATGGAATTCCCACTTTGATCTTTCAAAACCAATTGAATTTCAAACTCTCATGTAATTAGACATGACTTTTCAAAATATTTTTCAAGATGTACAACTTATTTTTTGAATATATTTGGTATTTTATATCATTTTTTCATTTAATTACCTTTGAAAAATAACATTTTTATTTAAAATTAGGGTTTCCTCTTGATTTTAAATTTTAAAACATCTTTGGGCCTCTAATAGAGTGTAAGACCGAATCCTGGTTGTAAATAAATAATTTGGGCCTCAGTCATTGTATAAGTCCCGATCCGATTTCAAAAATCTCGGCGCAGTCGTCGCCTTTTAAACAAAAATCATCTGGGCCCCCCTCGTGTTGTAAGTCCCATTTTTATTTTTTTTTCAAAAATCTTTGGGCCTCTTGAAAGAGTGTAAGACCCAAACCTCTTGTAAATAAACCTTTTTGGGCCTCAGTCGTTGTATAAGTCCCGGTACGATCTTCAAAACAACGGTGCGATCACTGTTAAACCTTGGGCCTCTCTTTGAGTATAAACCCCAACAATCTTTCAAAAACAACTCCTCTTTTGATTTAGATTCAAATATACTGTTGTTATCAAAACTTTCTTTAATTTCTCTGAACAACTAACTATACAGCATGGAAGCTTGCTCGCCTGTAAGTTTTATCACCTTTCATTTACATGCTTTAATATATATAACTGTATTGTGGGAAGCTTCTCCTCTGTAAGTCCTTCTTTCATATCCTTTTTAATACTTGTCATATATCAACTGTATATATACTAGTATATCTATTTAGAGTTTTCCCCGGCAACTAGGTCTAGAACTAGGTAAAGCCAGTTGGTCACTCTTTAAATACAGTCAAAACTAGATCCCCATAGGACTTCTAGATACAGTCTTGCCTTCTCTTGGGCTTAAACAATATGGAACAAAGAGAAATGCAGTATTCTCGGTGAACCTTTTCTCAGACTGTCACTATTAGAACTTGTCAAAGAAATTCAGTTTCCCAGAGAGGATTAATTCCCGGTGAAACCTCTCTTGAATTTCTTCAAACCCTAGAACTGTTCACTAAAGAAAAGATTGTTCTCGGTGAAACTTTTCTTGAACTTTTCTTAAGTTAGGACCCACAGGCTTCCTAAAAGCATCCCCGCCTCCTCTTGGGCTTTGTACAAGGACCCTCCGACTTCTTAGAAGTTCTCATGCATTCTCTTGGGCTTAATTCAAGGATCCTGAAGACCTCTTAAAGGTATAGGACAGAACTTAGTCATCCTTTGCTAGAGCAGCCTTTCTTGAGTCAAAACCTCAGACCAATTTAGGGATTATACTCATCCCTTAAAACACTTGCCTCCTCTTGTGCATCGTACAAAGATAAACTCTTCCACACCAATAGACTTGGACAGTCTAAGTCCCCTCTTGAGTCTCAAAGACATTCTCAAGTTCCCTACAAACATAGGAGAAACCCCGGTTATTCTGGATTAATCTCCAAAGAAGTTAAAACCCTTGGGTTCTAAAACCCAGTCTCTCTCTCCTAAAATCCCCAAGCCAGGGTCAGTTTATCATCAGTATAACACTATCAGAACCTCAAGGTCTCTGATACCTCAACTCTTCTGTAATCCTCAGCAAGAGTTGATTCCCTACTTGGACCTGCCTCGGGATCTCAATAATCCCCAGCAGAAGATAGCCTCCTCTTAGGCTTTGTATAATGATCTTTCCTCAGCATAGTCAGCCTCCTCTTGGACTTTGTACAGTGATTCTCCCCAACGGAGCTAACCTTTTCAGACTCTCTTGTTGAGCCAATAACCTTTTCAGACTCTCTTGTTGAGTCAATCACCTTTCAATACTCTCTTGTTGAGTCAACCCTTTTAGCCTCAATCTCGGTCTTTGTACGAGACAGATAAAAACACTCTCTTGTTGAGTCCATCTTTTCCAGCCTCCTCTTAGGCTTGATATAATGATTTCCCCTAGCAAAATTTAGCCTTCCCTTAGGCTTTGTATAATGATTTCTCCAGCTTGTTCAGCCACAATCTCGGGCTTTGTACAGGACAGATAAAAGCACCCTCTTGTTGAGTCAAACCCTTTTAGCCTCACTCTTGGGTTTTGTACAAGACATAAATCTTCATAACCTTCTCTTAAGCTTGGGACAAATATCTTCCCCAACAGAGTCAATTCCTCTCAGCCTACATTTAGACTTTGAGAAATAATTTCCTAAGCTGAGTCAAACTTATTTCAGCCTCAATCTTGGGCTTTGTACAAGACAGATAATACTCTCCAGCAGAGTCAAAATCTTTTCAGCCTCAATCTTGGACTTTGTACAAGACACTTAAAATATCCTCGGTCGAGTCAGTAAAGTCTCATTTTAGCCTCAAACTTGGGCTTTATACAAGACAAACAAAGATCTCTTTCCCACAGAGTCAGTTTCTTTTCAGCCTCAATCTTGGGTTTCGTACAAGACACATACAAACCCTCCCCAACAGAGTCAAAACCACTTTTAGCCTCAATCTTGGGCTTTGTACAAGACAGAGAGAACATTTTCCCTGGAAAAGTAAAACTTTTAGCCTCCTCTTAGGCTTTGTATAATGATATTCCCCAAAGAGTAAGTCTTTTTAGCCTCAATCTTGGGCTTTGTACAAGACAGATAAACACTCTTTTGTTGAGTCAGTCATTCTCAGCCTCCTCTTAGGCTTTGTATAAGGACTTCCCTATTGGAGTCAATCAACCTCTTAGCTTCAACCTTGGGCTTTGATCAAGGCACACAAAAATCAACATCCCTTATAAAGGAAATTATGGCATTGCTGGATTCACATATCCCAGTTAAAGTAATTCTCCTTTATAAACAGTCACCCAACATCTGTAGTAAAGTTTGTTCCTCAGAAAATAAAGTAAGAGGAGAAGATGTCAAATCACATGTTTCAACATCACCTGAAACATCAGAAAATAGCATATAGTTCAAAGTATAAACCATGGATATGTCATTATTGTGGAAAGTTTGGTCACTTAAAGTCCTTTTGCTATAATTTGCATGGTTATCCCTAAATTGTTCATCAACCAAATAAAGAACAGATTTGGGCTAAAATAAAGAAAAGATGGACTCCTAGAAATATGGTGGCTGGTCTCATAGCGCATACATCTCTCAGAGCATCTACAAGGGAAGATTGGTACTTTAACAGTGGTTGTTCAAGACATATGACTGGTGTGAAGAAATTTTTGTCAGATATCAAGCCTCACTCTACCAATTATGTCACTTTTGGGGATAGATCAAAAGGTGAAATAAAAGGTGTTGGAAAGTTGGACTACACAGGACAACCAAATCTGGATCGTGTACTATTTGTCAAAGGGTTGACTGCAAATTTGATTAGTATAAGCCAACTGTGTGATCTAGGGCTCAAAGTAAATTTCACAAAATCTGAATGCCTAGTAAGCAATGAAGAAAATGAAGTTGTCATGAAGGGAACCAGGTCTAAGGATAACTGATATCTGTGGAATCCTCAAGAATTAGAAAGTTTGTCTACCTGTTTGATGTCAAAGGAAGATGAAACCAAACTGTGGCATCAGAAATTGGGCCACTTACATCTGAAAGGGATGAAGAAAGTTCTGACAAGTGAGGCTGTTAGAGGTATTCCCAAGTTGAAGATTGATGAGGATAGAATATGTGGTGAATGTCAAGTTGGGAAGCAAACAAGGATGTCACACAAAAAGCTTCAACATCTTACCACAACTTCTAGAGTTCTGGAGCTGCTTCACATGGACTTAATGGGGCCTATGCAGGTTGAAAGTCTTGGAGGAAAGAAGTATGCCTATGTTGTCGTTGATGATTACTCCAGATTCACCTGGATAAGCTTTATCAGAGAAAAGTCTGAAGTATTTGCAACCTTCAAAGAATTGTGTCAAAGGATTCAACGAGAAAAGGATTGTGGCGTTGTTCGAATCAGAAGTGACCATGGGAAAGAATTTGAAAATAACAGGTTTGAAGAGTTTTGTTCATATGAAGGAATCACTCATGAATTCTCATCACCAATCACTCCTCAGCAAAATGGTGTGGTGGAACGCAAGAATGGGACTATTCAAGAGTGTGCAAGGGCCATGATTCATGCCAAAAAGCTTCCATCTCATTTTTGGGCTGAAGCCATGAATACTGCTTGCTATATACACAATAGGGTGACTATCAGATCAGGTACTTCTGTTACTCTTTATGAGCCATGGAAAGGAAGAAAGCCAAATGTGAAATATTTCCATGTCTTAGGGAGTAAGTGCTATATCTTGGCGGATCGTGAGCAGAGGCGAAAGATGGATCCTAAGAGTGAGGAAGGGATATTTTTGGGATACTCTACAAACAGCAAAGCATATAGGGTATTTAATTCCAGAACTAAGGTGATGATGGAATCCATAAATGTGGTGGTTGATGACTCTGGCAGAGACGAAGATGTCCCAGATGATGTTGGAACATCCTTTCCCATGAACAATGAAATCTCACAAGACACTGAGTCCGTAGTAGATAATGTTTAATAGACTAGTACTAGACCTGAGAACGAAGTGGTAGAGGATGCTAACAGGGGAACCTCTATAAGGATTCAGAAGGATCACCCTAAGGCGTTGATTATTGGAAATCTGAATGAAGGTGTAAGAACCAGATCGAGGGAGGCTGTGTCAAATGCATGTTTTGTTTCAAAGCTTGAACCAAAAAATGTTAAAGAGGCTTTGACAGATGAGTTCTGGATAAGTGCTATGCAGGATGAGCTTTGTCAATTCAAGAGAAATGAAGTCTGGGAACTGGTACCACGACCAGTAGGAACAAATGTGATTGGAACAAAGTGGGTATATAAGAATAAGTCTGATGAACAAGGAGTTGTTACCAGAAACAAAGCCAGACTAGTTGTTCAAGGATACACACAGATTGAAGGAGTAGATTTTGATGAAACATTTGCTCCTGTGGCTCGCTTGGAATCCATCAGATTATTTCTAGGAGTGGCATGCTTTTTGAAATTCAAATTGTTTCAAATGGATGTTAAGAGTGCCTTTCTGAATGGCTATCTTAATGAAGAAGTCTATGTTGAGCAGCCTAAAGGGTTTGTGGATCCAGACTTTCCTGATCATGTCTTCAAGTTAAAGAAGGCTTTGTATGGTTTAAAACAAGCTCCAAGGGATTGGTATGAAAGGCTGGCTGAGTTCTTAGTCAAACATGGATACAGGAAGGGTGGTATTGATAAAACACTCTTTGTCAAGGAGAAAGATGGGAAACTATTGATTGCTCAGATTTATGTATATGATATTGTGTTTGGGGGGATATCGGATGAAATGGTCCAACATTTTGTCAAACAAATGCAATCTAAATTTGAAATGAGCTTGGTAGGTGAATTGACTTACTTCCTTAGATTGCAAGTCAAGCAAATGGAAGATTCCATTTTTATTTGTCAGAGCAAATATGCTAGGAATATTGTGAAGAAATTTGGATTGGATAATGCCAAGCACAAGAGAACTCCTGCTCCTACTCACTTGAAGTTATCCAAAGATGAAAAAGGAGTGAATGTTGAACAGAGTTTATACAGAAGCATGTTGGTAGTCTGCTATATCTTACAGCAAGTAGGCCAGACATAACCTTTGCAGTGGGTGTATGTGCAAGATACCAAGCAGAACCCAAGGTTAGTTACATCAATCAAGTTAAAATAATTCTTAAGTATGTGAGTGGTACGTGTGATTATGGGTTGTTATATTCCCATGACTCAAGTTCCATTTTAGTAGGATACTGTGATGCTGATTGGGCTGGAAGTGCTGATGATAGGAAGAGTACCTCTGGAGGTTGTTTCTTTTTAGGAAATAATCTTATTTCATGGTTTAGTAAGAAGCAAAATTTTGTATCTCTTTCTACTGCTGAAGTTGAGTACATAGCAGCTGGAAGTAGTTGTGCTCAACTGGTGTGGATGAAGCAAATGTTATCTGAGTATAATATCACACAAGATGTCATGACATTATTTTGTGACAATCTGAGTGCTATCAACATTTCTAAAAATCCTATTCAACATAGCAGGACTAAGCACATTGATATCAGGCATCATTTCATCAGAGAACTTGTCGAGGACAAAGTCATAACTCTTGAGCATGTTAGCACAGAAAATTAGCTTGCTGACATATTTACCAAGGCTCTGGATGCAGTTCAGTTTGAAAACCTGAGGAGAAGACTTGGGGTTTGTATTCATGAAGAATTATAGCATTTAATGTTCTTTGTGGCTGCCAGATTAAAAAGAATAAAGGTAATTCTGGTAGTGCAGCTGGTGCAGGTGTTTATGAAGGGAAAGATGCTGAAGTTTGTGCATGACATTTGGTCATGTGATTGTGTGTGCATCTACTTTCTGATGCTATTTATTCTGGTGTATGATTTGATCATTTCTCAAAATTAATAACTGTTCTACTTGCCTTTGTCATATTTATGGCTAAAAAGGGGGAGTAGTGTGCTTGTGGTGTGCTTGTGTTGTTGCTGCAGTTGAGGGGGAGAATGTTGTTATGTTTCTGCAGTTGAGGGAGAGTTTTTTTGGTTGTGAATTTTTTGCTGCTGCTGTGTTTTTCGCTGTTGTCTCTGATATTTTTGTTTTGCTTGATTTATCTTTGCAAGATTGTTTGTTGTGTAGTTTTAGCCAAAATAAGCCAAAGGGGGAGATTGTTATTTCTTTGATTATGTGGTTGGCATTTATTTTGCTAAAACTATTCTAGCAGCAAGATGTTGAAACAAGATGTTCTAATTTTCTGCATTCAACATGTCGGATAAAGATGTCCCATCCTGGATCATAGGACATCGCGTCTGTTATTGGATTAAAAGGAAGATTCTGTTAGTTGTTATGTGTTACTGAATATTCTGTGAATATTTAGTTATCCTATGTGGCGTCCAATGTAAATTGAGTTGAGTTTTGTGTTGGTTTTCGGATTTTCACTACTTTCTAAATATGGAGACATATTAGGAAACTTTAGATCGAAGACCTATTTTCATGGAGTTTATTTTGCAGAATTATGTGCAGTCTCTCTGCTGCGTTTTGAAGCCCAACCCAGTCCAGATTTAATGTTATATATTGACTGGTGTAAACCTAGTTTAGGTGTGGAACTTACGTATTTTTGTTAGGGTTTTTGATTGTTAATTGTGAGCCTAACTGGTATCATTCTGATAACATTATAAGGACTGGTTTTGTGTTGTAAGTTCTGTCAGTTACTCATAAGCTTTTAAGCATTAAGTTTCTTGTGTGTCAGTTCTCATAAGCTTTGAAGTATTGAGAATTGTGTGTTTTTGAAAGTGTGTCTTTCGTTTTGTTACTTGTGTTGAAAGGAGCCAGTCACGGTTTGTGATTGAAGAGGGATTTGAGGAGGGCCTCATACCTAGGTGAGTCTTAGGTAGAAGTCATAGGAAGGGTAGTGATTAAGTGAGCAGATTGTAACCGGGTGTGGTTGATGTATGATCTGTGAATTGATACTATCGTATATTAATTTCGTCCCTAGCTTGGTAGCCCCCAGAGTAGGATTATTGATCCGAACTGGGTAAACATATCACTGTGTTCTTTACTTTCTGCACTGTTATTTTTATTGTTATCTTGTTCATTGTGTTGGATATCCGTGTCTCAACATCTGTGTAGGACATCTGATATTTGTGCCAGAATTTCAATATGCCTCAAAATACACCATCTTTAAATACGACCTCTATGATGGCTATGAAGCAACAAATGGACGAGAGTAACTTAGAGTTATTTAATACTCTCAACCAAAAAATGGGAACCATTTTCAACCCTTTGATTACAAATACGAATCAAACTTATGAAGTGTTGGCGAATCAAATGGGGTGAATCGCTGATTTCTTTGGCACACACCAATAAAGTTGCGACCTACCCCTCAAATATCAAATATTAGGCAGGTAGAGACCCCTGAAAACGGGAAGGTACAAGCCATTGTAGGTCAAAACCAAGGGTGTCAACTAGAACCTCCCCCAAATAAGGAAGAGGTGGAACAAATAAAATAAAATAACCCTAGGCCTTTGATGGTTAAGAGGATTCATAATGCTGACCAAGTGCTTAGATATGTCTAACAGAACAATTTTGGAGGGCATAACAACATAGAAAATATGGTCGAACAAGTTTTGGCCCAGAATGGCCTTAATGTGGGATTCCACAGACCAAATTTTGTATCTCATTTGTCAGAATACGTTCAAAAGACGGAGTTTCCCAAGAGATGGAAAGTCACAGAGTTTACCAAGTTCGCTGGAGACACCAATGAGTCGACGGTTGACCATGTCACCTGATATCAAACTGAGGCCGGCGACATAGCGAATAATGAAAGTTTGAAGAAGAAATACTTACCAAATTCTCTTACAAATAATGCCTTCACTTGGTTCACAACTCCCCCTCCACACTCTGTCTAATCATGGAGTCAGTTGGAGAGACTGTTCCACAAACAATTTTATATGGGACAATCGAAGATCAGTTTGAAAGAGTTGGCTAGTGTCAGGCAAAAAGTCCCTGAGTCGATAGATGACTATTTGAATAGATTTAGATTGCTTAAGGCAAGGTGTTTCACCAAGGTGCCTGAACATGAGTTGGTCGAAATGACCGCAGCTGGCTTAGACTATTCAATTAGGAAGAAATTAGATACCCAATACCTTAGGGACATGGTTCAATTGGCATATAGAGTTCGCCAAGTCGAATGCTTGAAAGTTGAAAAGGCTATAACAAATAAATACCACAAAAAGGAAAAGGTCGCTTATATAGAAGAAGAGGATTACATCTCTGACGTAGGCGATGATTGTTCTGAAGAGGGTGAGGTCAATGTGGCTGAAATTAAGCTAGGACTCCCTTATGTTTGTAAATTGCTGAAACCATCGAATGGGAAAAACCCTGTCGAGATCAGCAAAAATGAGAAGGTCACCACTGGAACTTATACCTTTGATATTACAAAATGTGATGAGATATTTGATTTGTTGGTAATAGATGGTCAAATTATAGTACCTCCTGGCCTAAAACTCCTCATTTAGAACAAAAAAGAAGAGAGGTTTTTGTACGTACCATAATTTTCTATATCATAAGACTTCCCAATGTGTGATTTTTAGGGATTTGGTTTAGAAATCTCTGAAAGATGGAAGATTGCAGTTTGGCGAAAAGCCTAAGTCGTCCATGAAGGTAGACTCAGATCCCATGTGTCATACCCTAATTATTTATCGCTAAGATCCCGTATCTTTTTGCATCATCTGCATAACCTATCATGCATTTCATCTCACATAATGCCCAAGTTATCAGCCAGAATAAAGTTGTCGGATTTACAATAGAATCGGTCAAACTAAAAGTCAACGGTGCGTAAAATCTGTGGACGAAAAGTTTCAAAATCGAGCTTGTAAACGGCAGTCATATTAATCTACGTTTCGCGTAGTTTAACCTGGCGCGCTCGTTTTAATTTGTTGACTGCTTTTCGATCGCATTTTGATTATTTTGAGCCTTTTAACCGAGAAAATTTTATTTCGAAAACTTTGACCTAACGCTGTATTTTTTCGAGTCGTTTATTTCGCGGTGATCATTTTGGTGCATTTATTTTATTTTTTCGAGCACTTCGATACCAATCCGATTATTCGTTTTTAATCGATTTTATTTTAATTTTTAATTAATATTCTTTTTTATTTAATCAGTTTTTTTATCTTAGATTTCTATTTTATTATATTATATTTTTATTTTATTTATTATATTCTTATTTTAATATTAAAATTTTTGTTTTTTACTTATATTAGAAAAACTTAATGGTTATGTTTCATGAAGTCTTTGAATCTTGTTTCATTTTATAGTCACTTAACATATTGCATGCATGCTCTGAATGTACTGGTGTAATTTCCTTGGGCATAACATAGACAACACAAGGAGCCACCCACTTCATGGGGTTGACCAGACAAGGGACATCATTTACAAAAATTTTCATGAACAATTGATCTCTCTCTTTTTCGTTTTTAATACATACACACATTTTTTTATCTTCTTCACTTGGAGACCGCACCACACAGTAAACACTCTTTTTACTTCATATCACATATACAACAAACATTCACCATCTTCACCACTTTTTTATTTTTCTCTCATAAACCACCATAAACCATACTATGAGCGAAAGCCCTTCATCATTCTTCAACAACAACATCATGTGAAACACACATAGTAATACTTCACATTTTGATTCCATAATAAAACTTCATTCACGTGGGACCCTCACGTCCACCCTTCTACGTCTCTTCATGCGCATGAATTAAACCCATCATCTTTTCATTCTCCTCACTATCACATTAACAAAGGCCAGCCGCAGCTCATCTCCCTCACTTCATCTCTTACCCTTTTAATTTTTTCCTTGGACCTGCATATGAGAAGAATGATAAAAAGGGGCGCATAACACCATCAAATATCCTGCAGTGGACCCACCCATTACCACATAATCTCTCTCATATTAACACTACACACGCTTGACAACATACAAAAATAACAGGTCATGCGCATGAAAAAAAAACAACACAAGCCACTTCACTTATTTTCTCCTTCCACCCCACGCGATACTACTCCCTACTTCAGTGACCTCTATTTCACTTTCATCAACCTTCAAAAAATAAAACAATACTCTCCCACTATCCCGAACAACCTCTAACCGTCCACTCTCCACATTAAAACAACAAACACTTTCACCCACCTGCACCCAACGAAACACACGGATCACCATTTAAGATCTTCACCTCATTTCCATTTTTCACGTGCCTTCCATCCACCACCTGCGAATACACACGCACAACTACTCTCCATACTCCCACCACCTGGATGTTGATTGGAAGAAGATGACCTCATACCCCCTCTTTCTAACGTGAACCATCCACAAAAAAAAGCAATAATAAAAGCACTCATCATAGTACCTTAAACACCGTCGAGGCTAGTGTTCTTAAGACTCGTTGACACTGTAGTTCCCATGTATTGCTTCCTTTGTCACTTGCAGGTTACACACTACGTGCAGCAGGAGAAGAAGAGGAAAGCTTAGTTCCTTTTTGGTAATCTGTTCTTTTAATTTTCTTTTATTTTTTACTATTATTAAATTAGAATAAGTTTGTTTCTCATATTGTTCATATTTTAATTGTGATTTATTTTATTATGATAATAGTCTATTTTCCTTTAGATTTTATTAAGTTTTGTTTTAAAATAGATGGTGTGTGTATGCTAATTAAACTTGTTTCTTTTTTATTTTAGGTTTATGTTGTGGCATATTTTAATTTTTTTTTGTTTTAATTATTTTTAATTTTAATTAATATTAAAGATGATAAAAAAGATAGTTAGAAAATGCATGTTTTAGTTATTTGTGCTCTTAGTTAGTTGTTTAATTATTTATAGAGCATTGCTACCTTGACACCAACCTTTACACTACACCGTATGTCCGTACGGCACGGACGGCACTATTCACCGTCCGTACCGTACGGACAGTACTATTCATGTACGATCAAAACTGTTCCGTTACTATTCATGAACAGTAATTTTAAAGTAATGAAGCAAATTTGGTTAATACGATGTAAAAACTTGGTTAATGCAGTAATGAACTTGGTTAATTGCTTAATGCAATGTCCAGGTATTAAAAATAATTTTTAGCAGTCACCAAACTTGGTTAATGCAGTGTAAAAAGTTAGTTAATTCAGTAATGAACTTGGTTAATGCAACGTCCAGGTATTAAAAATAATTTTTAGCAATCACCAAACTTGGTTAATGCAGTGTAAAAAGTTGGTTAATGCAGTTATGAAGTTGGTTAATAACCATTCAGATATTAAATTTTTTTTAAATTTTTTTTTTTAAATTAAAAAAAAAAAAATTATAATTTTTCACTGTTCACCGTATTGGTGAACAGTGAAATACGGTGTAGGTGTAGTGGGTGGTGTAGGAATATCATTTCTCTTATTTATATTTTTAGTTATTTGTTTGAATTGTTCTATTTTTGACTATTAGTTTTAATTTATTTTGGTTGTTAAATATTAAAAATGTAAAAAAAATGTTATTAATTATTACTACCTCCGTTCCTTTTTAAGTGTCATTTTTTCATTTTTTACACATACCAATAAAACTAATTATTATGGTTACTTTTCAAATCATAATTCTCCTTTTACCTATAATACCCCTACTTCTTTATTACATTTATTTAACTTTTTCTCTCTCTGCAATAAATACATAGGAATAATTTTGACAAAAGTGCAATTAATACTTTCTTGAACTTTGCAAGTGACAATTAAAAAGAAACAAAAAATTATTCTAAAAGTGACAATTAAAAGGGAACGGAGGGAGTAATTGATTTAAATAGTTTTTATTTAATATTGATTAATCACATTATTAATTAATCTTATTAAATATTTATATTTAAATTGATTAATAATTCTCTGGTCGCCCGATTCTATTTCATGATTTGTCTGTTTCCATGTTTTGGGCTTGCTTGTTTTCTCTGATTTAATCTTGATGTTTTTCCTTGATTAATCTGTATCACGATGCTTTGCCGTGAATATTGTTGATTTTGTCAGTGGATGCTACACGATGCTTTGTCGTGATTGTTTGTGGATTTTACACGATGCTTTGCTGTGAATGTTGTTGATTTTGTCTGTGGATTTTACACGATGCTTTGCCGTGAATTGTTGTTGATTTTACTTGTTGATGTTGCTACATGATGATTTACCATGTATTCTATATCTTCATGTGAATGTTGCTTTCTATTTGTTACTTGCTTACACTATGCTTTACCGTAAATGTTTGTGGATTTTACGTGGTGTTTTTTCGTATACTGTGTTTGTGGATTTTTATATGTACGTTTGTGAATTTTACATGATACTTATCCATGTGTATTTGTTGATTTTATGTGTTGATGACACCATACATGATGTTCTTGCCATGTGGTGTGTACCATATTGATTGTTCATACATGACGATTTTCCTTGTACTTTGTTGATTATATTTGTTTCTTTATCGTGATGCTTTGCCGCGTACTCTTGTTGATGCTATGGTGATCTTCCATGTATCTGCTTCTGATCACGTGCTGCTTTGCCATGTGTATTTTTGTCGATTTTTTTTGTTTTAGTCCATGATGCTTTGCCACGTACTTTGTGTTGTTGATTTCATTCTACATGATGCTTTGCCATGTATTTGTCTGTGGATTTTATATCATACCTTGTTGATGTTGTTACATGATGCTTTTCCACATACCTTTGTTGATTCTATGTGTTGATGTTTATGCATGATGCTTTTCCATGTATGTCGTTGATTCTCTTTATTGATACCATGATGTTTTACCACGCGTCTGAGGATTGTATCTTTTGACTCACATGATGTTTTTCCATGTGTACTCTGTTGATTTTGTGTCTATTGACTTCATGATGCTTTTCTGTGTACTTTTTGTTTGTTGATATCATTTAGCTTGATTCACATGATGCTTTGCCATGTGCATTTGGTTCATTCCATTTGTTGTTCATACTACATGATGTTCTTGCCATGTACTGTGTTTTCGTCTCTTCATTTGATGCTAGATTTACATGATGATTTGCCATGTATCTTTTGCTTTCTCTTGCACTTGTGACCTAATCCAAGGGAAGGGAGTGTATGTTGACTCATTGTCATTGTGCATGTTCTTGTATATTTATTGCTTTGCTTTGCCTGTCTTTGTCTTTCTTTACCCATCTTTTACCCTTTAGCAAACCATTTTATCCAAAACACAAATATTTCAAGAGGTTCCTGTAGAGTACTGCAGATGCTTAGGGTGCTAGTACTTTCCCTTAGTATAACCAACCCCCGTATGTAATACCCCATATTCTCTAAATGCTCATTTGGATATCATATGAGATCAGATGAGTGTCTATGTGCTCTATCTTTGGTTAATTGGATTAATGGAATCCGCTAATTGCTCTATGTATTGTCAATTGGGATTAATAGAGCAACTAGTGAACTCTGAAGAGATTAATTATTGATGAAAAAGACAGACCAATTATTTTAGTTCAAGAGAGGATTTTAAGGTAACTCTAATAATTGATCAATTGGTGTTAGATGACAAAATACCAATTGAAGATATTTTACCCTGTTGGATTATATTATATAATAAGTGTTATATATATATTTGTTAGAAAGAAAAGAAAAAAGGAGTTGGTAAGAAGAAGAGGAAAAAGGAGAGAAAGAGAGAAAAAAAAGAGGAAGAAGGGAAAAGAGAAGAAGAAGTTGGATCATCATTGTTGCGGTGAGAATCGGATATCAAGCTATTAATTAACTTGAATCACACATCTTTGAAATTCACCACCGAGCTTTGATTTATCCAAAGGAAATGGTAAAGATCGAAAAACCCTAAGTGCGCTATGTAGGAACACAGCTAGAGATCTAAGGTTCAGGGGTTGGTTATACCTAGGGAAGGTGTTAGCATCCTAGATATCTGTAGTACTCTACAGGAACCTCTTGTTAGTATTTGTGTTATTCTAAAGTTTGATTACTAAAGGAAATGTGCTAAGGTAAAGACCTAGGGGTATGTACACTAAGTATGCTCGCCAAGACATCGCATCTCGTGCCTACGTATCTGACTAAAGAATCAGAGCAACCGTAGTTCACCTCAATGGGGGTAAAGAACTCTTGACTGTGGTCAAGGTTCTAAAGGGAAAGTAGGGTCTGACAGCAAGACACCTACGCGGAGTGCGGCGACTCCAAACCTAAGGCTAGGTAAAACAAGGAAAGAAGTGTCTACGAGAGAGTAGGGTCTGACAGAAAGACACCTACGTGAAGTGCAGCGACTCCAAACCTAAGGCTAGGTTAAAAGGGAAAGAAGTCTTGATCGCGCGGCGGCGTGAGATAAGGGAATGATGTGAGAGGCTATCCTAAATGACATGGCAGTCAACGGGAACGACTCTTTCCTTTGGAATCGGGTAAGAGACAAGGGGACAAAGAGGAAAACCTCCAGTGTTAAGTGTAAGAGAGACAACAATATATACAACAAATGCATCAAGAATTAAATGTCAGAACCAAATCGAGGAATAACCTCGAAACATGGAAACAACTCAATCACAAAAGTGAAATCGGGTCACGAGAGAATTATTAATCAAGTTAAATATTAATATTTAATAAGATCAGTTAATAATTTAATTAATCAATATTAAATAAAAAAATTTAAAATAATTAATAACTAGGCCTAATTACTAATTACTAATTAAAACTTGATTAAAACTAAATAACTTAAAATTCTAACTAAATAAAATTTCTAAAAAAACTATTTAGCTAAAAAATAATTTGAAACTAATAAACTCTACTCTAAAAATTAGCTAACTAAAATCATATAACTAAATGATTAATTCTAACTAAATCTAATTGAAATCTAGCTAATCATCCTAAAAATCTAATCCCAAACTAATTCGATAAATTAAAAGTAAATTGATCAATAAGTAATAAAACTAAATTACAAAAACTAAAAAAACAAATAAATCAAGAAGGGTGCAAAAAGAACACGTTGGGCCAGGAAATTAAGAGGAAATGGCCCAAAATCCTCTCCACAAGCGGGTCGCGGGTCTGGCTAAGGCTGGGTCACATGGGTTGGACCCGACCCGTTTCTGTTAAATTCCCAACAAGTAAAAAAAACCTAAAAACTAAACGGTTGTGTATTTCCAGACGAAAAAGTAACGAGTAGGAGAAGAACAAACCAAACTTCGACAAAACGCGATCCTTCCCTCTTCTCCGCCTCCTTTTCTCGATCTCTCCTTTACGTCTTCTCTGTCCCAATCTCTCTTTCGCGCGGTCCTCAACCTCCTTGCATGGCTTCGTCTTTCTTTTCCTCTGAATCTCTCTCGCTTCAGATTCTGTCCGGTCTTTCAATCACTCGCAACAGCGTACGGTTCGCGTGAGTTGTTGTTGTGGTTGTTTCGATGAGGTGATGATGGAAATCAGATGGTTCGTGAAGAGGATAGTAGAAAGGGAAATGGTTTGATGGAGGTTTCGAGTTGCTCAGGGCAGGTCGATGAGGGATGTTTGTTGTTGACAGATGTGGAGTTGTTTGTTAAGCGTTGGTTTGGGTGGAGTGAAGGTGAATGGAAGTCGAAGGAGATGATTAAAGATGGTGGTTTTTTTTATGCAGGAAATGAAAGGATTATATTAAGGAGGTTCTGATGATGAATGTGAGTGATTAAGGTTGGTGAAATGGTTAGGGGAGTAAAGAACTTGAGTGAGTTAATGAGTTGGTATTGGTGTTTTATGGCTGATGGAGAGTGGCTGTTAAACCGGTTTATTTAGGTGTTATGTGTGTGGTTGCTGGTTATATTTGGAAAGGAGGAAAATGAGGTTGTCAAGAGTTATTCGGAAGAGTCTTGGAATTTTGTGGTTGTTAGGAGAGGATTTGTGATTGGAAAGTGAGGGAGGTCAAAGTTCAGAAAGTGGTTGTTTCAGCTGTAAAATAGAGGCCTTGCAAGTGATGATCAATCAATGGATGAAGAGTTTGATGGTTTTACACAGGTTTGTGTTTATGTTATTCTTGTTGAATTTTCTTTTCTTTCTAAAATCGCCTCCCCCTTCACTGAAGTTTACTCCTCTCCTTAAATCAACCTCAGACCATGCTTTTTTTTCACAAATTCTGAATTTGCTTGTTGAATGGTTGCTTTCACTGATGCAGAGGTGTTGTGGAATTGTCTCTGTTGAGTGTTTGGAGCCATGTCGCAGAGGTTTTTTTGACTTGTAGCAGAATTTTTGGAATTGTCTTGGTTCATCAGTACTGGGAGGTAGCAAAGGGTTTTTTTTTTTTTTTTTCAAGTTTTCCAATGGTTTGTAGCAGAGACTTTATGTAGCAAGTTATAAGTTTTCATGTTTATGGTATTGCTTTGCTGTTGGTCATGCGCAGGATTTTTATTTGGTAAGTTGTCAGGTGAGGTACGCAGCGGGCAGGTGTGAGTGTTTTGGTCAATGTTACAAATTGGTGTAAATGTTACTGCCAGAGCAAATCATACCACAAAGATCTCCTGTCCCTCTCTTTATCTTTGTATTATACTATAAAAGAAATTGAACTCTACATTCTTTACACTAAATTAAATTAAGCTAAAAAAAAGTAAAATAAATAAAATTAGACTAAATCAATAAAATTAAACTAATTAAATTCAAAGTAAAACAAATAAAAATTAATCTAATTAAAAATTATACTAAAATAAAAGACTAAACTAAAATTAAAATTAAATTAAATTTAAAATAAAAATTGTAATTTAAAAAAAACAATAAACTAAATTAAATTTGAACTAAGTAAAAGATAAACTATATTGAAATTAACCAAATAAATCTTAGACAAATTTAAAATGAGAATCTAACTAAAAATACAAAAATAATAAATAATTTAAATCAATAATGACACGAAGAAGAAAATGCATGATTAATGAGATGTTTACTAAAAATGCGAAAACAGAGACCGACTCAGAATGATATGAAATGATCAGAATCTGAGGGTAAAATTTGGGGTACAACAGTTGCCCCTATTTAAATAGCTTTACCAGATGGCACGAGGGATGGAAATCCGCGATAGATCAAGGTGAAAGGTATTTAAATACAACAAACCGAAAATTTTGCCCTTAGATGGAATGCAGATGCTAAGGACAGCTAAAAGACATGCCAATGCAGATATGCCATGAACTTTCTAGTATGATGATAATGATGGAAAAGGTAAATGCCGAAATGCCAACAACGAAAGCAGACAGGGATAAAGTCCACACAATGAGCAATCACTCACTGGGGATGACAACAGCACTGGGGAAGCTCAAACAAACTGGGAAAATCTAAAGTGATAGAACAACTGGTTCAAGCGTGACCGACTGACACTTTAGAAAGAAAAGATAACACAAGATCCTCAAATGGAAGCAGCACCGGGAAGACGGTCTCCACTGGGGAATCAAAAGTCACTATCCATGAATGGAAATGGTTGGAAAAGAGTCACGACATTCAGAAGATCATTGAATGAGGTGGAAAAAAACTGGGAAATACATGATACAAGCAAACGTCAGAGGTATTCAGAAAAGCATTGAATAAACTCTGGGAAACAAACTGACAACGGAGACATTCAGAAGAGCATTGAATGAACTTCAAGAAACAAAACAGAGATATTCGGAAAAGCATCGAATGGAGAATAGAAACAGACTTGAAAATATCCAGCAGCCATTAACCAAAGTCAGAAACAAATTGAAGACATCTAGAAGAGCATTAGATGAAGACAAGAATTCTGAAGATACATCCGAAACATTTAGAAGATCATTAAATGTACGGGAAAAGGGTTTTGAAGACATATCTAAAAGAGCATCAGATAAGCAACATTATATCTGGAAGAACATCAGATGAATAAGATCATATCCGAAAGAGCATCAGATAGACATAAAGGGCTCTGGAAAAACATCAGGAGCAAGAGACTCAATCTGGAAGAAAATCAGAAAGAGAAAGGCACATCCGAAAAAACATCAGATGATGAAAGCAATGTCATTCCGGAAAAGCATCAGAATAAACAAAGTGATTATCTGGAAAAACATCAGATAAGTTCTGGAAGAACATCAGAACAAAAGACTCAATCTGAAAAAAACATCAGAAAGAGAGACACATCCAAAAAAGCATCAGATGATGAAAGCAATGTCATTCCGGAAAAGCATCAGAATAAACAAAGTGATTATCTGGAAAAACATCAGATAAGTTTTGGAAGAACATCAGAACAAAAGACTCAATCTGAAAAAACATAAAAAAGAGAGACACATCCGGAAAAGCATCAGATGATAAAAGAAATGTCGTTCCGGAAAAGCATCAGAATGACAAAGGGGTATCTGGGAAAACGTCAGGACAGAAGACTCGATTTGGTAAAACATCAGACGGTAAGAAATGAAATTCTGGAAAAACATCAGAATATAGGACTCAATCTGGAAGAACATCAGAAAGACACGACAATATCTGTTTGGTAGGTGCCATGTAAGTTGGACTTTGACCATAAGGTAAGACGTGGATAACAACACGACCTCGGGAGAAATGCAAATGAGGATGAAACACTCATGATATGCATATGGTATATGAATTACGTAGATGATATATGATCAAATGCAAATGCAGATGTAGATGCTGGTGACACAACACGACTCTTTGGGAAGACAAGACTGGAAGACTGATTCCTCTACACGGAGATCACTGCCATTTTGCTTGGGAACTAGAGATGCTAACGCTTGAACCCACCTCTGCCACACTAGTAAACTGTATCCAAATTGATGATCCTTGTGGGAAGGATGGAGAGCTGCTTGGGGATTCTTCAAGTAAACTGCCCCAGATTAGCTGACTATTGTAGATGACCTGATCATGGCTTCAACCGGATTGATTCTGGAGATGACCGTTTCATGGTGCTCTTGGGAAGCTTGCCCCAGTCTAAGTCTTGAAAGATGATTGTTTTGTTGTACACTAGGAAAGCTTGCCCCAGTATGAGTCTTGAAGTATCTTCTGAATAAACCAATTATGAGAAGTCACCATTAAACCACAAATCTTGAACTGATTCTCAACAGGATATGGAAGGAACTTGCCCCTGATTGGATCACCGACCAAGTTTCTTAATTGTTTGAAAATTCCTTGAGAAGAAAACTAGTTTGCAAACAAAAGTATTTGTACAAACATGGTAAATGCAGAGTTCATGCAACTTTTGAAATCAAAATCATTTTGAAAGAGGTGCAAAGTATATGGGATACTGGTCAGAACACGGTGGTTCAAGACATTAAAGTGAAAAGTTTAAGCAAAAGGTGTGATGCCAAAACAGATGATCCGCAAAGATCTTTTGGAGTCAGTTTACGCAACCTTTACCGTAGTATGCTTTCAAAATAACCTCGCTTCAATTAAGTCTTTTGAGGCTTATAACGTGGCCTGGTTCACGGTTTAAGAAACAAAGGATAAGGGCTCAAAGTTTATTTGTACCCACCCAATCTACGTGATGAACTCCAGTCCTATGCCCAGTTAACTCAAACTATGCACTCAAATTCCCATGAGTTAGGAATTACACTGATGATAGTAATGATGATGGTTCAAAATTCAATGGACTTGAGATGGCAGTCACTGCTTCTCACAACATTTTGTTGTTGTTTTTTTTTGGCGAGGACCTCAGTCAACTCGTTTTATCTTTGAGGATTTCGGTAACCTCTTGGATGATTTTTGTTATCCCTAACTTTTACCTGAACTGTGTCATTTGAGCTTACCGCCAGCGGGATGCCCCGATTTTTGCCTAAGTCTCCTTCATAGGTTTTGACTTAGCGGGCTTTTATTTTGATTTTTTTTCACTCTCTCTTTTTTTTAGTGACTGCCTGGCTTAAGGATTACAGTGAACCATCATTGGCATTTGACTTGAAAGACATCTTCGACACTTGCCTGCTGTGTGCGAAGGAACATTTGTGAACTTTGTCGAAAGGCGTCTTGAATGCTATTCTTGTATTTGAATGCATAATCAAGTTAACTGAGAACTACCCTGCCCCAGGTTAAGATTGCGGGTTTTTATTTGTAAAGGAAAGAAACTCCTACTTCAAGGCTCAAAGGGGTTGATGAGGGGTTATCTTCCTTATTCCTCTAGTGTTTAGGGATTGAAATAATGCCTTACATTGTCAGCAAAGTCTTGATCTGAAAGCATACCAACAGCAATTATGGGTATAACATTTTCATCATCCTCCCTCCAATCTTTGCATAATCAAAAGAAAGTGGACAAGAGAATTCTTTTATTTTTCTTAGAGAAAAAGCATTAAGAAGTAAATAGCAAACACAAATGAATTGAATCAAAAAGTTGCAAATGCTTATTTCATTAATTTTGAAAGTACAAACATAACTTGAAAGCAAACAACCATTACAAAATAAAGAAAGTGAAAACAACAAGAAACAAAGGCCTAGTGACTAATCAACACAAGGATGAGCTGTCCTGTCTGAAACACTGGCTTTTAGGAGGATAGCATGCTGAAGTCGACTGAAGCTTCACTTGGCGTGCCCTGGCAGAGGGTTACTATGGACATTGGGATTATCCTTAAAGGAGAGGATTTTGTTTCTCATCAGCTCTTGTACTCTAGCCTTCAACGCAAAGCAACCTTCCAAATTATGGCCCGCACCACCTTGATGGTATTCACAATGAAGATCAGCCCTATAGCCGGCTGGAAGAGGATTTGGAGGAGGTGGCATAGGCCTTGTGGTAATCAAACCTTGCTCAACCAGACTAGGATACAGTTCAGTGTACTTCATGGGAATAGGGTCAAAATGATTTCTATTACGGTACTGGTTTTGTCCTGTAGTCGGACGTGGAGGAGCTCGAGCTGGCATGTCAGTCTGGCCAACCGTAGCAGCAGATGCAAGAGGTGGAGAATAGTTGTGTGGCAAACTAAACTCTGGCCAAGTTGAAGGTGGCACCTGAACAGGTTGAGGACCAGCATTTGAAAACTCCTGGATGACGGTCCTTTGAGGTTGCTCTCCCCTAGCAATCAAAACTTGAATCATCTCAGTGAGTTTGGTCATGCTTGACTTAAGGTCATTGATCTCCATTCAGATCTTAACATTGTGTACGTCTTGTTCTAACATCTTGCGTCTGTAGTCAGCTCTAGTCTGGTATCGGTGTCGAGGCATTATCTTGACGACTCATAGGCAGACTCTGGAATATAGAGACCACTGGAAATAAGTAACTGGACAGATAGACGCATGCAATGAATCATGCAAAGATGCAAATGATATGCAATGCAATGCAAACAGGATGCAAAACGCATGCAACAGGATCAAGGGTTCGAGATCACAGCATGGAGTCTGGGTAAAGAACCAATCCAAGGGTGTGTACTAGGGTTCTTGTATCTGTAAAATAGGGTTCTAAAAAGTTCCCAGAGTCGACAATCCATCTTTCCGATTTTATTGACTTCCCGATAGACTCGGTAATCAATAAAATTCTCAAGAGAATCTCGTCTGAGTGTAGTATCGTGTGACAACCAATTCAGAAATAGACTCCATCATGGTCACCGCACTACATCCTAAAAGGCCAAGTGGGGTTTGGTAACTACGGTTCTCAATATCATGGGCTCCTAGGTTGAGAGTAGTAACGTTTTCACGAACGGATTTGTTCAACATGACTAGATTCTCAAGAGGGCCTCAACTAAGTGATGGTGTCTCAATTCAACTTTTTAGGATTCGACTCCCTCAAAGCCTCCTTGAATACCATCGTCCTATCATAAGTGTACGCTCAAGTCCGGGTATAGGACTTATCTCACCACTCAAAGTAACAACCCTGCACACAGAAAAAGTCCAAGCACAACAGGTATATACAGATATATAAAATATACAAGTATCAAGCAAGCAAACATATAAATAACACAAAGACAAACAAGGCGGGCTTAACCCTCTTAGGGGGATTCCCCAGTGAAGTCGCCATTTCTGTTGCGGTGAGAATCGGATATCAAGCTATTAATTAACTTGAATCACACATCTTTGAAATTCACCACCGAGCTTTGATTTATCCAAAGGAAAAGGTAAAGATCAAAAAACCCTAAGTGCGGTATGTAGGAACACAGCTAGAGATCTAAGGTTTAGGGGTTGGTTATACCTAGGGAAGGTGTTAGCATCCTAGATATCTGTAGTACTCTACAGGAACCGCTTGTTAGTATTTGTGTTATTCTAAAGTTTAATTGCTAAGGGAAATGTGCTAAGGTAAAGACCTAGGGGTATGTACACTAAGTATGCTCGCCAAGACATCGCATCTCGTGCCTACATATCTGACTAAAGAATCATAGCAACTGTAGTTCACCTCAATGGGGGTAAAGAACTCTTGACTGTGGTCAAGGTTCTAAAGGGAAAGTAAGGTCTGACAGCAAGACACCTACGCGGAGTGTGGCGACTCCAAACCTAAGGCTAGGTAAAACAAGGAAATAAGTGCCTACGAGAGAGTAGGGTCTGACAGCAAGACACCTACGTGAAGTGCAGCGACTCAAAACCTAAGGCTAGGTTAAAAGGGAAAGAAGTCTCGATCGCGCGGTAGCGTGAGATAAGGGAATGACGGGAGAGGCTATCCTAAATGACATGGCAGTCAACGAAAACGACCCTTTCCTTTGGAATCGGGTAAGAGACAAGGGGACAAAGAGGAAAACCTCCAGTGTCAAGTGTAAGAGAGACAGCAATATATACAGCAAATGCATCAAGAATTAAATGTCAGAACCAAATCGAGGAATAGCCTCGAAACATGGAAACAACTCAATCACAAAAGTGAAATCGGGTCACGAGAGAATTATTAATCAAGTTAAATATTAATATTTAACAAGATCAGTTAATAATTTAATTAATCAATATTAAATAAAAATATTTAAAATAATTAATAACTAGGCCTAATTACTAATTACTAGTTAAAACTTGATTAAAACTAAATAACTTAAAATTCTAACCAAATAAAATTCTAAAAAAACTATTTAGCTAAAAAATAATTTGAAACTAATTAACTCTACTCTAAAAATTAGCTAACTAAAATCATATAACTAAATGATTAATTCTAACTAAATCTAATTGAAATCTAGCTAATCATCCTAAAAATCTAATCCCAAACTAATTCGATAAATTAAAAGTAAATTGATCAATAAGTAATAAAACTAAATTACAAAAACTAAAAAAACTAATAAATCAAGAAGGGTGCAAAAAGAACACGCTGGGCCAGGAAATTCAGAGGAAATGGCCCAAAATCCTCTCCACAAGCGGGTCACGGGTCTGGCTAAGGCTGGGTCACATGGGTTGGACCCGACCCGTTTCTGTTAAATTCCTAACAAGTAAAAAAAACCTAAAAACTAAACGGCTGTGTATTTCTAGACGAAAAAGTAATGAGTAGGAGAAGAACAAACCAAACTTCAACAAAACGCGATCCTTCCCTCTTCTCCGCCTCCTTCTCTCGATCTCTCCTTTGCGTCTTCTCTATCCCAATCTCTCTTTTGCACGGTCCTCAACCTCCTTGCGCGGCTTCGTCTTTCTTTTCCTCTGAATCTCTCTCGCTTCAGATTCCGTCCGGCTCTTTCAATCACTCGCAGCAGGGTGCGGTTCGCGTGAGTTGTTGTTGTGGTTGTTTCGATGAGGTGATGATGGAAATCAGATGGTTCGTGAAAAGGACAGCAGAATGGGAAATGGTTTGATGGAGGTTTCGAGTTGCTCAGGGAAGGTCGGTGAGGGATGTTTGTTGTTGATAGATGTGGAGTTGTTTGTTAAGCGTTGGTTTGGGCGGAGTGAAGGTGAATGGAAGTCGAAGGAGATGATTGAAGATGGTGGTTTTTTTATGCAGGAAATGAAAGGATTATATTAAGGAGGTTCTGATGATGAAGGTGAGTGATTAAGGTTGGTGAAATGGTAAGGGGAGTAAAGAACTTGAGTGAGGTAATGAGTTGGTATTGGTGTTTTATGGCTGATGGAGAGTGGCTGTTAAACCGGTTTGTTTAGGTGTTGTGTGCGTGGTTGCTGGTTATATTTGGAAAGGATGAAAATGAGGTTGTCAAGAGTTGTTCGGAAGAGTCTTGGAATTTTTTGGTTGTTAGGAGAGGATTTGTGATTGGAAAGTGAGGGAGGTCAAAGTTCAGAAAGTGGGTGTTTCAGCTGTAAAATGGAGGCCCTGCAAGTGATGATCAATCAATGGATGAAGAGTTTGATGGTTTTACACAGGTTTGTGTTTATGTTATTCTTGTTGAATTTTCTTTTCTTTCTAAAATCGCCTCCCCCTTTGCTGAAGTTTACTCCTCTCCTTAAATCAACCTCAGACCTTGCTTTTTTTTCAAAAATTCTGAATTTGCTTGTTGAATGGTTGCTTTCACTAATGCAGAGGTGTTGTGGAATTGCCGCTGTTGAGTGTTTGGAGCCATGTCGTAGAGGTTTGAACGATGCAGGTCTGGAGGAGGTTTTTTGGACTTGTAGCAGAATTTTTGGAATTGTCTTGGTTCATCAGTACTGGGAGGTAGCAGAGGGTTTATTCTTTTTTTTTTTTTGCAAGTTTTCCAATGGTTTCTAGCAGAGACTTTATGTAGCAAGTTATAAGTTTTCATGTTTATGGTATTGCTTTGCTGTTGGTCATGCGCAGGATTTTTATTTGGTATGTTGTCAGGTGAGGTACGCAGTGGGCAGGTGTGTGAGTGTTTTAGTCAATGTTACAAATTGGTGTAAATGTTGCTGCCAGAGCAAATCGTACCACAAGGATCTCCTTTCCCTCTCTTTATTTTTGTATTATACTATAAAAGAAATTGAACTCTACATTCTTTACACTAAATTAAATTAAGCTAAAAAAAACTAAAATAAATAAAATTAGACTAAATCAATAAAATTAAACTAATAAAATTAAAAGTAAAACAAATAAAAATTAATCTAATTAAAAATTAAACTAAAATAAAAGACTAAACTAAAATTAAAATTAAATTAAGTTTAAAATAAAAATTGTACTTAAAAAAAAAACAATAAACTAAATTAAATATGAACTAAGTAAAAGATAAACTATATTGAAATTAACTAAATAAATCTTAGACAAATTTAAAATGAGAATCTAACTAAAAATACAAAAATAATAAATAATTTAAATCAAGAATGACATGAAGAAGAAAATGCATGATTAATGAGATGTTTACTAAAAATGCTAAAACAGAGACCGACTCAGAATGATATGAAATGATCAGAATCTGAGGGTAAAATTTGGGGTACAACAATCATCATTTTTCATCATCTTCTTCAACCTCCTCTTCGATTATCAGGTAGGTTCTACTTAGAGACTTAAGTTCTAGAAATTGGAGTTGTTTAGAACTTAGGGTAGAAATTGAGAAAATGAATAATTTGTGTGAAATTGATGTTTCTAACGGATACAACATGAAATATAATGCATAATATAGTCAGGTTATGTGTAGAAATAATCGGTGATACTTGTTGTTAAGTTCCAACATGTTTTGGTTAAGATTGGTTTGAGTTTGCACCATTAAAAACAAGTTTTATGCTTCTGGTTCAGTGGTAACCGATTACTCACTTTGAGGTAACCGGTTACATGCAGGAAAAATTGAGGTCTTACGTGAAAAATGAACTAAGTAACCGGTTACTCATTTTGAGATAATCGGTTACCAAAATGTGTCTCTAACTCTCATTTTGATTCTGTTTTGACCAGTGCAGCTTGAGTAACGGTTACTCATTTTGAGGTAACCGGTTACCACTGTTGGTTGATGGAAAATATTTTTTAGAAAATTCATAACTTTTGAACCGTGATTCCGATCGAAACGTTCTTGGTATCGATGGAAAGCTATGAATATCCTACGTGATAAAAGTGAGAAATATTGATTTTGATACCCGATTAAATAAATCGGAGGGAACCCAAGAATTGTGTTAACTTTATGGTTGAGTGAAAATAGTGTTATGTGATATGTTGTGATAAATGTTTACCTATATAAATTGTGTTATGCCATATTGTTGATGAGTATGAGTGAGAGATATGCATGCTTAAAATATGGAAAAGGAAGAGTGAGGAAACCTTAACATGAAACTATAGTGGAATCTAGTAATGTGACTAGAAATTGATAGAAACTCTAGATGGCGATACTCGTGCATTCGATGTATAGATGTGCATCCTTGACAAGTAATGGTCTAAAGTAGATAACCTAGATGGCAATGCTCGTGCATTCGATGTAGAAAGGTGCATCCTTGATGAGTATTGGTCTAGGAGAGAGTGAAACACTAGTATGAAGCATGTGTGACCCTTGTGTTTTTAAGAAAAGGCGAATGTGGCCTTAAGGCGAACGTGGCCTTGTGATTGTAGAATACAATCGTGTTTGTGTGTATGATCACATAATTGTAACCGTTTCCCTTGAGTTGCAGTTTCATGAGCTTCGGGCTCCTCTGGAACGTATGCATGATTACTTGGCAGGTTTGATTCCTGCGTGTAGTACGAATGGAGCCTATGTGGTAAAGAGACTTGTGATGGTTCACAGGCCATGTGAAGTGACGGTTCACGGTTCACAGGCCGATGAACCCGAATCCATTTCGTATGCCAAGTAAGTTACAAAGATCCATGACTCGGGCCGACTTCTAGACGTAGAAGCGGACGGGAAAAGGGGATGCCTTGGTAAGGTTATTGATTAGTGATATTTTGAGTTGGTGAACTCATGAACATGTTTCCATATAGTGTGAGATTGTGAACTCAAGGTCATTTCCCTTCCCCTTGACTTGAGTTAGGATTGGCTAGAACCCTGTAAAGCCGAGAGAATCCATAAGATAGGGAACTCACTGAGATTAATATCTCACCCCATTATTGTTGCTATTTTTCAGGTGTTGTTTGCAGGTTTAATTTACAAGTGGAACTATGCTTGGATGTTTCAAGAGAAGCTTATCTTTAGTTTTCCGCTGTGTATTTGTTGTATACAATTAAGGATATTGTATATTGATCTTAGTTTTTATTATTTTGGCTAGTTTCTATATCTTGTACCATAGATTGTATTATGTTTTAGAATGGTCAAGTATGTGAATTATGCCATTAGGCACTTATGATGGTGTCAGTACCAAATAAAATGCTTGTATAGTATTATTCTTGGTATATATTATACAGGGCATTACACCGTACATTTGATCTCTATTTTGCTTAGCTTTAGGCCTTGCTTTTTGATTTGCATGTTTACTTAGGGTTTTTGTTCGATCTTTTCTCCCTTCCCTTGGAAAAATAAAAGTTCGGTGGTAATATCTTTGTTTTGCGAGTCAAGCTAATTCAATAGTTCTGGTCTCCGATTCTCACCGCGACACCATGCAGACAGAAGATGCTCATTATGCTGAGTCGGTGGAAATTTTGATGATTTAAGCTGCTGATGGCTCCAACATGGAAGTTGATAAGGGTGAACAGATCTCTACTGTCGGAGATTCTGACATGCATGCAGTCTATCCCCACTCTGAAGAGGGATTGATTGACTTCCTTGAGTGTTGCAAGCCCAATGATTCCAAGACAATGCTTTGTCCGCACTATAGTGTTGTGTTCGATGAAGAAGCAGCAAAAAATCTAGAGAGCACAAGGAGGTTCAACCCCAAAAGGGGACGGGGTGGGAGTCAAGCTGCTAGGTTTACCTTAAACCGTGGGGGAATACCTCGTAGAAATGAAAAATACAGGAGACGGTTCCAACTGCCTCGACAGAGGACTTTCCGATCGACCACTAGCAAACGCACATAAGGATAAATGGATGAAGCCTACAAATCAGAAAAGGGCTAATCACCCCTAATGGAAGAAGGTCGACCCCAAGGTGGGGATGCCAAATCACAATAGGCAGAAAGAGCTGAAGGGAAAATCTCATGTCCCTCTGACCTACAAGGGCAACAATCACATGACACATACCCAATGAAGGAGTCATCAAAGAAAGAAGAAGGCTGAAAGAGAAGCCTTCGCAACAAAGTGTGACACCTTAGAGGCGAAGCACAATCTAGTTGTGTCGAAGGCTCCAAAGAATCCTTACTCAAAGAGATTCAACGAGGAGGGCAAATTGACAGTTTCCTAGAGGTCAACTTTAAGGGAGGCCTACATGGGCAATGGGGCACCTAGGGTGAGGGCGAAGATGCCCGAATATTCTCCACAATATGAGGACAAAAATACACAGTAGACTCCCCAATCACAGGAGGAGGAGACCCAGTATACTCCTCAGCCGGAAGACAAAGAGCTGAAGTACACATCCCAATCTGATGATGAAATGGTCGAAGACAACTTCGATGAAGATTCTGAAGATAAATTGTGGGATAGTCTCTGTGCTACTAGTGGAGTACGACAGAATGTCAGAAGTGTTCGAGGTTGAAGAGGACTTTGTACACAACGAGGCTGCTAACCAGAAGCCTATTTGCTATTACGTCATGAATAATGGCGTAGTCAAAGAACAACAGGTTGTGTTTGAAAAGTCCGATCCTAGCATAATGTATCACCTAAAGCCACTATTTATTAGGGCGAAGGTAGATAACATGACCGTTAACAAAGTGTTATTTGATGGATGTGTGACAGTCAACCTAATGCTGTTGTTGTACCCTAAATTTTTACCCTTATATGTCATCTTCACTTGTGCATCTTAGGTCAATCATCTCTGAATTGTTTGAGCTAACCCATATCTTGTAGTTTGTTTCTTTGTGTTCAAATTAGGTTTGCATATCACCATTAAGCTCCACCAAGTTGTTTTGAAGCAAGTCAAGTCAACAAAAGATCTCCAGTGCAAGAACTTTGGAATTAGGGTTTTGCTCTGAAGAAATCACTGAGAAATTGGCTCTCTCAAGTCAAGATTTGTGTGGTTCACTTACCACTTAAGGTCATCTACATCCAAGAGACATCATTCAACAGGAATCCAAGATCTATTGGTCCTCAACAAGAGAAGTTTGAGCCTCAACCTCACTATACCTCCAAATCAGGGTTTCTGCGACACTTATCAGTCAATGGCTTTGATTTTCATCAAGATGAATTCCCAAACCCTAATTCTTGATTCTATTGGTTTATCAAAATCCTCAAGAGTCTCCTAAGACCTTTAGATGAGAAGGAAGGAGCAAGTTTACAAGATCTGACCTCAGTGCATTCACAGTCAAAATTAGGGTTTGACTGAAGCCCTAATCCTTGGAAATTTTGGTTCAAATGAAATGTCAATGGTTATAATCATCATAGAACGTCTCATGAGGTATTCAAAGCATCAAGATCAAGTTTCATGAGGTTTCTTGCAAGAGAAACAGGGTTTTGCTCATGAAAGACTCCATATGTGAGATTTTCCCTCTAATAACACAATTTGAAATGACCATAACTCCTAAACCACACACTCAAATTGAGTGACTCAAAGCTCATTGGAAAGCTCTTTTCAAGATATTCAATTTGTTCCATATGACTTTTCATCCAGAAATGCTCGGTTTTTGAGTTATGAAGCTGGCAAGATAATTTGACCAAACACTTAGAGAATTTTCAAGCACTTTTCATCACTCTTTTTCTTAACTTTGACACCATTTTTCACCCATTTACATTTGGATTCAAGATTTGGGTCCCAAAAGAAAGTTGTAGAGCATGATGAGAGCTTTTCAACCATATGTGGAACATCTCATTTGAGTAAGCCATTCTCAAGTTATGGACTGTCAAAGAAGAGCACTTGAAGTTGTCAAATTCTAAAGTTTTCTAAATCATTTCACATCCTTGTTGGACACGATTTGTAAGGGAGTTTTCTACCAATTCAAGGCATCAATTCAACTACATTTGAACATCAACATTGTAGTATGATGCAAGAGCTTTCATTAGAGCCAAAGATCATGGAATTTGGATCACACAATTAAGAGATTTCATGTGTAGAACAAGGGCACTCGAAACTAATTTTGTCCAAGTTATACCTCGGATTTGAATTTGAATTTTTATCCCCTCTCTCCAAGTACATGTCTGCAAGCCTAACACATTAGTTCAACTCCCTCTTTCCACCAAATCCTCCAAAAGCCGGCTGACAAAACATCTCTGTTGTACTATATGTTAACATTTACAAGCAATATGCCAAGAATACCTCATACACACTCTTGGTCCATCAGATTTACACCAAAACACACTATATTTTTCTGACCTAGTTGCAAAAGGATAAGACTTCACTTGGCTCCATAAGTTTGTGATCAGAACAGCCACATTTTTCAGAATCTCTCCACGATTTTCTCTTCACAAATAAATCCTTGGTCTATTGGTTATTCACTCTTCTTTGTCCAGCCAAACTCTCTATAAAAGGAACCCTATTCTCCTTCAGAAATCATAAAAAACATCTATCGAGAATAATAACACCAATAAATATCCTCAGCAACCAGAATCCACAACATACCCCAACTAAGAGAGTTTCATAAAAACTTTGGAGAGCAAAAGCTTGTTTCGAGGAAGAGGAGTAGCTAGCTGCATAAAGAAAACTCTTGCTCATTTGTGCTTGGACTTCAGGTAAGCCTTTCACCTTTCCTTTATCATAACCATGTATGAATAAATCTTGATGCATTGTTCAGTTTTACCATATGTTATACATGTTAACTTTGATGTCCATTTGTTTTATACCTTGATATACTTTCTGTTAAGTTGATGAAGAGGTTCTATCTCTCTTTCGTGTTGTCTAAACATGTGTGCTTCTATGTTAATCTTGCTATATGAAATGCTATGTCTATCTTTCTGACCATGAGAACAGTTGAATATCATTCTGAATGTTTTTTATGATAGCATAGCTGTTAGGGTTATCTCTTTGTTTTGCTTAAGCTGTTAAGGTTCATGTATTGTGTGAATGAGTATGATAAGTTATATGCAAAGTTGTGCGTGGCTCTGTGAAGCTTTTGATTGATGGTTATGTGTAAGTGTATATGCTGGTTGCTCTTCAACTCATGAGTAGTTTATGTCATCATGTTGCTAGCTGCGGAACTATGTGCGTGATAGTTGTGTTGGTCATATGTTGTTTAAATGATTCCTGATCCGTTGTTATACATGGCTGAGGTATAGAGGTCTATTTGTTGTTCTGGATGATGTTCACCATGTGTGTGAGTGATTATAATTCGTTCATAGACGTATGCTGGCTGTATGATGTTATATCCAACTTATTTGAGTTTTAAATATTGATGTTTGTTCATGTTATCATGTGAATGAGGTTCAGGAAGTTAGTTTGTCCTGCTACAATGTTGTTGTTGAGTTTTTGTAAAGCAGTTTAGGGTATGTTGGCTTAGAATTGAAACAGAGGGTGGTTTCTCATCCTTTTCTGAACTGAGTTTTGATTCTGAACGCTTGATTTCCTTTGCTTCTTGCTCATGATGTGGTTAATAACTATGTTAGTTAGTGGCTCAATCGTGTTCTATGTTTAGAATGCTTCAATCTGGTATGTTATTTAATGATATTTGGTTATGTATGGAGGCTGTAGTCTTGGATGGAAGTTTGATGTTTGCTTTGAGGTTTCAGATTGGAAAACACGATGTTTTTTTGTTGTTGTTCTGCATGTTTCAATTCCCATGCTTGCTTCTGATTGGCTAATGGTAATGTTTGTCGTGTAGCATTTTAAATGACCTATGACCGATTGATATTAATGTACCACATTCGGATTCATGTGCACACGTTTGGTTTTTCAGTTAATGCATTTTATGAAACTCATTGGTTTATATGTTATTGGGGCTGGCTCATACATTGGATGTATGGCCACCCCAGTGGTTTGTGATGCGCGCGTTAACTAGGATGTCTGGGGTTCGATCCCCCCCAGACCATCCTTTTGTTGTTTTTCTTCCTTTCTTTTTTTTCAACCATTCGCCTGGGCCCATTGCTATCACCACCCCCATTTTCTGGCCCATTTCATTCTCTTTTGTTTTTCAACTAGTTCATTCTACTTAATGCACCCCCCTGCGTTTTATTTCTTATTTATTTTTTTTCTTTTTTTTAAAACTATTTTCATTTTAAATCTTTCTTTTAACTTTTTTTTTTATTTTTATTTTATTTAAAACTTTTTCTTTATTTCAAAAACTCCAAAAAATATTTTAATCTTTATTTAATTTTAATTAGCAATTTGTTTCTTAATTGTTATTTAAGCATTATTATTAATACGTGAATCATTTCTTAATTGTTTCTTATTTATTTAAGCTTAATTGTTTCTTTGGATTAATTATTAACTTTATTTATGAGTCCTCTTTATTAATTATTTGAGTGTTTATTCATCATTTATTATTTAAGTCTTGAACAAATTTATTCCATGTTGGATTTATCATGTATTCATCTTTGATTAATATCTTGTGAGTGTTCCTTATGTTTGTCTTCCTTGAGATTGAAACAATTGATTTGTCTTTGTCTACATGTTTCTATGATGTTCATGTCCATCTTATCCATGCTTATTTATGAAATACTTCTTGCCATACTCATGCTATTGTTGTTATCTTATTCATCTTTATCATATCTCTTGTTATCTTTTAGTATCTTATCAACTGTTATTTTCCCCCCATTCCAAAGGAAGGTGATTAATGTTGACTCTTAAAGTCATAGCCCCCACCTTAACCTAGTAGCCTCATAAGAGCTAAACCTTATTTCTTGGCCTCATCAGAGCCATGGAATTATAACTAGCCTTAGGAGAGAGTTTTTACACTCTTGGTGATACTCATTCTAATGAATACTCACTTTCCCTCTTTAACTTTAAAACATAATTATAGGTCCATTTCAACTAGACTTAAAGAGTTCTTAAACTCTACAATGAGTTCACACTCATTTCCCCTCTGAATATTGACCACAGTCAATCATTCAGTAGAAGTAGAACTACACATACTCTGATTCTATTCCCGAGGATACGTAGGCGCAAGGTGCGATGCCTTGTCGAGTATACTTAGATACTAACCCCTAGGGTTTCAACCTTTAGCATAGTACCCTTAGCAAGCGAGCGAGATATAACAAGTAAAAAAACAAGAGGTTCCCGTAGAGTACTACGGACGTTTAGGGTGCTAATACCTTCCCTAGGCGTAACCAACCCCCGAACCTTAGATCTCCCCCCTTTAGGTTTTTTAACGATCTTGAACCTTTCCTTTGGATAAATCAAAGTCGGTTGTAAAAGAAAATGATGCAAGTTTATTAATAGCTTGTTATCCGATTTTCACCGCAACAGAAATGGCGACTCTGTTGGGGATGGTTAGACCTATTGCTGGTCCTTTCCTAAAAGGGTTAAGCCTATCTTGTTTTTATGTTATTTATGTTTGCTTGTTTTACTTATATCTGCTTATATACTTGTCATATTTGCTTTTATATTTGTATATCTGTTCTTTGGGTTGATATGATATCTATGAGTGAGATAAGTCCTAACCCGGACTTGAGAGAACACATATGTTTAGGAACCATGGACATAGTCAAGGGAACTTCGAGGGAGAAATCCCAAAGGAGGGAACTTGAAGTCCACACTCAGTTGAGGCCCTCTTGGAGGTGGTAAATGTTGAACGAGCAATCGTGAATGCGATAATACTTCCGACCTAGGAGCCAGAGATACTGATGACCTTTAGTTACCCCTTTACCCCAACTTGGCCTATTTAGGACGTAGTGCGATGACTGTGAGGGAGCAATCTCAAATGGTTGCTACGCGATACTACACTCAGACGAGACTTTCTTGAGAATTTTATCGATCACCAAGCAATTGGAAAGTCGATAAAATCCGAAAGATGGGTTGTCGACTCTGGGAACTTTTTAGAACCTTGTCTGGCAGGTGAAAACCATAGTACATACCTTTGGGATGGGTAGACCTTTGACTCTATGCTCGTGACTCTTAACTTAGGTTTCTCCGTGTGCTTTGTGCTTATCTGTTTATGTGTGTTTGTTGTATTCATCCTCGCATCATATGCATTGTGTACATTCAAGGAATTCAACTTTGTTTTGCAAACTTTATAGGATGGATTTTGAAAAAAGGAAAACAAAGAAGTACACCTTCATTAGTCCAAAATTGGAAGATTTAAAGAATCTGGGTAAGCCAATCAATGAGTCATTAACGTTCCAAGACAAGTATGGGAGGATTTTCTCTCTGATGAAGACCAAGATGGTAGATGGGATGCTCCCTACTCTCATGCAGTTCTATGATCCCATGTACCATTGTTTCACTTTTCTGGATTATCAGTTGATGCCTACGCTCGAGGAATATGTTATTCTAGTTGGTATTCCTATCACTCCAAACCTTCCTTAATCTGGTTTGGAAAGGACGCCTAAGGAGAAGGAAATTGCAGAAGCGGCTCATCTCAAGCTGTCAGAAGTCAAGGCTAACTTGGTTGTCAAGGGAGGACTTTTTGGATTACCTGCTAAGTTTCTAATGGAGAAGGCCATTTATTATTTTAGCATGAAGAATATGGTGGATTACGAAGCTGTTATGGCCCTTCTCATCTATGGGTTATTTCTGTTTCCCAACATTGAGAACTTTGTTGACATGAAGGCAATCAAGATTTTCATCCTTGGAAACCCAGTTCCTACTCTGCTTGATGACGCCTACCATTCGGTGCATTTGAGGACTGCTCATAAGGGAGGAATGGTAACATGATGTGCCACACTGTTGTATAAGTGGTTTATTTCACACTTACACCGCTCTAAGACCTTCTGGGATCTCCAAGATGGACTTCTTTGGTCAGAAAAGATCATGTCTCTCACCAACACCGATCTAGAGTGGTACCACCCATTGCTCAAAGGCAAAGATATGATTGTTAGCTGTGGAGGATTTGCTAATGTACCACTTCTTGGTACAAAAGGAGGCATAAGCTACAATCCAGCTTTGGCTTGTCGTCAACATGGTTACTCTATGGAAGCTAAGCCTAACAACATCTACTTGGAAGGTTTATTCTTTAAAGAGGATAAGGACCCTGTGCTTAGGGAAAAGATGGCTCACGCTTGGCGTCATGTTCACACGAGAGGTATCTCTGCTTTGGGGAAACCTGAGTGCTTGGCTTCAGAATCTTACACTCAGTGGGTGCAAAAGAGGGTTGTTGAGTTGAAGATGCCATATGATCGTCATGATCCTATCCCATTAGCTCCCAGAGATCCTGTTCTTTACTTCACAAGCAATGAGGACGAATTGAAGATCCGGATGGCTCAAGCAGAACGAGAAAGGAATGCATGGATGAACAAGTATCAGATTCTTGACTTTGAGATGAATGAACTTCAGAAGAGTCTCAGGAGGAAGGAAGAAGAGTTCGTCAGAAAGAGGAAGGCGCAAGGAGATTTATTTTCTCCTAGCACATCATCTCCACCAGAACCATGGAAGTCACAGTTGGTCAAGCTCACTATTGAGAATAAGAGGTTGCAGAAGGAAAACCAGAAGCTCGCCATGAGATTGATGGGAGAAGACTGATTGGATGGTTTAGAACTTAGTTTTCTTTATTTCGTACTCTGTATTTTGGCTTTTGAAGGTGTATTAGTCTCTTTTTGTAAAAAAAACGTTATTATCAATGAAATGAAATGAGATTTTCTTCTAAGAAAAGTGTTCCTTAAAAATTTGCAAAATACAATGTTGAGTCCCTTGAATTACGTCCACCATTTAGTTTGCATTTAGCTTGCATTAGCATTTTTTTGCATGTGCATGTGCATTCTTCTTCGTCTTATTGTCGTCTTGTTCTCAGCACCCGTCACCCTGATTTTCCGACTCGACAAGGATACCTAGCCTGCATTCAGGACAATGGCAACGATGAAGGAAATTCTGAAGAACCAGGAGAAACTGAAAGAGGAGGTCAGAGTCCTCCAATGCCAGATGAATTGGGTTTTGGAAACTTTGCAAACTCTAATGAAAAAGGAGGATCACATTCATTCCATCACGCCAATATTCAACGATCAAGATGCTGCTTATCAATCAGTGTCTCAATCACCAATTTATCAACGAGCGCCCAACGCTCCCGCTCATCCACGACGGACTCAAACTTCTCGCCGAGACAGACGGGGTGGTAGACCTCTGATCCCTCCTATACCGATGTCGTATACAGCATTGTATCCTTTTTTGGTGCAACAAGGGTTAATAACTACAAGGTCACCGAACCCACCTCCGGATCTGCTCCCGCTTTCTTACCGTCCTAATGCTTACTGCGCATTCCATGAAGGTGCACCAGGCCATGATTTAGAAGGATGTTTTGCTTTAAAGCATATAGTGAAAGATTTAGTGGAAAGAAATATTTTATCTTTCAAGGACACTCCTTTGCCATCTCCTAAGGATCTCTCGTGTCCAGAATTTGTTTTTGGAGAAGCCTCATGCCAGCTGAACGTTGGTCCTGTTCCTGCATCCAAACGTAATCTTCGTCAGGCGTTTACGAAGAGGGGTTTTCAGTCTCCAACGTGTGTTTCTCCTCTAGATAAGAAGAAGTGTGCTGCCAAAAGAGGAAAATTTAACCACCAGCCTATCCCGGTGCCGTTAAGCAAACTTTTCCCACTATTGATGCAAAATAAACTGGTAACTCTTCGACTTCTCACACCTTTCCAGGGACCTTGGTATGATCCCAACCTAACCTGTGAATTCCATAAGGGAGCTGAAGGGCATGATTTGGACAATTTCCGAGCTTTAGAATATTTTGTGCAAGAGCTGATCCATGACAAGGACTTAGCCTTTGAAGAAGACCGCCCAAAGACTGAATGCAAATTTCGCACTGGGACCATCGGGCATCCCATTGAAGAATGCAAAGAGTTCGAAGAGAAGCTGATGAGCCTGCTAAAAAAACTGAAACCTCAGGAAGATACTTCAGACGCTGGTACCTCGACTTTTGAAGCAAAAGGTAAAGGACCTGCAATGCCTCTCAAAGTTCGATACCACAAGGAACAAGTGATTGGTGGTGAAGACTTTTTTCCGTTCGGACCCGGAAACTGAAATCTTTGGTTGGCTGTGTTTTGTATTTCAGTTGTATTTCCTTTAATTGTATTGATATTTGCATATGAGCTTTGTTGTACCTTTAAATTGGCAACATTAATGAAATAATCCATTCGTTTCACTCATTTACTTTTATTTTCATAAAAGCAAAAATATATATCTTTTTCACCCCTTTTTCAAACTTTTGTTAAAGCAAAGATTGGGGAGGATGATGAAAACCTCGTGTTCATAATTGCTGTGGTATGCTGCCGATTAAACCTTGCCGATGATATCAGGCATTGTTTCAATTCATAAACACTGGAGAAATAAGGAAGATAATCCCTTGTTAACCCTTCGAGTCTAGAAGTAGGAGTTTTCTTTCCTTACACAAAAAAACCCTTAAATCTCAACCTTGGGGCAGGGTAGTTCTCAGTTTAACTTGGTTATGCAATCAAATGCAGGCGCTTCGTGTAAGACGCCAGTCAGCTATCTTAAATCAAGTGACTTCCTAACTTTTGGAAACTTGAAAGTATAGCTTGAGTTAACTGAGTTTAGGATCGAAGTTCACCATGAAGATTGGGTGGGGACAAATAAACTTTGAGCCTTTATCCTTTGTTTCATAAACCGTGAACCAAGCCACGTTACAACCCTTAAAAGACCTAATCAAGGTAAGGTTGTTTTGAAAGCATACTACAGCAAGGTTGATTAACCTGACTCCTAATGATCTTTGCTATTTTGCGTGTGATGATCACTTCCCCTGTCATTCCGTAAATGACTAGATCCACTTTGTTTCTGATTTAATCATTCCACCGTGTGCGTTTCATTAAAAAACTTTGTTTTCAAATGTTTGAATTAAATTTTGCCAATTTTAATGAACAACACTTGTTTGCAATACCATTCGATATCAAGGAATCCCAACAAACGCGGTCAGTCAAGGAGTTGAACTTGATAAAGGAAATTTAACTCAGTCAGGGGCTATCAAGTGTGAGGTTTTCCAATCTATTATCCCAAGAGTTGAGAAATCAGAGGCAGAATTCTGCAAATTCAGAATATTGGGGCAAATATTCTTGAGATCATCTTATGACAAGTTTTGACTTCAATAACCCATCAGCAGGGGTAAATTCGTTCCCCAGTAATTTCTACTACAGTTTGAGTATCACGAGTATAACTGAACAGAAACAGCTACGTCAAGATTCAAAAGTTGGAAGATATTGAAGCATCTGGTATTTCAATCCTTCCGTAAAATTCTTTTGATTATTCAAGTTGGAAGATATTGAAGCATCTGGTATTTCAATCCTTCCGTAAAATTCTTTTGATTATTCAAGTTGGAAGATATTGAAGCATCTGGTATTTTAATCCTTCTGTAAAATTCTTTTGATTATTCAAGTTGGAAGATATTGAAGTATCTGGTATTTCAATCCTTTTGTAAAATTCTTTTGATTATTCAAGTTGGAAGATATTGAAGTATCTGGTATTTCAATCCTTCTGTAAAATTCTTTTGATTATTCATCCCCTAATTCGGGGCAGTTATGCCGAGATCTCTCCAAGAGTTTGAAGATATTGAAACATCCTGTATGTCAATTCTTCTATAAAATCCTCTTGTTATCGTATAGACCGTCTAGCCTGGGGCATATAAGATTTAAAGATGGTAGTTATGCCAGTGGAATGCATAATTACTTTGTTAGCTCCCCATCAAGTTGCTACATCAGCTGATTTTGACAAATTCCCAATGGATTTATTTCCCCAATAAAGAAGAAGAACTTTCCCAATTTATCCAAAACATTTGTCTAAGCTAGGCTTATGCTTTGGTTTTCACCTTTGAGTACCAGACCCCAGCTCTTTATGCAGGAGTCCCCGGAGAAGTCAGCTGTTAGACGACAGAATTCTTAGTCACTAGAGTTGTTATTGGTCTTTGAATACAATAACTTCGTCATTTTCATCTGATTCTTGGAAGCGGAAAAGTTTTAAGAAAACACAAAGATGAACTAAGTTTTACTCTAGTATCAAGATGTTTTATGGAATCAAGTTGGTACAGGAAGAGTTAGTAGTACTGTATCTCTGGCTTGGATTTGCCATCTCCAGTGAAAAGAAGATTGCCCCGGTTATCCTTGATGTTTGGGTTTTAGGGTGTTGGCTTGTGTTATCTTTTCTTCTTTCCTATTTTGCGTCGTTCGCGTCGTTTCTAGCATCATCTTCGCATCCTTGTGCTTTGTGTTGCTTGTGGTCTTTTGTTTGTGCCTGTCTTTATTTCCCCAATGAAGTAAAGACATTCCCGGTTTGCTGTGTGTCGTGCTTGTTCGGTCCTAACCTTTGCGCGCCAGATTTGAATCTTTAAACCTTTTGCTGTTCCCCAAGAAGTTTAACATTAAAGATTTTGTTAAAACTATTCTTGTTTGAATCGTGTCAAACTTGAACTTGGACTTTGTTTGAATCGTGTCAAGCATTGTCTTGTGTTTTAAAACTTGTTCTTGTTTGAATCGTGTCAAACCTGAACAGAGTCTTTGTTCGAATCGTGTCGGACACTACCTCTTGTTTTAAAACTGTTCTTGTTTGAATCGTGTTAAACTTGAACTTGGACTTTGTTTGAATCATGTCAAGCATTGTCTTGTGTTTTAAAACTGTTCTCGTTTGAATCGTGTCAAACTTGAACTTGGACTTTGTTTGAATCGTGTCAAGCATTGTCTGCTCGTTTTAAAACTTGTTCTTGTTTGAATCGTGTCAAACTTGAACTTGGACTTTGTTTGAATCGTGTCAAGCATTGTCTGCTCATTTTAAAACTTGTTCTTGTTTGAATCGTGTCAAACTTGAACTTGGACTTTGTTTGAATTGTGTCAAGCATTGTCTTCTTGTTTTAAAACTATTCTTGTTTGAATCGTGTCAAACTTGAACAGAGTCTTTGTTCGAATCGTGTCGGACACTGCCTCTTGTTTTAAAACTGTTCTCGTTTGAATCGTGTCAAACTTAAACTTGGACTTTGTTTGAATCGTGTCAAGCATTGTCTGCTCGTTTTAAAACTTGTTCTTGTTTGAATCGTGTCAAACTTGAACTTGGACTTTGTTTGAATTGTGTCAAGCATTGTCTGCTTATTTTACAACCTGTTCTTGTTTGAATCGTGTCAAACCTGAACAGAGTCTTTGTTTGAATCGTGTCAGACACTGCCTCTTGTTTTAAAACTGTTCTCGTTTGAATCGTGTCAAACTTGAACTTGGACTTTGTTTGAATCGTGTCAAGCATTGTCTTGTGTTTTAAAACTTGTTCTTGTTTGAATCGTGTCAAACTTGAACTTGGACTTTGTTTGAATCGTGTCAAGCACTGTCTTCTTGTTTTAAAACCGTTCTTGTTCGAATCGTGTAGGACATTGAACCCTTACCTTGGATTTTTGAAAACTTGCTTTAAGCTAAGCTTCTTGGAACAAATTTCTTCAACCTTATAAGACTCCTAGTTGGTGCGCATGGTTTGTCTCTGTCTTCCTGGCTGTTCTTGAAGATCCCATTTTGAACTCTTCAGCATAAGATCCCCAGGAATTCTTTGCTTGGTTGTCTGTCCTTTTGACTGATCCCTAGTGATCAGGTTTCTCTTTCTGGTTTCATGCCCAGGAAGAGTGTGGTTTTGTTTTGTCCCTAGTACTCTATCTCCCCGGTTTTTTTCCCAGTGGAGATTGTTTTTTTGGTTTTTTGCCAGTGTTTCTTTGGAGTCTCCCTAGTGAGTCTCTTTCGTTGGTTAGCCTGTATCCCCAGTGAGTTTTTCTCATGGATACTAGCTTTCGTCTTTCCCCGGTGAAGCTTTTCTTGTGTGTTTGCTTTCTGTTGTCCCTGGTGTCTGGTCTGTCTGCATCTTTGCACCTTCTTGGCATCATAGCATCATTTTAGAAGTTCATGGCATGTCAGCATTTGCATGTCTTTCGCTTGTCCTTAGCATTTGCATTCCATATAAGGGCAAAATTTTTGGTTTGCTATATTTAAATACCTTTCACCTTGATGCCCCTGGAATCTCCGTTCCTCGTGCCATCCGGTAAAGCTATTTAAATAGGGGCAACTGTTGTACCCTAAATTTTTATCCTTAGATGTCATCTTCACTTGTGCATCTTAGTGTCATACCCCAAATTTGTCCTACCTGTAAATCACTTTTCACTTGTACATTCATCCACTGAAAATTATTCAGAAAAATCCAAATTTTTTTTTTGTCTTCAACTTCATTCCTATTTCATTTTTTATCCTTTTCATTTTAAGTCATATCTAGTTTTTAACCATTTTTTTTTTACCATTATCCATCCATATCCAATTATCCATCCATATCCATTTATTTATCCATAATCTAAATATCCATTTATAACCATTTTATTATCTTTTCCACTTTAATACCCACATTTAACTTTTTATTTATTTATTTTTATTTCAATTTAGTTTTTCAAACATAATTTATAGATTTAATTTTATTAGAACTTTATGTTTTATTAGATCTTTACTTCATTTAAAACTTTATATTTAAATTTTATAGCTTTATTTGTTATTTATATATTTTATTATTTTTTATTACCATTTATTATTCCATGATTTTCTATTACTATCACCATTATTAGTATGTTATTATCATATATATATATATATATATATATATATATATATATATATATATATATATATATATATATATATATATATATATATATATATATATATATTATTTCTTATTATTATCATTTATTGTTATTATGGTCATTATTATTTATTTCATTATTATTATTATTATATTATATTTTTTATTTTGTTTATTCATTTATTTTTTATTACTATTATTATTATTTGTATTAGTATTATTATTATTATTTCATCATTTTACTATTCGTTATTTATTTATTTCATTGTTATCATTTTTTATTTCATTTTTATTATTTGTATCATTTTATTTTCGTTATTTTTAATTTTATTATTTTTAATATTTCATTTTTTTTATTACTCTTATCTTTTTACTATTTTACTTTTATTAATTTTACTATTTCTTTTTTTATTATTTTAATTATTTCATTTTCATTTTTATTATTTGTGTCACTTCATTATTAATATTATATTTTATTATTATTATTAATATTATTATTATTATTATATTTTATTGTAATTATTTTTTTTAGTATTACTGTTATTATCTTATTATTATTATTATTATTAATTTTATTATTATTATTACTAATATTTCCAACCCAATATTGTATCTAATTTGAACCTTTGACCAAAAGGTCTGCGCAAAACAACTACAACAACATAACAAGCCGCGACTCCAAATCGTACGAAGCTCTGTAATGAAAAACACGCTACTTGCTATACTCCAAAACCCTGCGCCTGTAACATGAGGTGAAAGGGACCCAACATGGAAACTTTTGACCCAAAGCCTACCACTACAAACCTGCTGCCATCTGCGAATCCCAGCAATGTCCGAACCAAGGTCTGCCACAGAAAAAGACATTGCAATAACAATGGGACAAATTCAATAAAAACTCAATAAAAAAAAGAGAAGAGGAATCGAGTTTACAAAAAACTGAAACCTTAACAAACAGAAAATAAACTTTCTTCTTCAATCTCCTTCTTTAAATATCTCACCTGCAAAATCCCACTCAACACCTTCAAATCACGAACCCACATCTCCACACACAAAACAAAACAACCTTGGACCTTCATTACACACTAACCTTACCTCATTCTCTTCTCCTGCATTCCGTCAACAACCAATCACTCCCTTGTGTTTTCCGACAAAATGCAGAACCACCACATAACACCATCCCTTCAACCATGTCTTGATACGCTGAACCCACAACAAAACTATTACAAACCTTAAACTTTTATTCAATCCCCTCAACAACCTTTCTCGAATCAACCCTTCAACAATAACTCACCCTTAAAACCTTCATCAACCCAATACCACAAACACACAAAACCCAAAAGTCAAAAATTGGAAGAGAAGAAGTAGAACAGTGAAAGAAGGAGATGAAAGGGAATTAGAGAGAGGGATAAAAAATAAACCAGAGCCTAGACGATCGGATTTGAGAGAGAACGGAGACGAAATGAGAATGATCTAAGGCGGCTCTGAAGCTTCGTGACCGGTGCGATAGTGCGAAAGGTTCAGAGTGGAAACATGCCTCTTTCTTTTATCTTTCCGCGTCTGATGCTTGTAATGATGAAGATGAAATTATTTTCCTCTTTTGAGCAATGATACAATGGTTCATTAACTGGGTGGACTATGGGAGAATGATGGGCCTACTGTTAAGCCCACATGATTTCTCCTCTTTTATGCATACCTTTTTGAATCCGGTACCCCATCCCCTTTTGTTTTGATTTATTTTTTTGTTTTAGTTTACTTATTTTTCTTTTTCTCTTTTAAATTTCTCTTCATAGATAATACTTTTCAGTGTTATATCTAGTGATTTTGATGTTTTCTCAACTTCGTATTCTATCCATCTTAATGTTACATTTCATTTTGGTTTTTGTTTCATTTTTATACATTTTTTGGGCCAATGACCTAACAACACTCATGATATAATTGGTTTTTCAAACCATTAAATTGTGATTAATATGAGGCCTATTTACATATTTATTATTTATTTTTATTTCAATTCATGTCATTATTTTATTTTTAATCATTTTTTGGGCCAATGATATAAAAATATTCATGATTTAATCAAGCCAATTAAATTTTGATTTATTTGAGGCCTACAATTTATTTTTATTGTCATTTTCAATTTTTATTTATTCATTATTTTTTATTCATTTTGGTCAATGAAAACCAAATATCAATGATTTATTGATTTTTGATTTTAAATCTTGATAAAGGTGAGACCTTTATTCTTTTATTGTCATTTTCGATTTTATTTCATTTCCACTATTTTTCCATTATTTTATCAATTTTGGGTCAATGAAATTCAAAAATCCGATTATCGATTTATCGATTAAATCGAGATTAAGACGAGACCAACTTTCATTTCTATGTCGATATTATACCTTGTCAATTCTATATCGATTATTGTTATACATATTGTATCATATTCATTTTCATTTCATTTACTCACCCTTAATCGAAAACAATTAACAACTATCGCAACCATAAAAAACGAACATGAACGGACTGTTATTATGATCATTTGCTCGACGCTTGCTCAAGGTTTAGTTTAGGACACTTTGCACGCACACGGCTTCCTCTTGGGCTACCTTACAATGAGACCATTTATTTTTGTCAACACTTGTAATTTACATGTATCCCTCCCCCATTCCGATGTACACACTTAATATTATTTTGATTGTGGTTTGTTTACTAGGAGCACCCCTAGGGACTAGCATAGGCAACCCATTTTCAAACCAAAACCTCGATTCGTCGTCGAGACATTTTTCAAACAACCCATTTTCACACCAAAGCCTCGATTCGTCGTCGAGCCATTTTCTAAACAAACCTTTTCAACCAAACTCTCGATTCGTCGTCGAGCCACTTTCCAAATCAACCTCAAGTCATTTTCAAACCAAACTCTTTTCATTTACAAACAAACCCTTGATCCAACGTCAAACGGATTTTCATAATCAAAGTTCAAAAACAACTATAACTATCGTAACTCTTTTAAGGTGAAAAATGGGGGTTCAAGTCTTTGATCTCCCTTTGATTGTTTGGGTGCGAGTTCTTTTACTCGTGTGTGAGAAATTGACGCCTCTTCTTTTAATAAATCAAATCCTTTTCAAAATAACCAAGCGCATACAATAAACCCTTGATCCCACGTCAAGCGGATTTTCACAAATAAACCTCAAAACAACTAACAACTATCAAAACTCTTTCAAGGTGAAAAATGGGGGTTCAAGTCTTTGATCTTCCTTCGATTGTTTCGGTGCGAGTTCTCTTACTCGTGTGTGAGCAATTGACGCCTCTTTTAAAACTCAACCACCTTAGATGAAAAAGAGAGAGAGTCAAATCTTTGACTCACTCTCCCGATTACTTGGGCCCGAGGAATCTTTCTTAAGTTCAAGTAATTGTCATCTAAACCAACCCAACTCTCTTTGTTTCGTGGACCCCACGAACTACGACTGCTCTGATTCTTTATTCTCGTCTGAATAAAGATACGTAGGCACAAGATTGCAATGATCTTGGCGAGCTACCTTCCCTCCATCTTCCATTTTCCCTCCTCACCTTTTCTTTTTCCCCCGTTTCCACACTACCATCTTTTCCCGTCAAACCCCGTAGTTGAACTACGATTGCTCTGATTTCTCATTCTCGTCCGAATGAGCATATGTAGGCCCGAGGTCGCGATGATCTTGCCAAGCACCCTATCCTTTAACCACCCATTTCCCCTTAGCATATTTTCCCTTTTATCTTATCCTTTTCGCATTTTATCATAGAGAAGAAAATAGACAAACTTAGCTAACGAGTATCGCGATTCAAATCAAGAGGTTCCCGTTGAGTACAACGGACGTGAAGGGGTGCGCGTACCTTCCCCTCACGTAACCGACTCCCGAACCCAGAATGTGGTTGCGACGACTATGTTTTTATCCGCTCCTTAAAGGTTTTCTCGATATTTTCCTTTCCCTCTTTTGGGATAAATAAAGTTCGGTGGCGACTCTGTCGAACCGTTTTCCGCGCCTTTCGCGCGAGGGTCGTATTTTCTCGATGAATTTTTCGAGGTACGACAGATGACGACTCTGCTGGGGAATCATTTGCTCCATGCAAGAGAGAGTCAAGCCTATCTTGATTCGAATCGCTAGCTCTTTAGCTTCGTTTATTTTTTTTCTTCTTTTTCTTCTCGTTTGCTTATTTACTTGTGTTACCTTTTGTGGCATTGTTGGGATGTTCTGACATTGGGAACTTTGTGAGATGGCTCTACACCCGAGTCGAGAAAAACCCTAGGATTAGGATGGTGGTTGTGTAGTGTAGGCTTGCGTGGTCTCTTCCGCGTGAGTTGAAGCGAAAACCACCGCTTGGAGTAGATTCCCTTGGAGATATTATTGTTGTGGTGAATCTTTGCCATGGTGGTAATACTTTCGAGGTGGGTCGTCGATCCCAAGGACCATTAACCCAATTTACCCACGGTGGTTGGTAGCGTTAATTCTATGTGAGTTAATGCGAACGCCCCAATCAGATAAGATCCCTCGAACGTATTACTTCCTGACAGTAATATTTTCAACCTCGATCTAGGATTCTGAGAACCTTATTTAGAACCCGTGTGTCGATGGTTGTGTAGTGGGCGCCTCCGAGGAATCTTTCTCGTGAGGAAGAAACGAAGACCTCACCTAGACGAGATTATTTCGAGGATATTATAGTCGGATGTCTCTTCGTCTTGGTTATAATGTTTTCAAAATGTATCCATAACTCTAGGCACCTACCCATCTTAGAAACCTACCTGTGGGCTTTCTTAATCCTAGTTGTGGTTCTTGACCCGTTCCTCCGGCCAACCGTAGAACTGTTTGAAGCTGTTTAATTTTGCAATCCTGGATCTTGCATCTTGCATTGCATCTCATGTCATTGCATTACATTGCATATGCCGCGCATCTTGCATTGCATTTTCAACCTCAGAATCTTACTTCAACTTCCTTCCTTCTCCAGTAAATCAAGCTGATTCCTTGACACCGGTACGCAACTCGAGCCAATACTAGACGAACGATGGAGCAGATTCAGGAATAGCAAGCTGCCTTCAGAGAAGAAATTGACTCTATGAAGGGAAAGATTGATCAGATTCTTGAAGCCATCATGGCAGCCAGAAGAGAAGAAGAACTACGTGAAGCCGCTGCTGCCAACAACAATGCACAGGTTCAAGGGTCACCCTCAAGGCTCTCAGCTCCTGTTCCCAACCCCATCACTTATGGGATACCAATGAACTCCACTCCTGCCGCTGAAGGAGCCATCACTCAACCATGTCCAACCCCTGGAGTTCCTGTTGGTGCTATTCCGCAAGACCAACCTGTTGTCACTCAGATTCCTATTCCTCATGCCGAAGAAAATATGGTGGATCAGTATGATGAGGTATAGAACTACCATGTTGCTATCCCAATTGTCAATCCTACTTCTGCTCAGGATTCTGAAGCCATCAAGATGTGCCGTGATCTAGCTGAGAAACTCCGAGTCATGGAGGGGCGCAACTCAAAATCTCTGAATGCTCTGGATATGTGCTTGGTGCCAGATGTTGTCATTCCTCCCAAGTTCAAAGTACAAGAATTCCCGAAGTACAAAGGTCTCAGCTGTCCCCACATGCATCTAAGGATGTACTACCGCAAGATGGCTGCCCATGCCAAAGACGAAAAGCTGATGATCCATTGCTTCCAAGACAGCCTGTCTGGGGCATCTCTTGAGTGGTATATGCAGCTGGAACATAGCAATGTGCGCACTTGGGATGATATAGCCGATGCATTTGTCACGCAATACAAGTACAACACTGACCTTGCTCTGAACCGTACTCAACTTCAGAGTATGGCTCAAAAGGACAACGAATCCTTTAAGGAGTATGCGCAACGCTGGAGAGAGCTAGCTGCAAGAGTGCATCCACCTCTGGTTGACCGTGAACTGATTGACATCTTCATGGGTACTTTGCAAGGCCAATACTATGAGAAGTTGATTGGTAATGTTTCTGCTGGATTCTCTGATTTGGTAATTGTCGGTGAGAGAATCGAAGAAGGTCTGAAGGGCGAAAAGATCCAAGGAGGTTCTAGCAGCCAGTCTCAAGCCAAGAAACCTTTCAACAATGGATTCAAAAAGAAAGAGGGTGAAACAAATGTTGTCTATGCTCAGAAGGGGCAAGCTCCACAAGCTCCACCTCCAATGCCTTTTCAAATTCCATACTTCCAGTATCCATATGTTGCTGCTGAGCAATACGCTCCAATGCCTTATCAGCCAACTGTTCAAGCTGTTCAAGCTCCAACTCCTCAGCAACAGTTTCCTCAGCAACAATCCTACAACCAGCAAGGGTATCAGTATCCTCCTCAACATCAATAACAGAGAGCTGCTCAACAACGTCGGCCTAATCAACAGAGGACAAAGAGGTATGATAGAGACTTTGATCATCTGCCGTTGACCTATGCTCAGATCTTTGCTCAATTAATGGAGAAGAGGGTAATCACTCCCAGGGACCTAGCTCCTCCAACTGTCATCCCCCCAGATTATGATGCTAATGCTCATTGCGAGTTTCATAAGGGTGCTCCAGGGCATACGATCAAAGACTGCAGAGCTTTCAAACACAAGGTTCAAGACATGATCAACTCAAAGTATCTCGTGTTCAATGGGAAGGCTCCAAACGTCATCAACAACCCTATGCCACCGCCACGCTAGTGCCAGCATCTAGTCAAGTCAAGTTAAGTCAAGTCAAGTTCAAGTTTCCCCGAAGAAGGCAGTCGTGTTGCCATCCCATCATTTACATTCTTGTGTTTTGTCTTTATTTGTTTCAGTACTGTATGCTTTAAACATTGTCATTTGTATTTGGTTTTCTTAATGTAGTGATTATGCATGTTTTGAATCAATTATGTCGTATTCACTCATTTTTCTGCAAAACACCGACACATTTATCCACTCCACTCTCTTTATCAACTGTTATTTAGCAATGATTGGAGGGAGGATGATGAAAATGAAATACCCATAATTGCAAAATGTATGCTTTCGGATAGAATCCCGTCGATGATGTACAGGCATTGTTTCAACCCCCAAACACTAGAGAGACAAGGAGTTAATCCCTAGTAAACCACTTCGAGCCTAGAAGTAGTAGTTTCCTTCGAATATTCAAACCCTTACACTCAACCTGGGGTAGGGTAGTGCTCAGTTAACCCAATTACGCACTCAAATCACAAAGCAAAATTCCATAAGACATGACGGTTGTCCATCAATACCCATGGCTTGGCAGTCACAATCCTCCAACAAAACAAAATCAAAACCAAAAAATCAAAAAATCAAAAGCCTGCTAAGTCAAGCACCTCAAAGGAGACTTAGGCAAAAATCAAGGTAACCCTGATGGACTCGACAAGCAAAATCAGTCCATGCAAAAGATAGGGATAAAAAGCAAAATCAAAAGAGGCCCTCAAATCCTCACCAAAAACAAAATAAGACCAGTGACCACCATATCAAAACCAAAGGGTCACTGACACCCATCAAAAACAAAATAAGGTGACTGCCAGTTCGAGCAAACCTTGAGCCATCACTCTTATGCCGTAAACCCTTTTGGAATACAAACATGTGCAGATTTAACTGAACATAGGACTGGAGATCATCACGAAGAAAGGGTGGGTACAAATCATACCTTGAGCCTAATATCCTTTGTTTCATAAACCGTAAACCAGACCACGTTACAACCCTCAAAAGACCTAATTGAGGTGAGGTTTATTCTGAAAGCATACTATCGAAAGGTTGCGTAACCTGACTCCCCGTATTTGGTAATCTTCAGTATTAGTGTCATTCTCCTTGCTATATCTTTCACACCATCAAAATCAACACACGTTTGGGCTAACGGTCCATTCGTCTCACTATCACGACACTCCAATAAACGACTCTTTTTCAAAGCTTGCATGAGCATCGTATTAAGATAACCATTTGTGAATGTACAATTTTAACTGCAAATCAGTGCTAGACATCAAAGCAATTCCAATAAGGGGCAATCAAAGAAGAACTTGAGCTTTCAGTGGTGCCGACCCAAAGCAAGACTCCCTCAAAACCCATAAGCTGGGGCAAATCTTTCAGCAGCTCAATCAGGGGCAAGTCATCTCAAAGCACATCAAAGGTCAACTGCCAAAGATCAGACATCGTCAGAACTGGTTAATCAGGGGCAAACCATTACTATGTTTAGACTGGGACAAGATCCACCGCAGCAGGCAGATCCTTTTCTATCTTCAAGTTGGTCAAGCAGGATACCCTGATCATCAAGCACGAATTGTGAAGTCATCTTCGTCTGAATCAATCATGGCGTCTTCAACGAACTGAGTGTCGAGGAAATCAAATCCCTCCCACCGCCCGAAAGTCCAATCCGCATTGGCAGCTACCCAAAAGTCCACCATGCTGGCACCCTCTCCAAAGTTTTCCAATCACCCGTTTGTAATCATACGCATCATACGCATCACATTCGTCATCATAAGCATCATCTACATCATATACATCATGTGCATCATGTGCATACCAAACCAATCATACTTCCCCAGCACTTGCATCTCCGCGCGTCAGCATTTGCATTGCACATCATTACAAAACCAAGCATTCATGCGCATAGTCAAGATCCAGGATCAATCTCAAGACGAGCTCAAGACAATCTCCAGCACAACCAGGGGCATCTTCTTCAAATCCGTGGGCATTCTTCGCGAAGTTGGTTCAACCTTTTGTTGATCAGAACAAGATTTCAAAGCAATCTTCAGCCTAGTCAGGGGCATCTCCTTCAAATCCTTAAACATTCCTCCGAGTCAGTGGGCATTCCTCATTGAATCTTTTCTTCAGGTCGAACTACGACTGCCCTGATTCTTTATTCTCGTCCGAGTAAAGATACATAGGCACAAGATTGCGTTGATCTTGACGGGTTACCTTCTCCATTTTCACTGTTTCCCTTTCCTTTTCGTGGGCTCTCCTCATTGATTTCTTTACTTCAACCTCTGTGTTGTGTGCCCTATTATCTCGTCAGTAATAACAGACTGTGTTGTGTACCCTATTATCTCGTCGATAATAGTAGGCTGTGTTGTGTGCCCTATTATCTCGTCGGTAATAGCAGACTGTGTTGTGTGCCCTATTATCTCGTCGATAATAGCAGGTTGTGTTGTGTGCCCTATTATCTCGTCGATAATAGCAGGCTGTGTGTGTGTGCCCTATTATCTCGTCGATAATAGCAGGCTGTGTTGTGTGCCCTATTATCTCGTCGATAATAGCAGGCTGTGTGTGTGTGCCCTATTATCTCGTCGGTAATAGAAGGCTGTGTGTGTGCCCTATTATCTCGTCGGTAATAGCAGGCTGTGTGTTGTGTGCCATATTATCTCGTCGATAATAGCAGGCTGTGTGTTGTGTGCCTTATTATCTCGTCGGTAATAGCAGGCTGTGTTGTGTGCCCTATTATCTCGTCGATAATAGCAGGCTGTGTTGTGTGCCCTATTATCTCGTCGATAATAGCAGGCTGTGTGTGTGTTCCCTATTATCTCGTCGATAATAGTAGGCTGTGTGTGTGTGCCCTATTATCTCGTCGGTAATAGCAGGCTGTGTGTGTGCCCTATTATCTCGTCGATAATAGCAGGTTGTGTGTTGTGTGCCCGATTATCTCGTCGATAATAGCAGGCTGTGTGTTGTGTGCCCTATTATCTCGTTGATAATAGCAGGCTGTGTTGTGTGCCTTATTATCTCGTCGATAATAGCAGGCTGTGTGTGTGTGCCTTATTATCTCGTCGATAATGGCAGGCTGTGTTGTGTGCCCTATTATTTCGTCGATAATAGCAGGCTATGTTGTGTGCCCTATTATCTCGTCAATAATAGCAGGCTGTGTTGTGTGCCCTATTATCTCGTCGATAATAGCAGGCGTTGCGTGTGTGCCCTATTATCTCGTCGGTAATAGCAGGCGTTGCGTGTGTGCCCTATTATCTCGTCGGTAATAGCAGGCGTTGACCTCATTTTCATCCTTTTGGTGGAAGGGTCCGTGTGTGTGTTCACTATCATCCTTTTGGTGATAGGTCTGTCATCTTTTTGGTGTCAGATTTCTTGTATTTCAACTTCTCAATCCTTTTCTTTCTTTTGGACAAATTTGTGGTCTTTTTATATCTAATTGACTTATACCTCGATAGAACGAACACCGCAACAGTTCATTTTACTCGGTTTAAGCCAATTAGATAGGGGCATCTGTCATACCCCAAATTTGTCCTACCTGTAAATCACTTTTCACTTGTACATTCATCCACTGACAATTATTCAGAAAAATCCAAAAAAAAATTTTGTCTTCAACTTCATTCCTCTTTCATTTTTTATCCTTTTCATTTTAAGTCATATCCAGTTTTTAACCATTTTTTTTTACCATTATCCATCCATATCCAATTATCCATCCATATCCATTTATTTATCCATAATCTAAATATCCATTTATACCCATTTTATTATCTTTTCCACTTTAATACCCACATTTAACTTTTTATTTATTTATTTTTATTTCAATTTAGTTTTTCAAGCATAATTTATAGATTTAATTTTATTAGAACTTTATGTTTTATTAGATCTTTAATTCATTTAGAACTTTATATTTAAATTTTAATTTAATTTAATTTTATAGCTTTATTTGTTATTTATATATTTTATTATTTTTTATTACCATTTATTATTCCATGATTTTCTATTACTATCACCATTATTAGTATGTTATTATCATTTATATATATATATATATATATATATATATATATATATATATATATATTATTTTTAATTATTATCATTTATTGTTATTATGGTCATTATTATTTATTTCATTATTATTATTATTATATTATATTTTTTATTTTGTTTATTCATTTATTTTTTATTACTATTATTATTATTTGTATTAGTATTATTATTATTATTATTATTTCATCATTTTACTATTTTTTATTTATTTATTTCATTGTTATCATTTTTTATTTCATTTTTATTATTTGTATCATTTTATTTTCGTTATTTTTAATTTTATTATTTTTAATATTTCATTTTTTTTATTACTCTTATCTTTTTACTATTTTACTTTTATTAATTTTACTATTTCTTTTTTTATTATTTTTATTATTTCATTTTCATTTTTATTATTTGTGTCACTTCATTATTAATATTATATTTTATTATTATTATTATTATTATTATTATTATTATTATTATATTTTATTGTAATTATTTTTTTTAGTATTACTGTTATTATCTTATTATTATTATTATTAATTTTATTATTATTATTACTAATATTTCCAACCCAATATTGTATCTAATTTGAACCTTTGACCAAAAGGTCTGCCCAAAACAACAACAACATAACAAGCCGCGACTCCAAATCGTACGAAGCTCTATAATGAAAAACACGCTACTTGCTATACTCCAAAACCCTGCGCCTGTAACATGAGGTGAAAGGGACCCAACATGGAAACTTTTGACCCAAAGCCTACCACTACAAACCTGCTGCCATCTGCGAATCCCAGCAACGTCCGAACCAAGGTCTACCACAGAAAAAGACATTGCAATAACAATTAGACAAATTCAATAAAAACTCAATAAAAAAAAGAGAAGAGGAATCGAGTTTACAAAAAACTGAAACCTTAACAAACAGAAAATAAACTTTCTTCTTCAATCTCCTTCTTTAAATATCTCACCTGCTAAATCCCACTCAACACCTTCAAATCACGAACCCACATCTCCACACACAAAACAAAACAACCTTGGACCTTCATTACACACTAACCTTACCTCATTCCCTTCTCCTGCATTCCGTCAACAACCAATCACTCCCTTGTGTTTTCCGATAAAATGCAGAACCACCACATAACACCATCCCTTCAACCATGTCTTGATACGCTGAACCCACAACAAAACTATTACAAACCTTAAACTTTTATTCAATCCCCTCAACAACCTTTCTCGAATCAACCCTTCAACAATAACTCACCCTTAAAACCTTCATCAACCCAATACCACAAACACACAAAACCCAAAAGTCAAAAATTGGAAGAGAAGAAGTAGAACAGTGAAAGAAGGAGATGAAAGGGAATTAGAGAGAGGGATCGAAAACAAACCTGAGCCTAGACGATCAGATTTGAGCGAGAATGAAGACGAAATGAGAAGGATCCAATGCGGCTCTGAAGCTTCGTGACCGGTGCGAGAGTGAGAAAGGTTCAGAGTGGAAACATGCCTCTTTCTTTTATCTTTCCGCGTCTGATGCTTGTAATGATGAAGATGAAATTATTTTCCTCTTTTGAGCAATGATACAATGGTTCATTAACCGGGTGGACTATGGGAGAATGATGGGCCTACTGTTATGCCCACATGATTTCTCCTCTTTTATGCATACCTTTTTGAATCCGATACCCCCTCCCCTTTTATTTTGATTTATTTTTTTGTTTTAGTTTACTTATTTTTCTTTTTCTCTTTTAAATTTCTCTTCATAGATAATACTTTTCAGTGTTATATCTAGTGATTTTAATGTTTTCTCAACTTCGTATTCTATCCATCTTAATGTTACATTTCATTTTGGTTTTTGTTTCATTTTTATACATTTTTTGGGCCAATGACCTAACAACACTCATGATATAATTGGTTTTTCAAACCATTAAATTGTGATTAATATGAGGCCTATTTACATATTTATTATTTATTTTTATTTCAATTCATGTCATTATTTTATTTTTAATCATTTTTTGGGCCAATGATATAAAAATATTCATGATTTAATCAAGCCGATTAAATTTTGATTTATTTGAGGCCTACAATTTATTTTTATTGTCATTTTCAATTTTTATTTATTCATTATTTTTTATTCATTTTGGTCAATGAAAACCAAATATCAATGATTTATCGATTTTTGATTTTAAATCTTGATAAAGGTGAGACCTTTATTCTTTTATTGTCATTTTCGATTTTATTTCATTTTCACTATTTTCCCATTATTTTATCAATTTTGGGTCAATGAAAGTCAAAAATCCGATTATCGATTTATCGATTAAATCGAGATTAAGACGAGACCAACTTTCATTTCTATGTCGATATTATACCTTGTCAATTCTATATCGATTATTGTTATACATATTGTATCATATTCATTTTCATTTCATTTACTCACCCTTAATCGAAAACAATTAACAACTATCGCAACCATAAAAAACGAACATGAACGGACTGTGATTATGATCATTTGCTCGACGCTTGCTCAAGGTTTAGTTTAGGACACTTTGCACGCACATGGCTTCCTCTTAGGCTACCTTAAAATGAGACCATTTATTTTTGTTAACACTTGTAATTTACATGTATCCCTCCCCCATTCCGATGTACGCACTTAATTTTGTTTTGATTGTGGTTTGTTTACTAGGAACACCCCTAGGGACTAGCATAGGCAACCCATTTTCAAACCAAAACCTCGATTCGTCGTCGAGACATTTTTCAAACAACCCATTTTCACACCAAAGCCTCGATTCGTCGTCGAGCCACTTTCTAAACAAACCTTTTCAACCAAACTCTCGATTCGTCGTCGAGCCACTTTCAAAATCAACCTCAAGTCATTTTCAAACCAAACTCTTTTCATTTACAAACAAACCCTTGATCCAACGTCAAGCGGATTTTCATAATCAAAGTTCAAAAACAACTAATAACTATCGTAACTCTTTTAAGGTGAAAAATGAGGGTTCAAGTCTTTGATCTTCCTTCGATTGTTTGGGTGCGAGTTCTCTTACTCGTGTGTGAGCAATTGACGCCTCTTCTTTTAATAAATCAAATCCTTTTCAAAATAACCAAGTGCATACAATAAACCCTTGATCCTACGTCAAGCGGATTTTCACAAATAAACCTCAAAACAACTAACAACTATCGAAACTCTTTCATGGTGAAAAATGGGGGTTCAAGTTTTTGATCTTCCTTCGATTGTTTGGGTGTGAGTTCTCTTACTCGTGTGTGAGCAATTGACGCCTCTTTTAAAACTCAACCACCTTAGATGAAAAAGAGAGAGAGCCAAATCTTTGACTCACTCTCCCGATTACTTGGGCCCGAGGAATCTTTCTTAAGTTCAAGTAATCGTCATCTAAACCAACCAACTCTCTTTGTTTCGTGGGCCCCACGAACTACGACTGCTCTGATTCTTTATTCTCGTCCGAATAAAGATACGTAGGCACAAGATTGCGATGATCTTGGCGAGCTACCTTCCCTCCATCTTCCGTTTTCCCTCCACACTTTTTCTTTTTCCCCCATTTCCACACTACCATCTTTTCCCGTCAAACCCCGTAGTCGAACTACGATTGCTCTGATTTCTCATTCTCGTCCGAATAAGCATACGTAGGCTCGAGGTCGCGATGATCTTGCCGAGCACCCTATCCTTTAACCACCCATTTCCCCTTAGCATATTTTCCCTTTTATCTTATCATTTCCGCATTTTATCATAGAGAAGAAAATAGACAAACTTAGCTAACGAGTATCGCGATTCAAATCAAGAGGTTCCCGTTGAGTACAACGGACGTGAGGGGGTGCGTGTACCTTCCCCTCATGTAACCGACTCCCGAACCCAGAATGTGGTTGCGACGACTATGTTCTTATCCGCTCCTTAAAGGTTTTATCGATATTTTCCTTTCCATCTTTTGGGATAAATAAAGTTCGGTGGCGACTCTGTCGAACCGTTTTCCGCGCCTTTCGCGCGAGGGTCGTATTTTCTCGATGAATTTTTTGAGGTACGCCACTTAGGTCAATCATCTCTGCATTGTTTGAGCTAACCCATATCTTGCAGTTTGTTTCTTTGTGTTCAAATTAGGTTTGCATATCACCATGAAGCTCCGCCAAGTTGTTTTGAAGCAAGTCAAGTCAACAAAAGATCTCCAGTGCAAGAACTTTGGAATTAGGGTTTTGCTCTGAAGAAATCACTGAGAAATTGGCTCTCTCAAGGCAAGATTTGTGTGGTTCACTTACCACTTAAGGTCATCTACATCTAAGAGACATCATTCAACAGGAATCCAAGATCTATTGGTCCTCAACAAGAGAAGTTTGAGCCTCAGCCTCAATATACCTCCAAATCAGGGTTTCTGTGACACTTATCAGTCAATGGCTTTGATTTTCATCAAGATGAATTCCCAAACCCTAATTCTTGATTCTATTGGTTTATCAACATCCTCAAGAGTCTCCTAAGACCTTTAGATGAGAAAGAAGGAGCAAGTTTACAAGATCTGACCTCAGTGCATTCACAGTCAAAATTAGGGTTTGATTGAAGCCCTAATCCTTGGAAATTTTTGTTCAAATGAAGTGTCAATGGTTCTAATCATCATAGAACGTCTCATGAGGTATTCAAAGCATCAAGATCAAGTTTCATGAGGTTTCTTGCAAGAGAAACAGGGTTTTGCTCATGAAAGACTCCATATGTGAGATTTTCCCTCTAATAACACAATTTGAAATGACCATAACTCCTAAACCACACACTCAAATTGAGTGACTCAAAGCTCATTGGAAAGCTCTTTTCAAGATCTTCAATTTGTTCCATATGACTTTTCATCCAGAAATGCTCGGTTTTTGAGTTATGAAGCTGGCAAGATAATTTGACCAAACACTTAGAGAATTTTCAAGCACTCTTCATCACTCTTTTTCTTAACTTTGACACCATTTTTCACCCATTTCCATTTGGATTCAAGATTTGGGTCCCAAATGAAAGTTGTAGAGCATGATGAGAGCTTTCCAACCATATGTGGAACATCTCATTTGAGTAAGCCATTCTCAAGTTATGGACTGTCAAAGAAGGGCACTTGAAGTTGTCAAATTCTAAAGTTTTCTAAATCATTTCACATCCTTGTTGGACACGATTTGTAAGGGAGTTTTCTACCAATTCAAGGCATCAATTCAACTACATTTGAACATCAACATTATAGTATTATGCAAGAGCTTTCATTAGAGCCAAAAAGCATGGAATTTGGATCACACAATTAAGAGATTTCATGTGTAGAACAAGGGCACTCGAAACTGATTTTGTCCAAGTTCTACCTCGGATTTGAATTTCAATTTTTATCCCCTCTCTCCAAGTACATGTCTGCAAGCCTAACACATCAGTTCAACTCCCTCTTTCCACCAAATCCTCCAAAAGCCGGCTGATAAAACATCTCTGTTGTACTATATGTTACCATTTACAAGCAATATGCCAAGAATACCTCGTACACACTCTTGGTCCATCAAATTTACACCAAAACACACTATATTTTTCTGACCTAGTTGCAAAAGGAGAAGACTTCACTTGGCTCCATAAGTTTGTGATCAGAACAGCCACATTTTTCAGAGTCTCTCCACGATTTTCTCTTCACAAACAAATCCTTGGTCTATTGGTTATTCACTCTTCTTTGTCCAGCCAAACTCTCTATAAAAGGAACCCTATTCTCCTTCAGAAATCATAAAAAACATCTATCGAGAACAATAACACCAACAAATATGCTCAGCAACCAGAATCCACAACATACCCCAACTAAGAGAGTTTCATAAAAACTTTGGAGAGCAAAAGCTTGTTTCGAGGAAGAGGAGTAGCTAGCTGCATAAAGAAAACTCTTGCTCATTTGTGCTTGGACTTCAGGTAAGCCTTTCACCTTTCCTTTATCATAACCATGTATGAATAAATCTTGATGCATTGTTCAGTTTTACCATATGATATACATGTTAACTCTGATGTCCATTTGGTTTATACCTTGATATGCTTTCTGTTAAGTTGATGAAGAGGTTCTATCTCTCTTTCGTGTTGTCTAAACATGTGTGCTTCTATGTTAATCTTGCTATATGAAATGCTATGTCTATCTTTCTGACCATGAGAACAGTTGAATATCATTCTGAATGTTTTTTTATGATAGCATAGCTGTTAGGGTTATCTCTTTGTTTTGCTTAAGCTGTTAAGGTTCATGTATTATGTGAATGAGTATGATAAGTTATATGCAAATTTGTGCGTGGCTCTGTGAAGCTTTTGACTGATGGTTATGTGTAAGTGTATATGCTGGCTGCTCTTCAACTCATGAGTAGTTTATGTCATCATGTTGCTAGCTGCGGAACTATGTGCGTGATAGTTATGTTGGTCATATGTTGTTTAAATGATTCTTGATCCGTTGTTATACATGGCTGAGGTATAGAGGTGTATTTGTTGTTCTGGATGATGTTCACCATGTGTGTGAGTGATTATAATTTGTGCATGGACTTATGCTGGCTGTATGATATTATATCCAACTTATTTGAGTTTTAAATATTGATGTTTGTTCATGTTATCATGTGAATGAGGTTCAGGAAGTTAGTTTGTCCTACAACAATGTTGTTGTTGAGTTTTTGTAAAGCAGTTGAGGGTATGTTGGCTTAGAATTGAACGAGAGGGTGGTTTCTCATCCTTTTCTGAACTGAGTTTTGATTCTGAACGCTTGATTTCCTTTGCTTCTTGTTCATGATCTGGTTAATAACTATGTTAGTTAGTGGCTCAATCGTGTTCTATGTTTAGAATGCTTCAATCTGGTATGTTATTTCATGATATTTGGTTATATATGTAGGTTGTAGTCTTGGATGGAAGTTTGATGTTTGCTTTGAGGTTTCAGATTGGAAAACACGATGTTTTTTTGTTGTTCTGCATGTTTCCCATGCTTGCTTCTGATTGGCTAATGGTAATGTTTGCCGTGTAGCATTTTAAATGACCTATGACCGATTGATATTAATGTACCACATTCGGATTCATGTGCACGCGTTTGGTTTTTCAGTTAATGCATTTTATGAAACTCATTGGTTTATATGGTATTTGGGTTGGCTCATACATTGGATGTATGGCCACCCCAGTGGTTTGTGATGCGCGCGTTAACTAGGATGTCTGGGGTTCGATCCCCCCCAGGCCATCCTTTTGTTGTTTTTCTTCCTTTCTTTTTTTTTCAGCCATTCGCCTGGGCCCATTGCTATCACCACCCCCATTTTCTGGCCCATTTCATTCTCTTTTGTTTTTCAACTAGTTCATTCTACTTAATTCACCCCCCTGCATTTTATTTCTTATTTATTTTTTTCTTTTTTTTATAACTATTTTCATTTTAAATCTTTTTTTTTAACTTTTTTATTTTATTTAAAACTTTTTCTTTATTTCAAAAACTCCAAAAAATATTTTAATCTTTATTTAATTTTAATTAGCAATTTGTTTCTTAATTGTTATTTAAGCATTATTATTAATACGTGAATCATTTCTTAATTGTTTCTTATTTATTTAAACTTAATTGTTTCTTAATTGTTTCTTTGGATTAATTATTAACTTTATTTATGAGTCCTCTTTATTAATTATTTGAGTGTTTATTCATCATTTATTATTTAAGTCTTGAACAAATTTATTCCATGTTGGATTTATCATGTATTCATCTTTGATTAATATCTTGTGAGTGTTCCTTATGTTTTTCTTCCTTGAGATTGAAACATATTGATTTGTCTTTGTCTACATGTTTCTATGATGTTCATGTCCATCTTATCCATGCTTATTTATGAAATACTTCTTGCCATACTCATGCTATTGTTGTTATCTTATTCATCTTTATCATATCTCTTGTTATCTTTTAGTATCTTATCAACTATTATGTTCCCCCCATTCCAAAGGAAGGTGGTTAATGTTGACTCTTAAAGTCATAGCCCCCACCTTAACCTAGTAGCCTCATAAGAGCTAAACATTATTTCTTGGCCTCATCAGAGCCATGGAATTATAACTAGCCTTAGGAGAGAGTTTTTACACTCTTGGTGATATTCATCCTAATGAATACTCACTTTCCCTCTTTAACTTTAAAACATAATTATAGGTCCATTTCAACTAGACTTAGAGAGTTCTTAAACTCTACAATGAGTTCACACTCATTTCCCCTCTAAATATTGACCACAGTCAATCATTTAGTAGAAGTAGAACTACACATACTCTGATTCTATTCCCGAGGATACGTAGGCGCAAGGTGCGATGCCTTGTCGAGTATACTTAGATACTAACCCCTAGGGTTTCAACCTTTAGCATAGTACCCTTAGCAAGCGAGCGAGATATAACAAGTAAAAAAACAAGAGGTTCCCGTAGAGTACTACGGACGTTTAGGGTGCTAATACCTTCCCTAGACGTAACCAACCCCCGAACCTTAGATCTCCCCCCTTTAGGTTTTTTAACGATCTTGAACCTTTCCTTTGGATAAATCAAAGTCGGTTATAAAAGAAAATGATGCAAGTTAATTAATAGCTTGTTATCCGATTTTCACCGCAACAGCTGTATTCATTATTAAAGAAAATGGGAGACAAAATCATCCCATTTGATTGACTCTCAACTGAGACCAACCCAAATCGTCCCAAGGACCAACCCAGGAGAGTCCATGATTGACTCTTAATTAGGAGCATCAGATCTGTTAACAGGAGAGTCAACATGATCAAATGATGTGCATTAGATGAGATGACTGAGAAAGATCATCAATTTGGAGGGACGAGACACAAAGTTGACCTAGGGACTAAGATATGCTTGACCTTACCAGATGAGTCAATGTCAACTCATCTGAAGGTCTTGTGGGAGACCACAAGGAGTGAATCAAATAGGGTATTGGGAACGCTTTTAAGCAACCCTCCCTTCAAAGCCATTTCATTTCATTCCCCCTTTCGCTCTCTAACTTTTCCCTCTCTCTGATCTCATCTCTCTTTAAATGAACCCTCACCTCCGGCCACCCTCAACCTATGAATAACACCCCCAAACCATCTTGAACCACCGTACAAAACCAAACTTCGGTTGAACTTCAACCAAAAAATTCATATCTTCATCCAACCTTCAACTTCTGGGTTTTCCCAGATGAACCCTAAGTCAATTCCCCTATGAATCCTAAGCGCCCTCACATGAACCCTAACAATGCCCTACGAACCCTAACCCTTCAGTATGACCCTTAGCCCTAATTTGTAAGAACCTTAACCCTAATTGCTACCTAAAAACCCCTATTCCTGCTTAAACCAAACCCTAAACCACCAATTAAACCTTCCCTAACACAAATTAGACATCAACAATCCCTAGATCTAAGAATCCAACTCAAACAGAATTAAACAAAAAAAGCAAACATCAACACAAAGCATTCAAGGCAAGCAAGTCATAGTCAATCAAAAAAGCATGTGACCAACCTACAAAATGGATGAGTATTTCGGTTAAAAGTAAACTCTTTTTCCTCTTCTTTGTTTACTCCGGATCCTCCGTTTCTCTTCTCCTAACTTCTTCTTTCTGTTCTGTGCGAGGTGCAAATGGATGGAGGGCGAGCTCAGAAGAATTAGGGTTTCAACGTGAAACTCTAATCTCAGTTTGATTTGAGCTTTGGTGATGGATCAGAGTTGCAGCAGTAGAAGTATTTTTCTCAGTTTATTTTCTTGTTTTTCTTCATCTCAAAATTCCTCTCTATTTACAGGCTTTAGATAGTCTTAGGTTATAAATTTGATTGATCCGTTTTAGGAAATTTTGATTTGATTAATATTTTTAGGAAATATTGTATCTGATTGTTGTAATTGATTAATTTGATTAGATTTTATTTCATTTAAGTTTTGATTTTCATTAGAAATAGATATAAGGTTTCCGGATATTGGATGTATTTGGTCTCTTTCCACTTGTAAAATTGTAATTGTGTAATGTATTTGGAAGGATTTGATTCAATTCAAATTAATGTTTTGGCTTAATTACAATTTTGGTCCCCCTGTTTTCATTTTTTTTTTAGTTTTGATCGCCCTATTTTAAAATCTAGAATTTTTGTCCGTCCATTTTTAGTTTTTTTGAGTTTTTGTCCCCCTATTTTAAAACCCATAATTTTGGTCCCTCTATTTTCATTTTTGTTTAGTTTTGGTCCCCTATTTTAAGTTTTGTTTTGAATTTTTGTCCCCCTTTCCAATTTGGAACTAATTTAATATGGGGGACAAAAGTTTAAAAAAATGAAAATAAATGGACCAAAAGTCAAAAATATTGAAAATGGAGGGACAAAAATTTCAGATTTTAAAATAGGGGGACCAAAACTAAAAAAAACATAAAATAGAGGAACAAAAATTCAGGATTTTAAGATAAGAGGATCAAAACTCAAAAAAAAAAAAAAAAGGGGACCAAAATTGCAATTAAGCCTAATTTTATTCAATACTTTCTAACATTTGATCCACTCTGATTCTGATTACGCGCAAATTTGATGTTTAGACCTGGGCTTCTATTGCTTGAACTTGGTCACAATTTTGACCAAGTTAAGATGTTATGACAAATAATAAATAAAAATAAAATCTAAAAATAATATGTTATCAGAAATGATACATCTAAATAATAAAAATGATAAATTAACCCTAATAATTAATTCTAATAGTAACAAACTAACAATTAATAGCTTAAATAATAATAATAATAATAATAATAATAATAATAATATTTAATAATTAATCACAATAATAATTATTAATAATAACATATATTTAAATTAACCATAGAAAATAAAGTGAATTAATCAATAATAATACCCATGTTGGTAGATATTATTTTCAAAAAACCCATTTTCTAATAAATTAGTTTTAACCATAAAGCTACATGTAATATTTTCCTAAAAATTATTAAATAAAATTATGATTGATATCTTAATTTTTCCTAAAATATGCTATCATTTTAATGCTAAAAAAACATAGTACTTTTTTCATTTTCACTAAATTATGTTAAATCACAACTAAATATCAATTCCTAAGAGGGAAAAAGTCAAAATGACCTCCTTTGACTTTTTTAGGTCATCAGGGAGACCCAATGATTTGTGGGGGACTTTGGACATGTTAGTGCTCTAAACTCTAGATTAGCTGAAAATAAAAAGAAAAGTGGTCAAAATTTGGGGTACGACAGCTGCCCCTATTTAATCAGCTTCAAACTGGGAGGATGATGACAGTGAGTCTTCATCTTCTCGGGGAGGAGATAATTAAATATAGAGTGGGGCCCTAATTTTGACTACAGAGTTAGTAGACTTCGGAGATTAGAAAATATTGAACAACCCTTGATGCTCTGATAGTATCCAAACTAACCTTCGATGAAACCCCGTTAATACCCTGTTGATTAATTTCGGCCCACCCGGGTGAAACTTGCATACGATTTCCATGATCATCCGATCATGTTACTGAAATCGGGTAGGAATCTGATGATCCTTCAGTCTTTGCTTGATAAAACCATGGTAGAACCCCTTTGATCAGCTTCAGCCCCTCTGGGTGAAACTTGCATACGATTTCCATGATCAGTCGATCATGTTACAAAAATCAGGTAGGACTCTGACGATCATACGTCCGTTGCAGGTGAAACCCCTAGCAAAACCTGATGAAACCCCTTGATGAAACACCTTGATAAACCCCTTTATGAATCCCCTGATAAAACCCTTGATGATTCTTATGATCATCTGATCATTTTACGGGAATCTTGATGGAACCCATTGATGAAACCCTTGATGAAACGTATCCTGTGTGTGGGATAGGTTAATAAGTTGGTGCTGTGAGATGCGAAGACCTGTTCACTGGTTGATAACGATTATTCGAGATGACTGACTACTGGATAGATTCCTTTGAAAACTCACATTGAGTGAGTTTGTTGGGGAAGTCCTTTATTGAAAAGATGTTTATGGCAGTGTTATTTACTGAGGAAGGCTAATAAGCATTCCTACTTGGGAATTCTACTGGTATAGCTAGGGATTGGACCTCTAAGAATGGTCACAAATCTTATGTCATGTATGGATGCTAATGTGTATGCATATTTTGAGTTGATGTATATTTTTATGCATGATGCATTATTTGGGCTAACGCCTCTTTTATGATAGGTGTATGCAATGTATGTCTTTGTGGGGACCGGTGTTTCCGTAACATTCTAACTCTTCGACCTTTCCAGACTATGATGTAGTCATGGAGTGAGCCATGATACTCTTGATATTTGGAAATGTGTTATTGAAGTAGGAAACTTCCGTGCTGGTTAGATTGTGAATATTGATTTATGAACCCTGCGCCTCGCCTGAGAGGTAATGTTGGAAGAATATGACCCCTTTAATGTTTGTAAATCAAAGTAAAAGATGTTTTCAATTTGTTTTTATTATGCCCGGTGTTTTAATGCATTATTCACACATAATTGATATTTTGTAATTAAGCGAAAAGAATTGAAAACAAGGAAATAAGGCTAAACTTTATTCATTAAGAAATTTAGCCCATAAATGGGCGACAGTACATAAAGAAGTAATTCCCTTAAGAGGGGATTACTAAAAAAAATAAAAGATGTAAAATGGCAATGGAAAATATATTTATTCATGTCCTTATTGAGTTCAACACACGCTACTATCCCTACGTCTTCGAGGTCATAATACTTCGCTTCTGAAGACGGTGATTAAATTGTTGCTTTTATCCGAGCCCCTGTTGTAGTATGGCTTAAGTGCTTATAGTCATATGCCTTTTGGATATCCCTAAATTTTTCCTGGACCGCTCTTTTCGAGACTCAATCCACCGAGATGATATACCCTTTTTTGACTAAGCCTCCCTTTGGGGTTTTCGACTTAACATGTTTTTTTTTATGTAAGTCCCTAATTTTTGCTTGGATTGCTCCTTCAAGTTTTCAATCCACCGGGATGCCCTAATTTTTGCCTAAGTCTCCATTTCCGTTTTTTGACTTAGCGGGCTTTTTATCCTCTTTTTCTAGGCATAATATTTTTTGACTGCGTCGGGGTAACTCTGCTCCATCCATGATTGTGAGAATTAGCTCCGCTAGAGAAGGCCCTCTTTACGACATATGGCCCTTCGTAGTTTAGGGTCCATTTGCCGCGGGGATCTTTATGGATGGGTAATATCTTTCTTAGCACTAAATCTCCTTCTTCAAATAGACGAGGACGAAATTTCTTGTCGAATGATAACGTGAAACCGTATCGTATATTCCGACCCGATTCACATGTTATTTAGTGTCTTTTTATTTTTTTTTTGTAGTATTATGTCGTATTATGTTTTTGTTTCAGGTATTTGTCGAATAAGAGCCGTACACGAAGAAACAAAGCGAATCAGATGAAAAATGGAGAAAAATGAGCAGTTTGCACACCGACGTCCAGCCTGGCATTCTCCATAGAGGTGACCATGAAGTGGGTGACGTGTCCCATGCACCAACAGTCACAAAGACCAAGTCCAGAAAATTTGTGAAGATGACGTTCGCCACCTTGGACATGGCGGTTGCCATCTTTGATAAATTTTCCCCAGTCAATGGCAGTTGAAGAATTCACCCCATGACTCCAATTTTTCCTCCCACACAAATTTAGCAGCTGTAGCTTCCTCTCCAAGGCATGTTAGCATTATAAATAGGTGTAGAAACCGACATTTGGGGAATCCAAGCTTAGTTACAACATATGACATATATTTACACAGTTAAAGCAATAATTCTTCACATATATTTGCACAATTGTTGTCATTGAGTTTGGAACACTTTACATTTCTGTTTTTAAGCTTGCCACCATTTACATTCCGTCGAAGTTATTTCTTGTATCCGATTCATGTTTCTGATTGGAGCAGGTTCTTATTAATTTCAGTCTATTTACATTCTTATTGTCTTGTTTATTTGCTCTTCTTTACTTTATTTATTTCATCGCACTGCTATACCTTATTTACTTTCATCGCACAACTTTACTTTATTTATTTCATCGCACTGCTTTACCTTGTTTATTTCACCGCAATCGGTTTACATTGTTTACTTTCATCACACGTTCTTAATTTTAATCAAATCGCTTATTATGTTTAATTCTTTTTTTCAAACAAAAGAAAAAATGTTTAACGTAACCATGTCCGACTAATTTTGTTAGTGTTGGAATGTGAGGACCGTCGTTTCGCCAGTACTCTATATGTTGTTTCTATAGAGTTACTATTGGGTTTGTTTTGATTTTAATACAATTTTTCCGTAATTAATTTGATCGGTTACTACGAAAGTATAATCGTGACACGTCGGGTAAGATCGAAAGCCGTCCGACACCTAAGATTAAAATTGATTAGTTTTTGATTAACAAATACCGTGAAAACACTTTGTTAACTGATTAGGAGAATTTAATATTACTAGAAGGTGATTTTGAAACTATTTTTGGATACGTTTATTGTAACACCTGAGTGCGAGAGAGTGGTTGTCGGTGCACGAGGCATGACAATGAGACACTCCTAGCAGCTTGGCGAGGGAGTGGTTGTTGGTGCATGAGGTATGACAATGAGACACTCCTAGTAGCTTCCAGGGAAAAACCGAATTCACATCGGAATGAGAGGAATCCTGAGGCTATGTAGGTGTGGGACTGCATGGTTGAAGGAAGGCTTATAAGGATTAATTGGTACTACCTATACCAACAAGATGCATCTTCTTTTCGGTAGCTCATTCATAAGAACTCCACAGTTAAGCGTGCTTGACTTGGAGCAATTCTGGGATGGGTGACCTTCTGGGAAGTTTCCCGGAAAGTGTGTGAGTGAGGACAAAACTTGCTGAAAAGACCCGTGTTGGTTTGTGGGGTCAGTCGGTGATCCCGAAGGCAATCTGGGGCATTACAAATGGTATCAGAGCTAGACCTCTCCCAGTACGATGTAGTTCGGGGACGAACCAAGCGGAAGCTAGTGGGCATTTAACACCTGAGTGCGAGGGAGTGGTTGTCGGTGCACGAGGCATGACAATAAGACACTCCTAGCAGCTTGGCGAGGGAGTGGTTATCAGTGCATGAGGCATGACAATGAGACACTCCTAGCAGCTTCTAGGGAAAAATCGAATTCACATCGGAATGAGAGGGATCCCGAGGCTATGCAGGTGTGGGACTCCATGGTTGAATGAAGGCTTATAAGGATTAATTGGTACTACCTATAGCAACAAGATGCATCTTCTTTTTGGTAGCTCATTCATAAGAACTCCACAGTTAAGCGTACTTGACTTGGAGCAATTCTGGGATGGGTGACCTTCTGGGAAGTTTCCTGGAAAGTGTGTGAGTGAGGACAAAACATGCTGAAAAACCCGTGTTGGTTTGTGGGGTCAGTCGGTGATCCCGAAGGCAGTCTGGGCCGTTACAGCGATGGCCATGTCTTTTCCCTTTTGAGGTTTCTTCGATCGTTTCCTTTCCCTTCATCGGGATAAATAACGTTCGGTGGCGACTCTTCTGTTCTAGTTTCTCGCCGGTTGTTTTTTCGTGGTTGCGACACTTTCCTACCCTTTTTGAGACCTTGTTAGGATCCTTGCCTTGGCTTTGTTAGGGCCACTTTCCCCTCTTTAACCCAGCTTTAGGTTAGGGCTTGTTAACCCTATGTAAGTACTATTGTGATAGATACTTACTTTTCTTCCTTGGCTTTGTTAGAGCCATTTTGCTTTATAACTTAGAATTAAGTTTAGAGTTTGTAAACTCCATGGGTACCATTGTCATGAGTACTCACTTCCCCCCTTTGACTTTGATAAAAGTCAACTTTTGGCTAGTATTTCAACTTAGACTTAAAGAGTTTGTAAACTATATGTAAGTACCATAGTTATGAGTACTTAATTCCCTTTGGAACCTTGACCACATTCAAGAGTTCCTCAACCCTAGTTCGGTGAACTACGAATGCTCTGATTCCATCCTAGTCAGGATACGTAGGCACGAGATGCGACGTCTTGGCGAGCATACTTAGTGTACATACCCTAGGTCTTTTCCTTAGCACCTTTTCCCCTTTGCAAGCAAACTTTAGCATAACACAAATACTAATAAGAGGTTCCTGTAGAGTACTACAAATACTTAGGATGCTAACACCTTTCCTAGGTATAACCAACCCCCCGAACCTTAGACCTCTAGCTTTGTTGTTACATATCGTACTTAGGATTTTCTTTGATCTTTACCCTTTCCTTTGGATAAATCAAAGCTCGGTGATGAACTTCATGATTTGTTATTCAAGTTAATTAATAGCTTGATATCCGATTCTCACCGCAACATAAATGGATACTTCATTGGGGACACTATCCCCTAAGAGGGTTAAGCCCACCTTGTTTACATTTGTGTGTTGTTATATGTTTGCTTGCTTGTATATCTGTATATTTGTAAATATCTGTATATATATGTTGTGCCTGGGTTTTTCTGTATGCAGGGTTGTTACCTTTGAGTGGTGAGGATAAGTCCTATACTCGGACTTGAGTGTACCTATGATAGGAAGGTGGTATATTCAAGAAGGCTTATAGGGAGTCGATTCTCGACCAAGCTGACTTGACAAACCACGGCTCAGTGGAGGCCCTCTTGGGAGTAGTTTTGTTGAACGAGTATTCGTGAAAACATTGCTACTTTCTACCTAGAAGCCTGTGACACTGAGACCTTTAGTCACCTTTTACCCCCACTTGGCCTCTTAGGACGTAGTGCGATGACTATGAGGGAGTAGTCCCGAAGTAGTTGATACGCGATACTACACTCAGACGAAACTCTCTTGAGAATATTATCGACTACCGAGTTATTTGAGAAATTGATAATATCCGAAAGATGGGCTGTTGACTCTGGGAACTTCTTAGAACCCTGTTCTGCAGATATGAAAACCTTTAGTGCACACCTATTGGGATGGGTAGACCATGGCTCCACGCTCGTGCCCTGTGAACTTGTGTTAGTTTGTGTTTGTGCATACATGCATTCATGAGCATCATTTCATAAAAGTTTTGTGGAACTTGAACTTTTGTTTGAAAATATCATAGGGTTATCATGGACAACGAAAGGAAGAAAACCTTGAAGTATACTTACAAGAGTCCGGACTTAGACGACCTAAGGAGGTTGAGGACCTTGGTGACAAATCCAGAAGGTTTCAAGAGCAGATATGGGAAGTTGTTGCCATTATTGAAGATGAAGATGAATAAGGGACTCTTTCCCACCCTACTTCAGTTCTACGATCTAGTCTACCATTGTTTCACTTTCCCTGATTACCAGCTCGTACCTACACTAGAAGAATAGTCATGCCTAGTTGGTTTACTTATTCTTGACAAGTCTCATTTTCCTATCTTCGAGAAAGACCCTAAGGAGCAAGATATTTCTAAGGCCACACATTTAGGATTGGTCGATATTCAAAATAATATGACTACCAAAGGAGGAGTTTTTGGATTGACTGCAGAGTTTTTGGTTGGGAAAGCCCAGTATTACACTGATCATTTAAGCATGGATGCATTTGAGGCTATTCTTGCCTTGCTCATTTATGGTATATTTCCGTTCCCTAGCTTTGAAGACTTTGTAGACCTCAATGCCATCAAAATTTTCCTAAAGAGGAATCCTGTGCCTACTTTGCTAGCAGATGCCTACCATTCCGTTCATCTGAGGAATTTCCACAATGGATGGATGATCACTTGTTGTGTCCCTTTGTTATCCAAATAGTTTATTTCACAGTTGCCTAAGGCTAACGCTTTTTGGGATCCTTAGAAAGGTTAGTGGCCACAGAAGGTCATGGCTCTCACCTACTCTGATATTGATTGGTACAATCGTGTCTACGATGGGGTGATGATTATCGACAATTGTGGAGATTTTGGTAATGTGCCTCTTCTTGGCACCAAAGGAGAGATTAGCTATAACCCGGTCCTAGCTCGTCGACAATTGGGATATCCTTTGAGGGACAAACCCCTCGGTGTTCACGTGGAAAGTATCTTTTTCAAGGAGGATGGAGATTACAAGGAGCTAAAGGAGAAAATCTTGAATGATTGGGGTCACTTGCACAAGAAGGGGAAAAAGGACATAAGAAAGCCTAATTGTGTCTCCTTAGAACCCTATCTCCAATGGGTTCGAAAAAGGGCTATCGAGCTGAAGATGCCCTATTCTCGACAATAGCCCATGGTTCTGAAGGAGGAACCCACCTTAATCTTCATGTTTGAAGTAGAGGAACTGAGAATCGCTTTGAACAAAGCCCAACAAACAAGAGATGCTTGGAAGCATAAGTACCAAGTGGTTGTTGAGGAGAATGCAGAACTCCAAAGGCAACTACAGACGAAGAATGAGGAAGTACTCTCTTGTAAGAAGAGGAAAGCGCAAGAGGATCCATGTTCCTCTAGCCCTCAGTCGACCCCATGGAAGCTGATTGTAGACAAGCTTATTCTTGAAAAGGCTCAAATGGAAGAAGAGATCAAGAAACTCAACAAGAGACTACTAGGAGAATCTCCTTAGGTTTTTTGTTAGCTTTTATTTAGCTTTCTGTTAAGACTCTTATAAGAAATACTGATGGTTGTAACCCAATTTGATGATTAATGAGTATGAGGTTTTTGGTATCCCTTAATGTTTACAAATACTCGAGTTCCACGAAGTTTTTACATTGCATTCTTGCATTTTTCTTTTTATTTCAAGGAACTAAAAATTGTTTTGCAGACACTTTAAAATGGATTATGGAAGGAAGGAAACACAACAGTACACCTTTAAGAGCCCGAAACTGGAAGGACTAAAGGAACTAGGAAGTCTGATAGAGGATCCTTTGATGTTCTCGGATAAGTATGGGAGAATTATTCCACTACTGAGACTCCAGATGGCTAATGGACAGCTAGCTACGCTCGTCCAGCTCTACGACCCTGTTGTATCATTGTTTTACGTTTCCAGACAACCAACTGATGCCTACTCTTGAAGAGTACTCCGCTCTGATGGGACTGCCTGTCACTTCTCAGCCTCCATTCTCAGGAGTAGCAGACTCGCCAAGTGAGAAGGATATTGCTAAAGCTACGCGCCTGAGGTTGTCCGATATTTGAGCTAATATGACCATCAAAGGAGGGCTCCTTGGACTACCGACCAAGTTCTTGTTTGAGAAAGTTCAATATCTCGCTGACAAGAAGAACACAAAGGTTTTTGAAGCTACCTTCGCATTATTGGTTTATGGGCTATTCCTGTTCCCAAATATTGACGACTTCGCCGATATTAATTCCATTAAGATCTTCATGCTCAAGAATCCGGTCGTTACCACATCTTCGAAGTCTAGTCATTACTAGCAATCTCCGATGAAAGTCCGATTGTTATTGGCACTCGTTGCATATCCAATGTTTATTGGTATTGTTTGTCTGGTTGTCACTAATTCCCTGTCCGAGTCTAGTTGTCACTAATATTTTGTTAAACTTTAGTTGTTACCTATATTCCCTTGAAGTCTGGTTTTCACTAGCATCTCTATTTTACAACCCAATTGTCATTGGTATTGTTGAATCTGGTTATCACCATATATTTAAAGTCTGGTCTTCACTAGCATCTCCGCTTTTGAATCTAATCGCCATTGGTATTGTTGAATCCGATCGTTACCACATCTTTGAAGCCTAGTCATTACTAACAATCTCAGATGAAAGTCCTATTGTTATTGGCACTCGTTGCAAGTCCAATCGTTATTGGTTTTTTTTGCCTCGTCGTCATCAGCTTTCCCTTTGAAGTCTAGTTATTACTAGCTCAATATTTGTTTTGCTCGTCTGTCGTCACCAACTTCTCCCATGAATTCTAGTTGTTACTAGTCTCCATTTAATTTTTGTTAGTCTGGTTGTTAGCAGTACTCCTGTGAAGTTTAGTTGTTAATAATACCACTGTTTGCAAGTTCAATCGTCATTGGCACCTTAAATTTGATGTTTTCAGTCTCTTTTCATCTGGTTGTTATCAATATCCCGGTGAAGTCCAGTGATTACTGGCATTGTTTGAACCCCAATTATTATTGGTCTTAGAGTCTTCGGTTGTTACCAATTCTCTTCAAAGTCCAGTGATTACTGGCATTGTTCCAAATCCAATTGTTATTGGTATCCTTGTAAAGTCCAGTGATTACTGGCATTGTTTGAAAATCCAATCGTTATTGGTACCCAAAGTCCGACAGTTACTGGCATTGTTTGAAATCCAATTGTTATTGGTATTGTTGTTCTGGTCGTCACCAATTATTTTTCAAAGTCCAATTTTTATTGGCACAATCTAAAATCCAGTTGTTATTGTTATTCTTGTAAGATCCAACGGCCACTGATACTGTTTCAGAATCCAATTGTTATTGGTACCTAAAGTCTAAATGTTATTGGCACTCTTATCCAACTTTGCTTGGTATCAGATGTTTGGTTGTTATCGACGTCCCCTTTGGAAGTCTAGTAGTTACTAGCATCGACCTGTCAAAAAAACGGTTGTTACCCTTGCTTGTGGTCTAAGTCCAATTCATTTGGCACGTATAGAGTTTGTAATTTCCCTGTCTTTTTCGGGTGTTTCTTGAAGATCCTATTTGAACTCTTCATTTTAGGAAAATTTCCAGAAGGTTTGAAGTTTCTCAATGTTTGCGTGATCTCTTGTCAGAGGATCATTTCTCAGTTTCTTTGATTTATTGTCAGAAGATCATTTTTTATTTTGCCGATTTTCTTGTCAGAGAATCAACCCTTTGTTTAACTGGATCCCCAATGGAGATCATAGTCCTTTCTGGTTTTATCCCCAGTAAAGAGATTGTCTACTAATCTTTGTTATAAATGCCATCCGGTCATGTCTAAACTTGTTGATTAACTGCTTCGGATATTTCCCAGTGGAGACCTTCTTTTGGTTCTATCTCTAGTGAGGATCTTTGCTTCTAAAGTGTCGTCTGGTCATGTCTGAACCTGATACTCGATTACTTTAGACTTTCCCAGTTTGTTTATGTTCCCCAGTGTTTCCTTGGTCTTCCCCAGTGTGTTGTCACCCCTCGGTTGTTGACCTTCATCATGTTGTTTCCTGTTTTCGTCTGCATTTTGCATCGTCATATCATCATGCTAGAGCTCATGGCATGTCAGCATTCTCATAGTTTCTTTTGTTCTTAGCATAACATTGCATCTAAGGGCAAAATTTTTGGTTTGCTATATTTAAATACCTTTCACCTTGATTTTATGAGTATTATCATCACTCATGTCATCCGGTGAAGATATTTAAATAGGGGCAACTCTCATACCCTAAATTTTACACCCTTAGATGTCATCATTATTTGCATGAGCATCATAGGTCAATCATATTGCATGCCTAACCCAATTTATCAGGCTTTGTTTGTTTTGTTTCATTTGTGAATCAGGTTTTATTTCAAGAGGCTTCAAGGGATGATCAATCAAGGTTTTGGAGGGATCACTGGACCAAATGAGTTTCTCATACTCCTAAGAGACCTTCTCTCCTCAATAATCCAGTGTAATTTGGTTTCATCACATGTTCTCCGAGGCTAAAGTCTTGTAAGATTGAATCGAGAATCAGGCAAGGTTACCAGGTTAAGGGCCTGTGTGTAGTGTTGGTGGAATTCAGTGGAATTTGACCTATTTTTGGTCGAAGAAGTGTTTTGTTTCAGTATCAGGTTATCAGGCTTGGCAAAGATTCTGAGTCAGGTTTTCGGTTCTCATCAAGTCGTTGTTTCAGTGTGCACTCAAGGCGAAGATTGGGGTTTCTCATCGTTGGTGTTTAAGATAGGCAAGTGTCATTCAGTTGGGTCCATTTGAGGCTAGCAACATGGTGTGGAATATTGTTCAGTTTAATTGGATGTGATTTTAGTTTTGGTCAGGAAAGTGGAGATTGTTCAGTCTCTATGTTTGAAGATCGTTAAACCAAGGTTTCGTGTCAATACAAAGTGTTGTTGAAGGTACAAAACCATCAAAGGTCAAAGCAGTGCAATTGTGTGTGAGTCCTGATTATGTGGTTTCGGTTCTCGTTATTGATCCAAGGATTCATCAAGTTGTGATCCAATCAAGATCAGTTCAAGTTGAATTCGAGTTTGTGATATTGTTCAGGAGTTGTGGCGGTCGAGTGCATTTGTGGAGTTTTTAAGTGTTGTGGAAGCGTTACAAAACCCATATCCATCCCGGAACTTTTTTTTATCCATTTTTCTATCCATCCGTTTTCAATACCGTTATCCATTTTACAATCCAGTTTTCAATTTCCTCATACCATATCCATATCTTAAATCATTTCCAAAGTTTTTCTTTTTGATCCAATTTGTCCATATCCAACACGTAATTTGTTTTTCTTTAATTTCCCAAATTCAAATAACCATAATTTATTTTTTCACTCACAAAAGCCCAATCATGTTTTGTCTTACAAAATTCTACAAATCCATATACAAAAACATACAAGTTTCATTTCTCTTACAAATCCAAGTTCACATCAGCGAGCCTATTACATTTCCATAAGCCCATTCATTTTTTTACATAAGTCTATATCCTTATTACAACAAAAAGTCCAAAAAAATGTAAAGTTCCACAAACACTTTTGCTATTACTACTATGCTGCACAAGGTTTACATCCTGCAAATACTGCCAAAACCTGCTCATCACCCTACACAAGCGTAATTCAAAACAACGACCACAAAACTTTGCAAAACCTATCACAAACTCGTACGAACTGTCATACCCCAAATTTTGACCACTAATATTTCCCATCATTGTGAAAATCATCAGCACAATATGGATGGACCATCATACCTCATTAGTCTCCCCAAAGGTGGGTGGGCATTCAATATAAACAGGATTTAGGCTTTCAAGCCCTCGCAGAGCTCTTAGACAAAGGATCAATCAAGGAATGACATGATCTTCAACTTGTCTAGCCTCTCAAATATCCACAATGGATCAAGAGGACTCCCACTTCAAGGATTAAGCACAAGCTTGCTCCCTTCTAGGTGGATCAAGCCTCAGGATCGCCAGTGTCACCAAATTAGGGTTTTGGTCGACCAGGGCCCCCAGATGGAAATTTTCATCTGGGCATGAGCCAATGATCCAAAACATAACCTAAAATGCTCCATGGAACATCATAAACCCCATCATCAAGTCAATTTAGCCTCGGGGGATGCGTACATCAAAAATTAGGAATTAGGGTTTCTTGACCTAATTCACCCCTAAGTTGACTTTTGGGACAAATCATGGGCCAAGACCTCAAGACATGATTTGAGGGTCTCCAACATACCACGTTGATCCATTTGCAACAATGGATTGACCCAAGAAGCTTGAGCAACAAGTTTCAATTTCATCTGAACCACAGTTAGGGTTTCGCGAGAAAAGTCAACTGTAGCTTTGACTTTTGACCAGGACATGCTCCCAAGCCATGGGACACGATTAAATACACCCTATAACACCCATGGAACATGTCCATCAATTTTGATTTAGGTCAAGGACATGATTTCCTAAAGGATCGCACAGTTTGGAATTCATCTGATAAAAAGTCAACTGTGCACAAAAGTCAAACTTTGACTTTTTGAGATTTTTCATAAAAATGGTTTTTTAACCCTAAAATGATGTTAATGTGTGATTGGAATCATCATTCATCAAGAAAAATCAAAGAAAGTGGGATAACTTGTAAAAGGGGTAACCATAAAAACTTAGAAATTTTTCTAAGTTATGGAATAAAGTGGCAAGGGTACCAACTTTGGAGGATCATAACTCCTAAACCACAAAGCCATTTTCCCCATCCAAAGCTTGATTTGTAGCCCTCATGGCCCTCTACAAAAGTGTAAACTACACTTCATCCCAATTCATCATGGATTTTGAGTTATGCTTGGATCAAAATGGCTAAAAACTTAAAATTGACATTTTTCAGCACTTAGCCAAAATCTGCCTTGTAATTTCAGCACAATGTCCCAACTTCAAGGCTGTTTTTCTCCATGTTCCAAGTTGAACCAGGTCTAGGGCCAAACATCAAAGTTGAAGTACGTCATCTAAGCTTTCCGGAAAGTCCTAGAACGTCCATGTAGCATACTCGAGCAGGGAGTTATGGATCTTACAAAAAGGCTTGCTGCAACTAAATTTTTCAAGGCAGATTTGCACATTTTTTGTGCCACACGAATTTTCAAGCCTTGTCATCATTTTGGACACATCTAAGGATCAAATCCAAGTGGTATGATCTGATCCATGAACCTCCCAAGTCCAAGGAACCAAAAAAAGCATGCCAAAACCTAGAAATCCCTAAAAGAGGGACAAAACTCAAATTTTGGTTTGGAGCATTTAATGGATGCTTAGAGGTGGCATGTACTGAGCTTCCTCCAACTGAATTCAGTCAAGATTCCTCCAACAACTAGGGAACCAGCAGCCTGTGCTCTAACCTCTAGTCAATGGCTAGAGGAGACTTGGATTTTCATTGGCCAACATTGGCCAAACCTCTGCTGTAGCCACCATTCACTATTGCTTGCAAAACAAACTTGCTCTACTATAAATAGAGCTCATTTGTGCTCAGTTTAAGTACACCAAAGCCATCAAACAGATGCTTTCCTCAAATTCTCTCTTTCACTCCAAAATGCCTTCTTTAGTAAGGAAATTTTGAGTTTTTGAGTTAGAGAGCATTTCCATCATATCTCATGATCCTAACACCTCATAAACATCATATGTAGGTGATCCAAACTCTCACAAGTGACCTATAACACCAACATCACAAAGTCACCTCTCAAAACCTCAAAATGGCACTTTTTTGCATTTTTCAAGCCATCTCTTGATTCAGTCACTTTCCAAACCAGATAAAACCTCAAACACACTCTAAATATCATCCTTGAACTGTCCCAAATTGTGCCACACATCTGGAACACCATTTGAGAGAGTTGGCATTTTGGCCACTTTGACCATTTTGCGAGAAAGTGCTCAAACTTGCTCCAGAGGTTTCCAGCTGATTCCAACCATCCTAAAAGCTTCTAAGAGGTCATTTGAGGTTGTACAAAGCATCAAATCATTTCTGGAACAAAGCACTTGGTAGGTTGCCCAAAATCTCCAAAAAAGAGGTAAAATTCACAACTTGAATTCTTTGAATCATGCTTTCCTTTGTTGTCCACATACATGCATCATATTGAACAATTCTTGAGGCAAAAATATAGTCCTTAATGTGTATGTTGTGATCCTCCCACTGTTTGCATTTTAACATGTTTATATGTGGAATTTTGGTTGTTTTAAAATCATGTCCAATTCTGGTTGTTTTGATTCGTGTATTCCGTACATTAAGTTTTAGTGTGCATGAGTAACACCATTGGATTCCTTGCGAAAAATCGGTCAGTATAGGCTCTTCCGGATCTTAATTCGGTTAAAAATCGAGAGAGTTACGCGTGTCGGAAGTTTGGCGCGAAACGATGTTTTCAATTACGCGCAGTTCTGGTTTTTCGATTTGCGTGTTTTGTACGTCGAGTTTCAGTGTGTATGTGTGGTACCATCGGATTCCTTGCGAAAAATCGGTCAAGATAGGTATTTCCGAATTTTGATTCCGATAAAAATTGAGAGAGTTATGAGTGTTTGAAATTTGATAAAAAACGTGTTGAAAATTAAAGTTTCGGTACTCGTTTTTACCCCATAAGAGGTGTCGGAGATATTATTGTGACATTTTTCCTCTTTTTCTTATTTTTATTTTCAAAACTCAACTAATTTTTTTTACATAGCAAAAAATCATCATTTTCCAATTCATACCCCATAATATTTTAATCCACAAAAAATCACAAAAAAAAAGTATTATTTTTAATATATTTAAAAATAGTGTTTTAAATTGTTTTAAATGCTTTTAAAATGATTTCTTTTTTCTTGATTTTTAAAACCAAAATGATTTTAAATATTTATGTGGATAAAATATTTTTTTTCATAAACTTTAATCATTATTTAATGATTTTTATTTGATATTTTTATCATTTTTTTTACTTAATTTTTCTTGGAAAAATGCCTTAAAAAATGAAATTGGGGTTTTCTTTGATTTTCACCCTAACAAATCTTTTTCAAACTCTTTGGGCCTCTATTAGAGTGTAAGACCCAATCCCCTTTTAACCAAAACAATTTTGGGTCTCACTTATTGTATAAGTCACTCTGCGTTAAAAGAAAACATCGGCGCGATCGCCATTTTCAAACGAAAATCAACTGGGCTTCTCTTTGAGCTGTAAGTCCCATTTCTTTTTATTTTTTAACACTTGGGACTCTATTAGAGTGTAAAACCCAACTCTTTTTTAACGAAACAATTTTGGGCCTCAGCTATTGTATAAGTCCCGATACGTTAAAAATCTCGGCGCGATCGCCATTTTTAAACTGAAAATATTTTGGGCCTCTCCCTGAGTTGTAAGCCCCATCTTTTGTACAAAAATACACTTTGGGCCTCTAATAGAGTGTAAGACCCAAGCCCTCTTTTTTTATATTTTCTCATTTTTCATATTATTTTTTAATGATTTGGAAAATTAATAACTCCCTCAATTTTGATTATTTTTTATTGGTTCTTTTTCTGAAAAATCAAAAAAATAGTAAAATATTTTATTCTACAAAAAAATCAAATTTATATTATTTATTTAATATAGTTGGTATTTTTGTGAATAAATTCATTTTTAATTGTTTTTAAACATTTTAAAAGTGAATATTCATCTTGAAAATCAAAACTAAATAAGTTTTAAATCATCTTGTGATTAAAACCTCATTTTTCAAACCTTAACCAAAAATCACAAGTGGTTTATTTAAACTTATTTGTTTTTTTTTGTCATTTTTTATTAATTTTCTTTGAAAAATTACTTTTAAAAAGTGAAAATTGGGGTTTCTTTGATTTTTAAATCATACTCAAATGTTCCAAACTCTTTGGGCCTCTAATAGAGTGTAAGACCCAATCCCTTTGTAAATACCAAAATTTTGGGCCTCAGTCACTTGTATAAGTCCCACGGTGTTTCCAAAACCTCGGCGCGATTGTCGCCCTTTTCAAAATTAACCATTGGGCCTACCCTCGAGTAGTAAGACCCATTTCTTTTCTTAAAACTCACTTGGGCCTCTAATAGAGTGTAAGACCCATCCCTTTGTACAAAAAACCTTTCTTGGGCCTCAGTCACTTGTGTAAGTCCTTATGTACAAGTTCAACAGTGCGCTCACTGATAAAACCCTGGGCTTCTCCTTGAGCTGTAAGCCCCAAATCTTTCTTTTTCAAAGCACTTTCTCCTTTGATTTTGAATATACTGTTGTTTTCAATCTTTCTTTGTTGAACAACTAACCAAACAGCATGGAAGCTCTACAACCGAGTAAGTGTTTACCCGCTTTCATTTACCGCTTTCATATGTATATAACTGTATTGTGGGGATGTTTCATTGTAAGTCTCCTTTCACAAACTCATATATATATATATATATATATATATATATAACTGTATTGTGGGGCTATTTCGCTGTAAGTCTTCTTTCATAAACTCATATCAACTGTGTAATAATAGTATAGATATTTAGAGTTTCCCTGGCAACTACGTCTAGAACTAGGTGACGCCATTTTGTTTATTCGTAGAAATAGATAACTAGATCCCCAATAGGATCACCAGATACAATATTCTCTTCGGCTGTCCTCATTAGGAATTGTCAAGAAACTCTACTCCCAGAGATGAATGTATTCTCCTTGAATGACATCTTTGAGTTTCTTCCAAATTCTCGAACTTTCCTGACTTGATATATTCCTTGTGAATAGCTTGCCTTGAATTTCTCGGGGTTTGGGGACCCATCGGCTTCTTAAAAGCATCGGCCTCCTCTTGGGCATCGTACAAGGACCCACAGGCTTCCTAAAAGCAACCCCGCCTCCTCTTGGGCTTAGTACAAGGACCCCTACGACTTCTTAGAAGTATTCACCTCCTACTCTTAGGCTTCGTATAATGATCTCTTCCTCCGGGAATGATAGCCTCCTCTTGGGCTTAGTACAAGGACCCGTCGGCTTCTTAAAAGTTTCTAGCCTCCTCTTGGGCTTCGTACAAATTGTCCCGACGACCTTCTAAAGGTATAGGAACAGAACCTAGTCATCTCCATAGAACAATCCTTTCAAGAGTCTACTACTATTTCTCAAAGCATAGTACAAAAGATGAAACTCTAGACTTGGACGGTCTAATCTCCTTGAGTCTCAAAGACATTCTCAAGTGACCCCTTCGTTAAATAGGAAGGAAACCCGTAGACTCGGACAGTCTCAATACCCTTCGGATTTCCCGCTTCCTTAAAGAACAGGAATAACCCGGATCCTCAAATCAAATCCCTGAGTACAGTGTTGCTCATATAAGAACTGATTTTCTCTTTAAAATCAGTATATCGGACCTGTCACTTAACTAAAACAGTTACCATAGCCTCCTCTTGGGCTTTGTTCAATGATTCATCCCAGTGAAGCAAACATTTAGCCTCCATCTCGGGCTTCGTACGAGATACCAAAATTCTCCCCAGCGGAGTCAAACAACGTTTAGCCTCTCTCTCGGGCTTTATACGAGACACATAAGAGACTCCCTCGTTGAGTCAATCACCTTTTAGCCTCCATCTCGGGCTTCGTACGAGATACAAAGACTCTCTTGTTGAGTCAAACCTTTAGCCTCCATCTCGGGCTTCGTACGAGATACAACGACTCTCTTGTTGAGTCAAACTTTTACCCTCCATCTCGGGCTTCGTACGAGATACAAAAACACTCACTTGTTGAGTATAAAAGATTCTCCTGATGAGTCAACCCTTTTAGCCTCTCTCTCGGGCTTCGTACGAGACACATAAAAACTCCCTCTTGTTGGGCCAATAGCCTCCTCTTAGGCTTTGTATAAGAAAACCACTGGTTAATCCAATTAACCTTTTAGCATCAAAACTGTGCCTCGTTCACAGTACACAAACATCAACAACTCCTTCCCCTTCATCTAATTGCTGTAAGCGGCAAGCCTCTGGATCATCTATATCCATGCCGTTGTTCCTCTTTTAGCATGAGAAATTCCTAAGGAAAGATAACATTGCTCTACACTGAGTTAAAGTCTTCTCCTTCAGGTTAAACTCCCCTATAAAGGAAATTATGGCATTGCTAGGATCCGCGTATCCCGGTTAAAGTAATTCTCTTTTATAAACAGTTGTGACATACAACCCCCTCTTTAGAGATGACAAATCCTCTCTAAAGTCCAACCCTTTTAGCTTCACATCTTGGGCTTTGAACAAGATACAAATCACCTTCAGCTTCACATCTTGGGCTTTGAACAAGATACAAATCACCTTTCGCTTCACGTCTTGGGCTTTGAACAAGACACCAAAAACACCCATTTCCTCCCATAGAATAGGAGGAACTACGAACGCTCTGATTTCCCTGTTTCGGTAAATGGGAATACGTAGGCATAAGATTGAAAGAAAAATCTTAGCGAGCACAATCAACAAAAAAACCAAATCCCATACTCTCACATTCAAAAGCATCAGTCCTAACATCCTAATCCTTGTTCCCCGCCAGAAACCTTCTGCCCAGATAAAAAGAAAGAAAACAGTATTGGCGAAAATACAAATAACCAGTACAAAGGCCCCCCACATTGATAGCATTCGTAACCTAACAGACCGCTGTTTAAACTCAGTATGGAAGCAGTGTTAATTAGAGACATCTATTTCCCTTCCTTATTCAGCTCACAATAGGATAAAAAATGAATCGACCTGTAGTTTAAGCTCAAACCGCAGAGAGCGACCAACGCTTAAGAACCGCGTCCAAAATCGCTCGCTACATAAAAATGGCGCCCACCGTGGGGCCGGTTCTTTCTTTCTTACAATTTAAACCTTGGGTAAATCATTTTCATGGCGGTGGCCGCCAACAGAAAAATGGCGCCCACCGTGGGGCCCTTCAAACTTTTTTCTCCTTTTCACCTCTTGTGTGAAAAACCACAGATTGGGGCTTCCGCCTGGGAACCCATTTTCTGTTAGGAACTTAAGATTCATAGCTTTAGAGGTCTAGGATGTTTAGGACAAATATATATACTGCTTTTCCTAATTGCTATACGTGTTTATTTTTCTGCTAATGGGAATGCGGGTGATGCCGTATGTGGAAAGATTGAGTATACACTTAAGATAAGTGATGGCGACGGGGTCGACCATCAACCTCAGTGGAGGCTGACCAATGCAACCCATTCTCTCACCTAGACAATGGGCCGATTGTTAAGTCTGAGAAGCTGAGGAGCCAAACCCTTTCGTAGTGCGGAAACTATCGGGAATAGTTGTTACACGATACTACCCTCATTTGAGGCTGGTGATCTATTCTCGGTGAATGGCACTTACTCTAAGATTGCTCTAAAACTCGCTGGCGATCTGCTTGTTGTTTTGCTTTCCTGGGAGGAGCTGATGATAATGAGTACAGGTACAAAAAAACACCCTAGTATAAACCTTTGGGGATGGGTAGAGCCTTGACTTCATGACAACGACCCTTTGACCCCATGTTTTTTCTATGTTTTTGTGTGCTGCATTCATGTATTCATTTAAAAAAAACATTAAAACATTAAAAAAACTTCTCTTCTAGTCTCTCTGTTTTTCAAATTAAACTAAGATTGTGTTTGCAAATATCAGAGAAGAGGATTATGCTAATGGATTTCGGTAGAAGGAGAACTCATACGTACACCTTCAAGGTTCCAAAACTAGGGGATTTGAGAAGGTTAGCAAGGATGATCACTAACCGAGAGGCTTTCAGAGCCAAGCACGGAGGTCTGCTACCACTGTTAAGAGTCCATGTGATTGAGGGAATCATGGATGCGCTCATTCAGTTTTACGATCAGGTTTATCACTGTTTCACATTCCCGGATTACCAGCTAGCACCAATGCTGGAGGAGTATTCTCATCTGATTGATTTACATATCACTGATCGAGCTCCATTTTCTGGACTGGAAGAAATTCCAAAGAATCAGACAATTGCAAGAGCAATTCATTTGGACGAGTCTGAGGTCAGGACTCACATGACTACTAAGGGTGGCATCCAAGGTTTGCCGGCCCAATTCTTGACGAAGAAAGCCCTGTATTTTGCCAGTATAGGAAACATAACTGCTTTTGAAAGCATCTTTGTCTTGCTCACCTACGGGTTATTTTTGTTTCCCAACATTAATAACTTCGTCGATATTAACTCCATTAAGCTTTTTCTCATTTGAAACCCTGTACCGACTTTGCTCGCAGATGCGTATCATTCTGTACACTTGGGAAATTTGTACAGCGGAGGGGAGATCACATGCTGTGTACCTCTGCTATACAAATGGTTTATTTCCCACTTGCCCAAGTCTGCTGCTTTTTGGGATCGCAAGAGTGTCTTACGTTGGTCGCAGAAGATCATGTCTCTTACCAACTCTGATATAGATTGGTGTAATAGGATTTATGAAGGAATCAGAATCATTGACCGTTGTGGAAACTTCCCCAACGTACCCCTTATAGGAACTAAAGGAGGAATCAACTACCATCCGGTATTGGTTCGCCGTCAGTTTGGATACCCGATGAGACACATCCCACTGGGTGTTCATCTGGAAGGTCTTTTCTTCAAGGAAGGAGAAAGTGACAGAGCACTAAAGATGGAAATAGTGCACGCTTGGAAACACGTTCATAAGAAAGGACGAGAGTCTCTGGGAAAACCGGACTGTGTCTCGGTGGAGCCTTATCTCCATTGGGTACAAACTAGAGCTCTCAAGCTAAAGATGCCTTATCCTCGTTACGGAATTCTTCCGCCGAGGGAATCTGTCATGTACTTCATGACAGAAACTGAAAAGCTTCAGGTTACTCTCAACAAAGTTCAACGGGAGAGAAGGTCTTGGAAGAACAAGTACCGCACCCTCGACGTAGAGTGCACCAAAATACAGTAATTACTGAAAGAAAAAGATGCTCTGATTGAAATTTTGGAGCAGCATGCTGTAGAGAATCAAGATGACCAAAGGAATTTGCTCGCTCTTTTCACCTGGCAAAGGAATGACAACCCGACAACGGCCCAAGAGCCCCGGTCAAAGAAAAGGAAGATATCAGAATCAGCACCCGATTTCTCTTCAGAGAGGACTCAGGACCCATTAGCTTAGGTTTCTTTTTCCGCATCTTGTAATCTACTGTATTTCCATTTCTGTAATCCTTTGAAATTCAATAAAAAGGGGTTTCCCCACCGTTTGATATTTGCAATCTAATTGTCAAAGTTTATTTTAATTAAACCAAAAGAACAATTAATAAAATCATTGCATTCATCATTCTCACATCACATATTCTTCTTCCCTACGAATCTCACGTTTGTGTCTCGGTTCTAGAGTCAAACTGTCTCATTCGTACAATACTCGGGCCAATCGTCATAAAAAGATGGATGATCTTGAGGAAGAGAACAGAGAGTTGAAAGAAGAGATCGACGCTCTGAGAGAAGATATGAGAAAGCTTCGTAACGACATGCAAGCCATGGCAGAAGCTCAGCTACAAAGAACTGTGATCTCAGAGATCACCTCAATGCCCATAGCGGAGAAGAATGATCCTAGGTATCAGATGCCGAAAGATCGTCCCTGGGGCATGCCTGTCAACTATATCCTTGGAGGATATGTTCCGCCGATCACTGAGGATCAGGGAATCACAACAGAAGCCATTGGGCCTGAAGGTTACAAACTTCGGGAAAGCGAAGATGCCAGGGGCATACTGAAGACTCCTGAAGGTTACAAACTTCGGGAAACACCAAGACTCACTGCCGTAGTCACGGTACCACCCCCTGTGGTGCACACTGTCCTGGAAGGACAGATTCCTCCAATACCTGCTGGTAAAAAGGAAACTATGTTTGACCGAATGGATGAATTCCAGGAGCAGTTCCTGGAAATGCAGAAGGAGCTGTAAGCCATTCGCGGTCAGGATCTATTCGGAAAGGACGCCGCGGACCTCTGCTTGGTCCCTAATGTGAAAGTCCCGCACAAATTCCAAGTGTCCGACTTTGAAAAATACAAGGGTAACTCTTGCCCTCAGAGCCATCTGGTGATGTACGCGCGGCGGATGTCAGCTCAGACGGAGAATCAGGACCTACTGATTCAATACTTCCAGGATAGTTTAACCGGTGCCACACTCAAATGGTACATGGGTTTAAACCGTGCTACAATCAGCACTTTCAGAGATCTTGGCACTGCCTTCGTCCACAATACAAATACAATTTAGACATGGCACCCGACAGAGATCAACTCAGATCAATGTCACAAAAGGACAAGGAAACCTTTAAGGAGTATGCTCAAAGGTGGCGTGAAATTGCCGCTCAAATTTGTCCACCTCTTAAGGAAAAAGAGATGACAAAGATCTTCTTAAAGACCTTAAGCTCATTTTACTATGACCGAATGGTTGCCAGTACGCCCAGTGATTTCACCGAGATGGTCGGCATGGACGTACGTCTTGAGGAAGCCGTCCGAGAAGGACGTTTGGTAAAAGACACTGGATCGACGAGCGGTACTAAAAAATATGGTAGTGCTCTCCCTAAGAAAAAAGAGCAAGATATTGGGAATATCTCTCTCGAAAAGCAAAGGCGTCGATATCAACCAGTAGCGACTGTGACTCCTACTGTCAACCTTGCGCATATTCCTACGTATCAACCTCAGGCTGCGCAGAGCCAACCTGATCAGCAAAGGACACAACAACCTCTTCAGCAGGCTCGTCCCCAATACAACAACAACCGCACAACACAACCATCAGGATTTGATCCTATACCCATGTTATACGCAGAATTATTTCCGTTACTACTGGCTAAGGGGCACGTCCAGACTAAGTCTCCTTTTACAGTATCGGAAAATCTGCCTTTTTGGTTTAAGGTGGATCAGACATGCCCTTACCACCAAGGAGGATCAGGGCATAACATTGAGAATTGTCTCAATTTCAAATCGGACGTGCAAAAACTTGTTAGGAGCGGGCTTTTATCTTGCAAGGATACAAATCCCAATGTTCTTACGAACCCGCTGCAACACGAGAAGGCTGTAGTCAATTTGATAGAAGGAGAATTTAACAATGTCTATCAAATTCACGATGTACTCTTGTTAAAAACCAATCTGGTTAAGATGCATTGTAGACAGAGTGGATATGGCCATGTGCCACCTCATAACTGTCACCAGTGTGATATCTGCTCTAAAGACAACCAGGGATGTTCTGTGGTGCAAGCAGCCCTACAGGAACAGATGGATCTCGGATGGATCCAAGAGCACCGAGTTCGTGGAGTTAACATGGTCTATACGAATTCTAACGTCATTCAAAACCACGACATCCGTGCGATGAATGCCAACTTGGTGGTAATGCACTCAAGGCAAAGCCAGTATCATAATCTGCCGCGGCATGATTACAGTTCTTGTCTGACTTGCTCGGTAAACAAACAGGGATGCTCTTTCATACAAGAGGCCCTCCAGCGTCAGATGGATCTTGGATAGATCCAAGACTACCATGATAGGAACCCTTACCAGATCAATATGGTTCAGATCTTCGATATTCGCGTGATGAATACCAACCTGGTAGAGTTACATGCTGAGCAGGTCCGACTCGGATTCTTAATATCACATGACTATCAAAGCTGTAAAGCAAGTTGCGAAAACGATCGAGGTTGTACCCTTGTCTAGGAGGCACTTCAGCACTTGTTAAATCATTGGTGGATGCCAATCTACATGGATGAAGATACTCAGCAAATTAGTATCAGTAACAGGAATCCTACTCGGCGTCAAAGTCAGGATGTCCGATCAGTGGAAGGTAACCTAGTGAGGTTACATTGTATTCAAAGTGGGCGTGGCCAGGTGCCACCACACAATTACGACCGTTGTAGCGTCTGTTCGGAAAGTAACCAAGGGTGTTACCTTGTGAGAGCAGCTCTTCAGGGTCAGGTGGACCGTGGAGAGATTCGCCCATATCCGGGTTCTGGACCCATCAACTGGACGCTGAACTACCTTGCCAATCAAGTCGAGGATGTTGTCACAATCTCTGGTCATCACCATACCAGGGATGTTTTTGCCATCATCCCTTTACTTGATGAATCTAGAGCTCCCAACCGGGAACGGATCTAGATTACTTATGATGGTCAGAAAAATCAGAAGGTTCCCATAGTCATCTATCTACCAGGACCACTACCGTATGAATCAACTAAGGCTATCCCTTACAAATACGGTGCAACAATAGTTGAGAATGGAAAGGAAATTCCATTACCCTCTGTCGTAAACATTGCAGACATCAGTCGAGTAACACAGAGTGGTAGAATCTTCAACCGAGGGGTTGGGGAAGTTAACAAAGAAAAGGAACTTCAAACAGAAGCTCCCGATCCACCAATCGGTCAATCCAGTAATCCCGACCTTTCAAAAAACAATGATGAGATGCTGAAGCTTATCCAAAGGAGTGAACACAACATTGTCGATCAACTGTTACAAACTCCTTCAAAGATCTCGGTATTATCACTGTTACTCAGTTCAGAAGCCCACAGGGAGGCTCTACAGAAAGTCTTGGAGCAAGCCTTTATGGAACAGGATGTAACAATCAGACAGTTCGATAGTATTGTCTCTAACATCACTTCCTGCAACAACTTGGGATTTAGTGATGAGGAGTTACCTGAAGAAGGTCGCCGTCATAACATGGCGCTCAATATCACAGTTAACTGCCAGGACGATGCTTTAGCCAGCGTACTGGTAGACACAGGGTCAGCTCTGAATGTTATGCCGAAGTCCATTTTGATGCAATTATCATTCAAAGGCCCTCCGATGAGAGTCAGCGAGGTCGTCGTCAAAGCATTCGACGGATCCAGAAAAACAGTTATCGGTGAAGTTGATCTTCCCATAACTATCGGTCCTCACACTTTCCAGGTCATGGATATCCGGGCAACATACAGATGTTTATTAGGAAGACCTCGGATACATCAGGCTGGAGCAGTCACTTCGACCCTCCACGAAAAGCTAAAGTTCGTCAAGAACGATCAGCTTGTCACGGTTTGTGGGGAACAAGCCTTGCTTGTGAGCAACTTGTCATCATCTACTGGTATAGAACCTGAGGAGGTTATTGGAACTCAGTTCCAAGCACTGTCGGTGAGCAAGGACAATCATTTCAAAGGAGGAACCTCGATTTCCTCATACAACGATGCTATCAAAGCGGTCGAGAGTACCGATACAACAGGATGGGGACAACTTGTCATTCCGACTGACAATAAAACAAAGAAGGGTCTTGGTTTTTCTGCACCTGTACCCAGACAGCTGCCAACGGCGAAAGTCTTCATCCCCTTAAAAACTTCTTCCACAGTGGAGGTTTTCTTCACCCAGTGTCTCAGACAGTTCATGCTATCAATGAGGAAGATCCCTCTGACACAGATGAAGAATGGAAGTCCTACCTTAACGAGGACGGTTATATGTCTCAGGAAGAGGTGCCTATACCATTTTGCTATCCCGCACAGAGTCCGAGATTTATACCATGGTCAGATGTCGAAATGATATACGGGGATTGTGATCCGGAAGGATGCCGTGCTCCGCCCAATTCATTAGAAGAGGACACTCCGATGAAAGACAATTTTGACTACAACTACTATGGCCCAATGGATGGCCTGCCAATGTGGCAGCCTTATCCAGGAGACTTGGGGCAAGAAAGTCAGCCGAGTAATAAAACTCAGCTGACCATCATTGAACAGAATACCTGTGTCCCCACCATGTCATGGGATCAACACTCAGGTCATTCAGAAACTACTCAACATGACGATGAATTTGCAACGTTTGCAGGACTTGAATTCATCAATTATACTTTTCCTGAGGTCAACGTCATCGAGAGAGATGACTCCTCCAGTTCCAAAAAAGTGTGGGACACCTTGGGACAACCAAGTGGAAAATACGACTATATGGTCAAGTACACCGCTCCCGAAAGCTCTCGTATCAGGCTCGAAGATATCCAGCCAACTGGATGGGGAGATGTACTTGAGAGCACCAATACTCTGCAGAATGTAACAGAGGAATCCTCCTACGACAACTCTGCCTGGGAGACAGATTCCAATGATCCTACTCCATCAGAAATCAGCGTTATTTCTGAAGACAAATCAAGGAAGGTGCCAGACTTTGTGATTCACCGAGGAGTTGGCCGCCAATGGGTTGCCGTCGAGGTTCCGAAGGTCGTTCATCAGTCAAAGTAATTGCCATCTTTTAACCTTTCACCCTGCCCAGGTGAAACGTATGTTTTGATAGGGCTCGCTTTCTGTAAATTTCCCTCTTCGCTTTGCCCAAAGCGACAGAGTTTTGTTTTATAGGGCTGTAATTTCAAGGATCGACTTGTTCATTAATAAAATAACGTCGTTCTGTAATTTCCGCATTTATTGCTGTTTTCTCTTTTTGCTTTTTCAGAAAATGGTAATCCTAAAAAACATTTAAAAATAAAAACAAATAGTAAAATAAAACACTGCACACACTTGCATTTCTCTCTATCTCTTCTAAACACAAATCATCACGTCATGCAGATTGCTTGTTTTAGACCCCGTTGAAACATATGATCCGATGCCTTCTTCTGACTTTGAGTTCCCGGTATTCGAGGCTGAAGAAGAAAATGACAACGAAATTCCAAAAGAGATCTCCCGACTACTCAGACAAGAGGAAAGGTCCATTGAACCTCACAAAGAACCGTTGGAAATGGTAAACTTGGGTTCAGAGTAAGAGAGAAAAGAAATCAGGATTGGGGCACTGCTCAGTCCAACTGCCAGAGAGGGTTTGATAAAGCTTCTCAAAGAATTCCCCGATGTATTCGCTTGGTCCTATTAGGATATGCCAGGGTTGGATACCAGCATCGTGGAACATCACTTACCGTTGAAATCGAAATGTCCGCCAGTAAAGCAGAGGTTGAGACGGACTCACCCGGACATGGCTATCAAAATCAAAGAGGAGGTACAGAAACAGATTAACGCGGGTTTCCTCGCTACATCAGAATACCCTCAATGGTTAGCCAACATAGTACCTATTCCCAAAAAGGACGGAAAGGTCAAAATGTGTGTTGATTACAGAGATCTGAACAAGGCAAGTCCAAAGGACGACTTTCCTTTACCACACATTGACATGCTGGTAGACAGTACAACAAAGTTCAAAGTTTTCTCCTTCATGGATGGATTCTCGGGCTATAATCAAATCAAAATGGCGCCGAAAGACATGGAGAAAACTTCGTTCATTACCCCATGGGGTACCTTTTGTTACAAGGTAATGCCGTTCAGTTTGAAGAATGTCGGGCCAACCTATCAAAGGGCCATGACTACTCTGTTTCATGACATGATACATAAAGAAATTGAGGTATATGTCGATGATATGATTGTAAAATCAAAAACAGAGAATGAGCACGTTGAACATCTGTCAAAATTGTTCGAACGTTTAAGAAAGTTCAAGCTCCGCTTGAATCCCAACAAGTGCACCTTCGGTGTCCGTTCAGGGAAACTCTTAGGGTTCATCGTCAGCCAGAAAGGAATTGAGGTTGATCTTGACAAGGTCAAGGCCATTCAAGAAATGCCTTCTCCGAAAACTGAAAAACAAGTCAGAGGATTCCTGGGACGTTTGAACTACATCTCCAGATTCATATTCCTCATGACTGCCACTTGTGCGCCGATCTTCAAATTACTGAAAAAGAACCAGGATTGCGTTTGGTCAGAAGATTGCCAAACTGCCTTCAACAGTATTAAGGAATATCTGTTGAATCTGCCAATTCTATCACCTCCAGTGGAAGGAAGACCACTGATCATTTACCTCACAGTTCTAGAGGACTCAATGGGATGTGTACTTGGCCAACAAGACGAAACTAAAAGGAAAGAGTCTGCCATCTACTATCTAAGCAAGAAATTCACCGACAGCGAGACTCGGTACACGATGCTCGAGAAAACTTGCTGTGCTTTGGTTTGGGCAGCCAAGCGTCTTCGCCAGTACATGATTCGTCATACTACTTGGTTGGTCTCCAAAATGGATCCAATCAAGTACGTATTTGAAAAGCCTGCTCTCACGGGGAGAATTGCTCGTTGGCAGATGCTGTTATCAGAATATGACATAGAGTACCACGCTCAGAAAGCCTTTAAAGGAAGTATTTTAGCCGATCATTTGGCTCATCAACCGATTGACGATCAAGAATCAATCGGGTTTGACTTCCCAGATGAAGATGTCATGTATCTAAAAATGAAAGACTGCGATGAACCGCTACCCAGTGAAGGGCCAGAACCAGGTTCCCAATGGGGACTTATCTTTGACGGAGCAGTTAATCATTATGGAAACGGAATTGGGGAAATCATTGTTACCCCTCAGGGTACCCACATTCCTTTCACCGCTCGACTTACGTTCAAATGTACAAACAATGAGGCCGAATACGAAGCTTGCATCATGGGTCTCGAAGAGGCAATTGATTTAAGGATCAAAAACTTGGACGTATACGGCGACTCAGCCTTGGTTATCAATCAGATAAAAAAAGATTGGAACACATACCAATCAGGATTGATTCCTTACAAAGACTACGCAAGAAGGTTGCTACCTTTCTTCAATAGAGTTGAGTTTCATCATATCCCTCGCGAGGAGAACCACATGGCTGATGCATTAGCCACTATCTCTTCCATGATTAGTGTAGGTCAATGGAGTGACATACCTAAGATCGACATAATGCGCCTTGAAAGGCCTGCTTACGTCTTCACGATCGAAGTAGTCATAGACAACAAACCTTGGTATCACGATATCAAATGCTTCCTTCAGAAACAAGAGTACCCACCTGGGGCACTCAGAAAAGACAGAAAAACCCTCAGAAGATTGGCTGGAAACTTCTTCCTGAGCGGTGACACTTTCTATAAGAGAAACTTTGACATGGTCTTGCTCCAATGCATAGACAGACCAGAAGCAGACATGCTTATGAAAGAAATTCATGAAGGATCCTTTGGCACTCATGCCAACGGACACACAATGGCGAGAAAAATTCTCAGAGCAGGGTACTACTGGTTAACCATGGAATCCGACTGCTACAAGTACATGAGGAGGTGTCACAAATGTCAGATATACTCCGACAAAATTCATGTACCGCCATCACATCTCAAAGTTCTTTCTTCCCCGTGGCCTTTTTCCATATGGGGAATCGACATGATTGGCATGATTGAGCCCAAGGCTTCGAACGGACATCGGTTCATCCTTGTAGCCATTGACTATTTAACCAAGTGGGTCGAAGCAACATCGTACGCTAATGTAACCCGACAAGTGGTGGTCCAATTTATCAAAAACAATATCATCTGCTGTTATGGTGTTCCAAGCGAGATCATTACTGATAATGGATCTAACTTGAACAATAAGATGATGAAAGAGTTGTGTGCAGAGTTCAAGATTGAACACTATAAATCATCTCCCTACCGACCCAAGATGAACGGAGCGGTAGAAGCGGCTAACAAGAACATCAAGAAGATTGTTCAGAAGATGGTTGTAACCTACAAAGATTGGCACGAGATGCTACCCTTTGCTCTTCACGGTTATCGAACATATGTCCGCACTTCAACAGGGGCAACCCTTTTCTCTCTAGTGTATGGCATGGAAGCGGTGCTCCCCATAGAAGTAGAGATCCCGTCAATCCGAGTATTGATGGAAGCTAAGCTCACCGAAGCTGAATGGTGTCAAAGTCGACACGACGAACTGAATCTGATTGAAGAGAAGCGAATCACGGCACTATGCCATGGTCAGTTGTATCAGCAAAGAATGAAGAGGGCGTTCGACAAAAAGGTCCGACCTCGTGTTTTCAGAAAAGGAGACCTTGTGCTCAAGAAGATACAATCATTTCTCACTGACTCTCGGGGCAAATGGACCCCAAATTATGATGGCCCCTATGTGGTCACGAAAGCTTTCTCAGGCGGCGCCTTGAGACTTGCAACCATGGACGGAGAGGAATTTGCCTACCCCACGAATGTTGATGTAGTCAAGAAATACTTCGCCTAAACTAAAAAAAACGTCTCGGTGGCTTGAAAACCCGAAAGGGCGGTCCAGGCAAAAGTTAGAGACATGGAAAAAAATCATCCCGATGGATTGGAAACATCAAAGTACAATCCAGGAAAAAATTAGGGATAATGGCAAGTAACTATGTTCAACAGAGGCAAGTCCCTTAGCAGCAGCAGTTACATCATCTGTCAGAAAACTCTAGTCAAGGTCATCTTCGACAGAAGCTCCGGATGTCCCGAGTTCAAAGTTGGTAGAAGGATAGTGGTCGTTATGTTTCAACGTAGCCCTTTTCCCTGTAAATTACCATTTTCAAACTTTGTATATACGCTTTGGAATCACGCGTTTGGCTGATCTCCATCTTATCAATAAAATTTGAGCCTTTGTGCTTTTGTTTGTAATTCTTACTTGTTTTAGCTTTACAGAACGACATTTTAACATGATCAACGATTCTTGAAATAAAACAAAAATGAATTTACTTGATAAAATTTTTCTGCTTTTTTAAAATAGAGATGGCAATTTCTTTTGACTGTTAAACATCGAAAGAACATCAATCGCGTCTCCAAAGGTGTTCGAACCTCAAAGTGCAGAATCAAAGTACTCCTTCTAGACAGTATGCCTGAATGAAGGATCAACAATGTCAGAGACCATGTTTCGTCTGACATCCTCGGCCGAGTTCTCATCTCCTAAGCCCGACCAGCGTCGCCCCCAACAGGGACCGTTTCTCCTAAGCAAGGCAGAATTGCTATCTTGAACCAGCGATATTTCTACATGCCCCACTGTGGCCGAGTATCCAGTCGTGTTCATCCCTTAGTCTATATGTCGCGTCAGTTTTGTCAGCATATACATACATCATGCATTATTGATTTGCATTCACATTCATATTGCATCACTATCACTTTAGTCGGTCGTGTCCCCTTGTGATAAAAGTCCTCTCAATCGAGTTGTCAGACCTTTCCTCGTTAGGAAGTGAATCATCTAAGCAATCTCTCTCCCATTTATCTCTGGATTAGAGACGGTCCTTGACCACTTTGATAACTTGAACCTCTGAAAATCCAGAGAAAACTTTCAACAAATGTCGCTCTTCGCCATCGAAGACGATATCCTTGCTTTCCCGGATTAAGGAAAATCCACAGAGAAAGCCTCGTAATCAGAGATTCGGCGGTACGGCAGTTTTTCTCCGAAAAAGCCACTGATGAAAAGGTCATCGACACCTCAAAATTAGATTCCATCATATGGCATTTCTCCAGAAAGATCCCGAGAAAAGTATGATGTAAGCCCCCAAACGAAAACAGTCTCTCAAGAGACTCGCTTTCCCCAGTAGAATCAACAAATGGCGTCTCCAAAACAGAGAAGTTTGTGTACCTCTACAATTCAGACGAATGGGTTTCCCAGCAAGTCTGACATCAAAACTATTTCCACTCAAATGGCATCTCCCCAGGAAAATTCGGCGAGAAGTTTGAAGGAAAACCGCTACTAATAGCGTTCCTTGTCAAGAAAGTTTATTGACAAAAGAAACTGAGACAAGTTCCTTGGTAGGAAACCAGGATCGAGGGGAAGTTTATATCAGAAACCGAGACCAGATCCTTGGTAGGAAACCAGGATCGAGGGGAAGTTTACTTTAGAAACTGAGACCATTTCCTTGGTAGGAAACCAGGATCGAGGGGAAGTTTATATCAGAAACCGAGACCAGATCCTTGGTAGGAAACCAGGATCGAGGGGAAGTTTTCTTTAGAAACTGAGACCAGCTCCTTGGCTGAAGACCAGGATCGAGGGGAAGTTTACCTTTTCTAAGCATCATCACTTAGCTAAAGAAGATGAATGCGTAAGCTACCATTCATAACCACCATCAAAATTTCGGGTATTCCGATATTTAATCCTCTTGCACCCCGAATGCCCGAATACCTTCGTCATTCACACCTTCGGGTCTAAGAAGATTAAATAGGGGCATCTGTCATACCCCAAATTTTGACGACTAAGATTTCCCATCATTGTGCAAATCATCAGCACAATATGGATGGACCATCATACCTCATTAGTCTCCCCAAAGGTGGGTGGGCATTCACTATAAACAGGATTTAGGCTTTCAAGCCCTCGCAGAGCTCTTAGACAAAGGATCAATCAAGGAATGACATGATCTTCAACTTGTCTAGCCTCTCAAATATCCACGATGGATCAATAGGACTCCCACTTCAAGGATTAAGCACAAGTTTGCTCCCTTCTAGGTGGATCAAGCCTCAGGATCGCCAGTGTCACCAAATTAGGGTTTTGGTCGACCAGGGCCCCCAGATGGAAATTTTCATCTGGGCATGAGCCAATGATCCAAAACATAACCTAAAATGCTCCATGGAACATCATAAACCCCATCATCAAGTCAATTTAGCCTCGGGGGATGCGTACATAAAAAATCAGGAATTAGGGTTTCTTGACCTAATTCACCGCTAAGTTGACTTTTGGGACAAATCTTGAGCCAAGACCTCAAGACATGATTTGAGGGTCTCCAACATACCACGTTGATCCATTTGCAACAATGGATTGACCCAAGAAGCTTGAGCAACAAGTTTCAATTTCATCTGAACCACAGTTAGGGTTTTGCGAGAAAAGTCAACTGTAGCTTTGACTTTTGACCAGGACATGCTCCCAAGTCGTGGGACACGATTAAATACACCCTATTACACCCATGGAACATGTCCATCAATTTTGATTTAGGTCAAGGACATGATTTCCTAAAGGATCGCACAGTTTGGAATTCATCTGATAAAAAGTCAACTGTGCACAAAAGTCAAACTTTGACTTTTTGAGATTTTCCATAAAAATGGTTTTTTAACCCTAAAATGATGTTAATGTGTGATTGGAATCATAATTCATCAAGAAAAATCAAAGAAAGTGGGATAACTTGTAAAAGGGGTAACCATAAAAACTTAGAAATTTTTCTAAGTTATGGAATAAAGTGGCAAGGGTACCAACTTTGGAGGATCATAACTCCTAAACCACAAAGCCATTTTCCCCATCCAAAGCTTAATTTGTAGCCCTCATGGCCCTCTACAAAAGTGTCAACTACACTTCATCCCAATTCATCATGGATTTTGAGTTATGCTTAGATCAAAATGGCTAAAAACTTAAAATTGACATTTTTCAGCACTTAGCCAAAATCTGCCTTGTAATTTCAGCACAATGTCCCAACTTCAAGGCTGTTTTTCTCCATGTTCCAAGTTGAACCAAGTCTAGGGCCAAACATCAAAGTTGAAGTACGTCATCTAAGCTTTCCGGAAAATCCTAGAACGTCCATGTAGCATACTCGAGCAGGGAGTTATGGATCTTACAAAAAGGCTTGTTGCAACTGAATTTTTCAAGGCAGATTTGCACATTTTTTGTGCCACACGAATTTTCAAGCCTTGTCATCATTTTGGACACATCTAAGGATCAAATACAAGTGGTATGATCTGATCCATGAACCTCCCAAGTCCAAGGAACCAAAAAAAGCATGCCAAAACCTAGAAATCCCTAAAAGAGGGACAAAACTCCAATTTTGGTTTGGAGCATTTAATGGATGCTTAGAGGTGGTATGTATTGAGCTTCCTCTAACTGAATTCAGTCAAGATTCCTCCAACAACTAGGGAACCAGCAGCCTGTGCTCTAACCTCTAGTCAATGGCTAGAGGAGACTTGGATTTTCATTGGCCAACATTGGCCAAACCTCTGCTGCAGCCACCATTCACTATTGCTTGTAAAACAAACTTGCTCTACTATAAATAGAGCTCATTTGTGCTCAGTTTAAGTACATCAAAGCCATCAAACATATGCTTTCCTCAAATTCTCTCTTTCACTCCAAAATGCCTTCTTTAGTAAGGAAATTTTGAGTTTTTGAGTTAGAGAGCATTTCCATCACAACTCATGATCCTAACACCTCATAAACATCATATGTAGGTGATCCAAACTCTCACAAGTGACCTATAACACCAACATCACAAAGTCACCTCTCAAAACCTCAAAATGGCACTTTTTTGCATTTTTCAAGCCATGTCTTGATTCAGTCACTTTCCAAACCAGATAAAACCTCAAACACACTCTAAATATCATCCTTGAACTGACCCAAATGGTGCCACACATCTGGAACACCATTTGAGAGAGTTGGCATTTTGGCCACTTTTGACCATTTTGCGAGAAAGTGCTCAAACTTGCTCCAGAGGTTTCCAGCTAATTCCAACCATCCTAAAAGCTTCTAAGAGATCATTTGAGGTTGTCCAAAGCATCAAATCATTTCTGGAACAAAGCACTTGGTAGGTTGCCCAAAATCTCCAAAAAAGAGGTAAAATTCACAACTTGAATTCTTTGAATCATGCTTTCCTTTGTTGTCCACATACATGCATCATATTGAACAATTCTTGAGGAAAAAATGTAGTCCTTAATGTATATGTTGTGATCCTCCCACTGTTTGCATTTTAACATGTTTATATGTGGAATTTTGGTTGTTTTAAAATCATGTCCAATTCTGGTTGTTTTGATTCGTGTGTTCTGTACATTAAGTTTTAATGTGCATGAGTAACACCATTGGATTCCTTGCGAAAAATCGGTCAGGATAGCCTCTTTCAGATCTTAATTTCGTTAAAAATCGAGAGAGTTACGCGTGTCGGAAGTTTGGCGCGAAACGATGTTTTCAATTACGTGCAGTTCTGGTTTTTCGATTTGCATGTTTTGTACGTCGAGTTTTAGTGTGTATGTGTAGTACCATCGGATTCCTTGCGAAAAATCGGTCAAGATAGGTATTTCCGGATTTTGATTCCGATAAAAATTGAGAGAGTTATGAGTGTTTGAAATTTGATAAAAAACGTGTTGAAAATTAAAGTTTCGGTACTTGTTTTTACTTCGGAGATATTATTGTGACATTTTTCCTCTTTTTCTTATTTTTATTTTCAAAACTCAATTAATTTTTTTTACATAGCAAAAAATCATCATTTTCCAATTCATATCCCATAATATTTTAATCCACAAAAAATCACAAAAAAAAAAAAGTATTATTTTTAATATATTTAAAAATAGTGTTTTAAATTGTTTTAAATGCTTTTAAAATGATTTCTTTTTTCTTGATTTTTAAAACCAAAATGATTTTAAATATTTATGTGGATAAAATATTTTTTTTCATAAACTTTAATCATTATTTAATGATTTTTATTTGATATTTTTATCATTTTTTTTACTTAATTTTTCTTGGAAAAATGCCTTAAAAAATGAAATTGGGGTTTTCTTTGATTTTCACCCTAACAAATCTTTTTCAAACTCTTTGGGCCTCTATTAGAGTGTAAGACCCAATCCCCTTTTAACCAAAACAATTTTGGGCCTCACTTATTGTATAAGTCACTCTGCGTTAAAAGAAAACATCGGCGCGATCGCCATTTTAAACGAAAATCAACTGGGCTTCTTTTTGAGCTGTAAGTCCCATTTCTTTTCATTTTTTAACACTTGGGCCTCTATTAGAGTGTAAGACCCAACTCTTTTTTAACGAAACAATTTTGGGCCTCAGCTATTGTATAAGTCCCGATACGTTAAAAATCTCGGCGCGATCGCCATTTTTAAACTGAAAATATTTTGGGCCTCTCCCTGAGTTGTAAGCCCCATCTTTTGTACAAAAATACACTTTGGGCCTCTAATAGAGTGTAAGACCCAACCCCTCTTTTTTTATATTTTCTCATTTTTCATATTATTTTTTAATGATTTGGAAAATTAATAACTCCCTCAATTTTGATTATTTTTTATTGGTTCTTTTTCTGAAAAATCACAAAAATAGTAAAATATTTTATTCTACAAAAAAATCAAATTTATATTATTTATTTAATATAGTTGGTATTTTTGTGAATAAATTCATTTTTAATTGTTTTTAAACATTTTAAAAGTGAATATTCATCTTGAAAATCAAAACTAAATAAGTTTTAAATCATCTTGTGATTAAAACCTCATTTTTCAAACCTTATCCAAAAATCACAAGTGGTTTATTTAAACTTATTTGTTTTTTTTGTCATTTTTTATTAATTTTCTTTGAAAAATTACTTTTAAAAAGTGAAAATTGGGGTTTCTTTGATTTTTAAATCATACTCAAATGTTCCAAACTCTTTGGGCCTCTAATAGAGTGTAAGACCTAATCCCTTTGTAAATACCAAAATTTTGGGCCTCAGTCACTTGTATAAGTCCCACGGTGTTTCCAAAACCTCGGCGCGATCGTCGCCCTTTTCAAAATTAACCATTGGGCCTACCCTCGAGTAGTAAGACCCATTTCTTTTCTTAAAACTCACTTAGGCCTCTAATAGAGTGTAAGACCCATCCTTTTGTACAAAAAACCTTTCTTAGGCCTCAGTCACTTGTATAAGTCCCTCTGTACAAATTCAACAGTGCCCTCACTGATAAAACCCTGGGCCTCTCCTTGAGCTGTAAGCCCCAAATCTTTCTTTTTCAAAGCACTTTCTCCTTTGATTTTGAATATACTGATGTTTTCAATCTTTCTTTGTTGAACAACTAACCAAACAACATGGAAGCTCTACAACCGAGTAAGTGTTTACCCGCTTTCATTTACCGCTTTCATATGTATATAACTGTATTGTGGGGCTGTTTCACTGTAAGTCTCCTTTCACAAACTCATATATATATATATATATATATAACTGTATTGTGGGGCTGTTTCGCTGTAAGTCTTCTTTCATAAACTCATATCAACTGTGTAATAATAGTATAGATATTTAGAGTTTCCCCGGCAACTACGTCTAGAACTAGGTGACGCCGTTTTGTTTATTCGTAGAAATAGACAACCAGATCCCTAATAGGATCACCAGATATAGTCTTCTCTTCGGCTGTCCTCATTAGGAATTGTCAAGAAACTCTACTCCCAGAGATGAATGTATTCTCCGTGAATGGCATCTTTGAGTTTCTTCCAAATTCTCAAACTTTCCTGACTTGATCTATTCCTTGTGAATAGCTTGCCTTGAATTTCTCGGGATTTGGGACCCATCGGCTTCTTAAAAGCATCGGTCTCCTCTTGGGCATCGTACAAGGACCCACAGGCTTCCTAAAAGCCACCCCGCCTCCTCTTGGGCTTAGTACAAGGACCCTACGGCTTCTTAGAAGTATTCACCGCCTCCTCTTAGGCTTCGTATAATGATTTCTTCCTCCGGGAATGATAGCCTCCTCTTGGGCTTAGTACAAGGACCCGTCAGCTTAAAAGTTTCTAGCCTCCTCTTGGGCTTCGTACAAATTGTCCCGACGACCTCCTAAAGGTATAGGAACAGAACCTAGTCATCTCCATAGAACAGTCCTTTCAAGAGTCTACTACTGTTTCTCAAAGCATAGTACAAAAGATGAAACTCTAGACTTGGACGGTCTAATCTCCTTGAGTCTCAAAGACATTCTCAAGTGACCCCTTCGTTAAATAGGAAGGAAACCCGTAGACTTGGACAGTCTCAATACCCTTCAGATTTCCCGCTTCCTTAAAGAACAGGAATAACCCGGATCCTCAAATCAAATCCCTGAGTACAGTGTTGCTCATATAAGAATTGATTTTCTCTTTAAAATCAGTATACTGGACCTGTCACTTAACTGAAACAGTTACCATAGCCTCCTCTTGGGCTTTGTTCAATGATTCTTCCCAGCGATGCAAACGTTTAGCCTCCATCTCGGGCTTTGTACGAGATACCAAAATTCTCCCCAGCGGAGTCAAACAACGTTTAGCCTCTCTCTCGGGCTTTGTACGAGACACATAAGAGACTCCCTCGTTGATTCAATAACCTTTTAGCCTCCATCTCAGGCTTCGTACGAGATACAAAGACTCTCTTGTTGAGTCAAACCTTTAGCCTCCTTCTCGGGCTTCGTACGAGATACAAAGACTCTCTTGTTGAGTCAAACTTTTAGCCTCCATCTCGGGCTTTGTACGAGATACAAAAACACTCTCTTGTTGAGTATAAAAGATTCTCTTGTTGAGTCAACCCTTTTAGCCTCTCTCTCGGGCTTCGTACGAGACACATAAAAACTCCCTCTTGTTGGGCCAATAGCCTCATCTTAGGCTTTGTATAAGAAAACCACTGGTTAATCCAATTAACCTTTTAGCATCAAAACTGTGCCTCGTTCACAGTACACAAACATCAACAACTCCTTCCCCTTCATCTAATTGCTGTAAGCGGCAAGCCTCTGGATCATCTACATCCATGCCACTGTCCCTCTTTTAGCATGAGAAATTCCTAAGGAAAGATAGCATTGCTCTACACTGAGTTAAAGTCTTCTCCTTCAGGTTAAACTCCCCTATAAAGGAAATTATGGCATTGCTAGGATCCGCGTATCACGGTTAAAGTAATTCTCCTTTATAAACAGTTGTGACATACAACCCCCTCTTTAGAGATGACAAATTCTCTCTAAAGTCCAACCCTTTTAGCTTCACATCTTGGGGTTTGAACAAGATACAAATCACCTTCAGCTTCACATCTTGGGCTTTGAACAAGATACAAATCACCTTTCGCTTCACGTCTTGGGCTTTGAACAAGACACCAAAAACACCCATTTCCTCCCATAGAATAGGAGGAACTACGAACGCTCTGATTTCCCTGTTTCGGTAAACGGGAATACGTAGGCATAAGATTGAAAGAAAAATCTTAGCGAACACAATCAACAAAAACACCAAATCCCATACTCTCACATTCAAAAGCATCAGTCCTAACATCCTAATCCTTGTTCCCCGCCAGAAACCTTCTGCCCAGATAAAAAGAATGAAAACAGTATTGGCGAAAATACAAATAACTAGTACAAAGGCCCCCCACATTGATAGCATTCGTAACCTAATAGACCGCTGTTTAAACTCAGTATGCAAGTAGGGTTAATAGGAGACATCTATTTCCCTTCCTTATTCAGCTCACAATAGGATAAAAAAATGAATCGACCTGTAGTTTAAGCTCATATTATTTTTTAATGATTTGGAAAATTAATAACTCCCTCAATTTTGATTATTTTTTATTGGTTCTTTTTCTGAAAAATCACAAAAATAGTAAAATATTTTATTCTACAAAAAAAAATCAAATTTATATTATTTATTTAATATAGTTGGTATTTTTGTGAATAAATTCATTTTTAATTGTTTTTAAACATTTTAAAAGTGAATATTCATCTTGAAAATCAAAACTAAATAAGTTTTAAATCATCTTGTGATTAAAACCTCATTTTTCAAACCTTAACCAAAAATCACAAGTGGTTTATTTAAGCTTATTTATTTTTTTTGTCATTTTTTATTAATTTTCTTTGAAAAATTACTTTTAAAAAGTGAAAATTGGGGTTTCTTTGATTTTTAAATCATACTCAAATGTTCCAAACTCTTTGGGCCTCTAATAGAGTGTAAGACCCAATCCCTTTGTAAATACCAAAATTTTGGGCCTCAGTCACTTGTATAAGTCCCACGGTGTTTCCAAAACCTCGGCGCGATCGTCGCCCTTTTCAAAATTAACCATTGGGCCTACCCTCGAGTAGTAAGACCCATTTCTTTTCTTAAAACTCACTTGGGCCTCTAATAGAGTGTAAGACCCATCCCTTTGTACAAAAAACCTTTCTTGGGCCTCAGTCACTTGTATAAGTCCCTCTGTACAAATTCAACAGTGCGCTCACTGATAAAACCCTGGGCCTCTCCTTGAGTTGTAAGCCCCGAATCTTTCTTTTTCAAAGCACTTTCTCCTTTGATTTTGAATATACTATTGTTTTCAATATTTCTTTGTTGAACAACTAACCAAACAACATGGAAGCTCTACAACCGAGTAAGTGTTTACCCGCTTTCATTTACCACTTTCATATGTATATAACTGTATTGTGGGGTTGTTTCACTGTAAGTCTCCTTTCACAAACTCATATATATATATATATATAACTGTATTGTGGGGCTGTTTCGCTGTAAGTCTTCTTTCATAAACTCATATCAACTGTGTAATAATAGTATAGATATTTAGAGTTTCCCCGACAACTACGTCTAGAACTAGGTGACGCCGTTTTGTTTATTCGTAGAAATAGACAACCAGATCCCTAATAGGATCACCAGATATAGTCTTCTCTTCGGCTGTCCTCATTAGGAATTGTCAAGAAACTCTACTCCCAGAGATGAATGTATTCTCCGTGAATGGCATCTTTGAGTTTCTTCCAAATTCTCAAACTTTCCTGACTTGATCTATTCCTTGTGAATAGCTTGCCTTGAATTTCTCAGGATTTGGGGACCCATCGGCTTCTTAAAAGCATCGGCCTCCTCTTGGGCATCGTACAAGGACGCACAGGCTTCCTAAAAGCCACCCCGCCACCTCTTGGGCTTAGTACAAGGACCCTACGGCTTCTTAGAAGTATTCACCGCCTCCTCTTAGGCTTCGTATAATGATTTCTTCCTCCGGGAATGATAGTCTCCTCTTGGGCTTAGTACAAGGACCCGTCAGCTTAAAAGTTTCTAGCCTCCTCTTGGGCTTCGTACAAATTGTCCCGACGACCTCCTAAAGGTATAGGAACAGAACCTAGTCATCTCCATAGAACAGTCCTTTCAAGAGTCTACTACTGTTTCTTAAAGCATAGTACAAAAGATGAAACTCTAGACTTGGACGGTCTAATCTCCTTGAGTCTCAAAGACATTCTCAAGTGACCCCTTCGTTAAATAGGAAGGAAACCCGTAGACTTGGACAGTCTCAATACCCTTCAGATTTCCCGCTTCCTTAAAGAACAGGAATAACCCGGATCCTCAAATCAAATCCCTGAGTACAGTGTTGCTCATATAAGAATTGATTTTCTCTTTAAAATCAGTATACTGGACCTGTCACTTAACTGAAACAGTTACCATAGCTTCCTCTTGGGCTTTGTTCAATGATTCTTCCCAGCGATGCAAACGTTTAGCCTCTATCTCGGGCTTCGTACGAGATACCAAAATTCTCCCCAGTGGAGTCAAACAACGTTTAGCCTCTCTCTCGGGCTTTGTACGAGACACATAAGAGACTCCCTCGTTGAGTCAATAACCTTTTAGCCTCCATCTCGGGCTTCGTACGAGATACAAAGACTCTCTTGTTGAGTCAAACCTTTAGCCTCCTTCTCGGGCTTCGTACGAGATACAAAGACTCTCTTGTTGAGTCAAACTTTTAGCCTCCATCTCGGGCTTCGTACGAGATACAAAAACACTCTCTTGTTGAGTATAAAAGATTCTCTTGTTGAGTCAACCCTTTTAGCCTCTCTCTCGGGCTTCGTACGAGACACATAAAAACTCCCTCTTGTTGGGCCAATAGCCTCATCTTAGGCTTTGTATAAGAAAACCACTGGTTAATCCAATTAACCTTTTAGCATCAAAACTGTGCCTCGTTCACAGTACACAAACATCAACAACTCCTTCCCCTTCATCTAATTGTTGTAAGCGGCAAGCCTCTGGATCATCTACATCCATGCCACTGTCCCTCTTTTAGCATGAGAAATTCCTAAGGAAAGATAGCATTGCTCTACACTGAGTTAAAGTCTTCTCCTTCAGGTTAAACTCCCCTATAAAGGAAATTATGGCATTGCTAGGATCCGCGTATCCCGGTTAAAGTAATTCTCCTTTATAAACAGTTGTGACATACAACCCCCTCTTTAGAGATGACAAATTCTCTCTAAAGTCCAACCCTTTTAGCTTCACATCTTGGGCTTTGAACAAGATACAAATCACCTTCAGCTTCACATCTTGGGCTTTGAACAAGATACAAATCACCTTTCGCTTCACGTCTTGGGCTTTGAACAAGACACCAAAAACACCCATTTCCTCCCATAGAATAGGAGGAACTACGAACGCTCTGATTTCCCTATTTCGATAAACGGGAATACGTAGGCATAAGATTGAAAGAAAAATCTTAGCGAGCACAATCAACAAAAAAACCAAATCCCATACTCTCACATTCAAAAGCATCAGTCCTAACATCCTAATCCTTGTTCCCCGCCAGAAACCTTCTGCCCAGATAAAAAGAAAGAAAACAGTATTGGCGAAAATACAAATAACTAGTACAAAGGCCCCCCACATTGATAGCATTCGTAACCTAATAGACCGCTGTTTAAACTCAGTATGCAAGCAGGGTTAATTGGAGACATCTATTTCCCTTCCTTATTCAGCTCACAATAGGATAAAAAATGAATCGACCTGTAGTTTAAGCTCATATTATTTTTTAATGATTTGGAAAATTAATAACTCCCTCAATTTTGATTATTTTTTATTGGTTCTTTTTCTGAAAAATCACAAAAATAGTAAAATATTTTATTCTACAAAAAAAAATCAAATTTATATTATTTATTTAATATAGTTGGTATTTTTGTGAATAAATTCATTTTTAATTGTTTTTAAACATTTTAAAAGTGAATATTCATCTTGAAAATCAAAACTAAATAAGTTTTAAATCATCTTGTGATTAAAACCTCATTTTTCAAACCTTAACCAAAAATCACAAGTGGTTTATTTAAACTTATTTGTTTTTTTTGTCATTTTTTATTAATTTTCTTTGAAAAATTACTTTTAAAAAGTGAAAATTGGGGTTTCTTTGATTTTTAAATCATACTCAAATGTTCCAAACTCTTTGGGCCTCTAATAGAGTGTAAGACCCAATCCCTTTGTAAATACCAAAATTTTGGGCCCCTGTCACTTGTATAAGTCCCACGGTGTTTCCAAAACCTCGGCGCGATCGTCGCCCTTTTCAAAATTAACCATTGGGCCTACCCTCGAGTAGTAAGACCCATTTCTTTTCTTAAAACTCACTTGGGCCTCTAATAGAGTGTAAGACCCATCCCTTTGTACAAAAAACCTTTCTTGGGCCTCAGTCACTTGTATAAGTCCCTCTGTACAAATTCAACAGTGCGCTCACTGATAAAACCCTGGGCCTCTCCTTGAGTTGTAAGCCCCGAATCTTTCTTTTTCAAAGCACTTTCTCCTTTGATTTTGAATATACTGTTGTTTTCAATATTTCTTTGTTGAACAACTAACCAAACAACATGGAAGCTCTACAACCGAGTAAGTGTTTACCCGCTTTCATTTACCACTTTCATATGTATATAACTGTATTGTGGGGTTGTTTCACTGTAAGTCTCCTTTCACAAACTCATATATATATATATATATATATATATATATATATATATATATATATATAACTGTATTGTGGGGCTGTTTCGCTGTAAGTCTTCTTTCATAAACTCATATCAACTGTGTAATAATAGTATAGATATTTAGAGTTTCCCCGACAACTACGTCTAGAACTAGGTGACGCCGTTTTGTTTATTCGTAGAAATAGACAACCAGATCCCTAATAGGATCACCAGATATAGTCTTCTCTTCGGCTGTCCTCATTAGGAATTGTCAAGAAACTCTACTCCCAGAGATGAATGTATTCTCCGTGAATGGCATCTTTGAGTTTCTTCCAAATTCTCAAACTTTCCTGACTTGATCTATTCCTTGTGAATAGCTTGCCTTGAATTTCTCAGGATTTGGGGACCCATCGGCTTCTTAAAAGCATCGGCCTCCTCTTGGGCATCGTACAAGGACGCACAGGCTTCCTAAAAGCCACCCCGCCACCTCTTGGGCTTAGTACAAGGACCCTACGGCTTCTTAGAAGTATTCACCGCCTCCTCTTAGGCTTCGTATAATGATTTCTTCCTCCGGGAATGATAGTCTCCTCTTGGGCTTAGTACAAGGACCCGTCAGCTTAAAAGTTTCTAGCCTCCTCTTGGGCTTCGTACAAATTGTCCCGACGACCTCCTAAAGGTATAGGAACAGAACCTAGTCATCTCCATAGAACAGTCCTTTCAAGAGTCTACTACTGTTTCTTAAAGCATAGTACAAAAGATGAAACTCTAGACTTGGACGGTCTAATCTCCTTGAGTCTCAAAGACATTCTCAAGTGACCCCTTCGTTAAATAGGAAGGAAACCCGTAGACTTGGACAGTCTCAATACCCTTCAGATTTCCCGCTTCCTTAAAGAACAGGAATAACCCGGATCCTCAAATCAAATCCCTGAGTACAGTGTTGCTCATATAAGAATTGATTTTCTCTTTAAAATCAGTATACTGGACCTGTCACTTAACTGAAACAGTTACCATAGCTTCCTCTTGGGCTTTGTTCAATGATTCTTCCCAGCGATGCAAACGTTTAGCCTCTATCTCGGGCTTCGTACGAGATACCAAAATTCTCCCCAGTGGAGTCAAACAACGTTTAGCCTCTCTCTCGGGCTTTGTACGAGACACATAAGAGACTCCCTCGTTGAGTCAATAACCTTTTAGCCTCCATCTCGGGCTTCGTACGAGATACAAAGACTCTCTTGTTGAGTCAAACCTTTAGCCTCCTTCTCGGGCTTCGTACGAGATACAAAGACTCTCTTGTTGAGTCAAACTTTTAGCCTCCATCTCGGGCTTCGTACGAGATACAAAAACACTCTCTTGTTGAGTATAAAAGATTCTCTTGTTGAGTCAACCCTTTTAGCCTCTCTCTCGGGCTTCGTACGAGACACATAAAAACTCCCTCTTGTTGGGCCAATAGCCTCATCTTAGGCTTTGTATAAGAAAACCACTGGTTAATCCAATTAACCTTTTAGCATCAAAACTGTGCCTTGTTCACAGTACACAAACATCAACAACTCCTTCCCCTTCATCTAATTGTTGTAAGCGGCAAGCCTCTGGATCATCTACATCCATGCCACTGTCCCTCTTTTAGCATGAGAAATTCCTAAGGAAAGATAGCATTGCTCTACACTGAGTTAAAGTCTTCTCCTTCAGGTTAAACTCCCCTATAAAGGAAATTATGGCATTGCTAGGATCCGCGTATCCCGGTTAAAGTAATTCTCCTTTATAAACAGTTGTGACATACAACCCCCTCTTTAGAGATGACAAATTCTCTCTAAAGTCCAACCCTTTTAGCTTCACATCTTGGGCTTTGAACAAGATACAAATCACCTTCAGCTTCACATCTTGGGCTTTGAACAAGATACAAATCACCTTTCGCTTCACGTCTTGGGCTTTGAACAAGACACCAAAAACACCCATTTCCTCCCATAGAATAGGAGGAACTACGAACGCTCTGATTTCCCTATTTCGATAAACGGGAATACGTAGGCATAAGATTGAAAGAAAAATCTTAGCGAGCACAATCAACAAAAAAACCAAATCCCATACTCTCACATTCAAAAGCATCAGTCCTAACATCCTAATCCTTGTTCCCCGCCAGAAACCTTCTGCCCAGATAAAAAGAAAGAAAACAGTATTGGCGAAAATACAAATAACTAGTACAAAGGCCCCCCACATTGATAGCATTCGTAACCTAATAGACCGCTGTTTAAACTCAGTATGCAAGCAGGGTTAATTGGAGACATCTATTTCCCTTCCTTATTCAGCTCACAATAGGATAAAAAATGAATCGACCTGTAGTTTAAGCTCATATTATTTTTTAATGATTTGGAAAATTAATAACTCCCTCAATTTTGATTATTTTTTATTGGTTCTTTTTCTGAAAAATCACAAAAATAGTAAAATATTTTATTCTACAAAAAAAAATCAAATTTATATTATTTATTTAATATAGTTGGTATTTTTGTGAATAAATTCATTTTTAATTGTTTTTAAACATTTTAAAAGTGAATATTCATCTTGAAAATCAAAACTAAATAAGTTTTAAATCATCTTGTGATTAAAACCTCATTTTTCAAACCTTAACCAAAAATCACAAGTGGTTTATTTAAACTTATTTGTTTTTTTTGTCATTTTTTATTAATTTTCTTTGAAAAATTACTTTTAAAAAGTGAAAATTGGGGTTTCTTTGATTTTTAAATCATACTCAAATGTTCCAAACTCTTTGGGCCTCTAATAGAGTGTAAGACCCAATCCCTTTGTAAATACCAAAATTTTGGGCCCCTGTCACTTGTATAAGTCCCACGGTGTTTCCAAAACCTCGGCGCGATCGTCGCCCTTTTCAAAATTAACCATTGGGCCTACCCTCGAGTAGTAAGACCCATTTCTTTTCTTAAAACTCACTTGGGCCTCTAATAGAGTGTAAGACCCATCCCTTTGTACAAAAAACCTTTCTTGGGCCTCAGTCACTTGTATAAGTCCCTCTGTACAAATTCAACAGTGCGCTCACTGATAAAACCCTGGGCCTCTCCTTGAGTTGTAAGCCCCGAATCTTTCTTTTTCAAAGCACTTTCTCCTTTGATTTTGAATATACTGTTGTTTTCAATATTTCTTTGTTGAACAACTAACCAAACAACATGGAAGCTCTACAACCGAGTAAGTGTTTACCCGCTTTCATTTACCACTTTCATATGTATATAACTGTATTGTGGGGTTGTTTCACTGTAAGTCTCCTTTCACAAACTCATATATATATATATATATATATATATATATATATATATATATATATATATATATATATATATATATAACTGTATTGTGGGGCTGTTTCGCTGTAAGTCTTCTTTCATAAACTCATATCAACTGTGTAATAATAGTATAGATATTTAGAGTTTCCCCGGCAACTACGTCTAGAACTAGGTGACGCCGTTTTGTTTATTCGTAGAAATAGACAACCAGATCCCTAATAGGATCACCAGATATAGTCTTCTCTTCGGCTGTCCTCATTAGGAATTGTCAAGAAACTCTACTCCCAGAGATGAATGTATTCTCCGTGAATGGCATCTTTGAGTTTCTTCCAAATTCTCAAACTTTCCTGACTTGATCTATTCCTTGTGAATAGCTTGCCTTGAATTTCTCGGGATTTGGGGACCCATCGGCTTCTTAAAAGCATCGGTCTCCTCTTGGGCATCGTACAAGGACCCACAGGCTTCCTAAAAGCCACCCCGCCTCCTTTTGGGCTTAGTACAAGGACCCTACGGCTTCTTAGAAGTATTCACCGCCTCCTCTTAGGCTTCGTATAATGATTTCTTCCTCCGGGAATGATAGCCTCCTCTTGGGCTTAGTACAAGGACCCGTCAGCTTAAAAGTTTCTAGCCTCCTCTTGGGCTTCGTACAAATTGTCCCGACGACCTCCTAAAGGTATAGGAACAGAACCTAGTCATCTCCATAGAACAGTCCTTTCAAGAGTCTACTACTGTTTCTCAAAGCATAGTACAAAAGATGAAACTCTAGACTTGGACGGTCTAATCTCCTTGAGTCTCAAAGACATTCTCAAGTGACCCCTTCGTTAAATAGGAAGGAAACCCGTAGACTTGGACAGTCTCAATACCCTTCAGATTTCCCGCTTCCTTAAAGAACAGGAATAACCCGGATCCTCAAATCAAATCCCTGAGTACAGTGTTGCTCATATAAGAATTGATTTTCTCTTTAAAATCAGTATACTGGACCTGTCACTTAACTGAAACAGTTACCATAGCCTCCTCTTGGGCTTTGTTCAATGAATCTTCCCAGCGATGCAAACGTTTAGCCTCCATCTCGGGCTTCGTACGAGATACCAAAATTCTCCCCAGCGGAGTCAAACAACGTTTAGCCTCTCTCTCGGGCTTTGTACGAGACACATAAGAGACTCCCTCGTTGATTCAATAACCTTTTAGCCTCCATCTCAGGCTTCGTACGAGATACAAAGACTCTCTTGTTGAGTCAAACCTTTAGCCTCCTTCTCGGGCTTCGTACGAGATACAAAGACTCTCTTGTTGAGTCAAACTTTTAGCCTCCATCTCGGGCTTTGTACGAGATACAAAAACACTCTCTTGTTGAGTATAAAAGATTCTCTTGTTGAGTCAACCCTTTTAGCCTCTCTCTCGGGCTTCGTACGAGACACATAAAAACTCCCTCTTGTTGGGCCAATAGCCTCATCTTAGGCTTTGTATAAGAAAACCACTGGTTAATCCAATTAACCTTTTAGCATCAAAACTGTGCCTCGTTCACAGTACACAAACATCAACAACTCCTTCCGCTTCATCTAATTGCTGTAAGCGGCAAGCCTCTGGATCATCTACATCCATGCCACTGTCCCTCTTTTAGCATGAGAAATTCCTAAGGAAAGATAGCATTGCTCTACACTGAGTTAAAGTCTTCTCCTTCAGGTTAAACTCCCCTATAAAGGAAATTATGGCATTGCTAGGATCCGCGTATCACGGTTAAAGTAATTCTCCTTTATAAACAGTTGTGACATACAACCCCCTCTTTAGAGATGACAAATTCTCTCTAAAGTCCAACCCTTTTAGCTTCACATCTTGGGGTTTGAACAAGATACAAATCACCTTCAGCTTCACATCTTGGGCTTTGAACAAGATACAAATCACCTTTCGCTTCACGTCTTGGGCTTTGAACAAGACACCAAAAACACCCATTTCCTCCCATAGAATAGGAGGAACTACGAACGCTCTGATTTCCCTGTTTCGGTAAACGGGAATACGTAGGCATAAGATTGAAAGAAAAATCTTAGCGAACACAATCAACAAAAACACCAAATCCCATACTCTCACATTCAAAAGCATCAGTCCTAACATCCTAATCCTTGTTCCCCGCCAGAAACCTTCTGCCCAGATAAAAAGAATGAAAACAGTATTGGCGAAAATACAAATAACTAGTACAAAGGCCCCCCACATTGATAGCATTCGTAACCTAATAGACCGCTGTTTAAACTCAGTATGCAAGTAGGGTTAATAGGAGACATCTATTTCCCTTCCTTATTCAGCTCACAATAGGATAAAAAAATGAATCGACCTGTAGTTTAAGCTCATATTATTTTTTAATGATTTGGAAAATTAATAACTCCCTCAATTTTGATTATTTTTTATTGGTTCTTTTTCTGAAAAATCACAAAAATAGTAAAATATTTTATTCTACAAAAAAAAATCAAATTTATATTATTTATTTAATATAGTTGGTATTTTTGTGAATAAATTCATTTTTAATTGTTTTTAAACATTTTAAAAGTGAATATTCATCTTGAAAATCAAAACTAAATAAGTTTTAAATCATCTTGTGATTAAAACCTCATTTTTCAAACCTTAACCAAAAATCACAAGTGGTTTATTTAAGCTTATTTGTTTTTTTTGTCATTTTTTATTAATTTTCTTTGAAAAATTACTTTTAAAAAGTGAAAATTGGGGTTTCTTTGATTTTTAAATCATACTCAAATGTTCCAAACTCTTTGGGCCTCTAATAGAGTGTAAGACCCAATCCCTTTGTAAATACCAAAATTTTGGGCCTCAGTCACTTGTATAAGTCCCACGGTGTTTCCAAAACCTCGGCGCGATCGTCGCCCTTTTCAAAATTAACCATTGGGCCTACCCTCGAGTAGTAAGACCCATTTCTTTTCTTAAAACTCACTTGGGCCTCTAATAGAGTGTAAGACCCATCCCTTTGTACAAAAAACCTTTCTTGGGCCTCAGTCACTTGTATAAGTCCCTCTGTACAAATTCAACAGTACGCTCACTGATAAAACCCTGGGCCTCTCCTTGAGTTGTAAGCCCCGAATCTTTCTTTTTCAAAGCACTTTCTCCTTTGATTTTGAATATACTATTGTTTTCAATATTTCTTTGTTGAACAACTAACCAAACAACATGGAAGCTCTACAACCGAGTAAGTGTTTACCCGCTTTCATTTACCACTTTCATATGTATATAACTGTATTGTGGGGTTGTTTCACTGTAAGTCTCCTTTCACAAACTCATATATATATATATATAACTGTATTGTGGGGCTGTTTCGCTGTAAGTCTTCTTTCATAAACTCATATCAACTGTGTAATAATAGTATAGATATTTAGAGTTTCCCCGGCAACTACGTCTAGAACTAGGTGACGCCGTTTTGTTTATTCGTAGAAATAGACAACCAGATCCCTAATCGGATCACCAGATATAGTCTTCTCTTCGGCTGTCCTCATTAGGAATTGTCAAGAAACTCTACTCCCAGAGATGAATGTATTCTCCGTGAATGGCATCTTTGAGTTTCTTCCAAATTCTCAAACTTTCCTGACTTGATCTATTCCTTGTGAATAGCTTGCCTTGAATTTCTCGGGATTTGGGGACCCATCGGCTTCTTAAAAGCATCGGCCTCCTCTTGGGCATCGTACAAGGACGCACAGGCTTCCTAAAAGCCACCCCGCCACCTCTTGGGCTTAGTACAAGGACCCTACGGCTTCTTAGAAGTATTCACCGCCTCCTCTTAGGCTTCGTATAATGATTTCTTCCTCCGGGAATGATAGTCTCCTCTTGGGCTTAGTACAAGGACCCGTCAGCTTAAAAGTTTCTAGCCTCCTCTTGGGCTTCGTACAAATTGTCCCGACGACCTCCTAAAGATATAGGAACAGAACCTAGTCATCTCCATAGAACAGTCCTTTCAAGAGTCTACTACTGTTTCTCAAAGCATAGTACAAAAGATGAAACTCTAGACTTGGACGGTCTAATCTCCTTGAGTCTCAAAGACATTCTCAAGTGACCCCTTCGTTAAATAGGAAGGAAACCCGTAGACTTGGACAGTCTCAATACCCTTCAGATTTCCCGCTTCCTTAAAGAACAGGAATAACCCGGATCCTCAAATCAAATCCCTGAGTACAGTGTTGCTCATATAAGAATTGATTTTCTCTTTAAAATCAGTATACTGGACCTGTCACTTAACTGAAACAGTTACCATAGCTTCCTCTTGGGCTTTGTTCAATGATTCTTCCCAGCGATGCAAACGTTTAGCCTCTATCTCGGGCTTCGTACGAGATACCAAAATTCTCCCCAGTGGAGTCAAACAACGTTTAGCCTCTCTCTCGGGCTTTGTACGAGACACATAAGAGACTCCCTCGTTGAGTCAATAACCTTTTAGCCTCCATCTCGGGCTTCGTACGAGATACAAAGACTCTCTTGTTGAGTCAAACCTTTAGCCTCCTTCTCGGGCTTCGTACGAGATACAAAGACTCTCTTGTTGAGTCAAACTTTTAGCCTCCATCTCGGGCTTCGTACGAGATACAAAAACACTCTCTTGTTGAGTATAAAAGATTCTCTTGTTGAGTCAACCCTTTTAGCCTCTCTCTCGGGCTTCGTACGAGACACATAAAAACTCCCTCTTGTTGGGCCAATAGCCTCATCTTAGGCTTTGTATAAGAAAACCACTGGTTAATCCAATTAACCTTTTAGCATCAAAACTGTGCCTCGTTCACAGTACACAAACATCAACAACTCCTTCCCCTTCATCTAATTGTTGTAAGCGGCAAGCCTCTGGATCATCTACATCCATGCCACTGTCCCTCTTTTAGCATGAGAAATTCCTAATGAAAGATAGCATTGCTCTACACTGAGTTAAAGTCTTCTCCTTCAGGTTAAACTCCCCTATAAAGGAAATTATGGCATTGCTAGGATCCGCGTATCCCGGTTAAAGTAATTCTCCTTTATAAACAGTTGTGACATACAACCCCCTCTTTAGAGATGACAAATTCTCTCTAAAGTCTAACCCTTTTAGCTTCACATCTTGGGCTTTGAACAAGATACAAATCACCTTCAGCTTCACATCTTGGGATTTGAACAAGATACAAATCACCTTTCGCTTCACGTCTTGGGCTTTGAACAAGACACCAAAAACACCCATTTCCTCCCATAGAATAGGAGGAACTACGAACGCTCTGATTTCCCTGTTTCGATAAACGGGAATACGTAGGCATAAGATTGAAAGAAAAATCTTAGCGAGCACAATCAACAAAAAAACCAAATCCCATACTCTCACATTCAAAAGCATCAGTCCTAACATCCTAATCCTTGTTCCCCGCCAGAAACCTTCTGCCCAGATAAAAAGAAAGAAAACAGTATTGGCGAAAATACAAATAACTAGTACAAAGGCCCCCCACATTGATAGCATTCGTAACCTAATAGACCGCTGTTTAAACTCAGTATGCAAGCAGGGTTAATTGGAGACATCTATTTCCCTTCCTTATTCAGCTCACAATAGGATAAAAAATGAATCGACCTGTAGTTTAAGCTCATATTATTTTTTAATGATTTGGAAAATTAATAACTCCCTCAATTTTGATTATTTTTTATTGGTTCTTTTTCTGAAAAATCACAAAAATAGTAAAATATTTTATTCTACAAAAAAAAAATCAAATTTATATTATTTATTTAATATAGTTGGTATTTTTGTGAATAAATTCATTTTTAATTGTTTTTAAACATTTTAAAAGTGAATATTCATCTTGAAAATCAAAACTAAATAAGTTTTAAATCATCTTGTGATTAAAACCTCATTTTTCAAACCTTAACCAAAAATCACAAGTGGTTTATTTAAACTTATTTGTTTTTTTTGTCATTTTTTATTAATTTTCTTTGAAAAATTACTTTTAAAAAGTGAAAATTGGGGTTTCTTTGATTTTTAAATCATACTCAAATGTTCCAAACTCTTTGGGCCTCTAATAGAGTGTAAGACCCAATCCCTTTGTAAATACCAAAATTTTGGGCCTCAGTCACTTGTATAAGTCCCACGGTGTTTCCAAAACCTCGGCGCGATCGTCGCCCTTTTCAAAATTAACCATTGGGCCTACCCTCGAGTAGTAAGACCCATTTCTTTTCTTAAAACTCACTTGGGCCTCTAATAGAGTGTAAGACCCATCCCTTTGTACAAAAAACCTTTCTTGGGCCTCAGTCACTTGTATAAGTCCCTCTGTACAAATTCAACAGTGCGCTCACTGATAAAACCCTGGGCCTCTCCTTGAGTTGTAAGCCCCGAATCTTTCTTTTTCAAAGCACTTTCTCCTTTGATTTTGAATATACTGTTGTTTTCAATATTTCTTTGTTGAATAACTAACCAAACAACATGGAAGCTCTACAACCGAGTAAGTGTTTACCCGCTTTCATTTACCACTTTCATATGTATATAACTGTATTGTGGGGTTGTTTCACTGTAAGTCTCCTTTCACAAACTCATATATATATATATATATATATATATATATATATATATATATATATATATATAACTGTATTGTGGGGCTGTTTCGCTGTAAGTCTTCTTTCATAAACTCATATCAACTGTGTAATAATAGTATAGATATTTAGAGTTTCCCCGGCAACTACGTCTAGAACTAGGTGACGCCGTTTTGTTTATTCGTAGAAATAGACAACCAGATCCCTAATAGGATCACCAGATATAGTCTTCTCTTCGGCTGTCCTCATTAGGAATTGTCAAGAAACTCTACTCCCAGAGATGAATGTATTCTCCGTGAATGGCATCTTTGAGTTTCTTCCAAATTCTCAAACTTTCCTGACTTGATCTATTCCTTGTGAATAGCTTGCCTTGAATTTCTCAGGATTTGGGGACCCATCGGCTTCTTAAAAGCATCGGCCTCCTCTTGGGCATCGTACAAGGACCCACAGGCTTCCTAAAAGCCACCCCGCCTCCCCTTGGGCTTAGTACAAGGACCCTACGACTTCTTAGAAGTATTCACCGCCTCCTCTTAGGCTTCGTATAATGATTTCTTCCTCCGGGAATGATAGCCTCCTCTTGGGCTTAGTACAAGGACCCGTCAGCTTAAAAGTTTCTAGCCTCCTCTTGGGCTTCGTACAAATTGTCCCGACGACCTCCTAAAGGTATAGGAACAGAACCTAGTCATCTCCATAGAACAGTCCTTTCAAGAGTCTACTACTGTTTCTCAAAGCATAGTACAAAAGATGAAACTCTAGACTTGGACGGTCTAATCTCCTTGAGTCTCAAAGACATTCTCAAGTGACCCCTTCGTTAAATAGGAAGGAAACCCGTAGACTTGGACAGTCTCAATACCCTTCAGATTTCCCGCTTCCTTAAAGAACAGGAATAACCCGGATCCTCAAATCAAATCCCTGAGTACAGTGTTGCTCATATAAGAATTGATTTTCTCTTTAAAATCAGTATACTGGATCAGTCACTTAACTGAAACAGTTACCATAGCCTCCTCTTGGGCTTTGTTCAATGATTCTTCCCAGCGATGCAAACGTTTAGCCTCCATCTCGGGCTTCGTACGAGATACCAAAATTCTCCCCAGCAGAGTCAAACAACGTTTAGCCTCTCTCTCGGGCTTTGTACGAGACACATAAGAGACTCCCTCATTGAGTCAATAACCTTTTAGCCTCCATCTCGAGCTTCGTACGAGATACAAAGACTCTCTTGTTGAGTCAAACCTTTAGCCTCCTTCTCGGGCTTCGTACGAGATACAAAGACTCTCTTGTTGAGTCAAACTTTTAGCCTCCATCTCGGGCTTCGTACGAGATACAAAAACACTCTCTTGTTGAGTATAAAAGATTCTCTTGTTGAGTCAACCCTTTTAGCCTCTCTCTTGGGCTTCGTACGAGACACATAAAAACTCCCTCTTGTTGGGCCAATAGCGTCATCTTAGGCTTTGTATAAGAAAACCACTGGTTAATCCAATTAACCTTTTAGCATCAAAACTGTGCCTCGTTCACAGTACACAAACATCAACAACTCCTTCCCCTTCATCTAATTGCTGTAAGCGGCAAGCCTCTGGATCATCTACATCCATGCCACTGTCCCTCTTTTAGCATGAGAAATTCCTAAGGAAAGATAACATTGCTCTACACTGAGTTAAAGTCTTCTCCTTCAGGTTAAACTCCCCTATAAAGGAAATTATGGCATTGCTAGGATCCGCGTATCCCGGTTAAAGTAATTCTCCTTTATAAACAGTTGTGACATACAACCCCCTCTTTAGAGATGACAAATTCTCTCTAAAGTCCAACCCTTTTAGCTTCACATCTTGGGCTTTGAACAAGATACAAATCACCTTCAGCTTCACATCTTGGGCTTTGAACAAGATATAAATCACCTTTCGCTTCATGTCTTGGGCTTTGAACAAGACACCAAAAACACCCATTTCCTCCCATAGAATAGGAGGAACTACGAACGCTCTGATTTCCCTGTTTCGGTAAACGGGAATACGTAGGCATAAGATTGAAAGAAAAATCTTAGCGAGCACAATCAACAAAAAAAACAAATCCCATACTCTCACATTCAAAAGCATCAGTCCTAACATCCTAATCCTTGTTCCCCGCCAGAAACCTTCTGCCCAGATAAAAAGAAAGAAAACAGTATTGGCGAAAATACAAATAACTAGTACAAAGGCCCCCCACATTGATAGCATTCGTAACCTAATAGACCGCTGTTTAAACTCAGTATGCAAGCAAGGTTAATTGGAGACATCTATTTCCCTTCCTTATTCAGCTCACAATAGGATAAAAAATGAATCGACCTGTAGTTTAAGCTCATATTATTTTTTAATGATTTGGAAAATTAATAACTCCCTCAATTTTGATTATTTTTTATTGGTTCTTTTTCTGAAAAATCACAAAAATAGTAAAATATTTTATTCTACAAAAAAAAATCAAATTTATATTATTTATTTAATATAGTTGGTATTTTTGTGAATAAATTCATTTTTAATTGTTTTTAAACATTTTAAAAGTGAATATTCATCTTGAAAATCAAAACTAAATAAGTTTTAAATCATCTTGTGATTAAAACCTCATTTTTCAAACCTTAACCAAAAATCACAAGTGGTTTATTTAAACTTATTTGTTTTTTTTGTCATTTTTTATTAATTTTCTTTGAAAAATTACTTTTAAAAAGTGAAAATTGGGGTTTCTTTGATTTTTAAATCATACTCAAATGTTCCAAACTCTTTGGGCCTCTAATAGAGTGTAAGACCCAATCCCTTTGTAAATACCAAAATTTTGGGCCTCAGTCACTTGTATAAGTCCCACGGTGTTTCCAAAACCTCGGCGCGATCGTCGCCCTTTTCAAAATTAACCATTGGGCCTACCCTCGAGTAGTAAGACCCATTTCTTTTCTTAAAACTCACTTGGGCCTCTAATAGAGTGTAAGACCCATCCCTTTGTACAAAAAACCTTTCTTGGGCCTCAGTCACTTGTATAAGTCCCTCTGTACAAATTCAACAGTGCGCTCACTGATAAAACCCTGGGCCTCTCCTTGAGTTGTAAGCCCCGAATCTTTCTTTTTCAAAGCACTTTCTCCTTTGATTTTGAATATACTGTTGTTTTCAATATTTCTTTGTTGAACAACTAACCAAACAACATGGAAGCTCTACAACCGAGTAAGTGTTTACCCGCTTTCATTTACCACTTTCATATGTATATAACTGTATTGTGGGGTTGTTTCACTGTAAGTCTCCTTTCACAAACTCATATATATATATATATATATATATATATATATATATATATATAATTGTATTGTGGGGCTGTTTCGCTGTAAGTCTTCTTTCATAAACTCATATCAACTGTGTAATAATAGTATAGATATTTAGAGTTTCCCCGGCAACTACGTCTAGAACTAGGTGACGCCGTTTTGTTTATTCGTAGAAATAGACAACCAGATCCCTAATAGGATCACCAGATATAGTCTTCTCTTCGGCTGTCCTCATTAGGAATTGTCAAGAAACTCTACTCCCAGAGATGAATGTATTCTCCGTGAATGGCATCTTTGAGTTTCTTCCAAATTCTCAAACTTTCCTGACTTGATCTATTCCTTGTGAATAGCTTGCCTTGAATTTCTCAGGATTTGGGGACCCATCGGCTTCTTAAAAGCATCGGCCTCCTCTTGGGCATCGTACAAGGACCCACAGGCTTCCTAAAAGCCACCCCGCCTCCTCTTGGGCTTAGTACAAGGACCCTACGGCTTCTTAGAAGTATTCACCGCCTCCTCTTAGGCTTCGTATAATGATTTCTTCCTCCGGGAATGATAGCCTCCTCTTGGGCTTAGTACAAGGACCCGTCAGCTTAAAAGTTTCTAGCCTCCTCTTGGGCTTCGTACAAATTGTCCCGACGACCTCCTAAAGGTATAGGAACAGAACCTAGTCATCTCCATAGAACAGTCCTTTCAAGAGTCTACTACTGTTTCTCAAAGCATAGTACAAAAGATGAAACTCTAGACTTGGACGGTCTAATCTCCTTGAGTCTCAAAGACATTCTCAAGTGACCCCTTCGTCAAATAGGAAGGAAACCCGTAGACTTGGACAGTCTCAATACCCTTCAGATTTCCCGCTTCCTTAAAGAACAGGAATAACCCGGATCCTCAAATCAAATCCCTGAGTACAGTGTTGCTCATATAAGAATTGATTTTCTCTTTAAAATCAGTATACTGGACCAGTCACTTAACTGAAACAGTTACCATAGCCTCCTCTTGGGCTTTGTTCAATGATTCTTCCCAGCGATGCAAACGTTTAGCCTCCATCTCGGGCTTCGTACGAGATACCAAAATTCTCCCCAGCAGAGTCAAACAACGTTTAGCCTCTCTCTCGGGCTTTGTACGAGACACATAAGAGACTCCCTCGTTGAGTCAATAACCTTTTAGCCTCCATCTCGAGCTTCGTACGAGATACAAAGACTCTCTTGTTGAGTCAAACCTTTAGCCTCCTTCTCGGGCTTCGTACGAGATACAAAGACTCTCTTGTTGAGTCAAACTTTTAGCCTCCATCTCGGGCTTCGTACGAGATACAAAAACACTCTCTTGTTGAGTATAAAAGATTCTCTTGTTGAGTCAACCCTTTTAGCCTCTCTCTTGGGCTTCGTACGAGACACATAAAAACTCCCTCTTGTTGGGCCAATAGCGTCATCTTAGGCTTTGTATAAGAAAACCACTGGTTAATCCAATTAACCTTTTAGCATCAAAACTGTGCCTCGTTCACAGTACACAAACATCAACAACTCCTTCCCCTTCATCTAATTGCTGTAAGCGGCAAGCCTCTGGATCATCTACATCCATGCCACTGCCCCTCTTTTAGCATGAGAAATTCCTAAGGAAAGATAGCATTGCTCTACACTGAGTTAAAGTCTTCTCCTTCAGGTTAAACTCCCCTATAAAGGAAATTATGGCATTGCTAGGATCCGCGTATCCCGGTTAAAGTAATTCTCCTTTATAAACAGTTGTGACATACAACCCCCTCTTTAGAGATGACAAATTCTCTCTAAAGTCCAACCCTTTTAGCTTCACATCTTGGGCTTTGAACAAGATACAAATCACCTTCAGCTTCACATCTTGGGCTTTGAACAAGATATAAATCACCTTTCGCTTCATGTCTTGGGCTTTGAACAAGACACCAAAAACACCCATTTCCTCCCATAGAATAGGAGGAACTACGAACGCTCTGATTTCCCTGTTTCGGTAAACGGGAATACGTAGGCATAAGATTGAAAGAAAAATCTTAGCGAGCACAATCAACAAAAAAAACAAATCCCATACTCTCACATTCAAAAGCATCAGTCCTAACATCCTAATCCTTGTTCCCCGCCAGAAACCTTCTGCCCAGATAAAAAGAAAGAAAACAGTATTGGCGAAAATACAAATAACTAGTACAAAGGCCCCCACATTGATAGCATTCGTAACCTAATAGACCGCTGTTTAAACTCAGTATGCAAGCAGGGTTAATTGGAGACATCTATTTCCCTTCCTTATTCAGCTCACAATAGGATAAAAAATGAATCGACCTGTAGTTTAAGCTCATATTATTTTTTAATGATTTGGAAAATTAATAACTCCCTCAATTTTGATTATTTTTTATTGGTTCTTTTTCTGAAAAATCACAAAAATAGTAAAATATTTTATTCTACAAAAAAAAATCAAATTTATATTATTTATTTAATATAGTTGGTATTTTTGTGAATAAATTCATTTTTAATTGTTTTTAAACATTTTAAAAGTGAATATTCATCTTGAAAATCAAAACTAAATAAGTTTTAAATCATCTTGTGATTAAAACCTCATTTTTCAAACCTTAACCAAAAATCACAAGTGGTTTATTTAAACTTATTTGTTTTTTTTGTCATTTTTTATTAATTTTCTTTGAAAAATTACTTTTAAAAAGTGAAAATTGGGGTTTCTTTGATTTTTAAATCATACTCAAATGTTCCAAACTCTTTGGGCCTCTAATAGAGTGTAAGACCCAATCCCTTTGTAAATACCAAAATTTTGGGCCTCAGTCACTTGTATAAGTCCCACGGTGTTTCCAAAACCTCGGCGCGATCGTCGCCCTTTTCAAAATTAACCATTGGGCCTACCCTCGAGTAGTAAGACCCATTTCTTTTCTTAAAACTCACTTGGGCCTCTAATAGAGTGTAAGACCCATCCCTTTGTACAAAAAACCTTTCTTGGGCCTCAGTCACTTGTATAAGTCCCTCTGTACAAATTCAACAGTGCGCTCACTGATAAAACCCTGGGCCTCTCCTTGAGTTGTAAGCCCCGAATCTTTCTTTTTCAAAGCACTTTCTCCTTTGATTTTGAATATACTGTTGTTTTCAATATTTCTTTGTTGAACAACTAACCAAACAACATGGAAGCTCTACAACCGAGTAAGTGTTTACCCGCTTTCATTTACCACTTTCATATGTATATAACTGTATTGTGGGGTTGTTTCACTGTAAGTCTCCTTTCACAAACTCATATATATATATATATAACTGTATTGTGGGGCTGTTTCGCTGTAAGTCTTCTTTCATAAACTCATATCAACTGTGTAATAATAGTATAGATATTTAGAGTTTCCCCGGCAACTACGTCTAGAACTAGGTGACGCCGTTTTGTTTATTCGTAGAAATAGACAACCAGATCCCTAATAGGATCACCAGATATAGTCTTCTCTTCGGCTGTCCTCATTAGGAATTGTCAAGAAACTCTACTCCCAGAGATGAATGTATTCTCCGTGAATGGCATCTTTGAGTTTCTTCCAAATTCTCAAACTTTCCTGACTTGATCTATTCCTTGTGAATAGCTTGCCTTGAATTTCTCAGGATTTGGGGACCCATCGGCTTCTTAAAAGCATCGGCCTCCTCTTGGGCATCGTACAAGGACCCACAGGCTTCCTAAAAGCCACTCCGCCTCCTCTTGGGCTTAGTACAAGGACCCTACGGCTTCTTAGAAGTATTCACCGCCTCCTCTTAGGCTTCGTATAATGATTTCTTCCTCCGGGAATGATAGCCTCCTCTTGGGCTTAGTACAAGGACCCGTCAGCTTAAAAGTTTCTAGCCTCCTCTTGGGCTTCGTACAAATTGTCCCGACGACCTCCTAAAGGTATAGGAACAGAACCTAGTCATCTCCATAGAACAGTCCTTTCAAGAGTCTACTACTGTTTCTCAAAGCATAGTACAAAAGATGAAACTCTAGACTTGGACGGTCTAATCTCCTTGAGTCTCAAAGACATTCTCAAGTGACCCCTTCGTTAAATAGGAAGGAAACCCGTAGACTTGGACAGTCTCAATACCCTTCAGATTTCCCGCTTCCTTAAAGAACAGGAATAACCCGGATCCTCAAATCAAATCCCTGAGTACAGTGTTGCTCATATAAGAATTGATTTTCTCTTTAAAATCAGTATACTGGACCAGTCACTTAACTGAAACAGTTACCATAGCCTCCTCTTGGGCTTTGTTCAATGATTCTTCCCAGCGATGCAAACGTTTAGCCTCCATCTCGGGCTTCGTACGAGATACCAAAATTCTCCCCAGCAGAGTCAAACAACGTTTAGCCTCTCTCTCGGGCTTTGTACGAGACACATAAGAGACTCCCTCGTTGAGTCAATAACCTTTTAGCCTTCATCTCGAGCTTCGTACGAGATACAAAGACTCTCTTGTTGAGTCAAACCTTTAGCCTCCTTCTCGGGCTTCGTACGAGATACAAAGACTCTCTTGTTGAGTCAAACTTTTAGCCTCCATCTCGGGCTTCGTACGAGATACAAAAACACTCTCTTGTTGAGTATAAAAGATTCTCTTGTTGAGTCAACCCTTTTAGCCTCTCTCTCGGGCTTCGTACGAGACACATAAAAACTCCCTCTTGTTGGGCCAATAGCCTCATCTTAGGCTTTGTATAAGAAAACCACTGGTTAATCCAATTAACCTTTTAGCATCAAAACTGTGCCTTGTTCACAGTACACAAACATCAACAACTCCTTCCCCTTCATCTAATTGTTGTAAGCGGCAAGCCTCTGGATCATCTACATCCATGCCACTGTCCCTCTTTTAGCATGAGAAATTCCTAAGGAAAGATAGCATTGCTCTACACTGAGTTAAAGTCTTCTCCTTCAGGTTAAACTCCCCTATAAAGGAAATTATGGCATTGCTAGGATCCGCGTATCCCGGTTAAAGTAATTCTCCTTTATAAACAGTTGTGACATACAACCCCCTCTTTAGAGATGACAAATTCTCTCTAAAGTCCAACCCTTTTAGCTTCACATCTTGGGCTTTGAACAAGATACAAATCACCTTCAGCTTCACATCTTGGGCTTTGAACAAGATACAAATCACCTTTCGCTTCACGTCTTGGGCTTTGAACAAGACACCAAAAACACCCATTTCCTCCCATAGAATAGGAGGAACTACGAACGCTCTGATTTCCCTATTTCGATAAACGGGAATACGTAGGCATAAGATTGAAAGAAAAATCTTAGCGAGCACAATCAACAAAAAAACCAAATCCCATACTCTCACATTCAAAAGCATCAGTCCTAACATCCTAATCCTTGTTCCCCGCCAGAAACCTTCTGCCCAGATAAAAAGAAAGAAAACAGTATTGGCGAAAATACAAATAACTAGTACAAAGGCCCCCCACATTGATAGCATTCGTAACCTAATAGACCGCTGTTTAAACTCAGTATGCAAGCAGGGTTAATTGGAGACATCTATTTCCCTTCCTTATTCAGCTCACAATAGGATAAAAAATGAATCGACCTGTAGTTTAAGCTCATATTATTTTTTAATGATTTGGAAAATTAATAACTCCCTCAATTTTGATTATTTTTTATTGGTTCTTTTTCTGAAAAATCACAAAAATAGTAAAATATTTTATTCTACAAAAAAAAATCAAATTTATATTATTTATTTAATATAGTTGGTATTTTTGTGAATAAATTCATTTTTAATTGTTTTTAAACATTTTAAAAGTGAATATTCATCTTGAAAATCAAAACTAAATAAGTTTTAAATCATCTTGTGATTAAAACCTCATTTTTCAAACCTTAACCAAAAATCACAAGTGGTTTATTTAAACTTATTTGTTTTTTTTGTCATTTTTTATTAATTTTCTTTGAAAAATTACTTTTAAAAAGTGAAAATTGGGGTTTCTTTGATTTTTAAATCATACTCAAATGTTCCAAACTCTTTGGGCCTCTAATAGAGTGTAAGACCCAATCCCTTTGTAAATACCAAAATTTTGGGCCTCAGTCACTTGTATAAGTCCCACGGTGTTTCCAAAACCTCGGCGCGATCGTCGCCCTTTTCAAAATTAACCATTGGGCCTACCCTCGAGTAGTAAGACCAATTTCTTTTCTTAAAACTCACTTGGGCCTCTAATAGAGTGTAAGACCCATCCCTTTGTACAAAAAACCTTTCTTGGGCCTCAGTCACTTGTATAAGTCCCTCTGTACAAATTCAACAGTGCGCTCACTGATAAAACCCTGGGCCTCTCCTTGAGTTGTAAGCCCCGAATCTTTCTTTTTCAAAGCACTTTCTCCTTTGATTTTGAATATACTGTTGTTTTCAATATTTCTTTGTTGAACAACTAACCAAACAACATGGAAGCTCTACAACCGAGTAAGTGTTTACCCGCTTTCATTTACCACTTTCATATGTATATAACTGTATTGTGGGGTTGTTTCACTGTAAGTCTCCTTTCACAAACTCATATATATATATATATATATATATATATATATATATATATAACTGCATTGTGGGGCTGTTTCGCTGTAAGTCTTCTTTCATAAACTCATATCAACTGTGTAATAATAGTATAGATATTTAGAGTTTCCCCGGCAACTACGTCTAGAACTAGGTGACGCCGTTTTGTTTATTCGTAGAAATAGACAACCAGATCCCTAATAGGATCACCAGATATAGTCTTCTCTTCGGCTGTCCTCATTAGGAATTGTCAAGAAACTCTACTCCCAGAGATGAATGTATTCTCCGTGAATGGCATCTTTGAGTTTCTTCCAAATTCTCAAACTTTCCTGACTTGATCTATTCCTTGTGAATAGCTTACCTTGAATTTCTCAGGATTTGGGGACCCATCGGCTTCTTAAAAGCATCGGCCTCCTCTTGGGCATCGTACAAGGATCCACAGGCTTCCTAAAAGCAACCCCGCCTCCTCTTGGGCTTAGTACAAGGACCCTACGGCTTCTTAGAAGTATTCACCGCCTCCTCTTAGGCTTCGTATAATGATTTCTTCCTCTGGGAATGATAGCCTCCTCTTGGGCTTAGTTCAAGGACCCGTCAGCTTAAAAGTTTCTAGCCTCCTCTTGGGCTTCGTACAAATTGTCCCGACGACCTCCTAAAGGTATAGGAACAGAACCTAGTCATCTCCATAGAACAATCCTTTCAAGAGTCTACTACTGTTTCTCAAAGCATAGTACAAAAGATGAAACTCTAGACTTGGACGGTCTAATCTCCTTGAGTCTCAAAGACATTCTCAAGTGACCCCTTCGTTAAATAGGAAGGAAACCCGTAGACTTGGACAGTCTCAATACCCTTCAGATTTCCCGCTTCCTTAAAGAACAGGAATAACCCGGATCCTCAAATCAAATCCCTGAGTACAGTGTTGCTCATATAAGAATTGATTTTCTCTTTAAAATCAGTATACTGGACCAGTCACTTAACTGAAACAGTTACCATAGCCTCCTCTTGGGCTTTGTTCAATGATTCTTCCCAGCGATGCAAACATTTAGCCTCCATCTCGGGCTTCGTACGAGATACCAAAATTCTCCCCAGCAGAGTCAAACAACATTTAGCCTCTCTCTCGGGCTTTGTACGAGACACATAAGAGACTCCCTCGTTGAGTCAATAACCTTTTAGCCTCCATCTCGAGCTTCGTACGAGATACAAAGACTCTCTTGTTGAGTCAAACCTTTAGCCTCCTTCTCGGGCTTCGTACGAGATACAAAGACTCTCTTGTTGAGTCAAACTTTTAGCCTCCATCTCGGGCTTCGTACGAGATACAAAAACACTCTCTTGTTGAGTATAAAAGATTCTCTTGTTGAGTCAACCGTTTTAGCCTCTCTCTTGGGCTTCGTACGAGACACATAAAAACTCCCTCTTGTTGGGCCAATAGCCTCATCTTAGGCTTTGTATAAGGAAACCACTGGTTAATCCAATTAACCTTTTAGCATCAAAACTGTGCCTCGTTCACAGTACACAAACATCAACAACTCCTTCCCCTTCATCTAATTGCTGTAAGCGGCAAGCCTCTGGATCATCTACATCCATGCCACTGTCCCTCTTTTAGCATGAGAAATTCCTAAAGAAAGATAGCATTGCTCTACACTGAGTTAAAGTCTTCTCCTTCAGGTTAAACTCCCCTATAAAGGAAATTATGGCATTGCTAGGATCCGCGTATCCCGGTTAAAGTAATTCTCCTTTATAAACAGTTGTGACATACAACCCCCTCTTTAGAGATGACAAATTCTCTCTAAAGTCCAACCCTTTTAGCTTCACATCTTGGGCTTTGAACAAGATACAAATCACCTTCAGCTTCACATCTTGGGCTTTGAACAAGATACAAATCACCTTTCGCTTCATGTCTTGGGCTTTGAACAAGACACCAAAAACACCCATTTCCTCCCATAGAATAGGAGGAACTACGAACGCTCTGATTTCCCTGTTTCGGTAAACGGGAATACGTAGGCATAAGATTGAAAGAAAAATCTTAGCGAGCACAATCAACAAAAAAACCAAATCCCATACTCTCACATTCAAAAGCATCAGCCCTAACATCCTAATCCTTGTTCCCTGCCAGAAACCTTCTGCCCAGATAAAAAGAAAGAAAACAGTATTGGCAAAAATACAAATAACCAGTATAAAGGCCCCCACATTGATAGCATTCGTAACCTAACAGACCGCTGTTTAAACTCAGTATGCAAGCAGGGTTAATTGGAGACATCTATTTCCTTTCCTTATTCAGCTCACAATAGGATAAAAAATGAATCGACCTGTAGTTTAAGCTCAAACCGTAGAGAGCGACCAGCGCTTAAGAACCGCGTCCAAAATCGCTCGCTACAGAAAAATGGCGCCCACCGTGGGGCCGGTTCTTTCTTTCTTACAATTTAAACCTTGGGTAAATCATTTTCATGGCGGTGGCCGCCAACACGAACCTTCACGCCAGACAACAACTCTGCTACACTTGGCAAAACCTGCTCTACGCTCCATAAATCGCGTCCCAAAACCTGTACGATGCACACAAAAAAACGGGCAGAAACAAAACCACAAAGAAACCTCATTTTAAAAGAAAAATTCACACCTTAAAAAGACCTCGCGCATAGTTTGAAAGGGGAAGGAGAACAAAAACAGAGAAAATAATAACATCAAATACTCTTCAATACCGTTTCTTCCGTTTTGATCTTCCAACATAAAAACACACATATCTTCACTCTTGTAAACTCTCTCCTCCAAGCGGTAACCATCCAAAAACCATTACTCTGCTACTCACTTTTTTTCTGATTTTCCTTCTACAAAGAACCTAGTCATTGTTCTGTTGTCACTCTTCTACCATAACCACACACAACGAAAGTTTCTTCCAATTTTCCCTCTTCAAACACTCTCAATCTTCTTGACCTTCAACAATAACGAACAACAACAACACCTTCAAATCACTCCTTCAATCACCTAACCTTCAAACCCTCATCAACAACTCAAAACCTTCATACTTCTCAAACCTTCTCCACCTTTCTCAACCACCAAACACCCACCACAAATCAGATGAAGGGAGATCTAAATACAAAGAAAAACTGAAACCAGACAAATACACAAACCTGTTGAACGAATCTGAATGACGAGTGTTAAGCGAGTAAACCAGAATCGACCGTGACAGACGAAGTTACGAGGCGGAGGAGAAAAGGTGATTTGTGCGGCGTCGCTGAACTGCGGCCTCTTTTCCTTTCGTTGTGTTGAACCATGGACCTTTGAGTTGCTGAAGCTTTTGTTTCTCATCTTTTAGCCATATGCTTTTTTTATTATTTTTATAAAACCTGATGATGATTTGAACTTATGTTGTTGCGGTTGTTGTTTCTTAAAGACCATTTTTGGATCTGTATATTGGGCCCATAGGCCTGTGACGTCCACACACCCACCATTTCTTTTTCACCCTTTGGCTTTTCTAAGGTTTTTTTTTTATTCTCATGGGCTTAGGCCCGTTGCTCCATAGTCATATCATCCTTAAATCCCTTGCACCCCTCTTTTATTATTATTTTCTTTGTTTCTCATTTTTTATTTTCTTTTTTGATTTATTTTCTAATTTTATTTTTAGTTGATTCTCATGTTTAGTATGTTGATCCATTGTTACCACTCTTATTTATTTCATTTCCATTTTATTTTGGAATTTCGATTTTATTTCGACTTCGATTTTGGTCGATGAAGTCTTTAATATCACGAATGTTGATTGTTGAGGTTGTATATCCTTCATTATTTCAAATCTGTAGTGAATGATCATCGAGATCATTTTCTATACTTTGGGATCATGATAGGTTACCTTCGATTAATCGACACAAGTTTGTGATTAAGACGAGTCAGTTCTCTTTTCATTTCGTGTGGCACGATTCTTTGAGAATGATCTATATATCATTTCTCTATCGTGTTTTAGCACAAACATTGTTGTTGAACGGCCTCCTATAGCATGATATTGCTCCATAGATCGTGCTACGATGGTTTAGTTCTACAGTGGACGCGATTCATCCGATCAATAACGATTGACGATTAACCACTGACTTTAATTTTTGTCCAATATTGTCTTGCTTTACCACTGTTCATATATCATTGTTCATATTCATCTTGTCATCTTATCTTGTTCATATCTCATTCAAAAACACAAAAACATCGTAAAACTATCGAAACCCTAAAAAAAATTTTGGTGGACTGTGGTTACTATCTCGAGCTTTGGACTGTGGACTTAGATTTAGGACCCTTTGCCTTATGCTCTTGGAGTTGAGTTTTGGAGGTCTTGGACCTTTTATGTTGCTTTGTCTGTATTGGGAAATTTTTTGTGTGCAGGTGTTGATACTTTGATATTGAAGTCATCTGATACATGAAGCCCCTATTTGGTTCTTGATCCTTATGAAGACTTGGCTAGGATGCTTTGCTTCCATCTGTTTGGCTATTTCTTGGCTTGTTAATGCTCACCAGTCCAATAGAAGAGAATGCTTGTCATGCACCATCTTTTGGAACATCTTGTACATATGATGCCATAGTTTTGTATATAGTATTTTGGGCATGTATATGTATAATGTGTTAACTAGGAACTTATATATTTCAGTACCAAAGTGTGAATCCATGTATAATATATGCTTTGATGTATATATATATATATATATATATATATATATAGGCATTACAGTTGGTATCAAAGCAGGTCGTATCCTCGACCTAGCCATGAAATAGTATAAGTATTTTCTTTCTCTTTCATATGCGTTATGTCGCCATTGGTCTTACGTGTTACATTTATGGTATTGAGCATGATCAACTTAATCCTATCTGTATGACATTTAGGAACATGGCGGACGGGCGCAGAAACACTCGTGGTAGACCTAGAACCACTCCGGCAGGGACAAATCCACCAGGTGACGAGGGGAATGCCCCTTTGTATCAATTCATGCAACAGATGCAGCAACAACAAAATCAGTTTGTACAACAAATGGTACAATAAATGGCTGGTGGTCTGCATCCTCCAGTGGTTGTTCCTGAAGTTGCAGGGGGAACCTTTAGGGATTTTATTCGTATGAATCCTCCGGAGTTTCAGGGAGGGTTAGATCCGGTAAAGGCTCATGAATGGATATCCGGTATGGAGCGGATTTTCTTGATAGTTCAGTGCAGTGAGGAAAATAAGGTGGTCTTCGCTTCTCACTTGTTGAATGGTCCTGCCATGAGGTGGTGGGAGATTGCTTCAGCCTTAATGACAATTCAGGAGGTACTGAAGGTATGGGAGCAGTTTAAGATAAATTTTATGGAGAAGTATTTTCCAAGTTCCTTAAGGTCTCAGAAGGAATTCGAGTTTCAACAGTTGAGACAAGGTAACTTGACCGTGGCTTCTTATGCGGAAAAGTTTGAGGTTATGGCTGCTTACTCTAGGCAGGCCATGTATGCTCCTGACGAGAGATGGAAGATCGACCAATTTTTGTTTGGTTTGAGGGCTGAAATTTCACATAGCGTGTCTCAGAGGGAGTTCACTAGCCATGCTGAATTGTTAAGGCAATGCTATGTGGAAGAACACAGCTTGAAGAAAGTGCAAGCAGAAGGGGATTTGAGTAGGTCAAATCAAGGTGATCGTGGAAGATCAAATCAACAATTTAGACTGAGACAACAAGTGTTTAAAGGGAAGCAAGTTCAAAGTTCTAGGGCTAGTGCACCTCCGGTGTGTCGTCTTTGTGGTAAGATGCATGGTGGTAGATGTCACTTCGGAGGCGCGAGGTGTTATCAGTGTCAGAAAGTAGGCCATTTGGCGAGAGATTGTCCCCAAAATAGGAATCAAATGCAAGAAAGGAATACCGGCCGAGTTTATACATTGGATGCAAGGAAAACCAAGGGTGATAATTCTTTGATTGCTGGTACGTGTTTCGTTAATGGACATCCTTGCTTTGTATTATTTGACTGTGGAGCTACACATTCTTCTGTATCGATACAATGTGTGAAGCGACTTGGGTTGCAAGCGGTTCCGTTGTCTCCACCCATGGTGGTTACTACTGCCATGGATGAGATGGTTGAAACACCTTAAATGTGTGAAAATTATGTTTTGTCTGTGGATGGAAGAGTTTTCCAGATTGATCTGATTTGTTTACCGCTTAAGAAAGTGGATATTGTGTTGGGAATAGATTGGCTTTCAGCTAATTCGGTATTTATCGGGTGTGAAGAAAAGCTAATCATTATTCCGTCCGTGGAGGCTACTCCGAAGGATGTGTTGACTACTATTTTAGAAGGTACGGTTGGAATGATAAATTTCTTGTTTGAGAATGAAAAATCTGTTCTTTTGGTTCTCACTAAGGAGGATAACAACAACCTCCAGGTTTTGAGATTTCGGTAGTCTGTGAGTTTCCTGAAGTTTTCCCCAAGGATATCACTTCTCTTCCTCCGAAGAGGGAAGTGGAATTCTCTATTGACCTGATACCGGGAACGACTCCAATATCCGTTTCTCCGTATCGGATGGCACCACTTGAATTAAGAGAATTAAAGGATCAATTGGAAGAATTGATGGCTAAGCATTTTGTTCGACCAAGTGTTTCGCCCTGGGGAGCTCCAGTGTTGTTGGTAAAGAAGAAGGATGGTGGAATGCGATTGTGTATAGATTACCGTCAGTTGAATAAGGTCACCATCAAGAAAAAGTACCCATTACCAAGGATAGACGATCTGTTAGATCAATTGAAAGGAGCCTGTGTGTTCTCGAAGATTGATTTACGGCCGGGTTATCATCAGATTCGGGTGAAGAATTCTGATGTACCGAAAACTGCATTTAGAACTCGTTATGACCATTATGAATTTTTGGTAATGCCTTTCGGTGTGACGAATGCTCCGGCAGTTTTCATGGATTATATGAATCGGATATTTTAACCTTATTTGGACCAATTTGTGGTGATTTTCATTGATGACATTCTTATCTATTCTCGTGATCCTCAAGAGCACGGAGAACACCTAAGGATCGTTTTATCCATCTTGCAAGAGAGGTAACTTTTTGCTAAGCTAAGTAAGTGTGAGTTTTGGATGTCGGAGGTTAATTTTCTTGGTCATGTCATATCCCAGGGAGGTGTAGCGGTAGATCCATCAAAAGTTGAAGCAGTGATTAATTGGGAGAGACCGAAGAATGTTTCTGAAGTTAGAAGTTTCTTGGGACTGGCAGGTTATTACAGGAGGTTTATCAAAGGTTTTTCTCAATTGGCCTTACCAATGACGAAACTTACTCGAAAGGATTGTTCATATGAGTGGGATTTGGCTTGTGAAAGAAGTTTTATGAGTTTGAAGGAAAGGTTGACGACCGCTCCCGTTTTGATTATTCCCGATCCTAGCAAGTCGTATGAGGTATATTGTGATGCATCGAAAATGGGATTAGGAGGTGTGTTAATGCAAGATGGACATGTAGTGGCTTATGCTTCTTGACAGTTAAAAGTTCATGAAGAGAATTATCCAACACATGATTTGGAATTGGCAGCAATTGTGTTTACTTTGAAAGTATGGCGTCATTATTTGTATGGTGTACATTTTGAGATGTTCAGTGATCACAAGAGTTTAAAGTACCTTTTTGATCAGAAAGATTTGAACATGCGTCAAAGGAGATGGATGGAGTATTTGAAGGATTATGATTTGGAACTAAAGTACCATCCGGGTAAAGCGAATAAGGTGGCGGATGCATTAAGCAGGAAAGTGTTACATAAGGCTGAATTGATGATGTTAGAGTATACCTTATTAGAGAAGTTTCGAGATCTCAATCTCCAATTTGTTTGGACTCCTAATTGTGTGATTATGGGGAATTTGAATGTAAATTCTACTCTTAGAGAAGAAATTCAACAAGGGCAAGGGTTGGATGAGAAGTTACAAGGAGTGTTAGTTCAACCGGGTTTTGTGCGAGCTACCGACATAATCATTTTATTTAACCAAAGGATTTGTGTTCTGGATGATGCGATGTTGAAAAGAAGGATTTTGGAAGAAGTGCATAAGGGTACTTTTACTATTCATCCTGGTTCTTCGAAGATGTATCAAGATTTAAAGAGGGACTATTGGTGGTCCGGGATGAAAAAGGATATTGCGGTGTACGTATCGGAATGTGCGGTATGCCAACAAGTAAAGATTGAACACCAAAGACCGGGTGGCTTATTGCAACCTTTAGAAATTCTGGTGTGGAGGTGGGATAGCATTTCTATGGATTTCGCAGTAGGATTACCCCGTGCCCAAGGTGGTTATGATTCGATTTGGGTAATTGTAGATCGGTTGACAAAATCTGCGCATTTCTTGGCCGTAAAGACTACTTATAAGGCGAGTCATCTCGCAAAGTTGTTCATTTCAGAAATTGTGAGGTTGCATGGTATTCCCTCTAGTATTGTTTCGGATAGAGATCCAAAGTTTACTTCAAGATTTTGGAGAGCTTTTCAACAAGCTATAGGGACGAAGTTGTGTTTGAGCACGTCGAATCATCCGCAAACGGATGGTCAGGCGGAACGAACAATACAAACAATGGAAGATATGTTGAGGGCTTGTGTACTTGAAAGTGGAGGAAATTGGATAGAACTTTTGCCGTTGATTGAATTTTCGTACAACAATAGTTATCATGCAAGTATTGGTATGGCTCCTTATGAGGCATTATATGGAAGGAAGTGTAGGACGCCTTTGTGTTGGGCGGAGGTTGGCGAAGATAGAAATTTGGGACCCAATATTATTCACGAAACTACGGAAAAGGTTAGGATGATCCGTGATAAGGTTAAACAAGCGCAAGATCGTCAGAAGAGTTATGCGGATAACCGTAGGAGATCCTTAGAGTTTGATGAGGGTGATCACGTATTTTTGAAAGTTACTCCGAGATTAAGATTGAAAGGACCGTTTAAGTCGCGAAAGTTAAGTCTGAGATATGTGGGACCGTATCAGATTTTAGAAAGAATTGGTGAAGTAGCTTACCGATTAGCCTTACCGCCTTCTCTGTCAGAGATGCACGATGTTTTTCATGTATCTCAGCTTCGAAAGTTTGTTCCAGATCCTCTTCAGCCAATTCTACCTGATACGATTGAGATAAAAGCAGATTTAACATTTGAGCCTCAACCGAGTCGTATCACAGAAAGAGAAACTAAGGTGATAAGAAATAAAGAGATTCCTCTTGTTAAGGTCCAGTGGGATGAGACGCATCCGGGTGATGCAACTTGGGAGCTAGAATCCGAGATGCGAGAAGTTTATCCTCATCTTTTCAGGTAATTGTTTTAAATTCGTGGGCGAATTTCTATTTAAGAGGGGGGGGGGGGAGGATGTAATACCCCGTATTTTAATTACTCTGGATAATATTAGTTGTGATCAACTGTGCTCTGGTTTACTCCGAGAAGTTATTGGATAAAATAATTAGAGTAAACTGATGAGCTCAGAGTAGATCAAATTAATACTTTCTGACTCTGAGATTTTAACTTGTGGTGTTGTAGAGACTTATTGGACATTTAAGTTAGTCTTACTAACTAAATGATTTCTCTATGTATCATTTCTTTTCTTTTTCCTTTTCATTTTTGGTGAGAAAGATAGAAAGAAGAAAGAAGTAAGAAAAAAGGAAAAGGAAAGGAAAGATAAGAAGAAGAAAACCTAAGAGAAGAATAAGCTTGGAATCATCATCTAGTCTTCATCAAATCATCTCATCTTCTTCATCATCATCCTCTATTCAAGGTGGGTTATAGATAGAAACCTTTGTTTTAGATTTTCTTAAGCTCTAGAACCTAGGTTAGAATTGTGAGAAAATGAATAATCTTGCTAATTAAAGAATCCAACGGTTGAAATGTGGTATAAACTGTGTAGTATAATCATTAGCCATGTATGATCATCTGTTAATGCATGTTTGTATGTTTGGGTGAAGTTTTGGATGGGATTTTGATCACAAAGCTCTGTTTTCATGCTGCTGGAAAACCCAGTTTTCGCAGGTTCGTACAGCGAACCCCTAGCGAAGGGGAATGCCAGGATTCGCTGGCTATTCACATGGCGAAGGTGAGGGCAAACGTTCGCAATGCGAACTTTACCTCGTTTCAGTTCTAGGTTGATTCGCCAGTCGTTCGCAAAGCGACTGGCAAAGCGAAGGTTCGCTGGTTTGTTCGCAAGGCGAACTTGGTGTTGTTTCAGTTCTGCCTTGGTTCGCTGGGAGCTTCGCAATGCGAATGGGAAAGCGAACATTCGCTAGTACCTCGCATTGCGAACATGACAGATCCTCCAACTTTTTTCTTCTATAACTTTTGAACCGTGACTCCGATCGGGGCGTTCTTGGTACCTACGGAGAGCTTTGAGAATACCCTACCTAATGGAAGTGGAAACTATCGGTTTTAATGGCCGACTAAATAACGGAGGAAAACCAAGAGTGGTACCATTATATTGAATTATCATATGTAATTCTATTGTGCCAATGTGTTATGCTGTGCTTACCCTACTGTTGTTTATCATAATTGTGAGTGAATATGCATGCTAAAATGAAATGAAATAGGTAGAGTGAGGATGATTGTCATAAAACAATATTGAACCTAGTACGGCTAGGAAATGGTTGAATAACATAGCGACGACGCTCGTGCAAGAGAGGCTGAGGTGTGCGTCTATTACCGAATGGTATTGAAATAATTACACTAGTATGGATCATATTTAATTGTGCTTTAATTGGGAAGACAAGAGAGGTCTTAAGGCTAATGTGGCCGTATGATTGTCGAATACAATCATGTTGTGTGTGATCACATAATCGTAACCATTTTCTTGTGAGTTGCAGTTTCATGAGTCTCGAGCTCCTCTGAAACAAGGCATGGTACTTGGCAGGTTTGATTCCTGTGTGTAGTACGAATGGAGCCTATATGGTAAAGAGACTTGTGACGGTGTACGGGCCATGTGAAGTGACGAATTAAGGAGATAATGCGTCCCTTAATTCCGAATCCATTTCTTATGCCAAGTAAATTACAAGGATCCATGACTCGGGTCGACTTCTAGACATAGAAGAGGACGAGAAAAGGGGATGCCTTGGTACGGTTATCGATTAGTGATATTGTGAGTTAACGGAACTCACGAACATGGATCCATATAGTGTGTGTGAGTACTCAAAGTCATTTCCCTTCCCTTTGACTTGAGTTAGGCTTGTTAGAACCTTGTAAAGCTGAGAGGACGTTTAAGATAGAGAACTCACTGAGATTTGATGTATCTCACCCCACGTTGTTGTTTACATCACAGGTACTACAGGTTCCGCGAAGGGTAAGGACAAAGTTGTTTGACTTTCCTTACTATCTTGGCTTTTTGAAGTGGCAAGGCTTTCGTTGTGGAGTTTATTTTGAGATCATTGCTTGATCTAGTTCTTAGTGTTGGAACATCTTGTACATATGATGCCATAGTTTTTGTATATTGTATTTTGGGCATGTATATGTATAATGTGTTAACTAGGAACTTATATATTTCAGTACCAAAGTGTGAATCCATGTATAAGATATGCTTTGATGTATATATATATATATATATATATATATAGAGAGAGAGAGAGAGAGAGAGAGAGAGAAGGATTTGTTCAAGAAGTTCCCCAACTGGCCTCGCTATGGGTACGTCTGCCCTCAATTCGAAATCGAATTAAGATAATTGCAATTAACCTTACTTTGCAAATAATGTATATACAAGAGATGAAGAACTCTAACCCCACAAACCCTATGGTTTATTTTTTATTCTGCCACCTCCAAAACCCTTGATCAAAGATTGATCAAGTAACTAACAATACTTCTACAATCTACCAGTTCTTGTTACTAACTGGCAAGACCTCCTTTTCTTCAAGGTTTTCACTCGGTATGATTAATCCCTAGCACATATTTGTTGACCCCAAGATTCACAAACACGATCCATCGTTTCACGCTACTCCGTTGCAAGATACCGCCTACCTTGTCCCAAGGCCTCTTCACTTGATCGAATTCGTATTTGCGTGATTTTTTCCAAAACCTACAAATCCCTATGATCTTGAAGGAAAACCCCAACTTGGTTTTCTTATTTGAAACACACAAAGAATCCAACCCAATATTTTCGGTTACACTAACCTAATTGGACATTATCAACCCTAATCTAGATGGTTACCCAATCAAAAAATAATTATGTGTAGTTTGATTGTGTGTATGCATAGAAGAGAGGTTGAAGATGATGGTTTAAATTTTTAATTCTGGTTTCATTTAGGTTTTACACTAGTACCTTACTAGAATATGATGCATGCATGAGTATTTATATGTATGAGACGTATGGAGCAAAAGAAATGCAAATGAATGGAGGAAAAAATAAGATTTTTGAAGGAATGCATCGAGTGTGTCGACATGTGTAAGTCATAGGTCGGCCTATCAAAGCAGATGAGCCAACCTGATAAGGTCTTAGGTCGGCCTCTCAAAGTCTTGTGTCGACTATGTTGGTCAGCACATCAGACAGAAGCTACAGGCTTCAATATTGATGCATCGGTGTTGACCTATACTGAATTAAAAACTTCTATAGGTCGACCTATACTTGCATGTGTCGGCCTATGCTATATTGTTTTGCCAAAAACCATGTTTTTAATGCATTTATGATGTATGAATCTTTTCAAAACCGTTTTAATGCTTTCTAATACTAAGATGCACATCTAGAACTAATGGATATCATCCAATATAAATTAACACTACATTATCCTAGTTTTTACATCATTCAAAATTCAAAAGTAGCACTTATATACTCCCCCTTTTTTATGATGGCAAAACATGAGACGATGTGTTTTGCGACGTTTGTGTTTTCATGAAGACTCCCCCTGAATATTTGCATCCAACTTCATCTTTTATCCTCCCCCCTTTACAACATCAAAAAGAGAACAAGCAAACTATGAGAAATATTTTAAATCATATACAAATGAAAATACTACACAAAGGAAATTTGCAAAGATAAGACTATCAACATGATAACACTCACATAGAATGACATTGACATTGAAATAGAATACTTTAAACATAAATACAAGCAAACAAATCAACAATAGAACATATTACGACTTATTGATGCTTGATAACATAATACAAACATGAACATGATAGATAAATGTCATCAACCACCCTTGAGGTCGCTACAAAAGTGACACAATTATACGATATATGCCTTTGGTGCTCACGAAATGCTGCACACGCATGTGCTCTAGCAATGCGATACAAATTCATCACCACTCAAACCAAAAACAGAGATATAACTACAACAATAACACACAACAAGAATCTTATTAACATCATAACATGTTCAACCAAGTGTCGCTCCCGGGATTTTCATCCTGGTACAAACGCGAAAGTGGCACCGAAACAGAGTTGCCAGCAATGTGTATTTATCCCATGAGAGGGAAAGGAAACACCGCATAAACTTGAAGGAAAGGATAGAGCATGGTCTCACGACCAAGAGAACTGAGTTCGGGAGTCGGTTACGCGAGAGGAAGGTATTAGCACCCCCTCACGTCCATCGTACCCGATGGGATCCACGCTTGCTTGTCTCAATCAAAGGGTGATAGAAAAGGATACTGGAAAAATAACTGAAAGAAAGAAAGGAGAAAGAATGGAAAAGGAACGAGAAACGAATGTAGGGAAAATAAAAGAAGTGCTCGCATGGGCCCTACCCCACTGCCTATGTATCTCATCGGGAGCATGAGAATCAGAGCGACGTAGTTCCCCTCACTAGGGATGGATTGTTTGTGTTCTTTTTTAAGGAACGGCTAACGTTCTAGCTCAGGTGTTGCAGGCTCGCTGGTCCGAGTGCGTTACCATCTTGCAAGAGAACGAGTAGGAGCACGTTCATACGTTGAGAGTGAATGAGGTGAGAAAAGAATTCCCGAAGGAAAGACGTTATTGTTTGTTTTTGTCTTTTAAGAGTTTTTTCATTTGTTTGCATATGATAGTGTATCTGAATCTTAGTCATTGGAATGTGTACATTCTCACATTCCAAGATGGAATGGGTAAGAAAGCACACTAAGAGTGAAAAAGACCCCCACACTTAGTTCCAATTGTTAAGGTTCAAGCACACTAGCATACTTGTGTTTATTAAGTGTTTTTGTTGATTAAGAAATGAAGAAGTGTTTTTTATTTGTACCTTCAACAAGTATTGCATTTAAGTCCCTCATACAAGATCAAATGTTTAACACATTGACCCAAGATGGCCTATATGCTACACATTCTAAGATTACAAGAGAAGACCCCTTATAATCTTTTCTTTATATGAAAGGCCTAAATGCAATAAATGCTTGCCTTTATTAGATATTTTGAATTTTCTTTGAGGTGAGAAGAGAGACTCAAGAGAGGAGAAAAGGTAAAAAATCTATATGATCTAAGACTCAATCCTAATTGAAGATTAAAGGGAGTGATCCTAATGGTTTGTGAGGTTTCAACCTAAAGTCTAAAGAAAGAATGAATTAAGCAATTCACTTCTAAAGTAGAAGATGAATTGTAATTCAAAAAGGGAAAGTAGTGAGTTGTTAAAAGGAAGCACATAAGTGCTTAACAAAACACAAAATTGAAATGTAAAAGAGAAGGGATAGAAGTTTGAATGTGGATTCCTTATCCACACTCAATTGCAACTTACTAAAGCCCCTACATGGTTAGTAAACATGTATAAGAAGTATAAGAAATAAAAGAACATTTAATGCACCATAAAACTCAAAAGAATTAGATGAGAAATCAAATCCTATTGGTCACAACCAGAATGTACATCACATGGAAAACAAATGATCATTGTCATGCAAGTCCAAGTGGATAGGCAACAAACATCATCCGTGACATTAGAACATGCTACCATAAGAAAAGGGAGAATGAAAGATGAAAAGAAATAAAAAAGAATGCATGAATGGAACATGTAATCTAAGGATCAGAATTGAAATGAAATGAAAAATGATTCACAAACATCTCACAAGTGTTCATGCATAACACATCAAAACATTTAAGAAGTGATAGAAGAGGTAGAATTGAAATGGAAGTCAAAAAAAGAAAAGTGCAAACACAACATGTTAAAGGTGCACAAGGTTCAAATGATAATCAACATGCAAAGATGACATATAATATGTATCAATGACCTATTATGTCACATGAATGGTTCACCAAATATGCAAATGATCATGCAAGTATGTACAAAAGAAATCATGTAAACATGCACAAATATTAAGATGATATGACATGTTATTATGCTTCAAAGGCAATGCATTAAACAAAAATTAAATGGACTTATGAAAATTAAGCAAGCATGTTTGAAAGATACACAAATCAGAAGTGAATCATATACCAAAATAACATGCAAGAAATCAAGGTAAAATGATGTCAAACAATGCACTTAAATCAAATTGGATATACTTGCAAAGTAATGCAAAGATGGACACCAAACATGCCATAAAATGATCTAAAAAAATAAAATAAAAATCATAGGACACACTCCAAGATGTTAATGATCCAATACAAAAAGAAGCAAATCAAAACTATTTTTAATGATCAAGAACAAAAATGCACAAAATCATGTACCACATTAAGAATGCACACAAAAGAAAAACAAAGAAAATTGTGGAACAGGGGCAAAAAGGTCATAAAATCAGAAACTAAAATCACCAAAAATTTTATAAATGTTTTAATGATGCTCATGAATTTTTATGGAATTTTATGATGAATTTTGGTATTTTTAAAAATTAAAAAGCAAACCGTGTAGAAAAAATGAAAATAAAAATGAAATGCAATATGAATGGGGGTGCATGCATAGTAATTATTCAGTTCAAACTGGTTTGGGCTCTAAAACAATGGGGTGCGAATAGCAAAATAGTCTAGGTCCAAGTCTGCACAATCCACAATAACTAGCATGTACCCTCAGTCAACACAAGGTCAAAGCAATTACAGCCATTGGATGAAGTCAAGTCACACAAACAGTCAAAGTAGGCTAATCTAACGCATGTACATGCATGACCACACTCCATACCGTGTACCACGCCACACAAAGTTTAAAAATAAAATCAGAATGAGCACATGAGAAGCACATGCATTTTAATGCGTTGTCGCGCTATAGACCACACGATCATGAAAAATGGACGGACAGGATTAAAACGCACACAAACTCTAACATTCAATATCACCGGCCGGAGATGACTTCCGGTCATCTTCTCCGGCCAACATCCACCACCTGCAAACTCACATTCTCCCAGAAATTCACAATACACATATCAATCGAAAGCTAAGCTCATGTACATCATGAATATGCTCATAACAATCACAAAACACACACATATAGCAAGAACAGAAGAGATCAAATCATGCCCTAAGTTTTGTAACTACGCCTTTAGAAGGCCTATCAACTAGCCAGAGTTAGCAAATGCTCATATTGAGCTCAAACACGTTGAATATCAACAAAAATCAAGCAACAAAAGCATGAATCGAAACCTGAAATTTGAAGTTGCTTGAGTCTTCAGAAAACCAGAGATCCTTTCCAATGAGTCTTGAACTTGATCTAGCCAAATAAAGGCTTACAATCTCTGAAGAATGATGATGGAGATGGATTTGCAGTGTGCTTACTTCAACAATCCAAAGCTGCTTCAAGTTCAGAGATGATTGAAGATGAAACTTGAAAGTGGAATTAGAAGAGAATGATGAACTCGTGCAATGGAGAGGGATTTGATGAAAAAGAGTGGGAGAATCAGAGAGAAATTTAGAGAGTGTTTGGGAGTGAAATGAGAAGAATTGAGTTGGAAAATGAAATTAGAGTGTGAGTTTTCTATTTATAGTGAGCTTTAATCATGGTTTAGTGAGTTGAGTTAAATGAGTTAGCATGGTTAAACTGAGTGCACCCTAACTAACTGAGTCAAGTTAGTTTGGGGCGAGTCATTGGTGGTGATGTTATGGTGATGACCCATGGTGTGTTATGGTGGAGCAGCAAGAGAAACGAATGGCAAAGGCTGTTGCATTAGAAACTTGCTCAGCAAGCTTGTTTTTTTCTATTTCCATGCAAAGCACGTGCTATTGTGCATAGTGTAGATGAGATGTGCTTGGTTAAAAGAGGAAAACTGAGGTGATGAAGTGTTTGTTGTGTGTGTGAACCAAACTGCAAATTTTGATGTGAAGCATGATGAGATCAGTTAGTGTTTGAAGATGGAATTCTCCATGCATTGTGAATGGTTTGATGAGCTTTTGGAAACATTGGAAAGAGGAGATGTAATAGAGCATGTTTGGCATGAGAAATAATTTGAGATGATGCTTGGAAAAGGTTGAAAAATGACTCACAACACAAAGGTTTGGGAACTGTATAATGGCGTTGCAAGGAGGTTGGTTGGCAAGGCAAACATGGCATGGCATTTCAGCAGGATCATAGCACATTGGACTCAACATAACTTCTAGACCTTTGATCAAATGAAAAAATCATGAACACCAATTTTGAAGGTCTCACATAGAGGAACAACTTTCATGTTGAAAGATTTTCCATTTGAGGCCTCTAACCATGAGTAATTGATCAATACATTTGGCCCACCACATGCTTGTGAAAATGACACGCGCGTGACCTGAAAATCCTTGGTCATGACCTAGTTTTGAACCTACTTTGCTCAAACTTTGATCAATCATATCTTACTCAATTTTTATCCAATGGAGATGTTCTACACATGGATTTGAAGCTTAAAGAAAGAACTTTTGTTGTGGCCGAGTGGAATTTTCATTTGGTGCTTCAATTTTAAATGGCCTTGGTTCAAACTCTGATGCAAAATGGCCAAAACTTGCTATTTTTAGTAACCCTTCTTCATCCAAAAATGGCAACTTTCCACATCTTGATTTTTTCATGATTCCTTTGGAGTTTCTTGATCATATTTTGCACATTAGACACATATAACATGAATTTTATGAATTTTGCCTCAAAAAGTCAAGAGTTGACTTTTTCCTCTGATTATTTGACTTGGCCCTAATTTCTCTGATTTTTTATCTTTCTTCCAATTGAACCACTTCTAAAACCAATTGAGAGGTGATTTTCCACATACATACACTTAAGAACATATATAATACCATGACCTCAAGTTTTGTCCAAAAAATCAAAGATATCCTGATTTTATTAGAAACCCTAATTTTGACCTCCTCTGGTTAGGAGGGAAAAATGCAGTCTTCAATTTCAAATTCCTCAGAGTATGTTGTGCACCCTTTTAAAGGATGATGGGATATGCCATTTGAGGATGATTTTGGATCAATGAGCTATCTCTCTTGAGGGTTTTCCTTCAGTTTTTGAACCTCTTGCATGATGAAAGATGTAGGGCTTCAATCTCCTATTGGATCTCACCTTCTTGAGATTGTGGATGATCAATTGAGATGGTATGAGACATGAGAGACTCTTGGCTTGCCTTGAGGCAACTTGATTGACCTTTTTATGCTTTGAATGATCCCTTGATTGTCCATCTTTCCCCTGATCACATGCCCTGATGGTAAGAGGGATGTTATGCTCTATTTTTCTATGTTAAATGCAATGCAATGCTAATGAGATGGATATGATATGATATATGATAATGCTATGCTAAGATGACAAAAAGGGAGAGCAAATTTTGGGGTATTACAGCTGCCCCTATTCAAACACTGTAAACCTGAATGCCTGAAAGCGAATGCTTTCAGACTTTCAAGGTATATAGTGATTGAATACCAAATATAACCAAAATTTGCTCTGGATGATGAAAAAGAAAAGGGATATAAACCCAATGAGACTACTGGATTGAATCTTCAATGAACGTGGTCGGAGAAATCTGTCCTTTGAACGACGCCAGGCGACTACTGGCTTGCCATACTGTTGATGGACTTTAACAAATATCTTTTTGAACGACGCCAGACGACTACTGGCTTGCCACACTGTTGGTGGACTTTAGAAATGTCTTTTTGAACGACGCCAGACGACTACTGGCTTGCCACACTGCTGGTGGACTTTAGAAATGTCTTTTTGAACGACGCCAGACGACTACTGGCTTGCCACACTGCTGGTGGACTTTAGAAATGTCTTTTTGAACGACGCCAGACGACTACTGGCTTGCCACACTGCTGGTGGACTTTAGAAATGTCTTTTTGAACGACGCCAGACGACTACTGGCTTGCCATACTGTTGGTGGACTTTAGAAATGTCTTTTTGAACGACGCCAGATGACTACTGGCTTGCCACACTGCTGGTGGACTTTAGCTGCTCTGCCATTCTAAACAATGGACTTTTACCAGTTCGTGCTGGATTTTTGCCAATCTGTCGTTGGACTTCAATGATTACCAAACAGGCTTTGGAATCTCAAAATTGCCATCCTCGGATGGACTTTTGCAGCTTTGCCAAATTAAACTTGGACTTTAATGCTTACCAAACCGGCTTTGGAAGCTTTGCCAAATGATCGTCCCACCGGCTGGAACAACCATCTGCCATACTATTCCACTGGCTGGAATAATATGAACAAACTGTATATAATGATCATCCCACTGGCTGGAACAACCATCTGCCATACTATCCCACTGGCTGGAATAATATGAACAAACTGTATATAATGATTATCCCATTGGCTAGAACAACCATCTTCCATACTATTCCACAGGCTGGAATAATATGAACAAACTGTATATAATGATCATCCCACTGGCTGGAACAACCATCTTCCATACTATTCCACAGGCTGGAATAATATGAACGAACTGTATATAATGATTATCCCACTGGTTGGAATGACCATCTTCCATACTATTCCACAGGCTGGAATAATATGAACGAACTGTATATAATGATTATCCCACTGGCTGGAACAACCATCTTCCATACTATTCCACAGGCTGGAATAATATGAACAAACTGTATATAATGATTATCCCACTGGCTGGAACAACCATCTGCCATAATATCCCACAGGCTGGAATAATATGAACAAACTGTATATAATGATCATCCCACTGGCTGGAACAACCATCTTCCATACTATTCCACAGGTTGGAATAATATGAACGAACTGTATATAATGATCATCCCACTGGCTGGAACAACCATCTGCCATACTATCCCACAGGCTGGAATAATATGAACAAACTGCATGCCAAAAATAAATTGGACTTTGGATTGTAACTGAGCAATGCTGAGAATTACACCCCCTGCTGGGTAATATCATATACTGACACTTTGCTGAAAAAGAGATTCCGTTGATCCATATAGACCAAGTTGGGGAAATTACCGCGACTCGGCTGGGGAGTATAGCGGACAAGATTCAATGCTGAACTCTGTGGGGATATCATTACCAGAGATACGATCTTGCTAGGGATCAGGGCTACTCTGCCGGGGATATACAAATCCTGGTTAGAACATTCCACCACAACTTGCTGGGAGAGTGTTCTTAGAGATCTACTAGGGGAACCCAGGGCAATTCCACGGTAATCTGCTGAGGAAGATGACTGCCGAGCTTAGGGTAAATGTCACAATGCCCCATGTTGGGCAAACTTTCCCTTTGACAATTCCGCTGGGGATAATGAGTTTATAACACACTCTGCTGGAGAAAAACCGCTTTAAAGCGTCTCTTGTTGGGGCTGCCCTTCGAGAGGATTTTACAGAAGACCAAATGTCCTCAAATTCTACTGGGGATTATAGATCGGGAATATCCTTTGCTAGGGAGATAACATGCCCCATGCATGGGATGGTCAATAACTCTGCTGGGGGTCAATCTTTGACAAATTTCACATGCTGAAACCTGCGGGAAATATGATACTACCACTTGCTGGTACATCCTGCCAAGAGTAAACTCCACAAGGGATGTTAGTACTAAAAGTTTCTTCTCTTAAGAGGATTTTATAGAAAACCAAGCGTTTTCAAACTCTTAGACAAACACTCTGCCTTGAACTACCTTTCACATCGTCTGCAAGGTACTGGAGGATTGGCACTTGTTGTCAACCTGTAGTATTCACTGCATTAATAACCGTTATCAACACAGAAGAAATCCATCTTTGAACACCGTTGCCGTCACGAAACTTAGTGGGAACTCTTGAATGGAAGAATCGACTTAATAAGATACAACAGTATCAAGTCATAGCAAATATCTGCTCGTGGTTACGATCATGCTGTTTGGATCGATCGTGCTCATTACCTGCAACAGAAAAAGAATATGCACATGCCCCAGGATATTGCGTGGTCTTTTGGGTCCACCATCCAAGGTTGTCCAACAAGCAACGTAATTTCCATTGTCTTTGTGCATGTTTTTGCAAGGCCAAGATATTTTCAAAATAACGTTTTATTATCAAAAATCAGACGTTTTTGCAAACAAAACAGTAAAATGAAAATAAAAGCCCGTGACTGAATATTCAACTTTATTGATGAAATGCCAAAAATTGGCGAATTTACAATCAGAAGCAAACCCCTGAAAGAGGCGATTGCCATAAAATTGAGAAAAGAAATCTATCCTAATGATAATGCGGAAATTGGATTCCAACTGATTTCTGATTCTGTTATAGCCAGTATGTACTCCAACTCTCCTGATTATCTTTGCCTTCAGAAGCTCATGATTGGACCAATTCCTCCTTTGGAATTTTGCCAGTTTGCTGAAGAGTAGAAGACGTACAGATTAATTCAGACTGCAGTCATTCGCTTTAATCCCTCTTTTGTGTGGATCGCCTTTTCAGGTTTTCAATCCACCGGGATACCCTTTTTTGCCTAAGTTGCCCTTTCAGGTTTTCAACTTACCGGGTGTACAATTCTTTTCAATTATATCCCTAATTTTTGCCCGAACCTTTATTCTGTTTTTGGTTCGCCGGGATGCCCTTTTTTTCCTGGATTCTCTTTTTTTTTATCCAGCGGGTCTCTTTATACGAAGTATTTTTTAACTGCATCTGAATTAACAGGGGATGAGAAATCTTCACCATCCATGGTTGTCAGCAACAAGGCTCCACCTGAGAAAACCTTTTTAACCACGAATGAACCTTCATAATTAGGAGTCCATTTTCCCCTGTGATCTGTACTCGGAGGAAGTATTATCTTGATTACCACATCTCCAACCTTGTATACTTGAGGTCGAACCTTTTGATCGAATGCCCTCTTCATTCTGCGCTGGTATAGCTGGCCATGACATACTGCTGCTAGTCGCTTCTCCTCAATAAGGCTCAGCTGATCAAATCTGGCTCGTACCCATTCAGCTTCATCTAGCTTAACATCCATCAATACTCGAAGAGAGGGAATCTCCACTTCTATCGGTAGAACTGCCTCCATACCATATACAAGCGAGTATGGTGTTGCCCTAGTGGACGTGCGGACTGATGTTCGATACCCATGAAAAGCTAGTGGTAAGATCTCATGCCAATCTTTGTACGTGACAACCATCTTCTGCACAATCCTCTTGATATTTTTGTTGGCCGCCTCAACCGCGCCATTCATTCTCGGGCGGTACGGAGAAGAATTGTGGTGCTCGATTTTGAAGTCCCGACATAGTTCAGCCATCATCTTATTATTCAAATTAGAACCATTATCGGTAATGATTCTTTCGGGTACTCCATATCGACAAATGATGTCCCTTTTCAAGAAACGAGCCACTACTTGCTTAGTGACATTGGCATAAGATGCTGCTTCAACCCATTTAGTGAAGTAATCAATGGCGACCAAGATAAAACGATGGCCGTTTGAAGCAGTAGGCTCAATTTTTCCGATCATATCAATGCCCCACATTACAAATGGCCACGGAGAAGACATGATACTCAACGGATTGGGAGGAACGTGCACTTTGTCTGCATAGATCTGGCATTTGTGACACTTGCGAGCATACTTGCAGCAATCTGACTCCATGGTCAGCCAATAATACCCTAATCTCAACAATTTCTTAGCCATCGCATGTCCTCCGGCATGGGTACCGAAAGAGCCTTCGTGCACTTCAATCATCAACAGGTCTGCCTCGTGTCTATCCACACATCTGAGCAGAACCGTGTCAAAATTCCTTTTATACAGCACGCCATCTTTGTTCAAGAAGAAACTACCAGCTAGCCTTCTTAATGTCTTCTTGTCATTGGAAGATGCCCCAGGCGGGTATTCTTGATTTTTAAGAAGCATTTGATGTCATGATACCAAGGCTTATCGTCAGACACTGCATCAACCTCAAACACAAAAACAGGCCTATCAAGACGAGATACATCAATCCTGGGCACAAAGTTCCAACCATGCACTTTGATCATCGAAGAGATAGTGGCCAAGGCGTCTGCAAACTTATTTTCATCTCTAGGAACATGGTACAACTTGACAGTTGTAAAGAATGTCAGCAATCTCCTCGTATAATCTCTATACGGAATCAAATTCTGCTGATGTGTGTGCCAAGTTCCCTTTACTTGATTGATTACCAATGCTGAATCACCAAAGATATCGAGGGTCTTGATTCGTAAATCAATAGCTTCCTCAATCCCTAGTATGCAAGCTTCGTATTCTGCTTCATTGTTGGTACACCCGAAAGTTACTCGGGCAGTGAAGGGCATGTGAACACCTTCTGGCGTAATAAGGACTGCACCAACTCCGCACCCATTCATATTAACTGCCCCATCAAACATCAAACTCCATTTGGATTCAGGGTCAGGCCCCTCCTCCAGAAGTGGTTCCTCGCAGTCTTTCGCTTTGAGAAACATGATGTCCTCATCAGGGAAATTAAATCTCATGGGCTGGTAATCATCGAGAGGCTGTTGCGCAAGATAATCTGACAGTATACTTCCTTTGATTGCCTTTTGCAAAGTAAATTGAATATCGTACTCTGTCAGTACCATCTGCCACCTTGCAACTCTGCCTGTAAGTGCTGGTTTCTCAAAAATATACTTGACCGGATCCAACTTTGAGATCAACAGTGTTGTATGTGTGAGCATGTATTGTCTCAATCGCTTGGTGGCCCATGCGAGTGCACAGCATGTCTTCTCAAGCATTGAATAACGCAATTCATAATTTGTAAATTTCTTGCTCAGGTAGTAGGTAGCATGTTCTTTCCTACCTGTCTCGTCGTGTTGACCGAGAACACAACCCATGGATCCTTCGAGCACTGTCAGGTACATAATCAGTGGTCTCCCTTGAACTGGAGGTATCAGAATTGGAGGTTCCTGCAAATATCTTTTTATTTTATCGAATGCATTTTGACAATCATCATCCCACCTGACCGTTTGATCTTTTCGTAGCATTTTAAATATCGGTTCGCAAGTGGCAGTTAGGTGCGATATGAACCTTGAAATATAGTTCAATCTTCCTAGAAAGCCGCAAACTTCTTTCTCAGTTCTCGGTACAGGCATATCTTGTATAGCTTTTACTTTAGCAGGATCAACCTCTATCCCTTTTTCACTGACAATGAAACCAAGCAATTTTCCGGACTGCACGCCGAAAGTACACTTGTTAGGATTTAGTCTCAACCTGAATTTCCTCAGCCTCTCAAATAACTTCTTCAAGTTGATCAGGTGTTCCTCTTCTGTCTTTGATTTAGCAATCATGTCATCCACATAACACTCGATCTCTTTATGAATTAGATCGTGGAATAACATCACCATTGCTCTTTGATAAGTTGCCCCTGCGTTCTTCAACCCAAAAGGCATTACTTTGTAACAGAAGGTACCCCACGGGGTAATGAATGTCATCTTCTCCATGTCCTCAGGCGTCATCTTTATCTGATTGTACCCGGAGAATCCATCCATAAATGAGAACACTGAAAACTGAGCGGTATTATCAACCAGCACATCAATATGAGGGAGTGGAAAATCATCTTTAGGGCTCGCCCTGTTGAGATCTCTGTAATCCACACACATTATGACTTTGCCATCTTTCTTCGACACCGGTACTATATTGGCCACCCAGGGAGGATAGTTGGTTACTGCCAGAAAACCTGCATCCAACTGTTTCTGTACTTCTTCCTTGATCTTCAAAGCCATTTCAGGTTTCGTTCTGCGCAGTTTCTGCTTGACCGGTGGACAATCCTCTTTCAATGGTAGTCTATGCACAACTATGTCTGTATCTAAACCCGACATATCTTGATATGACCAAGCAAAGATGTCAACGTATTCACGTAGCATGACTATCAACTCTTGCTTTACGTCAGCCCGCAGACTTGCACCGATCTTGATCTCTTTCTTGTTTTCCTCCGAACCAATATTGATGATCTCAAGAGCTTCCTGATGAGGCTGAATAGTCTTTTCTTCCTGTTTCAACAATCTAGCCAATTCTTCCGGGAGTTCATAGTCTTCATCACTTTCTTCCTCAGCTTGATAGATCGGATTGTCGAAATCATACGTGGGCATAACAGAATCATTTTCAGAGAAATCCACAGAATCCAGTCTGCATGATTGGGTTTATGCTTTATTTTAGATTATTTTTTTCTTGAAAACAAAAGAAAAGAAAGTGCATTATCATTTTTAATTTTCTTTGTGCAAAAAATAAAATAAAGAAAGAGTAAAGGATCACAAATTTGTAAACAAAAACGTCCTTTTATTGATATTTGAACATTATATGAGAAAATATGGTGGCCCTACAAATGGATCCTCACACCTTGGGCAGAGTGTGGGATTTCATGCATTATGAAAGACAAGAATTATTACTCTGAATGGTGAACAACATGAACGATTTCTTCACTAGACCAATTTTGCAATGCCTCGCCTGGAGCCAGTGCATATACCCATCTATCCAGATAATCTGAGCTTTCAGCGCCATCTTCTATTGCTGAGCAGGACTGGTTGGGATTGATAATTCCTCCACTGTTGAAGTTGATTGGCCCACGGAATCGAGGAATTGGCATCCGGCCCGACTGATATCCAATGCCAAACTTATCTTCTTTCACGAACACATCTATAGCTTTACCCCAACCTTGGGCATTTCCGCTTTCGACCACTTCTCTGGCCTGCTTGTATGACGCAATTGATGCACTCAGCCCACCTGGCACATTCGACACCACTGCTGCTGAAGTAGACTCTGGTAAGTTATTGATATTCAGGGCTTCAAAAGATTGGCACAAAGTTTCATGAATTTCTCCATCCATTTCCACATATTTGAAAGTGGATAGATGACTCACGAATATATCTTCCTCGCCGCAAACAGTAACCACTTGACCCTCGAACACATACTTGAGCTTCTGATGAAGTGTGGAGGTAACTGCGCCTGCTGCGTGAATCCATGGTCGGCCCAACAAACAGCTATAAGCAGGCTGAATGTCCATAACATGAAAGATCGTCTTGAATATCTGTGGACCAACCTGTATTGGTAGTTCAACCTCCCCAAACACCGATCTTTGGGATCCATCGAAAGCTCTCACAATCAGATCGCTGGGTCTCAGAACCAATCCATCTACTTCAATTTTCATCAGGGCCTTTTTGGGTAACACATTTAAGGAAGAACCTGTGTCAACCAGCACGTGCGACAAAACAACTCCTTTGCATTCAAGTGTGATGTGCAACGCTTTGTTGTGATTACGTCCATCTGGTGTCAAATCCCTGTTCGTAAATCCCAACCCGTGTCTCACATTCACATTAGAAATTACTCCCTCCAACTGATTCACTGTAATCTCTTGGGGAACGTATGCCATATTCAGAACTTTCAACAAAGCAGCCCGGTGTGCATCTGAACTCATTAACAGGGATAATATCGAAATTTTAGAGGGTGTCTGATTAAGTTGGTCAATGATCTTGTAATCACTCTTTTTGATAACCCTCATAAATTCCTCAATATCATTATCAAAATTGACTTTAGGGTCCTCTTCCTGAGCAGGCACCTTGTCATCAACAACCTGTTTTCCTTTTGCTCTTGCAGCGGCTTCAGCCTCTTTATCATTCCTTAGAGTCTGGGGAGCAAACAGTCGACCGCTCCTAGTGAAACCACTTGGTCCACTGAAATTCTCAATGCTAGTACCAACAGCCTCTGCCTTCTGCCGACTTCCTCCTTGACGAGTATCAGTTCCATACTGCCACGGAACTGCCCTATTAGACACATAAGCAGCCGATTCAGGAACTATAATCGTAACTGGTCTCGGCCTCTCGGGCACGATGATAGCAACAGGCTCCTCAACAGGCACCTGTATCTCGACTGGATTATAGTAAATGGTAACGGCAGAAACATCCTGTTCTTTCTCTACTTTATCAAACTGAAGACTTCCCTCGTCCATAAAATCCTGCAGTCCAACTCTCAACTTACTGCAGCCGTTAACCTGCTTTGAAAAATCCTCGCAATCAGAGGCGCATCCAGGAAATACCTTTCCTTTTAACAAACGTTCTTTTACAATCAACAGCGAAGTCTTCACCAAATTAATATCCATAATCAAATTCAACTTCTCGCCATCAAAAATGGCATTTGTGCCTGCACCTCCATGATGAGGCATTGGATTGTCACAAACATTCGGCGGCCTAGAGAAGTTGATAGCTTTTGCGTCGATCAGATCTTGAACCTTATGTTGAAAGGCCCAACACTTTTCTATTGAATGACCTGGCGCACCAGAATGATATTCACATCGAGCATTATCATCGTAACCTTGAGGCAATTTTCCGGAATCCAGCGGCTTCATAGTCCGAAGTTCAACCAACTTCTCTTTGAGCAGTTGTGGTAACAAAGTAGCATACGTCATAGGCAAGGGATCAAACTTACGGTCCCTTTGTCTATTGTTCTGAAATCGGGGTCTACCTTGCTGATCTGGCGTTTGCTGTCCAGCTGGAACCGGAATGGTTACCGCATCCACCTGATGATAGGACTGATTCCTTCCTCTGCCCCCTCCTCTATACACAGCGCTGGACTCCCCTTCTCTTTTCCTTGGTCCATTGGCAAAGGGTTTCTTTGAACTTGAAGCAACATCTTGAATCTTACCTAGTTTCAGCAGACTTTCTATTCGTTCCCCAGCAACGACAATGTCGGCAAACCCCGTGGAAGGACATGCAGCAAGTCTATCCAAATACGTCCCTTGAAGTGTGCTCATGAACATATCAGCCATCTCACGATCACCCAAGGGTGGTTGAACTCGAGCAGCCAATTCTCTCCATCTCTGTGCGTACTGTTTAAAGCCTTCCTTGTTATCCTGAGTCATACTCTGTAATTGAGTACGATTAGGTGTCATGTCCAGATTATATTGATACTGCTTCAGAAACGCAGCGCACAAATCTTTCCAACTCCTTATATGAACCCTGTCCAGCTTAATGTACCATTCCAGGGAAGCGCCTGATAGGCTATCCTGGAAAAAATACATCCAGAGCTTTTGATCCTCAGTGTAAGCGGCAATCTTGCGATTGTAAGCTTGCAAATGTGTTTTGGGACAGGTACTACCGTTGTACTTATCCAAAGTAGGAAGCTTGAACTTGGGAGGAATTCGCACACCCTGTACGAGACCTATGTCTTCTACATCAATTCCAAGAGGATTTTGGCTCTCAATAGCCTTGAGTCTTTCATCCAGCCCTTCATACTTCCGGTCGTCATTGTAGAAACCCATGTCATTGTTGAATGCAGTGAACTGGTCCTCCTAACCATCCTCGTTGTTATCAAATCCCAGATGTGCCCCACCAGCAGGGATTGTGCCAACAGGAGGAGTGCGCACGTTGCGATTTGGGATTTCAGTTTCTAGCCTCTGGATAGTGGTTCTCATAGCTTCTTGTCCAATCCTCATGTTTTCTTGACCAGTCCTCAGCTCCTGCTGTCCTTGAGCAATCCCCTGCATGAGGTTCATGAACTTTTCCATCCTTCCCCTCAAATCAGCTAACTCTGTCTGAACTTGCTCCATGACTCTTGCTTGGTTGCGTCGGGTAGAGTATCGGTGAACTGGGGTATCAACTATCGTGCCTGAAAACCAAATAAAGGTTAGCAGGCGCCTGCAAAAAAGAAAACCTGCAATGCAAAAAATGATATGCCATGCAAATGCAAATGCCATGTTTATCATTTCCGAGGTGGCTCACACCCTGATTCCAATCTTAACCACGGAAATCTGAAGACCAGAAATCGTGATATAAAGAGACGTGTCGTGGTCATGTGCTTGTGTACAGATATATGATGATGACTAATTCTAAATAACACTGCTCATCCCCATTCAATCAAAGTGTTCAAATACATTCAAAAGAGATTCATCAATAACTGGCGTACAAAGGAAAGATGGATCCATCAACAAGCCTGATGGTAACCATTAACGACAAAATACAAGAAAACAAAGAACATCAATCTGACAATTCCACGCTCTTCAGCTTATCACTTGTGCATTTAATCTCCTCAAAGAGTATGCGAGTACGCTGGTAATTAGGTTTTTCAATCATCTCTCTGATCAAAACATCCCTTTTCTCGAGAGCCTCTGTTAAGGAACCCATATGCAGCATCAAAGCTTCGTCATCGCACACTCCTTTGTGTCTTTTTATGCCAGCTTGCGTCTTGAGTACCTCCTTCTCTATCATGACTTCTTCAAGCTCTTTCTTGGTATTCTTCAACTCTCTTCTGGCTTCTTCTAACCGTTCTTGACTTTTACCGAGACTTTCCCTATACCTTCTCCTCTGCTCATGTGCCTTCTTAAGCTCTTCGTCTTTAATCTGCAACTGTTCCCGTAACTCAGTATTCTCGAGCCTGACCTCATCCCAAGCTTGCTGAAACTTAGATAACTTCTCTTTATTCTACGCTAAGGCCTGTTTGGTTTGCTTATGGGCTTGAGTGGCATCATCAGCACCTCTGCTAATTTTCTGAAAATGTTGTGCTCTTTCGGCAAAATCCTTTTCTTTTGCTGCTAGCACTCTTTCAGCATCTTGGGTCTTCCGTTCCAGTTCTTTGTTGGCATGTAGAGCATTCTGAAGACAGCTACTCAACTCGGAATTCTCTCCTTGAAGCTTTTTCACCAAGGCTTGCAGCTTGTCAACTTCTTCCACAGTAGCAGTGCTTCTTGCTTTCTCATTCTTCGGATACAAAAGGGGTGCCTTACCAAAAGGCAAGAGAAAATCTTCAACTCTTTTCTTCACCCACTCTTCATATGCTGGATAAACCCGGTTGTTAGGCTTGCCTAGAGTAGCTTTCCCCTTTTTCAGTATGCTACCCCAGCTTTCAGAAGCTTTATGTGCTGCTTCCCAACCATCTGATGTATGAAAATAAAGGGACTCCTCCACATCTCTCTTAATAGGCGGACCTGTCAGGGCATACCCAAATTGCCGAATGGCCAAAGAAGGATTGTAGTTAATCCCACCCATTCTTCCTATCAGTGGAACGTTAGGGAACTTACCACAGCTGTGGATAATATTCTTGCCAATCAGCCCATGATCTACCCATACGATGTCCTTGGCCACCAATCCCATTAAACGTTGTTTCCACTCTAGAGAATCTTTGGAATCCACAAAAGCCCCTGATTGTGGTAAACGGCCTGCAAACCACTTATAGAACAAAGGTGCACAGCAACGAATTATCCCTCCTCTTTTCTTTTCGTTTCGGTTGTACAAAGAGTAGTGAAGATCTCCCAGTAGCGTTGGCACCGGGTTCTTCATCATGATCGTATGGCGTCCGTATCAATGAAATCCGGCTCGTTGGGAAACAACACTATGCCGTATATACAAAGGGCTAGCAAAGCATTAAAAACAAGCCAATTCTCACCTTTAGCTGCTTCCTGGGCCTTCTTAATCAGATATTCCAGCTTGTAACCACGAATCTTTCCTTTGTTGGAGACATTGGCGTCTAACTCTGATTTGCTCAAATAAAGAGCACCAGCCACCTTTCCAAAGTCAAGATCCCCCACCGATCCAAAGAAAGGGGGCTCCTCCTTGATAGCAATCCCCAACATGTTGGAATACTCCTCCAAGGTAGGAACCAACACATAGTCTGGAAATACAAAACATCTCAGAGGCGGATCATAGAACTGCATCAACGTATGGAGACCTCTGGCTTCATAATCACTGACATTACGGACCATAGATAAAATCCACCCATATTTCTCTTCAAAAGCTTCTCGTACTGCAGGGCTCGCCATTCCCTTCAGCATAACAATAGGGCCCAAAGTAGGCGTAAGGAACTTATAGCTGATGATATTCTTCCTCTCTTTAGTGTTCATCTTTGCAGGGACCTGATGACTGGAATCAAGGGTAATATATGCACCTGGAAATGAATAAACATGTATGTTAGGATATGATAATGCAATGCAAAGGGCAATGTGATCAGGTAATCAAGTGTCTGTGCTGGACCATGCACGGTGTCAGTGTAGCTCTGAGAACAATATAAAACCATAGATAAAGACCATCTGAATACAATAGGATGAAACTTCCTTGTGAGCGACGATGATAGAAAACCGGGTATGTAGGAGGTTATGGTTTCCTGCAAACCTGTAAACAACCCGCCCTTCTCACATGTGGGTACTAGGATGTTCAGTATCCCGGACTCTCAGGTCGAGAAATGATGATACTTTCACCATTTCTGGTTTCGCATCATCATCAATCGAGGAGGCCTCAACTGATTCTCCAAAACGAAAGGTCCTCAGCTTCTGGCAGTGAGGTCGAGAAGCAATAGTACATTCATCCCTCGGGGTACAGTACTATCGCCAATCGAGGAGTGCCTCCACTAATTCTCTTTCAAAAAGGACAACCTATAGCAAGTTCCCAGCATTGGGTCCTCGGATCGAGAATGTGCAATGGGTTTGCCACGGAATGTGGTCTGCCACTGTCACAACTCGGGAGGAGTGCCGCAACTGAGTCCTCGGGAATGGTCACCAGAGTCGACAGTTCCTCAAGAGAATAACTACTGGCCTGCATAACATGCAGTAGCAGAAAGCTCCTGATAGAACCTCGTCTGGTTGTGGGTCTCATGAACAACAATACGTGGTCACCACCATGCAAGCGTCATGACTATCCACTCTAATACCTATGTGTGTACTCAAGCCTGGGTAGTGAGCTTATCTCTCAGAACACCCCGCCCGCCAAACAGAAAACAACAGCACAGTCCAGCACAATAATGATATGTAATGCAGTAAATGCGATAAATACAGTAATGTACAGTAAAGCAGTAAGTAACCATACAATAAAACGGTAAATATAGCACAACAGTAAACACCCAATGAAAGAAAAGCAAACAAGCGCTAGGATTGACTCGCTTAGGATGGACCAGCAATAGGTCAATCTGTCCCCAGCAGAGTCGCCAGCTGTCGCTCCCGAGATTTTCATCCTGGTACAAACGCGAAAGTGGCACCGAAACAGAGTCGCCAGAAATGTGTATTTATCCCATGAGAGGGAAAGGAAACACCGCATAAACCTGAAGGAAAGGATAGAGCATGGTCTTGCGACCAAGAGAACTGAGTTCGGGAGTCGGTTACGCGAGAGGAAGGTATTAGCACCCCCTCACGTCCATCGTACCCGATGGGATCCACGCTTGGTTGTCTCAATCAAAGGGTGATAGAAAAGGATACTGGAAAAATAACTGAAAGAAATAAAGGAGAAAGAATGGAAAAGGAACGAGAAACGAATGTAGGGAAAATAAAAGAAGTGCTCGCATGGGCCCTACCCCACTGCCTACGTATCTCATCGGGAGCATGAGAATCAGAGCGACGTAGTTCCCCTCACTAGGGATGGATTGTTTGTGTTCTTTTTTAAGGAACGACTAACATTCTAGCTCAGGTGTTGCAGGCTCGCTGGTCCGAGTGCGTTACCATCTTGCAAGAGAACGAGTAGGAGCACGTTCATACGTTGAGAGTGAATGAGGTGAGAAAAGAATTCCCGAAGGAAAGACGTTATTGTTTGTTTTTGTCTTTTAAGAGTTTTTTCATTTGTTTGTATATGATAGTGTATCTGAATCTTAGTCATTGGAATGTGTACATTCTCACATTCCAAGATGGAATGGGTAAGAAAGCACACTAAGAGTGAAAAAGACCCCCACACTTAGTTCCAATTGTTAAGGTTCAAGCACACTAGCATACTTGTGTTTATTAAGTGTTTTTGTTGATTAAGAAATGAAGAAGTGTTTTTTATTTGTACCTTCAACAAGTATTGCATTTAAGTCCCTCATACAAGATCAAATGTTTAACACATTGACCCAAGATGGGCTATATGCTACACATTCTAAGATTACAAGAGAAGACCCCTTATAATCTTTTCTTTATATGAAAGGCCTAAATGCAATAAATGCTTGCCTTTATTAGATATTTTGAATTTTCTTTGAGGTGAGAAGAGAGACTCAAGAGAGGAGAAAAGGTAAAAAATCTATATGATCTAAGACTCAATCCTAATTGAAGATTAAAGGGAGTGATCCTAATGGTTTGTGAGGTTTCAACCTAAATTCTAAAGAAAGAATGAATTAAGCAATTCACTTCTAAAGTAGAAGATGAATTGTAATTCAAAAAGGGAAAGTAGTGAGTTGTTAAAAGGAAGCACATAAGTGCTTAACAAAACACAAAATTGAAATGTAAAAGAGAAGGGATAGAAGTTTGAATGTGGATTCCTTATCCACACTCAATTGCAACTTACCAAAGCCCCTACATGGTTAGTAAACATGTATAAGAAGTATAAGAAATAAAAGAACATTTAATGCACCATAAAACTCAAAAGAATTAGATGAGAAATCAAATCCTATTGGTCACAACCAGAATGTACATCACATGGAAAACAAATGATCATTATCATGCAAGTCCAAGTGGATAGGCAACAAACATCATCCGTGACATTAGAACATGCTACCATAAGAAAAGGGAGAATGAAAGATGAAAAGAAATAAAAAAGAATGCATGAATGGAACATGTAATCTAAGGATCAGAATTGAAATGAAATGAAAAATGATTCACAAACATCTCACAAGTGTTCATGCATAACACATCAAAACATTTAAGAAGTGATAGAAGAGGTAGAATTGAAATGGAAGTCAAAAAAAGAAAAGTGCAAACACAACATGTTAAAGGTGCACAAGGTTCAAATGATAATCAACATGCAAAGATGACATATAATATGTATCAATGACCTATTATGTCACATGAATGGTTCACCAAATATGCAAATGATCATGCAAGTATGTACAAAAGAAATCATGTAAACATGCACAAATATTAAGATGATATGACATGTTATTATGCTTCAAAGGCAATGCATTAAACAAAAATTAAATGGACTTATGAAAATTAAGCAAGCATGTTTGAAAGATACACAAATCAGAAGTGAATCATATACCAAAATAACATGCAAGAAATCAAGGTAAAATGATGTCAAACAATGCACTTAAATCAAATTGGATATACTTGCAAAGTAATGCAAAGATGGACACCAAACGTGCCATAAAATCATCTAAAAAAATAAAATAAAAATCATAGGACACACTCCAAGATGTTAATGATCCAATACAAAAAGAAGCAAATCAAAACTATTTTTAATGATCAAGAACAAAAATACACAAAATCATGTACCACATTAAGAATGCACACAAAAGAAAAACAAAGAAAATTGTGGAACAGGGGCAAAAAGGTCATAAAATCAGAAACTAAAATCACCAAAAATTTTATAAATGTTTTAATGATGCTCATGAATTTTTATGGAATTTTATGATGAAGTTTGGTATTTTTAAAAATTAAAAAGCAAACTGTGTAGAAAAAATGAAAATAAAAATGAAATGCAATATGAATGGGGGTGCATGCATAGTAATTATTCAGTTCAAACTGGTTTGGGCTCTAAAACAATGGGGAACGAATAGCAAAATAGTCTAGGTCCAAGTCTGCGCAATCCACAATAACTAGCATGTACCCTCAGTCAACACAAGGTCAAAGCAAGTACAGCCATTGGATGAAGTCAAGTCACACAAACAGTCAAAGTAGGCTAATCTAACGCATGTACATGCATGACCACACTCCATACCGTGTACCACGCCACACAAATTTTAAAAATAAAATCATAATGAGCACATGAGAAGCACATGCGTTTTAATGCGTTGTCGCGCTATAGACCACACGATCATGAAAAATGGACGGACAGGATTAAAACGCACACAAACCCTAACATTCAATATCACCGGCCGGAGATGACTTCCGGTCATCTTCTCCGGCCAACATCCACCACCTGCAAACTCACATTCTCCCAAAAATTCACAATACACATATCAATCGAAAGCTAAGCTCATGTACATCATGAATATGCTCATAACAATCACAAAACACACACATATAGCAAGAACAAAAGAGATCAAATCATGCCCTAAGTTTTGCAACTACGCCTTTAGAAGGCCTATCAACTAGCCGGAGTTAGCAAATGCTCATATTGAGCTCAAACACGTTGAATATCAACAAAAATCAAGCAACAAAAGCATGAATCGAAACCTGAAATTTGAAGTTGCTTGAGTCTTCAGAAAACCAGAGATCCTTTCCAATGAGTCTTGAACTTGATCTGGCCAAATAAAGGCTTACAATCTCTGAAGAATGATGATGAAGATGGATTTGCAGTGTGCTTACTTCAACAATCCAAAGCTGCTTCAAGTTCAGAGATGATTGAAGATGAAACTTGAAGGTGGAATTAGAAGAGAATGATGAACTCGTGCAATGGGGAGGGATTTGATGAAAAAGAGTGGGAGAATCAGAGAGAAATTTAGAGAGTGTTTGGGAGTGAAATGAGAAGAATTGAGTTGGAAAATGAAATTAGAGTGTGAGTTTTCTATTTATAGTGAGCTTTAATCATGGTTTAGTGAGTTGAGTTAAATGAGTTAGCATGGTTAAACTGAGTGCACCCTAACTAACTGAGTCAAGTTAGTTAGGGGCGAGTCATTGGTGGTGATGTTATGGTGATGACCCATGGTGTGTTATGGTGGAGCAGCAAGAGAAACGAATGGCAAAGGCTGTTGTATTAGAAACTTGCTCAGCAAGCTTGTTTTTTTCTATTTCCATGCAAAGCACGTGCTATTGTGCATAGTGTAGATGAGATGTGCTTGGTTAAAAGAGGAAAACTGAGGTGATGAAGTGTTTGTTGTGTGTGTGAACCAAAATGCAAATTCTGATGTGAAACATGATGAGATCAGTTGGTGTTTGAAGATGGAATTCTCCATGCATTGTGAATGGTTTGATGAGCTTTTGGAAACATTGGAAAGAGGAGATGTAATAGAGCATGTTTGGCATGAGAAATAATTTGAGATGATGCTTGGAAAAGGTTGAAAAATGACTCACAACACAAAGGTTTGGGAACTGTATAATGGCGTGGCAAGGAGGTTGGTTGGCAAGGCAAACATGGCATGGCATTTCAGCAGGATCATAGCACATTGGACTCAACATAACTTCTAGACCTTTGATCAAATGAAAAAATCATGAACACCAATTTTGAAGGTCTCACATAGAGGAACAACTTTCATGTTGAAAGATTTTTCATTTGAGGCCTCTAGCCATGAGTAATTGATCAATACATTTGGCCCACCACATGCTTGTGAAAATGACACGCGCGTGACCTGAAAATCCTTGGTCATGACCTAGTTTTGAACCTACTTTGCTCAAACTTTGATCAATCATATCTTACTCAATTTTTATCCAATGGAGATGTTCTACACATGGATTTGAAGCTTAAAGAAAGAACTTTTGTTGTGGCTGAGTGAAATTTTCATTTGGTGCTTCAATTTTAAATGGCCTTGGTTCAAACTCTGATGCAAAATGGCCAAAACTTGCTATTTTTAGTAACCCTTCTTCATCCAAAAATGGCAACTTTCCACATCTTGATTTTTTCATGATTCCTTTGGAGTTTCTTGATCAAATTTTGCACATTAGACACATATAACACGAATTTTATGAATTTGGCCTCAAAAAGTCAAGAGTTAACTTTTTCCTCTGATTATTTGACTTGGCCCCAATTTCTCTGATTTTTTATCTTTCTTCCAATTGAACCACTTCTAAAACCAATTGAGAGGTGATTTTCCACATACATACACTTAAGAACATATATAATACCATGACCTCAAGTTTTGTCCAAAAAATCAAAGATATCCTGATTTTATTAGAAACCCTAATTTTGATCTCCTCTGGTTAGGAGGGAAAAATGCAGTCTTCAATTTCAAATTCCTCAGAGTATGTTGTGCACCCTTTTAAAGGATGATGGGATATGCCATTTGAGGATGATTTTGGATCAATGAGCTATATCTCTTGAGGGTTTTCCTTCAGTTTTTGAACCTCATGCATGATGAAAGATGTAGGGCTTCAATCTCCTATTGGATCTCACCTTCTTGAGATTGTGGATGATCAATTGAGATGGTATGAGACATGAGAGACTCTTGGCTTGCCTTGAGGCAACTTTATTGACCTTTTTGTGCTTTGAATGATCCCTTGATTGTCCATCTTTCCCCTGATCACATGCCCTGATGGTAAGAGGGATGCTATGCTCTATTTTTCTATGTTAAATGCAATGCAATGCTAATGAGATGGATATGATATGATATATGATAATGCTATGCTAAGATGACAAAAAGGGAGAGCAAATTTTGGGGTATTACACCAAGGTTCATGCACAAATAGATAACAAGCGATTGCACCAAGAATATATTTCAAGCATGTAGATGGAATAACACAACATCACTATAAGTATATAATTAACATACATCAATAGATATTTTTGGAAGTGGATAGTTATATACTATTTCAAGCATCAAGAATATTCATTATTTGAAACACAAGCAATATGCAACAATAAAAGACTTAAAAAATAAGAGAGAAATGGAATGATATTACCTCACTCATGAATTGATGAAGGATGCACTCTTAGGTAATAGAACTTCCAATGCAAGTTAGAGAAATAGTATATAAAGTACACGCACAATTCGTATTTAGGCATGATTTAAGATATCAAGTATCCCCAATTCCCTTCGAATGTTGAAAAATGGCCCGGTCGCAAGAAGTTTTGTAAAAATGTCATCAAGTTGATGTTTGCTATCAACATGCTCAAATATGACATCCCCTTTTTCAACATGGTCACGTAGTAAATGGTGACGAATCTAAATATGCTTAGTGCGAGAATGTAACACTGGATTCTTGGTTAAGTTGATAGCGCTAGTGTTGTCGCACATAATAGGAATACGCTGCAATTTTATATCAAAATCAAGTAATTGTTGTTTAAGCCATAAAATGTGTGCACAACAACTACTGGCCGCAACATATTCTGCCTCAACGGTTGACAAAGCAACAAAAACTTGTTTCTTGCTATGCCAACTTACTAAGGCATTTGAAAACATGTCGCAAGTTCCACCAGTACTCTTCCTATCCGATTTGCAATTGGAAAAATAGGAATCGGTATAACCAACCAAGTTACAATCGCTTCCCTTAGAATACCAAAGCCCATATTGACAAGTACCATGAAGATACCTAAGAATACGTTTTACGGCTTTCAAGTAAGATTCCTTAGGAGCCGATTGATAATAGGCGCACATACACACGCTAAACATGATATCAGGCCTATATGCGGTAAGATATATAAGAGAACCAATCATACCTCTACATTTCTTTACATCTACATCCTTACCATTTTCATTCCTTTCTAGGTTACCATTTGTAGCCATCGAAGTATCAATAGACTTTGCATCTTCCATGCCAAATCTCTTTAGCAAGTCTTTGCAATATTTGGTTTGACATACAAATACGCCTTCATTCATTTGTTTGATTTGAAGACCGAGGAAGTAGTTCAACTCCCCCATAAGGCTCATTTCAAACTCTTCTTGCATAAGCTTAGAGAGCTCTTCTACAAGTTACATATTAGTTGTTCAAAAAAATAAGATCATCGAGATAAACTTAAACTATAAGAGTATGTTTCCCTTAGCGCTTAATGAATAATATAGTATCTAATTTTCCCCTTGAGTATCCTTGATCAATTAAAAATTTGCTTAATCTCTCACACTAAGCCTTAGAGGCTTGTTTGAGACCATACAAAGCTCTCTTGAGCTTGTACACATAATTTGGATACTCGTGACTTTCAAAACTAGGGGTTGAGCTACATACGCTTCTTCATTAATATAGCCATTTAGAAACACACTTTTCACATCCATTTGAAATAACTTGAAATTTTTAGGGCAAGCATAGGCTAGAAAAAGGTGTATAGCTTCAAGGTGAGCAACCAGAACATAAGTCTCCTCATACTCGATGCCTTCCTCTTGGTTATACTCTTGAGCAACTAGTCGGGCTTTATTGCGGGTTATCACCCCGTTTTCGTCAAGATTCTTCCTAAAAACCCATCGGGTGCCAATTACTTGATGATTTTTAGGACGAGGGACAAGGTCCCAAACGTCATTCCTTTTAAATTGATTTAGTTCATCTTGCATGGCCATAAGCCAGTGCTCATCAAGTAATGCATCTTTAGCATTTTTAGGTTCGACTTGAGAAACGAACTCAAAGTGATAACAAAAATTACTTATCTTAGAGCGCGTTGTCACGCCTTTTGTGATATCCCCAAGTATGTTGTCAATAGGGTGATCTTTAGATGTCTTCCAAGTCAAAGGTAGATTTTCCACTGCAGTTGTACTTTCAACCTTCTCCTCTTCACGGTCGTCATCTTCTTTCTTTTCATGGTCTACCTGTCGTACCTCGAAAAATACGATCCTTCACGATGGACGCGGAAAAAAATTTGTTCGAACAGAGTCGCCACCGAACTTTATTCATTCCAATGGAGGAATAGGAAAATATCAATAAAACCTTCAAGAAATAAAAATGGTCCTCGCAACCAAATCCTAGGTTCGAGAGTCGATTACGCAAGGGGAAGGTATTAGCACCCCTCAAGTCTGTTGTACTCAACGGGAACCTCTTAGTTTGATTTGTGATAGAATGTTAACTAATGTTATTTGTTTTCTTCTAAGAGAATAATGCGAAGGGTAAGAGAAAATAGTTTTGTTTTCTAAGGGGAAATGAATGGTTTTTTATTAGGGTGCTCGCCAAGGATTGGGGCCCTTTTGCCTACGTACCTTTATTTGAGAAAATGAAGAATCAGAGTGTCTGTAGTTCGGAGGACTACTGGGAAAATGTTTAGGTAGAAAAAAGAAAAGGTAGCTCGCCACGATCTCACAATCCTGTGCTTATGTACCCTCATAGTGCAATGAGGAAGTCAGAGCAATCGTAGTTCAGGAAACTATAGTTGGTTGGCGTCTTTTAATGAACGAGTGTTTAGGTCGCGTTCTAACTGCTAAACGTTGGCTTGTCTGCTCACTAGGGGAGGCTGAAGCACTGGTTTATATGCGCGATAGAAGGGACTAAACAATTTTCTTTGCAAAAAGTGTTCGATCGCACGGGGGCGAGGAATTAGTGTCTTGAGAAGTTTCAATCGCACTGGGGCGAGAAAAGACAAGTTTGATGTGTTGGATGTTTTGTTTGGATGACGGTTCCTTGGATGGCCAAGGAAGCCTTCTTGTATCCAAACAATTGGGAGAGAGAATAGAAAGCTCTAGACTCTCTCTTTTTCAACCTTAATTGTGAAAGGATTTGGTATGATTAGAGTATTTTGAACGAATGATGGGTACTCGAATGGCCAGGAAGGCTCTTTGTATCCAAGTATTCGGGAGAGAGAATAGAAGGCTCTAGACTCTCTCTTTTTCATTTAAGTATTTAGGAAAAAAGGTTTGATTCAATTTATTAGGAAAATGGTTTGAAGTGAATCGAATTAGAAGTTTTTTAGAGATGACAATTGTTTGAATAGTGAGGAAGGCTCCTCGTACCCAGACCATCTCCCTTTTCACCTTTAATGAAATAGTGTTTGAACATGATTAGGTGTTTTAATTTGATTTGAAGAAAATAATCGATGTTGATTGAGGTTTAAATTTGCGTTCGAAGCGTGGAAGGGTTGAACTAAAATGGAAAAGAGGATCTAATGGTGTTGGGTAAGGTTGATGGCGATGCATGGAGCAATCGACTTAAAAGAAGGGGTAGGGCTTGATATAAGAATTAAGAGTGCTTAAGGGTTTTGATATAAAATATAAACAAGCAAGTAAAATAAAGGAAGCAATAAAGCAATTAAATCAAATTTAAATTACAAGTGTACTAGCAAAGTGGGCTAATCTTTTAAACGACTAATTAGAAGTAATTAATTGAGTAACTCTCATTGTAAGAAAATCCAAGAGTAAGCTATGAATGTTGTGTACAGTGTCCATGAGGTTGACGGCGATGCTTAAAAGCGATCGACTTACAAAGGTGTAAAAGATGGCTCGATATGAATTGAGAATCATTTTGAAAATGATTTAGGTGATGCTTGAAGTGATTAACAATTGAATAAAACACAATCAAGATGAAAGCGATAAAGTTATTACACTTCATGGGAATTGGGGTACATTTTATCGAATGGTGATGAAATAAAAACAGTTAGAACTCAAACACAATAAGCAAATGCGTATAAACAAGAGGTGATTTGAGTTTGTTTGAGTTTTGGAATTCCTCGAACTTGGCCCAATTTTATTTAGCAAAGTCAAAATGATCAAAGTTTATTAAATCACTTAATTAGATTAATCCAAGTCAATTATCTAAATTATTCGATTAAAAATTAATGTAATCAAATAATTAAGTTAATTAAGATTGATTAATAAAGTTAAGTAATTGGAATTTGATTAATTGATTAATCATGCTAATTAAAATTAATTATCAAAATTATCCAATTAAGTCAAATAATTAAGTTAATTAAAATTGATTAACAAATTAAATAATCAAACCAAATTAAAAAATTGTTTAATTAATTTGATTAAAACAAGTAATAAATAAAGAAATAATTACAAAATAAATAGAATTAGATAAATTACAATGTGCTCAAAAACCGGTTTGTACATATCGACTACATAATCAAATTGTCGTATGTTCGGGTCATAACGTGATGAATATATTCAATTATTGTGTTGAAATTTTGGTGGCACAATCAACATAGATTTGTCGAAACCATAGATCAAAGTCCGATTAAAATGCAACATAAAATTATTGACGTATTTACAAAATTCACATTAAAACAAAACGGCGACGATTTCCAATATCAACACACATGGTAGCATAAATCAAACCGAAACTTTAATACGCAAAAACAACATATGCACATATCAATGGGCTTAAATCCAATCCACAATATCAATGGGCTTAGAATCCAATCCACAATTCTAACCACAACTCAAATGAGCATTGCTAGCAACAAAAATAATAATGGCCTATTGAAAGGAAATACACGAAAACCATACGGAACCTTTTCAATCTACAATAATCAATTGAGCCAGGAATTTCAACATATAATTTATATCAAAATGAACACAATAATCAGCCTTTGACTTTCAACTTTTATGGAAAATAATAATATAAAATAAGTATGATTTGCAGCAAGTCAATCACACATTAAAACTTAATTCCTCTCATCAGTACAGAAATATATCCAAAATCAAATATATATATATATATATATATATATATATATATATATATATATATATATATATAGATATATATATATATATATAACCTTTCTTAAGATATATAAAATTTTTTAATCAATTTATAAAAAATCAACTTTCAATAAATTTAAATTTCTTATTATAATAATGTTTAGCCCTATTTTTCTTTATGTATTTTCATAGTGCATCTCTAAGTGATTTTCATAGAGGATATTATTTACAAATTTTATTAATACTTTAATCTTAAATTTTAATAAATATTAAATAATTAATAATTAATCTATTTAAGTAATGAAAATTTAAAATTTTGTCAACAATATGTCATATGAAAATCACTATGAATTGCAATGTGAAAATAGGCATAAAAAACAGGGCTAAGTTTAATAATAATAAATATAAATGAATTGAAACTTAATTTTACTAATTGATAATTTTTTTTACATATTTAATAAATATAAAATATATAATTCAATTATTAATACATGAGACATTTCAGTTCATTATTGGAATAAATAAAAACAATTATTTTTGTGAATAATTGGGGTTTGTTTCAATTTTTATTGAATAATCTATGAATAATAAAGAAATATTAAAAATAGGAAGATGTTATTATTATTTATGAATAATTATGAAGAAGTTTGATAGTATAATATATTATATATGATTCTATCTTTTTAATGCTTTTGGTAACATAATATATTAAATGATTATATGTATAATGCCATTGTAAGGAAAGATTAATACGATCCATTGATTTTCATTAATTAAAATCTGACGATTGTAATTATTTGTTCTCGTTTCTCACAATAGTAAAATCTTCTCATCGGAGTCACTTAGGGATGGCAAAAAAATCCGTACCCGCGAATATCCGCGGATAAAATCCAGCACGGATATGTGGAGGGTAGCTTAATAGATATCTACGGATAAAATAAATGGATATTTAAAAACCCATTTGTTAATGGATATGGATATGGGTTAATGATATTCGTGTACGCGGATATCCATATCCGTTAAAAAATTATAAACTCCATTCCTACTCATCTGCCGTTCGCTCTTCCATCATAACTCACAATCACAATATATTTTATTTGTTTGGTTAAAAATTAAATGTATGATTATTATATTTGAATCTAATTATGTTTTAGGGAATAAGAAGAAAATTAATGTGATGAAATTTTATTGTTAAATTAAGAGTGAATTATATGGATGTGATGTGATAATAACCTTTTGTGTCTTCAAAAGAAGTTCAAAATAATTTTTTTCATAAAATAATTTTTATAAAAAAAATATTATCCATGGATATCTGTAAATATCCGTGGATATCGTAAAACTCGCGGATTACCCGTTTAACGGATGTAACGCCCTGTATAATATATATCTAGAATGATACCATACAAGTGTTTTATTTGGTATTGACACCATCATAAGTGCCTATTGGCATAATTCACATACTTGTCCATTTCTAAAACATAAATACAATCTATGGTACAAGATATGGAAATTGGTCAAAACAATAAAAATTAAGATTAATATACAATATCCTCAATTTCTCTTGAAACATCCAAGCATAGCTCCACTTGTAAATCAAACCTGCAAATACCTGTAAAATAGCAACGATAGTGGGGTGAGATACATCAAATCTCAGTGAGTTCCCTATCTTATAGATTCTCTCGGCTTTACAAGGTTCTAACCAAATCCTAACTCAAGTCCAAGGGAAAGGGAAGGACTTCGAGTTCACAAAATCTCCCACCAGAGAAACACATCGTACAATTCACAAAACGACAACTAGTTAAGAATCTTCTCCCCGACCATCCCGCTCAAAGGGATTAAACACGGGTCACGGATCCTTAACGTAGATAACTTCTCCCCGTCCATCCTACACAAAAAGGATTAAACACGGGTCACGGTTATCCACAAAATAGTAAGGGAATCTTCTCCCCAGCCATCCTACTCCAAAGGATTAAACACGGGTCACGGATTCCTAACGTAGATAACTTCTCCCCGGCCATCCTACACAAAAGGATTAAACACGGGTCACGATACCAACCGCTAAGTAACTTCTTCCCGACCATCCTACACCGAAGGATTAAACACGGGTCACGGTTACTTACTTAATAAATACTTCTCCCCAGCCATCCCGCACAAGGAGATTAAACACGGGTCACGGTATTTATCAAGGGATATACTACTTAATAAATACTTCTCCCTGGCCATCCCACACCAAAGGATTAAACACGGGTCATGTTATTTATTAAGAGATAAAAACATACAAACCGGAGGAATTACGGTCCCCCATTAACAATTACTTATCAAAGACACTCTTCTAGTATCGATGCATAAGCATTGTCCTTTCAACCTTACCCAGTCCTAGTTACATCTCTAGGATCTAACTGTAACACCCCGTAAATTATTTTACTCTGGGTAATATTGGTATGATCAACTGGGTTCCGGTTTACTCTGAGAATTTATTGGATAAAATAATTACAGTAAACTGATGAGCTCAGAGCAGACCCAATTAATATTATCTGGCTCTGAGGTTTTAATTGTTGGAGCTTTAGAGACTATTTGGACAATTAGTAGTGTTACTAATTGATGATATCTTACTATATCATTTACTTTCCACTCTTTTTCCACTTAGACAAAGAGGAAGAGAAAGATAGAAACATTTGGTGGAAAAGGAAGTAGAAGGAAAGGAAGAGAAAAGAAAAGAAAAAGAGGAGAAAAAGTCCAAGAGCTCAAGATCATCAACCATCACCAACTCTTCACCTTTTCATCTCAGTTTCTTCATCATCATCTTCTAATCCAGGTGGGTTCTAGATAGATGCTTTAGTGTAGAATTTCTTGAGGTTTTAGAACTAGGTTGGATTTTGTGAGAAAATGAACAATTTTACAAATCAATGAGATCTAACGGTTAAAAATCGGTATAATCTATGTTGAATGATCATATTATGCATGTGAATATTTATGATGCTTGTTGGTGCTGTTTGGGGAGGATTTGAATTGAGAAAGATGAATTTTCACCCAATGGAACAAGAGAAAACGCAGTTGAGCATGGCTGTTATGGTGCGGAGCGTCGGGTGGTGCTCAGAGCGCCGGGCGGTTTGAGACAAGCGCCCCTGCTTCGCCGGGCAGTGCTCAGGAGGCGTAGCATGTAACCCCCCTGTAACTTTCAAAAAATTTAGAAGAGTTGTTACGCCCCTACTTTGCCGGGCGAAGCAGAGGCGAAGGGGACGCCGCCGGGCGATGGATGGAGCGCCGGGCGCTCCTGGGACTTTTCCAAATGTTCCCTTTCCTTGTAAATTCTATAACTTTTGATCCGCTTATCCGATTTGAGTGTTTTTGATATCAATAGAAAGCTGTGGAAGTAATCTTTATGATGACGGTAAAAGATGTCAGTTTTATTGCCCGATTAAATAATCGGAGGGAACCCAAAAGTGGTATAACTTATGTTTAAATTATTGTATGTATTTCTAATGTGAAATTATGATATGCTTTGCCTAATATTGATGTTGAACATGATTGAGAGTAATGCATGTAAAAATGTGAAATAGGTAGAGTGAGGAATATTACCATTGAATTATGTTAGAACCTAGTAACGACTAGGAAATTGTGGAATAATGTAACGACGATGCTCGTGCAAGAGAGGCCGAGGCGTACGTCTATTACCGAATGGCTGTGTGTGAAATCACGAAATCGTAACCACTATTCTATTATTGTGCCATTTCATGAGTAACGAGCTCCTCTGTAAGGAATGCACGATTTCTTGGTAGGTTTGATTCCCAATGTTATAGTACAAATGGAGCCTACGGGTAAAGAGACTTGTGACGGTGTACGGGCCGTGTGAAGTGACGATTTAAGGCGATAATATGTCCCTTATTTCCGAATCCATTTCGTATGCCAAGAAATCGACGAGGGTCCATGACTCGTTCCTACTTCTAGACATAGAAGAGGGCGGGAGAAAGGGGATGCCTTGACAGGGTTAACGATAGTGATACACTTCCGGGTTAAGGAACTCAATAACGTGTTTCCATATAGTGTGTGTGAGTACTCAAAGTCATTTTCCTTCCCTTTTGACTTGAGTTAGGTGTGATAAAACCTTGTAGAGATGAGAGGACTTATAAGATAGCGAACTCACTGAGATTGATGTATCTCACCCCATGTTGTTGTTTACATCACAGGTACTACAAGTTTGGCGAAGGGTAAGGACAAAGTGGTTTGACTTTTCCTTACGGATCATAGCTTTTGACATGGTTTCCACTATGGCGTTTATTTTGAGATCATTATATTGATCTAGTTCTTAGTGTATTTTGGACATCTTGTATATGTTATGCCGTAGACTTTAGAACTTTGTATTTAGGGCATTTAATGTATATAATGTGTTAACTAGGAACTTATAGTATTTCAGTACCAAATACTTGGATTCATGTATAATATATATGCTTTGATGTATGTTGTTATATATGGGTGTTACAGTTGGTATCAGAGCAGGTCGTATCCTCGACCTAGCCATGAAATAGTATAAGTATTTTCTTTCTGTTTCATATGCGTTGTGTCGCCATTGGTCTTACGTGTTATATATATGGTATTGAGCCTGATCAACTTAATCCTATCTGTATGACATTTAGGAACATGGCTGACGGGCGCAGAAACAACCGTGGTAGACCGAGAACAACTCCAGCCGGGACAAACCCACCAGGTGATGAAGGGAATGCCCATTTGTATCAATTCATGCAACAGATGCAGCAACAACAAAATCAGTTTGTGCAACAGATGGTGCAGCAAATGGCTGGTGGTCTGCATCCTCCAGTGGGCGTTCCCGAAGCTGCAGGGGGAACCTTTAGGGATTTCATTCGTATGAATCCTCCGGAGTTTCAGGGAGGGTTAGATCCGGTAAAGGCTCATGAATGGATCTTCGGTATGGAGAGGATTTTCTTGATAGTTCAGTGCAGTGAGGAAAATAAGGTGGTTTTCGCTTCTCACTTGTTGAAGGGTCCTGCCATGAGGTAGTGGGAGAGCGCTTCAGCCTTAATGACAATTCAAGAGGTACCGAAGGTATGGGAGCAGTTTAAGATAAACTTTATGGAGAAGTATTTCCCAAGTTCCTTAAGGTCTCAGAAGGAATTTGAGTTTCAACAGTTGAGACAAGGCAACTTGACTGTGACTTCTTATGCGGAAAAATTTGAGACTATGGCTGCTTATTCTAGGCAAGCCATGTATGCTCCTGTCGAGAAGTGGAAGAGTGATCAGTTTCTTTTTGGTTTGAGGGCTGAAATTTCACATAGCGTGTCTCAGAGGGAGTTCACTAGCTATGCGGAATTGTTACGATAGTGTTATGTGGCGGAGCATAGCTTAAAGAAGGTGCAAGCAGAATGAGAGTTAAGTAGGGTGAATTAAAGTGATTGTGGGAGAGCGAATCAACAATTTAGACCAAGGCAGCAAACTTTTAAGGGAAAGCAGGTTCAGAGTTCCAGGACTAGTGCACCTCCTGTGTGCCGTACTTGTGGAAAGATGCATTTCGGTAGATGTCGCTTCGAAGGAGTGGAGTGTCATCGGTGTCATAAAGTGGGCCATTGGGCGAGAGATTGCCCTCAGAGTAGGAATCAGACACAAGGGAGGAATATCGGCCAAGTATATACCTTAGATGCGAGGAAAGCAAAGGGTGACAACTCTTTGATTGCTGGTACGTGTTTCGTTAATGGACATCCTTGTTTTGTGTTATTTGATTGTGGAGCTACACACTCTTTCGTATCGATGCAATGTATGAAGCGACTTGGGTTGCAAGCGGTTCCGTTGTCTCCACCCATGGTGGTTACTACTGCCATGGATGAGATGGTTGAAACACCTTTAATGTGTGAAAATTGTGTGTTATCTGTGGATGGAAGAGTTATCCAGATTGATCTGATTTGTTTACCGCTTAAGAAAGTGGATGTGGTTTTGGGAATGGATTGCCTTTCAGCTAATTCGGTATTTATCGGGTGTGAAGAAAAGCTAATCATTATTCCATCCGTAGAGGCTACCCCGAAGGATGTGTTGACTACTATTTTAGAAGGTACGGTTGGAATGATAAATTTCTTGTTTAAGGACGAGAAGTCTGTTCTTTTGGTTCTTACTAAGGAGGAGAGTAACAACCTGCAGGTGTTGAGTATTCCGGTAGTCTATGAATTTCCCCAAGTTTTCCCCGAGGATATCACTTCTCTTCCTCCGGTGAGGGAAGTGGAATTCTCTATTGACCTGATACCGGGAACGACTCCAATATCCATTTCTCCATATCGGATGGCACCACTGGAATTAAGAGAATTAAATGATCAATTAGAAGAATTGATGGCTAAGCATTTTGTTCGACCAAGTGTTTCCCCCTGGGGAGCTCCAGTGTTGTTGGTAAAGAAGAAGGATGGTGGAATGCGGTTATGTATCGATTACCATCAGTTGAATAAGGTCACCATCAAGAATAAATACCCATTACCAAGGATAGACGATCTGTTATATCAGTTGAAAGGAGCCTGTGTGTTCTCGAAGATTGATTTACGGTTGGGTTATCATCAGATACGTGTGAAAAGTTCAGATGTACCAAAGACTGCGTTTAGAACCCGTTATGGTCATTATGAATTTTTGGTGATGCCTTTCGGTGTGACGAATGCTCCAGCAGTTGTCATGGATTATATAAATCAGATCTTCCAACCTTATTTGGACCAATTTGTGGTGATCTTTATTGATGACATTCTTATCTATTCTCGTGATCCTCAAGAGCACGGAGAACACCTAAGAATCGTTTTATCCATCTTACAAGAGAGGCAACTTTTTGCTAAGTTAAGTAAGTGTGAGTTTTGGATGTCGGAGGTTAATTTTCTTGGTCACATCATATCTCGGGGAGGTGTAGCGGTAGATCCATCAAAAGTTGAAGCAGTGATTAATTGGGAGAGACCAAAGAATGTTTCCGAAGTTAGAAGTTTCTTGGGTTTGGCAGGGTATTACAGAAGGTTTATCAAAGGCTTTTCTCATCTGGCTTTACCAATGACGAGACTTACTCGGAAGGATTGTTCATATGAGTGGGATTCGGCTTGTGAGAGAAGTTTTATGAGTTTGAAGGAAAGACTGACGACCGCTCCTGTGTTGGTTATTCCTGATCCTAGCAAGTCGTATGAGGTATATTGTGATGCATCGAGGATGGGATTGGGAGGTGTGTTAATGCAAGATGGGCATGTAATGGCTTATGCTTCTCGACAGTTGAAAGTCCATGAAGAGAATTATCCAACGCATGATTTGGAATTGGCGGCAATTGTGTTTACTTTGAAGGTGTGGCGTCACTATTTGTATGGCGTACGCTTTGAGATGTTTAACGACCACAAGAGCTTAAAGTACCTCTTTGATCAGAAAAAGTTGAACATGCGTCAAAGGAGGTGGATGGAATATTTGAAGGATTATGATTTGGAACTAAAATACCATCCAGGTAAAGTGAAGAAAGTAGTGCATGCACTGAGTAGGAAAGTGATGCATAGTGCCGACTTGATGATGTTAGAGTATGCCTTAATGGAAAAGTTTAGAGATCTAAATCTTCAATTTAATTGGACACCAAACGGTGTGATTATGGGAAATTTGAACGTGAATTCTACTCTTAGGGAAGAAATCCAACAAGGACAAGGGTTAGATGAGAAGTTATAAGAAGTGTTAGTACAACCGGGTTTTATGCGAGCTACCGATGGAGTTATTTTGTTTAACCAAAGGATTTGTGTTCCGGATAACACGGAGTTGAAAAGGAGGATTTTAGAAGAAGCGAATAAGGGTGCTTTTACTATACATCCGGGGTCTTCGAAGATGTATCACGACTTAAAGAGGGACTATTGGTGGTCCGGGATGAAAAAGGATATTTCGGTATACGTTTCGAAATGTGCGGTATGTCAACAAGTGAAGATCGAACACCAAAGACCAAGTGGCTTGTTGCAACCTTTAGAAATTCCGGTGTGGAAGTGGGATAGTATTTCGATGGACTTCGCAGTTGGATTACCCCGTGTCGCGGTGAAAATTGGATACCATAGTTATTTGTTAACTAGGATCGCATTTTTAATGTCACCACCGGTCTTTGATTTTATCCAAGGGAAAGGAGAAAAACCAAATTCCCACAATGCAATGCAAATGCACTAAGATTCTAAGATTGGGGGTTGGTTATACCTAGGGAAGGTGTTAGCATCCTAGATATCTGTAGTACTCTACAGGAACCTCTTGATTTTATTTTATGTTATTTGTTATCTATTTTGCTAAGGGTTTAAGGGTAAGTGATTTATTATTTTTATTCCTAAGTGTGCTCGACAAGATATCGCATCTTGTGCCTACATATCCTGTCAGGAGGGAATCAGAGCACTTGTAATTCCTTATTAAGGACACTAAAATTGTTTATTGGTTTTAGGAGAGAAGATGAGTCATCATCTTAAGAAAACCACCACAGTTTTGAAAATGTTTGTATTTTATGGGGTATGGGATTGTATGTCCCTTCTTTGAGATGATTTGTAAAGACCATATAATAATACATGCATCAAATCATATATTATACATGAGTTTCACTTTTTGGTACTGAAACATAATAAGTCCCTAGTTAACACATTATATACATAAATGCCTCTAATACAAAACACCTAAAAGTCTAAGGCATTACATATACAAGATGTTCCAAAATTGATAAAAACTAAGAACTAGATCAATACAATGATCTCAAAACATAACGCCATAGCGGAAGCCATGCCATCACAAAACCACGATCCGTAAGGAAAGTCAAATAACCTTGTCCTTACCCTTCGCCGAACCTGCAGAACCTGTGATGTAAACAACAACAGTGGGGTGAGATACATCAAATCTCAGTGAGTTCCCTATCTTAAAGTCCTCTCGGCTATATAAGGTTCTAACAAACCTAACTCAAGTCAAAAGGGAAAAAGGGGAGTGACCTTGAGTACAGACACACTATATGGACACATGTTATGAGTTCATCAACTCACAATATCACTAATCCGTAACCACACCAAGGCATCCCCTTTTCCCGTCCGCTTCTACGTCTAGAAGACGACCCGAGTCATGGATCCTTGAACCTACTTGACATACAAATGGATTCGGGTTCTACGGGCCATAAACCGTTATGAACCGTCGCTTCACACGGGCCATAAACCGTCACAAGCATATGCTCCCAGAGCGCCATTCGTACTGCACACGGGAATCAAACCTGTCAAGTAGTTGTGCACAAGTTTCAGAGGAGCTCGAGACCCATGAAACGCACTCGCAAATAAAATCGGTTACGATTACGTGATCACACACAGTCGTGATCGTATTCGACAATCACAAGGCCATAATGCCTTAACATAACCAAACGGTTAACACACATGTTCCATACTAGTGTTTATTCATTCTAAATTGTCCAACACTGCTTATGGTAATTGTCCTCCCTCTACTTACTTTATGTTTTATCGTGCATACATTTTTCAACAACAATTACACAACCAAAATTAACAAAACGACACAATTCCAACAATTCTGATATAATTAAATCGACCGTCAATCTTAAAACCAATGTAATAAGAAAGTACATTTTATTACCTTTCCAACGATACCAAAATTGTTCCAATCCGAGTTACGTACAAAAAGTTACGGCATTGTAAACAATTGATCGGAAAAATAAATCACAACAGCAGAATTCTGTAACTCTCCTGGCCGTACGCGTATTGGCATTCCCCGTACGCGTATTGCCCAAATGCTCGCCCAGCCATACGCGTATTTCCCCAAAAGATACGCGTATTGCCCAAAATCCCCGGCCATCCATACGCGTATTGCCCTTGTCGTACGCGTATTGACAAGCCCCATACGCGTATCACCTCGACCAATACACGTATGAGCAGAGGAAAATTCTGCAGAATTTTCTGCAGAATCTTTCTGCTATGTGATCAACCCATTTCAACCCAAAAATCCATTTTCCTCAACCCAAATGCACTGAAACAGGTTACAGATACAACAAGCAGTATAACATATAATCACACATTGCATTTAGCAGTTAGATTCATGAATTTTGTGCAAAAAGATTCAATTTTCACAATTTCAACCTAACTCTAAACTCAACAAAACTCTACTCTAAAGAGTCTAACTAGAACCCACCTGGATTACTAGACGAGGAGGTTGATACGGAGACGAGTAAACGAAGAACAGATGAATTGATGATGATTCTTGAGTTTTTTGGAAAATTTCTCTTCTTCCTCTTTCTTTTCCTTTCCTTCCTTCCCTTTTTCCTTTTCTTTCTTTCTCTTTAGCTTTTGTTTGGTTTTTCCAAGGGAAATGAAAAGAAAGTAGATAGTATAAAAACTATCATTTTTAGTAACACTACTAAATGTCCAAAATTAGCTCAAATACAACAAATTATAAAAAACTCAACGTTAAATACTATTACTTTAATCGACTCTGAGTTCGTCAGTTTACTCTAATTATTTTATCAAATAATTACTCAGAGCACCCCGGAACCCAGTTGATCATAATAATATTCACCAGAGCGTTTATAAATTTACGGGGTATTACATCCTCCCCCCCTTAAATAGAAATTCGTCCTCGAATTTAGAATATTACCTGAACAGATGTGGATAAGAATCTCGCATTTCCGATTCTAGTTCCCAAGTAGCATCGCCCGGATGCGCCATATCCCATTGCACCTTAACAAGTGGAATATCTTTGTTCCTTAACACTTTTGTTTCGCTTCCCACAATACGACTCGGTTGTGGTTCAAAAGTCAAATCCGCTTCAATTTCCACTGATTCGGGTAGAATCGGCTGAAGAGGATCAGGAATAAACTTACGGAGCTGAGATACGTGAAAAACGTCATGCATCTCCGATAGAGAGGGTGGTAAGGCTAATCTATAAGCAACTTCACCAATCCTTTCTAAAATCTGATACGGTCCCACGTATCTCGGACTTAACTTTCGCGACTTAAACGGTCCTTTCAATCTCAATCTCGGAGTAACTTTCAGAAATACATGGTCACCTTCCTCAAATTCCAAAGGTCTCCTACGATTGTCCGCATAACTCTTTTGACGATCTTGTGCTTGTTTAACCTTCTCGCGGATCATTCGAATCTTTTCCGTAGTCTCTTGAATAATCTCGGGTCCCAAAATTCTATCTTCGCCAATTTCAGCCCAACACAAAGGTGTCCTACACTTTCTCCCATAAAATGCTTCATAAGGAGCCATACCGATGCTCGCATGGTAACTATTGTTATATGAAAACTCAATTAACGGTAAAAGTTCTTTCCAATTCCCTCTACTCTCTAGCGCACAAGCTCTTAACATATCCTTCATCGTTTGTATTGTTCGTTCAGTCTGACCATCCGTTTGAGGATGATTCGACGTGCTCAAACACAAATTCGTACCCATCGCTTGTTGGAACACTTTCCAAAATCTCGAAGTAAACTTCGGATCTCTATCGGACACAATACTAGAAGGAATACCATGCAATCTCAAAATCTCAGCAATAAACAACCTTGCAAGATGACTTGCCTTATAAGTAGTCTTTACGGCTAAGAAGTGTGCAGATTTTGTTAGTCGATCTACAATCACCCAAATAGAATCATACCCTCCTTGGGTACGGGGTAAACCCACTGCAAAATCCATAGAAATACTATCCCACTTCCAAACTGGAATATCCAAAGGTTGTAACAAACTGCCCGGTCTTTGGTGTTCAATCTTCACCTGTTGGCACACCGCACATTCTGACACATATCCCGCTATATCCTTTTTCATCCCAGACCACCAATAATCCTTCTTTAGATCCTGATACATCTTTGAAGAACCAGGATGTATCGTAAAAGTACCTTTATGAGCTTCGTCTAAGATCTTCCTTTTTAATGCCTCAACCCTCGGAACACAAATCCTTTGATTAAACAGAACAATCCCATCTGTCGCTCGTATAAAACCTGGTTGAAGTAACAATTCTTGTAACTCTTCTTCTAACAATTGTGCCTGTTGAATCTCAACTCTCAAAGTAGAATTGACATTCAAATTTCCCATAATTACACCATTCGGAGTCCACACAAACTGGAGATTAAGATCTCTAAACTTTTCCAACAATGAGTACTCCAAAATCATCAATTCCGCACTATGAACCATTTTCCGACTTAAAGCATCCGCTACTTTATTCGCCTTTCCTGGATGATACTTCAATTCTAAGTCATAATCCTTTAAGTACTCCATCCACCTTCTTTGTCGCATATTCAACTCCTTTTGATCAAACAGATACTTCAAACTTTTGTGGTCACTGAACATTTCAAAACGTACACCATATAAATAATGACGCCACACCTTCAGTGCAAAAACCACTGCAGCTAGTTCCAAATCATGAGTTGGATAATTCTTCTCATGAACTTTTAACTGTCGAGAAGCATAAGCTACCACTTGACCACCTTGCATCAGAACACCCCCTAATCCCCTCTTAGAAGCATCACAGAATACTTCATAAGAGTGGTTAGGATCAGGAATAATTAATACTGGAGCACTCGTCAAACTTTCCTTCAAATGCATAAAACTTTGTTCGCAACCTGAATCCCATTCAAAAATAACATCCTTCCGAGTAAGTTTCGTCATTGGTAAGGCCAATTGAGAAAAGCCCTTAATAAACCTTCTATAGTAACCGGCCAATCCCAAGAAACTTCTGACTTCTGAAACATTTCTCGGTCTCTCCCAATTAATTACTGCTTCTACTTTCGATGGATCCACTGCCACACCACCTCGAGATATAACATGTCCAAGAAAATTAACTTCCGACATCCAAAACTCACACTTGCTCAACTTAGCAAACAATTGCTTCTCTTGCAAGACCGATAAGACAATCCTCAGATGTTCTCCGTGCTCTTGTGGAGTACGGGAATAAATAAGAATGTCGTCAATAAAGATTACCACAAATTGGTCCAAGTAAGCCTGAAATATTCGATTCATGTAATCCATAAAAACAGCTGGAGCATTAGTCACACCGAAAGGCATCACTAAGAATTCTTAATGTCTGTAACGGGTTCTAAATGCAGTTTTTGGCACATCGGAACTCTTCACTCGAATCTGGTGATAACCCGACCGTAAATCAATCTTCGAGAACACACAGGCTCCTTTCAATTGATCTAACAAGTCGTCTATCCTTGGTAAGGGATACTTATTCTTAATGGTGACTTTATTCAACTTACGATAATCAATGCACAAACGCATTCCCCCATCTTTCTTCTTTACCAATAACACTGGAGCTCCCCACGGTGAAACACTAGGCCTAACGAAATGCTTAGACATCAAGTCCTCCAATTGGTCCTTTAATTCTCTTAATTCAAGCGGTGCCATCCGATACGGAGAAACGGATATAGGAGCCGTTCCCGGTATCAGGTCAATAGAGAACTCAACTTCTCTCTCCGGAGGAAGAGAAGAAACATCCTCAGGAAACACTTCAGGAAATTCACACACTATTGGAATACTCAGAACTTGCTGTTCACTACTTCCTTCCTTAGTAAGAACCATTAAAACAGATTTCTCTTTCTCAAACAAGAAATTTACCATTCCCACCGTACCTTCTAAAATCGTTGATAATACATCTTTCGGAGTAGCCTCAGCAGATGGAATAATAATTAGCTTCTCCTCACAACCGATAAAAACCGAATTAGCTGAAAGCCAGTCCATTCCCAGAACAACATCCACTTTCTTGAGCGGCAAACAAATAAGATCAATCTGGAAGACTCTTTCGTTCACCGACAACACACAATTTTCACACGTCAGTGGTGTTTCAACCATTTCATCCATGGCAGTAGTAACCACCATAGGAGGAAACAAAGGAATAGTTTGCAACCCAAGTCGCTTCACACATCTTAAAGACACAAAAGAATGTGTAGCCCCACAGTCAAATAAAACAAAACAAGGTTGACCATTAACAAAACATGTACCCGCAATCAAGGAATTATCACCCTTTGCTTTCCTTGCATCCAGAGTATATACTCGACCCGTAGTCTTCCCTTGTGTCTGATTTCTACCCTGAGGACAATCCCTCGCCAAATGGCCCACCTTCTGACACTGGTAACACCTCACACTTTCAATACCACATCGGCCGTAATGATTCCGACCGCAAGTACGACACACCGGAGGTACACTAGTTCTAGAACTCTGGACCTGCTTCCCTTTGGAAAACTGTTGCCTTTGCCTAAACTGTTGATTCGACCTCCCTCGGACACCTTGAATCGCCCTGTTCGAATCCACCTCCATTTGTACCTTTTTCAAGCTATTTTCTGCCACATAACATTGTCTTAACATTTCAGCATAAGTAGCAAATTCCCGTTGAGACACGCTGTGTGAAATCTCAGCCCTTAATCCAAACAGAAACTGATCTATCTTCCACCTCTCATCAGGGGCATACATGGCCTGTCTAGAATAGTCAGCCATGATCTCAAATTGTTCCGCATAAGAAGCCACTGACAAATTTCCCTGTCTCAACTGTTGGAACTCAAACTCCTTTTGAGACCTTAAAGAACTCGGAAAATATTTCTCCATAAAGATTACCTTAAACTGTTCCCACACTTTCGGCACTTCCTGTGTTGTCATCAAGGTTGAAGCGCTCTCCCACCACCTCATGGCAGGACCCTTCAACCAGTGAGAAGCAAAAACCACCTTATTCTCCTCACTGCAATGAACTATCAGAAAAATCCTTTCCATACCTGTTATCCACTCGTGTGCCTTCACCGGATCTAGCCCTCCTTGAAACTCCGGAGGATTCATACGAACAAATTCCCTGTAGGTTCCTCCTGTAACTTCCGGAACAACCATTGGAGGATGCAGACCATCAGCCATTTGTTGCATCATTCCTTGCATGAACTGATTCTGTTGCTGCTGCATCTGCTGCATAAATTGGTACAAAGGGGCATTCCCTTCATCACCTTGTAGAACTGTTCCAGCTGGAGTAGTCCTTGGTCTTCCACGGTTGTTTCTGCGTCTATCAGCCATGTTCCTGAATTCCATATCAATAGGATTAAGTTGATCAGACTCAATACCATAAATATAACAGACAAGACCCATGGCGACACGCCGCATATGAAACGGAAAGAAACACTTATTCTATTTCATGGCTAGGTCGAGGATACGACCTGCTCTGATACCAACTGTAAAGACCATATAATAATACATGCATCAAATCATATATTATACATGAGTTTCACTTTTTGGTACTGAAACATAATAAGTCCCTAGTTAACACATTATATACATAAATGCCTCTAATACAAAACACCTAAAAGTCTAAGGCATTACATATACAAGATGTTCCAAAATTGATAAAAACTAAGAACTAGATCAATACAATGATCTCAAAACATAACGCCATAGCGGAAGCCATGCCATCACAAAACCACGATCCGTAAGGAAAGTCAAATAACCTTGTCCTTACCCTTCGCCGAACCTGCAGAACCTGTGATGTAAACAACAACAGTGGGGTGAGATACATCAAATCTCAGTGAGTTCCCTATCTTAAAGTCCTCTCGGCTATATAAGGTTCTAACAAACCTAACTCAAGTCAAAAGGGAAAAAGGGGAGTGACCTTGAGTACACACACACTATATGGACACATGTTATGAGTTCATCAACTCACAATATCACTAATCCGTAACCACACCAAGGCATCCCCTTTTCCCGTCCGCTTCTACGTCTAGAAGACGACCCGAGTCATGGATCCTTGAACCTACTTGACATACAAATGGATTCGGGTTCTACGGGCCATAAACCGTTATGAACCGTCGCTTCACACGGGCCATAAACCGTCACAAGCATACGCTCCCAGAGCGCCATTCGTACTGCACACGGGAATCAAACCTGTCAAGTAGTTGTGCACAAGTTTCAGAGGAGCTCGAGACCCATGAAACGCACTCGCAAATAAAATCGATTACGATTACGTGATCACACACAGTCGTGATCGTATTCGACAATCACAAGGCCATAATGCCTTAACATAACCAAACGGTTAACACACATGTTCCATACTAGTGTTTATTCGTTCTAAATTGTCCAACACTGCTTATGGTAATTGTCCTCCCTCTACTTACTTTATGTTTTATCGTGCATACATTTTTCAACAACAATTACACAACCAAAATTAACAAAACGACACAATTCCAACAATTCCGATATAATTAAATCGGCCGTCAATCTTAAAACCAATGTAATAAGAAAGTACATTTTATTACCTTTCCAACGATACCAAAATTGTTCCAATCCGAGTTACGTACAAAAAGTTACGGCATTGTAAACAATTGATCGGAAAAATAAATCACAACAGCAGAATTCTGTAACTCTCCTGGCTGTACGCGTATTGGCATTCCCCGTACGCGTATTGCCCAAATGCTCGCCCAGCCATACGCGTATTTCCCCAAAAGATACGCGTATTGCCCAAAATCCCCGGCCATCCATACGCGTATTGCCCTTGCCGTACGCGTATTGACAAGCCCCATACGCGTATCACCTCGACCAATACGCGTATGAGCAGAGGAAAATTCTGCAGAATTTTCTGCAGAATCTTTCTGCTATGTGATCAACCCATTTCAACCCAAAAATCCATTTTCCTCAACCCAAATGCACTGAAACAGGTTACAGATACAACAAGCAGTATAACATATAATCACACATTGCATTTAGCAGTTAGATTCATGAATTTTGTGCAAAAAGATTCAATTTTCACAATTTCAACCTAACTCTAAACTCAACAAAACTCTACTCTAAAGAGTCTAACTAGAACCCACCTGGATTACTAGACGAGGAGGTTGATACGGAGACGAGTAAACGAAGAACAGATGAATTGATGATGATTCTTGAGTTTTTTGGAAAATTTCTCTTCTTCCTCTTTCTTTTCCTTTCCTTCCTTCCCTTTTTCCTTTTCTTTCTTTCTCTTTAGCTTTTGTTTGGTTTTTCCAAGGGAAATGAAAAGAAAGTAGATAGTATAAAAACTATCATTTTTAGTAACACTACTAAATGTCCAAAATTAGCTCAAATACAACAAATTATAAAAAACTCAACGTTAAATACTATTACTTTAATCGACTCTGAGTTCGTCAGTTTACTCTAATTATTTTATCAAATAATTACTCAGAGCACCCCGGAACCCAGTTGATCATAATAATATTCACCAGAGCGTTTATAAATTTACGGGGTATTACATGATTAACATCTAATTCTCTTGTGTGGAGAATTAGGTGGGCTAAAGTTTGATTTAAAAAAATCAAAATTAAGGGGACTAACCTAGGAAATCTATCCTAAGTTATCTAATTGACTTATCTTAAGGTGCCGATTATGATGCAAATGATGTTTACCATGCACAATAACATGGTTATCATGCATGGGATTTTTCCTTGGATATTAATGCGATTAATTATTGTTATTTAGGCGAGGGTGCTAGCAAAGAGATGCTAGACTTGTGTCTTGTGATCGGTAGGTTGAATGCGATGCCCGAAGGCGATCGACTTATATGGGTGGAAAATTGGCTCGACGTTGGATCGAGAATTTTAATTTTTGAAAGGGCTTAGACATACAAAGCATACATTCAAATAGAGGCATAGTAAACAGATAAACACGCAAGCGTACACTCGGGCGCGAGAGACTCTAAATGAGTTTTTGATTTATTGAGAAAAAGAGTTGATTTGATTTTAAGGTTTATTATTATTAAGGGTAATATGCTAAAGATTATCTTATTAAAAAAAGTTTATTATCAAATTAGAATTATACTTAAAGATAATTATCAAAAGGTTTTAATTATTTAAAGTTTATTTATTGATTAATTTAGAGGCAAATTAATAAAAAGGGTTTTCTTATTAAAGTTAATTATTTCAAAAGTTTATTTTTAGTTTTAGAATTTTTCTTATTAAAGAGAGTTTTAATTTTATTATTTTAGTAAAAAATCTCATTATTACATACTTCTTTTAAATTATAAAAGTTAAATAAAAAAAATAAATAAAAGGGTTTTAAATTACTATCTTACAAAAAGTTTTTCAATATTATAAAATAAAGTTCTTGTTAATGAAAAGAGGATTTTAGTTTTAATATGAATAAAAGTTTTATTAAGGGTCTCTACCAATTAACTAAAAAAAAGTTAACCAAGGTTTTAAATTATAGAAAATTTAGTTAAAAAATGAGTTATGCTTTTATTAAAAAAAACTCTAAATTTTATTTTAAGAATTAGCTACAACCAAGTTTTTATTAAAAGAAAAATTATTAACGGAGGGATCTGGCATGGTCATGGAGAGAGAGTCCATGATGGACCCTCTGATCTCTACCGTGTGGTGTATGCGTGTGGGGAAACACATGTTATCACAAAAGAAAAACGATGCCTCTCCTCTCTCAAACTCTCTTTTCTTCTCTCATACTCTCTTTCATTTTTCTCTCTCGATCAAGCAAAAATAAACCTAACTACCCTAATCCCCAATCGAACCCGATACCCCATTCTCATTAGCTTTTCATGGTGATTACATATACATGATGCTGAAATTTAAAGCAAAGTAAGGAAATAAAGGAAAAAAGGGCGGCGATGGTCGTGGCGGCTCCATGAACCTCCGATCAGGGATGTTTCTCTTCTCCTTTTTTACCTTTTGCGAGCTCTCGTGATCTGTGTTATTTCATCTTTGGTCCGTTGGTTTCTGAGGGACGATGATGAACAATATGCTTCTGAGTCTCTGGGTTTTTGAGTGGGTTGTGATTTTTCGTGTTGGTGTGATTTGTGATATGATTCTTTTCCCGTCTCTGATTTTTGTGTGTGCTGTTTCTCTAAGGGTTTTTTTGTGTGTCCCCTTTTGTCTGAAATCGGTCCCTTTTATAGCTGGCCCATGATGAAAACTAATTAGAAGTTTTGAATGCTCTTGATTGATACGACTTGATTGTGATACGATTTGGTTTTTGGATTTGGAAAGTCTTGCTGCCTCTCATTATGGTGATAAATTTGATTTCAAATATTGGAACTTAATTCCGCCTGACGCTCTGTTTTGGAATGATTTGATGTTATTGTTGAACAATTTTGGAAAGTTAGGCTGGCGGTATATCTCGTGATATTGCCCCTAACTACTAATTTGAATATGATGAGAAAACTTTCTAATTCAAAACAAATCTGAGGCAAATTCTCTCTCAACCCTTTCCTTTTTCGTTGTGACATGTTTAGGGATATGCTCTATTTTTCCTCTAACTCATTAAGTCAACAATCCTGCTTTTGGAAATTTTGCTAGGTGATCCATTTATTCCTTGGGGCCTACGCTGATCATATCGTTTTATTTTTGAATTATCATGTTGAATTATTGTCTGATGAATGTTTTTGGAAAGGATTGAATATCAGCTGTTAGGTTCTTTGAGCTGATCAGAATTCCAGATGCAATTATGGCTTGTTTGATCTGTGTGTTCAATTTGAATTCTGACTCAGAATTTTATGCAGGAAAGTAAACACTATGGCCATGGAGACTGATGAGGATGCTGAGGAACCTGACGTAAGTGATTCTGCAAGTCGATGTTATTCTTCCTCAATTTCAAAATATGGAGATTCAATTGATGACCTCTTGTCATGTTATGATCATTGAAGACTCTTGATCGCTTCCTCGTATGGTTGTGGTGAGTTAGATACTTGAGATTATGTGCTGATTTGAACTCAAATTAAACTCCTTAAGTATGTCGCATAATGTTGTTGCAGGCTGGTGTGTTGTCGTTGCGATGTAGGCGACTAATCAACCAAACTCCGCCGCTCCTATCTCATGGCATTATTTGGTAAGTAGGTGAGGCAACGGTTTGTGTGTTTTATTGGTTCTTGGACACACCCACGGTTAAGGTTTAGAGCCGATTCATATACCGTGTAACCATACTCTTACATCATTGAAGAAATTTCAAACAGTTCAAACATTGCCAAGATTCTAATGCTGTGTCTGTTCTGTTTGCTACATTTCGTCCCTGTAATTTTCTCTTAGATTCTAGTATTAAAAGGCGCTTCCTCATACTCTAGAGTGGTTATGGAAAACTTTTCGGGACTTTACCGCGAGGAGGTTCAAGGTTTCCACCCCTTGATTCTGCTATTGAACAAACCTTTCCAAATTCAGAAGCAACATCCTCTGTAAGTATGGTATGGTTCCTCTGAACTGTTAAGTATTATTTCTTTGGTAAATTGTTTCATGACACTAGCGGGATTTGATTCCGATCTTCGCGTCGTGGACAGGTTTGCGCGTTCGACAAAAACTCTATATAACTTGGAGCGCTTGGATTGTAAGGCTTTAGAGTGGAGTCAATTTCATGGAACTTGGTTTAGCCGTGGCTGTCATCATGTGTAGCCTAGAGATCAAACTTGCACACGAAGGTGGTTAGGAAACATGAAGCCTGGGTCACGAGGCATTATTTTAGTGTATGAGCAGCAGTGCCAGGGCGCATTGGTTAAGTTGTAAGCATGCATGGTACCAAGGGTAGTAGGATAAGCAGATGAAATTTCCATCTCCCGTGCAGATCATTATGCATTGGAAAATGAAGTATGTAGCTTTTCCAAATTCCACCTTGTGATTTTCAAAAACAAACTTATGTATTTGTAAGACTAGACAAGTGACATTCTTGACATAGTCCTTTATGTCTTGGAGTTAATTTGAGTTTAACTTGCTTAACTGCAGGTTGAATGAATCATTGGTGCTGAAGTCACGGCGTCGCGGAGACTTTGACGGCGACCAGTTGCTCTCATGATTACATTATCCTGGTTTAGTTCATGTTATACCTAACTCTGCAGCCACCTTCCGTAAATGTACTACCTTACGGCAATTCCGAAGTTGAAATTGAAATAAACTTCATGATAGGAATCACCCACGGCTACATCTAGCAGGAGTTAGCTGGATTTAGTAATGAACAAGGAGCTTTGGTGTAATTTGTAGTTGGCGGTAAAATCCAAATGAATCCGTGTTGTAACAACCGTAACCTTAATGATTTGATTTACTGTTTGCTGCAATTATGTTTTGGAAAGACAAAACAAAATGTCAACATAACTTCTAATCTTTGAATTAGACTCGTGAATCCCATTTGTAAAATAATGATTGAATTTTGGGCTTAAACACTTAGGCGTGAATTATGCACTTGGACTCGAAACTCTTTAACATTGATTCTTCTTGAACACTTGGTATCCCATGGTGACTCGGATTTGCGTTTAGACTCTTTCAATTTGAATCCTGCCAAGATTATGAATCTTGAAATCCCAATTTTAAATTCAACCCCCTTGAGTGATTTGAGCTACGACATTGTGAAGCTGTGATGTCATGCAGAAATTCATAAACCAAGTTATGCCCTTTTAATCTTAATGAATCCATAACTTCCTCTTTCACGCCGTGACTTATAATTTGTACCAAATCTCACTTTGACAAACCCTCCTTTAGAAATGGAGCCTGGATCAATTAGAAACTCTCATACCACTTCAATTTAGGAGAAACTGGTCATGTCCTATGAAACACTTGATTGTGAGGATAAATATCGTCTTCACCTGAACTCATGTTCCTGCACAAACTTGTTAGTAACAATAAATACGCACACAAGGACCGCATGACCTAAAGATGCTATGCGAAAAGAAAGAGATCTTAGGGTCAAAAATTGGGGTGCGACAGATGCCCCTATTTAAGTTTCTTCTATCTGGAGATACGAAGATTGAAATATTTGTCTCGATGAGATAGGAGAGACTTAAATACAAACATGCACACAAATTTTGGCCCTAAGATGCCGCCAAATGCACATGATATGATATGAAATGATATGCTATGTAAGACAAGGATCCTGTGAGGGATAATGTCACAGGGGATAACTGATGTTGAAAAGATGAAACACAGACCCGACGAGGACGACCTAGCAAAACAAGACTCCATGGGGAAAGATCTAACTCCACTGGGGGAAGAGACTACCAACTGACAATCACAGGGTTTCTTAAACATAAGGTAAGAACTCTGAAAGGAAGGATAACTTACTACCAACAACTGGTAGCCTAAGCGAAGGTATCCAATCGAAATAAAAGGGTGTATATTACCTACTATCACACACGATAGCCTAAGCAGAGGTAATAGACTGGGGAGGAAAGATCACCTACTACCAAACACGGTAGCCTAAGCATAGGTGTCCACCAAAAAAAAAAGGTGTGTTACCTACTATCAAGCACATGATAGCCTAAGCGAGGTAAACACAAAAGGAAAGATGACCTACTACCACCCCGGTAGCCTAAGCGAGGCATCTGACAAAAAAAAATACAGACATATTACCTACTATCCCCACGATAGCCTAAGCAGAGGTAATAGACTGAAAAAGAAGGATCACCTACTGCCAACTTGGCAGCATGAGCAAAGGTGTCCGACCAAAAAAAGGTGTGTTACCTACTATCAAGCATATGATAGCCTAAGCGAGGTAAACACAAAAGGAAAGATGACCTACTACCACCACGGTAGCCTAAGTGAGGCATCTGGCCAAAATACAGACATATTACCTACTATCCCACGATAGCCTAAGCAGAGGTAATAAACTGGAAAAGAAGGATCACCTACTGCCAACTTGTGGCAGCCTGAGCAAAGGCGTCCGACCAAAAAAAAGGTGTGTTACCTACTATCAAGCATATGATAGCCTAAGCGAGGTAAACACAAAAGGAAAGATGACCTACTACCACCACAGTAGCCTAAGCGAGGCATCTGACCAAAATACAGACGTATTACCTACTATCCCACAATAGCCTAAGCAGAGGTAATAGACTGAAATAAGCTTCAATGATCAAGATGATGATTCAGCTTTCTTACATGTTCTGCTTAGGAAGAGTAAATACTTTACCATACCTCGAGGTTGTATGTCACGGGAAAGTCTTGAAAATAAGTGTTGCGAGGTTGTCTGCCTCAAACAAAGTCTTGAATTTCCCACGCTCTTCGAAGAGATATCATTTGGTGGGAGTAGCTTGAATAGTGGATTCACTGGAGATAACCACTGTAGAGCAATATTGCTGTAATTGAAATTTCAATGAAGTAAATAGAATTCTTGCACGGGAGTTCTCAAATAAAGAGAATGCTTGTAAAGTCTTCAATAAGTTTCTCTGACGGATTTCTGGGGATGTAACATCTGACGGAGAATAAATGGAAAATCTTGATAATTTACTGGGGATAGACAAACTGTCTTGAGGGGACTGCCATTTGTCGTAGAAAATTTGATAACCAAACTGCTCAAATAAAGAGCTGCGACTTGCTGTCTGGCATGTATTCCAAGAAAATGCTGTAATAACTGTTGGAGAAATAATTCATGTCTTCCATTGAGATCCTCAAGTAAACTCTTCCTGGGGAGACAAAGTGCAAAATAAATGCACGCTTAGTCCAGGTTCAACATCTCAGAGATATCCAAAATTGTGATTGTCAGGGACCAAAGTTCGATCCAGGGAAAAACTGGAAAGAAACGGTCAAACAAGACTCCATCCATTGAGGATTGAACTCAACGGGTTTATCTTTATCCAAAAATGGAAAAGAAAGCTAAAGCAACCATCTTCCACGAGGATCGAACTCGATGGGGAATTAGAAAGAATGTGTTTTTTTTTTTGCCTAGGGCTGACGATTCTACTTAGAGGGAGTAGAAAAAAACCCAGTCACTTGGGGATAACCACGGCCAAAGTGACAGAACAAACAACACAAAAAAATGCAAGATGCAAAAAATGCGCAAATGCCATGAATCTACATGAAAGAATGCTATGTTATGCCTATGCTTATGCTGACAAAACAACAACAAGAAGCAAACTGGAGACGAAGACAAGCATCTCGATATGGATACTCGGCCAATCTTTGCAATATAAGAAGCATCACTGGGGATAAATGGAAAACCATATATGGAAACAAGTCCCACTTCATAGCTTCAAACTTTCTCTAGGGAAAAGAGAGCACTGCACTTGGGATGAACATCATGACTTCACTTAGGATTGTCAAGATGAACCTTGGATTCTGTTGGGAATGAGAAATATTCACTGGGAACGAATCAAACTCATGATCGAAAAGACTCCATGGGGGATAAAATAAATATCCACTGCGAACTGTCGTAGCCTGAATGAAAGTTGTTGCCGAATAAAATAAATATCCACTTCATCGGGGAAACTTGGATCAATAGTAGTTGGAAATGTCGGAGATAAAAACTTCGAGAGGATGAAATAAACATCCGCCTTCACTGGTGAAGATTGAGATAGTGAGAAAGTCCAATGAGGAGCGAAATAAACACTCGCTTCGCTGGGGAAGATTGAAATTCATTGAGGATTCTTAGGCTGCCGACTTGAGAAACCTTGCGTCAAATGTGCTATAACTTCTTGAAGTGAAGATTTACCGGGGAATGGTCGTGACTACCTGAAGTAAAGACTTACTGGGGAGTTGCCACATTACCCGGGATAGAAACTCTTTGAGCCATGGCTTATGGAGGCTGTCAACATCCCTTTAATGCTCGTAAATCAAAGTAATCCACACACAAGACAATTTGAAATTTATTATCAAAAGATAAAGAATCATTTTGCAAGATAAAATAATTTGCTAATAAATGATAAAATTGTGACTTTATTTCATAAGATGGTGACACTATGCCAAAAATGATTTTATGCAGCGCACCTTAGACAGCGCTTTTTTCCAAAAGCGCTGCTATAAGTTAAATAAAAAATAAAACACGGAAATTATGTACGAAATTGTGTAAAAGCGCTGCTAAAAGGCCCACCTTAGACAGCGCTGCTAAAAGGCCTACATTAGACAGCGCTTTAAGAAAGCGCTGCTAAAAGTCCCACCTTAGACAGCGCTTATTAAAAGCGCTGCTAAAGGCCCATGTACGAAGCACTGCTAAAGGCCTATATTAAAAAGCGCTTTACTCAAAGCGCAGCTAAAGGCCCAACTACAAAGCGAAAGCGCTGCTAAAAGCACTCATTAGACAGCGCTTCACAAAAGCGCTGTCTAAAGTCGTTTAAAATTAAAATTAAAAAACAGATTTTATTCATTCTTTCTATTCTCAGAACTGTTTCTCTTCTCTCGCGAAAAACCCTAAACCCAGAAAAAATCTCCGTCCTCCGTCCTCTCACGCACCTCCGTCCTCTCCGGCGAGGCTCCTGGGTTCCACAATCAGAGGAAGCGTTTTCACGGTATACTATTTCTTTGATTGCTTCGGTTCTTAGCTTTTTCACGGCCATAGCTTTTTCTAATTAATCAAATGTCACACGAATATAAAAAGAGAGATGCACTAATATCATTGTTGTTATAGGTGTAAAAACATTTCTTTTACATTTGTTTCTAGTAAATTCATGCAATTGTTTAGTGTAAGAGTTTAATATCTTCTTATTAACAGAAGCTCAAGAACATGATGATATAAAACAGTAGCAAACATGTACATTTGAATACCATTTAATATTTTAACTACATTCTGAAAAATATTATAAGAACTGTAACAAATCCTTTCTTTTTGAATTCATTTCTCTTATCTTTCCATTCTATCTGCAGCATGATCAACAACATAACAACATCACAACATATCTATATTAATTAACATATTTAATACTAATTAACAACGAACTGCCAATAGATAATAGAATTGTGAGAATATTGTGATATTGCATTATTTTGTAAATGAAATGTAACAAGTATATTTATACACTACATATTACAATCTCTGTTCTGTTCTGTTGATTGTGGAAAGAAAACAAAACAAAATAGTAGAACTCAATAAGAGTGTCGGCTAATTCAGTGTTTCAGTAAAAATGTTTATGAGTTTTCGTTGGAATTGTAACTATTACAATCTCTTATTACAGGTTATATGGCTAGTAACGAGGATCACCCACATGATGATTTTATTCATGATGGAGATGAGACCGGTAATGCAATGGAAAGGGAAATTAGACGAGGAATTACAATTATGAAGCGACTCATTCGTGATAGAGATCGAGGCATAAAACATGATGTGCATTGGAGTCAAGATAACCAACTAATTGAGCCTAACGGTTCAACGTTGACAAGTTATCTTGGTTCAGTTGCAAGGAGAGAAGTTCCAATTACTTGTGATGATTGGAGAAACAAAGCATTGAAAGACGCTAAAGACAAAATATGGATTGAGATACAGGTACCATATGTGATGTTATTTGTTTTTAATGACGATTATGTATTTAAATTACTTATACTAACGCACTCTGTGTATGATTTTCGTAGAGGTCTTTCAACATTGATGATACCAGAAAAGATTATATACTCGGATTGGCCGGAAAAATACATAGAGGGTTTAGATCTTTTTTATCAAACAAGTTTCTTAAGGATGTGGATAAAAAATTTATTGATGCAGAGCTTCCACAGAAATATGCAGATTTGATTACACCTCATGAATGGGAAACTTTTAAATCTAAACGAAAAACCCCAGAATTTGAGAGTGTAAGTGACATAAATCGACAACGAGCATCAAGTCCCGCGTATCCATACAAAAAAGGGCGTATGGGATATGCGCGCTTACAACAATCTATAGTAAGTATCTATAAATTGAAATGATATACTTGTTCATCATGAGTTATTTTTGATCATGTTATTTGGCTTAATGTGTAGTTAACAAAGGAGAAAAGTTCTGAAACATCTCTTCCGGACCATGTTTTGTGGAAGGAAGCCCGTGTGGGTAAGGATGGAGTTGTTAAAGAAGATGTTCAACAAATTTTTGAGAAATGTGCAAGTATAACATTATTGCTTGAATTAAATCAAAAGTTTATTAACATATAATTAAGTCAAATTTTCGATATTCATATGAATTTCAGGAGACTCTATCTCAGTCTATATCTCCAGATGAAGACAATGATTGCAGGAGGCTACTTAGTCGAGCATTAGATGTTCGTGAGTATTCTGGTCATGTGAGGGGTAGGGGATATGGGATCACTCTAACATCCTTGAAAGAACCAAAGAAAAAATGGCTAGCAATAAAGAACTGCAGGCAAAGTTGGAAGCATTAGAATCTGAAGTTCGTGAATTGAAAAAGGAAAAAGAAAGAGATCAAGCTTCAACTTTTAAAGATACTAGTGAGAAAGATAGTATCAATTGTAATTTTCAACTGAATATTCCCGAGGTAATTATATATATTATTATGAAATTAAATTAGCTTAATTTATTTAATTGGCATATATACACATTAACAATGTCATATTTATTATTGGTTTTAGGGCATTTCCCGTTGTCAACTCTATTTATCGTCACCGACTTATCGGATGGTTGGCAAGGGAAAAATGCATAACACTTTGGGAGAAATGCTTCACCATAAACCGCTCCCCACTGGATTTTTGAAAGTATCGATTGATATTGTTTTAGAGGGGGATGCCTTATTACCACTACCTGACGATATTTCGGATGCAACATTGTTGGGAGATGCAATATGATCGTTTGTTGCATGGCCGTCAAGCCTCATTTGCCTAGATGATATGGTAAGCTTAAAACCATTATGAACCTTTGGGTATTCAAATTTTTTACGGGCATTTTACGTACATTTTTTTTACATGGTAATGTTAGACTCCAACAAAATCCAAATCAAATGATAAGGGGATTATGCGGGAAACCGAGTCAGTTGCATCGAGAAAAGAGGTACAACACAATTATATGATATTTATGCATGGAAAATGTTAATTCGTGATCTTATACTTCACCTAACTAATTATATGATATTTAGATTCAGGCTAAAGAGATTGAACAAGTCAGTAGGGGTAAGATGCCTGAAATTAGCAACATTCCCACACAAACAAAGGGTGTTGCTAAGAAGACTGCGGATAGAAAAAAACCTACTTCTCAATATAGGTCGTGCCTTCAGACATGTTTACTTATAACAGATATTCCGGATGGTGGTACTCGGCTTATACCTATGGAGGAAGGTATTTTTGGTTTTGAATATTTGGAAACAATTGGTAGAGAGGACATGGAGCAAGTTTTTAAACATTTGGAAATAGGCATCGGTGTTGTCGATACATACATTAGGTATACTCCGATGAACTTTGTTTAATCAATTAAAGAATTTATTTACTCATTTCAAATGAATAGTCTAATATGTTAATGATGTTTTTATTTAAGGTTTCTGTATGACAAATTGATGCGCCCGCGTGGATTGGAACAAAGATTCTCTTTCTTATCTCCCATGACTATCAACTCATGGTTAATCGTACAGAAACCAGATGAAGTCATACAGTATGTACTCGGTTTATTTATGGCCAGCAAAGATACAGAAAAGTTGTTCTTTTTACCATATAATACTGGCAACGGGTTAGATTTTCATTCTAACTTCATCTATTATAATTTTTTGTTTTTTGAAGTTGTGTAGAAAGTTTCCATCTAACCTTTGTTTAATCTTATAGTGGACATTGGTTGTTGGTGGCAATTAATCCTATAAGAGAAATTGTATATTATCTGGATTCTTTACACAATGATCAAGCAACATACCCAGATATGAAGAAGTTGATTGATACGTAAGTGAGATTGTTCTAAATATTCGTGTGTATATTTATTTATGTGACATGTTCTAAATATTCGTTTATATTTTATTAGCGTTATACAAGTTTTTCTATCACAAAGAGATATTCAAGTTCCAAAGAGCAAAGCCAACAACATTACATGGATTAGAGTGGTGGTATATTTTCATAATTTTGATTATATTAGTGATGATACTTGATAAAACTAGTTAAGGGGTATATCCTGATATATATCCGTATTTTCTTTCCATGTGTAGTGTCCTCGTCAGCGCAATGGAATAGATTGCGGATATTTCATGTTGAGGTTTATGAAAGAAACTCTTCTTTTGGATCGAATAAACATTCCATCCAAGGTATGGATTTCTAACTTAGGAATTATTTTAATATTTACCACATATGTCTCATATAATTAAATAGTTTTAGCTAAATCATACTATGCTATATTATTATGTAGTACTTTGATGAATTCAAATGTGTTCATTACTCAAAAAATCAATTGGATGAACTTAAGGAGGAATGGTGTCAATTCATTATTGAGCTGAGAGTTTTATAAGGCATATTGTCTTTCTTTCATTGATGAGAATTTTGAGTATATATAAGTTTGAGTTATGATGAGATAATATGTCGTCATTAGTATATTAAATTGTGTTGCAATGTTGTTGTTGTTTGTTATAGAAGGTTGGAATCATAAATTGTGTTGGTGCTGCCAAATATTGATTGATATCTTTGCCATAGAAGGTTGGAATCATGTACTGATTTTCATAGGCACTTGGCAATATTCAATAACTCATGATCATTTGTTGACATTTTTGGCAATGTTTGCAGCTTGAATATCAGATTTGGCAATGCTTGCAGCTTGAATATCAGATAAGAACAATGCCTTCTTTGTTTTCTTCTATATTTTGTCTAATGTTGTTGTTGTTTTGTTTCAGGTTATATGTGCAGATGTAGAAGATAGAGCTAACAAGTTCATTGTTATTGTTTTTTAGCTTGAATATCAGATTTTTTGTAGCTAACAAGATATATGAATTGTTGTTGTTTTTGAGCTTGAATATCATCAATTTTTTGTATATATAAATTATTGGATTAAAGATGTATATATAAATAGACAAATTTGGTGCATATTTATTGGATTGAAGCTCTAATTTATGAAAATTTGGTGCAAATTCTAAATGCATATTCTGGTGCAAAATGTGGTGAAAACCTGGTGCAAAATATGGTGATAATCTGGTAAATATTTATTATATATATCAGATAGCGCTTTTTTTAAGTTTTATATATAAAAAATTTCGTGGACATTAGACAGCGCTTCAAAGAAAAAAGCGCTGCCTGAAGTGGGGATTAGACAACGCTTTAAATAAAAAGCGCTGCTTAAAGTAGAGAATAGACAGCGCTTTTAAGGAAAAGCACCGTCTAAAGCAATGCCTAAAGATAACCAAAAGCGCTGTCTAAAGTCAAAGCGCTGCCTAAAGGGGTTCTTTAGACATCGCTTTTAAAGACAAAGCGCTGGCTAAAGTGACAAACAGATTGTGCTTTCAAAGTAAAAGCGCTGGCTAAAGCTGACATTTAGCAGCGCTTTCTCATTAACTAAAGCGCTGTCTTTACTTATAGCAGCTGTCGAATAGGCAGCGCTTTTAAGCGCTGTCTAAGCCCAAAAAAAGCGCTGTCTAAGCCCTTCTTTGGCATAGTGTGATCAGCAAATTGCGTGATTCCATATATTATTACAATGTCGGAAAATGGTAATAATAAAAGAGTTACATAAAAAACAAAACAATGTTATTTCTTAAACGAGTTTGAGTTTCCCATGTTCTAGGCTTTTGAAGGTCTTGATTTTGACTATTGCAGTAAGCTTCGACGAACCAAACTGAGCCTACTTCTCATCACCTCTAAGTATAATACTTCTTGATCGAATCCACATTCACGGGACGAGTGATCTCTTCCCCATCCATAGTCGCTAACATCACAGCACCCCCTGAAAAGGCCTTCTTGACGACATATGGGCCGTCATAGTTGGGAGCCCATTTTCCTCTAGAATCAGTAAGGAAAGACTGAATCTTCTTAAGCACAAGGTCCCCTTCTATAATCTCGCGAGGCCGAACCTTTTTATCAAAAGCTTTCTTCATCTTCTGTTGGTATAGTTGTCTACGACATAGAGCTGTCAACCTCTTTTCCTTAATCAAATTCAATTGGTCATATCTGCTTTGGCACTATTCAGCCTCTGAAAGCTTTGCCTCCATCAGAACTCTCATAGAAGGGATCTCGACTTCTACTGGTAGTACAACTTCCGTACCATAAACAAGTGAAAAGGGTGTTGCCCCTGTTGACGTGTGCACCGAAGTACGGTATCCGTGTAGAGAAAACGGGAGCATCTCATGCCAATCCTTATAAGTGACCACCATTTTCTGAATAATCTTCTTTATATTCTTGTTTGTCGCTTCGATCGCTCCATTCATCTTCGGTCGATACGGAGAAGAATTGTGATGTTCAGTCTTGAATTCCTCACACAATTTCTTCATCATCTTGTTATTCAGGTTTGAGCCATTATCAGTGATGATTTTACTTGGTACACCATATCTGCAGATAAGTTGGTTCTTGATAAATCTGACGACCACTTGTCTAGTAACATTGGCTTATGAAGCGGCTTCGACCCACTTGGTGAAGTAATCAATTGCAACCAATATAAAGTGATGTCCATTAGAAGCTTTCGGTTCAATCATACCAATCATATTGATGCCCCACATGGAGAAAGGCCATGGAGAAGAGATAATATTCAGGAGATTTGGTGGTACATGAATCTTATCAGCATAGATCTGACACTTGTGGCACTTCTTAACAAATTTGTAACAATCAGCTTCCATTGTTATCCAATAATAGCCCGCTCTCAAGAGTTTCTTTGACATAGCATGTCCGTTAGCGTGGGTACCGAAAGATCCCTCATGAATTTCAGACATTAACATATCCGCTTCTTGCTTGTCAACACATCTTAACAAGACCATGTCAAAATTCCTCTTGTAAAGAAAATCATTGTTCAAGAAAAAGTTACCAGCTAGTCTTCTCAAAGTCTTCTTATCTTTGTTAGATGCCCCAGGTGGGTATTCTTGCTTTCGGAGAAACAACTCTATATCATAATACCAAGGTTTTTCATCAATAACTTCTTCTACTGAGAACACATAAGCAGGCCTATCGAGATGCATAACATTAATCTTAGGACAATCATTCCATCAATTCACCACAATCATGGAGGCCAAGGTTGCCAATGCATCTACCATCCTATTCTCCGTGCGAGGGATATGGTGGAATTCAACTCTATTGAAGAAAGGGAGTAGTCTTCTTGCATAGTCTCTGTATGGAACCAGATTTTCTTGTTGGGTCATCCATTCTCCTGTAATTTGGTATATCACCACAGCAGAATCACCATACACGTCCAAATTCTTGATTCTCAAATCCATTGCCTCTTCAAGGCCCATAATGCATGCTTCATACTCAGCTTCGTTATTCGTACATGGAAAAGTTATTCTCGAAATGAATGGGATATGGGATCCATGAGGAGTCACAATAATTTCCCCAATCCCTTTACCGTAGTTGTTGACAGCGCCATCAAAAATTAAACCCCACTGAGAATCCGGTTCAGGCCCTTCATCTGGTAATGGTTCTTCACAATCCTTCATTTTCAAATACATCACATTCTCATCAGGAAAATCATCCTCCACAGACTGTTGGTTTTCAATAGGTTGATGAGCTAAGTGATCCGCTAAAACACTTCCTTTAATTGCCTTCTGAACGTGGTATTCAATATCGTATTCTGATAACAGCATCTGCCATCTGGCAATCCTTCCCGTCAGGGCTGGTTTCTCAAAAATTTACTTAATGGGATCCATCTTAGAGATCAGCCAAGTGGTATGATTTAGCATGTATTGGCGTAAACGTCGAGCTGCCCATGCTAAGGCGCAACAAGTCTTCTCTAGCATTGAATATCTGGATTCACAATCGGTGAATTTCTTGCTGAGATAATAAATGGCATGTTCCTGCTTCCCGGACTCGTCCTGTTGACCGAGCACACATCCCATGTGTCGCTCCCGGGATTTTCATCCAAGTACAAACGCGAAAGTGGCACGAAACAGAGTCGCCAGCAATGTGTATTTATCCCAAGAGAGGGAAAGGAAACACCGCATAAACCTGAGGGAAAGGAAAGAGCATGGTCTTGCGACCAAGAGAACTGGGTTCAGGAGTCGGTTACGCGAAAGGAAGGTGTTAGCACCCCCACGTGTCCATTGTACCCGATGGGATCCACACTTGCTTGTCTCGATCAAAGGGTGATAGAAAAGATGCTGGAAAAGGAACGGAAAGAGAACAAGAAACAAATGTAGGGAAAATAAAAGAAGTGCTCGAATGGGCCCTACCCCACTGCCTACGTATCTCATCGGGAACATGAGAATCAGAGCGACGTAGTTCCCATCAACGAGGGTCGCTTTGTTTGTGTTTTTTAGTGGAAACGTCAAAGTGCGCGTTCTAGCAGTTAGGTGTTGCAGCTCGCTGTAGGGAGACTTAGGAGTTACCTGTTTGCGGTAGAACGGACATGACGAGTCCTTTTAGAAAGGAGTGAAGGAGATGAGAGAAGAGTTTGTTTGTTTTTGTCTTTTAAGAAAGAAGTGTTTTAATTATTTTTGTGTTTTGTAACGCACATTGTATTTAAGTCCCTCATGTAAGATCGAATGCCTCGCATATCGACCCGATATGGGACGTACGCTAAACATTCTAGGAAAATGAGAGAAGATCCCTCACTATCTCACTCTCACATGAAAGGCTCAAATACAATGTTTGTTTTGCCTTTATTAGGTGTTTTTACTTTTGTTTTAAGATGAGAAGAAGAGACTCAACTGGAGGAGTAAATGTGAAAACTAAGGGGAGACTAAGACATACCCTAGTGTTAGCATATTTGGAGATCCTATGGTCAATGTGGTTTAACAAACCTACTTCTAAAGAAAGAAGAAGACGAGCAAAAGAAGCAACTTACTTCCAAAATGAAAGTTAAGTCGATCTTAAAGAGGGATGAAAGAAAAGTTACTCAATGAAAGCATGTAAATGCTTAACAAACACAATTAGAAAGTTTAAAAGAAATAAGAGAATATAAGAGAGAGAAATGTATGTGGAACTAAGTCCACACACTTACTTACCTTTAACACCTACATGAAAATATTAGTTCAAAACAATTTACAAGTAGTGCAATAAGAAAAAGAATAACAAGTGGTGAACAAACAAGTTAAGGATAAAGCTCCTAAGAGTTGAACCTCAATCAAGGTCAGAACCTAGTCTCTAAGGGTGTTCTCTAATGTTAATTGATCAATCAAGAACCAACTATACACAACTAAAGATCTTAAACATCAAAGAAGTGAATCATGGAAGAACTAGATAAAGAATGAGTGGATATGCAAGGTGATCATGCAATAATGCTTCAAGTAATGTCAAAGTCAGAATGTGGATGACCAAGACATGTGCCTAAACATGATATATAAATGTCAAATGAGGCACACAATAGAGCATTCAAGCATTAAGAGTGCTTAGGAGAAGAAGTGAGAAGATATGAACATGAGTTTAACATGGAAAGAAAATACTTAAGGCATAAGTCAAACCTAAAAAAGTTCAAGATGAAACTCAAGTATCACAAACAGAAGTGATATGACATGTTAGGATGAATATAATATGCACAAGCCAATCACATTCAAGCAATTACAAGTCCTTTAGAAGCTAGAAGAAATAGAAACATGCATTTGGATGAAACATGTTCAAGTATGCAAAGTAAGACATAAATGGCATATGGAATGAATGCAATTCTTTAAAGTCAGAAGCATACATCATTTGAAATGCAAATGGGTAGTATGGCATGGCATAAACAAACCAATTACAAATCAAGTTGGAACTTAGATGAAAAAGGATGAGGTATTAGGTCAAAAGGAAACATGTGAAACAAGTATTGAACATGTACACAAAGAAAGCATCAACTTCAAACCAATGACCTATAATTTCAATCAACAGACCTATAATGATCTAAACATGGCTCAAGAAGTCAAGGAAGTGATCTCATACAATGGCACAAGTGCCTTCTCAAGCAAGTAAACAAAACATGATCAAAGAATTTCACAAAAATGGACATCAAACAAGAGTCATCAAACAAATACCATACATGATTCCACAATCATCAAATTAGGTCTCAAGAGACCTCAACCAGAAGCAAATATCATACCAAAAAATCATGCAAAGAATCACAAATAAACTCAATCAAACAAGCATGGAAAAACACTTAGGGTTTCATAAGATCATGCACAAAGAAATGGCTCAAAAAGGAGGCAAAGATGATCTTAAAAATATGAAAAAAAATGTTTTTAAATGCTTCAAAGTGTCATTTGAAATATACAAAAAGAATAAGGATCAAACTATGTACCAATGATGAGAAATAAAATCAGCAATACAAAGTGTTCCCAAATGAAACATTTCAAAAAGAAATTCAAGCAACAATTAATTCAGATGCAAAAAATAATAGAAAAAAATAAAATAAAATTTGTAAAAATGTTATAAAACTATAAAGATGATTCATGAATTTATTTGGCATTTTTAGATGTGTTTTACTATTTTTAAAAATAAAAAATCAAACAGCTATGGAAAAGAAATTAAAACACAAAGGAAAATGGAGTGGGGGTGCAAAAGAAGTAAAAGGCACGCTTAAAAAATGAAAATGGGCTCAGTGTGGGGTGCAAATAGCAATTAAGGTCCAACCCAATTAAAATTGTGATCGTGTGTGATGAGTGTGCATTCACAGTCAATAACCAGATGCAATCATAACCATAGGATTAGTTGGTCAAACATTATCAAAATAAGCATGAGCATCACATGGATTGGAACATCAGTGCACATCAATTACCATGCACACGCGGACATGTAAGTATCAAAAATCAAACAATTAAGGCCACGTGAGAGACCGCACACTCCTTAATGTGTTGGCAACATACAAAACGTTGGATCCATCTTAATGCAAGATCATCACACCAATCATGCATCACACCAATCAGAATCAAGGTACATACAAGATAACATGCACACGCACATACACAAGTTATTCAGGTTCAAAAATATGCACGTGAGAGGGAGGGTGTGTTTTAATGCGTTGTCACAATAATAACCACACGATGCAATGATCCAACGACCACGATTTAAAATAACACAAACCCTAACATCCAACCACCGGCCGGAGAAGGACCTCCGGTCATCTTCTCCGGCGAGCAACCACCACCTGCAAACTTCAACCTGTCCAGAAATGCGCAACAATGGTACCAAAAGGAAGAGGAACTCATGTAGATTAAGAATACACAATCACTTTTCACACATCAAGCACATATACAGAGAACCGATGAGATTAAAACATGCCCTAGATTTTGGATCTATGCCTCTAAGAGGCCTGTCAACTAGCCGGATTGTCAAAGGCTCCTATTGAGCTTAATATCAACAAAAACAAGCTAAACAGAATGTAAATTGTGCCAGAAAAGTTTGAGATATTGAAACCTGAAAATGTTGAAAACTGGAGTTAAAAGAAAACTAGAGAGTTGTGCTTCTTCTTTGAGCTTCAATTGGCCAAATAAAGGCTTACAAATCCTTGAAAACGTGGATGGAATTCAATATGCAGTTGAGAATACTTCAATCTCTTCAATGCTACCAAGCTTCAATGTGTTCCAATGCTGCTTGATACTGAATCTCCAAGATGGATTCAAATGTAGGTGATGATGAAATCGTATGTAAAGAGAGATAAAGTTCAGAGAAAATTTGAGAATGATTTGAGAGAAAGTGTGAGAATGAAGTGTTAGAATGAAATTGTGAAGTGTGATTTGATTTATATGTTGAGTTTAATATGTTAACTCATGGTCAAGTGAGTCAGTTAAGTGAGTCAATGTGAGGTTAATTAAGTTGTCCCTAACTAACTGAGTCAAGTTAGTTAGGGCGAGTGAAGAGAGGAATGATATGGTGATGGAGGTGCATGATGTTATGGTGGAGATTAAAAGAGAAAGAGTGGCGGTGATGGCACAGATCAGTGGTAGAAGAAACTTGCTGAGCAAGTTTTAACTCATTTCCTCTCTTGTGCAAGATGTAGCATGGTGAAGCTAGTGTAAGGAGAGTGTTTGGTTAAAAGTGGAAAGGAATATAGAGTGTGTGCGTGTGAATGCTAAGACAACATCAACAACAATTCATTTTCTGGTTTTGTAGCAGCTTGAAACAAATAGAAACATGGTGATTTGGTGGTGAATTTATCCCTTGTTAGTGAATGAAATAATGAGGTATTGATGTTAATGGAAAGAGGATTCATGGGAGAACATGTTTGGTGTGAGTTTTGGATTGGAATGAAGCCTTAAACACACTTAAAAATGGCTATGAACACAATGATTCAAAACTGGTTGGTGGGCGTGTAAACTTGGCATGGCGTGGCAAGCATGGCACATGAAATTTCAGCATGATCACACTAACTTGGAACCATCATAACCATCTCATAACTTGTTCAAATAAAAATTTGTCCAGCATCAACATTGAAAAGGGCATGGCAAGGAACAACTTTGATGTTGAAAAGTTTTTCATTTGGAGCTTTTATCTTGAAGAAATTAAGCTTGACTTTTGGCACACCAAGTGTTTGTCAAAATTATGGCGCGTGGGCCTGGTCATGCTTGGTCATGACTTGGTTTGTGACCTAGTTTTGCCAAACTTTGGTTGATCATATCTCCCTCAATATTGATCCAATGGAGATGTTATTTATATGGATTTGAAGCTTAGAACATGAACTTTAATTGGCTCAACTTGGGCCTGAGGTTTGGAGCTTTTATCTTGAAGAAAGAGGGCCTCAAAGTAGGGTGCCAAATGGTCCAAAGTTGCCATTTTTGGAAACCCTAAAGTTTCTATTTTTGGCAGTTTTGTGATTTCTTGATTTTTCAATATTCCTCCACCATTTCTTGATCAAATCTTGTCCAATGAACCTATATAACATGAATTTCATGAATTTGACCTTAGAAAGTCAAGAGTTGACTTTTTCACTGTACAGTTGACTTTTTCCCCAATTTCTTAATTATCAAGCAATTGATCAATTGAAACCCTTCTGAAACCAATTGATGAGCTATTTCCATCCATATACACTTAAGAACATAAGGAATACCATGAGATCAAGTCTTGCCCAAAAAATCAGAGATAAACTAATTTTAGTTCAAATCCTAATTTTGGCACCTTCTGGTTAGGAGGAAATAACACATCCTCCAAATCCAAATTCCTCTGAATATGATGTGTATCCTCTCTAACAAAGATGAGATATGGCATTTGGAGGTGATGAAGACTCAAAGAACTTGCCCATTTGAGGGTCAGATCCCAATTTTTGACTGCCTTGTGTAGGAGATGGTGCACTGTCCACTCTTCTTGATGAATTCTCCTCTTCTCATGCCTTGTGGGACCAATTGAGATGACATATGATGTAAGAGACCTTTTAGGCTTGTGAGAAACCCTTGGCTCTTATTCTCTTGCTTTAGATAATCCACACCTCTGAAGAACCACTGATCACATGCCCTTATGCAAGATGCAATGCAATGCTTGATGTTTTGTTTTTCTATGCTTGAATGCAATGAAATGAAATGAAAGCTCATGCTAAATGATATGAAGAAAAGAGAGGGTAAATTTTGGGGTATTACAGCTGCCCCTATTCAATCACTATAGACCTGAATGAATGATAGCGATTGCTTTCAGACGTTCAAGGTATGGAGGGATTGAATACCGAAAATAACCTGAAAATTTGAACTCTGTGGAGAAGAAGAAAAGGGATATAAACCCAACCAAATGAACTCTGCTTGAAGAAAACTCTGATGAGAAGAATAATACCGAAGAGATGTTTTTTTGAACAACGCCAAACGACTACTGGCTTGCCACACTACGGGTGGACTTTACAATGTCTTTTAGAACGACGCCAGACGACTACTAGCCTGCCACACTATGGGTGGACTTTAATAATTTCTTTTAGCACGACGCTAGACGACTACTGGCCTGCCACACTATGGTTGGACTTTAATAATGTCTTTTAGCACGACGCCAGACGACTACTGGCCTGCCACACTACGGGTGGACTTTTGCCAATCCACGGTTGGACTTTGCAGCTGAATTGCCACACTGCGGGTGGACTTTGAATTGCCACACTGCGGGTGGACTTTTTCCAATCTACGGTTGGACTTGCTAATGATTTACCACCCTTGGATGGACTTTTTCCAATCTACGGTTGGACTTAGCTGCAGTCTTTTTGAATGGAGTCAGACGACTACTGACTTGCCACACTGCGGGTGGACTTGTGCCAATCTACGGTTGGACTTACAGCTAAATTGCCACACGGCGGGTGGACTTTGCTGCTTTGCCACCCTTGGATGGACTTTTTCCAATCTACGGTTGGACTTGCTGATGATTTGAATGGAGTCAGACGACTACTGACTTGCCACACTGCGGGTGGACTTGTGCCAATCTACGGTTGGACTTACAGTTGAATTGCCACACTGCGGGTGGACTTTTGCCAATCTGCGGTTGGACTTTGCTGCTTTGCCACCCTTGGATGGACTTTTGCCAATCTACGGTTGGACTTTGCCTTGCTTCTAATACTGGATTACACTCTGCATGCATGTCATACATCTCTGCTGACTCTGCTGAGGAACAATGATCAATGATTTGGCTTTAGAGATTCCTGAAAGGATGGTATCTCTGTTGGAGAATGAATGAATAATCAGTTTGCTTTGAATTGTCAAGCTTGCCAAAAATAAATTGGACTTTGAGATATGGAGAATGATGACTCTGCCAGGAATTACTTCATCTGACTGGGGATGAATTCTGACCATAACAACTCCGCCGGGGATGAAAATTTTCTAACTTGGCTGGGGATCTACCAACCTCGAGATCCTTTGTGGGGATCATCAACCTTCTAACTCGGCTGGGGAAAGAATGTACTAACACTCTGTTAAACTTCTGCGGGGAAGAAAAACAACTCAGCTAGGGAGTATTGTTGACAAGATTCAATGTCGGCCTCTGTGGGGAATACTCTGTGGGGAGTACAATTACCAGAAATACGATCTTGCTGGAGACTAGAACTACTCTGTCAGGGATACACCAATCCTGGTCAGAAGACATTCTGTTGTGACTTGCTGGGAAAAGGTCCCTAGAGATCTGCTGGGAAAACACAAAGCAAATGCACTGTGATCTGTATGCTAGGCAAATCTTCTGCTTGACGACTCCACTGGGGATAATGAGTTGACAATACCCTGCTGGGGGTACCCGCTTCAAAGCGTCTTTCGCTGGAGAATGTCTCTTAAGAGGATTTTATAGAAGACCACGCGTCTTCAAACTCTACTGGGGATGGTAGATATGAAACATCTCCTGCCAGGGAAATATCTGATGCCCCATGTTTGGGAGAGTCAACAACTTGCTTTTGTCCCAGATTACATGACTGATCTGATGAAACGTCCCAAGAGGATTTTACAGAAGACTTGCATCTTCCAACTCATGGACACTCATTGAGTCTTGAACATTAGCAGCGAGGCAACTCTACTGGGGAATTTGCAACCATTATCGACACAGAAAAGCTTGTAGATGTTGGAAGTTATAAATAAGAAAATAGACTTAATAAGATACAACACTACCCAGTTGAACTTAACTCATCGATATCGAATCGTCGCGAGCTACCGACAGCCGAAGATGGACTCAATCAGTAAACGTTGTGACAAAAAGTGACGTGGGGCCCTTCTTGAACTTGACTGCCCCGGTATTCTGCATGGGAATAAATGATTCCTCGTCTAGAGGATATGATCCCTGCTCTTGGAATACCTGTACCTGTTACCTGCAACAAAAGAATATGCACACATGCCCCAAGATATTGTGTTGTTTGAATCCACCATCCAGGATTACTCAACATTCAAAATGATTTTAAATGTCTTTCTGTGCATGTTATTTGTAAGGCTACAGTGTTTTCAAATGCAATGTTTTATAAAAAATCAGGACGTTTTTGCAAACAAAGCAGTAAAAAAACAAAATAAGAAGCTATTGACTGAAATTCAATTTATTGATTGAAAAGCCCAAAATAGGCAAGTACAATTGGGAAGCAAACCCCTGGAAAGAGGAGAGTGTTGTAAATTGAGAAAAGAAACTATCCTAATGGCAACGTGAAAACGGCATTCCACTGAGTTTCGATTCTGCTATGGCCAGTATGTCTTCAAAACTCCCCGACCTTGCCTTCTGAGGAATGATCAGACCGATTCCTACCCTTTGGAAAGTCAGTTGCGGAAACGATGATGGAGTACAGATAACTCAGGCCGTAGTCGTTCGCTTAAATCCCTCTTTTGCATGGACCGCCCTTTCGGGTTTTCAATCCACCGGGATACCCTTTTTTGCCTGAGTTGTCCTTGCGGATTTTCAACTCACCGGGTGTACAATTTTTTTATTTTATATCCCTAATTTTTGCCCGAACCCTTTTATTCTGTTTTTGTGGTTCGCCGGGATGCCCTTTTTTTCCTGGACTTTTCCTTTTTTTTTTGTCCAGCGGGTCTATTTATGCGAAGTATTTTTTGACTACGTCTGAGTTGACAGGGGATGAAAAGTCTTCACCGTCCATGGTTGTAAGTAATAAGGCTCCACCCGAGAAGACCTTCTTAACCACGAATGGACCTTCATAGTTAGGAGTCCATTTGCCCCTGTGATCTGTACTAGGAGGAATGATCCTTTTGAGTACCACGTCTCCCACTTTGTAAACCCGAGAACGCACCTTTTGGTCGAATGCCTGCTTCATCTTCCGCTGGTATAACTGCCCATGACACACAGCTGCCAGTCGTTTCTCTTCAATAAGGCTCAACTGATTGAATCTGGCACGAACTCATTCAGCTTCATCTAACTGGACATCCATCATGACTCTGAGGGATGGAATCTCAACTTCGACCGGTAGTACTGCCTCCATACCGTATACAAGTGAGAATGGTGTTGCCCCAGTGGACGTGCGTACTAACGTTCGGTACCCATGCAAGGCGAACGGTAGCATCTCATGCCAATCTTTATATGTGACAACCATTTTCTGCACAATCTTCTTAATATTCTTATTGGCCGCCTCCACAGCGCCATTCATCTTCGGGCAATACGGAGAAGAATTGTGGTGTTCAATTTTGAAGTCCCGGCACAGCTCAGCCATCATTTTGTTGTTCAGATTAGAACCATTATCAGTAATGATTCTCTCGGGCACTCCATAGCGACAAATGATATCCCGTTTCAGGAAACAAGCTACCACCTGCTTAGTGACATTGGCATAAGATGCTGCTTCAACCATTTTGTGAAATAATCAATGGCGACCAAGATGAAACGATGGCCGTTTGAAGCAGTAGGCTCAATATTTCTGATCATGTCAATGCCCCACATGGCAAAGGGCCAAGGAGAGGACATGACACTCAACGGATTTGGAGGAACGTGCACTTTGTCTGCATAGATCTGGCATTTGTGACACTTGCGGGCATACTTGTAACAGTCTGCTTCCATTTTCAACCAATAATACCCCGACCTCAATAGTTTCTTAGCCATTGCGTGACCTCCGGCATGAGTACCGAAAGAGCCTTCATGTACTTCCTGCATTAACAGGTCTGCTTCGTGTCTATCCACGCATCTGAGCAGAACCATGTCAAAATTTTGTTTGTATAGCACGTCATCCTGATTCAAGAAGAAGCTGCCAGACAACCTTCTCAACGTCTTCTTATCTTTAGTAGATGCCCTTGGCGGGTACTCTTGACTTTTCAAGAAACACTTGATGTCATGAAACCATGGCTTGTCATCAGACGTTGTATAAACAGCAAACACAAATGCAGGTCGGTCAAGACGAGATACTTCGATCTTAGGTACATGATTCCATCTTTGCACTTTGATCATGGAACATAACGTGGCCAGGGCATCTGCAAACTTATTTTCATCTCGAGGAACATGGTACAGCTTCACTGTTGTGAAAAATGTCAGCAATCTCCTTGTATAATCTCTATACGGAACCAGATTTGCTTGGTGCGTGTACCAACTCCCTTTCACTTGATTGATTACCAAAGATGAATCACCGAAGATATCAAGAGTCTTAATTCGTAAATTAATCGCCTCCTCAATCCCCATTATACACGCTTCATATTCTGCTTCATTATTGGTGCATCCGAAAGTTATTCGGGTAGTGAAAGGCATGTGAACACCTTCCGGCGTGATAAGAACTGCTCTAACTCCGCACCCATTCATGTTGACAGCCTCATCAAACATCAAACTCCATTTGGATTCAGGGTCTGGCCCCTCCTCCAGGAGTGGTTCCTCGCAGTCTTTAGCTTTGAGAAACATGATGTCCTCATCAGGGAAATCAAATTTCATGGGTTGGTAATCATCACTCGACTGTTGCACAAGATAGTCTGACAAGATACTTCCTTTGATGGCCTTTTGAGAAGTATACTGGATATCATATTCTGTCAAAACCATTTTCCACCGTGCAACTCTGCCTATTAGTGCTGGTTTCTCGAAAATGTATTTGATAGGATCCATTTTTGAAATCAATAAAGTTGTGTGCCTGATCATATACTGCCTCAATCGCTTAGCAACCCATGCAAGTGCACAACATGTCTTCTCAAGCATTGAGTATCGGGACTCGCAGTCATTGAACTTTTTGCTCAGGTAGTAGATAGCATGCTCCTTCCTACCTGTCTCGTCGTGTTGACCAAGAACACAACCCATAGAACCTTCAAGCACTGTCAAATACATTATCAAAGGTCTTCCTGAAACTGGAGGCATGAGGATTGGAGGTTCTTGCAAGTATTCTTTTATTTTATTGAATGCCAATTGGCAATCGTCATTCGTTTGATCTTTTCTTAGCAGTTTGAATATTGGTTCGCATGTGGCTGTTAGGTGAGATATGAACCTTGCAATGTAGTTCAATCTACCCAGAAAGCCACAAACCTCTTTTTCTGTTCTTGGTTCAGGCATATCTTGTATTGCTTTCACTTTGGCAGGATCAACCTCAATCCTTTTTTCACTCATAATGAAACCCAGCAGCTTTCCAGAACGCACCCCAAAAGTGCACTTGTTTGGATTCAACCTTAGGCGGAACTTTCTCAACCTTTCAAACAACTTTTTCAAGTTAATCAGATGTTCTTATTCTGTTCTCGACTTGGCAATCATGTCATCGACATGACATTCAATCTCTTTATGAATCAAGTCGTGAAAAAAAGTTACCATTGCCCGCTGGTACGTTGCCCCTGCGTTTTTCAACCCAAAAGGCATCACCTTATAGCAATATGTACCCCATGGAGTAATGAACGTGGTCTTCTCCATATCCTCAGGCGCCATCTTAATCTGGTTGTACCCGGAGAAACCATCCATAAACGAGAACACTGAAAACTGAGCTGTATTGTCAACCAGCACATCGATGTGGGGTAGTGGAAAATCATCTTTTGGACTAGCTTTGTTAAGATCTCGATAATCCACACACATTCTCACCTTTCCATCTTTCTTCGGTACCGGCACGATGTTGGCAACCCAAGGAGGATAATTGGTCACAGCAAGAAACCCAGCGTCTCACTGCTTCTGAACTTCTTCTTTGATTTTTATGGCCATATCGGGATGAGTCTGACGAAGTTTCTGCTTGACTGGCGGGCATTCTTCTCTCAATGGAAGCCTGTGCACAACAATATCAGTAACCAACCCTGGCATGTCTTGATACGACCAGGCAAAGATATCAACATATTCACACAACATCTCAGTCAAAGCTTTCTTCATATCTGCTTTCAAGCTGGCGCCAATCTTGATCTCTTTCTTAGCATCCTCGGTACCAATATTGATGATCTCCATGGTCTCTTGATGAGGCTGGATGGTCCTTTCCTCTTGTTTTAACAATCTGGCTAGTTCCTCAGGGAGTTCACAACCTTTCTCATCCCCTTCTTCGGCTTGATAAATCGGTTTGTCAAAGTCATACATAGCCATAGCAGAACCGTTATCAATGGAATCCGGAGGATCAAGTCTGCACAAACGGGTTCATGCTTTATTTTAGAATTTATTTTTAAAACACAAACAAACAAAACATTGCCATTTTATTATTTTGTACAAAAATAAAAAGAAAGACATGGAACGAAATTTGAGTGCAAAACGTCCTTTATTAATGATTAAAATTGCAAATGCAAACAGGGTGGCCCTACAAATGAATCTATACGCCTTGGGCAGAGCGCAAGATTTTAACATGCATTATGGTTAGAAAAACAAAGAAAATTACTCTGTTTGAAGAGTAACTCTGATGACTTCTTCAACGGACCAATTCTGCAATGGTTGTCCCGGAGCACGTGGGTGTACCCAGTTGTCCAAGTCACAGTCACTGCCAACACCATCTTCTGTAGCTGTACAAGACTGATCTGGGTAAATGATTCCCCCACTGCTGAAAGTGATGGGTCCACTGTTCTCTGCAGCTGAAGTCATAGAAAGATGATAACCAATACCAAACTTGTCCTCCTTCATTGGTGTCTCTATCAGATTTCCCCAGCCTTGGGCATTGCCTATTCTAACAACCTCGAGAGCTTGTTTATAAGATGAAATGGATGTACTAGCTCTATCTGGTGTAAGGGAAGATTCAGGCACGTTGTCAATATTCACCGCTTCAAACGATTGGCAAAGCATCTCGTGAATTTCCCCATCCATCTCAATATACTTGAACGTGGACAAATGACTAACAAAAATGTCTTCCTCGCCACAAACTATCACAACTTGTCCCTCAAACTCGTATTTCAGCTTTTGGTGTAAGATGGATGTAACAGCCCCGACCGCATGAATCCAAGGGCGGCCTAATAAGCAGCTATACGCAGGCTGTATATCCATCACGTGGAATGTAGATTTGAACACCTGCGGTCCAATTTGCATGGGCAATTCCACTTCACCAAACACATATCTCTTCATTCCATCGAACGCTCGGACAACCAAATCGCTTGGGCTTAAAATCAAACCATCAACTTCCAGCTTCATCAGCGCCTTTTTAGGCAAGACATTGAGCGAGGAACCAGTGTCTACTAGTACGTGAGACAACACTGCACCCCTGCACTCCATTGTAATGTGCAAAGCTTTGTTGTGGTTTCTTCCTTCAGAAGTTAAATCCCAACTTGTGAACCCCAATCCATGGCTGACATTGACATTAGAGATCACACCTTCCAGCTGATTAACGGTGATTTCCTGTGGAACATATGCTCTCTTCAACACTTTCAATAAATCCTCCCGGTGCGCGTCAGAACACATCAACAATGACAAAATTGAAATTTTCGAAGGCGTCTGGTTCAGTTGATCGACAATCTTATAATCACTTTTCTTTATTATCCTCATGAACTCTTCCACCTCGTTGTCAAAGGTAATCTTTGTCTCTGTTTCAGGCACATGCACACTCTCAACCACCTGTTTTCCTTTAGCTTTGGCCACGGCCTCAACTTCTTTATCACTGCGTAACGTTTGGGGAGCAAACAACCTTCCTCTCCAAGTAAAGACACCTACACCACCCACATTATCAATATTTGAACTGGCTGATGTCCCGACTTCCTGCTTTTTCCCTTCATAATATACGTCTGCCCCATAGTGCCATGGGATTGCCTTCGTAGATGTAAACGGAACTGGTCCTGGCACCATGATGGTAACAGGACTGGATCTTTCTTGCACAACACTTGCTACAAGAGCTGTACCTGCAGGCACCTAAATCTCAGCGGGAGTATAATAGATAATCACAGTTGACACCTCATCAGTTTCTTTCACAGCCCGGTCAAACTGTAGACGTCCCTCGTCAATCAGACTCTGTAAACCAATTCTCAACTTATCACAGCCATTCTTCTGACTCATACATTCAGAACAATCTTGATCACAACCCGGGAACACCTGTCCCTTCAACAAACGATCCTTCACTACAGGCAACAGAATCTTCACCTAACTGATATCCGTTACCAAATTTAACCTCTTTCCGTCTTCAATAGCACGCACATCTGCCACACCATGATCAGGCATGGGGTTTTGGAGAACATTAGGAGGTAACGAGAAATTGATTGCCTTAACATCAATCAAGTCTTGCACCTTGTTCTGAAATGCCCAACACTTCTCAGTGGTATGCCCCTGAGCACCTGAGTGGAACTCACATCGGGCGTTAACATCAAAATTAGGTGGCAAGTTGCCAGCGGCAGGAGGTCTCATAGTACGAAGCCCAACCAACTTCAATTTGAGCAACTGCGGTAACAACGCTGAATAAGTCATAGGGAGAGGGTCAATCTTACGGTCCCTCTGCCTAGACCTTTGTTGGAAAGGAGATTGCTGTTGTTGCTACTGGGCTTGCTATTGTGGTTGTTGCTGCTGAACAGATGGTGCTGGGATTGTCACTGCACCTACTTGATGGTAAGCCTGAGAACGTCCTCTTCCTCGTCCTCTATACACAACATTTGTATCACCTTATCTTCTTTTCTGACCACTAGCAAATGGTTTCTTCGTCCCAGAAGAGCCAGCCCCACTTACATCTTGGATCTTCCCAAGTTTCAACAAACTCTCTATTCTTTCTCCAGCAATCACGATATCAGTAAATCCGGTTGATGGACAAGTGGCCAACCTTTCAAGAAATGTCCCTTGTAGGGTGCCCATAAACATGTCTGCCATTTCTCTATCCAGCAAAGGAGGTTGAACCTGTGCAACCATCTCTCTCCACCTTTGAGCTTATTCCTTGAAACTTTCCTTAGCATTCTGTGACAACCCTTGCAATTGAGTGCAGTTGGGCGCCATGTCAATATTGTACTGGTACTGCTTTAGGAATGCTTCTGCCAGATCCTTCCAACTTCTCACAGCAGCTCTGTTCAATTTCATATACCAGGTCAGAGAAGCTCCAGCCAGACTGTCTTGAAAGTAATGCATCCATAACTTATCATCATCTGTATGGGCTGAGATCCTCCCAAAATAAGCTTGATTATGTGTCCGGGGACACGTATTACCATGATATTTGTCGAAAGTAGGCGGCTTGAATTTTGGAGGAATTCTGACTCCTGGTACCAGCCCCAAACTAGTAACATCAATTCCCATAGAATTCTTGCACTCTATGGCCCGGATCTTCTCAGCTAACTCATCATACCTTCGGTCACCAGGGTTACCCATATCAGCATCCAGTAGGGTAAATTGGTCTTCCAGAACATCTTCTTGAATACCACCAACATTTCTGCCATTTCCATTACCCAAATTACCACCAGAAGGAGGATTACCACCAGGAGGAGGATTACCCCTTGTCTGCAAATTGTCCACTTGATTACCTTCATGCGTAGTTTCTGGACGCTCGACCAGAAGTCTCAATCTTTCCTGAGTTTGTGCCATACCAGTCATGAGAGTCATGAACTGGTCCATGCGTGCCCTCATTTCAGCCAAATCATTATGCATTTGATCCATTATCCTTGCTTGATTTCTTCGAGTTGAATATCGGTGAACGTGATTCTCAGCTATAATGCCTGAAACCAAATAAAGGTTAAAGACCCTGCAATGAGCACTTGAAAAGCAAACAACAGAATGCAAAATGATATGCAATGCAATGCAATGTTTATTCATTTTGGGGCATTCCTTCCTTCAATTCCAGTTTGACCGTAAGGGAACAATGCATACTCCTGCAACTGTTAATAGTGACAGAACATCAGAGGTGCATATTAATAATTCAGAATACCCCTCATATACGGCCCAGTGAGTGTGTGAATCATTATGTAATTTGATGAAGAATCCACTTCAATAATACCAATGAAACACCATTAGCATAAATGAAACCCACAACCAGGTGTGGAATAGTCAAATACAAATTGGTTCTGAACAGATACAACTGAATAGTCATCAATACAAGCAAAAGAAAACCCATCAACAAGCCTGATGGTGAATTCCCAGAATAACAACAACTCAGACACTGAGCCCATACAAATCCTCCCGGACCTCCTTGAGGAGTGCTTCAGTGACTGGATCATTGGGGCGCTCGGTAAGACTTCTGATCAGTTGACTTCTTAACTTGACGGCTTCTTCTAGCTTTCAGATTTGATCTTTGACAACTAGCTCTTTGGCTCTCTTTATTCCAGCACGGATCTTCAGATCTTCGATCTCTTGGTTGGCTGAACTTAGTTGCTGGAGAAATTCACTTTCTTTGCTCTTCAAATTTTTCCTCAACTCGTCATTTTCAGCCCTGATTCTCGCCTCGATCTCCCTCCGGCATTCGGAAAACTCATCCCATCTTTGTTGTCCTTTGGCAAGGGCATTTTTAGACTTGGTCAACTGCTCATTGATGCGCTTGCACGCCTCTTTTAGTGCCATCTCATTCTGTTTGACCTTGCGAATATAGATGGTGTCCTCAGCGATTCTTTTCTTATTAGCCTCATGACGCTCAGTTAGCTTTTACAGTTCATACTCAACATTACGCTTTTCACAGAGCGTATTTCGGAGTCCTTCACTCAACTTCTCATTCATTTTGACTATCTTATCCATCTCCGCCTTAAGCTTGTTATATTCAGCAACACTTATCATGGTCACCGGTTCCACAGCAATTGGATCTGACGGTCTTTCCTGAGAAAATGGTAAAAGAGTGATCTGAACTATTCTTTTTAACCAGGCATCATATTGAGAAGAAGATACATTGTTGCACTTGCCGAAGATGACTTTACCCTTCGTTTGCAGATTGCCCCAAGCTCCAGCTGCTTGCCTTACTAACAAAGGATTATCCTTCACAGAGAAAAAGAAAGATTCTTCCAAATCAATGTCCTTCGGAGGCTCTATTAAAGCAAACCCTAACTGTCTCCTGAGAATAATAGGATTGTAATTGATGCAACCCCTTATCCCCAAGAGTGGCACATTAGGATGTCTCCCACAGCTACTGACAAAATCTCCACCCATCGTCCTTTGATTGAACCAATGAATGTCCTTTGTTGTCAACTGAATCATCCTCTTAGCCCAATTCTTTGCAGGATGAGGATTCAAAAAGGCCTCTGAATTCGGTAAATGACTCATAAGCCACTTATGGAACAGAGGTGCGCAACATCTAACCAAACCTCCTCGTTTCTTTTCATTTTTAAAATGCACAGAGTAGTACAAATCACCCAGGAGTGTAGGTATAGGATTCTCCAGCACAAAGATATGGATTGCACTCATGTCCACAAACTTAGGTTCATCAGCAAACAGCATAATTCCATAGATACTCAAAGCCAGGATCGCACAAACGGTTTCCCACTAAGCCTTAGCAGCGCATTCTTCAGCTTTGGCAACCAAGAAGTCCAAATGAAAACCAGATAAACCTCCTTTGGTGGCGAGGTTATCCGCTACCACAGGTACGCTCAGATGGAGGGCCTTAGCTATCTCTTCAGGCTTTAGAGGACGCACGTAAGAGTTGAAAGGGATCTGGTGTTTGAGAGACACACCTAGCAGAAGGGCATACTCTTCTAGCATCGGAGCCAACTGAAAGTCCGAGAAAGTGAAGCACCTTACCTGTGGGTCATAAAACTGTAAGCACGTATGGATGACACTCCTTTCTGAAGCATTCAAGTCAACAACCACAGTCAAAATCTCCCCATAAGCCTTTCGGAACATACCCACATGGTCTGGAGTAATAAGAGAAACCATCTTTCGTAACTGTCCCACCTTTGTGTCAAAGAAAGTATAATGCACATTGTTCTTCCTGGGAATCTCCATAGCTGTAAAAGGGAACTGTCAACTGGAATCGAAAGGAAGTATACCCTGCAGATGAATAAACATGAAGTTTAAATGCAATTTATAATGCACATTTATTTAATTTTGGACTTAAGAGACTTTTTGGACATTTATTAGTATTATTTCTAATACTAAGCTTTCTATGTAATTTCTTTTCCTCTCACTTTCCAAACAAAAGAAAAAGATAGAAAGAAAGGAAGAAGAAAGGAAAGGGAGGAGAGAAAAAGAGGAGAAGAGGAAATTTGAAGAAAAGCTCAAGAATCATCAAGATCATCATCCAATCTTCATCCAAACTTCTCAATCATCTTCATCTTGCTCTATTTTGAGGTGGGTTCTAGTTAGTACCATTGTTAGAGAACTCTAGATAGTTTTTGGATTTAGGTTAGATTATGAAAAACTTGGAATTTATGGTTGATCTTGCTATAAATGTTGTTATAGGCTTGTTATCATGTTTGCATTATGTTTTGGCTGTTGTGGGTTGTTGGGTAATGTTTTTGATGAGGAAAATGTGAGTTGGAAGTGAAGAACGGCAGCTGGGAGAGGTTCTGTTTCGCTTGCTTCGCCTAGCGAACCTGGGGCGAGTCCCAACGAACAGCAATCGAGGGTTCGCCTAGCGAACCAGAACGTTCGCCTAGCGAAGGTTTGCTGGCATGTTCGCCTAGCGAACTTAGTGTGTTTTGAATATGGGAACTTACTGCCTAGGTGCTCGCTGGCACATTCGCCTAGCGAAGGTGAAGGCGAAGGTTCGCCAGACGTTCGCCTAGCGAACTTATGGTGTTTTGGGTCTGGGAGTTTTCTGTTTAATTACTCGCCAGCTTTCTCGCCTAGCGAAGGCGATGGCGAAGACTCGCCAGCTCGTTCACCTAGCGAACCTGGGGCGAGCTGTGTTGTTTTCTTAACTTGTTTTCGCCATATCTTTTGATCCGGTTGTCCGTTTTGGATGTTCAGCATATCGATAGAAAGCTGGAGAAATGAACTTTATGATGATGATAAGGATTATCGATTTTATTTGCCCGATTAAACAATCGGAGGGAACCCGAAGTGAAATTCTTTGATAATTTTATGTGGACTATGTTTTAATTGTGTTAAGTTATTCTATTTCACTAATAAGGTATGTTTTTCCTAATCTATGGTTGTTAACATGTTGTGATTAAAAATGCATGAAAGATAAAAAGGAAAATAGTAAGAGTGAGGAAAACCCCTTATGAACTATAGGAAACTTTAGAAGTTGGAAACACTAGTATGGAACATGAGGTTGACGTTATGGATTGAAGGACAAGAAAGGCCTTGAGGCCTTATGGCCGAGGCAATTGTCGTATACCTTATTTTGTATGGTATTTATCATGTAATCGTAACCATTTTATTTGAATTGCCCTTGAAAGGCCTTCATGAGTCTCGAGCTCCTCTGAAGTGCAGGCAGGTTTTACTTGGTAGGTTTGATGCCCTACGAGTAGTACAATTGGAAGCCCGTGTATGGGTACGAGACTTGTGATGGTTAACAGGCCATGAGAAGTGACGGTTCACGGTTAACAGGCCGGTGATCCCGAATCCAATTGTATACCAAGTAACTACAAGGATCTATGACCCGGGTCGCCTTCTAGACGTAGAAGGGGACGGGAAGAGGAGATGCCTTGGTACCGGTTATCGATTAATGATGTGGTGAGTTAGTGAACTCATGTCATGTTCCATATAGTGTGAGAATTACCAAGTGTGAACTCAAAAGTCCTTCCCTTCCCCAGACTTGAGTTAGGATTGTTAGAACCGCAAATAACCCGAGAGAATCCATAAGATAGGGAACTCACTGAGATTTAATGTATCTCACCCCACTGTTGTTGTTTACATCACAGGTTCTGTAGGTTCGGCGACGGGTAAGGATAAAGTGGTTTGACTTTTCCTTTCGGTTCGTAGTTTTGAGATGGCATGGCTTCCGCTATGACGTTTTATTTTGAGATCATTGCATTGATCTAGTTCTTAGTTTTTATCATGTTGGAACATCTTGTATATGTAGTGCCTTAGTTTTGTGTTGTGTTAGAGGCAATTATGTATATAATGTGTTAACTAGGAACTTATTGTATTTCAATACCAAATACTTGGATTCATATATATAATTTATGCTTTGATGTATGGATTTTATATGTGGGTGTTACAGTTGGTATTAAAGCAGGTCGTATCCTCGACCTAGCCATGAAATAGTATAAGTGTTTCTTTCCGTTTCATATGCGTTGTGTCGCCGTGGGTCTTGAGCGTTATACTTATGGCATTGAGCCTGATCAACTTAATTCTATTTGTATGACCTTTAGGAACATGGCTGATGGATGTAGAAACCCTCGTGGTAGGCCCCGCACCACTCCTAAAGGGACGACTCCGCCGGTTGGTGATGGTAATGCTCCGTTGTATCAGTTCATGCAGCAGATGCAACAACAGCAGAATCTATTCATGCAGCAGATGGTGCAGCAAATGAATGGAGGTCCGCATCCTCAAGTAGTGGTTCCCGAAGCTATAGGTGGGAATTTTCGGGACTTTATCCGCATGAATCCTCCGGAATTTCAGGGTGGATTAGATCCCGTGAAGGCTCACGAATGGATTTCAGGTATGGAAAGGATCTTCTTGATAGTCCATTGCAGCGAAGAGAACAAGGTGTTGTTCGCTTCCCACTCGCTAAAGGGTCCCGCTATGAGATGGTGGGAGAGCGCTTCGACTTTGATGACTGTTCAAGAAGTACCTAAGGTTTGGGAACAGTTCAAAGTTGTTTTCATGGAGAAATATTTTTCGAGTTCATTAAGGACTCAGAAGGAATTTGAATTCCAGCAGCTAAGACAAGGTAGCATGACTGTGGCCAGTTATGCTGAGAAGTTTGAAGACATGGCTGCTTATTCTAGGCAGGCTATGTATGCTCCTGATGAAAAATGTAAAATAGACCAGTTTCTGTTTGGATTAAGAGCTGAAATATCTCATAGTGTGTCTCAGAGAGAGTTCACTACTTATGCTGAAGTGTTGAGACAATGCTATGTGGCAGAACATAGTTTGAAAAAGGTTCGAGATGAAAGTGCAGCAAGTCGAGTAACTCAAGGCGATCGTGGAAGGTCTAATCAATCATTTAGACCTAGGCCACAATCCTTCAAGGGGAAACAGGTGCAAGATACAAGGGCGAGTACACCTCCGGTGTGTCGCACTTGTGGCAAGAATCATTTCGGAAGGTGTGGTTTGGAAGGGGTAAGGTGTTTCCAATGTCAAAAGGTGGGTCATATGAAGAAAGATTGTCCTCAGAATAGGATTCAACCACAAGGAAGGGTTTACACCTTGGATGCAAGGAAGAAGAAGAGTGACAATTCATTGATTGCTGGTACGTGCTTAGTTAACGGATTTCCTTGCTTTGTTTTATTTGATTGCGGAGCTACACATTCTTTTGTATCGATGCAATGTATGAAGCGACTTGGGTTACGGTCCGTTCCTTTGTCTCCTCCTATGGTGGTCACTACCGCCATGGATGAAATGGTTGAGACGCCTTTGATGTGTGAAAATTGTGTGCTATCTGTGAATGATAGAGTTTTTCAGATTGACCTTATTTGTCTACCTCTTAAGAAAGTGGATGTCGTGTTGGGAATGGATTGGCTTTCTGCTAATTCGGTATTTATTGGGTGTGAGGAGAAGCTTATCATCATTCCGTCTATTGAGGCTACCCAAAGGATGTTTTAACAACTATTCTAGAAGGTACGGTTGGTATGATAAATCTCTTGTTTGAAGAAGAGAATTCGGTTATGTTGGTTCTCACTAAGGAAGGGAGTAGCGACCTTCAGGTTATGGACATTCCCGTAGTTTGCGAATTTTCTGAAGTTTTCCCCGAAGATGTCACTTCTCTTCCTCCAGAGAGGGAAGTGGAATTTTCTATTGACCTGGTACCGGGAACGGCTCCTATATCCGTTTCTCCGTATCGGATGGCACCGAAGGAGTTAAGAGAATTAAAGGATCAGTTAGAAGAACTCATGGCGAAACATTTCGTGCGGCCTAGTGTTTCTCCGTGGGGAGCCCCTGTTCTACTGGTGAAGAAGAAGGACGGTGGGATGCGGATGTGCATCGATTATCGTCAGCTGAATAAAGTCACCATTAAGAACAAGTATCCCTTGCCCAAGATAGACGACCTTTTGGATCAATTGAAAGGAGCCTGCGTGTTCTCGAAGATTGATTTGAGGTCGGGTTATCACCAAATCCGAGTGAAGAGTTCCGATGTACCTAAGACTGCATTTAGGACCCGTTATGGCCATTACGAATTCTTAGTGATGCCTTTCGGTGTGACAAATGCTCCAGCCGTTTTTATGGATTACATGAACCGGATATTTCAAGCTTACTTGGACCAGTTCGTGGTAATCTTCATTGACGATATTATTATTTATTCTCGTACTTCACAAGAGCACGAGGAACATCTGAGAATTGTATTATCTGTGTTGCAAGAGAAGCAACTTTTTGCTAAGCTGAGTAAGTGTGAATTTTGGATGGCGGAAGTTAAGTTTCTTGGTCACGTTATATCCCAGGGTGGTGTAGCGGTGGATCCGTCGAAGGTAGAAGCAGTGATAAATTGGGAGAGGCTGAGAAATGCCTCCGAAGTTAGAAGTTTCTTAGGGCTGGCAGGTTACTATAGGAGGTTCATTGAAGGTTTCTCTAAGTTAGCTTTACCGATGACGAAACTTACTCGTAAGGATTTTTCTTTTGAGTGGGATTCAGGTTGTGAGCAAAGTTTCATGAAGTTGAAGGAGAGATTGACAACGGCTCCGGTGTTAATCATTCCTGATCCTAACAACTCTTATGAAGTGTTTTGTGATGCTTCTAAAATGGGATTGGGAGGTGTCCTGATGCAAGGCGGTCAAGTAGTAGCTTATGCCTCCCGACAATTGAAAATTCATGAACAGAATTATCCAACTCACGATTTGGAATTGGCGGCGGTTGTTTTTACACTAAAGGTGTGGCGGCATTATTTGTATGGGGTACGTTTTGAAATGTTCAGTGACCATAAGAGTTTGAAATATTTATTTGACCAAAAGGAGTTAAATATGCGACAACGAAGATGGATGGAGTACTTAAAAGATTATGATTTAGAATTGAAGTATCATCCAGGAAAAGCGAATAAGGTAGCAGATGCGTTAAGTCGGAAATTAGTGCATGGCGCGAAATTGATGATTTTGGAGTATACATTGTTGGAGGATTTTAGAGATCTTAATCTTCAGTTTGTATGGACCCAAGATGGTGTGATTATGGGAAATTTGAATGTCAATTCTACTTTGAGAGTTGAGATTCACCAAGGTCAAATGGCAGACGAGAAGTTGCAAGAAGTGTTACTTCTACCGGGTTTTATTCAGGCTACCGACGGAATTATCATGTTCAGCCAAAGAATTTGTGTTCCGAATGATGTAATGTTAAGAAGAAAGATTTTGGATGAAGCTCATAAAGGTACTTTTACGATACATCATGGTTCTTCGAAGATGTATCAAGATTTGAAGAAGGACTATTGGTGGACCGGAATGAAAAAGGATGTTGCGATGTATGTGTCAGAATGTGCAGTGTGCCAACAAGTTAAGATTGAACACCAAAGACCGGACGGTATGTTGCAACCTTTAGAAATTCCAGTTTGGAAATGGGATAGCATTTCTATGGACTTTGCAGTAGGTTTGCCCCGTACGCACGGTGGTTATGATTCGATTTAGGTGATTGTGGATCGACTAACGAAATCAGCGCACTTCTTGGCGGTGAAAACTACATTTAAGGCAAGTCATCTTGCGAGGTTGTTTATTGCGGAAATTGTAAGATTGCACGGTATTCCTTCTAATATTGTGTCGGACAGAGATCCGAAGTTTACCTCAAGGTTTTGGAAAGTCTTTCAACAAGCTATGGGGACGGAGTTGCGTTTGAGCACGTCTAATCATCCGCAGACGGATGGACAGACTGAGCGAATGATACAAACGATGGAAGATATGTTGAGAGCTTGTGTGTTAGAAAGTAAAGGGAATTGGAAAGAACTTCTACCATTGATTGAGTTTTCCTATAACAATAGTTATCATGCTAGTATCGGTATGGCTCCGTACGAAGCGTTGTATGGGCGAAAATGTAGAACACCCTTGTGTTGGGCAGAAGTTGGGGAAGATAGAATCTTAGGACCCGAAATCATCCAAGAGACTACAGAAAAGATTCGAATGATTCGCGAGAAAATTAAGCAAGCCCAAGATCGACAAAAGAGTTATGCAGACAATCGAAGGAGACCTTTAGAATTTGAAGAAGGTGACCATGTATTTTTGAAAGTTACTCTTAGATTGAGATTGAAAGGACCGTTTAAGTCACGCAAGTTAAGCCCGAGATACGTAGGACCGTATCAGATCTTAGAAAGGATTGGTGAAGTAGCTTACAGGTTGGCCTTACCACCTTCTCTGTCGGAAATGCATGATGTTTTTCATGTATCCCAGCTTCGGAGATTTGTTCCCGATCCTCTTCAGCCGATTCTACCAGATGCTATTGAAATAGAAACGGATTTGACGTTTGAACCTCAACCAAGCCGCATTGTGGGAAGAGAAACGAAGGTGTTAAGGAACAAGGATATTCCTCTCGTTAAGGTACAGTGGGATGTAACGCATCCAGGAGATGCAACTTGGGAACTTGAATCGGAAGTGCGAGATGCTTACCCTCATCTGTTCTGGTAATTTTTTTAAATTCGAGGGCGAATTTCTATTTAAGGGGGGGAGGATGTAATACCCCGTATTTTATTACACCGAATAATGTTGCATTGGGATTAACTGAGTCAGGTTACTCTGAGAAATTATTTGATGAAATAATTAGAGTAACTTCGGTACTTAGAATTGATCCAATAAATATTATTTGTTTCGGAGACATTTATTTAATTTTGGACTTAAGAGACTTTTTGGACATTTATTAGTATTATTTCTAATACTAAGCTTTCTATGTAATTTCTTTTCCTCTCACTTTCCAAACAAAAGAAAAAGATAGAAAGAAAGGAAGAAGAAAGGAAAGGGAGGAGAGAAAAAGAGGAGAAGAGGAAATTTGAAGAAAAGCTCAAGAATCATCAAGATCATCATCCAATCTTCATCCAAACTTCTCAATCATCTTCATCTTGCTCTATTTTGAGGTGGGTTCTAGTTAGTACCATTGTTAGAGAACTCTAGATAGTTTTTGGATTTAGGTTAGATTATGAAAAACTTGGAATTTATGGTTGATCTTGCTATAAATGTTGTTATAGGCTTGTTATCATGTTTGCATTATGTTTTGACTGTTGTGGGTTGTTGGGTAATGTTTTTGATGAGGAAAATGTGAGTTGGAAGTGAAGAACAGCAGCTGGGAGAGGTTCGGTTTCGCTTGCTTCGCCTAGCGAACCTGGGGCGAGTCCCAGCGAACAGCAATCGAGGGTTCGCCTAGCGAACCAGAACGTTCGCCTAGCGAAGGTTCGCTGTCATGTTCGCCTAGCGAACTTAGTGTGTTTTGAATATGGGAACTTACTGCCTAGGTACTCGCTGGCACATTCGCCTAGCGAAGGTGAAGGCGAAGGTTCGCCAGACGTTCGCCTAGCGAACTTATGGTGTTTTGGGTCTGGGAGTTTTCTGTTTAATTACTCGCCAGCTTTCTCGCCTAGCGAAGGCGATGGCGAAGACTCGCCAGCTCGTTCGCCTAGCGAACCTGGGGCGAGCTGTGTTGTTTTCTTAACTTGTTTTCGCCATATCTTTTGATCCGGTTGTCCGTTTTGGATGTTCAGCATATCGATAGAAAGCTGGAGAAATGAACTTTATGATGATGATAAGGATTATCGATTTTATTTGCCCGATTAAACAATCGGAGGGAACCCGAAGTGAAATTCTTTGATAATTTTATGTGGACTATGTTTTAATTGTGTTAAGTTATTCTATTTCACTAATAAGGTATGTTTTGCCTAATCTATGGTTGTTAACATGTTGTGATTAAAAATGCATGAAAGATAAAAAGGAAAATAGTAAGAGTGAGGAAAACCCCTTATGAACTATAGGAAACTTTAGAAGTTGGAAACACTAGTATGGAACATGAGGTTGACGTTATGGATTGAAGGACAAGAAAGGCCTTGAGGCCTTATGGCCGAGGCAATTGTCGTATACCTTGTTTTGTATGGTATTTATCATGTAATCGTAACCATTTTATTTGAATTGCCCTTGAAAGGCCTTCATGAGTCTCGAGCTCCTCTGAAGTGCAGGCAGGTTTTACTTGGTAGGTTTGATGCCCTACGAGTAGTACAATTGGAAGCCCGTGCATGGGTACGAGACTTGTGATGGTTAACAGGCCATGAGAAGTGACGGTTCACGGTTAACAGGCCGGTGATCCCGAATCCAATTGTATACCAAGTAACTACAAGGATCTATGACCCGGGTCGCCTTCTAGACGTAGAAGCGGACGGGAAGATGAGATGCCTTGGTACCGGTTATCGATTAATGATGTGGTGAGTTAGTGAACTCATGTCATGTTCCATATAGTGTGAGAATTACCAAGTGTGAACTCAAAAGTCCTTCCCTTCCCCGGACTTGAGTTAGGATTGTTAGAACCGCAAATAACCCGAGAGAATCCATAAGATAGGGAACTCACTGAGATTTGATGTATCTCACCCCATTGTTGTTGTTTACATCACAGGTTCTGCAGGTTCGGCGACGGGTAAGGATAAAGTGGTTTGACTTTTCCTTTCGGTTCGTAGTTTTGAGATGGCATGGCTTCCGCTATGACGTTTTATTTTGAGATCATTGCATTGATCTAGTTCTTAGTTTTTATCATGTTGGAACATCTTGTATATGTAGTGCCTTAGTTTTGTGTTGTGTTAGAGGCAATTATGTATATAATGTGTTAACTAGGAACTTATTGTATTTCAATACCAAATACTTGGATTCATATATATAATTTATGCTTTGATGTATGGATTTTATATGTGGGTGTTACAGTACTAAAATCTTTACTACTTAAACAAAATTGGTAAGAGTGGGGAAGACTATGAAAAGTATTAAGGGTACCGAGCAAAATTGACTTATTCGTCTTTATTCATAATTTTATTTTATATATTTTAAATTTTTAAATATAAAAGTATACATACTAAGGAACAGACAAATGATAAAAAAAAACTAAGTAGAATGGTTTCATGTAAATTATTTGCATGATCTCATTTTAACTATTACCAAAATTTGTTCTAGATTTTTTTGACTTAATGATTATATGAAATTTTTTAATTAAAAGTATATAATATTTAATATAATATTCTTCCATTTTAAAACATTTTAAATTTACGGTAAAAAATAAAATTTTAAAATTGACACATTATTTTTTAGTATAGTTTAAAATTATAACATTTCTTAGAATGGTTTAAAAGTTACATTTTTCTATATTTGGAGGTCTTAGTGATTATATAAATAATACATTTTAAGTTCTATTCAAAATCCTCCAAAAATGCATTATTGTTTAACTAATATTATAAACGGTTTCATCATTGGAGGTCATTAGTTGAACATATGAAATATCACGTGATAGTCGTCTTACATTTTTACAATTATTTAAAAAAAAACCATCATTATACAATATAAATATAGTATTTCTTGTAAAAATATGCCTTTTAAAAATTATTGTCTCTTTATTCATATATCTATCAACATATTTTTTACAATATTTTAAAATAAAAAATAGTAGAAAATGCAGAAAATCATGGCATGAACTACATGAGTGCACACTAATAATATGTTTAATGATTAATTTTACCAATTGTAGCAATTTGATTTGGTATTTGATAATCTATTTTTTGGTCATTATTTTGATTATATCTTTTTTCTTGTTTATTGTGTTTATATATATTATTATTTAAGATATTATGTTGTAAATAAGGTATAAATAATAATTGATTCATATTTTAGACATACATCCATTTAAATCAGTTTGTAATGTCGCTTTTAGGTTAACTTCTAAAATATTTCACTAAATATATATTTATCAGGATTTGATTGGATGCTTTAAGGATATTAATCTCTAGATATATATATCAATATTATATGATAAATCAATTATCAAAATGATTTTTATTATATTTTTGATTCTCCATTGATTGAGTAAAAATAAATTGATATGTTTTTATTTCCATTAAAAGAATTCTTATTCTTTTCACTATAAATTGCTCTATTACAATGAGAATGATATAAAAACCTAGCTCGTTGAAAGTTATTATCTTATACTAGTACTTTCTTTTGTAAGTTTATTTTTCTTCTTCATTTTAGGCTTGCAAATAACATGGTATGCAATTAGTTTATGCAAAAATGATTTGGTTTTAAAAAGGTCATATTAATACTCATAATAAGTATTTATTCTAGACAATTGTGTATAAAATTTTGTTTTTCCTGTATGTTAAGTATTTTATATTTTTCTTTAGAGTTATTATTCATGTCAAATTTCATGTGATATTTTGTTTACTTATCTTGTTAAAAGTTTTTATATGTAGTGATGAAAAATTAAATTCTGACTTCAAGCAGATCTTTGATGGAAGGAAGGGGAAAAAAGAAATCTTTATTTGGAAAAATAAAGCGAATATGTTCAAAACATAGTGAAAAAAAGAAATATAGAGTATTTGAAGAGACTGAAATAGAGGAGGAGCAAGATGAAATAGAGCAAGGGCAAGATGGGATAGAGCAATCTCCAGAGCATCAAGAGGAGGTGGTAGAACCAATCCCTTCATATAATTCTACACAACATTATTATTACCCTCCACAAACTCAACAAGTAATTCAAGGATATTTTGAACATGGAAGTCCTTCGTATTCTGCACATTACACTGATGAAAATACACAACCATGTAACCTTTCATATTCCAAAGAAAATACACAACCATGGAATCCTTCATACTCTTCACAAACCACTGATGGATATACGCAACCATGGAATCCTTCACACTCTTCACACAACACTGATGGGTATACGCAACCATGGAATCCTTCATCTTTTGGGAACCCTTCATCTTCTTTACAAGACCATGATGGAAACACACACTTTGGTAGTGGAGATACACACTCTCCGTGGTCTTCACAATATCCGTATTCGTCGCAGTATCAACAAACAAATTACTATTCTAATAATCAACAAAATGTCCAGAGGGCAAATGCCTATTTTAGTGATGAAAACACAGATGGATGTTCTATGATGTAAAACATCTGACTAGATATCTAATTGCTAAATAACTACATGTTATATTTTTTATCTATAGTTTAGAAAAATTGGTAATGTGATAAGTATGCTAATAATAAGCATAATCCAAAAGTCAAATATTTTCAATTATAATTGATTTTTTTAATTATATTTAACTATAGAGCAAGACTATTTTAATTTTTCTGATTCATATTCTTATATTTATTAATTACAATTATTATGAACATTATATAACCTTTCTTTAGATATATAAATTTATTTAATCAAGTTATTAAAAATCAACTTTAAGTTTATTTATATTTCTTATTATAATGTTTAGCCCTATTTTTCTTTATGTATTTTCACAATGCATCTCTAAGTGATTTTCATAGAGCATATTATTGACAGTTTTTTTTAATACTTTCATCTTACATTTTAATAAATATTAAATAATCAATAATTAATCTCTTAAAGTAATGAAAATTTAAAATTTTATCAACAATATGTCATACGAAAATCAGTATGAATTGCAAGGTGAAAATAGTCATAAAAAACAGGATTAAGTTTAATAATAATAAATTTAAATGAATTTAATTTTAATTTTTTTTATTGATAAATTTTTTTACATATTTAACAAAATATAAAATATAAAATTCAAATATTAATACATGAGACATTTTAGTTCATTATTAGAATAAATAAAAACAATTAAATTTGTTAATAATTGAGGTTTATTTCAAGTTTTTTATTGAATAATCTATGAATAAGAATAAAATATCAAAAATAGGAGGATGTTATTTTATTTATAAATAATTATGAAATTTTTTAATAATATAATATATTATAGATGATTCTATATTTTGTGCAAGGTAATAAAATTTTACTACTTAAATAAAATTGGTAAGAATGGGGAAGACTATGAAAAATATTAAGCTTACCGAACAAAATTGACTTATCCGTCTTTATTCAGAATGTTATTTTATTAATTTTAAATTTTTTAATATAAAAGTATAAATAATAAGAAACACGCAAACGATAAAAAAACTTAAGTAGAATGGTTTCATGTAAATTAATTGCATGATCTCATTTTAAATATTACCAAAATTTGTTCTACATTTTTTTTACTTAATGATTATTTGAAATTTTCTAATTAAAAGCATATAATATTTAATATAATATTTTTTTCCATTTCAAAACATTTTAAATTTACGACGATAAAAAAAATATTTAAAAAAAATGTTTAATCAATTTATAAAAAATCAACTTTCAATTCATTTAAATTTCTTATTATAATGTTTAGCCCTATTTTTTTTTTATGTATTTTCACAGTGCATCTCTAAGTGATTTTCATATAGCATATTATTGATAAAAAATTTTAATACTTTAATATTAAATTTGAATAAATATTTAATAATCAATAATTAATCTATTAAAGTAATGAAAATTGAAAATTTTATCAAAATATGTCATACGAAAGTTACAATGAATTGCAATGTGAAAATAGACATAAAAAAAGGGCTAAGTTTCATAATAATAAATTTAAATAAATTGTAACTTAATTTTTTTAATTTATAATTTTTTTTACATATTAAAAAAATATAAAATATAAAATTCAAATATTAATACATGAGACATTTCAGTTCATTATTAGAATAAATAAAAACAATTAAATTTGTGAATAATTGAGGATTATTTCAATTTTTAATTGAATAATCCATGAATAAGAAAGAAATGTCAAAAATAGGAGGATGTTATTTTTTTTATAAATAATTATGAAGAATTTTTATAATATAATATATTATATGATTTTATCTTTTTATTGCTTTTGGTAACATAATATATTATATGATTATATGTATAACGACTATGTAAGGAAAAAATTAATATGATCCATTGATTTTTATTGATTAAAATATGACGATCGTAATCATTTGTTCTCGTTTCTCACAATAACAAAATGTTCTCACCAAAGTCACTCCCTAGATATCTATAATAAATGCATTTGTAAATTAATTAGTTAATTTATTTTCTTTGATATCACAGACTTTCTCATACAAATCTAATGAGGTTGAAATATTTTGAATTCCTCTTAACATATTGATTTTAATAAATTACTCATTATTATTTGATTTTATTTTTGTAAAAATGTGCAAAGTACTAAAATCTTTACTACTTAAACAAAATTGGTAAGAGTGGGGAAGACTATGAAAAGTATTAAGGGTACCGAGCAAAATTGACTTATTCGTCTTTATTCATAATTTTATTTTATATATTTTAAATTTTTAAATATAAAAATATACATACTAAGGAACAGACAAATGATAAAAAAAAACTAAGTAGAATGGTTTCATGTAAATTATTTGCATGATCTCATTTTAACTATTACCAAAATTTGTTCTAAATTTTTTTGACTTAATGATTATATGAAATTTTTTAATTAAAAGTATATAATATTTAATATAATATTCTTCCATTTTAAAACATTTTAAATTTACGGTAAAAAAGAAAATTTTAAAATTGACACATTATTTTTTAGTATAGTTTAAAATTATAACATTTCTTAGAATGGTTTAAAAGTTACAATTTTCTATATTTGGAGGTCTTAGTGATTATATAAATAATACATTTTAAGTTCTATTCAAAATCCTCCGAAAATGCATTATTGTTTAACTAATATTATAAACGGTTTCATCATTGGAGGTCATTAATTGAACATATGAAATATCACGTGATAGTCGTCTTACATTTTTACAATTATTTTAAAAAAAAACCATCATTATACAATATAAATATAGTATTTCTTGTAAAAATATGCCTTTTAAAAATTATTGTCTCTTTATTCATATATCTATCAACATATTTTTTACAATATTTTAAAATAAAAAATAGTAGAAAATGCAGAAAATCATGGCATGAACTACATGAGTGCACACTAATAATATGTTTAATGATTAATTTTATCAATTGTAGCAATTTGATTTGGTATTTGATAATCTATTTTTTGGTCATTATTTTGATTATATCTTTTTTCTTGTTTATTGTGTTTATATATATTATTATTTAAGATATTATGTTCTAAATAAGGTATAAATAATAATTGATTCATATTTTAGACATACATCCATTTAAATCAGTTTGTAATGTCGCTTTTAGGTTAACTTCTAAAATAGTTCACTAAATATATATTTATCAGGATTTGATTGGATGCTTTAAGGATATTAATCTCTAGATATATATATCAATATTATATGATAAATCAATTATCAACATGATTTTTATTATATTTTTGATTCTCCATTGATTGAGTAAAAATAAATTGATATGTTTTTATTTCCATTAAAAGAATTCTTATTCTTTTCACTATAAATTGCTCTATTACAATGAGAATGATATAAAAACCTAGCTCGTTGAAAGTTATTATCTTATACTAGTACTTTCTTTTGTAAGTTTATTTTTCTTCTTCATTTTAGGCTTGCAAATAACATGGTATGCAATTAGTTTATGCAAAAATGATTTGGTTTTAAAAAGGTCATATTAATACTCATAATAAGTATTTATTCTAGACAATTGTGTATAAAATTTTGTTTTTCCTGTATGTTAAGTATTTTATATTTTTCTTTAGAGTTATTATTCATGTCAAATTTCATGTGATATTTTGTTTACTTATCTTGTTAAAAGTTTTTATATGTAGTGATGAAAAATTAAATTCTGCCTTCAAGCAGATCTTTGATGGAAGGAAGGGGAAAAAAGAAATCTTTATTTGGAAAAATAAAGCGAATATGTTCAAAACTTAGTGAAAAAAAGAAATATAGAGTATTTGAAGAGACTGAAATAGAGGAGGAGCAAGATGAAATAGAGCAAGGGCAAGATGGGATAGAGCAATCTCCAGAGCATCAAGAGGAGGTGGTAGAACCAATCCCTTCATATAATTCTACACAACATTATTATTACCCTCCACAAACTCAACAAGTAATTCAAGGATATTTTGAACATGGAAGTCCTTCGTATTCTGCACATTACACTGATGAAAATACACAACCATGTAACCTTTCATATTCCGAAGAAAATACACAACCATGGAATCCTTCATACTCTTCACAAACCACTGATGGATATACGCAACCATGGAATCCTTCATACTCTTCACACAACACTGATGGGTATACGCAACCATGGAATCCTTCATCTTTTGGGAACCCTTCATCTTCTTTACAAGACCATGATGGAAACACACACTTTGGTAGTGGAGATACACACTCTCCGTGGTCTTCACAATATCCGTATTCGTCGCAGTATCAACAAACAAATTACTATTCTAATAATCAACAAAATGTCCAGAGGGCAAATGCCTATTTTAGTGATGAAAACACAGATGGATGTTCTATGATGTAAAACATCTGACTAGATATCGAATTGCTAAATAACTACATGTTATATTTTTTATCTATAGTTTAGAAAAATTGGTAATGTGATAAGTATGCTAATAATAAGCATAATCCAAAAGTCAAATATTTTCAATTATAATTGATTTTTTTAATTATATTTAACTATAGAGCAAGACTATTTTAATTTTTCTGATTCATATTCTTATATTTATTAATTACAATTATTATGAACATTATATAACCTTTCTTTAGATATATAAATTTATTTAATCAATTTATTAAAAATCAACTTTAAGTTTATTTAAATTTCTTATTATAATGTTTAGCCCTATTTTTCTTTATGTATTTTCACAATGCATCTCTAAGTGATTTTCATAGAGCATATTATTGACAGTTTTTTTTAATACTTTCATCTTACATTTTAATAAATATTAAATAATCAATAATTAATCTCTTAAAGTAATGAAAATTTAAAATTTTATCAATAATATGTCATACGAAAATCAGTATGAATTGCAAGGTGAAAATAGGCATAAAAAACAGGATTAAGTTTAATAATAATAAATTTAAATGAATTTAATTTTAATTTTTTTTATTGATAATTTTTTTTACATATTTAACAAAATATAAAATATAAAATTCAAATATTAATACATGAGACATTTTAGTTCATTATTAGAATAAATAAAAACAATTAAATTTGTTAATAATTGAGGTTTATTTCAAGTTTTTTATTGAATAATCTATGAATAAGAATAAAATATCAAAAATAGGAGGATGTTATTTTATTTATAAATAATTATGAAATTTTTTAATAATATAATATATTATAGATGATTCTATATTTTGTGCAAGGTACTAAAAATTTTACTACTTAAATAAAATTGGTAAGAATGGGGAAGACTATGAAAAATATTAAGCTTACCGAACAAAATTGACTTATCCGTCTTTATTCAGAATGTTATTTTATTTATTTTAAATTTTTTAATATAAAAGTATAAATAATAAGAAACACGCAAACGATAAAAAAACTTAAGTAGAATGGTTTCATGTAAATTAATTGCATGATCTCATTTTAAATATTACCAAAATTTGTTCTACATTTTTTTTACTTAATGATTATTTGAAATTTTCTAATTAAAAGCATATAATATTTTTTCCATTTCAAAACATTTTAAATTTACGACGATAAAAAAAATATTTAAAAAAAAATGTTTAATCAATTTATAAAAAATCAACTTTCAATTCATTTAAATTTCTTATTATAATGTTTAGCTCTATTTTTTTTTTAATGTATTTTCACAGTGCATCTCTAAGTGATTTTCATATAGCATATTATTGATAAAAAAATTTAATACTTTAATATTAAATTTGAATAAATATTTAATAATCAATAATTAATCTATTAAAGTAATGAAAATTGAAAATTTTATCAAAATATGTCATACGAAAGTTACAATGAATTGCAATGTGAAAATAGACATAAAAAAAGGGCTAAGTTTCATAATAATAAATTTAAATAAATTGTAACTTAATTTTTTTGATTTATAATTTTTTTTACATATTAAAAAAATATAAAATATAAAATTCAAATATTAATTCATGAGACATTTCAGTTCATTATTAGAATAAATAAAAACAATTAAATTTGTGAATAATTGAGGATTATTTCAATTTTTAATTGAATAATCCATGAATAAGAAAAAAATGTCAAAAATAGGAGGATGTTATTTTTTTATAAATAATTATGAAGAATTTTTATAATATAATATATTATATGATTTTATCTTTTTATTGCTTTTGGTAACATAATATATTATATGATTATATGTATAACGACTATGTAAGGAAAAAATTAATATGATCCATTGATTTTTATTGATTAAAATATGACGATCGTAATCATTTGTTCTCGTTTCTCAGAATAACAAAATGTTCTCACCAAAGTCACTCCCTAGATATCTATAATAAATGCATTTGTAAATTAATTAGTTAATTTATTTTAATTTATTTTCTTTGATATCACAGACTTTCTCATACAAATCTAATGAGGTTGAAATATTTTGAATTCCTCTTAACATATTGATTTTAATAAATTACTCATTATTATTTGATTTTATTTTTGTAAAAATGTGCAAAGTACTAAAATCTTTACTACTTAAACAAAATTGGTAAGAGTGGGGAAGACTATGAAAAGTATTAAGGGTACCGAGCAAAATTGACTTATTCGTCTTTATTCATAATTTTATTTTATATATTTTAAATTTTTAAATATAAAAATATACATACTAAGGAGCAGACAAATGATAAAAAAAAACTAAGTAGAATGGTTTCATGTAAATTATTTGCATGATCTCATTTTAACTATTACCAAAATTTGTTCTAAATTTTTTTGACTTAATGATTATATGAATTTTTTTAATTAAAAGTATATAATATTCAATATAATATTCTTCCATTTTAAAACATTTTAAATTTACGGTAAAAAAGAAAATTTTAAAATTGACACATTATTTTTTAGTATAGTTTAAAATTATAACATTTCTTAGAATGGTTTAAAAGTTACAGTTTTCTATATTTGGAGGTCTTAGTGATTATATAAATAATACATTTTAAGTTCTATTCAAAATCCTCCGAAAATGCATTATTGTTTAACTAATATTATAAACGGTTTCAACATTGGAGGTCATTAATTGAACATATGAAATATCACGTGATAGTCGTCTTACATTTTTACAATTATTTAAAAAAAAAACCATCATTATACAATATAAATATAGTATTTCTTGTAAAAATATGCCTTTTAAAAATTATTGTCTCTTTATTCATATATCTATCAACATATTTTTTACAATATTTTAAAATAAAAAATAGTAGAAAATGCAGAAAATCATGGCATGAACTACATGAGTGCACACTAATAATATGTTTAATGATTAATTTTATCAATTGTAGCAATTTGATTTGGTATTTGATAATCTATTTTTTGGTCATTATTTTGATTATATCTTTTTTCTTGTTTATTGTGTTTATATATATTATTATTTAAGATATTATGTTCTAAATAAGGTATAAATAATAATTGATTCATATTTTAGACATACATCCATTTAAATCAGTTTGTAATGTCGCTTTTAGGTTAACTTCTAAAATAGTTCACTAAATATATATTTATCAGGATTTGATTGGATGCTTTAAGGATATTAATCTCTAGATATATATATCAATATTATATGATAAATCAATTATCAACATGATTTTTATTATATTTTTGATTCTCCATTGATTGAGTAAAAATAAATTGATATGTTTTTATTTCCATTAAAAGAATTCTTATTCTTTTCACTATAAATTGCTCTATTACAATGAGAATGATATAAAAACCTAGCTCGTTGAAAGTTATTATCTTATACTAGTACTTTCTTTTGTAAGTTTATTTTTCTTCTTCATTTTAGGCTTGCAAATAACATGGTATGCAATTAGTTTATGCAAAAATGATTTGGTTTTAAAAAGGTCATATTAATACTCATAATAAGTATTTATTCTAGACAATTGTGTATAAAATTTTGTTTTTCCTGTATGTTAAGTATTTTATATTTTTCTTTAGAGTTATTATTCATGTCAAATTTCATGTGATATTTTGTTTACTTATCTTGTTAAAAGTTTTTATATGTAGTGATGAAAAATTAAATTCTGCCTTCAAGCAGATCTTTGATGGAAGGAAGGGGAAAAAAGAAATCTTTATTTGGAAAAATAAAGCGAATATGTTCAAAACTTAGTGAAAAAAAGAAATATAGAGTATTTGAAGAGACTGAAATAGAGGAGGAGCAAGATGAAATAGAGCAAGGGCAAGATGGGATAGAGCAATCTCCAGAGCATCAAGAGGAGGTGGTAGAACCAATCCCTTCATATAATTCTACACAACATTATTATTACCCTCCACAAACTCAACAAGTAATTCAAGGATATTTTGAACATGGAAGTCCTTCGTATTCTGCACATTACACTGATGAAAATACACAACCATGTAACCTTTCATATTCCGAAGAAAATACACAACCATGGAATCCTTCATACTCTTCACAAACCACTGATGGATATACGCAACCATGGAATCCTTCATACTCTTCACACAACACTGATGGGTATACGCAACCATGGAATCCTTCATCTTTTGGGAACCCTTCATCTTCTTTACAAGACCATGATGGAAACACACACTTTGGTAGTGGAGATACACACTCTCCGTGGTCTTCACAATATCCGTATTCGTCGCAGTATCAACAAACAAATTACTATTCTAATAATCAACAAAATGTCCAGAGGGCAAATGCCTATTTTAGTGATGAAAACACAGATGGATGTTCTATGATGTAAAACATCTGACTAGATATCTAATTGCTAAATAACTACATGTTATATTTTTTATCTATAGTTTAGAAAAATTGGTAATGTGATAAGTATGCTAATAATAAGCATAATCCAAAAGTCAAATATTTTCAATTATAATTGATTTTTTTAATTATATTTAACTATAGAGCAAGACTATTTTAATTTTTCTGATTCATATTCTTATATTTATTAATTACAATTATTATGAACATTATATAACCTTTCTTTAGATATATAAATTTATTTAATCAATTTATTAAAAATCAACTTTAAGTTTATTTATATTTCTTATTATAATGTTTAGCCCTATTTTTCTTTATGTATTTTCACAATGCATCTCTAAGTGATTTTCATAGAGCATATTATTGACAGTTTTTTTTAATACTTTCATCTTACATTTTAATAAATATTAAATAATCAATAATTAATCTCTTAAAGTAATGAAAATTTAAAATTTTATCAACAATATGTCATACGAAAATCAGTATGAATTGCAAGGTGAAAATAGGCATAAAAAACAGGATTAAGTTTAATAATAATAAATTTAAATGAATTTAATTTTAATTTTTTTTATTGATAATTTTTTTTACATATTTAACAAAATATAAAATATAAAATTCAAATATTAATACATGAGACATTTTAGTTCATTATTAGAATAAATAAAAACAATTAAATTTGTTAATAATTGAGGTTTATTTCAAGTTTTTTATTGAATAATCTATGAATAAGAATAAAATATCAAAAATAGGAGGATGTTATTTTATTTATAAATAATTATGAAATTTTTTAATAATATAATATATTATAGATGATTCTATATTTTGTGCAAGGTACTAAAAATTTTACTACTTAAATAAAATTGGTAAGAATGGGGAAGACTATGAAAAATATTAAGCTTACCGAACAAAATTGACTTATCCGTCTTTATTCAGAATGTTATTTTATTAATTTTAAATTTTTTAATATAAAAGTTTAAATAATAAGAAACACGCAAACGATAAAAAAACTTAAGTAGAATGGTTTCATGTAAATTAATTGCATGATCTCATTTTAAATATTACCAAAATTTGTTCTACATTTTTTTTACTTAATGATTATTTGAAATTTTCTAATTAAAAGCATATAATATTTTTTCCATTTCAAAACATTTTAAATTTACGACGATAAAAAAAATATTTAAAAAAAAATGTTTAATCAATTTATAAAAAATCAACTTTCAATTCATTTAAATTTCTTATTATAATGTTTAGCCCTATTTTTTTTTTTATGTATTTTCACAGTGCATCTCTAAGTGATTTTCATATAGCATATTATTGATAAAAAATTTTAATACTTTAATATTAAATTTGAATAAATATTTAATAATCAATAATTAATCTATTAAAGTAATGAAAATTGAAAATTTTATCAAAATATGTCATACGAAAGTTACAATGAATTGCAATGTGAAAATAGACATAAAAAAAGGGCTAAGTTTCATAATAATAAATTTAAATAAATTGTAACTTAATTTTTTTGATTTATAATTTTTTTTACATATTAAAAAAATATAAAATATAAAATTCAAATATTAATTCATGAGACATTTCAGTTCATTATTAGAATAAATAAAAACAATTAAATTTGTGAATAATTGAGGATTATTTCAATTTTTAATTGAATAATCCATGAATAAGAAAAAAATGTCAAAAATAGGAGGATGTTATTTTTTTATAAATAATTATGAAGAATTTTTATAATATAATATATTATATGATTTTATCTTTTTATTGCTTTTGGTAACATAATATATTATATGATTATATGTATAACGACTATGTAAGGAAAAAATTAATATGATCCATTGATTTTTATTGATTAAAATATGACGATCGTAATCATTTGTTCTCGTTTCTCAGAATAACAAAATGTTCTCACCAAAGTCACTCCCTAGATATCTATAATAAATGCATTTGTAAATTAATTAGTTAATTTATTTTAATTTATTTTCTTTGATATCACAGACTTTCTCATACAAATCTAATGAGGTTGAAATATTTTGAATTCCTCTTAACATATTGATTTTAATAAATTACTCATTATTATTTGATTTTATTTTTGTAAAAATGTGCAAAGTACTAAAATCTTTACTACTTAAACAAAATTGGTAAGAGTGGGGAAGACTATGAAAAGTATTAAGGGTACCGAGCAAAATTGACTTATTCGTCTTTATTCATAATTTTATTTTATATATTTTAAATTTTTAAATATAAAAATATACATACTAAGGAGCAGACAAATGATAAAAAAAAACTAAGTAGAATGGTTTCATGTAAATTATTTGCATGATCTCATTTTAACTATTACCAAAATTTGTTCTAAATTTTTTTGACTTAATGATTATATGAATTTTTTTAATTAAAAGTATATAATATTCAATATAATATTCTTCCATTTTAAAACATTTTAAATTTACGGTAAAAAAGAAAATTTTAAAATTGACACATTATTTTTTAGTATAGTTTAAAATTATAACATTTCTTAGAATGGTTTAAAAGTTACAGTTTTCTATATTTGGAGGTCTTAGTGATTATATAAATAATACATTTTAAGTTCTATTCAAAATCCTCCGAAAATGCATTATTGTTTAACTAATATTATAAACGGTTTCAACATTGGAGGTCATTAATTGAACATATGAAATATCACGTGATAGTCGTCTTACATTTTTACAATTATTTAAAAAAAAAACCATCATTATACAATATAAATATAGTATTTCTTGTAAAAATATGCCTTTTAAAAATTATTGTCTCTTTATTCATATATCTATCAACATATTTTTTACAATATTTTAAAATAAAAAATAGTAGAAAATGCAGAAAATCATGGCATGAACTACATGAGTGCACACTAATAATATGTTTAATGATTAATTTTATCAATTGTAGCAATTTGATTTGGTATTTGATAATCTATTTTTTGGTCATTATTTTGATTATATCTTTTTTCTTGTTTATTGTGTTTATATATATTATTATTTAAGATATTATGTTGTAAATAAGGTATAAATAATAATTGATTCATATTTTAGACATACATCCATTTAAATCAGTTTGTAATGTCGCTTTTAGGTTAACTTCTAAAATAGTTCACTAAATATATATTTATCAGGATTTGATTGGATGCTTTAAGGATATTAATCTCTAGATATATATATCAATATTATATGATAAATCAATTATCAACATGATTTTTATTATATTTTTGATTCTCCATTGATTGAGTAAAAATAAATTGATATGTTTTTATTTCCATTAAAAGAATTCTTATTCTTTTCACTATAAATTGCTCTATTACAATGAGAATGATATAAAAACCTAGCTCGTTGAAAGTTATTATCTTATACTAGTACTTTCTTTTGTAAGTTTATTTTTCTTCTTCATTTTAGGCTTGCAAATAACATGGTATGCAATTAGTTTATGCAAAAATGATTTGGTTTTAAAAAGGTCATATTAATACTCATAATAAGTATTTATTCTAGACAATTGTGTATAAAATTTTGTTTTTCCTGTATGTTAAGTATTTTATATTTTTCTTTAGAGTTATTATTCATGTCAAATTTCATGTGATATTTTGTTTACTTATCTTGTTAAAAGTTTTTATATGTAGTGATGAAAAATTAAATTCTGCCTTCAAGCAGATCTTTGATGGAAGGAAGGGGAAAAAAGAAATCTTTATTTGGAAAAATAAAGCGAATATGTTCAAAACTTAGTGAAAAAAAGAAATATAGAGTATTTGAAGAGACTGAAATAGAGGAGGAGCAAGATGAAATAGAGCAAGGGCAAGATGGGATAGAGCAATCTCCAGAGCATCAAGAGGAGGTGGTAGAACCAATCCCTTCATATAATTCTACACAACATTATTATTACCCTCCACAAACTCAACAAGTAATTCAAGGATATTTTGAACATGGAAGTCCTTCGTATTCTGCACATTACACTGATGAAAATACACAACCATGTAACCTTTCATATTCCGAAGAAAATACACAACCATGGAATCCTTCATACTCTTCACAAACCACTGATGGATATACGCAACCATGGAATCCTTCATACTCTTCACACAACACTGATGGGTATACGCAACCATGGAATCCTTCATCTTTTGGGAACCCTTCATCTTCTTTACAAGACCATGATGGAAACACACACTTTGGTAGTGGAGATACACACTCTCCGTGGTCTTCACAATATCCGTATTCGTCGCAGTATCAACAAACAAATTACTATTCTAATAATCAACAAAATGTCCAGAGGGCAAATGCCTATTTTAGTGATGAAAACACAGATGGATGTTCTATGATGTAAAACATCTGACTAGATATCTAATTGCTAAATAACTACATGTTATATTTTTTATCTATAGTTTAGAAAAATTGGTAATGTGATAAGTATGCTAATAATAAGCATAATCCAAAAGTCAAATATTTTCAATTATAATTGATTTTTTTAATTATATTTAACTATAGAGCAAGACTATTTTAATTTTTCTGATTCATATTCTTATATTTATTAATTACAATTATTATGAACATTATATAACCTTTCTTTAGATATATAAATTTATTTAATCAATTTATTAAAAATCAACTTTAAGTTTATTTATATTTCTTATTATAATGTTTAGCCCTATTTTTCTTTATGTATTTTCACAATGCATCTCTAAGTGATTTTCATAGAGCATATTATTGACAGTTTTTTTTAATACTTTCATCTTACATTTTAATAAATATTAAATAATCAATAATTAATCTCTTAAAGTAATGAAAATTTAAAATTTTATCAACAATATGTCATACGAAAATCAGTATGAATTGCAAGGTGAAAATAGGCATAAAAAACAGGATTAAGTTTAATAATAATAAATTTAAATGAATTTAATTTTAATTTTTTTTATTGATAATTTTTTTTACATATTTAACAAAATATAAAATATAAAATTCAAATATTAATACATGAGACATTTTAGTTCATTATTAGAATAAATAAAAACAATTAAATTTGTTAATAATTGAGGTTTATTTCAAGTTTTTTATTGAATAATCTATGAATAAGAATAAAATATCAAAAATAGGAGGATGTTATTTTATTTATAAATAATTATGAAATTTTTTAATAATATAATATATTATAGATGATTCTATATTTTGTGCAAGGTACTAAAAATTTTACTACTTAAATAAAATTGGTAAGAATGGGGAAGACTATGAAAAATATTAAGCTTACCGAACAAAATTGACTTATCCGTCTTTATTCAGAATGTTATTTTATTAATTTTAAATTTTTTAATATAAAAGTTTAAATAATAAGAAACACGCAAACGATAAAAAAACTTAAGTAGAATGGTTTCATGTAAATTAATTGCATGATCTCATTTTAAATATTACCAAAATTTGTTCTACATTTTTTTTACTTAATGATTATTTGAAATTTTCTAATTAAAAGCATATAATATTTTTTCCATTTCAAAACATTTTAAATTTACGACGATAAAAAAAATATTTAAAAAAAAATGTTTAATCAATTTATAAAAAATCAACTTTCAATTCATTTAAATTTCTTATTATAATGTTTAGCCCTATTTTTTTTTTTATGTATTTTCACAGTGCATCTCTAAGTGATTTTCATATAGCATATTATTGATAAAAAATTTTAATACTTTAATATTAAATTTGAATAAATATTTAATAATCAATAATTAATCTATTAAAGTAATGAAAATTGAAAATTTTATCAAAATATGTCATACGAAAGTTACAATGAATTGCAATGTGAAAATAGACATAAAAAAAGGGCTAAGTTTCATAATAATAAATTTAAATAAATTGTAACTTAATTTTTTTGATTTATAATTTTTTTTACATATTAAAAAAATATAAAATATAAAATTCAAATATTAATTCATGAGACATTTCAGTTCATTATTAGAATAAATAAAAACAATTAAATTTGTGAATAATTGAGGATTATTTCAATTTTTAATTGAATAATCCATGAATAAGAAAAAAATGTCAAAAATAGGAGGATGTTATTTTTTTATAAATAATTATGAAGAATTTTTATAATATAATATATTATATGATTTTATCTTTTTATTGCTTTTGGTAACATAATATATTATATGATTATATGTATAACGACTATGTAAGGAAAAAATTAATATGATCCATTGATTTTTATTGATTAAAATATGACGATCGTAATCATTTGTTCTCGTTTCTCAGAATAACAAAATGTTCTCACCAAAGTCACTCCCTAGATATCTATAATAAATGCATTTGTAAATTAATTAGTTAATTTATTTTAATTTATTTTCTTTGATATCACAGACTTTCTCATACAAATCTAATGAGGTTGAAATATTTTGAATTCCTCTTAACATATTGATTTTAATAAATTACTCATTATTATTTGATTTTATTTTTGTAAAAATGTGCAAAGTACTAAAATCTTTACTACTTAAACAAAATTGGTAAGAGTGGGGAAGACTATGAAAAGTATTAAGGGTACCGAGCAAAATTGACTTATTCGTCTTTATTCATAATTTTATTTTATATATTTTAAATTTTTAAATATAAAAATATACATACTAAGGAGCAGACAAATGATAAAAAAAAACTAAGTAGAATGGTTTCATGTAAATTATTTGCATGATCTCATTTTAACTATTACCAAAATTTGTTCTAAATTTTTTTGACTTAATGATTATATGAATTTTTTTAATTAAAAGTATATAATATTCAATATAATATTCTTCCATTTTAAAACATTTTAAATTTACGGTAAAAAAGAAAATTTTAAAATTGACACATTATTTTTTAGTATAGTTTAAAATTATAACATTTCTTAGAATGGTTTAAAAGTTACAGTTTTCTATATTTGGAGGTCTTAGTGATTATATAAATAATACATTTTAAGTTCTATTCAAAATCCTCCGAAAATGCATTATTGTTTAACTAATATTATAAACGGTTTCAACATTGGAGGTCATTAATTGAACATATGAAATATCACGTGATAGTCGTCTTACATTTTTACAATTATTTAAAAAAAAAACCATCATTATACAATATAAATATAGTATTTCTTGTAAAAATATGCCTTTTAAAAATTATTGTCTCTTTATTCATATATCTATCAACATATTTTTTACAATATTTTAAAATAAAAAATAGTAGAAAATGCAGAAAATCATGGCATGAACTACATGAGTGCACACTAATAATATGTTTAATGATTAATTTTATCAATTGTAGCAATTTGATTTGGTATTTGATAATCTATTTTTTGGTCATTATTTTGATTATATCTTTTTTCTTGTTTATTGTGTTTATATATATTATTATTTAAGATATTATGTTGTAAATAAGGTATAAATAATAATTGATTCATATTTTAGACATACATCCATTTAAATCAGTTTGTAATGTTGCTTTTAGGTTAACTTCTAAAATAGTTCACTAAATATATATTTATCAGGATTTGATTGGATGCTTTAAGGATATTAATCTCTAGATATATATATCAATATTATATGATAAATCAATTATCAACATGATTTTTATTATATTTTTGATTCTCCATTGATTGAGTAAAAATAAATTGATATGTTTTTATTTCCATTAAAAGAATTCTTATTCTTTTCACTATAAATTGCTCTATTACAATGAGAATGATATAAAAACCTAGCTCGTTGAAAGTTATTATCTTATACTAGTACTTTCTTTTGTAAGTTTATTTTTCTTCTTCATTTTAGGCTTGCAAATAACATGGTATGCAATTAGTTTATGCAAAAATGATTTGGTTTTAAAAAGGTCATATTAATACTCATAATAAGTATTTATTCTAGACAATTGTGTATAAAATTTTGTTTTTCCTGTATGTTAAGTATTTTATATTTTTCTTTAGAGTTATTATTCATGTCAAATTTCATGTGATATTTTGTTTACTTATCTTGTTAAAAGTTTTTATATGTAGTGATGAAAAATTAAATTCTGACTTCAAGCAGATCTTTGATGGAAGGAAGGGGAAAAAAGAAATCTTTATTTGGAAAAATAAAGCGAATATGTTCAAAACTTAGTGAAAAAAAGAAATATAGAGTATTTGAAGAGACTGAAATAGAGGAGGAGCAAGATGAAATAGAGCAAGGGCAAGATGGGATAGAGCAATCTCCAGAGCATCAAGAGGAGGTGGTAGAACCAATCCCTTCATATAATTCTACACAACATTATTATTACCCTCCACAAACTCAACAAGTAATTCAAGGATATTTTGAACATGGAAGTCCTTCGTATTCTGCACATTACACTGATGAAAATACACAACCATGTAACCTTTCATATTCCGAAGAAAATACACAACCATGGAATCCTTCATACTCTTCACAAACCACTGATGGATATACGCAACCATGGAATCCTTCATACTCTTCACACAACACTGATGGGTATACGCAACCATGGAATCCTTCATCTTTTGGGAACCCTTCATCTTCTTTACAAGACCATGATGGAAACACACACTTTGGTAGTGGAGATACACACTCTCCGTGGTCTTCACAATATCCGAATTCGTCGCAGTATCAATAAATAAATTACTATTCTAATAATCAACAAAATGTCCAGAGGGCAAATGCCTATTTTAGTGATGAAAACACAGATGGATGTTCTATGATGTAAAACATCTGACTAGATATCTAATTGCTAAATAACTACATGTTATATTTTTTATCTATAGTTTAGAAAAATTGGTAATGTGATAAGTATGCTAATAATAAGCATAATCCAAAAGTCAAATATTTTCAATTATAATTGATTTTTTTAATTATATTTAACTATAGAGCAAGACTATTTTAATTTTTCTGATTCATATTCTTATATTTATTAATTACAATTATTATGAACATTATATAACCTTTCTTTAGATATATAAATTTATTTAATCAATTTATTAAAAATCAACTTTAAGTTTATTTATATTTCTTATTATAATGTTTAGCCCTATTTTTCTTTATGTATTTTCACAATGCATCTCTAAGTGATTTTCATAGAGCATATTATTGACAGTTTTTTTTAATACTTTCATCTTACATTTTAATAAATATTAAATAATCAATAATTAATCTCTTAAAGTAATGAAAATTTAAAATTTTATCAACAATATGTCATACGAAAATCAGTATGAATTGCAAGGTGAAAATAGGCATAAAAAACAGGATTAAGTTTAATAATAATAAATTTAAATGAATTTAATTTTAATTTTTTTTATTGATAATTTTTTTTACATATTTAACAAAATATAAAATATAAAATTCAAATATTAATACATGAGACATTTTAGTTCATTATTAGAATAAATAAAAACAATTAAATTTGTTAATAATTGAGGTTTATTTCAAGTTTTTTATTGAATAATCTATGAATAAGAATAAAATATCAAAAATAGGAGGATGTTATTTTATTTATAAATAATTATGAAATTTTTTAATAATATAATATATTATAGATGATTCTATATTTTGTGCAAGGTACTAAAAATTTTACTACTTAAATAAAATTGGTAAGAATGGGGAAGACTATGAAAAATATTAAGCTTACCGAACAAAATTGACTTATCCGTCTTTATTCAGAATGTTATTTTATTAATTTTAAATTTTTTAATATAAAAGTTTAAATAATAAGAAACACGCAAACGATAAAAAAACTTAAGTAGAATGGTTTCATGTAAATTAATTGCATGATCTCATTTTAAATATTACCAAAATTTGTTCTACATTTTTTTTACTTAATGATTATTTGAAATTTTCTAATTAAAAGCATATAATATTTTTTCCATTTCAAAACATTTTAAATTTACGACGATAAAAAAAATATTTAAAAAAAAATGTTTAATCAATTTATAAAAAATCAACTTTCAATTCATTTAAATTTCTTATTATAATGTTTAGCCCTATTTTTTTTTTTATGTATTTTCACAGTGCATCTCTAAGTGATTTTCATATAGCATATTATTGATAAAAAATTTTAATACTTTAATATTAAATTTGAATAAATATTTAATAATCAATAATTAATCTATTAAAGTAATGAAAATTGAAAATTTTATCAAAATATGTCATACGAAAGTTACAATGAATTGCAATGTGAAAATAGACATAAAAAAAGGGCTAAGTTTCATAATAATAAATTTAAATAAATTGTAACTTAATTTTTTTGATTTATAATTTTTTTTACATATTAAAAAAATATAAAATATAAAATTCAAATATTAATTCATGAGACATTTCAGTTCATTATTAGAATAAATAAAAACAATTAAATTTGTGAATAATTGAGGATTATTTCAATTTTTAATTGAATAATCCATGAATAAGAAAAAAATGTCAAAAATAGGAGGATGTTATTTTTTTATAAATAATTATGAAGAATTTTTATAATATAATATATTATATGATTTTATCTTTTTATTGCTTTTGGTAACATAATATATTATATGATTATATGTATAACGACTATGTAAGGAAAAAATTAATATGATCCATTGATTTTTATTGATTAAAATATGACGATCGTAATCATTTGTTCTCGTTTCTCAGAATAACAAAATGTTCTCACCAAAGTCACTCCCTAGATATCTATAATAAATGCATTTGTAAATTAATTAGTTAATTTATTTTAATTTATTTTCTTTGATATCACAGACTTTCTCATACAAATCTAATGAGGTTGAAATATTTTGAATTCCTCTTAACATATTGATTTTAATAAATTACTCATTATTATTTGATTTTATTTTTGTAAAAATGTGCAAAGTACTAAAATCTTTACTACTTAAACAAAATTGGTAAGAGTGGGGAAGACTATGAAAAGTATTAAGGGTACCGAGCAAAATTGACTTATTCGTCTTTATTCATAATTTTATTTTATATATTTTAAATTTTTAAATATAAAAATATACATACTAAGGAGCAGACAAATGATAAAAAAAAACTAAGTAGAATGGTTTCATGTAAATTATTTGCATGATCTCATTTTAACTATTACCAAAATTTGTTCTAAATTTTTTTGACTTAATGATTATATGAAATTTTTTAATTAAAAGTATATAATATTCAATATAATATTCTTCCATTTTAAAACATTTTAAATTTACGGTAAAAAAGAAAATTTTAAAATTGACACATTATTTTTTAGTATAGTTTAAAATTATAACATTTCTTAGAATGGTTTAAAAGTTACAGTTTTCTATATTTGGAGGTCTTAGTGATTATATAAATAATACATTTTAAGTTCTATTCAAAATCCTCCGAAAATGCATTATTGTTTAACTAATATTATAAACGGTTTCAACATTGGAGGTCATTAATTGAACATATGAAATATCACGTGATAGTCGTCTTACATTTTTACAATTATTTAAAAAAAAAACCATCATTATACAATATAAATATAGTATTTCTTGTAAAAATATGCCTTTTAAAAATTATTGTCTCTTTATTCATATATCTATCAACATATTTTTTACAATATTTTAAAATAAAAAATAGTAGAAAATGCAGAAAATCATGGCATGAACTACATGAGTGCACACTAATAATATGTTTAATGATTAATTTTATCAATTGTAGCAATTTGATTTGGTATTTGATAATCTATTTTTTGGTCATTATTTTGATTATATCTTTTTTCTTGTTTATTGTGTTTATATATATTATTATTTAAGATATTATGTTGTAAATAAGGTATAAATAATAATTGATTCATATTTTAGACATACATCCATTTAAATCAGTTTGTAATGTCGCTTTTAGGTTAACTTCTAAAATAGTTCACTAAATATATATTTATCAGGATTTGATTGGATGCTTTAAGGATATTAATCTCTAGATATATATATCAATATTATATGATAAATCAATTATCAACATGATTTTTATTATATTTTTGATTCTCCATTGATTGAGTAAAAATAAATTGATATGTTTTTATTTCCATTAAAAGAATTCTTATTCTTTTCACTATAAATTGCTCTATTACAATGAGAATGATATAAAAACCTAGCTCGTTGAAAGTTATTATCTTATACTAGTACTTTCTTTTGTAAGTTTATTTTTCTTCTTCATTTTAGGCTTGCAAATAACATGGTATGCAATTAGTTTATGCAAAAATGATTTGGTTTTAAAAAGGTCATATTAATACTCATAATAAGTATTTATTCTAGACAATTGTGTATAAAATTTTGTTTTTCCTGTATGTTAAGTATTTTATATTTTTCTTTAGAGTTATTATTCATGTCAAATTTCATGTGATATTTTGTTTACTTATCTTGTTAAAAGTTTTTATATGTAGTGATGAAAAATTAAATTCTGACTTCAAGCAGATCTTTGATGGAAGGAAGGGGAAAAAAGAAATCTTTATTTGGAAAAATAAAGCGAATATGTTCAAAACTTAGTGAAAAAAAGAAATATAGAGTATTTGAAGAGACTGAAATAGAGGAGGAGCAAGATGAAATAGAGCAAGGGCAAGATGGGATAGAGCAATCTCCAGAGCATCAAGAGGAGGTGGTAGAACCAATCCCTTCATATAATTCTACACAACATTATTATTACCCTCCACAAACTCAACAAGTAATTCAAGGATATTTTGAACATGGAAGTCCTTCGTATTCTGCACATTACACTGATGAAAATACACAACCATGTAACCTTTCATATTCCGAAGAAAATACACAACCATGGAATGCTTCATACTCTTCACAAACCACTGATGGATATACGCAACCATGGAATCCTTCATACTCTTCACACAACACTGATGGGTATACGCAACCATGGAATCCTTCATCTTTTGGGAACCCTTCATCTTCTTTACAAGACCATGATGGAAACACACACTTTGGTAGTGGAGATACACACTCTCCGTGGTCTTCACAATATCCGAATTCGTCGCAGTATCAATAAACAAATTACTATTCTAATAATCAACAAAATGTCCAGAGGGCAAATGCCTATTTTAGTGATGAAAACACAGATGGATGTTCTATGATGTAAAACATCTGACTAGATATCTAATTGCTAAATAACTACATGTTATATTTTTTATCTATAGTTTAGAAAAACTGGTAATGTGATAAGTATGCTAATAATAAGCATAATCCAAAAGTCAAATATTTTCAATTATAATTGATTTTTTTAATTATATTTAACTATAGAGCAAGACTATTTTAATTTTTCTGATTCATATTCTTATATTTATTAATTACAATTATTATGAACATTATATAACCTTTCTTTAGATATATAAATTTATTTAATCAATTTATTAAAAATCAACTTTAAGTTTATTTAAATTTCTTATTATAATGTTTAGCCCTATTTTTCTTTATGTATTTTCACAATGCATCTCTAAGTGATTTTCATAGAGCATATTATTGACAGTTTTTTTTAATACTTTCATCTTACATTTTAATAAATATTAAATAATCAATAATTAATCTCTTAAAGTAATGAAAATTTAAAATTTTATCAACAATATGTCATACGAAAATCAGTATGAATTGCAAGGTGAAAATAGGCATAAAAAACAGGATTAAGTTTAATAATAATAAATTTAAATGAATTTAATTTTAATTTTTTTTATTGATAATTTTTTTTACATATTTAACAAAATATAAAATATAAAATTCAAATATTAATACATGAGACATTTTAGTTCATTATTAGAATAAATAAAAACAATTAAATTTGTTAATAATTGAGGTTTATTTCAAGTTTTTTATTGAATAATCTATGAATAAGAATAAAATATCAAAAATAGGAGGATGTTATTTTATTTATAAATAATTATGAAATTTTTTAATAATATAATATATTATAGATGATTCTATATTTTGTGCAAGGTACTAAAAATTTTACTACTTAAATAAAATTGGTAAGAATGGGGAAGACTATGAAAAATATTAAGCTTACCGAACAAAATTGACTTATCCGTCTTTATTCAGAATGTTATTTTATTTATTTTAAATTTTTTAATATAAAAGTATAAATAATAAGAAACACGCAAACGATAAAAAAACTTAAGTAGAATGGTTTCATGTAAATTAATTGCATGATCTCATTTTAAATATTACCAAAATTTGTTCTACATTTTTTTTACTTAATGATTATTTGAAATTTTCTAATTAAAAGCATATAATATTTTTTCCATTTCAAAACATTTTAAATTTACGACGATAAAAAAAATATTTAAAAAAAAATGTTTAATCAATTTATAAAAAATCAACTTTCAATTCATTTAAATTTCTTATTATAATGTTTAGCCCTATTTTTTTTTTATGTATTTTCACAGTGCATCTCTAAGTGATTTTCATATAGCATATTATTGATAAAAAATTTTAATACTTTAATATTAAATTTGAATAAATATTTAATAATCAATAATTAATCTATTAAAGTAATGAAAATTGAAAATTTTATCAAAATATGTCATACGAAAGTTACAATGAATTGCAATGTGAAAATAGACATAAAAAAAGGGCTAAGTTTCATAATAATAAATTTAAATAAATTGTAACTTAATTTTTTTGATTTATAATTTTTTTTACATATTAAAAAAATATAAAATATAAAATTCAAATATTAATTCATGAGACATTTCAGTTCATTATTAGAATAAATAAAAACAATTAAATTTGTGAATAATTGAGGATTATTTCAATTTTTAATTGAATAATCCATGAATAAGAAAAAAATGTCAAAAATAGGAGGATGTTATTTTTTTATAAATAATTATGAAGAATTTTTATAATATAATATATTATATGATTTTATCTTTTTATTGCTTTTGGTAACATAATATATTATATGATTATATGTATAACGACTATGTAAGGAAAAAATTAATATGATCCATTGATTTTTATTGATTAAAATATGACGATCGTAATCATTTGTTCTCGTTTCTCAGAATAACAAAATGTTCTCACCAAAGTCACTCCCTAGATATCTATAATAAATGCATTTGTAAATTAATTAGTTAATTTATTTTAATTTATTTTCTTTGATATCACAGACTTTCTCATACAAATCTAATGAGGTTGAAATATTTTGAATTCCTCTTAACATATTGATTTTAATAAATTACTCATTATTATTTGATTTTATTTTTGTAAAAATGTGCAAAGTACTAAAATCTTTACTACTTAAACAAAATTGGTAAGAGTGGGGAAGACTATGAAAAGTATTAAGGGTACCGAGCAAAATTGACTTATTCGTCTTTATTCATAATTTTATTTTATATATTTTAAATTTTTAAATATAAAAATATACATACTAAGGAGCAGACAAATGATAAAAAAAAACTAAGTAGAATGGTTTCATGTAAATTATTTGCATGATCTCATTTTAACTATTACCAAAATTTGTTCTAAATTTTTTTGACTTAATGATTATATGAATTTTTTTAATTAAAAGTATATAATATTCAATATAATATTCTTCCATTTTAAAACATTTTAAATTTACGGTAAAAAAGAAAATTTTAAAATTGACACATTATTTTTTAGTATAGTTTAAAATTATAACATTTCTTAGAATGGTTTAAAAGTTACAGTTTTCTATATTTGGAGGTCTTAGTGATTATATAAATAATACATTTTAAGTTCTATTCAAAATCCTCCGAAAATGCATTATTGTTTAACTAATATTATAAACGGTTTCAACATTGGAGGTCATTAATTGAACATATGAAATATCACGTGATAGTCGTCTTACATTTTTACAATTATTTAAAAAAAAAACCATCATTATACAATATAAATATAGTATTTCTTGTAAAAATATGCCTTTTAAAAATTATTGTCTCTTTATTCATATATCTATCAACATATTTTTTACAATATTTTAAAATAAAAAATAGTAGAAAATGCAGAAAATCATGGCATGAACTACATGAGTGCACACTAATAATATGTTTAATGATTAATTTTATCAATTGTAGCAATTTGATTTGGTATTTGATAATCTATTTTTTGGTCATTATTTTGATTATATCTTTTTTCTTGTTTATTGTGTTTATATATATTATTATTTAAGATATTATGTTGTAAATAAGGTATAAATAATAATTGATTCATATTTTAGACATACATCCATTTAAATCAGTTTGTAATGTCGCTTTTAGGTTAACTTCTAAAATAGTTCACTAAATATATATTTATCAGGATTTGATTGGATGCTTTAAGGATATTAATCTCTAGATATATATATCAATATTATATGATAAATCAATTATCAACATGATTTTTATTATATTTTTGATTCTCCATTGATTGAGTAAAAATAAATTGATATGTTTTTATTTCCATTAAAAGAATTCTTATTCTTTTCACTATAAATTGCTCTATTACAATGAGAATGATATAAAAACCTAGCTCGTTGAAAGTTATTATCTTATACTAGTACTTTCTTTTGTAAGTTTATTTTTCTTCTTCATTTTAGGCTTGCAAATAACATGGTATGCAATTAGTTTATGCAAAAATGATTTGGTTTTAAAAAGGTCATATTAATACTCATAATAAGTATTTATTCTAGACAATTGTGTATAAAATTTTGTTTTTCCTGTATGTTAAGTATTTTATATTTTTCTTTAGAGTTATTATTCATGTCAAATTTCATGTGATATTTTGTTTACTTATCTTGTTAAAAGTTTTTATATGTAGTGATGAAAAATTAAATTCTGACTTCAAGCAGATCTTTGATGGAAGGAAGGGGAAAAAAGAAATCTTTATTTGGAAAAATAAAGCGAATATGTTCAAAACTTAGTGAAAAAAAGAAATATAGAGTATTTGAAGAGACTGAAATAGAGGAGGAGCAAGATGAAATAGAGCAAGGGCAAGATGGGATAGAGCAATCTCCAGAGCATCAAGAGGAGGTGGTAGAACCAATCCCTTCATATAATTCTACACAACATTATTATTACCCTCCACAAACTCAACAAGTAATTCAAGGATATTTTGAACATGGAAGTCCTTCGTATTCTGCACATTACACTGATGAAAATACACAACCATGTAACCTTTCATATTCCGAAGAAAATACACAACCATGGAATCCTTCATACTCTTCACAAACCACTGATGGATATACGCAACCATGGAATCCTTCATACTCTTCACACAACACTGATGGGTATACGCAACCATGGAATCCTTCATCTTTTGGGAACCCTTCATCTTCTTTACAAGACCATGATGGAAACACACACTTTGGTAGTGGAGATACACACTCTCCGTGGTCTTCACAATATCCGAATTCGTCGCAGTATCAATAAACAAATTACTATTCTAATAATCAACAAAATGTCCAGAGGGCAAATGCCTATTTTAGTGATGAAAACACAGATGGATGTTCTATGATGTAAAACATCTGACTAGATATCTAATTGCTAAATAACTACATGTTATATTTTTTATCTATAGTTTAGAAAAATTGGTAATGTGATAAGTATGCTAATAATAAGCATAATCCAAAAGTCAAATATTTTCAATTATAATTGATTTTTTTAATTATATTTAACTATAGAGCAAGACTATTTTAATTTTTCTTATTCATATTCTTATATTTATTAATTACAATTATTATGAACATTATATAACCTTTCTTTAGATATATAAATTTATTTAATCAATTTATTAAAAATCAACTTTAAGTTTATTTAAATTTCTTATTATAATGTTTAGCCCTATTTTTCTTTATGTATTTTCACAATGCATCTCTAAGTGATTTTCATAGAGCATATTATTGACAGTTTTTTTTAATACTTTCATCTTACATTTTAATAAATATTAAATAATCAATAAGTAATCTCTTAAAGTAATGAAAATTTAAAATTTTATCAATAATATGTCATACGAAAATCAGTATGAATTGCAAGGTGAAAATAGGCATAAAAAACAGGATTAAGTTTAATAATAATAAATTTAAATGAATTTAATTTTAATTTTTTTTATTGATAATTTTTTTTACATATTTAACAAAATATAAAATATAAAATTCAAATATTAATACATGAGACATTTTAGTTCATTATTAGAATAAATAAAAACAATTAAATTTGTTAATAATTGAGGTTTATTTCAAGTTTTTTATTGAATAATCTATGAATAAGAATAAAATATCAAAAATAGGAGGATGTTATTTTATTTATAAATAATTATGAAATTTTTTAATAATATAATATATTATAGATGATTCTATATTTTGTGCAAGGTACTAAAAATTTTACTACTTAAATAAAATTGGTAAGAATGAGGAAGACTATGAAAAATATTAAGCTTACCGAACAAAATTGACTTATCCGTCTTTATTCAGAATGTTATTTTATTTATTTTAAATTTTTTAATATAAAAGTATAAATAATAAGAAACACGCAAACGATAAAAAAACTTAAGTAGAATGGTTTCATGTAAATTAATTGCATGATCTCATTTTAAATATTACCAAAATTTGTTCTACATTTTTTTTACTTAATGATTATTTGAAATTTTCTAATTAAAAGCATATAATATTTTTTCCATTTCAAAACATTTTAAATTTACGACGATAAAAAAAATATTTAAAAAAAATGTTTAATGAATTTATAAAAAATCAACTTTCAATTCATTTAAATTTCTTATTATAATGTTTAGCCCTATTTTTTTTTTATGTATTTTCACAGTGCATCTCTAAGTGATTTTCATATAGCATATTATTGATAAAAAATTTTAATACTTTAATATTAAATTTGAATAAATATTTAATAATCAATAATTAATCTATTAAAGTAATGAAAATTGAAAATTTTATCAAAATATGTCATACGAAAGTTACAATGAATTGCAATGTGAAAATAGACATAAAAAAAGGGCTAAGTTTCATAATAATAAATTTAAATAAATTGTAACTTAATTTTTTTAATTTATAATTTTTTTTACATATTAAAAAAATATAAAATATAAAATTCAAATATTAATTCATGAGACATTTCAGTTCATTATTAGAATAAATAAAAACAATTAAATTTGTGAATAATTGAGGATTATTTCAATTTTTAATTGAATAATCCATGAATAAGAAAAAAATGTCAAAAATAGGAGGATGTTATTTTTTTATAAATAATTATGAAGAATTTTTATAATATAATATATTATATGATTTTATCTTTTTATTGCTTTTGGTAACATAATATATTATATGATTATATGTATAACGACTATGTAAGGAAAAAATTAATATGATCCATTGATTTTTATTGATTAAAATATGACGATCGTAATCATTTGTTCTCGTTTCTCAGAATAACAAAATGTTCTCACCAAAGTCACTCCCTAGATATCTATAATAAATGCATTTGTAAATTAATTAGTTAATTTATTTTAATTTATTTTCTTTGATATCACAGACTTTCTCATACAAATCTAATGAGGTTGAAATATTTTGAATTCCTCTTAACATATTGATTTTAATAAATTACTCATTATTATTTGATTTTATTTTTGTAAAAATGTGCAAAGTACTAAAATCTTTACTACTTAAACAAAATTGGTAAGAGTGGGGAAGACTATGAAAAGTATTAAGGGTACCGAGCAAAATTGACTTATTCGTCTTTATTCATAATTTTATTTTATATATTTTAAATTTTTAAATATAAAAATATACATACTAAGGAGCAGACAAATGATAAAAAAAAACTAAGTAGAATGGTTTCATGTAAATTATTTGCATGATCTCATTTTAACTATTAACAAAATTTGTTCTAAATTTTTTTGACTTAATGATTATATGAATTTTTTTAATTAAAAGTATATAATATTCAATATAATATTCTTCCATTTTAAAACATTTTAAATTTACGGTAAAAAAGAAAATTTTAAAATTGACACATTATTTTTTAGTATAGTTTAAAATTATAACATTTCTTAGAATGGTTTAAAAGTTACAGTTTTCTATATTTGGAGGTCTTAGTGATTATATAAATAATACATTTTAAGTTCTATTCAAAATCCTCCGAAAATGCATTATTGTTTAACTAATATTATAAACGGTTTCAACATTGGAGGTCATTAATTGAACATATGAAATATCACGTGATAGTCGTCTTACATTTTTACAATTATTTAAAAAAAAAACCATCATTATACAATATAAATATAGTATTTCTTGTAAAAATATGCCTTTTAAAAATTATTGTCTCTTTATTCATATATCTATCAACATATTTTTTACAATATTTTAAAATAAAAAATAGTAGAAAATGCAGAAAATCATGGCATGAACTACATGAGTGCACACTAATAATATGTTTAATGATTAATTTTATCAATTGTAGCAATTTGATTTGGTATTTGATAATCTATTTTTTGGTCATTATTTTGATTATATCTTTTTTCTTGTTTATTGTGTTTATATATATTATTATTTAAGATATTATGTTGTAAATAAGGTATAAATAATAATTGATTCATATTTTAGACATACATCCATTTAAATCAGTTTGTAATGTCGCTTTTAGGTTAACTTCTAAAATAGTTCACTAAATATATATTTATCAGGATTTGATTGGATGCTTTAAGGATATTAATCTCTAGATATATATATCAATATTATATGATAAATCAATTATCAACATGATTTTTATTATATTTTTGATTCTCCATTGATTGAGTAAAAATAAATTGATATGTTTTTATTTCCATTAAAAGAATTCTTATTCTTTTCACTATAAATTGCTCTATTACAATGAGAATGATATAAAAACCTAGCTCGTTGAAAGTTATTATCTTATACTAGTACTTTCTTTTGTAAGTTTATTTTTCTTCTTCATTTTAGGCTTGCAAATAACATGGTATGCAATTAGTTTATGCAAAAATGATTTGGTTTTAAAAAGGTCATATTAATACTCATAATAAGTATTTATTCTAGACAATTGTGTATAAAATTTTGTTTTTCCTGTATGTTAAGTATTTTATATTTTTCTTTAGAGTTATTATTCATGTCAAATTTCATGTGATATTTTGTTTACTTATCTTGTTAAAAGTTTTTATATGTAGTGATGAAAAATTAAATTCTGACTTCAAGCAGATCTTTGATGGAAGGAAGGGGAAAAAAGAAATCTTTATTTGGAAAAATAAAGCGAATATGTTCAAAACTTAGTGAAAAAAAGAAATATAGAGTATTTGAAGAGACTGAAATAGAGGAGGAGCAAGATGAAATAGAGCAAGGGCAAGATGGGATAGAGCAATCTCCAGAGCATCAAGAGGAGGTGGTAGAACCAATCCCTTCATATAATTCTACACAACATTATTATTACCCTCCACAAACTCAACAAGTAATTCAAGGATATTTTGAACATGGAAGTCCTTCGTATTCTGCACATTACACTGATGAAAATACACAACCATGTAACCTTTCATATTCCGAAGAAAATACACAACCATGGAATTCTTCATACTCTTCACAAACCACTGATGGATATACGCAACCATGGAATCCTTCATACTCTTCACACAACACTGATGGATATACGCAACCAAGGAATCCTTCATCTTTTGGGAACCCTTCATCTTCTTTACAAGACCATGATGGAAACACACACTTTGGTAGTGGAGATACACACTCTCTGTGGTCTTCACAATATCCGTATTCGTCGCAGTATCAACAAACAAATTACTATTCTAATGATCAACAAAATGTCCAGAGGGCAAATGACTATTTTAGTGATGAAAACACAGATGGGTGTTCTATGATGTAAAACATCTGACTAGATATCTAATTGCTAAATAACTACATGTTATATTTTTTATCTATAGTTTAGAAAAATTGGTAATGTGATAAGTATGCTAATAATAAGCATAATCCAAAAGTCAAATATTTTCAATTATAATTGATTTTTTTAATTATATTTAACTATAGAGCAAGACTATTTTAATTTTTCTTATTCATATTCTTATATTTATTAATTACAATTATTATGAACATTATATAACCTTTCTTTAGATATATAAATTTATTTAATCAATTTATTAAAAATCAACTTTAAGTTTATTTAAATTTCTTATTATAATGTTTAGCCCTATTTTTCTTTATGTATTTTCACAATGCATCTCTAAGTGATTTTCATAGAGCATATTATTGACAGTTTTTTTTAATACTTTCATCTTACATTTTAATAAATATTAAATAATCAATAAGTAATCTCTTAAAGTAATGAAAATTTAAAATTTTATCAATAATATGTCATACGAAAATCAGTATGAATTGCAAGGTGAAAATAGGCATAAAAAACAGGATTAAGTTTAATAATAATAAATTTAAATGAATTTAATTTTAATTTTTTTTATTGATAAATTTTTTTACATATTTAACAAAATATAAAATATAAAATTCAAATATTAATACATGAGACATTTTAGTTCATTATTAGAATAAATAAAAACAATTAAATTTGTTAATAATTGAGGTTTATTTCAAGTTTTTTATTGAATAATCTATGAATAAGAATAAAATATCAAAAATAGGAGGATGTTATTTTATTTATAAATAATTATGAAATTTTTTAATAATATAATATATTATAGATGATTCTATATTTTGTGCAAGGTACTAAAAATTTTACTACTTAAATAAAATTGGTAAGAATGGGGAAGACTATGAAAAATATTAAGCTTACCGAACAAAATTGACTTATCCGTCTTTATTCAGAATGTTATTTTATTTATTTTAAATTTTTTAATATAAAAGTATAAATAATAAGAAACACGCAAACGATAAAAAAACTTAAGTAGAATGGTTTCATGTAAATTAATTGCATGATCTCATTTTAAATATTACCAAAATTTGTTCTACATTTTTTTTACTTAATGATTATTTGAAATTTTCTAATTAAAAGCATATAATATTTAATATAATATTTTTTCCATTTCAAAACATTTTAAATTTACGACGATAAAAAAAATATTTAAAAAAAATGTTTAATCAATTTATAAAAAATCAACTTTTAATTCATTTAAATTTCTTATTATAATGTTTAGCCCTATTTGTTTTTTTATGTATTTTCACAGTGCATCTCTAAGTGATTTTCATATAGCATATTATTGATAAAAATTTTTAATACTTTAATATTAAATTTGAATAAATATTTAATAATCAATAATTAATCTATTAAAGTAATGAAAATTGAAAATTTTGTCAAAATATGTCATACGAAAGTTACAATGAATTGCAATGTGAAAATAGACATAAAAAAAGGGCTAAGTTTCATAATAATAAATTTAAATAAATTGTAACTTAATTTTTTCAATTTATAATTTTTTTACATATTAAAAAAATATAAAATATAAAATTCAAATATTAATACATGAGACATTTCAGTTCATTATTAGAATAAATAAAAACAATTAAATTTGTGAATAATTGAGGATTATTTCAATTTTTAATTGAATAATCCATGAATAAGAAAGAAATGTCAAAAATAGGAGGATGTTATTTTTTTTATAAATAATTATGAAGAATTTTATAATATAATATATTATATGATTTTATCATTTTATTGCTTTTGGTAACATAATATATTATATGATTATATGTATAACGACTATGTAAGGAAAAAATTAATATGATCCATTGATTTTTATTGATTAAAATATGACGATCGTAATCATTTGTTCTCGTTTCTCACAATAACAAAATGTTCTCACCAAAGTCACTCCCTAGATATCTATAATAAATGCATTTGTAAATTAATTAGTTAATTTATTTTCTTTGATATCACAGACTTTCTCATACAAATCTAATGAGGTTGAAATATTTTGAATTCCTCTTAACATATTGATTTTAATAAATTACTCATTATTATTTGATTTTATTTTTGTAAAAATGTGCAAAGTACTAAAATCTTTACTACTTAAACAAAATTGGTAAGAGTGGGGAAGACTATGAAAAGTATTAAGGGTACCGAGCAAAATTGACTTATTCGTCTTTATTCATAATTTTATTTTATATATTTTAAATTTTTAAATATAAAAATATACATACTAAGGAACAGACAAATGATAAAAAAAAACTAAGTAGAATGGTTTCATGTAAATTATTTGCATGATCTCATTTTAACTATTACCAAAATTTGTTCTAAATTTTTTTGACTTAATGATTATATGAAATTTTTTAATTAAAAGTATATAATATTTAATATAATATTCTTCCATTTTAAAACATTTTAAATTTACGGTAAAAAAGAAAATTTTAAAATTGACACATTATTTTTTAGTATAGTTTAAAATTATAACATTTCTTAGAATGGTTTAAAAGTTACAATTTTCTATATTTGGAGGTCTTAGTGATTATATAAATAATACATTTTAAGTTCTATTCAAAATCCTCCGAAAATGCATTATTGTTTAACTAATATTATAAACGGTTTCATCATTGGAGGTCATTAATTGAACATATGAAATATCACGTGATAGTCGTCTTACATTTTTACAATTATTTTAAAAAAAAACCATCATTATACAATATAAATATAGTATTTCTTGTAAAAATATGCCTTTTAAAAATTATTGTCTCTTTATTCATATATCTATCAACATATTTTTTACAATATTTTAAAATAAAAAATAGTAGAAAATGCAGAAAATCATGGCATGAACTACATGAGTGCACACTAATAATATGTTTAATGATTAATTTTATCAATTGTAGCAATTTGATTTGGTATTTGATAATCTATTTTTTGGTCATTATTTTGATTATATCTTTTTTCTTGTTTACTGTGTTTATATATATTATTATTTAAGATATTATGTTGTAAATAAGGTATAAATAATAATTGATTCATATTTTAGACATACATCCATTTAAATCAGTTTGTAATGTCGCTTTTAGGTTAACTTCTAAAATAGTTCACTAAATATATATTTATCAGGATTTGATTGGATGCTTTAAGGATATTAATCTCTAGATATATATATCAATATTATATGATAAATCAATTATCAACATGATTTTTATTATATTTTTGATTCTCCATTGATTGAGTAAAAATAAATTGATATGTTTTTATTTCCATTAAAAGAATTCTTATTCTTTTCACTATAAATTGCTCTATTACAATGAGATTGATATAAAAACCTAGCTCGTTGAAAGTTATTATCTTATACTAGTACTTTCTTTTGTAAGTTTATTTTTCTTCTTCATTTTATGCTTGCAAATAACATGGTAGGCAATTAGTTTATGCAAAAATGATTTGGTTTTAAAAAGGTCATATTAATACTCATAATAAGTATTTATTCTAGACAATTGTGTATAAAATTTTGTTTTTCCTGTATGTTAAGTATTTTATATTTTTCTTTAGAGTTATTATTCATGTCAAATTTCATGTGATATTGTAATACCCCGTATTTTATTTCTCCGGATAATATTATGTTGTGATCAACTGAGTCCAGAGTACTCTGGGAAATTATTGGTTAAAATAATTAGAGTAACTGTGGAACTTAGAATAAATTCAATTAATATTATCTGACTCTGAGATATTTTACTAATTTGGACTAAAGAGACTTTTTGGACATTTAGTAGTATTATTTACTAATACTAGTTTACTACTTATTCCTTTTCCTCCCATTTTTCCAAACAAAAGAAAATAAAGATAGAAAGAAAGAAGATTAGAGGAGAGAAAAGGGGAAGAAGGGAAAAGAAGAGAAAAACAAGAAATTGAAGAAAAAGCTCAAGAACATCAAGATCATCACCATCCAATCTTCTCAATCATCTTCATCTTGCTCTATCTCAAGGTGGGTTCTAGTTAGTACCATTGTTAGAGAGCTCTAGAGAGATTTTGGATTTAGGTTAGATTATGAAAATATGGAATTTTATGGTGGAATCTTGTTATAAATGTTGTTGAATGCTTGTTATCATGTCTATACTGAGTTTAGATCATATGGGTATTATTGGGTTATGTTTTGATGGAGAAATTATGACTTGGAAGTGAAGAACAGCAGTTGGGAGAGGTTCTGTTTCGCTTGCTTCGCCTAGCGAGCCTGGGGTGAGTCCCAGCGAACAGCAATCGAGGGTTCGCCTAGCGAACCCGAACGTTCGCCTAGCGAAGGTTCGCTGGCATGTTCGCCTAGCGAACTTTGTGTGTTTTGAATATGGGAACTTACTGCCTTGGTGCTCGCTGGCACATTCGCCTAGCGAAGGTGAAGGCGAAGGTTCGCCAGACGTTCGCCTAGCGAACTTATGGTGTTTTGGGTCTGGGAGTATTCTGTTTAATTACTCGCCAGCTTGCTCGCAAAGCGAAGGGGGAGGCGAAGGTTCGCCAGGGCGTTCGCGAAGCGAACTTTATGTCTGTTTTGTTCTGTTTGTTCATTCGCCAGAGGCTTCGCCTAGCGAAGGCGGAAGCGAACGCTCGCTGGGAGGTTCGCCTAGCGAACATGTCAGTTTGTGCAGTTTTGTTTCCTTCATAACTTTTGATCCGTAACTTGGATCGGGGCGTTCTTGGTACTGTTAGAAATCCACGACGACCCTCTACCCAATAAAAAGTGGAAATTAGGAGCATAATGTAGGACAAATTATTTAGAGGCAAATGAATGAAAGTATTGATTTATGATATGTTGTTATGTGATTCTATTACGCAATTGACTTATGTTTACCTAATTTCTCTTATTGTTAAACATGTTTGAATATGTATGCATGTCAAAATATGAAATAGTAAGAGTGAGGAAAACCCTTATGAACTATAGGAGAATTTAGAAGTTGAAACGCTAGTATGGATCATGTGGTTAACCTTTGTTGATTTGAACCGGCATGTGAGGCCGAGAGGCATTTTTAGCCTTGAGATTGTCGAATACAATCGTGGTGTCGTGTATGATCACATAATCGTAACCGGATTATTTTATATTGAGTGTAGTTTCATGAATCTCGGACTCCTCTGAAATGGATGCACAACTACTTGGCAGGTTTGATTCCCCGTGCTGTACGAATGGCGCCCATGGAGCGTATGCTTGTGACGGTATAAGGCCCGTGTGAAGTGACAGTTCATAACGGTATAAGGCCCGTAGAACCTGAATCCATTCGTATGTCAAGTAGGTTACAAGGATCTATGACTCGGATCGCCTTCTAGACGTAGAAGCGGGCGGGAATAAGAGATACCTTGGTATGGTTACCGATTAGTGATATTGTGGGTTGATGAACTCATAGCATGTTTCCATATAGTGTGTGTGTGCTCAAAGTCACTTCCCTTCCCCCGGACTTGAGCTAGGATTGTTAGAACCATAAATAATCCGAGAGAATCCATAAGATAGGGAACTCACTGAGATTTGATGTATCTCACCCCACTGTTGTTGTTTACATCACAGGTTCTGCAGGTTCGACGACGGGTAAGGATAAAGTGGTTTGACTTTTCCTTCCGGTTCGTAGATTTTGAGATGGCATGGCTTCCGCTATGACATTTTATTTTGAGATCATTGCATTGATCTAGTTCTTAGTTTTTATCATGTTGGAACATCTTGTATATGTAATGCCTTAGCTTTTGTGTTGTATTAGAGGCATTTATGTGTATAATGTGTTAACTAGGAACTTATTGTATTTCAATACCAAATACTTGGATTCATATATATAATTTATGCTTTGATGTATGGATTTTATATGTGGGTGTTACAGTTGGTATCAAAGCAGGTCGTATCCTCGACCTAGCCATGAAATAGGATAAGTATTTCTTCCGTTTCATATGCGTTGTGTCGCCATAGGTCTTAAGTGTTATATGTATGGTATTGAGCCTGATCAACTTAATCCTATCTATATGACGTTTAGGAACATGTTTGATGGACGCAGAAGCAATCGTGGTAGACCCACAAATCCTCCAGCTGGGACGAATCCGCCAGGCGGCGATGAGAATGCTCTTTTGAATCAGTTTGTACAATAGATGCAGCAGCAGCAGAACCAGTTCATGCAACAGATGGTGCAGAGGATGAATGGAGGCCTTCATCCTCAGGTGGTTGTTCCAAATGTTGTAGGTGGAAGTTTCCGGGATTTCCTCCGCATGAATCCTCCAGAATTTCATGGCGGATTGGATCCTGTGAAAGCTCATGACTGGATTGCTGGCGTGGAGAGAATATTTTTGATAACTGGCTGTAGTGAGGAGAACAAGGTAGTGTTTGCTTCTCACTCACTGAGAGGTCCTGCTAGGATATGGTGGGATGTTGCTTCAGCTTTTATGACTATGCAAGGTGTACCTAAAGTGTGGGAGCAGTTCAGGGCTATTTTTATGGAAAAATACCTTCCTAGTTCTTTGAGGATCCGAAGAGAGTTTGAATTCCAACAGCTGAGGCAGGGTTACATGGTTGAGAATGATTGCGGGAGGTCAAGCCAACAATCTAAGCCTAGGCAACAAGCTTTCAAAAGGAAACAAGTTCAGGATTCTCGGGATAGTGCACCTCCTATGTGTCGTACGTGTGGTAAAATGCATTTTGGTGAATGTCACTTCAAAGGGGTGAAGTGTTATTAATGTAAGAAGGTGGGACATATGGCGAGGGATTGTCCCCAAGATGGGAATCAGACGCAAGGGAAGCAGGTGCAAGATACAAGGGCGAGTGCAGTTTCGGTGTGTCACACTTGTGGAAAGATGCATTATGGAAGGTGTGGCATAGACAATGTGAAGTGTTACCAATGTCAGGAGATGGGTCATCTGAAGAAAGATTGTCCTCAGAATAAGATTCAACCACAAGAAAGGGTTTACACCTTAGATGCAAGGAAGAATAAGAGGTACAATTCATTAATTGCTGGTACGTGCTTAGTTAATGAATTTCCTTGCTTTGTTTTATTTGATTGCGGAGCTACACATTCTTTTGTATCGATGCAATGTATGAAGCGACTTGGGTTGCGGTCCGTTCCTTTGTCTCCTCCTATGGTGGTCACTACCGCCATGGATGAATTGGTTGAGACGCCTTTGATGTGTGAAATTGTGTATTTCCGGTAGCCGGTGAGATTTCAGAAGTTCCCCCGAAGATGTCACTTCTCTTCCTCCGGGGAGGGAAGTGGAATTTTCTATTGACCTGGTATCGGGAACGGCTCCTATATCCGTTTCTCCGTATCGGATGGTACCGCTTAAATTGAGAGAACTGAAGGAACAATTGGAAGAGCTTTTGGCCAAGCTTTTGTTAGACCTAGTGTCTCACCGTGGGGAGCCCCCGTTTTGTTAGTAAAGAAGAAGGACGGTGGGATGCAATTGTGAATTAACTAACGTCAGCTGATTAAAGTCACCATTAAGAACAAGTATCCCTTGCCCAGGATAGACGACCTTTTTGGATCAATTGAAAGGAGCCTGCGTGTTCTCGAAGATTGATTTGCGGTCGGGTTATCACCAAATTCGAGTGAAGAGTTCCGATGTACCTAACATTGCATTTAGGACCCGTTATGGCCATTACGAATTCTTAGTGATGCCTTTCGGTGTGACAAATGCTCCAGCCGTTTTTATGGATTACATGAACCGAATATTTCAAGCTTACTTGGACCAGTTCGTGGTAATCTTCATTGACGATATTCTTATTTATTCTCGTACTTCACAAGAGCATGAGGAACATCTGAGAATTGTGTTATCCGTGTTGCAAGAGAAGCAACTTTTTGCTAAATTAAGCAAGTGTGAATTTTGGATGGCGGAAGTTAAGTTTCTTGGTCATGTTATATCTCAAGGTGGTGTCGCAGTGGATCCGTCGAAAGTAGAAGCAGTGATAAATTGGGAGAGGCCGAGAAATGCCTCGGAAGTTCGAAGTTTCTTAGGGCTGGCAGGTTACTATAGGAGGTTCATCGAAGGTTTCTCTAAGTTGGCTTTACCGATGACGAAGCTTACTCGTAAAGATTTTGCTTTTGAGTGGGATTCGGGTTGTGAGCAAAGTTTCATGAAGTTGAAGGAGAGACTGACAACGGCTCCGGTGTTAATCATTCCTGATCCTAACAACTCGTATGAAGTGTTTTGTGATGCTTCTAAGATGGGATTGGGAGGTGTGCTGATGCAAAGTGGTCAAGTAATAGCTTATGCCTCCCGACAATTGAAAGTTCATGAACAGAATTATCCAACTCATGATTTGGAATTGGCGGCGGTTGTTTTTACACTAAAGGTGTGGCGGCATTATTTGTATGGGGGACGTTTTGAAATGTTCAGTGACCATAAGTGTTTGAAATAATTATTTGACCAAAAAGGAGTTAAATATGCGACAACGAAGATGGATGGAGTACTTAAAAGATTATGATTTAGATTTGAAGTATCATCCAGGAAAAGCGAATAAGGTAGCAGATGCGTTAAGTCGGAAATTAGTGCATGGCGCGAAATTGATGGTTTTGGAGTATGCATTGTTAGAGAATTTTAGAGATCTTAATCTTCAGTTTGTATGGACCCAAGATGGTGTGATTATGGGAAATTTGAATGTCAATTCTACTCTGAGAGTTGAGATTCACCAAGGTCAAATGGCAGACGAGAAGTTGCAAGAAGTGTTACTTCTACCGGGTTTTAGTCAAGCTACCGACGGAATTATTATGTTCGACCAAAGAATTTGTGTTCCGAATGATACAATGTTAAGAAGAAAGATTTTGGATGAAGCTCATAAAGGTACTTTTACGATACATCCTGGTTCTTCGAAGATGTATCAAGATTTGAAGAAGGACTATTGGTGGGCCGGAATGAAAAATGATGTTGCAATGTATGTGTCAGAATGTGCAGTATGCCAACAGGTTAAGATTGAACACCAAAGACCGGGCGGTATGTTGAAACCTTTAGAAATTCCAGTTTGGAAATGGGATAGCATTTCTATGGACTTTGCAGTAGGGTTGCCCCGTACGCAAGGTGGTTATGATTCAATTTGGGTGATTGTGGATCGACTAACGAAATCTGCGCACTTCTTGGCCGTGAAGACTACTTTCAAGGCAAGTCATCTTGCGAGGTTGTTTATTGCGGAAATTGTAAGATTGCACGGCATTCCTTCTAATATTGTGTCGGACAGAGATCCGAAGTTTACCTCAAGGTTTTGGAAAGTCTTTCAACAAGCTATGGGGACGGAGTTGCGTTTGAGCACGTCTAATCATCCGCAGACGGATGGACAGACTGAGCGAACGATACAAACGATGGAAGATATGTTGAGAGCTTGTGTGTTAGAAAGTAAAGGGAATTGGAAAGAACTTCTACCATTGATTGAGTTTTCCTATAACAATAGTTATCATGCTAGTATCGGTATGGCTCCGTATGAAGCGTTGTATGGGCGAAAATGTAGAACACCCTTGTGTTGGGCAGAAGTTGGGGAAGATAGAATCTTAGGACCCGAAATCATCCAAGAGACTACAGAAAAGATTCGAATGATTCGCGAGAAAATTAAGCAAGCCCAAGATCGACATAAGAGTTATGCAGACAATCGAAGGAGACCTTTAGAATTTGAAGAAGGTGACCATGTGTTTTTGAAAGTTACTCCTAGATTGAGATTGAAAGGATCATTTAAGTCACGCAAGTTAAGCCCGAGATACGTAGGACCGTATCAGATCTTAGAAAGGATTGGTGAAGTAGCTTACAGGTTGGCCTTACCGCCTTCTCTGTCGGAAATGCATGATGTTTTTCATGTATCTCAGCTTCGGAGATTTGTTCTAGATCCTCTTCAGCCGATTCTACCGGATACTATTGAAATAGAAGCGGATTTGACGTTTGAACCTCAACCGAGCCGCATTGTGGGAAGAGAAACGAAGGTATTAAGGAACAAGGATATTCCTCTTGTTAAGGTGCAGTGGGATGTAACGCATCCAGGAGATGCAACTTGGGAACTTGAATCGGAAATGCGGGATGCTTACCCTCTTCTGTTCAGGTAAATTTTAAATTCGAGGGCGAATTTCTATTTAAGGGGGGGAGGATGTAATACCCCGTATTTTATTTCTCCGGATAATATTATGTTGTGATCAACTGAGTCCAGAGTACTCTGGGAAATTATTGGCTAAAATAATTAGAGTAACTGTGGAACTTAGAATAAATCCAATTAATATTATCTGACTCTGAGATATTTTACTAATTTGGACTAAAGAGACTTTTTGGAGATTTAGTAGTATTATTTACTAATACTAGTTTACTACTTATTCCTTTTCCTCCCATTTTTCCAAACAAAAGAAAATAAAGATAGAAAGAAAGAAGATTAGAGGAGAGAAAAGGGGAAGAAGGGAAAAGAAGAGAAAAACAAGAAATTGAAGAAAAAGCTCAAGAACATCAAGATCATCACCATCCAATCTTCTCAATCATCTTCATCTTGCTCTATCTCAAGGTGGGTTCTAGTTAGTACCATTGTTAGAGAGCTCTAGAGAGATTTTGGATTTAGGTTAGATTATGAAAATATGGAATTTTATGGTGGAATCTTGTTATAAATGTTGTTGAATGCTTGTTATCATGTCTATACTGAGTTTAGATCATGTGGGTATTATTGGGTTATGTTTTGATGGAGAAATTATGACTTGGAAGTGAAGAACAGCAGTTGGGAGAGGTTCTGTTTCGCTTGCTTCGCCTAGCGAGCCTGGGGCGAGTCCCAGCGAACAGCAATCGAGGGTTCGCCTAGCGAACCCGAACGTTCGCCTAGCGAAGGTTCGCTGGCATGTTCGCCTAGCGAACTTTGTGTGTTTTGAATATGGGAACTTACTGCCTTGGTGCTCGCTGGCACATTCGCCTAGCGAAGGTGAAGCCGAAGGTTCGCCAGACGTTCGCCTAGCGAACTTATGGTGTTTTGGGTCTGGGAGTATTCTGTTTAATTACTCGCCAGCTTGCTCGCGAAGCGAAGGGGGAGGCGAAGGTTCGCCAGGGCGTTCGTGAAGCGAACTTTATGTCTGTTTTGTTCTGTTTGTTCATTCGCCAGAGGCTTCGCCTAGCGAAGGCGGAAGCAAACGCTCGCTGGGAGGTTCGCCTAGCGAACATGTCAGTTTGTGCAGTTTTGTTTCCTTCATAACTTTTGATCCGTAACTCGGATCGGGGCATTCTTGGTACCGTTAGAAAGCCACGACGACCCTCTACCCAATAAAAAGTGGAAATTAGGAGCATAATGTAGGACAAATTATTTAGAGGCAAATGAATGAAAGTATTGATTTATGATATGTTGTTATGTGATTCTATTACGCAATTGACTTATGTTTACCTAATTTCTCTTATTGTTAAACATGTTTGAATATGTATGCATGTCAAAATATGAAATAGTAAGAGTGAGGAAAACCCTTATGAACTATAGGAGAATTTAGAAGTTGAAAGGCTAGTATGGATCATGTGGTTAACCTTTGTTGATTTGAACCGACATGTGAGGCCGAGAGGCATTTTTAGCCTTGAGATTGTCGAATACAATCGTGGTGTCGTGTATGATCACATAATCGTAACCGGATTATTTTATATTGAGTGTAGTTTCATGAATCTCGGACTCCTCTGAAATGGATGCACAACTACTTGGCAGGTTTGATTCCCCGTGCTGTACGAATGGCGCCCATGGAGCGTATGCTTGTGACGGTATAAGGCCCGTGTGAAGTGACAGTTCATAACGGTATAAGGCCCGTAGAACCCGAATCCATTCGTATGTCAAGTAGGTTACAAGGATCTATGACTCGGATCGCCTTCTAGACGTAGAAGCGGGCGGGAATAAGAGATACCTTGGTATGGTTACCGATTAGTGATATTGTGGGTTGATGAACTCATAGCATGTTTCCATATAGTGTGTGTGTGCTCAAAGTCACTTCCCTTCCCCCGGACTTGAGCTAGGATTGTTAGAACCATAAATAATCCGAGAGAATCCATAAGATAGGGAACTCACTGAGATTTGATGTATCTCACCCCACTGTTGTTGTTTACATCACAGGTTCTGCAGGTTCGACGACGGGTAAGGATAAAGTGGTTTGACTTTTCCTTCCGGTTCGTAGATTTTGAGATGGCATGGCTTCCGCTATGACATTTTATTTTGAGATCATTGCATTGATCTAGTTCTTAGTTTTTATCATGTTGGAACATCTTGTATATGTAATGCCTTAGCTTTTGTGTTGTATTAGAGGCATTTATGTGTATAATGTGTTAACTAGGAACTTATTGTATTTCAATACCAAATACTTGGATTCATATATATAATTTATGCTTTGATGTATGGATTTTATATGTGGGTGTTACAGTTGGTATCAAAGCAGGTCGTATCCTCGACCTAGCCATGAAATAGTATAATTATTTCTTCCGTTTCATATGCGTTGTGTCGCCATAGGTCTTAAGTGTTATATGTATGGTATTGAGCCTGATCAACTTAATCCTATCTATATGACGTTTAGGAACATGGTTGATGGACGCAGAAGCAATCGTGGTAGACCCACAAATCCTCCAGCTGGGACGAATCTGCCAGGCGGCGATGAGAATGCCTTTTGAATCAGTTTGTACAATAGATGCAGCAGCAGCAGAACCAGTTCATGCAACAGATGGTGCAGAGGATGAATGGAGGCCTTCATCCTCAGGTGGTTGTTCCAAATGTTGTAGGTGGAAGTTTCCGGGATTTCCTCCGCATGAATCCTCCAGAATTTCATAGCGGATTGGATCCTGTGAAAGCTCATGACTGGATTGCTGGCGTGGAGAGAATATTTTTTATAACTGGCTGTAGTGAGGAGAACAAGGTAGTGTTTGCTTCTCACTCACTGAGAGGTCCTGCTAGGATATGGTGGGATGTTGCTTCAGCTTTTATGACTATGCAAGGTGTACCTAAAGTGTGGGAGCAGTTCAGGGCTATTTTTATGGAAAAATACCTTCCTAGTTCTTTGAGGATCCGAAGAGAGTTTGAATTCCAACAGCTGAGGCAGGGTTACATGGTTGAGAATGATTGCGGGAGGTCAAGCCAACAATCTAAGCCTAGGCAACAATCTTTCAAAAGGAAACAAGTTCAGGATTCTCGGGATAGTGCACCTCCTATGTGTCGTACATGTGGTAAAATGCATTTTGGTGAATGTCACTTCAAAGGGGTGAAGTGTTATTAATGTAAGAAGGTGGGACATATGGCGAGGGATTGTCCCCAAGATGGGAATCAGACGCAAGGGAAGCAGGTGCAAGATACAAGGGCGAGTGCAGTTCCGGTGTGTCACACTTGTGGAAAGATGCATTATGGAAGGTGTGGCATAGACAATGTGAAGTGTTACCAATGTCAGGAGATGGGTCATCTGAAGAAAGATTGTCCCCAGAATAAGATTCAACCACAAGAAAGGGTTTACACCTTAGATGCAAGGAAGAAGAAGAGGTACAATTCATTAATTGCTGGTACGTGCTTAGTTAATGAATTTCCTTGCTTTGTTTTATTTGATTGCGGAGCTACACATTCTTTTGTATCGATGCAATGTATGAAGCGACTTGGGTTGCGGTCCGTTCCTTTGTCTCCTCCTATGGTGGTCACTACCGCCATGGATGAAATGGTTGAGACGCCTTTGATGTGTGAATTTGTGTATTTCCGGTAGCCGGTGAGATTTCAGAAGTTCCCCCGAAGATGTCACTTCTCTTCCTCCGGGGAGGGAAGTGGAATTTTCTATTGACCTGGTATCGGGAACGGCTCCTATATCCGTTTCTCCGTATCGGATGGTACCGCTTGAATTGAGAGAACTGAAGGAACAATTGGAAGAGCTTTTGGCCAAGCTTTTGTTAGACCTAGTGTCTCACCGTGGGGAGCCCCCGTTTTGTTAGTAAAGAAGAAGGACGGTGGGATGCAATTGTGAATTAACTAACGTCAGCTGATTAAAGTCACCATTAAGAACAAGTATCCCTTACCCAGGATAGACGACCTTTTTGGATCAATTGAAAGGAGCCTGCGTGTTCTCGAAGATTGATTTGCTGTCGGGTTATCACCAAATTCGAGTGAAGAGTTCCGATGTACCTAACATTGCATTTAGGACCCGTTATGGCCATTACGAATTCTTAGTGATGCCTTTCGGTGTGACAAATGCTCCAGCCGTTTTTATGGATTACATGAACCGAATATTTCAAGCTTACTTGGACCAGTTCGTGGTAATCTTCATTGACGATATTCTTATTTATTCTCGTACTTCACAAGAGCATGAGGAACATCTGAGAATTGTGTTATCCGTGTTGCAAGAGAAGCAACTTTTTGCTAAATTAAGCAAGTGTGAATTTTGGATGGCGGAAGTTAAGTTTCTTGGTCATGTTATATCTCAAGGTGGTGTCGCAGTGGATCCGTCGAAAGTAGAAGCAGTGATAAATTGGGAGAGGCCGAGAAATGCCTCGGAAGTCTGAAGTTTCTTAGGGCTGGCAGGTTACTATAGGAGGTTCATCGAAGGTTTCTCTAAGTTGGCTTTACCGATGACGAAGCTTACTCGTAAAGATTTTGCTTTTGAGTGGGATTCGGGTTGTGAGCAAAGTTTCATGAAGTTGAAGGAGAGATTGACAACGACTCCGGTGTTAATCATTCCTGATCCTAACAACTCGTATGAAGTGTTTTGTGATGCTTCTAAGATGGGATTGGGAGGTGTGCTGATGCAAAGTGGTCAAGTAATAGCTTATGCCTCCCGACAATTGAAAGTTCATGAACAGAATTATCCAACTCACGATTTGGAATTGGCGGCAGTTGTTTTTACACTAAAGGTGTGGCGGCATTATTTGTATGGGGTACGTTTTGAAATGTTCAGTGACCATAAGTGTTTGAAATAATTATTTGACCAAAAAGGAGTTAAATATGCGACAACGAAGATGGATGGAGTACTTAAAAGATTATGATTTAGATTTGAAGTATCATCCAGGAAAAGCGAATAAGGTAGCAGATGCGTTAAGTCGGAAATTAGTGCATGGCGCGAAATTGATGGTTTTGGAGTATGCATTGTTAGAGAATTTTAGAGATCTTAATCTTCAGTTTGTATGGACCCAAGATGGTGTGATTATGGGAAATTTGAATGTCAATTCTACTCTGAGAGTTGAGATTCACCAAGGTCAAATGGCAGACGAGAAGTTGCAAGAAGTGTTACTTCTACCGGGTTTTAGTCAAGCTACCGACGAAATTATTATGTTCGACCAAAGAATTTGTGTTCCGAATGATACAATGTTAAGAAGAAAGATTTTGGATGAAGCTCATAAAGGTACTTTTACGATACATCCTGGTTCTTCGAAGATGTATCAAGATTTGAAGAAGGACTATTGGTGGGCCGGAATGAAAAAGGATGTTGCAATGTATGTGTCAGAATGTGCAGTATGCCAACAGGTTAAGATTGAACACCAAAGACCGGGCGGTATGTTGCAACCTTTAGAAATTCCAGTTTGGAAATGGGATAGCATTTCTATGGACTTTGCAGTAGGGTTGCCCCGTACGCAAGGTGGTTATGATTCAATTTGGGTGATTGTGGATCGACTAACGAAATCTGCGCACTTCTTGGCCGTGAAGACTACTTTCAAGGCAAGTCATCTTGCGAGGTTGTTTATTGCGGAAATTGTAAGATTGCACGGCATTCCTTCTAATATTGTGTCAGACAGAGATCCGAAGTTTACCTCAAGGTTTTGGAAAGTCTTTCAACAAGCTATGGGGACGGAGTTGCGTTTGAGCACGTCTAATCATCCGCAGACGGATGGACAGACTGAGCGAACGATACAAACGATGGAAGATATGTTGAGAGCTTGTGTGTTAGAAAGTAAAGGGAATTGGAAAGAACTTCTACCATTGATTGAGTTTTCCTATAACAATAGTTATCATGCTAGTATCGGTATGGCTCCGTATGAAGCGTTGTATGGGCGAAAATGTAGAACACCCTTGTGTTGGGCAGAAGTTGGGGAAGATAGAATCTTAGGACCCGAAATCATCCAAGAGACTACAGAAAAGATTCGAATGATTCGCGAGAAAATTAAGCAAGCCCAAGATCGACATAAGAGTTATGCAGACAATCGAAGGAGACCTTTAGAATTTGAAGAAGGTGACCATGTGTTTTTGAAAGTTACTCCTAGATTGAGATTGAAAGGATCATTTAAGTCACGCAAGTTAAGCCCGAGATACGTAGGACCGTATCAGATCTTAGAAAGGATTGGTGAAGTAGCTTACAGGTTGGCCTTACCGCCTTCTCTGTCGGAAATGCATGATGTTTTTCATGTATCTCAGCTTCGGAGATTTGTTCTAGATCCTCTTCAGCCGATTCTACCGGATACTATTGAAATAGAAGCGGATTTGACGTTTGAACCTCAACCGAGCCGCATTGTGGGAAGAGAAACGAAGGTATTAAGGAACAAGGATATTCCTCTTGTTAAGGTGCAGTGGGATGTAACACATCCAGGAGATGCAACTTGGGAACTTGAATCGGAAATGCGGGATGCTTACCCTCTTCTGTTCAGGTAAATTTTAAATTCGAGGGCGAATTTCTATTTAAGGGGGGGAGGATGTAATACCCCGTATTTTATTTCTCCGGATAATATTATGTTGTGATCAACTGAGTCCAGAGTACTCTGGGAAATTATTGGCTAAAATAATTAGAGTAACTGTGGAACTTAGAATAAATCCAATTAATATTATCTGACTCTGAGATATTTTACTAATTTGGACTAAAGAGACTTTTTGGACATTTAGTAGTATTATTTACTAATACTAGTTTACTACTTATTCCTTTTCCTCCCATTTTTCCAAACAAAAGAAAATAAAGATAGAAAGAAAGAAGATTAGAGGAGAGAAAAGGGGAAGAAGGGAAAAGAAGAGAAAAACAAGAAATTGAAGAAAAAGCTCAAGAACATCAAGATCATCACCGTCCAATCTTCTCAATCATCTTCATCTTGCTCTATCTCAAGGTGGGTTCTAGTTAGTACCATTGTTAGAGAGCTCTAGAGAGATTTTGGATTTAGGTTAGATTATGAAAATATGGAATTTTATGGTGGAATCTTGTTATAAATGTTGTTGAATGCTTGTTATCATGTCTATACTGAGTTTAGATCATGTGGGTATTATTGGGTTATGTTTTGATGGAGAAATTATGACTTGGAAGTGAAGAACAGCAGTTGGGAGAGGTTCTGTTTCGCTTGCTTCGCCTAGCGAGCCTGGGGCGAGTCCCAGCGAACAGCAATCGAGGGTTCGCCTAGCGAACCCGAACGTTCGCCTAGCGAAGGTTCGCTGGCATGTTCGCCTAGCGAACTTTGTGTGTTTTGAATATGGGAACTTACTGCCTTGGTGCTCGCTGGCACATTCGCCTAGCGAAGGTGAAGGCGAAGGTTCGCCAGACGTTCGCCTAGCGAACTTATGGTGTTTTGGGTCTGGGAGTATTCTGTTTAATTACTCGCCAGCTTGCTCGCAAAGCGAAGGGGGAGGCGAAGGTTCGCCAGGGCGTTCGCGAAGCGAACTTTATGTCTGTTTTGTTCTGTTTGTTCATTCGCCAGAGGCTTCGCCTAGCGAAGGCGGAAGCGAACGCTCGCTGGGAGGTTCGCCTAGCGAACATGTCAGTTTGTGCAGTTTTGTTTCCTTCATAACTTTTGATCCGTAACTTGGATCGGGGCGTTCTTGGTACCGTTAGAAATCCACGACGACCCTCTACCCAATAAAAAGTGGAAATTAGGAGCATAATGTAGGACAAATTATTTAGAGGCAAATGAATGAAAGTATTGATTTATGATATGTTGTTATGTGATTCTATTACGCAATTGACTTATGTTTACCTAATTTCTCTTATTGTTAAACATGTTTGAATATGTATGCATGTCAAAATATGAAATAGTAAGAGTGAGGAAAACCCTTATGAACTATAGGAGAATTTAGAAGTTGAAACGCTAGTATGGATCATGTGGTTAACCTTTGTTGATTTGAACCGGCATGTGAGGCCGAGAGGCATTTTTAGCCTTGAGATTGTCGAATACAATCGTGGTGTCGTGTATGATCACATAATCGTAACCGGATTATTTTATATTGAGTGTAGTTTCATGAATCTCGGACTCCTCTGAAATGGATGCACAACTACTTGGCAGGTTTGATTCCCCGTGCTGTACGAATGGCGCCCATGGAGCGTATGCTTGTGACGGTATAAGGCCCGTGTGAAGTGAAGGTTCATAACGGTATAAGGCCCGTAGAACCCGAATCCATTCGTATGTCAAGTAGGTTACAAGGATCTATGACTCGGATCGCCTTCTAGACGTAGAAGCGGGCGGGAATAAGAGATACCTTGGTATGGTTACCGATTAGTGATATTGTGGGTTGATGAACTCATAGCATGTTTCCATATAGTGTGTGTGTGCTCAAAGTCACTTCCCTTCCCCCGGACTTGAGCTAGGATTGTTAGAACCATAAATAATCCGAGAGAATCCATAAGATAGGGAACTCACTGAGATTTGATGTATCTCACCCCACTGTTGTTGTTTACATCACAGGTTCTGCAGGTTCGGCGACGGGTAAGGATAAAGTGGTTTGACTTTTCCTTCTGGTTCGTAGATTTTGAGATGGCATGGCTTCCTCTATGACATTTTATTTTGAGATCATTGCATTGATCTAAATCTTAGTTTTTATCATGTTGGAACATCTTGTATATGTAATGCCTTAGCTTTTGTGTTGTATTAGAGGCATTTATGTGTATAATGTGTTAACTAGGAACTTATTGTATTTCAATACCAAATACTTGGATTCATATATATAATTTATGCTTTGATGTATGGATTTTATATGTGGGTGTTACAGATATTTTGTTTACTTATCTTGTTAAAAGTTTTTATATGTAGTGATGAAAAATTAAATTCTGACTTCAAGCAGATCTTTGATGGAAGGAAGGGGAAAAAAGAAATCTTTATTTGGAAAAATAAAGCGAATATGTTCAAAACATAGTGAAAAAAAGAAATATAGAGTATTTGAAGAGACTGAAATAGAGGAGGAGCAAGATGAAATAGAGCAAGGGCAAGATGGGATAGAGCAATCTCCAGAGCATCAAGAGGAGGTGGTAGAACCAATCCCTTCATATAATTCTACACAACATTATTATTACCCTCCACAAACTCAACAAGTAATTCAAGGATATTTTGAACTTGGAAGTCCTTCGTATTCTGCACATTACACTGATGAAAATACACAACCATGTAACCTTTCATATTCCGAAGAAAATACACAACCATGGAATTCTTCATACTCCTCACAAACCACTGATGGATATACGCAACCATGGAATCCTTCATACTCTTCACACAACACTGATGGATATACGCAACCAAGGAATCCTTCATCTTTTGGGAACCCTTCATCTTCTTTACAAGACCATGATGGAAACACACACTTTGGTAGTGGAGATACACACTCTCTGTGGTCTTCACAATATCCGTATTCGTCGCAGTATCAACAAACAAATTACTATTCTAATGATCAACAAAATGTCCAGAGGGCAAATGACTATTTTAGTGATGAAAACACAGATGGATGTTCTATGATGTAAAACATCTGACTAGATATCTAATTGCTAAATAACTACATGTTATATTTTTTATCTATAGTTTAGAAAAATTGGTAATGTGATAAGTATGCTAATAATAAGCATAATCCAAAAGTCAAATATTTTCAATTATAATTGATTTTTTTAATTATATTTAACTATAGAGCAAGACTATTTTAATTTTTCTTATTCATATTCTTATATTTATTAATTACAATTATTATGAACATTATATAACCTTTCTTTAGATATATAAATTTATTTAATCAATTTATTAAAAATCAACTTTAAGTTTATTTAAATTTCTTATTATAATGTTTAGCCCTATTTTTCTTTATGTATTTTCACAATGCATCTCTAAGTGATTTTCATAGAGCATATTATTGACAGTTTTTTTTAATACTTTCATCTTACATTTTAATAAATATTAAATAATCAATAAGTAATCTCTTAAAGTAATGAAAATTTAAAATTTTATCAATAATATGTCATACGAAAATCAGTATGAATTGCAAGGTGAAAATAGGCATAAAAAACAGGATTAAGTTTAATAATAATAAATTTAAATGAATTTAATTTTAATTTTTTTTATTGATAAATTTTTTTACATATTTAACAAAATATAAAATATAAAATTCAAATATTAATACATGAGACATTTTAGTTCATTATTAGAATAAATAAAAACAATTAAATTTGTTAATAATTGAGGTTTATTTCAAGTTTTTTATTGAATAATCTATGAATAAGAATAAAATATCAAAAATAGGAGGATGTTATTTTATTTATAAATAATTATGAAATTTTTTAATAATATAATATATTATAGATGATTCTATATTTTGTGCAAGGTACTAAAAATTTTACTACTTAAATAAAATTGGTAAGAATGGGGAAGACTATGAAAAATATTAAGCTTACCGAACAAAATTGACTTATCCGTCTTTATTCAGAATGTTATTTTATTTATTTTAAATTTTTTAATATAAAAGTATAAATAATAAGAAACACGCAAACGATAAAAAAACTTAAGTAGAATGGTTTCATGTAAATTAATTGCATGATCTCATTTTAAATATTACCAAAATTTGTTCTACATTTTTTTTACTTAATGATTATTTGAAATTTTCTAATTAAAAGCATATAATATTTAATATAATATTTTTTCCATTTCAAAACATTTTAAATTTACGACGATAAAAAAAATATTTAAAAAAAATGTTTAATCAATTTATAAAAAATCAACTTTCAATTCATTTAAATTTCTTATTATAATGTTTAGCCCTATTTTTTTTTTTATGTATTTTCACAGTGCATCTCTAAGTGATTTTCATATAGCATATTATTGATAAAAAATTTTAATACTTTAATATTAAATTTGAATAAATATTTAATAATCAATAATTAATCTATTAAAGTAATGAAAATTGAAAATTTTATCAAAATATGTCATACGAAAGTTACAATGAATTGCAATGTGAAAATAGACATAAAAAAAGGGCTAAGTTTCATAATAATAAATTTAAATAAATTGTAACTTAATTTTTTTAATTTATAATTTTTTTTACATATTAAAAAAATATAAAATATAAAATTCAAATATTAATACATGAGACATTTCAGTTCATTATTAGAATAAATAAAAACAATTAAATTTGTGAATAATTGAGGATTATTTCAATTTTTAATTGAATAATCCATGAATAAGAAAGAAATGTCAAAAATAGGAGGATGTTATTTTTTTTATAAATAATTATGAAGAATTTTTATAATATAATATATTATATGATTTTATCTTTTTATTGCTTTTGGTAACATAATATATTATATGATTATATGTATAACGACTATGTAAGGAAAAAATTAATATGATCCATTGATTTTTATTGATTAAAATATGACGATCGTAATCATTTGTTCTCGTTTCTCACAATAACAAAATGTTCTCACCAAAGTCACTCCCTAGATATCTATAATAAATGCATTTGTAAATTAATTAGTTAATTTATTTTAATTTATTTTCTTTGATATCACAGACTTTCTCATACAAATCTAATGAGGTTGAAATATTTTGAATTCCTCTTAACATATTGATTTTAATAAATTACTCATTATTATTTGATTTTATTTTTTTAAAAATGTGCAAAGTACTAAAATCTTTACTACTTAAACAAAATTGGTAAGAGTGGGGAAGACTATGAAAAGTATTAAGGGTACCGAGCAAAATTGACTTATTCGTCTTTATTCATAATTTTATTTTATATATTTTAAATTTTTAAATATAAAAATATACATACTAAGGAACAGACAAATGATAAAAAAAAACTAAGTAGAATGGTTTCATGTAAATTATTTGCATGATCTCATTTTAACTATTACCAAAATTTGTTCTAAATTTTTTTGACTTAATGATTATATGAAATTTTTTAATTAAAAGTATATAATATTTAATATAATATTCTTCCATTTTAAAACATTTTAAATTTACGGTAAAAAAGAAAATTTTAAAATTGACACATTATTTTTTAGTATAGTTTAAAATTATAACATTTCTTAGAATGGTTTAAAAGTTACAATTTTCTATATTTGGAGGTCTTAGTGATTATATAAATAATACATTTTAAGTTCTATTCAAAATCCTCCGAAAATGCATTATTGTTTAACTAATATTATAAACGGTTTCATCATTGGAGGTCATTAATTGAACATATGAAATATCACGTGATAGTCGTCTTACATTTTTACAATTATTTAAAAAAAAAACCATCATTATACAATATAAATATAGTATTTCTTGTAAAAATATGCCTTTTAAAAATTATTGTCTCTTTATTCATATATCTATCAACATATTTTTTACAATATTTTAAAATAAAAAATAGTAGAAAATGCAGAAAATCATGGCATGAACTACATGAGTGCACACTAATAATATGTTTAATGATTAATTTTATCAATTTGATTTGGTATTTGATAATCTATTTTTTGGTCATTATTTTGATTATATCTTTTTTCTTGTTTACTGTGTTTATATATATTATTATTTAAGATATTATGTTGTAAATAAGGTATAAATAATAATTGATTCATATTTTAGACATACATCCATTTAAATCAGTTTGTAATGTCGCTTTTAGGTTAACTTCTAAAATAGTTCACTAAATATATATTTATCAGGATTTGATTGGATGCTTTAAGGATATTAATCTCTAGATATATATATCAATATTATATGATAAATCAATTATCAACATGATTTTTATTATATTTTTGATTCTCCATTGATTGAGTAAAAATAAATTGATATGTTTTTATTTCCATTAAAAGAATTCTTATTCTTTTCACTATAAATTGCTCTATTACAATGAGATTGATATAAAAACCTAGCTCGTTGAAAGTTATTATCTTATACTAGTACTTTCTTTTGTAAGTTTATTTTTCTTCTTCATTTTATGCTTGCAAATAACATGGTAGGCAATTAGTTTATGCAAAAATGATTTGGTTTTAAAAAGGTCATATTAATACTCATAATAAGTATTTATTCTAGACAATTGTGTATAAAATTTTGTTTTTCCTGTATGTTAAGTATTTTATATTTTTCTTTAGAGTTATTATTCATGTCAAATTTCATGTGATATTTTGTTTACTTATCTTGTTAAAAGTTTTTATATGTAGTGATGAAAAATTAAATTCTGACTTCAAGCAGATCTTTGATGGAAGGAAGGGGAAAAAAGAAATCTTTATTTGGAAAAATAAAGCGAATATGTTCAAAACATAGTGAAAAAAAGAAATATAGAATATTTGAAGAGACTGAAATAGAGGAGGAGCAAGATGAAATAGAGCAAGGGCAAGATGGGATAGAGCAATCTCCAGAGCATCAAGAGGAGGTGGTAGAACCAATCCCTTCATATAATTCTACACAACATTATTATTACCCTCCACAAACTCAACAAGTAATTCAAGGATATTTTGAACATGGAAGTCCTTCGTATTCTGCACATTACACTGATGAAAATACACAACCATGTAACCTTTCATATTCCGAAGAAAATACACAACCATGGAATTCTTCATACTCTTCACAAACCACTGATGGATATACGCAACCATGGAATCCTTCATACTCTTCACACAACACTGATGGATATACGCAACCAAGGAATCCTTCATCTTTTGGGAACCCTTCATCTTCTTTACAAGACCATGATGGAAACACACACTTTGGTAGTGGAGATACACACTCTCTGTGGTCTTCACAATATCCGTATTCGTCGCAGTATCAACAAACAAATTACTATTCTAATGATCAACAAAATGTCCAGAGGGCAAATGACTATTTTAGTGATGAAAACACAGATGGATGTTCTATGATGTAAAACATCTGACTAGATATCTAATTGCTAAATAACTACATGTTATATTTTTTATCTATAGTTTAGAAAAATTGGTAATGTGATAAGTATGCTAATAATAAGCATAATCCAAAAGTCAAATATTTTCAATTATAATTGATTTTTTTAATTATATTTAACTATAGAGCAAGACTATTTTAATTTTTCTTATTCATATTCTTATATTTATTAATTACAATTATTATGAACATTATATAACCTTTCTTTAGATATATAAATTTATTTAATCAATTTATTAAAAATCAACTTTAAGTTTATTTAAATTTCTTATTATAATGTTTAGCCCTATTTTTCTTTATGTATTTTCACAATGCATCTCTAAGTGATTTTCATAGAGCATATTATTGACAGTTTTTTTTAATACTTTCATCTTACATTTTAATAAATATTAAATAATCAATAAGTAATCTCTTAAAGTAATGAAAATTTAAAATTTTATCAATAATATGTCATACGAAAATCAGTATGAATTGCAAGGTGAAAATAGGCATAAAAAACAGGATTAAGTTTAATAATAATAAATTTAAATGAATTTAATTTTAATTTTTTTTATTGATAAATTTTTTTACATATTTAACAAAATATAAAATATAAAATTCAAATATTAATACATGAGACATTTTAGTTCATTATTAGAATAAATAAAAACAATTAAATTTGTTAATAATTGAGGTTTATTTCAAGTTTTTTATTGAATAATCTATGAATAAGAATAAAATATCAAAAATAGGAGGATGTTATTTTATTTATAAATAATTATGAAATTTTTTAATAATATAATATATTATAGATGATTCTATATTTTGTGCAAGGTACTAAAAATTTTACTACTTAAATAAAATTGGTAAGAATGGGGAAGACTATGAAAAATATTAAGCTTACCGAACAAAATTGACTTATCCGTCTTTATTCAGAATGTTATTTTATTTATTTTAAATTTTTTAATATAAAAGTATAAATAATAAGAAACACGCAAACGATAAAAAAACTTAAGTAGAATGGTTTCATGTAAATTAATTGCATGATCTCATTTTAAATATTACCAAAATTTGTTCTACATTTTTTTTACTTAATGATTATTTGAAATTTTCTAATTAAAAGCATATAATATTTAATATAATATTTTTTCCATTTCAAAACATTTTAAATTTACGACGATAAAAAAAATATTTAAAAATAATGTTTAATCAATTTATAAAAAATCAACTTTCAATTCATTTAAATTTCTTATTATAATGTTTAGCCCTATTTTTTTTTTTTATGTATTTTCACAGTGCATCTCTAAGTGATTTTCATATAGCATATTATTGATAAAAAATTTTAATACTTTAATATTAAATTTGAATAAATATTTAATAATCAATAATTAATCTATTAAAGTAATGAAAATTGAAAATTTTATCAAAATATGTCATACGAAAGTTACAATGAATTGCAATGTGAAAATAGACATAAAAAAAGGGCTAAGTTTCATAATAATAAATTTAAATAAATTGTAACTTAATTTTTTTAATTTATAATTTTTTTTACATATTAAAAAAATATAAAATATAAAATTCAAATATTAATACATGAGACATTTCAGTTCATTATTAGAATAAATAAAAACAATTAAATTTGTGAATAATTGAGGATTATTTCAATTTTTAATTGAATAATCCATGAATAAGAAAGAAATGTCAAAAATAGGAGGATGTTATTTTTTTTATAAATAATTATGAAGAATTTTTATAATATAATATATTATATGATTTTATCTTTTTATTGCTTTTGGTAACATAATATATTATATGATTATATGTATAACGACTATGTAAGGAAAAAATTAATATGATCCATTGATTTTTATTGATTAAAATATGACGATCGTAATCATTTGTTCTCGTTTCTCACAATAACAAAATGTTCTCACCAAAGTCACTCCCTAGATATCTATAATAAATGCATTTGTAAATTAATTAGTTAATTTATTTTAATTTATTTTCTTTGATATCACAGACTTTCTCATACAAATCTAATGAGGTTGAAATATTTTGAATTCCTCTTAACATATTGATTTTAATAAATTACTCATTATTATTTGATTTTATTTTTTTAAAAATGTGCAAAGTACTAAAATCTTTACTACTTAAACAAAATTGGTAAGAGTGGGGAAGACTATGAAAAGTATTAAGGGTACCGAGCAAAATTGACTTATTCGTCTTTATTCATAATTTTATTTTATATATTTTAAATTTTTCAATATAAAAATATACATACTAAGGAACAGACAAATGATAAAAAAAAACTAAGTAGAATGGTTTCATGTAAATTATTTGCATGATCTCATTTTAACTATTACCAAAATTTGTTCTAAATTTTTTTGACTTAATGATTATATGAAATTTTTTAATTAAAAGTATATAATATTTAATATAATATTCTTCCATTTTAAAACATTTTAAATTTACGGTAAAAAAGAAAATTTTAAAATTGACACATTATTTTTTAGTATAGTTTAAAATTATAACATTTCTTAGAATGGTTTAAAAGTTACAATTTTCTATATTTGGAGGTCTTAGTGATTATATAAATAATACATTTTAAGTTCTATTCAAAATCCTCCGAAAATGCATTATTGTTTAACTAATATTATAAACGGTTTCATCATTGGAGGTCATTAATTGAACATATGAAATATCACGTGATAGTCGTCTTACATTTTTACAATTATTTTAAAAAAAAACCATCATTATACAATATAAATATAGTATTTCTTGTAAAAATATGCCTTTTAAAAATTATTGTCTCTTTATTCATATATCTATCAACATATTTTTTACAATATTTTAAAATAAAAAATAGTAGAAAATGCAGAAAATCATGGCATGAACTACATGAGTGCACACTAATAATATGTTTAATGATTAATTTTATCAATTTGATTTGGTATTTGATAATCTATTTTTTGGTCATTATTTTGATTATATCTTTTTTCTTGTTTACTGTGTTTATATATATTATTATTTAAGATATTATGTTGTAAATAAGGTATAAATAATAATTGATTCATATTTTAGACATACATCCATTTAAATCAGTTTGTAATGTCGCTTTTAGGTTAACTTCTAAAATAGTTCACTAAATATATATTTATCAGGATTTGATTGGATGCTTTAAGTGTAATACCCCGTAAATTTATAAACGCTCTGGTTAATATTATTATGATCAACTGGGTTCCGGAGTACTCTGAGTAATTATTTGATAAAATAATTAGAGTAAACTGACGAACTCAGAGTCGATTAAATTAATAGTATTTAACGTTGAGTTTTTATAATTTGATGTATTTGAGCTAATTTTGGACATTTAGTAGTGTTACTAAAAATGATAGTTTCTATACTATCTATTTTCTTTTCTTTTTCCTTGGAAAACCAAACAAAGCTAAAGAGAAAGAAAGAAAAGGAAAAAGGGAAGGAAGGAAAGGAAAAGAAAGAGGAAGAAGAGAAATTTTCCAAAAGCTCAAGAATCATCATCAATTCATCTGTTCTTCGTTTACTCGTCTCAGTATCAACCTCCTCGTCTAGTAATCCAGGTGGGTTCTAGTTAGACTCTTTAGAGTAGGATTATTTTGAGTTTAGAGTTAGATTAGAAATTGTGAAAATTGAATCTTTTTGCACAAAATTCGTGAATCTAACTGCTAAATGCAATGCTTGATTATATGTTATACTGGTTGTGATGTTATAACATGTTTTGATGCATTTTGATTGATGAAAATGGGATTTGGGGTTGATTTTGGATCAACCCGTAGCAGAAAATTCTGCAGGAACTTCTGCATTTTTTCTCTGCCCATACGCGTATGGAGCATGTCAATACGCGTATGGAGCTGGTCAATACGCGTACGGCAAGGGCAATACGCGTATGGATGGCCGGGCATTTTGAGCAATACGCGTATCGCTTGGGGCAATACGCGTATGGCTGGGCGAGAATTTGGGCAATACGCGTACGGGGAGTGCCAATACGCGTACGGCCAGGAGAGTTACAGAATCCTGCTGTTGTGATTTATTTTTCCGATCGATTGTTTACAATGCCGTAACTTTTTGTACGTAACTCGGATTGGAACAATTTTGATATCGTTGGAAAGATAATAAAATGTACTTTCTTATTAAAATGGTTTTAAGATCGTCGGCCGATTTAATTAAGTCGGGATTTCTGAAATTGTGTCGTTTTATCGACTTTTATCTGTTAATTGTGTGGAATTATTATTGACAATATATGCATGTTAAAATATGGACTAGGCAGGGTGAGGATTATTACCAAAACAGTGTTGGAATGTGGAGTCTTACGTGTGGCAACACTCGTGCATGAGAGGCCGAGGCGTGTGCATTCTGTTTATCAATAACCACAGAGTTGTGTTAGTGCGTTTCATGGGTCTCGAGCTCCTCTGAAACATATGCACCACTACTTGGCAGGTTTGAGTCCCAAGTTAGTACGATTGGAGCCTACGGGTAAAGAGACTTGAGACGGCGTACGGTCCGTGAGAAGTGACGGATCACGGTGTACGGCCCGTGATCCCGAATCCAATCGTATGCCAAGTAGCTACAAGGATCCATGACTCGGATCGCCTTCTAGACGTAGAAGGGTACGGGAAAAGGGGATACCTTGGTATTGGTTATTGATATGTGAGTTCTTGAGTGTACGGACTCAGAACGTATTTCGGTACTTTGTGAATCCTTGAGTTTACAGGCTCAAGAGGTACTTCGGTACTAGTGTGAGTTTACAGGCTCACCGTGGCGGTTACTTGTGTGTGTGTACTCATGGTCTTTCCCCTTTCCCCTTGGACATGAGTTAGGACTTTGTTAGAACCTTGTAAAGCCGAGAGGACTTTAAGATAGGGAACTCACTGAGATTTGATGTATCTCACCCCACTGTTGTTGTTTACATCACAGGTTCTGCAGGTTTGGCGAAGGGTAAGGACAAGGTTACTTGACTTTCCTTACGGATCGTGGTTTTGTGATGGCATGGCTTCCGCTATGGCGTTATGTGTTGAGATCATTGTTTTGATCTAGTTCTTAGTTTTTATCATTTTGGGAACATCTTGTATATGTAATGCCTTAGACTTTTAGGTGTTTTGTATTAGAGGCATTTATGTGTACAATGTGTTAACTAGGAACTTATTATGTTTCAGTACCAAAAGTGAAACTCATGTATAATATATGATTTGAGGCATGTATTGTACATGGTCTTTACAGTTGGTATCAGAGCAGGTCGTATCCTCGACCTAGCCATGAAATAGAATAAGTGTTTCTTTCCGTTTCATATGCGGCGGGTCGCCATGGGTCTTGTCTGTTATATTTATGGTATTGAGTCTGATCAACTTAATCCTATTGATATGGAATTTAGGAACATGGCTGATAGACGCAGAAACAACCGTGGAAGACCAAGGACTACTCCAGCTGGGACAGTTCCACAAGGTGATGAAGGGAATGCCCCGTTGTACCAATTTATGCAACAGATGCAGCAACAGCAGAATCAGTTTATGCAAGGAATAATGCAACAAATGGCTGATGGTCTGCATCCTACAGTGGTTGTTCCGGAAGTTACAGGAGGAACCTACAGGGAATTTATTCGTATGAATCCTCCGGAGTTTCAAGGAGGGCTAGATCCGGTAAAGGCACACGAATGGATAACAGGTATGGAATGGATTTTTCTGATAGTTCATTGCAGTGAGGAGAATAAGGTGGTCTTTGCTTCTCACTGGTTGAAGGGTCCTGCCATGAGGTGGTGGGAGAGCGCTTCAGCCTTGATGACAACTCAGGAAGTGCCGAAAGTGTGGGAACAGTTTAAGGTAATCTTTATGGAGAAATATTTTCTGAGTTCTTTAAGGTCTCAAAAGGAGTTTGAGTTCCAACAGTTGAGACAGGGAAATTTATCAGTGGCTTCTTATGCGGAACAATTTGAAATCATGGCTGACTATTCTAGACAGGCCATGTATGCTCCTGATGAGAGGTGGAAGATAGATCAGTTTCTGTTTGGGTTAAGGGCTGAGATTTCACACAGCGTGTCCCAACGGGAATTTGCTACTTATGCTGAAATGTTAAGACAATGTTATGTGGCGGAAAATAGCTTGAAAAAGATACAAATGGAGGTGGATTCGAACAGAGTAACTCAAGGTGACCGTGGAAGGTCGAATCAACAGTTTAGACAAAGGCAACAGTCTTCTAAAGGGAAGCAAGTACAGGGCTCTAGAACTAGTGCGCCTCCAGTATGTCGCACTTGTGGGAGGAGTCATTTTGGTAGGTGCAAATCGGAAGAAGTACGGTGTTATCAGTGTAACAAGATGGGTCATTGGGCGAGGGATTGTCCTCAGGGTAGAAATCAGACACAAGGGAAGACTACTGGTCGAGTATATACTCTGGATGCAAGGAAAGCAAAGGGTGATAATTCCTTGATTGCGGGTACGTGTTTTGTTAATGGTCAACCTTGTTTTGTTTTATTTGACTGTGGGGCTACACATTCTTTTGTGTCTTTAAGATGTGTGAAGCGACTTGGGTTGCAAACTATTCCTTTGTTTCCTCCTATGGTGGTTACTACTGCCATGGATGAAATGGTTGAAACACCACTGATGTGTGAAAATTGTGTGTTGTCGGTGAACGAAAGAGTCTTCCAGATTGATCTTATTTGTCTGCCGCTTAAGAAAGTGGATGTTGTTCTGGGAATGGACTGGCTTTCAGCTAATTCGGTTTTTATCGGTTGTGAGGAGAAGCTAATTATTATTCCATCTGCTGAGGCCACTCCGAAAGATGTTTTATCGACGATTTTAGAAGGTACGGTGGGAATGGTAAATTTCTTGTTTGAGAAAGAGAAATCTGTTTTATTGGTTCTTACTAAGGAGGGAGGTAGTGAACAGCAAGTTCTGAGTATTCCAATAGTGTGTGAATTTCCTGAAGTGTTTCCTGAGGATGTTTCTTCTCTTCCTCCGGAGAGAGAAGTTGAGTTCTCTATTGACCTGATACCGGGAACGGCTCCTATATCTGTTTCTCCGTATCGGATGGCACCGCTTGAATTAAGAGAATTAAAGGACCAATTGGAGGACTTGATGTCCAAGCATTTCGTTAGGCCTAGTGTTTCACCGTGGGGAGCTCCAGTGTTACTGGTAAAGAAGAAAGATGGGGGAATGCGTTTGTGCATTGATTATCGTAAGTTGAATAAAGTTACCATTAAGAATAAGTATCCCTTACCAAGGATAGACGACTTATTAGATCAATTGAAAGGAGCCTGTGTGTTCTCGAAGATTGATTTACGGTCGGGTTATCATCAGATTCGAGTGAAGAGTTCCGATGTGCCAAAGACTGCATTTAGGACACGTTACGGTCATTACGAATTCTTAGTGATGCCTTTCGGTGTGACTAATGCTCCAGCTGTTTTCATGGATTACATGAATCGAATATTTCAGGCTTACTTGGACCAATTTGTGGTAATCTTTATTGACGACATTCTTATTTATTCTCGTACTCCACAAGAGCATGGAGAACATCTGAGGATTGTCTTATCGGTCTTGCAAGAGAAGCAATTGTTTGCTAAGTTGAGCAAGTGTGAGTTTTGGATGTCGGAAGTTAATTTTCTTGGACATGTGATATCTCGAGGTGGTGTGGCAGTGGATCCATCGAAAGTAGAAGCAGTAATTAATTGGGAGAGACCGAGAAATGTTTCAGAAGTCAGAAGTTTCTTGGGATTGGCCGGTTACTATAGAAGGTTTATTAAGGGCTTTTCTCAATTGGCCTTACCAATGACGAAACTTACTCGGAAGGATGTTACGTTTGAATGGGATTCAGGTTGCGAACAAAGTTTTATGCATTTGAAGGAAAGTTTGACGAGTGCTCCAGTATTAATTATTCCCGATCCTAACAACTCTTATGAAGTATTCTGTGATGCTTCTAAGAGGGGATTAGGGGGTGTTCTGATGCAAGGTGGTCAAGTGGTAGCTTATGCTTCTCGACAGTTAAAAGTTCATGAGAAGAATTATCCAACTCATGATTTGGAACTAGCTGCAGTGGTTTTTGCACTGAAGGTGTGGCGTCATTATTTATATGGTGTACGTTTTGAAATGTTCAGTGACCACAAAAGTTTGAAGTATTTATTTGATCAAAAGGAGTTGAATATTCGACAAAGAAGGTGGATGGAGTACTTAAAGGATTATGACTTAGAATTGAAGTATCATCCAGGAAAGGCGAATAAAGTAGCGGATGCTTTAAGTCGGAAAATGGTTCATAGTGCGGAATTGATGATTTTAGAGTATTCATTGTTGGAAAAGTTTAGAGATCTTAATCTCCAATTTGTGTGGACTCCGAATGGTGTGATTATGGGAAATTTGAATGTCAATTCTACCTTGAGAGTTGAGATTCAACAGGCACAATTGTTAGAGGAAGAGTTACAAGAATTGTTACTTCAGCCGGGTTTTACACGAGCGACAGATGGGATTGTTCTGTTTAATCAAAGGATTTGTGTTCCGAGGGATGAGGCATTGAAAAGGAAGATCTTAGACGAAGCTCATAAAGGTACTTTTACGATACATCCTGGTTCTTCAAAGATGTATCAGGATTTAAAGAAGGATTATTGGTGGCCGGGGATGAAAAAGGATATAGCGGGATATGTGTCAGAATGTGCGGTGTGCCAACAGGTGAAGATTGAACACCAAAGACCGGGCGGTTTGTTACAACCTTTGGATATTCCAGTTTGGAAGTGGGATAGTATTTCTATGGATTTTGCAGTGGGTTTACCCCGTACCCAAGGTGGGTATGATTCTATTTGGGTGATTGTAGATCTACTAACGAAATCTGCACACTTCTTAGCCGTAAAGACTACTCATAAGGCAAGTCATCTTGCAAGGTTGTTGATTGCTGAGATTGTGAGATTGCATGGTATTCCTTCCAGTATTGTGTCCGATAGAGATCCGAAGTTTACTTCGAGATTTTGGAAAGTGTTCCAACAAGCGATGGGTACGAATCTGTGTTTGAGCACGTCGAATCATCCTCAAACGGATGGTCAGACTGAACGAACAATACAAACGATGGAGGATATGTTAAGAGCTTGTGTGTTAGAGAGTAGAGGGAATTGGAAAGAACTTTGGCCGTTAATTGAGTTTTCCTATAACAATAGTTATCATGCGAGCATCGGTATGGCTCCGTATGAAGCATTGTATGGGAGGAAGTGTAGAACACCTTTGTGTTGGGCTGAAATTGGCGAAGATAGAATTTTGGGACCCGAGATTATTCAAGAGACTACGGAAAAGATTCGAATGATCCGCGAGAAGGTTAAACAAGCACAAGATCGTCAAAAGAGTTATGCGGACAATCGTAGGAGACCTTTGGAATTTGAGGAAGGTGACCATGTATTTCTGAAAGTTACTCCGAGATTGAGATTGAAAGGACCGTTTAAGTCGCGTAAGTTAAGTCCGAGATACGTGGGACCGTATCAGATTTTAGAAAGGATTGGTGAAGTTGCTTATAGATTAGCCTTACCACCCTCTCTATCCGAGATGCATGACGTTTTTCACGTATCTCAGCTCCGTAAGTTTATTCCTGATCCTCTTCAGCCAATTCTACCCGAATCAGTGGAAATTGAAGCGGATTTGACTTTTGAACCACAACCGAGTTGTATTGTGGGAAGGGAAACAAAAGTGTTAAGGAACAAAGATATTCCACTTGTTAAGGTGCAATGGGATATGACGCATCCGGGCGATGCTACTTGGGAACTAGAATCGGAAATGCGAGATTCTTATCCACATCTGTTCAGGTAATATTCTAAATTCGAGGACGAATTCTATTTAAGGGGGGGAGGATGTAATACCCCGTAAATTTATAAACGCTCTGGTTAATATTATTATGATCAACTGGGTTCCGGAGTACTCTGAGTAATTATTTGATAAAATAATTAGAGTAAACTGACGAACTCAGAGTCGATTAAATTAATAGTATTTAACGTTGAGTTTTTATAATTTGATGTATTTGAGCTAATTTTGGACATTTAGTAGTGTTACTAAAAATGATAGTTTCTATACTATCTATTTTCTTTTCTTTTTCCTTGGAAAACCAAACAAAGCTAAAGAGAAAGAAAGAAAAGGAAAAAGGGAAGGAAGGAAAGGAAAAGAAAGAGGAAGAAGAGAAATTTTCCAAAAGCTCAAGAATCATCATCAATTCATCTGTTCTTCGTTTACTCGTCTCAGTATCAACCTCCTCGTCTAGTAATCCAGGTGGGTTCTAGTTAGACTCTTTAGAGTAGGATTATTTTGAGTTTAGAGTTAGATTAGAAATTGTGAAAATTGAATCTTTTTGCACAAAATTCGTGAATCTAACTGCTAAATGCAATGCTTGATTATATGTTATACTGGTTGTGATGTTATAACATGTTTTGATGCATTTTGATTGATGAAAATGGGATTTGGGGTTGATTTTGGATCAACCCGTAGCAGAAAATTCTGCAGGAACTTCTGCATTTTTTCTCTGCCCATACGCGTATGGAGCATGTCAATACGCGTATGGAGCTGGTCAATACGCGTACGGCAAGGGCAATACGCGTATGGATGGCCGGGCATTTTGAGCAATACGCGTATCGCTTGGGGCAATACGCGTATGGCTGGGCGAGAATTTGGGCAATACGCGTACGGGGAGTGCCAATACGCGTACGGCCAGGAGAGTTACAGAATCCTGCTGTTGTGATTTATTTTTCCGATCGATTGTTTACAATGCCGTAACTTTTTGTACGTAACTCGGATTGGAACAATTTTGATATCGTTGGAAAGATAATAAAATGTACTTTCTTATTAAAATGGTTTTAAGATCGTCGGCCGATTTAATTAAGTCGGGATTTCTAAAATTGTGTCGTTTTATCGACTTTTATCTGTTAATTGTGTGGAATTATTATTGACAATATATGCATGTTAAAATATGGACTAGGCAGGGTGAGGATTATTACCAAAACAGTGTTGGAATGTGGAGTCTTACGTGTGGCAACACTCGTGCATGAGAGGCCGAGGCGTGTGCATTCTGTTTATCAATAACCACAGAGTTGTGTTAGTGCGTTTCATGGGTCTCGAGCTCCTCTGAAACATATGCACCACTACTTGGCAGGTTTGAGTCCCATGTTAGTACGATTGGAGCCTACGGGTAAAGAGACTTGAGACGGCGTACGGTCCGTGAGAAGTGACGGATCACGGTGTACGGCCCGTGATCCCGAATCCAATCGTATGCCAAGTAGCTACAAGGATCCATGACTCGGATCGCCTTCTAGACGTAGAAGGGTACGGGAAAAGGGGATACCTTGGTATTGGTTATTGATATGTGAGTTCTTGAGTGTACGGACTCAGAACGTATTTCGGTACTTTGTGAATCCTTGAGTTTACAGGCTCAAGAGGTACTTCGGTACTAGTGTGAGTTTACAGGCTCACCGTGGCGGTTACTTGTGTGTGTGTACTCATGGTCTTTCCCCTTTCCCCTTGGACATGAGTTAGGACTTTGTTAGAACCTTGTAAAGCCGAGAGGACTTTAAGATAGGGAACTCACTGAGATTTGATGTATCTCACCCCACTGTTGTTGTTTACATCACAGGTTCTGCAGGTTTGGCGAAGGGTAAGGACAAGGTTACTTGACTTTCCTTACGGATCGTGGTTTTGTGATGGCATGGCTTCCGCTATGGCGTTATGTGTTGAGATCATTGTTTTGATCTAGTTCTTAGTTTTTATCATTTTGGGAACATCTTGTATATGTAATGCCTTAGACTTTTAGGTGTTTTGTATTAGAGGCATTTATGTGTACAATGTGTTAACTAGGAACTTATTATGTTTCAGTACCAAAAGTGAAACTCATGTATAATATATGATTTGAGGCATGTATTGTACATGGTCTTTACATTAAGGATATTAATCTCTAGATATATATATCAATATTATATGATAAATCAATTATCAACATGATTTTTATTATATTTTTGATTCTCCATTGATTGAGTAAAAATAAATTGATATGTTTTTATTTCCATTAAAAGAATTCTTATTCTTTTCACTATAAATTGCTCTATTACAATGAGATTGATATAAAAACCTAGCTCGTTGAAAGTTATTATCTTATACTAGTACTTTCTTTTGTAAGTTTATTTTTCTTCTTCATTTTATGCTTGCAAATAACATGGTAGGCAATTAGTTTATGCAAAAATGATTTGGTTTTAAAAAGGTCATATTAATACTCATAATAAGTATTTATTCTAGACAATTGTGTATAAAATTTTGTTTTTCCTGTATGTTAAGTATTTTATATTTTTCTTTAGAGTTATTATTCATGTCAAATTTCATGTGATATTTTGTTTACTTATCTTGTTAAAAGTTTTTATATGTAGTGATGAAAAATTAAATTCTGACTTCAAGCAGATCTTTGATGGAAGGAAGGGGAAAAAAGAAATCTTTATTTGGAAAAATAAAGCGAATATGTTCAAAACATAGTGAAAAAAAGAAATATAGAGTATTTGAAGAGACTGAAATAGAGGAGGAGCAAGATGAAATAGAGCAAGGGCAAGATGGGATAGAGCAATCTCCAGAGCATCAAGAGGAGGTGGTAGAACCAATCCCTTCATATAATTCTACACAACATTATTATTACCCTCCACAAACTCAACAAGTAATTCAAGGATATTTTGAACATGGAAGTCCTTCGTATTCTGCACATTACACTGATGAAAATACACAACCATGTAACCTTTCGTATTCCGAAGAAAATACACAACCATGGAATTCTTCATACTCTTCACAAACCACTGATGGATATACGCAACCATGGAATCCTTCATACTCTTCACACAACACTGATGGATATACGCAACCAAGGAATCCTTCATCTTTTGGGAACCCTTCATCTTCTTTACAAGACCATGATGGAAACACACACTTTGGTAGTGGAGATACACACTCTCTGTGGTCTTCACAATATCCGTATTCGTCGCAGTATCAACAAACAAATTACTATTCTAATGATCAACAAAATGTCCAGAGGGCAAATGACTATTTTAGTGATGAAAACACAGATGGATGTTCTATGATGTAAAACATCTGACTAGATATCTAATTGCTAAATAACTACATGTTATATTTTTTATCTATAGTTTAGAAAAATTGGTAATGTGATAAGTATGCTAATAATAAGCATAATCCAAAAGTCAAATATTTTCAATTATAATTGATTTTTTTAAATTATATTTAACTATAGAGCAAGACTATTTTAATTTTTCTTATTCATATTCTTATATTTATTAATTACAATTATTATGAACATTATATAACCTTTCTTTAGATATATAAATTTATTTAATCAATTTATTAAAAATCAACTTTAAGTTTATTTAAATTTCTTATTATAATGTTTAGCCCTATTTTTCTTTATGTATTTTCACAATGCATCTCTAAGTGATTTTCATAGAGCATATTATTGACAGTTTATTTTAATACTTTCATCTTACATTTTAATAAATATTAAATAATCAATAAGTAATCTCTTAAAGTAATGAAAATTTAAAATTTTATCAATAATATGTCATACGAAAATCAGTATGAATTGCAAGGTGAAAATAGGCATAAAAAACAGGATTAAGTTTAATAATAATAAATTTAAATGAATTTAATTTTAATTTTTTTTATTGATAAATTTTTTTACATATTTAACAAAATATAAAATATAAAATTCAAATATTAATACATGAGACATTTTAGTTCATTATTAGAATAAATAAAAACAATTAAATTTGTTAATAATTGAGGTTTATTTCAAGTTTTTTATTGAATAATCTATGAATAAGAATAAAATATCAAAAATAGGAGGATGTTATTTTATTTATAAATAATTATGAAATTTTTTAATAATATAATATATTATAGATGATTCTATATTTTGTGCAAGGTACTAAAAATTTTACTACTTAAATAAAATTGGTAAGAATGGGGAAGACTATGAAAAATATTAAGCTTACCGAACAAAATTGACTTATCCGTCTTTATTCAGAATGTTATTTTATTTATTTTAAATTTTTTAATATAAAAGTATAAATAATAAGAAACACGCAAACGATAAAAAAACTTAAGTAGAATGGTTTCATGTAAATTAATTGCATGATCTCATTTTAAATATTACCAAAATTTGTTCTACATTTTTTTTACTTAATGATTATTTGAAATTTTCTAATTAAAAGCATATAATATTTAATATAATATTTTTTCCATTTCAAAACATTTTAAATTTACGACGATAAAAAAAATATTTAAAAAAAATGTTTAATCAATTTATAAAAAATCAACTTTCAATTCATTTAAATTTCTTATTATAATGTTTAGCCCTATTTTTTTTTTATGTATTTTCACAGTGCATCTCTAAGTGATTTTCATATAGCATATTATTGATAAAAAATTTTAATACTTTAATATTAAATTTGAATAAATATTTAATAATCAATAATTAATCTATTAAAGTAATGAAAATTGAAAATTTTATCAAAATATGTCATACGAAAGTTACAATGAATTGCAATGTGAAAATAGACATAAAAAAAGGGCTAAGTTTCATAATAATAAATTTAAATAAATTGTAACTTAATTTTTTTAATTTATAATTTTTTTTACATATTAAAAAAATATAAAATATAAAATTCAAATATTAATACATGAGACATTTCAGTTCATTATTAGAATAAATAAAAACAATTAAATTTGTGAATAATTGAGGATTATTTCAATTTTTAATTGAATAATCCATGAATAAGAAAGAAATGTCAAAAATAGGAGGATGTTATCTTTTTTATAAATAATTATGAAGAATTTTTATAATATAATATATTATATGATTTTATCTTTTTATTGCTTTTGGTAACATAATATATTATATGATTATATGTATAACGACCATGTAAGGAAAAAATTAATATGATCCATTGATTTTTATTGATTAAAATATGACGATCGTAATCATTTGTTCTCGTTTCTCACAATAACAAAATGTTCTCACCAAAGTCACTCCCTAGATATCTATAATAAATGCATTTGTAAATTAATTAGTTAATTTATTTTAATTTATTTTCTTTGATATCACAGACTTTCTCATACAAATCTAATGAGGTTGAAATATTTTGAATTCCTCTTAACATATTGATTTTAATAAATTACTCATTATTATTTGATTTTATTTTTTTAAAAATGTGCAAAGTACTAAAATCTTTACTACTTAAACAAAATTGGTAAGAGTGGGGAAGACTATGAAAAGTATTAAGGGTACCGAGCAAAATTGACTTATTCGTCTTTATTCATAATTTTATTTTATATATTTTAAATTTTTAAATATAAAAATATACATACTAAGGAACAGACAAATGATAAAAAAAAACTAAGTAGAATGGTTTCATGTAAATTATTTGCATGATCTCATTTTAACTATTACCAAAATTTGTTCTAAATTTTTTTGACTTAATGATTATATGAAATTTTTTAATTAAAAGTATATAATATTTAATATAATATTCTTCCATTTTAAAACATTTTAAATTTACGGTAAAAAAGAAAATTTTAAAATTGACACATTATTTTTTAGTATAGTTTAAAATTATAACATTTCTTAGAATGGTTTAAAAGTTACAATTTTCTATATTTGGAGGTCTTAGTGATTATATAAATAATACATTTTAAGTTCTATTCAAAATCCTCCGAAAATGCATTATTGTTTAACTAATATTATAAACGGTTTCATCATTGGAGGTCATTAATTGAACATATGAAATATCACGTGATAGTCGTCTTACATTTTTACAATTATTTAAAAAAAAACCATCATTATACAATATAAATATAGTATTTCTTGTAAAAATATGCCTTTTAAAAATTATTGTCTCTTTATTCATATATCTATCAACATATTTTTTACAATATTTTAAAATAAAAAATAGTAGAAAATGCAGAAAATCATGGCATGAACTACATGAGTGCACACTAATAATATGTTTAATGATTAATTTTATCAATTGTAGCAATTTGATTTGGTATTTGATAATCTATTTTTTGGTCATTATTTTGATTATATCTTTTTTCTTGTTTACTGTGTTTATATATATTATTATTTAAGATATTATGTTGTAAATAAGGTATAAATAATAATTGATTCATATTTTAGACATACATCCATTTAAATCAGTTTGTAATGTCGCTTTTAGGTTAACTTCTAAAATAGTTCACTAAATATATATTTATCAGGATTTGATTGGATGCTTTAAGGATATTAATCTCTAGATATATATATCAATATTATATGATAAATCAATTATCAACATGATTTTTATTATATTTTTGATTCTCCATTGATTGAGTAAAAATAAATTGATATGTTTTTATTTCCATTAAAAGAATTCTTATTCTTTTCACTATAAATTGCTCTATTACAATGAGATTGATATAAAAACCTAGCTCGTTGAAAGTTATTATCTTATACTAGTACTTTCTTTTGTAAGTTTATTTTTCTTCTTCATTTTATGCTTGCAAATAACATGGTAGGCAATTAGTTTATGCAAAAATGATTTGGTTTTAAAAAGGTCATATTAATACTCATAATAAGTATTTATTCTAGACAATTGTGTATAAAATTTTGTTTTTCCTGTATGTTAAGTATTTTATATTTTTCTTTAGAGTTATTATTCATGTCAAATTTCATGTGATATTTTGTTTACTTATCTTGTTAAAAGTTTTTATATGTAGTGATGAAAAATTAAATTCTGACTTCAAGCAGATCTTTGATGGAAGGAAGGGGAAAAAAGAAATCTTTATTTGGAAAAATAAAGCGAATATGTTCAAAACATAGTGAAAAAAAGAAATATAGAGTATTTGAAGAGACTGAAATAGAGGAGGAGCAAGATGAAATAGAGCAAGGGCAAGATGGGATAGAGCAATCTCCAGAGCATCAAGAGGAGGTGGTAGAACCAATCCCTTCATATAATTCTACACAACATTATTATTACCCTCCACAAACTCAACAAGTAATTCAAGGATATTTTGAACATGGAAGTCCTTCGTATTCTGCACATTACACTGATGAAAATACACAACCATGTAACCTTTCGTATTCCGAAGAAAATACACAACCATGGAATTCTTCATACTCTTCACAAACCACTGATGGATATACGCAACCATGGAATCCTTCATACTCTTCACACAACACTGATGGATATACGCAACCAAGGAATCCTTCATCTTTTGGGAACCCTTCATCTTCTTTACAAGACCATGATGGAAACACACACTTTGGTAGTGGAGATACACACTCTCTGTGGTCTTCACAATATCCGTATTCGTCGCAGTATCAACAAACAAATTACTATTCTAATGATCAACAAAATGTCCAGAGGGCAAATGACTATTTTAGTGATGAAAACACAGATGGATGTTCTATGATGTAAAACATCTGACTAGATATCTAATTGCTAAATAACTACATGTTATATTTTTTATCTATAGTTTAGAAAAATTGGTAATGTGATAAGTATGCTAATAATAAGCATAATCCAAAAGTCAAATATTTTCAATTATAATTGATTTTTTTAAATTATATTTAACTATAGAGCAAGACTATTTTAATTTTTCTTATTCATATTCTTATATTTATTAATTACAATTATTATGAACATTATATAACCTTTCTTTAGATATATAAATTTATTTAATCAATTTATTAAAAATCAACTTTAAGTTTATTTAAATTTCTTATTATAATGTTTAGCCCTATTTTTCTTTATGTATTTTCACAATGCATCTCTAAGTGATTTTCATAGAGCATATTATTGACAGTTTATTTTAATACTTTCATCTTACATTTTAATAAATATTAAATAATCAATAAGTAATCTCTTAAAGTAATGAAAATTTAAAATTTTATCAATAATATGTCATACGAAAATCAGTATGAATTGCAAGGTGAAAATAGGCATAAAAAACAGGATTAAGTTTAATAATAATAAATTTAAATGAATTTAATTTTAATTTTTTTTATTGATAAATTTTTTTACATATTTAACAAAATATAAAATATAAAATTCAAATATTAATACATGAGACATTTTAGTTCATTATTAGAATAAATAAAAACAATTAAATTTGTTAATAATTGAGGTTTATTTCAAGTTTTTTATTGAATAATCTATGAATAAGAATAAAATATCAAAAATAGGAGGATGTTATTTTATTTATAAATAATTATGAAATTTTTTAATAATATAATATATTATAGATGATTCTATATTTTGTGCAAGGTACTAAAAATTTTACTACTTAAATAAAATTGGTAAGAATGGGGAAGACTATGAAAAATATTAAGCTTACCGAACAAAATTGACTTATCCGTCTTTATTCAGAATGTTATTTTATTTATTTTAAATTTTTTAATATAAAAGTATAAATAATAAGAAACACGCAAACGATAAAAAAACTTAAGTAGAATGGTTTCATGTAAATTAATTGCATGATCTCATTTTAAATATTACCAAAATTTGTTCTACATTTTTTTTACTTAATGATTATTTGAAATTTTCTAATTAAAAGCATATAATATTTAATATAATATTTTTTCCATTTCAAAACATTTTAAATTTACGACGATAAAAAAAATATTTAAAAAAAATGTTTAATCAATTTATAAAAAATCAACTTTCAATTCATTTAAATTTCTTATTATAATGTTTAGCCCTATTTTTTTTTTATGTATTTTCACAGTGCATCTCTAAGTGATTTTCATATAGCATATTATTGATAAAAAATTTTAATACTTTAATATTAAATTTGAATAAATATTTAATAATCAATAATTAATCTATTAAAGTAATGAAAATTGAAAATTTTATCAAAATATGTCATACGAAAGTTACAATGAATTGCAATGTGAAAATAGACATAAAAAAAGGGCTAAGTTTCATAATAATAAATTTAAATAAATTGTAACTTAATTTTTTTAATTTATAATTTTTTTTACATATTAAAAAAATATAAAATATAAAATTCAAATATTAATACATGAGACATTTCAGTTCATTATTAGAATAAATAAAAACAATTAAATTTGTGAATAATTGAGGATTATTTCAATTTTTAATTGAATAATCCATGAATAAGAAAGAAATGTCAAAAATAGGAGGATGTTATCTTTTTTATAAATAATTATGAAGAATTTTTATAATATAATATATTATATGATTTTATCTTTTTATTGCTTTTGGTAACATAATATATTATATGATTATATGTATAACGACCATGTAAGGAAAAAATTAATATGATCCATTGATTTTTATTGATTAAAATATGACGATCGTAATCATTTGTTCTCGTTTCTCACAATAACAAAATGTTCTCACCAAAGTCACTCCCTAGATATCTATAATAAATGCATTTGTAAATTAATTAGTTAATTTATTTTAATTTATTTTCTTTGATATCACAGACTTTCTCATACAAATCTAATGAGGTTGAAATATTTTGAATTCCTCTTAACATATTGATTTTAATAAATTACTCATTATTATTTGATTTTATTTTTTTAAAAATGTGCAAAGTACTAAAATCTTTACTACTTAAACAAAATTGGTAAGAGTGGGGAAGACTATGAAAAGTATTAAGGGTACCGAGCAAAATTGACTTATTCGTCTTTATTCATAATTTTATTTTATATATTTTAAATTTTTAAATATAAAAATATACATACTAAGGAACAGACAAATGATAAAAAAAAACTAAGTAGAATGGTTTCATGTAAATTATTTGCATGATCTCATTTTAACTATTACCAAAATTTGTTCTAAATTTTTTTGACTTAATGATTATATGAAATTTTTTAATTAAAAGTATATAATATTTAATATAATATTCTTCCATTTTAAAACATTTTAAATTTACGGTAAAAAAGAAAATTTTAAAATTGACACATTATTTTTTAGTATAGTTTAAAATTATAACATTTCTTAGAATGGTTTAAAAGTTACAATTTTCTATATTTGGAGGTCTTAGTGATTATATAAATAATACATTTTAAGTTCTATTCAAAATCCTCCGAAAATGCATTATTGTTTAACTAATATTATAAACGGTTTCATCATTGGAGGTCATTAATTGAACATATGAAATATCACGTGATAGTCGTCTTACATTTTTACAATTATTTAAAAAAAAACCATCATTATACAATATAAATATAGTATTTCTTGTAAAAATATGCCTTTTAAAAATTATTGTCTCTTTATTCATATATCTATCAACATATTTTTTACAATATTTTAAAATAAAAAATAGTAGAAAATGCAGAAAATCATGGCATGAACTACATGAGTGCACACTAATAATATGTTTAATGATTAATTTTATCAATTGTAGCAATTTGATTTGGTATTTGATAATCTATTTTTTGGTCATTATTTTGATTATATCTTTTTTCTTGTTTACTGTGTTTATATATATTATTATTTAAGATATTATGTTGTAAATAAGGTATAAATAATAATTGATTCATATTTTAGACATACATCCATTTAAATCAGTTTGTAATGTCGCTTTTAGGTTAACTTCTAAAATAGTTCACTAAATATATATTTATCAGGATTTGATTGGATGCTTTAAGGATATTAATCTCTAGATATATATATCAATATTATATGATAAATCAATTATCAACATGATTTTTATTATATTTTTGATTCTCCATTGATTGAGTAAAAATAAATTGATATGTTTTTATTTCCATTAAAAGAATTCTTATTCTTTTCACTATAAATTGCTCTATTACAATGAGATTGATATAAAAACCTAGCTCGTTGAAAGTTATTATCTTATACTAGTACTTTCTTTTGTAAGTTTATTTTTCTTCTTCATTTTATGCTTGCAAATAACATGGTAGGCAATTAGTTTATGCAAAAATGATTTGGTTTTAAAAAGGTCATATTAATACTCATAATAAGTATTTATTCTAGACAATTGTGTATAAAATTTTGTTTTTCCTGTATGTTAAGTATTTTATATTTTTCTTTAGAGTTATTATTCATGTCAAATTTCATGTGATATTTTGTTTACTTATCTTGTTAAAAGTTTTTATATGTAGTGATGAAAAATTAAATTCTGACTTCAAGCAGATCTTTGATGGAAGGAAGGGGAAAAAAGAAATCTTTATTTGGAAAAATAAAGCGAATATGTTCAAAACATAGTGAAAAAAAGAAATATAGAGTATTTGAAGAGACTGAAATAGAGGAGGAGCAAGATGAAATAGAGCAAGGGCAAGATGGGATAGAGCAATCTCCAGAGCATCAAGAGGAGGTGGTAGAACCAATCCCTTCATATAATTCTACACAACATTATTATTACCCTCCACAAACTCAACAAGTAATTCAAGGATATTTTGAACATGGAAGTCCTTCGTATTCTGCACATTACACTGATGAAAATACACAACCATGTAACCTTTCATATTCCGAAGAAAATACACAACCATGGAATTCTTCATACTCTTCACAAACCACTGATGGATATACGCAACCATGGAATCCTTCATACTCTTCACACAACACTGATGGATATACGCAACCAAGGAATCCTTCATCTTTTGGGAACCCTTCATCTTCTTTACAAGACCATGATGGAAACACACACTTTGGTAGTGGAGATACACACTCTCTGTGGTCTTCACAATATCCGTATTCGTCGCAGTATCAACAAACAAATTACTATTCTAATGATCAACAAAATGTCCAGAGGGCAAATGACTATTTTAGTGATGAAAACACAGATGGATGTTCTATGATGTAAAACATCTGACTAGATATCTAATTGCTAAATAACTACATGTTATATTTTTTATCTATAGTTTAGAAAAATTGGTAATGTGATAAGTATGCTAATAATAAGCATAATCCAAAAGTCAAATATTTTCAATTATAATTGATTTTTTAAATTATATTTAACTATAGAGCAAGACTATTTTAATTTTTCTTATTCATATTCTTATATTTATTAATTACAATTATTATGAACATTATATAACCTTTCTTTAGATATATAAATTTATTTAATCAATTTATTAAAAATCAACTTTAAGTTTATTTAAATTTCTTATTATAATGTTTAGCCCTATTTTTCTTTATGTATTTTCACAATGCATCTCTAAGTGATTTTCATAGAGCATATTATTGACAGTTTTTTTTAATACTTTCATCTTACATTTTAATAAATATTAAATAATCAATAAGTAATCTCTTAAAGTAATGAAAATTTAAAATTTTATCAATAATATGTCATACGAAAATCAGTATGAATTGCAAGGTGAAAATAGGCATAAAAAACAGGATTAAGTTTAATAATAATAAATTTAAATGAATTTAATTTTAATTTTTTTTATTGATAATTTTTTTTACATATTTAACAAAATATAAAATATAAAATTCAAATATTAATACATGAGACATTTTAGTTCATTATTAGAATAAATAAAAACAATTAAATTTGTTAATAATTGAGGTTTATTTCAAGTTTTTTATTGAATAATCTATGAATAAGAATAAAATATCAAAAATAGGAGGATGTTATTTTATTTATAAATAATTATGAAATTTTTTAATAATATAATATATTATAGATGATTCTATATTTTGTGCAAGGTACTAAAAATTTTACTACTTAAATAAAATTGGTAAGAATGGGGAAGACTATGAAAAATATTAAGCTTACCGAACAAAATTGACTTATCCGTCTTTATTCAGAATGTTATTTTATTTATTTTAAATTTTTTAATATAAAAGTATAAATAATAAGAAACACGCAAACGATAAAAAAACTTAAGTAGAATGGTTTCATGTAAATTAATTGCATGATCTCATTTTAAATATTACCAAAATTTGTTCTACATTTTTTTTACTTAATGATTATTTGAAATTTTCTAATTAAAAGCATATAATATTTAATATAATATTTTTTCCATTTCAAAACATTTTAAATTTACGACGATAAAAAAAATATTTAAAAAAAATGTTTAATCAATTTATAAAAAATCAACTTTCAATTCATTTAAATTTCTTATTATAATGTTTAGCCCTATTTTTTTTTTTATGTATTTTCACAGTGCATCTCTAAGTGATTTTCATATAGCATATTATTGATAAAAAATTTTAATACTTTAATATTAAATTTGAATAAATATTTAATAATCAATAATTAATCTATTAAAGTAATGAAAATTGAAAATTTTATCAAAATATGTCATACGAAAGTTACAATGAATTGCAATGTGAAAATAGACATAAAAAAAGGGCTAAGTTTCATAATAATAAATTTAAATAAATTGTAACTTAATTTTTTTAATTTATAATTTTTTTTACATATTAAAAAAATATAAAATATAAAATTCAAATATTAATACATGAGACATTTCAGTTCATTATTAGAATAAATAAAAACAATTAAATTTGTGAATAATTGAGGATTATTTCAATTTTTAATTGAATAATCCATGAATAAGAAAGAAATGTCAAAAATAGGAGGATGTTATTTTTTTTATAAATAATTATGAAGAATTTTTATAATATAATATATTATATGATTTTATCTTTTTATTGCTTTTGGTAACATAATATATTATATGATTATATGTATAACGACCATGTAAGGAAAAAATTAATATGATCCATTGATTTTTATTGATTAAAATATGACGATCGTAATCATTTGTTCTCGTTTCTCACAATAACAAAATGTTCTCACCAAAGTCACTCCCTAGATATCTATAATAAATGCATTTGTAAATTAATTAGTTAATTTATTTTAATTTATTTTCTTTGAAATCACAGACTTTCTCATACAAATCTAATGAGGTTGAAATATTTTGAATTCCTCTTAACATATTGATTTTAATAAATTACTCATTATTATTTGATTTTATTTTTTTAAAAATGTGCAAAGTACTAAAATCTTTACTACTTAAACAAAATTGGTAAGAGTGGGGAAGACTATGAAAAGTATTAAGGGTACCGAGCAAAATTGACTTATTCGTCTTTATTCATAATTTTATTTTATATATTTTAAATTTTTAAATATAAAAATATACATACTAAGGAACAGACAAATGATAAAAAAAAAACTAAGTAGAATGGTTTCATGTAAATTATTTGCATGATCTCATTTTAACTATTACCAAAATTTGTTCTAAATTTTTTTGACTTAATGATTATATGAAATTTTTTAATTAAAAGTATATAATATTTAATATAATATTCTTCCATTTTAAAACATTTTAAATTTACGGTAAAAAAGAAAATTTTAAAATTGACACATTATTTTTTAGTATAGTTTAAAATTATAACATTTCTTAGAATGGTTTAAAAGTTACAATTTTCTATATTTGGAGGTCTTAGTGATTATATAAATAATACATTTTAAGTTCTATTCAAAATCCTCCGAAAATGCATTATTGTTTAACTAATATTATAAACGGTTTCATCATTGGAGGTCATTAATTGAACATATGAAATATCACGTGATAGTCGTCTTACATTTTTACAATTATTTAAAAAAAAAACCATCATTATACAATATAAATATAGTATTTCTTGTAAAAATATGCCTTTTAAAAATTATTGTCTCTTTATTCATATATCTATCAACATATTTTTTACAATATTTTAAAATAAAAAATAGTAGAAAATGCAGAAAATCATGGCATGAACTACATGAGTGCACACTAATAATATGTTTAATGATTAATTTTATCAATTGTAGCAATTTGATTTGGTATTTGATAATCTATTTTTTGGTCATTATTTTGATTATATCTTTTTTCTTGTTTACTGTGTTTATATATATTATTATTTAAGATATTATGTTGTAAATAAGGTATAAATAATAATTGATTCATATTTTAGACATACATCCATTTAAATCAGTTTGTAATGTCGCTTTTAGGTTAACTTCTAAAATAGTTCACTAAATATATATTTATCAGGATTTGATTGGATGCTTTAAGGATATTAATCTCTAGATATATATATCAATATTATATGATAAATCAATTATCAACATGATTTTTATTATATTTTTGATTCTCCATTGATTGAGTAAAAATAAATTGATATGTTTTTATTTCCATTAAAAGAATTCTTATTCTTTTCACTATAAATTGCTCTATTACAATGAGATTGATATAAAAACCTAGCTCGTTGAAAGTTATTATCTTATACTAGTACTTTCTTTTGTAAGTTTATTTTTCTTCTTCATTTTATGCTTGCAAATAACATGGTAGGCAATTAGTTTATGCAAAAATGATTTGGTTTTAAAAAGGTCATATTAATACTCATAATAAGTATTTATTCTAGACAATTGTGTATAAAATTTTGTTTTTCCTGTATGTTAAGTATTTTATATTTTTCTTTAGAGTTATTATTCATGTCAAATTTCATGTGATATTTTGTTTACTTATCTTGTTAAAAGTTTTTATATGTAGTGATGAAAAATTAAATTCTGACTTCAAGCAGATCTTTGATGGAAGGAAGGGGAAAAAAGAAATCTTTATTTGGAAAAATAAAGCGAATATGTTCAAAACATAGTGAAAAAAAGAAATATAGAGTATTTGAAGAGACTGAAATAGAGGAGGAGCAAGATGAAATAGAGCAAGGGCAAGATGGGATAGAGCAATCTCCAGAGCATCAAGAGGAGGTGGTAGAACCAATCCCTTCATATAATTCTACACAACATTATTATTACCCTCCACAAACTCAACAAGTAATTCAAGGATATTTTGAACATGGAAGTCCTTCGTATTCTGCACATTACACTGATGAAAATACACAACCATGTAACCTTTCATATTCCGAAGAAAATACACAACCATGGAATTCTTCATACTCTTCACAAACCACTGATGGATATACGCAACCATGGAATCCTTCATACTCTTCACACAACACTGATGGATATACGCAACCAAGGAATCCTTCATCTTTTGGGAACCCTTCATCTTCTTTACAAGACCATGATGGAAACACACACTTTGGTAGTGGAGATACACACTCTCTGTGGTCTTCACAATATCCGTATTCGTCGCAGTATCAACAAACAAATTACTATTCTAATGATCAACAAAATGTCCAGAGGGCAAATGACTATTTTAGTGATGAAAACACAGATGGATGTTCTATGATGTAAAACATCTGACTAGATATCTAATTGCTAAATAACTACATGTTATATTTTTTATCTATAGTTTAGAAAAATTGGTAATGTGATAAGTATGCTAATAATAAGCATAATCCAAAAGTCAAATATTTTCAATTATAATTGATTTTTTAAATTATATTTAACTATAGAGCAAGACTATTTTAATTTTTCTTATTCATATTCTTATATTTATTAATTACAATTATTATGAACATTATATAACCTTTCTTTAGATATATAAATTTATTTAATCAATTTATTAAAAATCAACTTTAAGTTTATTTAAATTTCTTATTATAATGTTTAGCCCTATTTTTCTTTATGTATTTTCACAATGCATCTCTAAGTGATTTTCATAGAGCATATTATTGACAGTTTTTTTTAATACTTTCATCTTACATTTTAATAAATATTAAATAATCAATAAGTAATCTCTTAAAGTAATGAAAATTTAAAATTTTATCAATAATATGTCATACGAAAATCAGTATGAATTGCAAGGTGAAAATAGGCATAAAAAACAGGATTAAGTTTAATAATAATAAATTTAAATGAATTTAATTTTAATTTTTTTTATTGATAAATTTTTTTACATATTTAACAAAATATAAAATATAAAATTCAAATATTAATACATGAGACATTTTAGTTCATTATTAGAATAAATAAAAACAATTAAATTTGTTAATAATTGAGGTTTATTTCAAGTTTTTTATTGAATAATCTATGAATAAGAATAAAATATCAAAAATAGGAGGATGTTATTTTATTTATAAATAATTATGAAATTTTTTAATAATATAATATATTATAGATGATTCTATATTTTGTGCAAGGTACTAAAAATTTTACTACTTAAATAAAATTGGTAAGAATGGGGAAGACTATGAAAAATATTAAGCTTACCGAACAAAATTGACTTATCCGTCTTTATTCAGAATGTTATTTTATTTATTTTAAATTTTTTAATATAAAAGTATAAATAATAAGAAACACGCAAACGATAAAAAAACTTAAGTAGAATGGTTTCATGTAAATTAATTGCATGATCTCATTTTAAATATTACCAAAATTTGTTCTACATTTTTTTTACTTAATGATTATTTGAAATTTTCTAATTAAAAGCATATAATATTTAATATAATATTTTTTCCATTTCAAAACATTTTAAATTTACGACGATAAAAAAAATATTTAAAAAAAATGTTTAATCAATTTATAAAAAATCAACTTTCAATTCATTTAAATTTCTTATTATAATGTTTAGCCCTATTTTTTTTTTTTATGTATTTTCACAGTGCATCTCTAAGTGATTTTCATATAGCATATTATTGATAAAAAATTTTAATACTTTAATATTAAATTTGAATAAATATTTAATAATCAATAATTAATCTATTAAAGTAATGAAAATTGAAAATTTTATCAAAATATGTCATACGAAAGTTACAATGAATTGCAATGTGAAAATAGACATAAAAAAAGGGCTAAGTTTCATAATAATAAATTTAAATAAATTGTAACTTAATTTTTTTAATTTATAATTTTTTTTACATATTAAAAAAATATAAAATATAAAATTCAAATATTAATACATGAGACATTTCAGTTCATTATTAGAATAAATAAAAACAATTAAATTTGTGAATAATTGAGGATTATTTCAATTTTTAATTGAATAATCCATGAATAAGAAAGAAATGTCAAAAATAGGAGGATGTTATTTTTTTTATAAATAATTATGAAGAATTTTTATAATATAATATATTATATGATTTTATCTTTTTATTGCTTTTGGTAACATAATATATTATATGATTATATGTATAACGACCATGTAAGGAAAAAATTAATATGATCCATTGATTTTTATTGATTAAAATATGACGATCGTAATCATTTGTTCTCGTTTCTCACAATAACAAAATGTTCTCACCAAAGTCACTCCCTAGATATCTATAATAAATGCATTTGTAAATTAATTAGTTAATTTATTTTAATTTATTTTCTTTGAAATCACAGACTTTCTCATACAAATCTAATGAGGTTGAAATATTTTGAATTCCTCTTAACATATTGATTTTAATAAATTACTCATTATTATTTGATTTTATTTTTTTAAAAATGTGCAAAGTACTAAAATCTTTACTACTTAAACAAAATTGGTAAGAGTGGGGAAGACTATGAAAAGTATTAAGGGTACCGAGCAAAATTGACTTATTCGTCTTTATTCATAATTTTATTTTATATATTTTAAATTTTTAAATATAAAAATATACATACTAAGGAACAGACAAATGATAAAAAAAAAACTAAGTAGAATGGTTTCATGTAAATTATTTGCATGATCTCATTTTAACTATTACCAAAATTTGTTCTAAATTTTTTTGACTTAATGATTATATGAAATTTTTTAATTAAAAGTATATAATATTTAATATAATATTCTTCCATTTTAAAACATTTTAAATTTACGGTAAAAAAGAAAATTTTAAAATTGACACATTATTTTTTAGTATAGTTTAAAATTATAACATTTCTTAGAATGGTTTAAAAGTTACAATTTTCTATATTTGGAGGTCTTAGTGATTATATAAATAATACATTTTAAGTTCTATTCAAAATCCTCCGAAAATGCATTATTGTTTAACTAATATTATAAACGGTTTCATCATTGGAGGTCATTAATTGAACATATGAAATATCACGTGATAGTCGTCTTACATTTTTACAATTATTTAAAAAAAAAACCATCATTATACAATATAAATATAGTATTTCTTGTAAAAATATGCCTTTTAAAAATTATTGTCTCTTTATTCATATATCTATCAACATATTTTTTACAATATTTTAAAATAAAAAATAGTAGAAAATGCAGAAAATCATGGCATGAACTACATGAGTGCACACTAATAATATGTTTAATGATTAATTTTATCAATTGTAGCAATTTGATTTGGTATTTGATAATCTATTTTTTGGTCATTATTTTGATTATATCTTTTTTCTTGTTTACTGTGTTTATATATATTATTATTTAAGATATTATGTTGTAAATAAGGTATAAATAATAATTGATTCATATTTTAGACATACATCCATTTAAATCAGTTTGTAATGTCGCTTTTAGGTTAACTTCTAAAATAGTTCACTAAATATATATTTATCAGGATTTGATTGGATGCTTTAAGGATATTAATCTCTAGATATATATATCAATATTATATGATAAATCAATTATCAACATGATTTTTATTATATTTTTGATTCTCCATTGATTGAGTAAAAATAAATTGATATGTTTTTATTTCCATTAAAAGAATTCTTATTCTTTTCACTATAAATTGCTCTATTACAATGAGATTGATATAAAAACCTAGCTCGTTGAAAGTTATTATCTTATACTAGTACTTTCTTTTGTAAGTTTATTTTTCTTCTTCATTTTATGCTTGCAAATAACATGGTAGGCAATTAGTTTATGCAAAAATGATTTGGTTTTAAAAAGGTCATATTAATACTCATAATAAGTATTTATTCTAGACAATTGTGTATAAAATTTTGTTTTTCCTGTATGTTAAGTATTTTATATTTTTCTTTAGAGTTATTATTCATGTCAAATTTCATGTGATATTTTGTTTACTTATCTTGTTAAAAGTTTTTATATGTAGTGATGAAAAATTAAATTCTGACTTCAAGCAGATCTTTGATGGAAGGAAGGGGAAAAAAGAAATCTTTATTTGGAAAAATAAAGCGAATATGTTCAAAACATAGTGAAAAAAAGAAATATAGAGTATTTGAAGAGACTGAAATAGAGGAGGAGCAAGATGAAATAGAGCAAGGGCAAGATGGGATAGAGCAATCTCCAGAGCATCAAGAGGAGGTGGTAGAACCAATCCCTTCATATAATTCTACACAACATTATTATTACCCTCCACAAACTCAACAAGTAATTCAAGGATATTTTGAACATGGAAGTCCTTCGTATTCTGCACATTACACTGATGAAAATACACAACCATGTAACCTTTCATATTCCGAAGAAAATACACAACCATGGAATTCTTCATACTCTTCACAAACCACTGATGGATATACGCAACCATGGAATCCTTCATACTCTTCACACAACACTGATGGATATACGCAACCAAGGAATCCTTCATCTTTTGGGAACCCTTCATCTTCTTTACAAGACCATGATGGAAACACACACTTTGGTAGTGGAGATACACATTCTCTGTGGTCTTCACAATATCCGTATTCGTCGCAGTATCAACAAACAAATTACTATTCTAATGATCAACAAAATGTCCAGAGGGCAAATGACTATTTTAGTGATGAAAACACAGATGGATGTTCTATGATGTAAAACATCTGACTAGATATCTAATTGCTAAATAACTACATGTTATATTTTTTATCTATAGTTTAGAAAAATTGGTAATGTGATAAGTATGCTAATAATAAGCATAATCCAAAAGTCAAATATTTTCAATTATAATTGATTTTTTAAATTATATTTAACTATAGAGCAAGACTATTTTAATTTTTCTTATTCATATTCTTATATTTATTAATTACAATTATTATGAACATTATATAACCTTTCTTTAGATATATAAATTTATTTAATCAATTTATTAAAAATCAACTTTAAGTTTATTTAAATTTCTTATTATAATGTTTAGCCCTATTTTTCTTTATGTATTTTCACAATGCATCTCTAAGTGATTTTCATAGAGCATATTATTGACAGTTTTTTTTAATACTTTCATCTTACATTTTAATAAATATTAAATAATCAATAAGTAATCTCTTAAAGTAATGAAAATTTAAAATTTTATCAATAATATGTCATACGAAAATCAGTATGAATTGCAAGGTGAAAATAGGCATAAAAAACAGGATTAAGTTTAATAATAATAAATTTAAATGAATTTAATTTTAATTTTTTTTATTGATAAATTTTTTTACATATTTAACAAAATATAAAATATAAAATTCAAATATTAATACATGAGACATTTTAGTTCATTATTAGAATAAATAAAAACAATTAAATTTGTTAATAATTGAGGTTTATTTCAAGTTTTTTATTGAATAATCTATGAATAAGAATAAAATATCAAAAATAGGAGGATGTTATTTTATTTATAAATAATTATGAAATTTTTTAATAATATAATATATTATAGATGATTCTATATTTTGTGCAAGGTACTAAAAATTTTACTACTTAAATAAAATTGGTAAGAATGGGGAAGACTATGAAAAATATTAAGCTTACCGAACAAAATTGACTTATCCGTCTTTATTCAGAATGTTATTTTATTTATTTTAAATTTTTTAATATAAAAGTATAAATAATAAGAAACACGCAAACGATAAAAAAACTTAAGTAGAATGGTTTCATGTAAATTAATTGCATGATCTCATTTTAAATATTACCAAAATTTGTTCTACATTTTTTTTACTTAATGATTATTTGAAATTTTCTAATTAAAAGCATATAATATTTAATATAATATTTTTTCCATTTCAAAACATTTTAAATTTACGACGATAAAAAAAATATTTAAAAAAAATGTTTAATCAATTTATAAAAAATCAACTTTCAATTCATTTAAATTTCTTATTATAATGTTTAGCCCTATTTTTTTTTTTATGTATTTTCACAGTGCATCTCTAAGTGATTTTCATATAGCATATTATTGATAAAAAATTTTAATACTTTAATATTAAATTTGAATAAATATTTAATAATCAATAATTAATCTATTAAAGTAATGAAAATTGAAAATTTTATCAAAATATGTCATACGAAAGTTACAATGAATTGCAATGTGAAAATAGACATAAAAAAAGGGCTAAGTTTCATAATAATAAATTTAAATAAATTGTAACTTAATTTTTTTAATTTATAATTTTTTTTACATATTAAAAAAATATAAAATATAAAATTCAAATATTAATACATGAGACATTTCAGTTCATTATTAGAATAAATAAAAACAATTAAATTTGTGAATAATTGAGGATTATTTCAATTTTTAATTGAATAATCCATGAATAAGAAAGAAATGTCAAAAATAGGAGGATGTTATTTTTTTTATAAATAATTATGAAGAATTTTTATAATATAATATATTATATGATTTTATCTTTTTATTGCTTTTGGTAACATAATATATTATATGATTATATGTATAACGACCATGTAAGGAAAAAATTAATATGATCCATTGATTTTTATTGATTAAAATATGACGATCGTAATCATTTGTTCTCGTTTCTCACAATAACAAAATGTTCTCACCAAAGTCACTCCCTAGATATCTATAATAAATGCATTTGTAAATTAATTAGTTAATTTATTTTAATTTATTTTCTTTGAAATCACAGACTTTCTCATACAAATCTAATGAGGTTGAAATATTTTGAATTCCTCTTAACATATTGATTTTAATAAATTACTCATTATTATTTGATTTTATTTTTTTAAAAATGTGCAAAGTACTAAAATCTTTACTACTTAAACAAAATTGGTAAGAGTGGGGAAGACTATGAAAAGTATTAAGGGTACCGAGCAAAATTGACTTATTCGTCTTTATTCATAATTTTATTTTATATATTTTAAATTTTTAAATATAAAAATATACATACTAAGGAACAGACAAATGATAAAAAAAAAACTAAGTAGAATGGTTTCATGTAAATTATTTGCATGATCTCATTTTAACTATTACCAAAATTTGTTCTAAATTTTTTTGACTTAATGATTATATGAAATTTTTTAATTAAAAGTATATAATATTTAATATAATATTCTTCCATTTTAAAACATTTTAAATTTACGGTAAAAAAGAAAATTTTAAAATTGACACATTATTTTTTAGTATAGTTTAAAATTATAACATTTCTTAGAATGGTTTAAAAGTTACAATTTTCTATATTTGGAGGTCTTAGTGATTATATAAATAATACATTTTAAGTTCTATTCAAAATCCTCCGAAAATGCATTATTGTTTAACTAATATTATAAACGGTTTCATCATTGGAGGTCATTAATTGAACATATGAAATATCACGTGATAGTCGTCTTACATTTTTACAATTATTTAAAAAAAAAACCATCATTATACAATATAAATATAGTATTTCTTGTAAAAATATGCCTTTTAAAAATTATTGTCTCTTTATTCATATATCTATCAACATATTTTTTACAATATTTTAAAATAAAAAATAGTAGAAAATGCAGAAAATCATGGCATGAACTACATGAGTGCACACTAATAATATGTTTAATGATTAATTTTATCAATTGTAGCAATTTGATTTGGTATTTGATAATCTATTTTTTGGTCATTATTTTGATTATATCTTTTTTCTTGTTTACTGTGTTTATATATATTATTATTTAAGATATTATGTTGTAAATAAGGTATAAATAATAATTGATTCATATTTTAGACATACATCCATTTAAATCAGTTTGTAATGTCGCTTTTAGGTTAACTTCTAAAATAGTTCACTAAATATATATTTATCAGGATTTGATTGGATGCTTTAAGGATATTAATCTCTAGATATATATATCAATATTATATGATAAATCAATTATCAACATGATTTTTATTATATTTTTGATTCTCCATTGATTGAGTAAAAATAAATTGATATGTTTTTATTTCCATTAAAAGAATTCTTATTCTTTTCACTATAAATTGCTCTATTACAATGAGATTGATATAAAAACCTAGCTCGTTGAAAGTTATTATCTTATACTAGTACTTTCTTTTGTAAGTTTATTTTTCTTCTTCATTTTATGCTTGCAAATAACATGGTAGGCAATTAGTTTATGCAAAAATGATTTGGTTTTAAAAAGGTCATATTAATACTCATAATAAGTATTTATTCTAGACAATTGTGTATAAAATTTTGTTTTTCCTGTATGTTAAGTATTTTATATTTTTCTTTAGAGTTATTATTCATGTCAAATTTCATGTGATATTTTGTTTACTTATCTTGTTAAAAGTTTTTATATGTAGTGATGAAAAATTAAATTCTGACTTCAAGCAGATCTTTGATGGAAGGAAGGGGAAAAAAGAAATCTTTATTTGGAAAAATAAAGCGAATATGTTCAAAACATAGTGAAAAAAAGAAATATAGAGTATTTGAAGAGACTGAAATAGAGGAGGAGCAAGATGAAATAGAGCAAGGGCAAGATGGGATAGAGCAATCTCCAGAGCATCAAGAGGAGGTGGTAGAACCAATCCCTTCATATAATTCTACACAACATTATTATTACCCTCCACAAACTCAACAAGTAATTCAAGGATATTTTGAACATGGAAGTCCTTCGTATTCTGCACATTACACTGATGAAAATACACAACCATGTAACCTTTCATATTCCGAAGAAAATACACAACCATGGAATTCTTCATACTCTTCACAAACCACTGATGGATATACGCAACCATGGAATCCTTCATACTCTTCACACAACACTGATGGATATACGCAACCAAGGAATCCTTCATCTTTTGGGAACCCTTCATCTTCTTTACAAGACCATGATGGAAACACACACTTTGGTAGTGGAGATACACACTCTCTGTGGTCTTCACAATATCCGTATTCGTCGCAGTATCAACAAACAAATTACTATTCTAATGATCAACAAAATGTCCAGAGGGCAAATGACTATTTTAGTGATGAAAACACAGATGGATGTTCTATGATGTAAAACATCTGACTAGATATCTAATTGCTAAATAACTACATGTTATATTTTTTATCTATAGTTTAGAAAAATTGGTAATGTGATAAGTATGCTAATAATAAGCATAATCCAAAAGTCAAATATTTTCAATTATAATTGATTTTTTAAATTATATTTAACTATAGAGCAAGACTATTTTAATTTTTCTTATTCATATTCTTATATTTATTAATTACAATTATTATGAACATTATATAACCTTTCTTTAGATATATAAATTTATTTAATCAATTTATTAAAAATCAACTTTAAGTTTATTTAAATTTCTTATTATAATGTTTAGCCCTATTTTTCTTTATGTATTTTCACAATGCATCTCTAAGTGATTTTCATAGAGCATATTATTGACAGTTTTTTTTAATACTTTCATCTTACATTTTAATAAATATTAAATAATCAATAAGTAATCTCTTAAAGTAATGAAAATTTAAAATTTTATCAATAATATGTCATACGAAAATCAGTATGAATTGCAAGGTGAAAATAGGCATAAAAAACAGGATTAAGTTTAATAATAATAAATTTAAATGAATTTAATTTTAATTTTTTTTATTGATAAATTTTTTTACATATTTAACAAAATATAAAATATAAAATTCAAATATTAATACATGAGACATTTTAGTTCATTATTAGAATAAATAAAAACAATTAAATTTGTTAATAATTGAGGTTTATTTCAAGCTTTTTATTGAATAATCTATGAATAAGAATAAAATATCAAAAATAGGAGGATGTTATTTTATTTATAAATAATTATGAAATTTTTTAATAATATAATATATTATAGATGATTCTATATTTTGTGCAAGGTACTAAAAATTTTACTACTTAAATAAAATTGGTAAGAATGGGGAAGACTATGAAAAATATTAAGCTTACCGAACAAAATTGACTTATCCGTCTTTATTCAGAATGTTATTTTATTTATTTTAAATTTTTTAATATAAAAGTATAAATAATAAGAAACACGCAAACGATAAAAAAACTTAAGTAGAATGGTTTCATGTAAATTAATTGCATGATCTCATTTTAAATATTACCAAAATTTGTTCTACATTTTTTTTACTTAATGATTATTTGAAATTTTCTAATTAAAAGCATATAATATTTAATATAATATTTTTTCCATTTCAAAACATTTTAAATTTACGACGATAAAAAAAATATTTAAAAAAAATGTTTAATCAATTTATAAAAAATCAACTTTCAATTCATTTAAATTTCTTATTATAATGTTTAGCCCTATTTTTTTTTTTATGTATTTTCACAGTGCATCTCTAAGTGATTTTCATATAGCATATTATTGATAAAAAATTTTAATACTTTAATATTAAATTTGAATAAATATTTAATAATCAATAATTAATCTATTAAAGTAATGAAAATTGAAAATTTTATCAAAATATGTCATACGAAAGTTACAATGAATTGCAATGTGAAAATAGACATAAAAAAAGGGCTAAGTTTCATAATAATAAATTTAAATAAATTGTAACTTAATTTTTTTAATTTATAATTTTTTTTACATATTAAAAAAATATAAAATATAAAATTCAAATATTAATACATGAGACATTTCAGTTCATTATTAGAATAAATAAAAACAATTAAATTTGTGAATAATTGAGGATTATTTCAATTTTTAATTGAATAATCCATGAATAAGAAAGAAATGTCAAAAATAGGAGGATGTTATTTTTTTTATAAATAATTATGAAGAATTTTTATAATATAATATATTATATGATTTTATCTTTTTATTGCTTTTGGTAACATAATATATTATATGATTATATGTATAACGACCATGTAAGGAAAAAATTAATATGATCCATTGATTTTTATTGATTAAAATATGACGATCGTAATCATTTGTTCTCGTTTCTCACAATAACAAAATGTTCTCACCAAAGTCACTCCCTAGATATCTATAATAAATGCATTTGTAAATTAATTAGTTAATTTATTTTAATTTATTTTCTTTGAAATCACAGACTTTCTCATACAAATCTAATGAGGTTGAAATATTTTGAATTCCTCTTAACATATTGATTTTAATAAATTACTCATTATTATTTGATTTTATTTTTTTAAAAATGTGCAAAGTACTAAAATCTTTACTACTTAAACAAAATTGGTAAGAGTGGGGAAGACTATGAAAAGTATTAAGGGTACCGAGCAAAATTGACTTATTCGTCTTTATTCATAATTTTATTTTATATATTTTAAATTTTTAAATATAAAAATATACATACTAAGGAAAAGACAAATGATAAAAAAAAAACTAAGTAGAATGGTTTCATGTAAATTATTTGCATGATCTCATTTTAACTATTACCAAAATTTGTTCTAAATTTTTTTGACTTAATGATTATATGAAATTTTTTAATTAAAAGTATATAATATTTAATATAATATTCTTCCATTTTAAAACATTTTAAATTTACGGTAAAAAAGAAAATTTTAAAATTGACACATTATTTTTTAGTATAGTTTAAAATTATAACATTTCTTAGAATGGTTTAAAAGTTACAATTTTCTATATTTGGAGGTCTTAGTGATTATATAAATAATACATTTTAAGTTCTATTCAAAATCCTCCGAAAATGCATTATTGTTTAACTAATATTATAAACGGTTTCATCATTGGAGGTCATTAATTGAACATATGAAATATCACGTGATAGTCGTCTTACATTTTTACAATTATTTAAAAAAAAAACCATCATTATACAATATAAATATAGTATTTCTTGTAAAAATATGCCTTTTAAAAATTATTGTCTCTTTATTCATATATCTATCAACATATTTTTTACAATATTTTAAAATAAAAAATAGTAGAAAATGCAGAAAATCATGGCATGAACTACATGAGTGCACACTAATAATATGTTTAATGATTAATTTTATCAATTGTAGCAATTTGATTTGGTATTTGATAATCTATTTTTTGGTCATTATTTTGATTATATCTTTTTTCTTGTTTACTGTGTTTATATATATTATTATTTAAGATATTATGTTGTAAATAAGGTATAAATAATAATTGATTCATATTTTAGACATACATCCATTTAAATCAGTTTGTAATGTCGCTTTTAGGTTAACTTCTAAAATAGTTCACTAAATATATATTTATCAGGATTTGATTGGATGCTTTAAGGATATTAATCTCTAGATATATATATCAATATTATATGATAAATCAATTATCAACATGATTTTTATTATATTTTTGATTCTCCATTGATTGAGTAAAAATAAATTGATATGTTTTTATTTCCATTAAAAGAATTCTTATTCTTTTCACTATAAATTGCTCTATTACAATGAGATTGATATAAAAACCTAGCTCGTTGAAAGTTATTATCTTATACTAGTACTTTCTTTTGTAAGTTTATTTTTCTTCTTCATTTTATGCTTGCAAATAACATGGTAGGCAATTAGTTTATGCAAAAATGATTTGGTTTTAAAAAGGTCATATTAATACTCATAATAAGTATTTATTCTAGACAATTGTGTATAAAATTTTGTTTTTCCTGTATGTTAAGTATTTTATATTTTTCTTTAGAGTTATTATTCATGTCAAATTTCATGTGATATTTTGTTTACTTATCTTGTTAAAAGTTTTTATATGTAGTGATGAAAAATTAAATTCTGACTTCAAGCAGATCTTTGATGGAAGGAAGGGGAAAAAAGAAATCTTTATTTGGAAAAATAAAGCGAATATGTTCAAAACATAGTGAAAAAAAGAAATATAGAGTATTTGAAGAGACTGAAATAGAGGAGGAGCAAGATGAAATAGAGCAAGGGCAAGATGGGATAGAGCAATCTCCAGAGCATCAAGAGGAGGTGGTAGAACCAATCCCTTCATATAATTCTACACAACATTATTATTACCCTCCACAAACTCAACAAGTAATTCAAGGATATTTTGAACATGGAAGTCCTTCGTATTCTGCACATTACACTGATGAAAATACACAACCATGTAACCTTTCATATTCCGAAGAAAATACACAACCATGGAATTCTTCATACTCTTCACAAACCACTGATGGATATACGCAACCATGGAATCCTTCATACTCTTCACACAACACTGATGGATATACGCAACCAAGGAATCCTTCATCTTTTGGGAACCCTTCATCTTCTTTACAAGACCATGATGGAAACACACACTTTGGTAGTGGAGATACACACTCTCTGTGGTCTTCACAATATCCGTATTCGTCGCAGTATCAACAAACAAATTACTATTCTAATGATCAACAAAATGTCCAGAGGGCAAATGACTATTTTAGTGATGAAAACACAGATGGATGTTCTATGATGTAAAACATCTGACTAGATATCTAATTGCTAAATAACTACATGTTATATTTTTTATCTATAGTTTAGAAAAATTGGTAATGTGATAAGTATGCTAATAATAAGCATAATCCAAAAGTCAAATATTTTCAATTATAATTGATTTTTTAAATTATATTTAACTATAGAGCAAGACTATTTTAATTTTTCTTATTCATATTCTTATATTTATTAATTACAATTATTATGAACATTATATAACCTTTCTTTAGATATATAAATTTATTTAATCAATTTATTAAAAATCAACTTTAAGTTTATTTAAATTTCTTATTATAATGTTTAGCCCTATTTTTCTTTATGTATTTTCACAATGCATCTCTAAGTGATTTTCATAGAGCATATTATTGACAGTTTTTTTTAATACTTTCATCTTACATTTTAATAAATATTAAATAATCAATAAGTAATCTCTTAAAGTAATGAAAATTTAAAATTTTATCAATAATATGTCATACGAAAATCAGTATGAATTGCAAGGTGAAAATAGGCATAAAAAACAGGATTAAGTTTAATAATAATAAATTTAAATGAATTTAATTTTAATTTTTTTTATTGATAATTTTTTTTACATATTTAACAAAATATAAAATATAAAATTCAAATATTAATACATGAGACATTTTAGTTCATTATTAGAATAAATAAAAACAATTAAATTTGTTAATAATTGAGGTTTATTTCAAGTTTTTTATTGAATAATCTATGAATAAGAATAAAATATCAAAAATAGGAGGATGTTATTTTATTTATAAATAATTATGAAATTTTTTAATAATATAATATATTATAGATGATTCTATATTTTGTGCAAGGTACTAAAAATTTTACTACTTAAATAAAATTGGTAAGAATGGGGAAGACTATGAAAAATATTAAGCTTACCGAACAAAATTGACTTATCCGTCTTTATTCAGAATGTTATTTTATTTATTTTAAATTTTTTAATATAAAAGTATAAATAATAAGAAACACGCAAACGATAAAAAAACTTAAGTAGAATGGTTTCATGTAAATTAATTGCATGATCTCATTTTAAATATTACCAAAATTTGTTCTACATTTTTTTTACTTAATGATTATTTGAAATTTTCTAATTAAAAGCATATAATATTTAATATAATATTTTTTCCATTTCAAAACATTTTAAATTTACGACGATAAAAAAAATATTTAAAAAAAATGTTTAATCAATTTATAAAAAATCAACTTTCAATTCATTTAAATTTCTTATTATAATGTTTAGCCCTATTTTTTTTTTTATGTATTTTCACAGTGCATCTCTAAGTGATTTTCATATAGCATATTATTGATAAAAAATTTTAATACTTTAATATTAAATTTGAATAAATATTTAATAATCAATAATTAATCTATTAAAGTAATGAAAATTGAAAATTTTATCAAAATATGTCATACGAAAGTTACAATGAATTGCAATGTGAAAATAGACATAAAAAAAGGGCTAAGTTTCATAATAATAAATTTAAATAAATTGTAACTTAATTTTTTTAATTTATAATTTTTTTTACATATTAAAAAAATATAAAATATAAAATTCAAATATTAATACATGAGACATTTCAGTTCATTATTAGAATAAATAAAAACAATTAAATTTGTGAATAATTGAGGATTATTTCAATTTTTAATTGAATAATCCATGAATAAGAAAGAAATGTCAAAAATAGGAGGATGTTATTTTTTTTATAAATAATTATGAAGAATTTTTATAATATAATATATTATATGATTTTATCTTTTTATTGCTTTTGGTAACATAATATATTATATGATTATATGTATAACGACCATGTAAGGAAAAAATTAATATGATCCATTGATTTTTATTGATTAAAATATGACGATCGTAATCATTTGTTCTCGTTTCTCACAATAACAAAATGTTCTCACCAAAGTCACTCCCTAGATATCTATAATAAATGCATTTGTAAATTAATTAGTTAATTTATTTTAATTTATTTTCTTTGAAATCACAGACTTTCTCATACAAATCTAATGAGGTTGAAATATTTTGAATTCCTCTTAACATATTGATTTTAATAAATTACTCATTATTATTTGATTTTATTTTTTTAAAAATGTGCAAAGTACTAAAATCTTTACTACTTAAACAAAATTGGTAAGAGTGGGGAAGACTATGAAAAGTATTAAGGGTACCGAGCAAAATTGACTTATTCGTCTTTATTCATAATTTTATTTTATATATTTTAAATTTTTAAATATAAAAATATACATACTAAGGAACAGACAAATGATAAAAAAAAAACTAAGTAGAATGGTTTCATGTAAATTATTTGCATGATCTCATTTTAACTATTACCAAAATTTGTTCTAAATTTTTTTGACTTAATGATTATATGAAATTTTTTAATTAAAAGTATATAATATTTAATATAATATTCTTCCATTTTAAAACATTTTAAATTTACGGTAAAAAAGAAAATTTTAAAATTGACACATTATTTTTTAGTATAGTTTAAAATTATAACATTTCTTAGAATGGTTTAAAAGTTACAATTTTCTATATTTGGAGGTCTTAGTGATTATATAAATAATACATTTTAAGTTCTATTCAAAATCCTCCGAAAATGCATTATTGTTTAACTAATATTATAAACGGTTTCATCATTGGAGGTCATTAATTGAACATATGAAATATCACGTGATAGTCGTCTTACATTTTTACAATTATTTAAAAAAAAAACCATCATTATACAATATAAATATAGTATTTCTTGTAAAAATATGCCTTTTAAAAATTATTGTCTCTTTATTCATATATCTATCAACATATTTTTTACAATATTTTAAAATAAAAAATAGTAGAAAATGCAGAAAATCATGGCATGAACTACATGAGTGCACACTAATAATATGTTTAATGATTAATTTTATCAATTGTAGCAATTTGATTTGGTATTTGATAATCTATTTTTTGGTCATTATTTTGATTATATCTTTTTTCTTGTTTACTGTGTTTATATATATTATTATTTAAGATATTATGTTGTAAATAAGGTATAAATAATAATTGATTCATATTTTAGACATACATCCATTTAAATCAGTTTGTAATGTCGCTTTTAGGTTAACTTCTAAAATAGTTCACTAAATATATATTTATCAGGATTTGATTGGATGCTTTAAGGATATTAATCTCTAGATATATATATCAATATTATATGATAAATCAATTATCAACATGATTTTTATTATATTTTTGATTCTCCATTGATTGAGTAAAAATAAATTGATATGTTTTTATTTCCATTAAAAGAATTCTTATTCTTTTCACTATAAATTGCTCTATTACAATGAGATTGATATAAAAACCTAGCTCGTTGAAAGTTATTATCTTATACTAGTACTTTCTTTTGTAAGTTTATTTTTCTTCTTCATTTTATGCTTGCAAATAACATGGTAGGCAATTAGTTTATGCAAAAATGATTTGGTTTTAAAAAGGTCATATTAATACTCATAATAAGTATTTATTCTAGACAATTGTGTATAAAATTTTGTTTTTCCTGTATGTTAAGTATTTTATATTTTTCTTTAGAGTTATTATTCATGTCAAATTTCATGTGATATTTTGTTTACTTATCTTGTTAAAAGTTTTTATATGTAGTGATGAAAAATTAAATTCTGACTTCAAGCAGATCTTTGATGGAAGGAAGGGGAAAAAAGAAATCTTTATTTGGAAAAATAAAGCGAATATGTTCAAAACATAGTGAAAAAAAGAAATATAGAGTATTTGAAGAGACTGAAATAGAGGAGGAGCAAGATGAAATAGAGCAAGGGCAAGATGGGATAGAGCAATCTCCAGAGCATCAAGAGGAGGTGGTAGAACCAATCCCTTCATATAATTCTACACAACATTATTATTACCCTCCACAAACTCAACAAGTAATTCAAGGATATTTTGAACATGGAAGTCCTTCGTATTCTGCACATTACACTGATGAAAATACACAACCATGTAACCTTTCATATTCCGAAGAAAATACACAACCATGGAATTCTTCATACTCTTCACAAACCACTGATGGATATACGCAACCATGGAATCCTTCATACTCTTCACACAACACTGATGGATATACGCAACCAAGGAATCCTTCATCTTTTGGGAACCCTTCATCTTCTTTACAAGACCATGATGGAAACACACACTTTGGTAGTGGAGATACACACTCTCTGTGGTCTTCACAATATCCGTATTCGTCGCAGTATCAACAAACAAATTACTATTCTAATGATCAACAAAATGTCCAGAGGGCAAATGACTATTTTAGTGATGAAAACACAGATGGATGTTCTATGATGTAAAACATCTGACTAGATATCTAATTGCTAAATAACTACATGTTATATTTTTTATCTATAGTTTAGAAAAATTGGTAATGTGATAAGTATGCTAATAATAAGCATAATCCAAAAGTCAAATATTTTCAATTATAATTGATTTTTTAAATTATATTTAACTATAGAGCAAGACTATTTTAATTTTTCTTATTCATATTCTTATATTTATTAATTACAATTATTATGAACATTATATAACCTTTCTTTAGATATATAAATTTATTTAATCAATTTATTAAAAATCAACTTTAAGTTTATTTAAATTTCTTATTATAATGTTTAGCCCTATTTTTCTTTATGTATTTTCACAATGCATCTCTAAGTGATTTTCATAGAGCATATTATTGACAGTTTTTTTTAATACTTTCATCTTACATTTTAATAAATATTAAATAATCAATAAGTAATCTCTTAAAGTAATGAAAATTTAAAATTTTATCAATAATATGTCATACGAAAATCAGTATGAATTGCAAGGTGAAAATAGGCATAAAAAACAGGATTAAGTTTAATAATAATAAATTTAAATGAATTTAATTTTAATTTTTTTTATTGATAATTTTTTTTACATATTTAACAAAATATAAAATATAAAATTCAAATATTAATACATGAGACATTTTAGTTCATTATTAGAATAAATAAAAACAATTAAATTTGTTAATAATTGAGGTTTATTTCAAGTTTTTTATTGAATAATCTATGAATAAGAATAAAATATCAAAAATAGGAGGATGTTATTTTATTTATAAATAATTATGAAATTTTTTAATAATATAATATATTATAGATGATTCTATATTTTGTGCAAGGTACTAAAAATTTTACTACTTAAATAAAATTGGTAAGAATGGGGAAGACTATGAAAAATATTAAGCTTACCGAACAAAATTGACTTATCCGTCTTTATTCAGAATGTTATTTTATTTATTTTAAATTTTTTAATATAAAAGTATAAATAATAAGAAACACGCAAACGATAAAAAAACTTAAGTAGAATGGTTTCATGTAAATTAATTGCATGATCTCATTTTAAATATTACCAAAATTTGTTCTACATTTTTTTTACTTAATGATTATTTGAAATTTTCTAATTAAAAGCATATAATATTTAATATAATATTTTTTCCATTTCAAAACATTTTAAATTTACGACGATAAAAAAAATATTTAAAAAAAATGTTTAATCAATTTATAAAAAATCAACTTTCAATTCATTTAAATTTCTTATTATAATGTTTAGCCCTATTTTTTTTTTTATGTATTTTCACAGTGCATCTCTAAGTGATTTTCATATAGCATATTATTGATAAAAAATTTTAATACTTTAATATTAAATTTGAATAAATATTTAATAATCAATAATTAATCTATTAAAGTAATGAAAATTGAAAATTTTATCAAAATATGTCATACGAAAGTTACAATGAATTGCAATGTGAAAATAGACATAAAAAAAGGGCTAAGTTTCATAATAATAAATTTAAATAAATTGTAACTTAATTTTTTTAATTTATAATTTTTTTTACATATTAAAAAAATATAAAATATAAAATTCAAATATTAATACATGAGACATTTCAGTTCATTATTAGAATAAATAAAAACAATTAAATTTGTGAATAATTGAGGATTATTTCAATTTTTAATTGAATAATCCATGAATAAGAAAGAAATGTCAAAAATAGGAGGATGTTATTTTTTTTATAAATAATTATGAAGAATTTTTATAATATAATATATTATATGATTTTATCTTTTTATTGCTTTTGGTAACATAATATATTATATGATTATATGTATAACGACCATGTAAGGAAAAAATTAATATGATCCATTGATTTTTATTGATTAAAATATGACGATCGTAATCATTTGTTCTCGTTTCTCACAATAACAAAATGTTCTCACCAAAGTCACTCCCTAGATATCTATAATAAATGCATTTGTAAATTAATTAGTTAATTTATTTTAATTTATTTTCTTTGAAATCACAGACTTTCTCATACAAATCTAATGAGGTTGAAATATTTTGAATTCCTCTTAACATATTGATTTTAATAAATTACTCATTATTATTTGATTTTATTTTTTTAAAAATGTGCAAAGTACTAAAATCTTTACTACTTAAACAAAATTGGTAAGAGTGGGGAAGACTATGAAAAGTATTAAGGGTACCGAGCAAAATTGACTTATTCGTCTTTATTCATAATTTTATTTTATATATTTTAAATTTTTAAATATAAAAATATACATACTAAGGAACAGACAAATGATAAAAAAAAAACTAAGTAGAATGGTTTCATGTAAATTATTTGCATGATCTCATTTTAACTATTACCAAAATTTGTTCTAAATTTTTTTGACTTAATGATTATATGAAATTTTTTAATTAAAAGTATATAATATTTAATATAATATTCTTCCATTTTAAAACATTTTAAATTTACGGTAAAAAAGAAAATTTTAAAATTGACACATTATTTTTTAGTATAGTTTAAAATTATAACATTTCTTAGAATGGTTTAAAAGTTACAATTTTCTATATTTGGAGGTCTTAGTGATTATATAAATAATACATTTTAAGTTCTATTCAAAATCCTCCGAAAATGCATTATTGTTTAACTAATATTATAAACGGTTTCATCATTGGAGGTCATTAATTGAACATATGAAATATCACGTGATAGTCGTCTTACATTTTTACAATTATTTAAAAAAAAAACCATCATTATACAATATAAATATAGTATTTCTTGTAAAAATATGCCTTTTAAAAATTATTGTCTCTTTATTCATATATCTATCAACATATTTTTTACAATATTTTAAAATAAAAAATAGTAGAAAATGCAGAAAATCATGGCATGAACTACATGAGTGCACACTAATAATATGTTTAATGATTAATTTTATCAATTGTAGCAATTTGATTTGGTATTTGATAATCTATTTTTTGGTCATTATTTTGATTATATCTTTTTTCTTGTTTACTGTGTTTATATATATTATTATTTAAGATATTATGTTGTAAATAAGGTATAAATAATAATTGATTCATATTTTAGACATACATCCATTTAAATCAGTTTGTAATGTCGCTTTTAGGTTAACTTCTAAAATAGTTCACTAAATATATATTTATCAGGATTTGATTGGATGCTTTAAGGATATTAATCTCTAGATATATATATCAATATTATATGATAAATCAATTATCAACATGATTTTTATTATATTTTTGATTCTCCATTGATTGAGTAAAAATAAATTGATATGTTTTTATTTCCATTAAAAGAATTCTTATTCTTTTCACTATAAATTGCTCTATTACAATGAGATTGATATAAAAACCTAGCTCGTTGAAAGTTATTATCTTATACTAGTACTTTCTTTTGTAAGTTTATTTTTCTTCTTCATTTTATGCTTGCAAATAACATGGTAGGCAATTAGTTTATGCAAAAATGATTTGGTTTTAAAAAGGTCATATTAATACTCATAATAAGTATTTATTCTAGACAATTGTGTATAAAATTTTGTTTTTCCTGTATGTTAAGTATTTTATATTTTTCTTTAGAGTTATTATTCATGTCAAATTTCATGTGATATTTTGTTTACTTATCTTGTTAAAAGTTTTTATATGTAGTGATGAAAAATTAAATTCTGACTTCAAGCAGATCTTTGATGGAAGGAAGGGGAAAAAAGAAATCTTTATTTGGAAAAATAAAGCGAATATGTTCAAAACATAGTGAAAAAAAGAAATATAGAGTATTTGAAGAGACTGAAATAGAGGAGGAGCAAGATGAAATAGAGCAAGGGCAAGATGGGATAGAGCAATCTCCAGAGCATCAAGAGGAGGTGGTAGAACCAATCCCTTCATATAATTCTACACAACATTATTATTACCCTCCACAAACTCAACAAGTAATTCAAGGATATTTTGAACATGGAAGTCCTTCGTATTCTGCACATTACACTGATGAAAATACACAACCATGTAACCTTTCATATTCCGAAGAAAATACACAACCATGGAATTCTTCATACTCTTCACAAACCACTGATGGATATACGCAACCATGGAATCCTTCATACTCTTCACACAACACTGATGGATATACGCAACCAAGGAATCCTTCATCTTTTGGGAACCCTTCATCTTCTTTACAAGACCATGATGGAAACACACACTTTGGTAGTGGAGATACACACTCTCTGTGGTCTTCACAATATCCGTATTCGTCGCAGTATCAACAAACAAATTACTATTCTAATGATCAACAAAATGTCCAGAGGGCAAATGACTATTTTAGTGATGAAAACACAGATGGATGTTCTATGATGTAAAACATCTGACTAGATATCTAATTGCTAAATAACTACATGTTATATTTTTTATCTATAGTTTAGAAAAATTGGTAATGTGATAAGTATGCTAATAATAAGCATAATCCAAAAGTCAAATATTTTCAATTATAATTGATTTTTTAAATTATATTTAACTATAGAGCAAGACTATTTTAATTTTTCTTATTCATATTCTTATATTTATTAATTACAATTATTATGAACATTATATAACCTTTCTTTAGATATATAAATTTATTTAATCAATTTATTAAAAATCAACTTTAAGTTTATTTAAATTTCTTATTATAATGTTTAGCCCTATTTTTCTTTATGTATTTTCACAATGCATCTCTAAGTGATTTTCATAGAGCATATTATTGACAGTTTTTTTTAATACTTTCATCTTACATTTTAATAAATATTAAATAATCAATAAGTAATCTCTTAAAGTAATGAAAATTTAAAATTTTATCAATAATATGTCATACGAAAATCAGTATGAATTGCAAGGTGAAAATAGGCATAAAAAACAGGATTAAGTTTAATAATAATAAATTTAAATGAATTTAATTTTAATTTTTTTTATTGATAATTTTTTTTACATATTTAACAAAATATAAAATATAAAATTCAAATATTAATACATGAGACATTTTAGTTCATTATTAGAATAAATAAAAACAATTAAATTTGTTAATAATTGAGGTTTATTTCAAGTTTTTTATTGAATAATCTATGAATAAGAATAAAATATCAAAAATAGGAGGATGTTATTTTATTTATAAATAATTATGAAATTTTTTAATAATATAATATATTATAGATGATTCTATATTTTGTGCAAGGTACTAAAAATTTTACTACTTAAATAAAATTGGTAAGAATGGGGAAGACTATGAAAAATATTAAGCTTACCGAACAAAATTGACTTATCCGTCTTTATTCAGAATGTTATTTTATTTATTTTAAATTTTTTAATATAAAAGTATAAATAATAAGAAACACGCAAACGATAAAAAAACTTAAGTAGAATGGTTTCATGTAAATTAATTGCATGATCTCATTTTAAATATTACCAAAATTTGTTCTACATTTTTTTTACTTAATGATTATTTGAAATTTTCTAATTAAAAGCATATAATATTTAATATAATATTTTTTCCATTTCAAAACATTTTAAATTTACGACGATAAAAAAAATATTTAAAAAAAATGTTTAATCAATTTATAAAAAATCAACTTTCAATTCATTTAAATTTCTTATTATAATGTTTAGCCCTATTTTTTTTTTTATGTATTTTCACAGTGCATCTCTAAGTGATTTTCATATAGCATATTATTGATAAAAAATTTTAATACTTTAATATTAAATTTGAATAAATATTTAATAATCAATAATTAATCTATTAAAGTAATGAAAATTGAAAATTTTATCAAAATATGTCATACGAAAGTTACAATGAATTGCAATGTGAAAATAGACATAAAAAAAGGGCTAAGTTTCATAATAATAAATTTAAATAAATTGTAACTTAATTTTTTTAATTTATAATTTTTTTTACATATTAAAAAAATATAAAATATAAAATTCAAATATTAATACATGAGACATTTCAGTTCATTATTAGAATAAATAAAAACAATTAAATTTGTGAATAATTGAGGATTATTTCAATTTTTAATTGAATAATCCATGAATAAGAAAGAAATGTCAAAAATAGGAGGATGTTATTTTTTTTATAAATAATTATGAAGAATTTTTATAATATAATATATTATATGATTTTATCTTTTTATTGCTTTTGGTAACATAATATATTATATGATTATATGTATAACGACCATGTAAGGAAAAAATTAATATGATCCATTGATTTTTATTGATTAAAATATGACGATCGTAATCATTTGTTCTCGTTTCTCACAATAACAAAATGTTCTCACCAAAGTCACTCCCTAGATATCTATAATAAATGCATTTGTAAATTAATTAGTTAATTTATTTTAATTTATTTTCTTTGATATCACAGACTTTCTCATACAAATCTAATGAGGTTGAAATATTTTGAATTCCTCTTAACATATCGATTTTAATAAATTACTCATTATTATTTGATTTTATTTTTTTAAAAATGTGCAAAGTACTAAAATCTTTACTACTTAAACAAAATTGGTAAGAGTGGGGAAGACTATGAAAAGTATTAAGGGTACCGAGCAAAATTGACTTATTCGTCTTTATTCATAATTTTATTTTATATATTTTAAATTTTTAAATATAAAAATATACATACTAAGGAACAGACAAATGATAAAAAAAAAACTAAGTAGAATGGTTTCATGTAAATTATTTGCATGATCTCATTTTAACTATTACCAAAATTTGTTCTAAATTTTTTTGACTTAATGATTATATGAAATTTTTTAATTAAAAGTATATAATATTTAATATAATATTCTTCCATTTTAAAACATTTTAAATTTACGGTAAAAAAGAAAATTTTAAAATTGACACATTATTTTTTAGTATAGTTTAAAATTATAACATTTCTTAGAATGGTTTAAAAGTTACAATTTTCTATATTTGGAGGTCTTAGTGATTATATAAATAATACATTTTAAGTTCTATTCAAAATCCTCCAAAAATGCATTATTGTTTAACTAATATTATAAACGGTTTCATCATTGGAGGTCATTAATTGAACATATGAAATATCACGTGATAGTCGTCTTACATTTTTACAATTATTTAAAAAAAAAAACCATCATTATACAATATAAATATAGTATTTCTTGTAAAAATATGCCTTTTAAAAATTATTGTCTCTTTATTCATATATCTATCAACATATTTTTTACAATATTTTAAAATAAAAAATAGTAGAAAATGCAGAAAATCATGGCATGAACTACATGAGTGCACACTAATAATATGTTTAATGATTAATTTTATCAATTGTAGCAATTTGATTTGGTATTTGATAATCTATTTTTTGGTCATTATTTTGATTATATCTTTTTTCTTGTTTACTGTGTTTATATATATTATTATTTAAGATATTATGTTGTAAATAAGGTATAAATAATAATTGATTCATATTTTAGACATACATCCATTTAAATCAGTTTGTAATGTCGCTTTTAGGTTAACTTCTAAAATAGTTCACTAAATATATATTTATCAGGATTTGATTGGATGCTTTAAGGATATTAATCTCTAGATATATATATCAATATTATATGATAAATCAATTATCAACATGATTTTTATTATATTTTTGATTCTCCATTGATTGAGTAAAAATAAATTGATATGTTTTTATTTCCATTAAAAGAATTCTTATTCTTTTCACTATAAATTGCTCTATTACAATGAGATTGATATAAAAACCTAGCTCGTTGAAAGTTATTATCTTATACTAGTACTTTCTTTTGTAAGTTTATTTTTCTTCTTCATTTTATGCTTGCAAATAACATGGTAGGCAATTAGTTTATGCAAAAATGATTTGGTTTTAAAAAGGTCATATTAATACTCATAATAAGTATTTATTCTAGACAATTGTGTATAAAATTTTGTTTTTCCTGTATGTTAAGTATTTTATATTTTTCTTTAGAGTTATTATTCATGTCAAATTTCATGTGATATTTTGTTTACTTATCTTGTTAAAAGTTTTTATATGTAGTGATGAAAAATTAAATTCTGACTTCAAGCAGATCTTTGATGGAAGGAAGGGGAAAAAAGAAATCTTTATTTGGAAAAATAAAGCGAATATGTTCAAAACATAGTGAAAAAAAGAAATATAGAGTATTTGAAGAGACTGAAATAGAGGAGGAGCAAGATGAAATAGAGCAAGGGCAAGATGGGATAGAGCAATCTCCAGAGCATCAAGAGGAGGTGGTAGAACCAATCCCTTCATATAATTCTACACAACATTATTATTACCCTCCACAAACTCAACAAGTAATTCAAGGATATTTTGAACATGGAAGTCCTTCGTATTCTGCACATTACACTGATGAAAATACACAACCATGTAACCTTTCATATTCCGAAGAAAATACACAACCATGGAATTCTTCATACTCTTCACAAACCACTGATGGATATACGCAACCATGGAATCCTTCATACTCTTCACACAACACTGATGGATATACGCAACCAAGGAATCCTTCATCTTTTGGGAACCCTTCATCTTCTTTACAAGACCATGATGGAAACACACACTTTGGTAGTGGAGATACACACTCTCTGTGGTCTTCACAATATCCGTATTCGTCGCAGTATCAACAAACAAATTACTATTCTAATGATCAACAAAATGTCCAGAGGGCAAATGACTATTTTAGTGATGAAAACACAGATGGATGTTCTATGATGTAAAACATCTGACTAGATATCTAATTGCTAAATAACTACATGTTATATTTTTTATCTATAGTTTAGAAAAATTGGTAATGTGATAAGTATGCTAATAATAAGCATAATCCAAAAGTCAAATATTTTCAATTATAATTGATTTTTTAAATTATATTTAACTATAGAGCAAGACTATTTTAATTTTTCTTATTCATATTCTTATATTTATTAATTACAATTATTATGAACATTATATAACCTTTCTTTAGATATATAAATTTATTTAATCAATTTATTAAAAATCAACTTTAAGTTTATTTAAATTTCTTATTATAATGTTTAGCCCTATTTTTCTTTATGTATTTTCACAATGCATCTCTAAGTGATTTTCATAGAGCATATTATTGACAGTTTTTTTTAATACTTTCATCTTACATTTTAATAAATATTAAATAATCAATAAGTAATCTCTTAAAGTAATGAAAATTTAAAATTTTATCAATAATATGTCATACGAAAATCAGTATGAATTGCAAGGTGAAAATAGGCATAAAAAACAGGATTAAGTTTAATAATAATAAATTTAAATGAATTTAATTTTAATTTTTTTTATTGATAATTTTTTTTACATATTTAACAAAATATAAAATATAAAATTCAAATATTAATACATGAGACATTTTAGTTCATTATTAGAATAAATAAAAACAATTAAATTTGTTAATAATTGAGGTTTATTTCAAGTTTTTTATTGAATAATCTATGAATAAGAATAAAATATCAAAAATAGGAGGATGTTATTTTATTTATAAATAATTATGAAATTTTTTAATAATATAATATATTATAGATGATTCTATATTTTGTGCAAGGTACTAAAAATTTTACTACTTAAATAAAATTGGTAAGAATGGGGAAGACTATGAAAAATATTAAGCTTACCGAACAAAATTGACTTATCCGTCTTTATTCAGAATGTTATTTTATTTATTTTAAATTTTTTAATATAAAAGTATAAATAATAAGAAACACGCAAACGATAAAAAAACTTAAGTAGAATGGTTTCATGTAAATTAATTGCATGATCTCATTTTAAATATTACCAAAATTTGTTCTACATTTTTTTTACTTAATGATTATTTGAAATTTTCTAATTAAAAGCATATAATATTTAATATAATATTTTTTCCATTTCAAAACATTTTAAATTTACGACGATAAAAAAAATATTTAAAAAAAATGTTTAATCAATTTATAAAAAATCAACTTTCAATTCATTTAAATTTCTTATTATAATGTTTAGCCCTATTTTTTTTTTTATGTATTTTCACAGTGCATCTCTAAGTGATTTTCATATAGCATATTATTGATAAAAAATTTTAATACTTTAATATTAAATTTGAATAAATATTTAATAATCAATAATTAATCTATTAAAGTAATGAAAATTGAAAATTTTATCAAAATATGTCATACGAAAGTTACAATGAATTGCAATGTGAAAATAGACATAAAAAAAGGGCTAAGTTTCATAATAATAAATTTAAATAAATTGTAACTTAATTTTTTTAATTTATAATTTTTTTTACATATTAAAAAAATATAAAATATAAAATTCAAATATTAATACATGAGACATTTCAGTTCATTATTAGAATAAATAAAAACAATTAAATTTGTGAATAATTGAGGATTATTTCAATTTTTAATTGAATAATCCATGAATAAGAAAGAAATGTCAAAAATAGGAGGATGTTATTTTTTTTATAAATAATTATGAAGAATTTTTATAATATAATATATTATATGATTTTATCTTTTTATTGCTTTTGGTAACATAATATATTATATGATTATATGTATAACGACCATGTAAGGAAAAAATTAATATGATCCATTGATTTTTATTGATTAAAATATGACGATCGTAATCATTTGTTCTCGTTTCTCACAATAACAAAATGTTCTCACCAAAGTCACTCCCTAGATATCTATAATAAATGCATTTGTAAATTAATTAGTTAATTTATTTTAATTTATTTTCTTTGATATCACAGACTTTCTCATACAAATCTAATGAGGTTGAAATATTTTGAATTCCTCTTAACATATTGATTTTAATAAATTACTCATTATTATTTGATTTTATTTTTTTAAAAATGTGCAAAGTACTAAAATCTTTACTACTTAAACAAAATTGGTAAGAGTGGGGAAGACTATGAAAAGTATTAAGGGTACCGAGCAAAATTGACTTATTCGTCTTTATTCATAATTTTATTTTATATATTTTAAATTTTTAAATATAAAAATATACATACTAAGGAACAGACAAATGATAAAAAAAAAACTAAGTAGAATGGTTTCATGTAAATTATTTGCATGATCTCATTTTAACTATTACCAAAATTTGTTCTAAATTTTTTTGACTTAATGATTATATGAAATTTTTTAATTAAAAGTATATAATATTTAATATAATATTCTTCCATTTTAAAACATTTTAAATTTACGGTAAAAAAGAAAATTTTAAAATTGACACATTATTTTTTAGTATAGTTTAAAATTATAACATTTCTTAGAATGGTTTAAAAGTTACAATTTTCTATATTTGGAGGTCTTAGTGATTATATAAATAATACATTTTAAGTTCTATTCAAAATCCTCCGAAAATGCATTATTGTTTAACTAATATTATAAACGGTTTCATCATTGGAGGTCATTAATTGAACATATGAAATATCACGTGATAGTCGTCTTACATTTTTACAATTATTTAAAAAAAAAAACCATCATTATACAATATAAATATAGTATTTCTTGTAAAAATATGCCTTTTAAAAATTATTGTCTCTTTATTCATATATCTATCAACATATTTTTTACAATATTTTAAAATAAAAAATAGTAGAAAATGCAGAAAATCATGGCATGAACTACATGAGTGCACACTAATAATATGTTTAATGATTAATTTTATCAATTGTAGCAATTTGATTTGGTATTTGATAATCTATTTTTTGGTCATTATTTTGATTATATCTTTTTTCTTGTTTACTGTGTTTATATATATTATTATTTAAGATATTATGTTGTAAATAAGGTATAAATAATAATTGATTCATATTTTAGACATACATCCATTTAAATCAGTTTGTAATGTCGCTTTTAGGTTAACTTCTAAAATAGTTCACTAAATATATATTTATCAGGATTTGATTGGATGCTTTAAGGATATTAATCTCTAGATATATATATCAATATTATATGATAAATCAATTATCAACATGATTTTTATTATATTTTTGATTCTCCATTGATTGAGTAAAAATAAATTGATATGTTTTTATTTCCATTAAAAGAATTCTTATTCTTTTCACTATAAATTGCTCTATTACAATGAGATTGATATAAAAACCTAGCTCGTTGAAAGTTATTATCTTATACTAGTACTTTCTTTTGTAAGTTTATTTTTCTTCTTCATTTTATGCTTGCAAATAACATGGTAGGCAATTAGTTTATGCAAAAATGATTTGGTTTTAAAAAGGTCATATTAATACTCATAATAAGTATTTATTCTAGACAATTGTGTATAAAATTTTGTTTTTCCTGTATGTTAAGTATTTTATATTTTTCTTTAGAGTTATTATTCATGTCAAATTTCATGTGATATTTTGTTTACTTATCTTGTTAAAAGTTTTTATATGTAGTGATGAAAAATTAAATTCTGACTTCAAGCAGATCTTTGATGGAAGGAAGGGGAAAAAAGAAATCTTTATTTGGAAAAATAAAGCGAATATGTTCAAAACATAGTGAAAAAAAGAAATATAGAGTATTTGAAGAGACTGAAATAGAGGAGGAGCAAGATGAAATAGAGCAAGGGCAAGATGGGATAGAGCAATCTCCAGAGCATCAAGAGGAGGTGGTAGAACCAATCCCTTCATATAATTCTACACAACATTATTATTACCCTCCACAAACTCAACAAGTAATTCAAGGATATTTTGAACATGGAAGTCCTTCGTATTCTGCACATTACACTGATGAAAATACACAACCATGTAACCTTTCATATTCCGAAGAAAATACACAACCATGGAATTCTTCATACTCTTCACAAACCACTGATGGATATACGCAACCATGGAATCCTTCATACTCTTCACACAACACTGATGGATATACGCAACCAAGGAATCCTTCATCTTTTGGGAACCCTTCATCTTCTTTACAAGACCATGATGGAAACACACACTTTGGTAGTGGAGATACACACTCTCTGTGGTCTTCACAATATCCGTATTCGTCGCAGTATCAACAAACAAATTACTATTCTAATGATCAACAAAATGTCCAGAGGGCAAATGACTATTTTAGTGATGAAAACACAGATGGATGTTCTATGATGTAAAACATCTGACTAGATATCTAATTGCTAAATAACTACATGTTATATTTTTTATCTATAGTTTAGAAAAATTGGTAATGTGATAAGTATGCTAATAATAAGCATAATCCAAAAGTCAAATATTTTCAATTATAATTGATTTTTTAAATTATATTTAACTATAGAGCAAGACTATTTTAATTTTTCTTATTCATATTCTTATATTTATTAATTACAATTATTATGAACATTATATAACCTTTCTTTAGATATATAAATTTATTTAATCAATTTATTAAAAATCAACTTTAAGTTTATTTAAATTTCTTATTATAATGTTTAGCCCTATTTTTCTTTATGTATTTTCACAATGCATCTCTAAGTGATTTTCATAGAGCATATTATTGACAGTTTTTTTTAATACTTTCATCTTACATTTTAATAAATATTAAATAATCAATAAGTAATCTCTTAAAGTAATGAAAATTTAAAATTTTATCAATAATATGTCATACGAAAATCAGTATGAATTGCAAGGTGAAAATAGGCATAAAAAACAGGATTAAGTTTAATAATAATAAATTTAAATGAATTTAATTTTAATTTTTTTTATTGATAATTTTTTTTACATATTTAACAAAATATAAAATATAAAATTCAAATATTAATACATGAGACATTTTAGTTCATTATTAGAATAAATAAAAACAATTAAATTTGTTAATAATTGAGGTTTATTTCAAGTTTTTTATTGAATAATCTATGAATAAGAATAAAATATCAAAAATAGGAGGATGTTATTTTATTTATAAATAATTATGAAATTTTTTAATAATATAATATATTATAGATGATTCTATATTTTGTGCAAGGTACTAAAAATTTTACTACTTAAATAAAATTGGTAAGAATGGGGAAGACTATGAAAAATATTAAGCTTACCGAACAAAATTGACTTATCCGTCTTTATTCAGAATGTTATTTTATTTATTTTAAATTTTTTAATATAAAAGTATAAATAATAAGAAACACGCAAACGATAAAAAAACTTAAGTAGAATGGTTTCATGTAAATTAATTGCATGATCTCATTTTAAATATTACCAAAATTTGTTCTACATTTTTTTTACTTAATGATTATTTGAAATTTTCTAATTAAAAGCATATAATATTTAATATAATATTTTTTCCATTTCAAAACATTTTAAATTTACGACGATAAAAAAAATATTTAAAAAAAATGTTTAATCAATTTATAAAAAATCAACTTTCAATTCATTTAAATTTCTTATTATAATGTTTAGCCCTATTTTTTTTTTTATGTATTTTCACAGTGCATCTCTAAGTGATTTTCATATAGCATATTATTGATAAAAAATTTTAATACTTTAATATTAAATTTGAATAAATATTTAATAATCAATAATTAATCTATTAAAGTAATGAAAATTGAAAATTTTATCAAAATATGTCATACGAAAGTTACAATGAATTGCAATGTGAAAATAGACATAAAAAAAGGGCTAAGTTTCATAATAATAAATTTAAATAAATTGTAACTTAATTTTTTTAATTTATAATTTTTTTTACATATTAAAAAAATATAAAATATAAAATTCAAATATTAATACATGAGACATTTCAGTTCATTATTAGAATAAATAAAAACAATTAAATTTGTGAATAATTGAGGATTATTTCAATTTTTAATTGAATAATCCATGAATAAGAAAGAAATGTCAAAAATAGGAGGATGTTATTTTTTTTATAAATAATTATGAAGAATTTTTATAATATAATATATTATATGATTTTATCTTTTTATTGCTTTTGGTAACATAATATATTATATGATTATATGTATAACGACCATGTAAGGAAAAAATTAATATGATCCATTGATTTTTATTGATTAAAATATGACGATCGTAATCATTTGTTCTCGTTTCTCACAATAACAAAATGTTCTCACCAAAGTCACTCCCTAGATATCTATAATAAATGCATTTGTAAATTAATTAGTTAATTTATTTTAATTTATTTTCTTTGATATCACAGACTTTCTCATACAAATCTAATGAGGTTGAAATATTTTGAATTCCTCTTAACATATTGATTTTAATAAATTACTCATTATTATTTGATTTTATTTTTTTAAAAATGTGCAAAGTACTAAAATCTTTACTACTTAAACAAAATTGGTAAGAGTGGGGAAGACTATGAAAAGTATTAAGGGTACCGAGCAAAATTGACTTATTCGTCTTTATTCATAATTTTATTTTATATATTTTAAATTTTTAAATATAAAAATATACATACTAAGGAACAGACAAATGATAAAAAAAAAACTAAGTAGAATGGTTTCATGTAAATTATTTGCATGATCTCATTTTAACTATTACCAAAATTTGTTCTAAATTTTTTTGACTTAATGATTATATGAAATTTTTTAATTAAAAGTATATAATATTTAATATAATATTCTTCCATTTTAAAACATTTTAAATTTACGGTAAAAAAGAAAATTTTAAAATTGACACATTATTTTTTAGTATAGTTTAAAATTATAACATTTCTTAGAATGGTTTAAAAGTTACAATTTTCTATATTTGGAGGTCTTAGTGATTATATAAATAATACATTTTAAGTTCTATTCAAAATCCTCCGAAAATGCATTATTGTTTAACTAATATTATAAACGGTTTCATCATTGGAGGTCATTAATTGAACATATGAAATATCACGTGATAGTCGTCTTACATTTTTACAATTATTTAAAAAAAAAACCATCATTATACAATATAAATATAGTATTTCTTGTAAAAATATGCCTTTTAAAAATTATTGTCTCTTTATTCATATATCTATCAACATATTTTTTACAATATTTTAAAATAAAAAATAGTAGAAAATGCAGAAAATCATGGCATGAACTACATGAGTGCACACTAATAATATGTTTAATGATTAATTTTATCAATTGTAGCAATTTGATTTGGTATTTGATAATCTATTTTTTGGTCATTATTTTGATTATATCTTTTTTCTTGTTTACTGTGTTTATATATATTATTATTTAAGATATTATGTTGTAAATAAGGTATAAATAATAATTGATTCATATTTTAGACATACATCCATTTAAATCAGTTTGTAATGTCGCTTTTAGGTTAACTTCTAAAATAGTTCACTAAATATATATTTATCAGGATTTGATTGGATGCTTTAAGGATATTAATCTCTAGATATATATATCAATATTATATGATAAATCAATTATCAACATGATTTTTATTATATTTTTGATTCTCCATTGATTGAGTAAAAATAAATTGATATGTTTTTATTTCCATTAAAAGAATTCTTATTCTTTTCACTATAAATTGCTCTATTACAATGAGATTGATATAAAAACCTAGCTCGTTGAAAGTTATTATCTTATACTAGTACTTTCTTTTGTAAGTTTATTTTTCTTCTTCATTTTATGCTTGCAAATAACATGGTAGGCAATTAGTTTATGCAAAAATGATTTGGTTTTAAAAAGGTCATATTAATACTCATAATAAGTATTTATTCTAGACAATTGTGTATAAAATTTTGTTTTTCCTGTATGTTAAGTATTTTATATTTTTCTTTAGAGTTATTATTCATGTCAAATTTCATGTGATATTTTGTTTACTTATCTTGTTAAAAGTTTTTATATGTAGTGATGAAAAATTAAATTCTGACTTCAAGCAGATCTTTGATGGAAGGAAGGGGAAAAAAGAAATCTTTATTTGGAAAAATAAAGCGAATATGTTCAAAACATAGTGAAAAAAAGAAATATAGAGTATTTGAAGAGACTGAAATAGAGGAGGAGCAAGATGAAATAGAGCAAGGGCAAGATGGGATAGAGCAATCTCCAGAGCATCAAGAGGAGGTGGTAGAACCAATCCCTTCATATAATTCTACACAACATTATTATTACCCTCCACAAACTCAACAAGTAATTCAAGGATATTTTGAACATGGAAGTCCTTCGTATTCTGCACATTACACTGATGAAAATACACAACCATGTAACCTTTCATATTCCGAAGAAAATACACAACCATGGAATTCTTCATACTCTTCACAAACCACTGATGGATATACGCAACCATGGAATCCTTCATACTCTTCACACAACACTGATGGATATACGCAACCAAGGAATCCTTCATCTTTTGGGAACCCTTCATCTTCTTTACAAGACCATGATGGAAACACACACTTTGGTAGTGGAGATACACACTCTCTGTGGTCTTCACAATATCCGTATTCGTCGCAGTATCAACAAACAAATTACTATTCTAATGATCAACAAAATGTCCAGAGGGCAAATGACTATTTTAGTGATGAAAACACAGATGGATGTTCTATGATGTAAAACATCTGACTAGATATCTAATTGCTAAATAACTACATGTTATATTTTTTATCTATAGTTTAGAAAAATTGGTAATGTGATAAGTATGCTAATAATAAGCATAATCCAAAAGTCAAATATTTTCAATTATAATTGATTTTTTAAAGTATATTTAACTATAGAGCAAGACTATTTTAATTTTTCTTATTCATATTCTTATATTTATTAATTACAATTATTATGAACATTATATAACCTTTCTTTAGATATATAAATTTATTTAATCAATTTATTAAAAATCAACTTTAAGTTTATTTAAATTTCTTATTATAATGTTTAGCCCTATTTTTCTTTATGTATTTTCACAATGCATCTCTAAGTGATTTTCATAGAGCATATTATTGACAGTTTTTTTTAATACTTTCATCTTACATTTTAATAAATATTAAATAATCAATAAGTAATCTCTTAAAGTAATGAAAATTTAAAATTTTATCAATAATATGTCATACGAAAATCAGTATGAATTGCAAGGTGAAAATAGGCATAAAAAACAGGATTAAGTTTAATAATAATAAATTTAAATGAATTTAATTTTAATTTTTTTTATTGATAATTTTTTTTACATATTTAACAAAATATAAAATATAAAATTCAAATATTAATACATGAGACATTTTAGTTCATTATTAGAATAAATAAAAACAATTAAATTTGTTAATAATTGAGGTTTATTTCAAGTTTTTTATTGAATAATCTATGAATAAGAATAAAATATCAAAAATAGGAGGATGTTATTTTATTTATAAATAATTATGAAATTTTTTAATAATATAATATATTATAGATGATTCTATATTTTGTGCAAGGTACTAAAAATTTTACTACTTAAATAAAATTGGTAAGAATGGGGAAGACTATGAAAAATATTAAGCTTACCGAACAAAATTGACTTATCCGTCTTTATTCAGAATGTTATTTTATTTATTTTAAATTTTTTAATATAAAAGTATAAATAATAAGAAACACGCAAACGATAAAAAAACTTAAGTAGAATGGTTTCATGTAAATTAATTGCATGATCTCATTTTAAATATTACCAAAATTTGTTCTACATTTTTTTTACTTAATGATTATTTGAAATTTTCTAATTAAAAGCATATAATATTTAATATAATATTTTTTCCATTTCAAAACATTTTAAATTTACGACGATAAAAAAAATATTTAAAAAAAATGTTTAATCAATTTATAAAAAATCAACTTTCAATTCATTTAAATTTCTTATTATAATGTTTAGCCCTATTTTTTTTTTTATGTATTTTCACAGTGCATCTCTAAGTGATTTTCATATAGCATATTATTGATAAAAAAATTTAATACTTTAATATTAAATTTGAATAAATATTTAATAATCAATAATTAATCTATTAAAGTAATGAAAATTGAAAATTTTATCAAAATATGTCATACGAAAGTTACAATGAATTGCAATGTGAAAATAGACATAAAAAAAGGGCTAAGTTTCATAATAATAAATTTAAATAAATTGTAACTTAATTTTTTTAATTTATAATTTTTTTTACATATTAAAAAAATATAAAATATAAAATTCAAATATTAATACATGAGACATTTCAGTTCATTATTAGAATAAATAAAAACAATTAAATTTGTGAATAATTGAGGATTATTTCAATTTTTAATTGAATAATCCATGAATAAGAAAGAAATGTCAAAAATAGGAGGATGTTATTTTTTTTATAAATAATTATGAAGAATTTTTATAATATAATATATTATATGATTTTATCTTTTTATTGCTTTTGGTAACATAATATATTATATGATTATATGTATAACGACCATGTAAGGAAAAAATTAATATGATCCATTGATTTTTATTGATTAAAATATGACGATCGTAATCATTTGTTCTCGTTTCTCACAATAACAAAATGTTCTCACCAAAGTCACTCCCTAGATATCTATAATAAATGCATTTGTAAATTAATTAGTTAATTTATTTTAATTTATTTTCTTTGATATCACAGACTTTCTCATACAAATCTAATGAGGTTGAAATATTTTGAATTCCTCTTAACATATTGATTTTAATAAATTACTCATTATTATTTGATTTTATTTTTTTAAAAATGTGCAAAGTACTAAAATCTTTACTACTTAAACAAAATTGGTAAGAGTGGGGAAGACTATGAAAAGTATTAAGGGTACCGAGCAAAATTGACTTATTCGTCTTTATTCATAATTTTATTTTATATATTTTAAATTTTTAAATATAAAAATATACATACTAAGGAACAGACAAATGATAAAAAAAAAACTAAGTAGAATGGTTTCATGTAAATTATTTGCATGATCTCATTTTAACTATTACCAAAATTTGTTCTAAATTTTTTTGACTTAATGATTATATGAAATTTTTTAATTAAAAGTATATAATATTTAATATAATATTCTTCCATTTTAAAACATTTTAAATTTACGGTAAAAAAGAAAATTTTAAAATTGACACATTATTTTTTAGTATAGTTTAAAATTATAACATTTCTTAGAATGGTTTAAAAGTTACAATTTTCTATATTTGGAGGTCTTAGTGATTATATAAATAATACATTTTAAGTTCTATTCAAAATCCTCCGAAAATGCATTATTGTTTAACTAATATTATAAACGGTTTCATCATTGGAGGTCATTAATTGAACATATGAAATATCACGTGATAGTCGTCTTACATTTTTACAATTATTTAAAAAAAAAAACCATCATTATACAATATAAATATAGTATTTCTTGTAAAAATATGCCTTTTAAAAATTATTGTCTCTTTATTCATATATCTATCAACATATTTTTTACAATATTTTAAAATAAAAAATAGTAGAAAATGCAGAAAATCATGGCATGAACTACATGAGTGCACACTAATAATATGTTTAATGATTAATTTTATCAATTGTAGCAATTTGATTTGGTATTTGATAATCTATTTTTTGGTCATTATTTTGATTATATCTTTTTTCTTGTTTACTGTGTTTATATATATTATTATTTAAGATATTATGTTGTAAATAAGGTATAAATAATAATTGATTCATATTTTAGACATACATCCATTTAAATCAGTTTGTAATGTCGCTTTTAGGTTAACTTCTAAAATAGTTCACTAAATATATATTTATCAGGATTTGATTGGATGCTTTAAGGATATTAATCTCTAGATATATATATCAATATTATATGATAAATCAATTATCAACATGATTTTTATTATATTTTTGATTCTCCATTGATTGAGTAAAAATAAATTGATATGTTTTTATTTCCATTAAAAGAATTCTTATTCTTTTCACTATAAATTGCTCTATTACAATGAGATTGATATAAAAACCTAGCTCGTTGAAAGTTATTATCTTATACTAGTACTTTCTTTTGTAAGTTTATTTTTCTTCTTCATTTTATGCTTGCAAATAACATGGTAGGCAATTAGTTTATGCAAAAATGATTTGGTTTTAAAAAGGTCATATTAATACTCATAATAAGTATTTATTCTAGACAATTGTGTATAAAATTTTGTTTTTCCTGTATGTTAAGTATTTTATATTTTTCTTTAGAGTTATTATTCATGTCAAATTTCATGTGATATTTTGTTTACTTATCTTGTTAAAAGTTTTTATATGTAGTGATGAAAAATTAAATTCTGACTTCAAGCAGATCTTTGATGGAAGGAAGGGGAAAAAAGAAATCTTTATTTGGAAAAATAAAGCGAATATGTTCAAAACATAGTGAAAAAAAGAAATATAGAGTATTTGAAGAGACTGAAATAGAGGAGGAGCAAGATGAAATAGAGCAAGGGCAAGATGGGATAGAGCAATCTCCAGAGCATCAAGAGGAGGTGGTAGAACCAATCCCTTCATATAATTCTACACAACATTATTATTACCCTCCACAAACTCAACAAGTAATTCAAGGATATTTTGAACATGGAAGTCCTTCGTATTCTGCACATTACACTGATGAAAATACACAACCATGTAACCTTTCATATTCCGAAGAAAATACACAACCATGGAATTCTTCATACTCTTCACAAACCACTGATGGATATACGCAACCATGGAATCCTTCATACTCTTCACACAACACTGATGGATATACGCAACCAAGGAATCCTTCATCTTTTGGGAACCCTTCATCTTCTTTACAAGACCATGATGGAAACACACACTTTGGTAGTGGAGATACACACTCTCTGTGGTCTTCACAATATCCGTATTCGTCGCAGTATCAACAAACAAATTACTATTCTAATGATCAACAAAATGTCCAGAGGGCAAATGACTATTTTAGTGATGAAAACACAGATGGATGTTCTATGATGTAAAACATCTGACTAGATATCTAATTGCTAAATAACTACATGTTATATTTTTTATCTATAGTTTAGAAAAATTGGTAATGTGATAAGTATGCTAATAATAAGCATAATCCAAAAGTCAAATATTTTCAATTATAATTGATTTTTTAAATTATATTTAACTATAGAGCAAGACTATTTTAATTTTTCTTATTCATATTCTTATATTTATTAATTACAATTATTATGAACATTATATAACCTTTCTTTAGATATATAAATTTATTTAATCAATTTATTAAAAATCAACTTTAAGTTTATTTAAATTTCTTATTATAATGTTTAGCCCTATTTTTCTTTATGTATTTTCACAATGCATCTCTAAGTGATTTTCATAGAGCATATTATTGACAGTTTTTTTTAATACTTTCATCTTACATTTTAATAAATATTAAATAATCAATAAGTAATCTCTTAAAGTAATGAAAATTTAAAATTTTATCAATAATATGTCATACGAAAATCAGTATGAATTGCAAGGTGAAAATAGGCATAAAAAACAGGATTAAGTTTAATAATAATAAATTTAAATGAATTTAATTTTAATTTTTTTTATTGATAAATTTTTTTACATATTTAACAAAATATAAAATATAAAATTCAAATATTAATACATGAGACATTTTAGTTCATTATTAGAATAAATAAAAACAATTAAATTTGTTAATAATTGAGGTTTATTTCAAGTTTTTTATTGAATAATCTATGAATAAGAATAAAATATCAAAAATAGGAGGATGTTATTTTATTTATAAATAATTATGAAATTTTTTAATAATATAATATATTATAGATGATTCTATATTTTGTGCAAGGTACTAAAAATTTTACTACTTAAATAAAATTGGTAAGAATGGGGAAGACTATGAAAAATATTAAGCTTACCGAACAAAATTGACTTATCCGTCTTTATTCAGAATGTTATTTTATTTATTTTAAATTTTTTAATATAAAAGTATAAATAATAAGAAACACGCAAACGATAAAAAAACTTAAGTAGAATGGTTTCATGTAAATTAATTGCATGATCTCATTTTAAATATTACCAAAATTTGTTCTACATTTTTTTTACTTAATGATTATTTGAAATTTTCTAATTAAAAGCATATAATATTTAATATAATATTTTTTCCATTTCAAAACATTTTAAATTTACGACGATAAAAAAAATATTTAAAAAAAATGTTTAATCAATTTATAAAAAATCAACTTTCAATTCATTTAAATTTCTTATTATAATGTTTAGCCCTATTTTTTTTTTTATGTATTTTCACAGTGCATCTCTAAGTGATTTTCATATAGCATATTATTGATAAAAAATTTTAATACTTTAATATTAAATTTGAATAAATATTTAATAATCAATAATTAATCTATTAAAGTAATGAAAATTGAAAATTTTATCAAAATATGTCATACGAAAGTTACAATGAATTGCAATGTGAAAATAGACATAAAAAAAGGGCTAAGTTTCATAATAATAAATTTAAATAAATTGTAACTTAATTTTTTTAATTTATAATTTTTTTTACATATTAAAAAAATATAAAATATAAAATTCAAATATTAATACATGAGACATTTCAGTTCATTATTAGAATAAATAAAAACAATTAAATTTGTGAATAATTGAGGATTATTTCAATTTTTAATTGAATAATCCATGAATAAGAAAGAAATGTCAAAAATAGGAGGATGTTATTTTTTTTATAAATAATTATGAAGAATTTTTATAATATAATATATTATATGATTTTATCTTTTTATTGCTTTTGGTAACATAATATATTATATGATTATATGTATAACGACCATGTAAGGAAAAAATTAATATGATCCATTGATTTTTATTGATTAAAATATGACGATCGTAATCATTTGTTCTCGTTTCTCACAATAACAAAATGTTCTCACCAAAGTCACTCCCTAGATATCTATAATAAATGCATTTGTAAATTAATTAGTTAATTTATTTTAATTTATTTTCTTTGATATCACAGACTTTCTCATACAAATCTAATGAGGTTAAAATATTTTGAATTCCTCTTAACATATTGATTTTAATAAATTACTCATTATTATTTGATTTTATTTTTTTAAAAATGTGCAAAGTACTAAAATCTTTACTACTTAAACAAAATTGGTAAGAGTGGGGAAGACTATGAAAAGTATTAAGGGTACCGAGCAAAATTGACTTATTCGTCTTTATTCATAATTTTATTTTATATATTTTAAATTTTTAAATATAAAAATATACATACTAAGGAACAGACAAATGATAAAAAAAAAACTAAGTAGAATGGTTTCATGTAAATTATTTGCATGATCTCATTTTAACTATTACCAAAATTTGTTCTAAATTTTTTTGACTTAATGATTATATGAAATTTTTTAATTAAAAGTATATAATATTTAATATAATATTCTTCCATTTTAAAACATTTTAAATTTACGGTAAAAAAGAAAATTTTAAAATTGACACATTATTTTTTAGTATAGTTTAAAATTATAACATTTCTTAGAATGGTTTAAAAGTTACAATTTTCTATATTTGGAGGTCTTAGTGATTATATAAATAATACATTTTAAGTTCTATTCAAAATCCTCCGAAAATGCATTATTGTTTAACTAATATTATAAACGGTTTCATCATTGGAGGTCATTAATTGAACATATGAAATATCACGTGATAGTCGTCTTACATTTTTACAATTATTTAAAAAAAAAAACCATCATTATACAATATAAATATAGTATTTCTTGTAAAAATATGCCTTTTAAAAATTATTGTCTCTTTATTCATATATCTATCAACATATTTTTTACAATATTTTAAAATAAAAAATAGTAGAAAATGCAGAAAATCATGGCATGAACTACATGAGTGCACACTAATAATATGTTTAATGATTAATTTTATCAATTGTAGCAATTTGATTTGGTATTTGATAATCTATTTTTTGGTCATTATTTTGATTATATCTTTTTTCTTGTTTACTGTGTTTATATATATTATTATTTAAGATATTATGTTGTAAATAAGGTATAAATAATAATTGATTCATATTTTAGACATACATCCATTTAAATCAGTTTGTAATGTCGCTTTTAGGTTAACTTCTAAAATAGTTCACTAAATATATATTTATCAGGATTTGATTGGATGCTTTAAGGATATTAATCTCTAGATATATATATCAATATTATATGATAAATCAATTATCAACATGATTTTTATTATATTTTTGATTCTCCATTGATTGAGTAAAAATAAATTGATATGTTTTTATTTCCATTAAAAGAATTCTTATTCTTTTCACTATAAATTGCTCTATTACAATGAGATTGATATAAAAACCTAGCTCGTTGAAAGTTATTATCTTATACTAGTACTTTCTTTTGTAAGTTTATTTTTCTTCTTCATTTTATGCTTGCAAATAACATGGTAGGCAATTAGTTTATGCAAAAATGATTTGGTTTTAAAAAGGTCATATTAATACTCATAATAAGTATTTATTCTAGACAATTGTGTATAAAATTTTGTTTTTCCTGTATGTTAAGTATTTTATATTTTTCTTTAGAGTTATTATTCATGTCAAATTTCATGTGATATTTTGTTTACTTATCTTGTTAAAAGTTTTTATATGTAGTGATGAAAAATTAAATTCTGACTTCAAGCAGATCTTTGATGGAAGGAAGGGGAAAAAAGAAATCTTTATTTGGAAAAATAAAGCGAATATGTTCAAAACATAGTGAAAAAAAGAAATATAGAGTATTTGAAGAGACTGAAATAGAGGAGGAGCAAGATGAAATAGAGCAAGGGCAAGATGGGATAGAGCAATCTCCAGAGCATCAAGAGGAGGTGGTAGAACCAATCCCTTCATATAATTCTACACAACATTATTATTACCCTCCACAAACTCAACAAGTAATTCAAGGATATTTTGAACATGGAAGTCCTTCGTATTCTGCACATTACACTGATGAAAATACACAACCATGTAACCTTTCATATTCCGAAGAAAATACACAACCATGGAATTCTTCATACTCTTCACAAACCACTGATGGATATACGCAACCATGGAATCCTTCATACTCTTCACACAACACTGATGGATATACGCAACCAAGGAATCCTTCATCTTTTGGGAACCCTTCATCTTCTTTACAAGACCATGATGGAAACACACACTTTGGTAGTGGAGATACACACTCTCTGTGGTCTTCACAATATCCGTATTCGTCGCAGTATCAACAAACAAATTACTATTCTAATGATCAACAAAATGTCCAGAGGGCAAATGACTATTTTAGTGATGAAAACACAGATGGATGTTCTATGATGTAAAACATCTGACTAGATATCTAATTGCTAAATAACTACATGTTATATTTTTTATCTATAGTTTAGAAAAATTGGTAATGTGATAAGTATGCTAATAATAAGCATAATCCAAAAGTCAAATATTTTCAATTATAATTGATTTTTTAAATTATATTTAACTATAGAGCAAGACTATTTTAATTTTTCTTATTCATATTCTTATATTTATTAATTACAATTATTATGAACATTATATAACCTTTCTTTAGATATATAAATTTATTTAATCAATTTATTAAAAATCAACTTTAAGTTTATTTAAATTTCTTATTATAATGTTTAGCCCTATTTTTCTTTATGTATTTTCACAATGCATCTCTAAGTGATTTTCATAGAGCATATTATTGACAGTTTTTTTTAATACTTTCATCTTACATTTTAATAAATATTAAATAATCAATAAGTAATCTCTTAAAGTAATGAAAATTTAAAATTTTATCAATAATATGTCATACGAAAATCAGTATGAATTGCAAGGTGAAAATAGGCATAAAAAACAGGATTAAGTTTAATAATAATAAATTTAAATGAATTTAATTTTAATTTTTTTTATTGATAAATTTTTTTACATATTTAACAAAATATAAAATATAAAATTCAAATATTAATACATGAGACATTTTAGTTCATTATTAGAATAAATAAAAACAATTAAATTTGTTAATAATTGAGGTTTATTTCAAGTTTTTTATTGAATAATCTATGAATAAGAATAAAATATCAAAAATAGGAGGATGTTATTTTATTTATAAATAATTATGAAATTTTTTAATAATATAATATATTATAGATGATTCTATATTTTGTGCAAGGTACTAAAAATTTTACTACTTAAATAAAATTGGTAAGAATGGGGAAGACTATGAAAAATATTAAGCTTACCGAACAAAATTGACTTATCCGTCTTTATTCAGAATGTTATTTTATTTATTTTAAATTTTTTAATATAAAAGTATAAATAATAAGAAACACGCAAACGATAAAAAAACTTAAGTAGAATGGTTTCATGTAAATTAATTGCATGATCTCATTTTAAATATTACCAAAATTTGTTCTACATTTTTTTTACTTAATGATTATTTGAAATTTTCTAATTAAAAGCATATAATATTTAATATAATATTTTTTCCATTTCAAAACATTTTAAATTTACGACGATAAAAAAAATATTTAAAAAAAATGTTTAATCAATTTATAAAAAATCAACTTTCAATTCATTTAAATTTCTTATTATAATGTTTAGCCCTATTTTTTTTTTTATGTATTTTCACAGTGCATCTCTAAGTGATTTTCATATAGCATATTATTGATAAAAAATTTTAATACTTTAATATTAAATTTGAATAAATATTTAATAATCAATAATTAATCTATTAAAGTAATGAAAATTGAAAATTTTATCAAAATATGTCATACGAAAGTTACAATGAATTGCAATGTGAAAATAGACATAAAAAAAGGGCTAAGTTTCATAATAATAAATTTAAATAAATTGTAACTTAATTTTTTTAATTTATAATTTTTTTTACATATTAAAAAAATATAAAATATAAAATTCAAATATTAATACATGAGACATTTCAGTTCATTATTAGAATAAATAAAAACAATTAAATTTGTGAATAATTGAGGATTATTTCGATTTTTAATTGAATAATCCATGAATAAGAAAGAAATGTCAAAAATAGGAGGATGTTATTTTTTTTATAAATAATTATGAAGAATTTTTATAATATAATATATTATATGATTTTATCTTTTTATTGCTTTTGGTAACATAATATATTATATGATTATATGTATAACGACCATGTAAGGAAAAAATTAATATGATCCATTGATTTTTATTGATTAAAATATGACGATCGTAATCATTTGTTCTCGTTTCTCACAATAACAAAATGTTCTCACCAAAGTCACTCCCTAGATATCTATAATAAATGCATTTGTAAATTAATTAGTTAATTTATTTTAATTTATTTTCTTTGATATCACAGACTTTCTCATACAAATCTAATGAGGTTGAAATATTTTGAATTCCTCTTAACATATTGATTTTAATAAATTACTCATTATTATTTGATTTTATTTTTTTAAAAATGTGCAAAGTACTAAAATCTTTACTACTTAAACAAAATTGGTAAGAGTGGGGAAGACTATGAAAAGTATTAAGGGTACCGAGCAAAATTGACTTATTCGTCTTTATTCATAATTTTATTTTATATATTTTAAATTTTTAAATATAAAAATATACATACTAAGGAACAGACAAATGATAAAAAAAAAACTAAGTAGAATGGTTTCATGTAAATTATTTGCATGATCTCATTTTAACTATTACCAAAATTTGTTCTAAATTTTTTTGACTTAATGATTATATGAAATTTTTTAATTCAAAGTATATAATTTTTAATATAATATTCTTCCATTTTAAAACATTTTAAATTTACGGTAAAAAAGAAAATTTTAAAATTGACACATTATTTTTTAGTATAGTTTAAAATTATAACATTTCTTAGAATGGTTTAAAAGTTACAATTTTCTATATTTGGAGGTCTTAGTGATTATATAAATAATACATTTTAAGTTCTATTCAAAATCCTCCGAAAATGCATTATTGTTTAACTAATATTATAAACGGTTTCATCATTGGAGGTCATTAATTGAACATATGAAATATCACGTGATAGTCGTCTTACATTTTTACAATTATTTAAAAAAAAAAACCATCATTATACAATATAAATATAGTATTTCTTGTAAAAATATGCCTTTTAAAAATTATTGTCTCTTTATTCATATATCTATCAACATATTTTTTACAATATTTTAAAATAAAAAATAGTAGAAAATGCAGAAAATCATGGCATGAACTACATGAGTGCACACTAATAATATGTTTAATGATTAATTTTATCAATTGTAGCAATTTGATTTGGTATTTGATAATCTATTTTTTGGTCATTATTTTGATTATATCTTTTTTTCTTGTTTACTGTGTTTATATATATTATTATTTAAGATATTATGTTGTAAATAAGGTATAAATAATAATTGATTCATATTTTAGACATACATCCATTTAAATCAGTTTGTAATGTCGCTTTTAGGTTAACTTCTAAAATAGTTCACTAAATATATATTTATCAGGATTTGATTGGATGCTTTAAGGATATTAATCTCTAGATATATATATCAATATTATATGATAAATCAATTATCAACATGATTTTTATTATATTTTTGATTCTCCATTGATTGAGTAAAAATAAATTGATATGTTTTTATTTCCATTAAAAGAATTCTTATTCTTTTCACTATAAATTGCTCTATTACAATGAGATTGATATAAAAACCTAGCTCGTTGAAAGTTATTATCTTATACTAGTACTTTCTTTTGTAAGTTTATTTTTCTTCTTCATTTTATGCTTGCAAATAACATGGTAGGCAATTAGTTTATGCAAAAATGATTTGGTTTTAAAAAGGTCATATTAATACTCATAATAAGTATTTATTCTAGACAATTGTGTATAAAATTTTGTTTTTCCTGTATGTTAAGTATTTTATATTTTTCTTTAGAGTTATTATTCATGTCAAATTTCATGTGATATTTTGTTTACTTATCTTGTTAAAAGTTTTTATATGTAGTGATGAAAAATTAAATTCTGACTTCAAGCAGATCTTTGATGGAAGGAAGGGGAAAAAAGAAATCTTTATTTGGAAAAATAAAGCGAATATGTTCAAAACATAGTGAAAAAAAGAAATATAGAGTATTTGAAGAGACTGAAATAGAGGAGGAGCAAGATGAAATAGAGCAAGGGCAAGATGGGATAGAGCAATCTCCAGAGCATCAAGAGGAGGTGGTAGAACCAATCCCTTCATATAATTCTACACAACATTATTATTACCCTCCACAAACTCAACAAGTAATTCAAGGATATTTTGAACATGGAAGTCCTTCGTATTCTGCACATTACACTGATGAAAATACACAACCATGTAACCTTTCATATTCCGAAGAAAATACACAACCATGGAATTCTTCATACTCTTCACAAACCACTGATGGATATACGCAACCATGGAATCCTTCATACTCTTCACACAACACTGATGGATATACGCAACCAAGGAATCCTTCATCTTTTGGGAACCCTTCATCTTCTTTACAAGACCATGATGGAAACACACACTTTGGTAGTGGAGATACACACTCTCTGTGGTCTTCACAATATCCGTATTCGTCGCAGTATCAACAAACAAATTACTATTCTAATGATCAACAAAATGTCCAGAGGGCAAATGACTATTTTAGTGATGAAAACACAGATGGATGTTCTATGATGTAAAACATCTGACTAGATATCTAATTGCTAAATAACTACATGTTATATTTTTTATCTATAGTTTAGAAAAATTGGTAATGTGATAAGTATGCTAATAATAAGCATAATCCAAAAGTCAAATATTTTCAATTATAATTGATTTTTTAAATTATATTTAACTATAGAGCAAGACTATTTTAATTTTTCTTATTCATATTCTTATATTTATTAATTACAATTATTATGAACATTATATAACCTTTCTTTAGATATATAAATTTATTTAATCAATTTATTAAAAATCAACTTTAAGTTTATTTAAATTTCTTATTATAATGTTTAGCCCTATTTTTCTTTATGTATTTTCACAATGCATCTCTAAGTGATTTTCATAGAGCATATTATTGACAGTTTTTTTTAATACTTTCATCTTACATTTTAATAAATATTAAATAATCAATAAGTAATCTCTTAAAGTAATGAAAATTTAAAATTTTATCAATAATATGTCATACGAAAATCAGTATGAATTGCAAGGTGAAAATAGGCATAAAAAACAGGATTAAGTTTAATAATAATAAATTTAAATGAATTTAATTTTAATTTTTTTTATTGATAAATTTTTTTACATATTTAACAAAATATAAAATATAAAATTCAAATATTAATACATGAGACATTTTAGTTCATTATTAGAATAAATAAAAACAATTAAATTTGTTAATAATTGAGGTTTATTTCAAGTTTTTTATTGAATAATCTATGAATAAGAATAAAATATCAAAAATAGGAGGATGTTATTTTATTTATAAATAATTATGAAATTTTTTAATAATATAATATATTATAGATGATTCTATATTTTGTGCAAGGTACTAAAAATTTTACTACTTAAATAAAATTGGTAAGAATGGGGAAGACTATGAAAAATATTAAGCTTACCGAACAAAATTGACTTATCCGTCTTTATTCAGAATGTTATTTTATTTATTTTAAATTTTTTAATATAAAAGTATAAATAATAAGAAACACGCAAACGATAAAAAAACTTAAGTAGAATGGTTTCATGTAAATTAATTGCATGATCTCATTTTAAATATTACCAAAATTTGTTCTACATTTTTTTTACTTAATGATTATTTGAAATTTTCTAATTAAAAGCATATAATATTTAATATAATATTTTTTCCATTTCAAAACATTTTAAATTTACGACGATAAAAAAAATATTTAAAAAAAATGTTTAATCAATTTATAAAAAATCAACTTTCAATTCATTTAAATTTCTTATTATAATGTTTAGCCCTATTTTTTTTTTTATGTATTTTCACAGTGCATCTCTAAGTGATTTTCATATAGCATATTATTGATAAAAATTTTTAATACTTTAATATTAAATTTGAATAAATATTTAATAATCAATAATTAATCTATTAAAGTAATGAAAATTGAAAATTTTATCAAAATATGTCATACGAAAGTTACAATGAATTGCAATGTGAAAATAGACATAAAAAAAGGGCTAAGTTTCATAATAATAAATTTAAATAAATTGTAACTTAATTTTTTTAATTTATAATTTTTTTTACATATTAAAAAAATATAAAATATAAAATTCAAATATTAATACATGAGACATTTCAGTTCATTATTAGAATAAATAAAAACAATTAAATTTGTGAATAATTGAGGATTATTTCGATTTTTAATTGAATAATCCATGAATAAGAAAGAAATGTCAAAAATAGGAGGATGTTATTTTTTTTATAAATAATTATGAAGAATTTTTATAATATAATATATTATATGATTTTATCTTTTTATTGCTTTTGGTAACATAATATATTATATGATTATATGTATAACGACCATGTAAGGAAAAAATTAATATGATCCATTGATTTTTATTGATTAAAATATGACGATCGTAATCATTTGTTCTCGTTTCTCACAATAACAAAATGTTCTCACCAAAGTCACTCCCTAGATATCTATAATAAATGCATTTGTAAATTAATTAGTTAATTTATTTTAATTTATTTTCTTTGATATCACAGACTTTCTCATACAAATCTAATGAGGTTGAAATATTTTGAATTCCTCTTAACATATTGATTTTAATAAATTACTCATTATTATTTGATTTTATTTTTTTAAAAATGTGCAAAGTACTAAAATCTTTACTACTTAAACAAAATTGGTAAGAGTGGGGAAGACTATGAAAAGTATTAAGGGTACCGAGCAAAATTGACTTATTCGTCTTTATTCATAATTTTATTTTATATATTTTAAATTTTTAAATATAAAAATATACATACTAAGGAACAGACAAATGATAAAAAAAAAACTAAGTAGAATGGTTTCATGTAAATTATTTGCATGATCTCATTTTAACTATTACCAAAATTTGTTCTAAATTTTTTTGACTTAATGATTATATGAAATTTTTTAATTAAAAGTATATAATATTTAATATAATATTCTTCCATTTTAAAACATTTTAAATTTACGGTAAAAAAGAAAATTTTAAAATTGACACATTATTTTTTAGTATAGTTTAAAATTATAACATTTCTTAGAATGGTTTAAAAGTTACAATTTTCTATATTTGGAGGTCTTAGTGATTATATAAATAATACATTTTAAGTTCTATTCAAAATCCTCCGAAAATGCATTATTGTTTAACTAATATTATAAACGGTTTCATCATTGGAGGTCATTAATTGAACATATGAAATATCACGTGATAGTCGTCTTACATTTTTACAATTATTTAAAAAAAAAAACCATCATTATACAATATAAATATAGTATTTCTTGTAAAAATATGCCTTTTAAAAATTATTGTCTCTTTATTCATATATCTATCAACATATTTTTTACAATATTTTAAAATAAAAAATAGTAGAAAATGCAGAAAATCATGGCATGAACTACATGAGTGCACACTAATAATATGTTTAATGATTAATTTTATCAATTGTAGCAATTTGATTTGGTATTTGATAATCTATTTTTTGGTCATTATTTTGATTATATCTTTTTTTCTTGTTTACTGTGTTTATATATATTATTATTTAAGATATTATGTTGTAAATAAGGTATAAATAATAATTGATTCATATTTTAGACATACATCCATTTAAATCAGTTTGTAATGTCGCTTTTAGGTTAACTTCTAAAATAGTTCACTAAATATATATTTATCAGGATTTGATTGGATGCTTTAAGGATATTAATCTCTAGATATATATATCAATATTATATGATAAATCAATTATCAACATGATTTTTATTATATTTTTTATTCTCCATTGATTGAGTAAAAATAAATTGATATGTTTTTATTTCCATTAAAAGAATTCTTATTCTTTTCACTATAAATTGCTCTATTACAATGAGATTGATATAAAAACCTAGCTCGTTGAAAGTTATTATCTTATACTAGTACTTTCTTTTGTAAGTTTATTTTTCTTCTTCATTTTATGCTTGCAAATAACATGGTAGGCAATTAGTTTATGCAAAAATGATTTGGTTTTAAAAAGGTCATATTAATACTCATAATAAGTATTTATTCTAGACAATTGTGTATAAAATTTTGTTTTTCCTGTATGTTAAGTATTTTATATTTTTCTTTAGAGTTATTATTCATGTCAAATTTCATGTGATATTTTGTTTACTTATCTTGTTAAAAGTTTTTATATGTAGTGATGAAAAATTAAATTCTGACTTCAAGCAGATCTTTGATGGAAGGAAGGGGAAAAAAGAAATCTTTATTTGGAAAAATAAAGCGAATATGTTCAAAACATAGTGAAAAAAAGAAATATAGAGTATTTGAAGAGACTGAAATAGAGGAGGAGCAAGATGAAATAGAGCAAGGGCAAGATGGGATAGAGCAATCTCCAGAGCATCAAGAGGAGGTGGTAGAACCAATCCCTTCATATAATTCTACACAACATTATTATTACCCTCCACAAACTCAACAAGTAATTCAAGGATATTTTGAACATGGAAGTCCTTCGTATTCTGCACATTACACTGATGAAAATACACAACCATGTAACCTTTCATATTCCGAAGAAAATACACAACCATGGAATTCTTCATACTCTTCACAAACCACTGATGGATATACGCAACCATGGAATCCTTCATACTCTTCACACAACACTGATGGATATACGCAACCAAGGAATCCTTCATCTTTTGGGAACCCTTCATCTTCTTTACAAGACCATGATGGAAACACACACTTTGGTAGTGGAGATACACACTCTCTGTGGTCTTCACAATATCCGTATTCGTCGCAGTATCAACAAACAAATTACTATTCTAATGATCAACAAAATGTCCAGAGGGCAAATGACTATTTTAGTGATGAAAACACAGATGGATGTTCTATGATGTAAAACATCTGACTAGATATCTAATTGCTAAATAACTACATGTTATATTTTTTATCTATAGTTTAGAAAAATTGGTAATGTGATAAGTATGCTAATAATAAGCATAATCCAAAAGTCAAATATTTTCAATTATAATTGATTTTTTTAATTATATTTAACTATAGAGCAAGACTATTTTAATTTTTCTTATTCATATTCTTATATTTATTAATTACAATTATTATGAACATTATATAACCTTTCTTTAGATATATAAATTTATTTAATCAATTTATTAAAAATCAACTTTAAGTTTATTTAAATTTCTTATTATAATGTTTAGCCCTATTTTTCTTTATGTATTTTCACAATGCATCTCTAAGTGATTTTCATAGAGCATATTATTGACAGTTTTTTTTAATACTTTCATCTTACACTTTAATAAATATTAAATAATCAATAAGTAATCTCTTAAAGTAATGAAAATTTAAAATTTTATCAATAATATGTCATACGAAAATCAGTATGAATTGCAAGGTGAAAATAGGCATAAAAAACAGGATTAAGTTTAATAATAATAAATTTAAATGAATTTAATTTTAATTTTTTTTATTGATAAATTTTTTTACATATTTAACAAAATATAAAATATAAAATTCAAATATTAATACATGAGACATTTTAGTTCATTATTAGAATAAATAAAAACAATTAAATTTGTTAATAATTGAGGTTTATTTCAAGTTTTTTATTGAATAATCTATGAATAAGAATAAAATATCAAAAATAGGAGGATGTTATTTTATTTATAAATAATTATGAAATTTTTTAATAATATAATATATTATAGATGATTCTATATTTTGTGCAAGGTACTAAAAATTTTACTACTTAAATAAAATTGGTAAGAATGGGGAAGACTATGAAAAATATTAAGCTTACCGAACAAAATTGACTTATCCGTCTTTATTCAGAATGTTATTTTATTTATTTTAAATTTTTTAATATAAAAGTATAAATAATAAGAAACACGCAAACGATAAAAAAACTTAAGTAGAATGGTTTCATGTAAATTAATTGCATGATCTCATTTTAAATATTACCAAAATTTGTTCTACATTTTTTTTACTTAATGATTATTTGAAATTTTCTAATTAAAAGCATATAATATTTAATATAATATTTTTTCCATTTCAAAACATTTTAAATTTACGACGATAAAAAAAATATTTAAAAAAAATGTTTAATCAATTTATAAAAAATCAACTTTCAATTCATTTAAATTTCTTATTATAATGTTTAGCCCTATTTTTTTTTTTATGTATTTTCACAGTGCATCTCTAAGTGATTTTCATATAGCATATTATTGATAAAAAATTTTAATACTTTAATATTAAATTTGAATAAATATTTAATAATCAATAATTAATCTATTAAAGTAATGAAAATTGAAAATTTTATCAAAATATGTCATACGAAAGTTACAATGAATTGCAATGTGAAAATAGACATAAAAAAAGGGCTAAGTTTCATAATAATAAATTTAAATAAATTGTAACTTAATTTTTTTAATTTATAATTTTTTTTACATATTAAAAAAATATAAAATATAAAATTCAAATATTAATACATGAGACATTTCAGTTCATTATTAGAATAAATAAAAACAATTAAATTTGTGAATAATTGAGGATTATTTCAATTTTTAATTGAATAATCCATGAATAAGAAAGAAATGTCAAAAATAGGAGGATGTTATTTTTTTTATAAATAATTATGAAGAATTTTTATAATATAATATATTATATGATTTTATCTTTTTATTGCTTTTGGTAACATAATATATTATATGATTATATGTATAACGACCATGTAAGGAAAAAATTAATATGATCCATTGATTTTTATTGATTAAAATATGACGATCGTAATCATTTGTTCTCGTTTCTCACAATAACAAAATGTTCTCACCAAAGTCACTCCCTAGATATCTATAATAAATGCATTTGTAAATTAATTAGTTAATTTATTTTAATTTATTTTCTTTGATATCACAGACTTTCTCATACAAATCTAATGAGGTTGAAATATTTTGAATTCCTCTTAACATATTGATTTTAATAAATTACTCATTATTATTTGATTTTATTTTTTTAAAAATGTGCAAAGTACTAAAATCTTTACTACTTAAACAAAATTGGTAAGAGTGGGGAAGACTATGAAAAGTATTAAGGGTACCGAGCAAAATTGACTTATTCGTCTTTATTCATAATTTTATTTTATATATTTTAAATTTTTAAATATAAAAATATACATACTAAGGAACAGACAAATGATAAAAAAAAAACTAAGTAGAATGGTTTCATGTAAATTATTTGCATGATCTCATTTTAACTATTACCAAAATTTGTTCTAAATTTTTTTGACTTAATGATTATATGAAATTTTTTAATTAAAAGTATATAATATTTAATATAATATTCTTCCATTTTAAAACATTTTAAATTTACGGTAAAAAAGAAAATTTTAAAATTGACACATTATTTTTTAGTATAGTTTAAAATTATAACATTTCTTAGAATGGTTTAAAAGTTACAATTTTCTATATTTGGAGGTCTTAGTGATTATATAAATAATACATTTTAAGTTCTATTCAAAATCCTCCGAAAATGCATTATTGTTTAACTAATATTATAAACGGTTTCATCATTGGAGGTCATTAATTGAACATATGAAATATCACGTGATAGTCGTCTTACATTTTTACAATTATTTAAAAAAAAAAACCATCATTATACAATATAAATATAGTATTTCTTGTAAAAATATGCCTTTTAAAAATTATTGTCTCTTTATTCATATATCTATCAACATATTTTTTACAATATTTTAAAATAAAAAATAGTAGAAAATGCAGAAAATCATGGCATGAACTACATGAGTGCACACTAATAATATGTTTAATGATTAATTTTATCAATTGTAGCAATTTGATTTGGTATTTGATAATCTATTTTTTGGTCATTATTTTGATTATATCTTTTTTTCTTGTTTACTGTGTTTATATATATTATTATTTAAGATATTATGTTGTAAATAAGGTATAAATAATAATTGATTCATATTTTAGACATACATCCATTTAAATCAGTTTGTAATGTCGCTTTTAGGTTAACTTCTAAAATAGTTCACTAAATATATATTTATCAGGATTTGATTGGATGCTTTAAGGATATTAATCTCTAGATATATATATCAATATTATATGATAAATCAATTATCAACATGATTTTTATTATATTTTTTATTCTCCATTGATTGAGTAAAAATAAATTGATATGTTTTTATTTCCATTAAAAGAATTCTTATTCTTTTCACTATAAATTGCTCTATTACAATGAGATTGATATAAAAACCTAGCTCGTTGAAAGTTATTATCTTATACTAGTACTTTCTTTTGTAAGTTTATTTTTCTTCTTCATTTTATGCTTGCAAATAACATGGTAGGCAATTAGTTTATGCAAAAATGATTTGGTTTTAAAAAGGTCATATTAATACTCATAATAAGTATTTATTCTAGACAATTGTGTATAAAATTTTGTTTTTCCTGTATGTTAAGTATTTTATATTTTTCTTTAGAGTTATTATTCATGTCAAATTTCATGTGATATTTTGTTTACTTATCTTGTTAAAAGTTTTTATATGTAGTGATGAAAAATTAAATTCTGACTTCAAGCAGATCTTTGATGGAAGGAAGGGGAAAAAAGAAATCTTTATTTGGAAAAATAAAGCGAATATGTTCAAAACATAGTGAAAAAAAGAAATATAGAGTATTTGAAGAGACTGAAATAGAGGAGGAGCAAGATGAAATAGAGCAAGGGCAAGATGGGATAGAGCAATCTCCAGAGCATCAAGAGGAGGTGGTAGAACCAATCCCTTCATATAATTCTACACAACATTATTATTACCCTCCACAAACTCAACAAGTAATTCAAGGATATTTTGAACATGGAAGTCCTTCGTATTCTGCACATTACACTGATGAAAATACACAACCATGTAACCTTTCATATTCCGAAGAAAATACACAACCATGGAATTCTTCATACTCTTCACAAACCACTGATGGATATACGCAACCATGGAATCCTTCATACTCTTCACACAACACTGATGGATATACGCAACCAAGGAATCCTTCATCTTTTGGGAACCCTTCATCTTCTTTACAAGACCATGATGGAAACACACACTTTGGTAGTGGAGATACACACTCTCTGTGGTCTTCACAATATCCGTATTCGTCGCAGTATCAACAAACAAATTACTATTCTAATGATCAACAAAATGTCCAGAGGGCAAATGACTATTTTAGTGATGAAAACACAGATGGATGTTCTATGATGTAAAACATCTGACTAGATATCTAATTGCTAAATAACTACATGTTATATTTTTTATCTATAGTTTAGAAAAATTGGTAATGTGATAAGTATGCTAATAATAAGCATAATCCAAAAGTCAAATATTTTCAATTATAATTGATTTTTTTAATTATATTTAACTATAGAGCAAGACTATTTTAATTTTTCTTATTCATATTCTTATATTTATTAATTACAATTATTATGAACATTATATAACCTTTCTTTAGATATATAAATTTATTTAATCAATTTATTAAAAATCAACTTTAAGTTTATTTAAATTTCTTATTATAATGTTTAGCCCTATTTTTCTTTATGTATTTTCACAATGCATCTCTAAGTGATTTTCATAGAGCATATTATTGACAGTTTTTTTTAATACTTTCATCTTACACTTTAATAAATATTAAATAATCAATAAGTAATCTCTTAAAGTAATGAAAATTTAAAATTTTATCAATAATATGTCATACGAAAATCAGTATGAATTGCAAGGTGAAAATAGGCATAAAAAACAGGATTAAGTTTAATAATAATAAATTTAAATGAATTTAATTTTAATTTTTTTTATTGATAAATTTTTTTACATATTTAACAAAATATAAAATATAAAATTCAAATATTAATACATGAGACATTTTAGTTCATTATTAGAATAAATAAAAACAATTAAATTTGTTAATAATTGAGGTTTATTTCAAGTTTTTTATTGAATAATCTATGAATAAGAATAAAATATCAAAAATAGGAGGATGTTATTTTATTTATAAATAATTATGAAATTTTTTAATAATATAATATATTATAGATGATTCTATATTTTGTGCAAGGTACTAAAAATTTTACTACTTAAATAAAATTGGTAAGAATGGGGAAGACTATGAAAAATATTAAGCTTACCGAACAAAATTGACTTATCCGTCTTTATTCAGAATGTTATTTTATTTATTTTAAATTTTTTAATATAAAAGTATAAATAATAAGAAACACGCAAACGATAAAAAAACTTAAGTAGAATGGTTTCATGTAAATTAATTGCATGATCTCATTTTAAATATTACCAAAATTTGTTCTACATTTTTTTTACTTAATGATTATTTGAAATTTTCTAATTAAAAGCATATAATATTTAATATAATATTTTTTCCATTTCAAAACATTTTAAATTTACGACGATAAAAAAAATATTTAAAAAAAATGTTTAATCAATTTATAAAAAATCAACTTTCAATTCATTTAAATTTCTTATTATAATGTTTAGCCCTATTTTTTTTTTTATGTATTTTCACAGTGCATCTCTAAGTGATTTTCATATAGCATATTATTGATAAAAAATTTTAATACTTTAATATTAAATTTGAATAAATATTTAATAATCAATAATTAATCTATTAAAGTAATGAAAATTGAAAATTTTATCAAAATATGTCATACGAAAGTTACAATGAATTGCAATGTGAAAATAGACATAAAAAAAGGGCTAAGTTTCATAATAATAAATTTAAATAAATTGTAACTTAATTTTTTTAATTTATAATTTTTTTTACATATTAAAAAAATATAAAATATAAAATTCAAATATTAATACATGAGACATTTCAGTTCATTATTAGAATAAATAAAAACAATTAAATTTGTGAATAATTGAGGATTATTTCAATTTTTAATTGAATAATCCATGAATAAGAAAGAAATGTCAAAAATAGGAGGATGTTATTTTTTTTATAAATAATTATGAAGAATTTTTATAATATAATATATTATATGATTTTATCTTTTTATTGCTTTTGGTAACATAATATATTATATGATTATATGTATAACGACCATGTAAGGAAAAAATTAATATGATCCATTGATTTTTATTGATTAAAATATGACGATCGTAATCATTTGTTCTCGTTTCTCACAATAACAAAATGTTCTCACCAAAGTCACTCCCTAGATATCTATAATAAATGCATTTGTAAATTAATTAGTTAATTTATTTTAATTTATTTTCTTTGATATCACAGACTTTCTCATACAAATCTAATGAGGTTGAAATATTTTGAATTCCTCTTAACATATTGATTTTAATAAATTACTCATTATTATTTGATTTTATTTTTTTAAAAATGTGCAAAGTACTAAAATCTTTACTACTTAAACAAAATTGGTAAGAGTGGGGAAGACTATGAAAAGTATTAAGGGTACCGAGCAAAATTGACTTATTCGTCTTTATTCATAATTTTATTTTATATATTTTAAATTTTTAAATATAAAAATATACATACTAAGGAACAGACAAATGATAAAAAAAAAACTAAGTAGAATGGTTTCATGTAAATTATTTGCATGATCTCATTTTAACTATTACCAAAATTTGTTCTAAATTTTTTTGACTTAATGATTATATGAAATTTTTTAATTAAAAGTATATAATATTTAATATAATATTCTTCCATTTTAAAACATTTTAAATTTACGGTAAAAAAGAAAATTTTAAAATTGACACATTATTTTTTAGTATAGTTTAAAATTATAACATTTCTTAGAATGGTTTAAAAGTTACAATTTTCTATATTTGGAGGTCTTAGTGATTATATAAATAATACATTTTAAGTTCTATTCAAAATCCTCCGAAAATGCATTATTGTTTAACTAATATTATAAACGGTTTCATCATTGGAGGTCATTAATTGAACATATGAAATATCACGTGATAGTCGTCTTACATTTTTACAATTATTTAAAAAAAAAACCATCATTATACAATATAAATATAGTATTTCTTGTAAAAATATGCCTTTTAAAAATTATTGTCTCTTTATTCATATATCTATCAACATATTTTTTACAATATTTTAAAATAAAAAATAGTAGAAAATGCAGAAAATCATGGCATGAACTACATGAGTGCACACTAATAATATGTTTAATGATTAATTTTATCAATTGTAGCAATTTGATTTGGTATTTGATAATCTATTTTTTGGTCATTATTTTGATTATATCTTTTTTCTTGTTTACTGTGTTTATATATATTATTATTTAAGATATTATGTTGTAAATAAGGTATAAATAATAATTGATTCATATTTTAGACATACATCCATTTAAATCAGTTTGTAATGTCGCTTTTAGGTTAACTTCTAAAATAGTTCACTAAATATATATTTATCAGGATTTGATTGGATGCTTTAAGGATATTAATCTCTAGATATATATATCAATATTATATGATAAATCAATTATCAACATGATTTTTATTATATTTTTGATTCTCCATTGATTGAGTAAAAATAAATTGATATGTTTTTATTTCCATTAAAAGAATTCTTATTCTTTTCACTATAAATTGCTCTATTACAATGAGATTGATATAAAAACCTAGCTCGTTGAAAGTTATTATCTTATACTAGTACTTTCTTTTGTAAGTTTATTTTTCTTCTTCATTTTATGCTTGCAAATAACATGGTAGGCAATTAGTTTATGCAAAAATGATTTGGTTTTAAAAAGGTCATATTAATACTCATAATAAGTATTTATTCTAGACAATTGTGTATAAAATTTTGTTTTTCCTGTATGTTAAGTATTTTATATTTTTCTTTAGAGTTATTATTCATGTCAAATTTCATGTGATATTTTGTTTACTTATCTTGTTAAAAGTTTTTATATGTAGTGATGAAAAATTAAATTCTGACTTCAAGCAGATCTTTGATGGAAGGAAGGGAAAAAAGAAATCTTTATTTGGAAAAATAAAGCGAATATGTTCAAAACATAGTGAAAAAAAGAAATATAGAGTATTTGAAGAGACTGAAATAGAGGAGGAGCAAGATGAAATAGAGCAAGGGCAAGATGGGATAGAGCAATCTCCAGAGCATCAAGAGGAGGTGGTAGAACCAATCCCTTCATATAATTCTACACAACATTATTATTACCCTCCATAAACTCAACAAGTAATTCAAGGATATTTTGAACATGGAAGTCCTTCGTATTCTGCACATTACACTGATGAAAATACACAACCATGTAACCTTTCATATTCCGAAGAAAATACACAACCATGGAATTCTTCATACTCTTCACAAACCACTGATGGATATACGCAACCATGGAATCCTTCATACTCTTCACACAACACTGATGGATATACGCAACCAAGGAATCCTTCATCTTTTGGGAACCCTTCATCTTCTTTACAAGACCATGATGGAAACACACACTTTGGTAGTGGAGATACACACTCTCTGTGGTCTTCACAATATCCGTATTCGTCGCAGTATCAACAAACAAATTACTATTCTAATGATCAACAAAATGTCCAGAGGGCAAATGACTATTTTAGTGATGAAAACACAGATGGATGTTCTATGATGTAAAACATCTGACTAGATATCTAATTGCTAAATAACTACATGTTATATTTTTTATCTATAGTTTAGAAAAATTGGTAATGTGATAAGTATGCTAATAATAAGCATAATCCAAAAGTCAAATATTTTCAATTATAATTGATTTTTTTAATTATATTTAACTATAGAGCAAGACTATTTTAATTTTTCTTATTCATATTCTTATATTTATTAATTACAATTATTATGAACATTATATAACCTTTCTTTAGATATATAAATTTATTTAATCAATTTATTAAAAATCAACTTTAAGTTTATTTAAATTTCTTATTATAATGTTTAGCCCTATTTTTCTTTATGTATTTTCACAATGCATCTCTAAGTGATTTTCATAGAGCATATTATTGACAGTTTTTTTTAATACTTTCATCTTACATTTTAATAAATATTAAATAATCAATAAGTAATCTCTTAAAGTAATGAAAATTTAAAATTTTATCAATAATATGTCATACGAAAATCAGTATGAATTGCAAGGTGAAAATAGGCATAAAAAACAGGATTAAGTTTAATAATAATAAATTTAAATGAATTTAATTTTAATTTTTTTTATTGATAATTTTTTTTACATATTTAACAAAATATAAAATATAAAATTCAAATATTAATACATGAGACATTTTAGTTCATTATTAGAATAAATAAAAACAATTAAATTTGTTAATAATTGAGGTTTATTTCAAGTTTTTTATTGAATAATCTATGAATAAGAATAAAATATCAAAAATAGGAGGATGTTATTTTATTTATAAATAATTATGAAATTTTTTAATAATATAATATATTATAGATGATTCTATATTTTGTGCAAGGTACTAAAAATTTTACTACTTAAATAAAATTGGTAAGAATGGGGAAGACTATGAAAAATATTAAGCTTACCGAACAAAATTGACTTATCCGTCTTTATTCAGAATGTTATTTTATTTATTTTAAATTTTTTAATATAAAAGTATAAATAATAAGAAACACGCAAACGATAAAAAAACTTAAGTAGAATGGTTTCATGTAAATTAATTGCATGATCTCATTTTAAATATTACCAAAATTTGTTCTACATTTTTTTTACTTAATGATTATTTGAAATTTTCTAATTAAAAGCATATAATATTTAATATAATATTTTTTCCATTTCAAAACATTTTAAATTTACGACGATAAAAAAAATATTTAAAAAAAATGTTTAATCAATTTATAAAAAATCAACTTTCAATTCATTTAAATTTCTTATTATAATGTTTAGCCCTATTTTTTTTTTTATGTATTTTCACAGTGCATCTCTAAGTGATTTTCATATAGCATATTATTGATAAAAAATTTTAATACTTTAATATTAAATTTGAATAAATATTTAATAATCAATAATTAATCTATTAAAGTAATGAAAATTGAAAATTTTATCAAAATATGTCATACGAAAGTTACAATGAATTGCAATGTGAAAATAGACATAAAAAAAGGGCTAAGTTTCATAATAATAAATTTAAATAAATTGTAACTTAATTTTTTTAATTTATAATTTTTTTTACATATTAAAAAAATATAAAATATAAAATTCAAATATTAATACATGAGACATTTCAGTTCATTATTAGAATAAATAAAAACAATTAAATTTGTGAATAATTGAGGATTATTTCAATTTTTAATTGAATAATCCATGAATAAGAAAGAAATGTCAAAAATAGGAGGATGTTATTTTTTTTATAAATAATTATGAAGAATTTTTATAATATAATATATTATATGATTTTATCTTTTTATTGCTTTTGGTAACATAATATATTATATGATTATATGTATAACGACTATGTAAGGAAAAAATTAATATGATCCATTGATTTTTATTGATTAAAATATGACGATCGTAATCATTTGTTCTCGTTTCTCACAATAACAAAATGTTCTCACCAAAGTCACTCCCTAGATATCTATAATAAATGCATTTGTAAATTAATTAGTTAATTTATTTTAATTTATTTTCTTTGATATCACAGACTTTCTCATACAAATCTAATGAGGTTGAAATATTTTGAATTCCTCTTAACATATTGATTTTAATAAATTACTCATTATTATTTGATTTTATTTTTTTAAAAATGTGCAAAGTACTAAAATCTTTACTACTTAAACAAAATTGGTAAGAGTGGGGAAGACTATGAAAAGTATTAAGGGTACCGAGCAAAATTGACTTATTCGTCTTTATTCATAATTTTATTTTATATATTTTAAATTTTTAAATATAAAAATATACATACTAAGGAACAGACAAATGATAAAAAAAAAACTAAGTAGAATGGTTTCATGTAAATTATTTGCATGATCTCATTTTAACTATTACCAAAATTTGTTCTAAATTTTTTTGACTTAATGATTATATGAAATTTTTTAATTAAAAGTATATAATATTTAATATAATATTCTTCCATTTTAAAACATTTTAAATTTACGGTAAAAAAGAAAATTTTAAAATTGACACATTATTTTTTAGTATAGTTTAAAATTATAACATTTCTTAGAATGGTTTAAAAGTTACAATTTTCTATATTTGGAGGTCTTAGTGATTATATAAATAATACATTTTAAGTTCTATTCAAAATCCTCCGAAAATGCATTATTGTTTAACTAATATTATAAACGGTTTCATCATTGGAGGTCATTAATTGAACATATGAAATATCACGTGATAGTCGTCTTACATTTTTACAATTATTTAAAAAAAAAACCATCATTATACAATATAAATATAGTATTTCTTGTAAAAATATGCCTTTTAAAAATTATTGTCTCTTTATTCATATATCTATCAACATATTTTTTACAATATTTTAAAATAAAAAATAGTAGAAAATGCAGAAAATCATGGCATGAACTACATGAGTGCACACTAATAATATGTTTAATGATTAATTTTATCAATTGTAGCAATTTGATTTGGTATTTGATAATCTATTTTTTGGTCATTATTTTGATTATATCTTTTTTCTTGTTTACTGTGTTTATATATATTATTATTTAAGATATTATGTTGTAAATAAGGTATAAATAATAATTGATTCATATTTTAGACATACATCCATTTAAATCAGTTTGTAATGTCGCTTTTAGGTTAACTTCTAAAATAGTTCACTAAATATATATTTATCAGGATTTGATTGGATGCTTTAAGGATATTAATCTCTAGATATATATATATCAATATTATATGATAAATCAATTATCAACATGATTTTTATTATATTTTTGATTCTCCATTGATTGAGTAAAAATAAATTGATATGTTTTTATTTCCATTAAAAGAATTCTTATTCTTTTCACTATAAATTGCTCTATTACAATGAGATTGATATAAAAACCTAGCTCGTTGAAAGTTATTATCTTATACTAGTACTTTCTTTTGTAAGTTTATTTTTCTTCTTCATTTTATGCTTGCAAATAACATGGTAGGCAATTAGTTTATGCAAAAATGATTTGGTTTTAAAAAGGTCATATTAATACTCATAATAAGTATTTATTCTAGACAATTGTGTATAAAATTTTGTTTTTCCTGTATGTTAAGTATTTTATATTTTTCTTTAGAGTTATTATTCATGTCAAATTTCATGTGATATTTTGTTTACTTATCTTGTTAAAAGTTTTTATATGTAGTGATGAAAAATTAAATTCTGACTTCAAGCAGATCTTTGATGGAAGGAAGGGAAAAAAGAAATCTTTATTTGGAAAAATAAAGCGAATATGTTCAAAACATAGTGAAAAAAAGAAATATAGAGTATTTGAAGAGACTGAAATAGAGGAGGAGCAAGATGAAATAGAGCAAGGGCAAGATGGGATAGAGCAATCTCCAGAGCATCAAGAGGAGGTGGTAGAACCAATCCCTTCATATAATTCTACACAACATTATTATTACCCTCCACAAACTCAACAAGTAATTCAAGGATATTTTGAACATGGAAGTCCTTCGTATTCTGCACATTACACTGATGAAAATACACAACCATGTAACCTTTCATATTCCGAAGAAAATACACAACCATGGAATTCTTCATACTCTTCACAAACCACTGATGGATATACGCAACCATGGAATCCTTCATACTCTTCACACAACACTGATGGATATACGCAACCAAGGAATCCTTCATCTTTTGGGAACCCTTCATCTTCTTTACAAGACCATGATGGAAACACACACTTTGGTAGTGGAGATACACACTCTCTGTGGTCTTCACAATATCCGTATTCGTCGCAGTATCAACAAACAAATTACTATTCTAATGATCAACAAAATGTCCAGAGGGCAAATGACTATTTTAGTGATGAAAACACAGATGGATGTTCTATGATGTAAAACATCTGACTAGATATCTAATTGCTAAATAACTACATGTTATATTTTTTATCTATAGTTTAGAAAAATTGGTAATGTGATAAGTATGCTAATAATAAGCATAATCCAAAAGTCAAATATTTTCAATTATAATTGATTTTTTTAATTATATTTAACTATAGAGCAAGACTATTTTAATTTTTCTTATTCATATTCTTATATTTATTAATTACAATTATTATGAACATTATATAACCTTTCTTTAGATATATAAATTTATTTAATCAATTTATTAAAAATCAACTTTAAGTTTATTTAAATTTCTTATTATAATGTTTAGCCCTATTTTTCTTTATGTATTTTCACAATGCATCTCTAAGTGATTTTCATAGAGCATATTATTGACAGTTTTTTTTAATACTTTCATCTTACATTTTAATAAATATTAAATAATCAATAAGTAATCTCTTAAAGTAATGAAAATTTAAAATTTTATCAATAATATGTCATACGAAAATCAGTATGAATTGCAAGGTGAAAATAGGCATAAAAAACAGGATTAAGTTTAATAATAATAAATTTAAATGAATTTAATTTTAATTTTTTTTATTGATAATTTTTTTTACATATTTAACAAAATATAAAATATAAAATTCAAATATTAATACATGAGACATTTTAGTTCATTATTAGAATAAATAAAAACAATTAAATTTGTTAATAATTGAGGTTTATTTCAAGTTTTTTATTGAATAATCTATGAATAAGAATAAAATATCAAAAATAGGAGGATGTTATTTTATTTATAAATAATTATGAAATTTTTTAATAATATAATATATTATAGATGATTCTATATTTTGTGCAAGGTACTAAAAATTTTACTACTTAAATAAAATTGGTAAGAATGGGGAAGACTATGAAAAATATTAAGCTTACCGAACAAAATTGACTTATCCGTCTTTATTCAGAATGTTATTTTATTTATTTTAAATTTTTTAATATAAAAGTATAAATAATAAGAAACACGCAAACGATAAAAAAACTTAAGTAGAATGGTTTCATGTAAATTAATTGCATGATCTCATTTTAAATATTACCAAAATTTGTTCTACATTTTTTTTACTTAATGATTATTTGAAATTTTCTAATTAAAAGCATATAATATTTAATATAATATTTTTTCCATTTCAAAACATTTTAAATTTACGACGATAAAAAAAATATTTAAAAAAAATGTTTAATCAATTTATAAAAAATCAACTTTCAATTCATTTAAATTTCTTATTATAATGTTTAGCCCTATTTTTTTTTTTATGTATTTTCACAGTGCATCTCTAAGTGATTTTCATATAGCATATTATTGATAAAAAATTTTAATACTTTAATATTAAATTTGAATAAATATTTAATAATCAATAATTAATCTATTAAAGTAATGAAAATTGAAAATTTTATCAAAATATGTCATACGAAAGTTACAATGAATTGCAATGTGAAAATAGACATAAAAAAAGGGATAAGTTTCATAATAATAAATTTAAATAAATTGTAACTTAATTTTTTTAATTTATAATTTTTTTTACATATTAAAAAAATATAAAATATAAAATTCAAATATTAATACATGAGACATTTCAGTTCATTATTAGAATAAATAAAAACAATTAAATTTGTGAATAATTGAGGATTATTTCAATTTTTAATTGAATAATCCATGAATAAGAAAGAAATGTCAAAAATAGGAGGATGTTATTTTTTTTATAAATAATTATGAAGAATTTTTATAATATAATATATTATATGATTTTATCTTTTTATTGCTTTTGGTAACATAATATATTATATGATTATATGTATAACGACCATGTAAGGAAAAAATTAATATGATCCATTGATTTTTATTGATTAAAATATGACGATCGTAATCATTTGTTCTCGTTTCTCACAATAACAAAATGTTCTCACCAAAGTCACTCCCTAGATATCTATAATAAATGCATTTGTAAATTAATTAGTTAATTTATTTTAATTTATTTTCTTTGATATCACAGACTTTCTCATACAAATCTAATGAGGTTGAAATATTTTGAATTCCTCTTAACATATTGATTTTAATAAATTACTCATTATTATTTGATTTTATTTTTGTAAAAATGTGCAAAGTACTAAAATCTTTACTACTTAAACAAAATTGGTAAGAGTGGGGAAGACTATGAAAAGTATTAAGGGTACCGAGCAAAATTGACTTATTCGTCTTTATTCATAATTTTATTTTATATATTTTAAATTTTTAAATATAAAAATATACATACTAAGGAACAGACAAATGATAAAAAAAAAACTAAGTAGAATGGTTTCATGTAAATTATTTGCATGATCTCATTTTAACTATTACCAAAATTTGTTCTAAATTTTTTTGACTTAATGATTATATGAAATTTTTTAATTAAAAGTATATAATATTTAATATAATATTCTTCCATTTTAAAACATTTTAAATTTACGGTAAAAAAGAAAATTTTAAAATTGACACATTATTTTTTAGTATAGTTTAAAATTATAACATTTCTTAGAATGGTTTAAAAGTTACAATTTTCTATATTTGGAGGTCTTAGTGATTATATAAATAATACATTTTAAGTTCTATTCAAAATCCTCCGAAAATGCATTATTGTTTAACTAATATTATAAACGGTTTCATCATTGGAGGTCATTAATTGAACATATGAAATATCACGTGATAGTCGTCTTACATTTTTACAATTATTTAAAAAAAAAACCATCATTATACAATATAAATATAGTATTTCTTGTAAAAATATGCCTTTTAAAAATTATTGTCTCTTTATTCATATATCTATCAACATATTTTTTACAATATTTTAAAATAAAAAATAGTAGAAAATGCAGAAAATCATGGCATGAACTACATGAGTGCACACTAATAATATGTTTAATGATTAATTTTATCAATTGTAGCAATTTGATTTGGTATTTGATAATCTATTTTTTGGTCATTATTTTGATTATATCTTTTTTCTTGTTTACTGTGTTTATATATATTATTATTTAAGATATTATGTTGTAAATAAGGTATAAATAATAATTGATTCATATTTTAGACATACATCCATTTAAATCAGTTTGTAATGTCGCTTTTAGGTTAACTTCTAAAATAGTTCACTAAATATATATTTATCAGGATTTGATTGGATGCTTTAAGGATATTAATCTCTAGATATATATATATCAATATTATATGATAAATCAATTATCAACATGATTTTTATTATATTTTTGATTCTCCATTGATTGAGTAAAAATAAATTGATATGTTTTTATTTCCATTAAAAGAATTCTTATTCTTTTCACTATAAATTGCTCTATTACAATGAGATTGATATAAAAACCTAGCTCGTTGAAAGTTATTATCTTATACTAGTACTTTCTTTTGTAAGTTTATTTTTCTTCTTCATTTTATGCTTGCAAATAACATGGTAGGCAATTAGTTTATGCAAAAATGATTTGGTTTTAAAAAGGTCATATTAATACTCATAATAAGTATTTATTCTAGACAATTGTGTATAAAATTTTGTTTTTCCTGTATGTTAAGTATTTTATATTTTTCTTTAGAGTTATTATTCATGTCAAATTTCATGTGATATTTTGTTTACTTATCTTGTTAAAAGTTTTTATATGTAGTGATGAAAAATTAAATTCTGACTTCAAGCAGATCTTTGATGGAAGGAAGGGAAAAAAGAAATCTTTATTTGGAAAAATAAAGCGAATATGTTCAAAACATAGTGAAAAAAAGAAATATAGAGTATTTGAAGAGACTGAAATAGAGGAGGAGCAAGATGAAATAGAGCAAGGGCAAGATGGGATAGAGCAATCTCCAGAGCATCAAGAGGAGGTGGTAGAACCAATCCCTTCATATAATTCTACACAACATTATTATTACCCTCCATAAACTCAACAAGTAATTCAAGGATATTTTGAACATGGAAGTCCTTCGTATTCTGCACATTACACTGATGAAAATACACAACCATGTAACCTTTCATATTCCGAAGAAAATACACAACCATGGAATTCTTCATACTCTTCACAAACCACTGATGGATATACGCAACCATGGAATCCTTCATACTCTTCACACAACACTGATGGATATACGCAACCAAGGAATCCTTCATCTTTTGGGAACCCTTCATCTTCTTTACAAGACCATGATGGAAACACACACTTTGGTAGTGGAGATACACACTCTCTGTGGTCTTCACAATATCCGTATTCGTCGCAGTATCAACAAACAAATTACTATTCTAATGATCAACAAAATGTCCAGAGGGCAAATGACTATTTTAGTGATGAAAACACAGATGGATGTTCTATGATGTAAAACATCTGACTAGATATCTAATTGCTAAATAACTACATGTTATATTTTTTATCTATAGTTTAGAAAAATTGGTAATGTGATAAGTATGCTAATAATAAGCATAATCCAAAAGTCAAATATTTTCAATTATAATTGATTTTTTTAATTATATTTAACTATAGAGCAAGACTATTTTAATTTTTCTTATTCATATTCTTATATTTATTAATTACAATTATTATGAACATTATATAACCTTTCTTTAGATATATAAATTTATTTAATCAATTTATTAAAAATCAACTTTAAGTTTATTTAAATTTCTTATTATAATGTTTAGCCCTATTTTTCTTTATGTATTTTCACAATGCATCTCTAAGTGATTTTCATAGAGCATATTATTGACAGTTTTTTTTAATACTTTCATCTTACATTTTAATAAATATTAAATAATCAATAAGTAATCTCTTAAAGTAATGAAAATTTAAAATTTTATCAATAATATGTCATACGAAAATCAGTATGAATTGCAAGGTGAAAATAGGCATAAAAAACAGGATTAAGTTTAATAATAATAAATTTAAATGAATTTAATTTTAATTTTTTTTATTGATAATTTTTTTTACATATTTAACAAAATATAAAATATAAAATTCAAATATTAATACATGAGACATTTTAGTTCATTATTAGAATAAATAAAAACAATTAAATTTGTTAATAATTGAGGTTTATTTCAAGTTTTTTATTGAATAATCTATGAATAAGAATAAAATATCAAAAATAGGAGGATGTTATTTTATTTATAAATAATTATGAAATTTTTTAATAATATAATATATTATAGATGATTCTATATTTTGTGCAAGGTACTAAAAATTTTACTACTTAAATAAAATTGGTAAGAATGGGGAAGACTATGAAAAATATTAAGCTTACCGAACAAAATTGACTTATCCGTCTTTATTCAGAATGTTATTTTATTTATTTTAAATTTTTTAATATAAAAGTATAAATAATAAGAAACACGCAAACGATAAAAAAACTTAAGTAGAATGGTTTCATGTAAATTAATTGCATGATCTCATTTTAAATATTACCAAAATTTGTTCTACATTTTTTTTACTTAATGATTATTTGAAATTTTCTAATTAAAAGCATATAATATTTAATATAATATTTTTTCCATTTCAAAACATTTTAAATTTACGACGATAAAAAAAATATTTAAAAAAAATGTTTAATCAATTTATAAAAAATCAACTTTCAATTCATTTAAATTTCTTATTATAATGTTTAGCCCTATTTTTTTTTTTATGTATTTTCACAGTGCATCTCTAAGTGATTTTCATATAGCATATTATTGATAAAAAATTTTAATACTTTAATATTAAATTTGAATAAATATTTAATAATCAATAATTAATCTATTAAAGTAATGAAAATTGAAAATTTTATCAAAATATGTCATACGAAAGTTACAATGAATTGCAATGTGAAAATAGACATAAAAAAAGGGCTAAGTTTCATAATAATAAATTTAAATAAATTGTAACTTAATTTTTTTAATTTATAATTTTTTTTACATATTAAAAAAATATAAAATATAAAATTCAAATATTAATACATGAGACATTTCAGTTCATTATTAGAATAAATAAAAACAATTAAATTTGTGAATAATTGAGGATTATTTCAATTTTTAATTGAATAATCCATGAATAAGAAAGAAATGTCAAAAATAGGAGGATGTTATTTTTTTTATAAATAATTATGAAGAATTTTTATAATATAATATATTATATGATTTTATCTTTTTATTGCTTTTGGTAACATAATATATTATATGATTATATGTATAACGACTATGTAAGGAAAAAATTAATATGATCCATTGATTTTTATTGATTAAAATATGACGATCGTAATCATTTGTTCTCGTTTCTCACAATAACAAAATGTTCTCACCAAAGTCACTCCCTAGATATCTATAATAAATGCATTTGTAAATTAATTAGTTAATTTATTTTCTTTGATATCACAGACTTTCTCATACAAATCTAATGAGGTTGAAATATTTTGAATTCCTCTTAACATATTGATTTTAATAAATTACTCATTATTATTTGATTTTATTTTTTTAAAAATGTGCAAAGTACTAAAATCTTTACTACTTAAACAAAATTGGTAAGAGTGGGGAAGACTATGAAAAGTATTAAGGGTACCGAGCAAAATTGACTTATTCGTCTTTATTCATAATTTTATTTTATATATTTTAAATTTTTAAATATAAAAATATACATACTAAGGAACAGACAAATGATAAAAAAAAAACTAAGTAGAATGGTTTCATGTAAATTATTTGCATGATCTCATTTTAACTATTACCAAAATTTGTTCTAAATTTTTTTGACTTAATGATTATATGAAATTTTTTAATTAAAAGTATATAATATTTAATATAATATTCTTCCATTTTAAAACATTTTAAATTTACGGTAAAAAAGAAAATTTTAAAATTGACACATTATTTTTTAGTATAGTTTAAAATTATAACATTTCTTAGAATGGTTTAAAAGTTACAATTTTCTATATTTGGAGGTCTTAGTGATTATATAAATAATACATTTTAAGTTCTATTCAAAATCCTCCGAAAATGCATTATTGTTTAACTAATATTATAAACGGTTTCATCATTGGAGGTCATTAATTGAACATATGAAATATCACGTGATAGTCGTCTTACATTTTTACAATTATTTAAAAAAAAAACCATCATTATACAATATAAATATAGTATTTCTTGTAAAAATATGCCTTTTAAAAATTATTGTCTCTTTATTCATATATCTATCAACATATTTTTTACAATATTTTAAAATAAAAAATAGTAGAAAATGCAGAAAATCATGGCATGAACTACATGAGTGCACACTAATAATATGTTTAATGATTAATTTTATCAATTGTAGCAATTTGATTTGGTATTTGATAATCTATTTTTTGGTCATTATTTTGATTATATCTTTTTTCTTGTTTACTGTGTTTATATATATTATTATTTAAGATATTATGTTGTAAATAAGGTATAAATAATAATTGATTCATATTTTAGACATACATCCATTTAAATCAGTTTGTAATGTCGCTTTTAGGTTAACTTCTAAAATAGTTCACTAAATATATATTTATCAGGATTTGATTGGATGCTTTAAGGATATTAATCTCTAGATATATATATCAATATTATATGATAAATCAATTATCAACATGATTTTTATTATATTTTTGATTCTCCATTGATTGAGTAAAAATAAATTGATATGTTTTTATTTCCATTAAAAGAATTCTTATTCTTTTCACTATAAATTGCTCTATTACAATGAGATTGATATAAAAACCTAGCTCGTTGAAAGTTATTATCTTATACTAGTACTTTCTTTTGTAAGTTTATTTTTCTTCTTCATTTTATGCTTGCAAATAACATGGTAGGCAATTAGTTTATGCAAAAATGATTTGGTTTTAAAAAGGTCATATTAATACTCATAATAAGTATTTATTCTAGACAATTGTGTATAAAATTTTGTTTTTCCTGTATGTTAAGTATTTTATATTTTTCTTTAGAGTTATTATTCATGTCAAATTTCATGTGATATTTTGTTTACTTATCTTGTTAAAAGTTTTTATATGTAGTGATGAAAAATTAAATTCTGACTTCAAGCAGATCTTTGATGGAAGGAAGGGAAAAAAGAAATCTTTATTTGGAAAAATAAAGCGAATATGTTCAAAACATAGTGAAAAAAAGAAATATAGAGTATTTGAAGAGACTGAAATAGAGGAGGAGCAAGATGAAATAGAGCAAGGGCAAGATGGGATAGAGCAATCTCCAGAGCATCAAGAGGAGGTGGTAGAACCAATCCCTTCATATAATTCTACACAACATTATTATTACCCTCCACAAACTCAACAAGTAATTCAAGGATATTTTGAACATGGAAGTCCTTCGTATTCTGCACATTACACTGATGAAAATACACAACCATGTAACCTTTCATATTCCGAAGAAAATACACAACCATGGAATTCTTCATACTCTTCACAAACCACTGATGGATATACGCAACCATGGAATCCTTCATACTCTTCACACAACACTGATGGATATACGCAACCAAGGAATCCTTCATCTTTTGGGAACCCTTCATCTTCTTTACAAGACCATGATGGAAACACACACTTTGGTAGTGGAGATACACACTCTCTGTGGTCTTCACAATATCCGTATTCGTCGCAGTATCAACAAACAAATTACTATTCTAATGATCAACAAAATGTCCAGAGGGCAAATGACTATTTTAGTGATGAAAACACAGATGGATGTTCTATGATGTAAAACATCTGACTAGATATCTAATTGCTAAATAACTACATGTTATATTTTTTATCTATAGTTTAGAAAAATTGGTAATGTGATAAGTATGCTAATAATAAGCATAATCCAAAAGTCAAATATTTTCAATTATAATTGATTTTTTTAATTATATTTAACTATAGAGCAAGACTATTTTAATTTTTCTTATTCATATTCTTATATTTATTAATTACAATTATTATGAACATTATATAACCTTTCTTTAGATATATAAATTTATTTAATCAATTTATTAAAAATCAACTTTAAGTTTATTTAAATTTCTTATTATAATGTTTAGCCCTATTTTTCTTTATGTATTTTCACAATGCATCTCTAAGTGATTTTCATAGAGCATATTATTGACAGTTTTTTTTAATACTTTCATCTTACATTTTAATAAATATTAAATAATCAATAAGTAATCTCTTAAAGTAATGAAAATTTAAAATTTTATCAATAATATGTCATACGAAAATCAGTATGAATTGCAAGGTGAAAATAGGCATAAAAAACAGGATTAAGTTTAATAATAATAAATTTAAATGAATTTAATTTTAATTTTTTTTATTGATAAATTTTTTTACATATTTAACAAAATATAAAATATAAAATTCAAATATTAATACATGAGACATTTTAGTTCATTATTAGAATAAATAAAAACAATTAAATTTGTTAATAATTGAGGTTTATTTCAAGTTTTTTATTGAATAATCTATGAATAAGAATAAAATATCAAAAATAGGAGGATGTTATTTTATTTATAAATAATTATGAAATTTTTTAATAATATAATATATTATAGATGATTCTATATTTTGTGCAAGGTACTAAAAATTTTACTACTTAAATAAAATTGGTAAGAATGGGGAAGACTGTGAAAAATATTAAGCTTACCGAACAAAATTGACTTATCCGTCTTTATTCAGAATGTTATTTTATTTATTTTAAATTTTTTAATATAAAAGTATAAATAATAAGAAACACGCAAACGATAAAAAAACTTAAGTAGAATGGTTTCATGTAAATTAATTGCATGATCTCATTTTAAATATTACCAAAATTTGTTCTACATTTTTTTTACTTAATGATTATTTGAAATTTTCTAATTAAAAGCATATAATATTTAATATAATATTTTTTCCATTTCAAAACATTTTAAATTTACGACGATAAAAAAAATATTTAAAAAAAATGTTTAATCAATTTATAAAAAATCAACTTTCAATTCATTTAAATTTCTTATTATAATGTTTAGCCCTATTTTTTTTTTATGTATTTTCACAGTGCATCTCTAAGTGATTTTCATATAGCATATTATTGATAAAAAATTTTAATACTTTAATATTAAATTTGAATAAATATTTAATAATCAATAATTAATCTATTAAAGTAATGAAAATTGAAAATTTTATCAAAATATGTCATACGAAAGTTACAATGAATTGCAATGTGAAAATAGACATAAAAAAAGGGCTAAGTTTCATAATAATAAATTTAAATAAATTGTAACTTAATTTTTTTAATTTATAATTTTTTTTACATATTAAAAAAATATAAAATATAAAATTCAAATATTAATACATGAGACATTTCAGTTCATTATTAGAATAAATAAAAACAATTAAATTTGTGAATAATTGAGGATTATTTCAATTTTTAATTGAATAATCCATGAATAAGAAAGAAATGTCAAAAATAGGAGGATGTTATTTTTTTTATAAATAATTATGAAGAATTTTTATAATATAATATATTATATGATTTTATCTTTTTATTGCTTTTGGTAACATAATATATTATATGATTATATGTATAACGACTATGTAAGGAAAAAATTAATATGATCCATTGATTTTTATTGATTAAAATATGACGATCGTAATCATTTGTTCTCGTTTCTCACAATAACAAAATGTTCTCACCAAAGTCACTCCCTAGATATCTATAATAAATGCATTTGTAAATTAATTAGTTAATTTATTTTAATTTATTTTCTTTGATATCACAGACTTTCTCATACAAATCTAATGAGGTTGAAATATTTTGAATTCCTCTTAACATATTGATTTTAATAAATTACTCATTATTATTTGATTTTATTTTTTTAAAAATGTGCAAAGTACTAAAATCTTTACTACTTAAACAAAATTGGTAAGAGTGGGGAAGACTATGAAAAGTATTAAGGGTACCGAGCAAAATTGACTTATTCGTCTTTATTCATAATTTTATTTTATATATTTTAAATTTTTAAATATAAAAATATACATACTAAGGAACAGACAAATGATAAAAAAAAACTAAGTAGAATGGTTTCATGTAAATTATTTGCATGATCTCATTTTAACTATTACCAAAATTTGTTCTAAATTTTTTTGACTTAATGATTATATGAAATTTTTTAATTAAAAGTATATAATATTTAATATAATATTCTTCCATTTTAAAACATTTTAAATTTACGGTAAAAAAGAAAATTTTAAAATTGACACATTATTTTTTAGTATAGTTTAAAATTATAACATTTCTTAGAATGGTTTAAAAGTTACAATTTTCTATATTTGGAGGTCTTAGTGATTATATAAATAATACATTTTAAGTTCTATTCAAAATCCTCCGAAAATGCATTATTGTTTAACTAATATTATAAACGGTTTCATCATTGGAGGTCATTAATTGAACATATGAAATATCACGTGATAGTCGTCTTACATTTTTACAATTATTTAAAAAAAAAACCATCATTATACAATATAAATATAGTATTTCTTGTAAAAATATGCCTTTTAAAAATTATTGTCTCTTTATTCATATATCTATCAACATATTTTTTACAATATTTTAAAATAAAAAATAGTAGAAAATGCAGAAAATCATGGCATGAACTACATGAGTGCACACTAATAATATGTTTAATGATTAATTTTATCAATTGTAGCAATTTGATTTGGTATTTGATAATCTATTTTTTGGTCATTATTTTGATTATATCTTTTTTCTTGTTTACTGTGTTTATATATATTATTATTTAAGATATTATGTTGTAAATAAGGTATAAATAATAATTGATTCATATTTTAGACATACATCCATTTAAATCAGTTTGTAATGTCGCTTTTAGGTTAACTTCTAAAATAGTTCACTAAATATATATTTATCAGGATTTGATTGGATGCTTTAAGGATATTAATCTCTAGATATATATATCAATATTATATGATAAATCAATTATCAACATGATTTTTATTATATTTTTGATTCTCCATTGATTGAGTAAAAATAAATTGATATGTTTTTATTTCCATTAAAAGAATTCTTATTCTTTTCACTATAAATTGCTCTATTACAATGAGATTGATATAAAAACCTAGCTCGTTGAAAGTTATTATCTTATACTAGTACTTTCTTTTGTAAGTTTATTTTTCTTCTTCATTTTATGCTTGCAAATAACATGGTAGGCAATTAGTTTATGCAAAAATGATTTGGTTTTAAAAAGGTCATATTAATACTCATAATAAGTATTTATTCTAGACAATTGTGTATAAAATTTTGTTTTTCCTGTATGTTAAGTATTTTATATTTTTCTTTAGAGTTATTATTCATGTCAAATTTCATGTGATATTTTGTTTACTTATCTTGTTAAAAGTTTTTATATGTAGTGATGAAAAATTAAATTCTGACTTCAAGCAGATCTTTGATGGAAGGAAGGGAAAAAAGAAATCTTTATTTGGAAAAATAAAGCGAATATGTTCAAAACATAGTGAAAAAAAGAAATATAGAGTATTTGAAGAGACTGAAATAGAGGAGGAGCAAGATGAAATAGAGCAAGGGCAAGATGGGATAGAGCAATCTCCAGAGCATCAAGAGGAGGTGGTAGAACCAATCCCTTCATATAATTCTACACAACATTATTATTACCCTCCACAAACTCAACAAGTAATTCAAGGATATTTTGAACATGGAAGTCCTTCGTATTCTGCACATTACACTGATGAAAATACACAACCATGTAACCTTTCATATTCCGAAGAAAATACACAACCATGGAATTCTTCATACTCTTCACAAACCACTGATGGATATACGCAACCATGGAATCCTTCATACTCTTCACACAACACTGATGGATATACGCAACCAAGGAATCCTTCATCTTTTGGGAACCCTTCATCTTCTTTACAAGACCATGATGGAAACACACACTTTGGTAGTGGAGATACACACTCTCTGTGGTCTTCACAATATCCGTATTCGTCGCAGTATCAACAAACAAATTACTATTCTAATGATCAACAAAATGTCCAGAGGGCAAATGACTATTTTAGTGATGAAAACACAGATGGATGTTCTATGATGTAAAACATCTGACTAGATATCTAATTGCTAAATAACTACATGTTATATTTTTTATCTATAGTTTAGAAAAATTGGTAATGTGATAAGTATGCTAATAATAAGCATAATCCAAAAGTCAAATATTTTCAATTATAATTGATTTTTTTAATTATATTTAACTATAGAGCAAGACTATTTTAATTTTTCTTATTCATATTCTTATATTTATTAATTACAATTATTATGAACATTATATAACCTTTCTTTAGATATATAAATTTATTTAATCAATTTATTAAAAATCAACTTTAAGTTTATTTAAATTTCTTATTATAATGTTTAGCCCTATTTTTCTTTATGTATTTTCACAATGCATCTCTAAGTGATTTTCATAGAGCATATTATTGACAGTTTTTTTTAATACTTTCATCTTACATTTTAATAAATATTAAATAATCAATAAGTAATCTCTTAAAGTAATGAAAATTTAAAATTTTATCAATAATATGTCATACGAAAATCAGTATGAATTGCAAGGTGAAAATAGGCATAAAAAACAGGATTAAGTTTAATAATAATAAATTTAAATGAATTTAATTTTAATTTTTTTTATTGATAAATTTTTTTACATATTTAACAAAATATAAAATATAAAATTCAAATATTAATACATGAGACATTTTAGTTCATTATTAGAATAAATAAAAACAATTAAATTTGTTAATAATTGAGGTTTATTTCAAGTTTTTTATTGAATAATCTATGAATAAGAATAAAATATCAAAAATAGGAGGATGTTATTTTATTTATAAATAATTATGAAATTTTTTAATAATATAATATATTATAGATGATTCTATATTTTGTGCAAGGTACTAAAAATTTTACTACTTAAATAAAATTGGTAAGAATGGGGAAGACTGTGAAAAATATTAAGCTTACCGAACAAAATTGACTTATCCGTCTTTATTCAGAATGTTATTTTATTTATTTTAAATTTTTTAATATAAAAGTATAAATAATAAGAAACACGCAAACGATAAAAAAACTTAAGTAGAATGGTTTCATGTAAATTAATTGCATGATCTCATTTTAAATATTACCAAAATTTGTTCTACATTTTTTTTACTTAATGATTATTTGAAATTTTCTAATTAAAAGCATATAATATTTAATATAATATTTTTTCCATTTCAAAACATTTTAAATTTACGACGATAAAAAAAATATTTAAAAAAAATGTTTAATCAATTTATAAAAAATCAACTTTCAATTCATTTAAATTTCTTATTATAATGTTTAGCCCTATTTTTTTTTTATGTATTTTCACAGTGCATCTCTAAGTGATTTTCATATAGCATATTATTGATAAAAAATTTTAATACTTTAATATTAAATTTGAATAAATATTTAATAATCAATAATTAATCTATTAAAGTAATGAAAATTGAAAATTTTATCAAAATATGTCATACGAAAGTTACAATGAATTGCAATGTGAAAATAGACATAAAAAAAGGGCTAAGTTTCATAATAATAAATTTAAATAAATTGTAACTTAATTTTTTTAATTTATAATTTTTTTTACATATTAAAAAAATATAAAATATAAAATTCAAATATTAATACATGAGACATTTCAGTTCATTATTAGAATAAATAAAAACAATTAAATTTGTGAATAATTGAGGATTATTTCAATTTTTAATTGAATAATCCATGAATAAGAAAGAAATGTCAAAAATAGGAGGATGTTATTTTTTTTATAAATAATTATGAAGAATTTTTATAATATAATATATTATATGATTTTATCTTTTTATTGCTTTTGGTAACATAATATATTATATGATTATATGTATAACGACTATGTAAGGAAAAAATTAATATGATCCATTGATTTTTATTGATTAAAATATGACGATCGTAATCATTTGTTCTCGTTTCTCACAATAACAAAATGTTCTCACCAAAGTCACTCCCTAGATATCTATAATAAATGCATTTGTAAATTAATTAGTTAATTTATTTTAATTTATTTTCTTTGATATCACAGACTTTCTCATACAAATCTAATGAGGTTGAAATATTTTGAATTCCTCTTAACATATTGATTTTAATAAATTACTCATTATTATTTGATTTTATTTTTTTAAAAATGTGCAAAGTACTAAAATCTTTACTACTTAAACAAAATTGGTAAGAGTGGGGAAGACTATGAAAAGTATTAAGGGTACCGAGCAAAATTGACTTATTCGTCTTTATTCATAATTTTATTTTATATATTTTAAATTTTTAAATATAAAAATATACATACTAAGGAACAGACAAATGATAAAAAAAAAACTAAGTAGAATGGTTTCATGTAAATTATTTGCATGATCTCATTTTAACTATTACCAAAATTTGTTCTAAATTTTTTTGACTTAATGATTATATGAAATTTTTTAATTAAAAGTATATAATATTTAATATAATATTCTTCCATTTTAAAACATTTTAAATTTACGGTAAAAAAGAAAATTTTAAAATTGACACATTATTTTTTAGTATAGTTTAAAATTATAACATTTCTTAGAATGGTTTAAAAGTTACAATTTTCTATATTTGGAGGTCTTAGTGATTATATAAATAATACATTTTAAGTTCTATTCAAAATCCTCCGAAAATGCATTATTGTTTAACTAATATTATAAACGGTTTCATCATTGGAGGTCATTAATTGAACATATGAAATATCACGTGATAGTCGTCTTACATTTTTACAATTATTTAAAAAAAAAACCATCATTATACAATATAAATATAGTATTTCTTGTAAAAATATGCCTTTTAAAAATTATTGTCTCTTTATTCATATATCTATCAACATATTTTTTACAATATTTTAAAATAAAAAATAGTAGAAAATGCAGAAAATCATGGCATGAACTACATGAGTGCACACTAATAATATGTTTAATGATTAATTTTATCAATTGTAGCAATTTGATTTGGTATTTGATAATCTATTTTTTGGTCATTATTTTGATTATATCTTTTTTCTTGTTTACTGTGTTTATATATATTATTATTTAAGATATTATGTTGTAAATAAGGTATAAATAATAATTGATTCATATTTTAGACATACATCCATTTAAATCAGTTTGTAATGTCGCTTTTAGGTTAACTTCTAAAATAGTTCACTAAATATATATTTATCAGGATTTGATTGGATGCTTTAAGGATATTAATCTCTAGATATATATATATCAATATTATATGATAAATCAATTATCAACATGATTTTTATTATATTTTTGATTCTCCATTGATTGAGTAAAAATAAATTGATATGTTTTTATTTCCATTAAAAGAATTCTTATTCTTTTCACTATAAATTGCTCTATTACAATGAGATTGATATAAAAACCTAGCTCGTTGAAAGTTATTATCTTATACTAGTACTTTCTTTTGTAAGTTTATTTTTCTTCTTCATTTTATGCTTGCAAATAACATGGTAGGCAATTAGTTTATGCAAAAATGATTTGGTTTTAAAAAGGTCATATTAATACTCATAATAAGTATTTATTCTAGACAATTGTGTATAAAATTTTGTTTTTCCTGTATGTTAAGTATTTTATATTTTTCTTTAGAGTTATTATTCATGTCAAATTTCATGTGATATTTTGTTTACTTATCTTGTTAAAAGTTTTTATATGTAGTGATGAAAAATTAAATTCTGACTTCAAGCAGATCTTTGATGGAAGGAAGGGAAAAAAGAAATCTTTATTTGGAAAAATAAAGCGAATATGTTCAAAACATAGTGAAAAAAAGAAATATAGAGTATTTGAAGAGACTGAAATAGAGGAGGAGCAAGATGAAATAGAGCAAGGGCAAGATGGGATAGAGCAATCTCCAGAGCATCAAGAGGAGGTGGTAGAACCAATCCCTTCATATAATTCTACACAACATTATTATTACCCTCCACAAACTCAACAAGTAATTCAAGGATATTTTGAACATGGAAGTCCTTCGTATTCTGCACATTACACTGATGAAAATACACAACCATGTAACCTTTCATATTCCGAAGAAAATACACAACCATGGAATTCTTCATACTCTTCACAAACCACTGATGGATATACGCAACCATGGAATCCTTCATACTCTTCACACAACACTGATGGATATACGCAACCAAGGAATCCTTCATCTTTTGGGAACCCTTCATCTTCTTTACAAGACCATGATGGAAACACACACTTTGGTAGTGGAGATACACACTCTCTGTGGTCTTCACAATATCCGTATTCGTCGCAGTATCAACAAACAAATTACTATTCTAATGATCAACAAAATGTCCAGAGGGCAAATGACTATTTTAGTGATGAAAACACAGATGGATGTTCTATGATGTAAAACATCTGACTAGATATCTAATTGCTAAATAACTACATGTTATATTTTTTATCTATAGTTTAGAAAAATTGGTAATGTGATAAGTATGCTAATAATAAGCATAATCCAAAAGTCAAATATTTTCAATTATAATTGATTTTTTTAATTATATTTAACTATAGAGCAAGACTATTTTAATTTTTCTTATTCATATTCTTATATTTATTAATTACAATTATTATGAACATTATATAACCTTTCTTTAGATATATAAATTTATTTAATCAATTTATTAAAAATCAACTTTAAGTTTATTTAAATTTCTTATTATAATGTTTAGCCCTATTTTTCTTTATGTATTTTCACAATGCATCTCTAAGTGATTTTCATAGAGCATATTATTGACAGTTTTTTTTAATACTTTCATCTTACATTTTAATAAATATTAAATAATCAATAAGTAATCTCTTAAAGTAATGAAAATTTAAAATTTTATCAATAATATGTCATACGAAAATCAGTATGAATTGCAAGGTGAAAATAGGCATAAAAAACAGGATTAAGTTTAATAATAATAAATTTAAATGAATTTAATTTTAATTTTTTTTATTGATAATTTTTTTTACATATTTAACAAAATATAAAATATAAAATTCAAATATTAATACATGAGACATTTTAGTTCATTATTAGAATAAATAAAAACAATTAAATTTGTTAATAATTGAGGTTTATTTCAAGTTTTTTATTGAATAATCTATGAATAAGAATAAAATATCAAAAATAGGAGGATGTTATTTTATTTATAAATAATTATGAAATTTTTTAATAATATAATATATTATAGATGATTCTATATTTTGTGCAAGGTACTAAAAATTTTACTACTTAAATAAAATTGGTAAGAATGGGGAAGACTATGAAAAATATTAAGCTTACCGAACAAAATTGACTTATCCGTCTTTATTCAGAATGTTATTTTATTTATTTTAAATTTTTTAATATAAAAGTATAAATAATAAGAAACACGCAAACGATAAAAAAACTTAAGTAGAATGGTTTCATGTAAATTAATTGCATGATCTCATTTTAAATATTACCAAAATTTGTTCTACATTTTTTTTACTTAATGATTATTTGAAATTTTCTAATTAAAAGCATATAATATTTAATATAATATTTTTTCCATTTCAAAACATTTTAAATTTACGACGATAAAAAAAATATTTAAAAAAAATGTTTAATAAATTTATAAAAAATCAACTTTCAATTCATTTAAATTTCTTATTATAATGTTTAGCCCTATTTTTTTTTTTATGTATTTTCACAGTGCATCTCTAAGTGATTTTCATATAGCATATTATTGATAAAAAATTTTAATACTTTAATATTAAATTTGAATAAATATTTAATAATCAATAATTAATCTATTAAAGTAATGAAAATTGAAAATTTTATCAAAATATGTCATACGAAAGTTACAATGAATTGCAATGTGAAAATAGACATAAAAAAAGGGATAAGTTTCATAATAATAAATTTAAATAAATTGTAACTTAATTTTTTTAATTTATAATTTTTTTTACATATTAAAAAAATATAAAATATAAAATTCAAATATTAATACATGAGACATTTCAGTTCATTATTAGAATAAATAAAAACAATTAAATTTGTGAATAATTGAGGATTATTTCAATTTTTAATTGAATAATCCATGAATAAGAAAGAAATGTCAAAAATAGGAGGATGTTATTTTTTTTATAAATAATTATGAAGAATTTTTATAATATAATATATTATATGATTTTATCTTTTTATTGCTTTTGGTAACATAATATATTATATGATTATATGTATAACGACCATGTAAGGAAAAAATTAATATGATCCATTGATTTTTATTGATTAAAATATGACGATCGTAATCATTTGTTCTCGTTTCTCACAATAACAAAATGTTCTCACCAAAGTCACTCCCTAGATATCTATAATAAATGCATTTGTAAATTAATTAGTTAATTTATTTTAATTTATTTTCTTTGATATCACAGACTTTCTCATACAAATCTAATGAGGTTGAAATATTTTGAATTCCTCTTAACATATTGATTTTAATAAATTACTCATTATTATTTGATTTTATTTTTGTAAAAATGTGCAAAGTACTAAAATCTTTACTACTTAAACAAAATTGGTAAGAGTGGGGAAGACTATGAAAAGTATTAAGGGTACCGAGCAAAATTGACTTATTCGTCTTTATTCATAATTTTATTTTATATATTTTAAATTTTTAAATATAAAAATATACATACTAAGGAACAGACAAATGATAAAAAAAAAACTAAGTAGAATGGTTTCATGTAAATTATTTGCATGATCTCATTTTAACTATTACCAAAATTTGTTCTAAATTTTTTTGACTTAATGATTATATGAAATTTTTTAATTAAAAGTATATAATATTTAATATAATATTCTTCCATTTTAAAACATTTTAAATTTACGGTAAAAAAGAAAATTTTAAAATTGACACATTATTTTTTAGTATAGTTTAAAATTATAACATTTCTTAGAATGGTTTAAAAGTTACAATTTTCTATATTTGGAGGTCTTAGTGATTATATAAATAATACATTTTAAGTTCTATTCAAAATCCTCCGAAAATGCATTATTGTTTAACTAATATTATAAACGGTTTCATCATTGGAGGTCATTAATTGAACATATGAAATATCACGTGATAGTCGTCTTACATTTTTACAATTATTTAAAAAAAAAACCATCATTATACAATATAAATATAGTATTTCTTGTAAAAATATGCCTTTTAAAAATTATTGTCTCTTTATTCATATATCTATCAACATATTTTTTACAATATTTTAAAATAAAAAATAGTAGAAAATGCAGAAAATCATGGCATGAACTACATGAGTGCACACTAATAATATGTTTAATGATTAATTTTATCAATTGTAGCAATTTGATTTGGTATTTGATAATCTATTTTTTGGTCATTATTTTGATTATATCTTTTTTCTTGTTTACTGTGTTTATATATATTATTATTTAAGATATTATGTTGTAAATAAGGTATAAATAATAATTGATTCATATTTTAGACATACATCCATTTAAATCAGTTTGTAATGTCGCTTTTAGGTTAACTTCTAAAATAGTTCACTAAATATATATTTATCAGGATTTGATTGGATGCTTTAAGGATATTAATCTCTAGATATATATATATCAATATTATATGATAAATCAATTATCAACATGATTTTTATTATATTTTTGATTCTCCATTGATTGAGTAAAAATAAATTGATATGTTTTTATTTCCATTAAAAGAATTCTTATTCTTTTCACTATAAATTGCTCTATTACAATGAGATTGATATAAAAACCTAGCTCGTTGAAAGTTATTATCTTATACTAGTACTTTCTTTTGTAAGTTTATTTTTCTTCTTCATTTTATGCTTGCAAATAACATGGTAGGCAATTAGTTTATGCAAAAATGATTTGGTTTTAAAAAGGTCATATTAATACTCATAATAAGTATTTATTCTAGACAATTGTGTATAAAATTTTGTTTTTCCTGTATGTTAAGTATTTTATATTTTTCTTTAGAGTTATTATTCATGTCAAATTTCATGTGATATTTTGTTTACTTATCTTGTTAAAAGTTTTTATATGTAGTGATGAAAAATTAAATTCTGACTTCAAGCAGATCTTTGATGGAAGGAAGGGAAAAAAGAAATCTTTATTTGGAAAAATAAAGCGAATATGTTCAAAACATAGTGAAAAAAAGAAATATAGAGTATTTGAAGAGACTGAAATAGAGGAGGAGCAAGATGAAATAGAGCAAGGGCAAGATGGGATAGAGCAATCTCCAGAGCATCAAGAGGAGGTGGTAGAACCAATCCCTTCATATAATTCTACACAACATTATTATTACCCTCCATAAACTCAACAAGTAATTCAAGGATATTTTGAACATGGAAGTCCTTCGTATTCTGCACATTACACTGATGAAAATACACAACCATGTAACCTTTCATATTCCGAAGAAAATACACAACCATGGAATTCTTCATACTCTTCACAAACCACTGATGGATATACGCAACCATGGAATCCTTCATACTCTTCACACAACACTGATGGATATACGCAACCAAGGAATCCTTCATCTTTTGGGAACCCTTCATCTTCTTTACAAGACCATGATGGAAACACACACTTTGGTAGTGGAGATACACACTCTCTGTGGTCTTCACAATATCCGTATTCGTCGCAGTATCAACAAACAAATTACTATTCTAATGATCAACAAAATGTCCAGAGGGCAAATGACTATTTTAGTGATGAAAACACAGATGGATGTTCTATGATGTAAAACATCTGACTAGATATCTAATTGCTAAATAACTACATGTTATATTTTTTATCTATAGTTTAGAAAAATTGGTAATGTGATAAGTATGCTAATAATAAGCATAATCCAAAAGTCAAATATTTTCAATTATAATTGATTTTTTTAATTATATTTAACTATAGAGCAAGACTATTTTAATTTTTCTTATTCATATTCTTATATTTATTAATTACAATTATTATGAACATTATATAACCTTTCTTTAGATATATAAATTTATTTAATCAATTTATTAAAAATCAACTTTAAGTTTATTTAAATTTCTTATTATAATGTTTAGCCCTATTTTTCTTTATGTATTTTCACAATGCATCTCTAAGTGATTTTCATAGAGCATATTATTGACAGTTTTTTTTAATACTTTCATCTTACATTTTAATAAATATTAAATAATCAATAAGTAATCTCTTAAAGTAATGAAAATTTAAAATTTTATCAATAATATGTCATACGAAAATCAGTATGAATTGCAAGGTGAAAATAGGCATAAAAAACAGGATTAAGTTTAATAATAATAAATTTAAATGAATTTAATTTTAATTTTTTTTATTGATAATTTTTTTTACATATTTAACAAAATATAAAATATAAAATTCAAATATTAATACATGAGACATTTTAGTTCATTATTAGAATAAATAAAAACAATTAAATTTGTTAATAATTGAGGTTTATTTCAAGTTTTTTATTGAATAATCTATGAATAAGAATAAAATATCAAAAATAGGAGGATGTTATTTTATTTATAAATAATTATGAAATTTTTTAATAATATAATATATTATAGATGATTCTATATTTTGTGCAAGGTACTAAAAATTTTACTACTTAAATAAAATTGGTAAGAATGGGGAAGACTATGAAAAATATTAAGCTTACCGAACAAAATTGACTTATCCGTCTTTATTCAGAATGTTATTTTATTTATTTTAAATTTTTTAATATAAAAGTATAAATAATAAGAAACACGCAAACGATAAAAAAACTTAAGTAGAATGGTTTCATGTAAATTAATTGCATGATCTCATTTTAAATATTACCAAAATTTGTTCTACATTTTTTTTACTTAATGATTATTTGAAATTTTCTAATTAAAAGCATATAATATTTAATATAATATTTTTTCCATTTCAAAACATTTTAAATTTACGACGATAAAAAAAATATTTAAAAAAAATGTTTAATCAATTTATAAAAAATCAACTTTCAATTCATTTAAATTTCTTATTATAATGTTTAGCCCTATTTTTTTTTTTATGTATTTTCACAGTGCATCTCTAAGTGATTTTCATATAGCATATTATTGATAAAAAATTTTAATACTTTAATATTAAATTTGAATAAATATTTAATAATCAATAATTAATCTATTAAAGTAATGAAAATTGAAAATTTTATCAAAATATGTCATACGAAAGTTACAATGAATTGCAATGTGAAAATAGACATAAAAAAAGGGCTAAGTTTCATAATAATAAATTTAAATAAATTGTAACTTAATTTTTTTAATTTATAATTTTTTTTACATATTAAAAAAATATAAAATATAAAATTCAAATATTAATACATGAGACATTTCAGTTCATTATTAGAATAAATAAAAACAATTAAATTTGTGAATAATTGAGGATTATTTCAATTTTTAATTGAATAATCCATGAATAAGAAAGAAATGTCAAAAATAGGAGGATGTTATTTTTTTTATAAATAATTATGAAGAATTTTTATAATATAATATATTATATGATTTTATCTTTTTATTGCTTTTGGTAACATAATATATTATATGATTATATGTATAACGACTATGTAAGGAAAAAATTAATATGATCCATTGATTTTTATTGATTAAAATATGACGATCGTAATCATTTGTTCTCGTTTCTCACAATAACAAAATGTTCTCACCAAAGTCACTCCCTAGATATCTATAATAAATGCATTTGTAAATTAATTAGTTAATTTATTTTCTTTGATATCACAGACTTTCTCATACAAATCTAATGAGGTTGAAATATTTTGAATTCCTCTTAACATATTGATTTTAATAAATTACTCATTATTATTTGATTTTATTTTTTTAAAAATGTGCAAAGTACTAAAATCTTTACTACTTAAACAAAATTGGTAAGAGTGGGGAAGACTATGAAAAGTATTAAGGGTACCGAGCAAAATTGACTTATTCGTCTTTATTCATAATTTTATTTTATATATTTTAAATTTTTAAATATAAAAATATACATACTAAGGAACAGACAAATGATAAAAAAAAAACTAAGTAGAATGGTTTCATGTAAATTATTTGCATGATCTCATTTTAACTATTACCAAAATTTGTTCTAAATTTTTTTGACTTAATGATTATATGAAATTTTTTAATTAAAAGTATATAATATTTAATATAATATTCTTCCATTTTAAAACATTTTAAATTTACGGTAAAAAAGAAAATTTTAAAATTGACACATTATTTTTTAGTATAGTTTAAAATTATAACATTTCTTAGAATGGTTTAAAAGTTACAATTTTCTATATTTGGAGGTCTTAGTGATTATATAAATAATACATTTTAAGTTCTATTCAAAATCCTCCGAAAATGCATTATTGTTTAACTAATATTATAAACGGTTTCATCATTGGAGGTCATTAATTGAACATATGAAATATCACGTGATAGTCGTCTTACATTTTTACAATTATTTAAAAAAAAAACCATCATTATACAATATAAATATAGTATTTCTTGTAAAAATATGCCTTTTAAAAATTATTGTCTCTTTATTCATATATCTATCAACATATTTTTTACAATATTTTAAAATAAAAAATAGTAGAAAATGCAGAAAATCATGGCATGAACTACATGAGTGCACACTAATAATATGTTTAATGATTAATTTTATCAATTGTAGCAATTTGATTTGGTATTTGATAATCTATTTTTTGGTCATTATTTTGATTATATCTTTTTTCTTGTTTACTGTGTTTATATATATTATTATTTAAGATATTATGTTGTAAATAAGGTATAAATAATAATTGATTCATATTTTAGACATACATCCATTTAAATCAGTTTGTAATGTCGCTTTTAGGTTAACTTCTAAAATAGTTCACTAAATATATATTTATCAGGATTTGATTGGATGCTTTAAGGATATTAATCTCTAGATATATATATCAATATTATATGATAAATCAATTATCAACATGATTTTTATTATATTTTTGATTCTCCATTGATTGAGTAAAAATAAATTGATATGTTTTTATTTCCATTAAAAGAATTCTTATTCTTTTCACTATAAATTGCTCTATTACAATGAGATTGATATAAAAACCTAGCTCGTTGAAAGTTATTATCTTATACTAGTACTTTCTTTTGTAAGTTTATTTTTCTTCTTCATTTTATGCTTGCAAATAACATGGTAGGCAATTAGTTTATGCAAAAATGATTTGGTTTTAAAAAGGTCATATTAATACTCATAATAAGTATTTATTCTAGACAATTGTGTATAAAATTTTGTTTTTCCTGTATGTTAAGTATTTTATATTTTTCTTTAGAGTTATTATTCATGTCAAATTTCATGTGATATTTTGTTTACTTATCTTGTTAAAAGTTTTTATATGTAGTGATGAAAAATTAAATTCTGACTTCAAGCAGATCTTTGATGGAAGGAAGGGAAAAAAGAAATCTTTATTTGGAAAAATAAAGCGAATATGTTCAAAACATAGTGAAAAAAAGAAATATAGAGTATTTGAAGAGACTGAAATAGAGGAGGAGCAAGATGAAATAGAGCAAGGGCAAGATGGGATAGAGCAATCTCCAGAGCATCAAGAGGAGGTGGTAGAACCAATCCCTTCATATAATTCTACACAACATTATTATTACCCTCCACAAACTCAACAAGTAATTCAAGGATATTTTGAACATGGAAGTCCTTCGTATTCTGCACATTACACTGATGAAAATACACAACCATGTAACCTTTCATATTCCGAAGAAAATACACAACCATGGAATTCTTCATACTCTTCACAAACCACTGATGGATATACGCAACCATGGAATCCTTCATACTCTTCACACAACACTGATGGATATACGCAACCAAGGAATCCTTCATCTTTTGGGAACCCTTCATCTTCTTTACAAGACCATGATGGAAACACACACTTTGGTAGTGGAGATACACACTCTCTGTGGTCTTCACAATATCCGTATTCGTCGCAGTATCAACAAACAAATTACTATTCTAATGATCAACAAAATGTCCAGAGGGCAAATGACTATTTTAGTGATGAAAACACAGATGGATGTTCTATGATGTAAAACATCTGACTAGATATCTAATTGCTAAATAACTACATGTTATATTTTTTATCTATAGTTTAGAAAAATTGGTAATGTGATAAGTATGCTAATAATAAGCATAATCCAAAAGTCAAATATTTTCAATTATAATTGATTTTTTTAATTATATTTAACTATAGAGCAAGACTATTTTAATTTTTCTTATTCATATTCTTATATTTATTAATTACAATTATTATGAACATTATATAACCTTTCTTTAGATATATAAATTTATTTAATCAATTTATTAAAAATCAACTTTAAGTTTATTTAAATTTCTTATTATAATGTTTAGCCCTATTTTTCTTTATGTATTTTCACAATGCATCTCTAAGTGATTTTCATAGAGCATATTATTGACAGTTTTTTTTAATACTTTCATCTTACATTTTAATAAATATTAAATAATCAATAAGTAATCTCTTAAAGTAATGAAAATTTAAAATTTTATCAATAATATGTCATACGAAAATCAGTATGAATTGCAAGGTGAAAATAGGCATAAAAAACAGGATTAAGTTTAATAATAATAAATTTAAATGAATTTAATTTTAATTTTTTTTATTGATAAATTTTTTTACATATTTAACAAAATATAAAATATAAAATTCAAATATTAATACATGAGACATTTTAGTTCATTATTAGAATAAATAAAAACAATTAAATTTGTTAATAATTGAGGTTTATTTCAAGTTTTTTATTGAATAATCTATGAATAAGAATAAAATATCAAAAATAGGAGGATGTTATTTTATTTATAAATAATTATGAAATTTTTTAATAATATAATATATTATAGATGATTCTATATTTTGTGCAAGGTACTAAAAATTTTACTACTTAAATAAAATTGGTAAGAATGGGGAAGACTGTGAAAAATATTAAGCTTACCGAACAAAATTGACTTATCCGTCTTTATTCAGAATGTTATTTTATTTATTTTAAATTTTTTAATATAAAAGTATAAATAATAAGAAACACGCAAACGATAAAAAAACTTAAGTAGAATGGTTTCATGTAAATTAATTGCATGATCTCATTTTAAATATTACCAAAATTTGTTCTACATTTTTTTTACTTAATGATTATTTGAAATTTTCTAATTAAAAGCATATAATATTTAATATAATATTTTTTCCATTTCAAAACATTTTAAATTTACGACGATAAAAAAAATATTTAAAAAAAATGTTTAATCAATTTATAAAAAATCAACTTTCAATTCATTTAAATTTCTTATTATAATGTTTAGCCCTATTTTTTTTTTATGTATTTTCACAGTGCATCTCTAAGTGATTTTCATATAGCATATTATTGATAAAAAATTTTAATACTTTAATATTAAATTTGAATAAATATTTAATAATCAATAATTAATCTATTAAAGTAATGAAAATTGAAAATTTTATCAAAATATGTCATACGAAAGTTACAATGAATTGCAATGTGAAAATAGACATAAAAAAAGGGCTAAGTTTCATAATAATAAATTTAAATAAATTGTAACTTAATTTTTTTAATTTATAATTTTTTTTACATATTAAAAAAATATAAAATATAAAATTCAAATATTAATACATGAGACATTTCAGTTCATTATTAGAATAAATAAAAACAATTAAATTTGTGAATAATTGAGGATTATTTCAATTTTTAATTGAATAATCCATGAATAAGAAAGAAATGTCAAAAATAGGAGGATGTTATTTTTTTTATAAATAATTATGAAGAATTTTTATAATATAATATATTATATGATTTTATCTTTTTATTGCTTTTGGTAACATAATATATTATATGATTATATGTATAACGACTATGTAAGGAAAAAATTAATATGATCCATTGATTTTTATTGATTAAAATATGACGATCGTAATCATTTGTTCTCGTTTCTCACAATAACAAAATGTTCTCACCAAAGTCACTCCCTAGATATCTATAATAAATGCATTTGTAAATTAATTAGTTAATTTATTTTAATTTATTTTCTTTGATATCACAGACTTTCTCATACAAATCTAATGAGGTTGAAATATTTTGAATTCCTCTTAACATATTGATTTTAATAAATTACTCATTATTATTTGATTTTATTTTTTTAAAAATGTGCAAAGTACTAAAATCTTTACTACTTAAACAAAATTGGTAAGAGTGGGGAAGACTATGAAAAGTATTAAGGGTACCGAGCAAAATTGACTTATTCGTCTTTATTCATAATTTTATTTTATATATTTTAAATTTTTAAATATAAAAATATACATACTAAGGAACAGACAAATGATAAAAAAAAACTAAGTAGAATGGTTTCATGTAAATTATTTGCATGATCTCATTTTAACTATTACCAAAATTTGTTCTAAATTTTTTTGACTTAATGATTATATGAAATTTTTTAATTAAAAGTATATAATATTTAATATAATATTCTTCCATTTTAAAACATTTTAAATTTACGGTAAAAAAGAAAATTTTAAAATTGACACATTATTTTTTAGTATAGTTTAAAATTATAACATTTCTTAGAATGGTTTAAAAGTTACAATTTTCTATATTTGGAGGTCTTAGTGATTATATAAATAATACATTTTAAGTTCTATTCAAAATCCTCCGAAAATGCATTATTGTTTAACTAATATTATAAACGGTTTCATCATTGGAGGTCATTAATTGAACATATGAAATATCACGTGATAGTCGTCTTACATTTTTACAATTATTTAAAAAAAAAACCATCATTATACAATATAAATATAGTATTTCTTGTAAAAATATGCCTTTTAAAAATTATTGTCTCTTTATTCATATATCTATCAACATATTTTTTACAATATTTTAAAATAAAAAATAGTAGAAAATGCAGAAAATCATGGCATGAACTACATGAGTGCACACTAATAATATGTTTAATGATTAATTTTATCAATTGTAGCAATTTGATTTGGTATTTGATAATCTATTTTTTGGTCATTATTTTGATTATATCTTTTTTCTTGTTTACTGTGTTTATATATATTATTATTTAAGATATTATGTTGTAAATAAGGTATAAATAATAATTGATTCATATTTTAGACATACATCCATTTAAATCAGTTTGTAATGTCGCTTTTAGGTTAACTTCTAAAATAGTTCACTAAATATATATTTATCAGGATTTGATTGGATGCTTTAAGGATATTAATCTCTAGATATATATATCAATATTATATGATAAATCAATTATCAACATGATTTTTATTATATTTTTGATTCTCCATTGATTGAGTAAAAATAAATTGATATGTTTTTATTTCCATTAAAAGAATTCTTATTCTTTTCACTATAAATTGCTCTATTACAATGAGATTGATATAAAAACCTAGCTCGTTGAAAGTTATTATCTTATACTAGTACTTTCTTTTGTAAGTTTATTTTTCTTCTTCATTTTATGCTTGCAAATAACATGGTAGGCAATTAGTTTATGCAAAAATGATTTGGTTTTAAAAAGGTCATATTAATACTCATAATAAGTATTTATTCTAGACAATTGTGTATAAAATTTTGTTTTTCCTGTATGTTAAGTATTTTATATTTTTCTTTAGAGTTATTATTCATGTCAAATTTCATGTGATATTTTGTTTACTTATCTTGTTAAAAGTTTTTATATGTAGTGATGAAAAATTAAATTCTGACTTCAAGCAGATCTTTGATGGAAGGAAGGGAAAAAAGAAATCTTTATTTGGAAAAATAAAGCGAATATGTTCAAAACATAGTGAAAAAAAGAAATATAGAGTATTTGAAGAGACTGAAATAGAGGAGGAGCAAGATGAAATAGAGCAAGGGCAAGATGGGATAGAGCAATCTCCAGAGCATCAAGAGGAGGTGGTAGAACCAATCCCTTCATATAATTCTACACAACATTATTATTACCCTCCACAAACTCAACAAGTAATTCAAGGATATTTTGAACATGGAAGTCCTTCGTATTCTGCACATTACACTGATGAAAATACACAACCATGTAACCTTTCATATTCCGAAGAAAATACACAACCATGGAATTCTTCATACTCTTCACAAACCACTGATGGATATACGCAACCATGGAATCCTTCATACTCTTCACACAACACTGATGGATATACGCAACCAAGGAATCCTTCATCTTTTGGGAACCCTTCATCTTCTTTACAAGACCATGATGGAAACACACACTTTGGTAGTGGAGATACACACTCTCTGTGGTCTTCACAATATCCGTATTCGTCGCAGTATCAACAAACAAATTACTATTCTAATGATCAACAAAATGTCCAGAGGGCAAATGACTATTTTAGTGATGAAAACACAGATGGATGTTCTATGATGTAAAACATCTGACTAGATATCTAATTGCTAAATAACTACATGTTATATTTTTTATCTATAGTTTAGAAAAATTGGTAATGTGATAAGTATGCTAATAATAAGCATAATCCAAAAGTCAAATATTTTCAATTATAATTGATTTTTTTAATTATATTTAACTATAGAGCAAGACAATTTTAATTTTTCTTATTCATATTCTTATATTTATTAATTACAATTATTATGAACATTATATAACCTTTCTTTAGATATATAAATTTATTTAATCAATTTATTAAAAATCAACTTTAAGTTTATTTAAATTTCTTATTATAATGTTTAGCCCTATTTTTCTTTATGTATTTTCACAATGCATCTCTAAGTGATTTTCATAGAGCATATTATTGACAGTTTTTTTTAATACTTTCATCTTACATTTTAATAAATATTAAATAATCAATAAGTAATCTCTTAAAGTAATGAAAATTTAAAATTTTATCAATAATATGTCATACGAAAATCAGTATGAATTGCAAGGTGAAAATAGGCATAAAAAACAGGATTAAGTTTAATAATAATAAATTTAAATGAATTTAATTTTAATTTTTTTTATTGATAAATTTTTTTACATATTTAACAAAATATAAAATATAAAATTCAAATATTAATACATGAGACATTTTAGTTCATTATTAGAATAAATAAAAACAATTAAATTTGTTAATAATTGAGGTTTATTTCAAGTTTTTTATTGAATAATCTATGAATAAGAATAAAATATCAAAAATAGGAGGATGTTATTTTATTTATAAATAATTATGAAATTTTTTAATAATATAATATATTATAGATGATTCTATATTTTGTGCAAGGTACTAAAAATTTTACTACTTAAATAAAATTGGTAAGAATGGGGAAGACTATGAAAAATATTAAGCTTACCGAACAAAATTGACTTATCCGTCTTTATTCAGAATGTTATTTTATTTATTTTAAATTTTTTAATATAAAAGTATAAATAATAAGAAACACGCAAACGATAAAAAAACTTAAGTAGAATGGTTTCATGTAAATTAATTGCATGATCTCATTTTAAATATTACCAAAATTTGTTCTACATTTTTTTTACTTAATGATTATTTGAAATTTTCTAATTAAAAGCATATAATATTTAATATAATATTTTTTCCATTTCAAAACATTTTAAATTTACGACGATAAAAAAAATATTTAAAAAAAATGTTTAATCAATTTATAAAAAATCAACTTTCAATTCATTTAAATTTCTTATTATAATGTTTAGCCCTATTTTTTTTTTTATGTATTTTCACAGTGCATCTCTAAGTGATTTTCATATAGCATATTATTGATAAAAAATTTTAATACTTTAATATTAAATTTGAATAAATATTTAATAATCAATAATTAATCTATTAAAGTAATGAAAATTGAAAATTTTATCAAAATATGTCATACGAAAGTTACAATGAATTGCAATGTGAAAATAGACATAAAAAAAGGGCTAAGTTTCATAATAATAAATTTAAATAAATTGTAACTTAATTTTTTTAATTTATAATTTTTTTTACATATTAAAAAAATATAAAATATAAAATTCAAATATTAATACATGAGACATTTCAGTTCATTATTAGAATAAATAAAAACAATTAAATTTGTGAATAATTGAGGATTATTTCAATTTTTAATTGAATAATCCATGAATAAGAAAGAAATGTCAAAAATAGGAGGATGTTATTTTTTTTATAAATAATTATGAAGAATTTTTATAATATAATATATTATATGATTTTATCTTTTTATTGCTTTTGGTAACATAATATATTATATGATTATATGTATAACGACTATGTAAGGAAAAAATTAATATGATCCATTGATTTTTATTGATTAAAATATGACGATCGTAATCATTTGTTCTCGTTTCTCACAATAACAAAATGTTCTCACCAAAGTCACTCCCTAGATATCTATAATAAATGCATTTGTAAATTAATTAGTTAATTTATTTTAATTTATTTTCTTTGATATCACAGACTTTCTCATACAAATCTAATGAGGTTGAAATATTTTGAATTCCTCTTAACATATTGATTTTAATAAATTACTCATTATTATTTGATTTTATTTTTTTAAAAATGTGCAAAGTACTAAAATCTTTACTACTTAAACAAAATTGGTAAGAGTGGGGAAGACTATGAAAAGTATTAAGGGTACCGAGCAAAATTGACTTATTCGTCTTTATTCATAATTTTATTTTATATATTTTAAATTTTTAAATATAAAAATATACATACTAAGGAACAGACAAATGATAAAAAAAAACTAAGTAGAATGGTTTCATGTAAATTATTTGCATGATCTCATTTTAACTATTACCAAAATTTGTTCTAAATTTTTTTGACTTAATGATTATATGAAATTTTTTAATTAAAAGTATATAATATTTAATATAATATTCTTCCATTTTAAAACATTTTAAATTTACGGTAAAAAAGAAAATTTTAAAATTGACACATTATTTTTTAGTATAGTTTAAAATTATAACATTTCTTAGAATGGTTTAAAAGTTACAATTTTCTATATTTGGAGGTCTTAGTGATTATATAAATAATACATTTTAAGTTCTATTCAAAATCCTCCGAAAATGCATTATTGTTTAACTAATATTATAAACGGTTTCATCATTGGAGGTCATTAATTGAACATATGAAATATCACGTGATAGTCGTCTTACATTTTTACAATTATTTAAAAAAAAAACCATCATTATACAATATAAATATAGTATTTCTTGTAAAAATATGCCTTTTAAAAATTATTGTCTCTTTATTCATATATCTATCAACATATTTTTTACAATATTTTAAAATAAAAAATAGTAGAAAATGCAGAAAATCATGGCATGAACTACATGAGTGCACACTAATAATATGTTTAATGATTAATTTTATCAATTGTAGCAATTTGATTTGATATTTGATAATCTATTTTTTGGTCATTATTTTGATTATATCTTTTTTCTTGTTTACTGTGTTTATATATATTATTATTTAAGATATTATGTTGTAAATAAGGTATAAATAATAATTGATTCATATTTTAGACATACATCCATTTAAATCAGTTTGTAATGTCGCTTTTAGGTTAACTTCTAAAATAGTTCACTAAATATATATTTATCAGGATTTGATTGGATGCTTTAAGGATATTAATCTCTAGATATATATATCAATATTATATGATAAATCAATTATCAACATGATTTTTATTATATTTTTGATTCTCCATTGATTGAGTAAAAATAAATTGATATGTTTTTATTTCCATTAAAAGAATTCTTATTCTTTTCACTATAAATTGCTCTATTACAATGAGATTGATATAAAAACCTAGCTCGTTGAAAGTTATTATCTTATACTAGTACTTTCTTTTGTAAGTTTATTTTTCTTCTTCATTTTATGCTTGCAAATAACATGGTAGGCAATTAGTTTATGCAAAAATGATTTGGTTTTAAAAAGGTCATATTAATACTCATAATAAGTATTTATTCTAGACAATTGTGTATAAAATTTTGTTTTTCCTGTATGTTAAGTATTTTATATTTTTCTTTAGAGTTATTATTCATGTCAAATTTCATGTGATATTTTGTTTACTTATCTTGTTAAAAGTTTTTATATGTAGTGATGAAAAATTAAATTCTGACTTCAAGCAGATCTTTGATGGAAGGAAGGGGAAAAAAGAAATCTTTATTTGGAAAAATAAAGCGAATATGTTCAAAACATAGTGAAAAAAAGAAATATAGAGTATTTGAAGAGACTGAAATAGAGGAGGAGCAAGATGAAATAGAGCAAGGGCAAGATGGGATAGAGCAATCTCCAGAGCATCAAGAGGAGGTGGTAGAACCAATCCCTTCATATAATTCTACACAACATTATTATTACCCTCCACAAACTCAACAAGTAATTCAAGGATATTTTGAACATGGAAGTCCTTCGTATTCTGCACATTACACTGATGAAAATACACAACCATGTAACCTTTCATATTCCGAAGAAAATACACAACCATGGAATTCTTCATACTCTTCACAAACCACTGATGGATATACGCAACCATGGAATCCTTCATACTCTTCACACAACACTGATGGATATACGCAACCAAGGAATCCTTCATCTTTTGGGAACCCTTCATCTTCTTTACAAGACCATGATGGAAACACACACTTTGGTAGTGGAGATACACACTCTCTGTGGTCTTCACAATATCCGTATTCGTCGCAGTATCAACAAACAAATTACTATTCTAATGATCAACAAAATGTCCAGAGGGCAAATGACTATTTTAGTGATGAAAACACAGATGGATGTTCTATGATGTAAAACATCTGACTAGATATCTAATTGCTAAATAACTACATGTTATATTTTTTATCTATAGTTTAGAAAAATTGGTAATGTGATAAGTATGCTAATAATAAGCATAATCCAAAAGTCAAATATTTTCAATTATAATTGATTTTTTTAATTATATTTAACTATAGAGCAAGACTATTTTAATTTTTCTTATTCATATTCTTATATGTATTAATTACAATTATTATGAACATTATATAACCTTTCTTTAGATATATAAATTTATTTAATCAATTTATTAAAAATCAACTTTAAGTTTATTTAAATTTCTTATTATAATGTTTAGCCCTATTTTTCTTTATGTATTTTCACAATGCATCTCTAAGTGATTTTCATAGAGCATATTATTGACAGTTTTTTTTAATACTTTCATCTTACATTTTAATAAATATTAAATAATCAATAAGTAATCTCTTAAAGTAATGAAAATTTAAAATTTTATCAATAATATGTCATACGAAAATCAGTATGAATTGCAAGGTGAAAATAGGCATAAAAAACAGGATTAAGTTTAATAATAATAAATTTAAATGAATTTAATTTTAATTTTTTTTATTGATAAATTTTTTTACATATTTAACAAAATATAAAATATAAAATTCAAATATTAATACATGAGACATTTTAGTTCATTATTAGAATAAATAAAAACAATTAAATTTGTTAATAATTGAGGTTTATTTCAAGTTTTTTATTGAATAATCTATGAATAAGAATAAAATATCAAAAATAGGAGGATGTTATTTTATTTATAAATAATTATGAAATTTTTTAATAATATAATATATTATAGATGATTCTATATTTTGTGCAAGGTACTAAAAATTTTACTACTTAAATAAAATTGGTAAGAATGGGGAAGACTATGAAAAATATTAAGCTTACCGAACAAAATTGACTTATCCGTCTTTATTCAGAATGTTATTTTATTTATTTTAAATTTTTTAATATAAAAGTATAAATAATAAGAAACACGCAAACGATAAAAAAACTTAAGTAGAATGGTTTCATGTAAATTAATTGCATGATCTCATTTTAAATATTACCAAAATTTGTTCTACATTTTTTTTACTTAATGATTATTTGAAATTTTCTAATTAAAAGCATATAATATTTAATATAATATTTTTTCCATTTCAAAACATTTTAAATTTACGACGATAAAAAAAATATTTAAAAAAAATGTTTAATCAATTTATAAAAAATCAACTTTCAATTCATTTAAATTTCTTATTATAATGTTTAGCCCTATTTTTTTTTTTATGTATTTTCACAGTGCATCTCTAAGTGATTTTCATATAGCATATTATTGATAAAAAATTTTAATACTTTAATATTAAATTTGAATAAATATTTAATAATCAATAATTAATCTATTAAAGTAATGAAAATTGAAAATTTTATCAAAATATGTCATACGAAAGTTACAATGAATTGCAATGTGAAAATAGACATAAAAAAAGGGCTAAGTTTCATAATAATAAATTTAAATAAATTGTAACTTAATTTTTTTAATTTATAATTTTTTTTACATATTAAAAAAATATAAAATATAAAATTCAAATATTAATACATGAGACATTTCAGTTCATTATTAGAATAAATAAAAACAATTAAATTTGTGAATAATTGAGGATTATTTCAATTTTTAATTGAATAATCCATGAATAAGAAAGAAATGTCAAAAATAGGAGGATGTTATTTTTTTTATAAATAATTATGAAGAATTTTTATAATATAATATATTATATGATTTTATCTTTTTATTGCTTTTGGTAACATAATATATTATATGATTATATGTATAACGACCATGTAAGGAAAAAATTAATATGATCCATTGATTTTTATTGATTAAAATATGACGATCGTAATCATTTGTTCTCGTTTCTCACAATAACAAAATGTTCTCACCAAAGTCACTCCCTAGATATCTATAATAAATGCATTTGTAAATTAATTAGTTAATTTATTTTAATTTATTTTCTTTGATATCACAGACTTTCTCATACAAATCTAATGAGGTTGAAATATTTTGAATTCCTCTTAACATATTGATTTTAATAAATTACTCATTATTATTTGATTTTATTTTTTTAAAAATGTGCAAAGTACTAAAATCTTTACTACTTAAACAAAATTGGTAAGAGTGGGGAAGACTATGAAAAGTATTAAGGGTACCGAGCAAAATTGACTTATTCGTCTTTATTCATAATTTTATTTTATATATTTTAAATTTTTAAATATAAAAATATACATACTAAGGAACAGACAAATGATAAAAAAAAACTAAGTAGAATGGTTTCATGTAAATTATTTGCATGATCTCATTTTAACTATTACCAAAATTTGTTCTAAATTTTTTTGACTTAATGATTATATGAATTTTTTTAATTAAAAGTGTATAATATTTAATATAATATTCTTCCATTTTAAAACATTTTAAATTTACGGTAAAAAAGAAAATTTTAAAATTGACACATTATTTTTTAGTATAGTTTAAAATTATAACATTTCTTAGAATGGTTTAAAAGTTACAATTTTCTATATTTGGAGGTCTTAGTGATTATATAAATAATACATTTTAAGTTCTATTCAAAATCCTCCGAAAATGCATTATTGTTTAACTAATATTATAAACGGTTTCATCATTGGAGGTCATTAATTGAACATATGAAATATCACGTGATAGTCGTCTTACATTTTTACAATTATTTAAAAAAAAAACCATCATTATACAATATAAATATAGTATTTCTTGTAAAAATATGCCTTTTAAAAATTATTGTCTCTTTATTCATATATCTATCAACATATTTTTTACAATATTTTAAAATAAAAAATAGTAGAAAATGCAGAAAATCATGGCATGAACTACATGAGTGCACACTAATAATATGTTTAATGATTAATTTTATCAATTGTAGCAATTTGATTTGGTATTTGATAATCTATTTTTTGGTCATTATTTTGATTATATCTTTTTTCTTGTTTACTGTGTTTATATATATTATTATTTAAGATATTATGTTGTAAATAAGGTATAAATAATAATTGATTCATATTTTAGACATACATCCATTTAAATCAGTTTGTAATGTCGCTTTTAGGTTAACTTCTAAAATAGTTCACTAAATATATATTTATCAGGATTTGATTGGATGCTTTAAGGATATTAATCTCTAGATATATATATCAATATTATATGATAAATCAATTATCAACATGATTTTTATTATATTTTTGATTCTCCATTGATTGAGTAAAAATAAATTGATATGTTTTTATTTCCATTAAAAGAATTCTTATTCTTTTCACTATAAATTGCTCTATTACAATGAGATTGATATAAAAACCTAGCTCGTTGAAAGTTATTATCTTATACTAGTACTTTCTTTTGTAAGTTTATTTTTCTTCTTCATTTTATGCTTGCAAATAACATGGTAGGCAATTAGTTTATGCAAAAATGATTTGGTTTTAAAAAGGTCATATTAATACTCATAATAAGTATTTATTCTAGACAATTGTGTATAAAATTTTGTTTTTCCTGTATGTTAAGTATTTTATATTTTTCTTTAGAGTTATTATTCATGTCAAATTTCATGTGATATTTTGTTTACTTATCTTGTTAAAAGTTTTTATATGTAGTGATGAAAAATTAAATTCTGACTTCAAGCAGATCTTTGATGGAAGGAAGGGAAAAAAGAAATCTTTATTTGGAAAAATAAAGCGAATATGTTCAAAACATAGTGAAAAAAAGAAATATAGAGTATTTGAAGAGACTGAAATAGAGGAGGAGCAAGATGAAATAGAGCAAGGGCAAGATGGGATAGAGCAATCTCCAGAGCATCAAGAGGAGGTGGTAGAACCAATCCCTTCATATAATTCTACACAACATTATTATTACCCTCCACAAACTCAACAAGTAATTCAAGGATATTTTGAACATGGAAGTCCTTCGTATTCTGCACATTACACTGATGAAAATACACAACCATGTAACCTTTCATATTCCGAAGAAAATACACAACCATGGAATTCTTCATACTCTTCACAAACCACTGATGGATATACGCAACCATGGAATCCTTCATACTCTTCACACAACACTGATGGATATACGCAACCAAGGAATCCTTCATCTTTTGGGAACCCTTCATCTTCTTTACAAGACCATGATGGAAACACACACTTTGGTAGTGGAGATACACACTCTCTGTGGTCTTCACAATATCCGTATTCGTCGCAGTATCAACAAACAAATTACTATTCTAATGATCAACAAAATGTCCAGAGGGCAAATGACTATTTTAGTGATGAAAACACAGATGGATGTTCTATGATGTAAAACATCTGACTAGATATCTAATTGCTAAATAACTACATGTTATATTTTTTATCTATAGTTTAGAAAAATTGGTAATGTGATAAGTATGCTAATAATAAGCATAATCCAAAAGTCAAATATTTTCAATTATAATTGATTTTTTTAATTATATTTAACTATAGAGCAAGACTATTTTAATTTTTCTTATTCATATTCTTATATGTATTAATTACAATTATTATGAACATTATATAACCTTTCTTTAGATATATAAATTTATTTAATCAATTTATTAAAAATCAACTTTAAGTTTATTTAAATTTCTTATTATAATGTTTAGCCCTATTTTTCTTTATGTATTTTCACAATGCATCTCTAAGTGATTTTCATAGAGCATATTATTGACAGTTTTTTTTAATACTTTCATCTTACATTTTAATAAATATTAAATAATCAATAAGTAATCTCTTAAAGTAATGAAAATTTAAAATTTTATCAATAATATGTCATACGAAAATCAGTATGAATTGCAAGGTGAAAATAGGCATAAAAAACAGGATTAAGTTTAATAATAATAAATTTAAATGAATTTAATTTTAATTTTTTTTATTGATAAATTTTTTTACATATTTAACAAAATATAAAATATAAAATTCAAATATTAATACATGAGACATTTTAGTTCATTATTAGAATAAATAAAAACAATTAAATTTGTTAATAATTGAGGTTTATTTCAAGTTTTTTATTGAATAATCTATGAATAAGAATAAAATATCAAAAATAGGAGGATGTTATTTTATTTATAAATAATTATGAAATTTTTTAATAATATAATATATTATAGATGATTCTATATTTTGTGCAAGGTACTAAAAATTTTACTACTTAAATAAAATTGGTAAGAATGGGGAAGACTATGAAAAATATTAAGCTTACCGAACAAAATTGACTTATCCGTCTTTATTCAGAATGTTATTTTATTTATTTTAAATTTTTTAATATAAAAGTATAAATAATAAGAAACACGCAAACGATAAAAAAACTTAAGTAGAATGGTTTCATGTAAATTAATTGCATGATCTCATTTTAAATATTACCAAAATTTGTTCTACATTTTTTTTACTTAATGATTATTTGAAATTTTCTAATTAAAAGCATATAATATTTAATATAATATTTTTTCCATTTCAAAACATTTTAAATTTACGACGATAAAAAAAATATTTAAAAAAAATGTTTAATCAATTTATAAAAAATCAACTTTCAATTCATTTAAATTTCTTATTATAATGTTTAGCCCTATTTTTTTTTTATGTATTTTCACAGTGCATCTCTAAGTGATTTTCATATAGCATATTATTGATAAAAAATTTTAATACTTTAATATTAAATTTGAATAAATATTTAATAATCAATAATTAATCTATTAAAGTAATGAAAATTGAAAATTTTATCAAAATATGTCATACGAAAGTTACAATGAATTGCAATGTGAAAATAGACATAAAAAAAGGGCTAAGTTTCATAATAATAAATTTAAATAAATTGTAACTTAATTTTTTTAATTTATAATTTTTTTTACATATTAAAAAAATATAAAATATAAAATTCAAATATTAATACATGAGACATTTCAGTTCATTATTAGAATAAATAAAAACAATTAAATTTGTGAATAATTGAGGATTATTTCAATTTTTAATTGAATAATCCATGAATAAGAAAGAAATGTCAAAAAGAGGAGGATGTTATTTTTTTTATAAATAATTATGAAGAATTTTTATAATATAATATATTATATGATTTTATCTTTTTATTGCTTTTGGTAACATAATATATTATATGATTATATGTATAACGACTATGTAAGGAAAAAATTAATATGATCCATTGATTTTTATTGATTAAAATATGACGATCGTAATCATTTGTTCTCGTTTCTCACAATAACAAAATGTTCTCACCAAAGTCACTCCCTAGATATCTATAATAAATGCATTTGTAAATTAATTAGTTAATTTATTTTAATTTATTTTCTTTGATATCACAGACTTTCTCATACAAATCTAATGAGGTTGAAATATTTTGAATTCCTCTTAACATATTTATTTTAATAAATTACTCATTATTATTTGATTTTATTTTTTTAAAAATGTGCAAAGCACTAAAATCTTTACTACTTAAACAAAATTGGTAAGAGTGGGGAAGACTATGAAAAGTATTAAGGGTACCGAGCAAAATTGACTTATTCGTCTTTATTCATAATTTTATTTTATATATTTTAAATTTTTAAATATAAAAATATACATACGAAGGAACAGACAAATGATAAAAAAAAACTAAGTAGAATGGTTTCATGTAAATCATTTGCATGATCTCATTTTAACTATTACCAAAATTTGTTCTAAATTTTTTTGACTTAATGATTATATGAAATTTTTTAATTAAAAGTATATAATATTTAATATAATATTCTTCCATTTTAAAACATTTTAAATTTACGGTAAAAAAGAAAATTTTAAAATTGACACATTATTTTTTAGTATAGTTTAAAATTATAACATTTCTTAGAATGGTTTAAAAGTTACAATTTTCTATATTTGGAGGTCTTAGTGATTATATAAATAATACATTTTAAGTTCTATTCAAAATCCTCCGAAAATGCATTATTGTTTAACTAATATTATAAACGGTTTCATCATTGGAGGTCATTAATTGAACATATGAAATATCACGTGATAGTCGTCTTACATTTTTACAATTATTTAAAAAAAAAAACCATCATTATACAATATAAATATAGTATTTCTTGTAAAAATATGCCTTTTAAAAATTATTGTCTCTTTATTCATATATCTATCAACATATTTTTTACAATATTTTAAAATAAAAAATAGTAGAAAATGCAGAAAATCATGGCATGAACTACATGAGTGCACACTAATAATATGTTTAATGATTAATTTTATCAATTGTAGCAATTTGATTTGGTATTTGATAATCTATTTTTTGGTCATTATTTTGATTATATCTTTTTTCTTGTTTACTGTGTTTATATATATTATTATTTAAGATATTATGTTGTAAATAAGGTATAAATAATAATTGATTCATATTTTAGACATACATCCATTTAAATCAGTTTGTAATGTCGCTTTTAGGTTAACTTCTAAAATAGTTCACTAAATATATATTTATCAGGATTTGATTGGATGCTTTAAGGATATTAATCTCTAGATATATATATCAATATTATATGATAAATCAATTATCAACATGATTTTTATTATATTTTTGATTCTCCATTGATTGAGTAAAAATAAATTGATATGTTTTTATTTCCATTAAAAGAATTCTTATTCTTTTCACTATAAATTGCTCTATTACAATGAGATTGATATAAAAACCTAGCTCGTTGAAAGTTATTATCTTATACTAGTACTTTCTTTTGTAAGTTTATTTTTCTTCTTCATTTTATGCTTGCAAATAACATGGTAGGCAATTAGTTTATGCAAAAATGATTTGGTTTTAAAAAGGTCATATTAATACTCATAATAAGTATTTATTCTAGACAATTGTGTATAAAATTTTGTTTTTCCTGTATGTTAAGTATTTTATATTTTTCTTTAGAGTTATTATTCATGTCAAATTTCATGTGATATTTTGTTTACTTATCTTGTTAAAAGTTTTTATATGTAGTGATGAAAAATTAAATTCTGACTTCAAGCAGATCTTTGATGGAAGGAAGGGGAAAAAAGAAATCTTTATTTGGAAAAATAAAGCGAATATGTTCAAAACATAGTGAAAAAAAGAAATATAGAGTATTTGAAGAGACTGAAATAGAGGAGGAGCAAGATGAAATAGAGCAAGGGCAAGATGGGATAGAGCAATCTCCAGAGCATCAAGAGGAGGTGGTAGAACCAATCCCTTCATATAATTCTACACAACATTATTATTACCCTCCACAAACTCAACAAGTAATTCAAGGATATTTTGAACATGGAAGTCCTTCGTATTCTGCACATTACACTGATGAAAATACACAACCATGTAACCTTTCATATTCCGAAGAAAATACACAACCATGGAATTCTTCATACTCTTCACAAACCACTGATGGATATACGCAACCATGGAATCCTTCATACTCTTCACACAACACTGATGGATATACGCAACCAAGGAATCCTTCATCTTTTGGGAACCCTTCATCTTCTTTACAAGACCATGATGGAAACACACACTTTGGTAGTGGAGATACACACTCTCTGTGGTCTTCACAATATCCGTATTCGTCGCAGTATCAACAAACAAATTACTATTCTAATGATCAACAAAATGTCCAGAGGGCAAATGACTATTTTAGTGATGAAAACACAGATGGATGTTCTATGATGTAAAACATCTGACTAGATATCTAATTGCTAAATAACTACATGTTATATTTTTTATCTATAGTTTAGAAAAATTGGTAATGTGATAAGTATGCTAATAATAAGCATAATCCAAAAGTCAAATATTTTCAATTATAATTGATTTTTTTAATTATATTTAACTATAGAGCAAGACTATTTTAATTTTTCTTATTCATATTCTTATATTTATTAATTACAATTATTATGAACATTATATAACCTTTCTTTAGATATATAAATTTATTTAATCAATTTATTAAAAATCAACTTTAAGTTTATTTAAATTTCTTATTATAATGTTTAGCCCTATTTTTCTTTATGTATTTTCACAATGCATCTCTAAGTGATTTTCATAGAGCATATTATTGACAGTTTTTTTTAATACTTTCATCTTACATTTTAATAAATATTAAATAATCAATACGTAATCTCTTAAAGTAATGAAAATTTAAAATTTTATCAATAATATGTCATACGAAAATCAGTATGAATTGCAAAGTGAAAATAGGCATAAAAAACAGGATTAAGTTTAATAATAATAAATTTAAATGAATTTAATTTTAATTTTTTTTATTGATAAATTTTTTTACATATTTAACAAAATATAAAATATAAAATTCAAATATTAATACATGAGACATTTTAGTTCATTATTAGAATAAATAAAAACAATTAAATTTGTTAATAATTGAGGTTTATTTCAAGTTTTTTATTGAATAATCTATGAATAAGAATAAAATATCAAAAATAGGAGGATGTTATTTTATTTATAAATAATTATGAAATTTTTTAATAATATAATATATTATAGATGATTCTATATTTTGTGCAAGGTACTAAAAATTTTACTACTTAAATAAAATTGGTAAGAATGGGGAAGACTATGAAAAATATTAAGCTTACCGAACAAAATTGACTTATCCGTCTTTATTCAGAATGTTATTTTATTTATTTTAAATTTTTTAATATAAAAGTATAAATAATAAGAAACACGCAAACGATAAAAAAACTTAAGTAGAATGGTTTCATGTAAATTAATTGCATGATCTCATTTTAAATATTACCAAAATTTGTTCTACATTTTTTTTACTTAATGATTATTTGAAATTTTCTAATTAAAAGCATATAATATTTAATATATTATTTTTTCCATTTCAAAACATTTTAAATTTACGACGATAAAAAAAATATTTAAAAAAAATGTTTAATCAATTTATAAAAAATCAACTTTCAATTCATTTAAATTTCTTATTATAATGTTTAGCCCTATTTTTTTTTTATGTATTTTCACAGTGCATCTCTAAGTGATTTTCATATAGCATATTATTGATAAAAAATTTTAATACTTTAATATTAAATTTGAATAAATATTTAATAATCAATAATTAATCTATTAAAGTAATGAAAATTGAAAATTTTATCAAAATATGTCATACGAAAGTTACAATGAATTGCAATGTGAAAATAGACATAAAAAAAGGGCTAAGTTTCATAATAATAAATTTAAATAAATTGTAACTTAATTTTTTTAATTTATAATTTTTTTTACATATTAAAAAAATATAAAATATAAAATTCAAATATTAATACATGAGACATTTCAGTTCATTATTAGAATAAATAAAAACAATTAAATGTGTGAATAATTGAGGATTATTTCAATTTTTAATTGAATAATCCATGAATAAGAAAGAAATGTCAAAAATAGGAGGATGTTATTTTTTTTATAAATAATTATGAAGAATTTTTATAATATAATATATTATATGATTTTATCTTTTTATTGCTTTTGGTAACATAATATATTATATGATTATATGTATAACGACTATGTAAGGAAAAAATTAATATGATCCATTGATTTTTATTGATTAAAATATGACGATCGTAATCACTTGTTCTCGTTTCTCACAATAACAAAATGTTCTCACCAAAGTCACTCCCTAGATATCTATAATAAATGCATTTGTAAATTAATTAGTTAATTTATTTTAATTTATTTTCTTTGATATCACAGACTTTCTCATACAAATCTAATGAGGTTGAAATATTTTGAATTCCTCTTAACATATTGATTTTAATAAATTACTCATTATTATTTGATTTTATTTTTTGAAAAATGTGCAAAGTACTAAAATCTTTACTACTTAAACAAAATTGGTAAGAGTGGGGAAGACTATGAAAAGTATTAAGGGTACCGAGCAAAATTGACTTATTCGTCTTTATTCATAATTTTATTTTATATATTTTAAATTTTTAAATATAAAAATATACATACTAAGGAACAGACAAATGATAAAAAAAAACTAAGTAGAATGGTTTCATGTAAATCATTTGCATGATCTCATTTTAACTATTACCAAAATTTGTTCTAAATTTTTTTGACTTAATGATTATATGAAATTTTTTAATTAAAAGTATATAATATTTAATATAATATTCTTCCATTTTAAAACATTTTAAATTTACGGTAAAAAAGAAAATTTTAAAATTGACACATTATTTTTTAGTATAGTTTAAAATTATAACATTTCTTAGAATGGTTTAAAAGTTACAATTTTCTATATTTGGAGGTCTTAGTGATTATATAAATAATACATTTTAAGTTCTATTCAAAATCCTCCGAAAATGCATTATTGTTTAACTAATATTATAAACGGTTTCATCATTGGAGGTCATTAATTGAACATATGAAATATCACGTGATAGTCGTCTTACATTTTTACAATTATTTAAAAAAAAAACCATCATTATACAATATAAATATAGTATTTCTTGTAAAAATATGCCTTTTAAAAATTATTGTCTCTTTATTCATATATCTATCAACATATTTTTTACAATATTTTAAAATAAAAAATAGTAGAAAATGCAGAAAATCATGGCATGAACTACATGAGTGCACACTAATAATATGTTTAATGATTAATTTTATCAATTGTAGCAATTTGATTTGGTATTTGATAATCTATTTTTTGGTCATTATTTTGATTATATCTTTTTTCTTGTTTACTGTGTTTATATATATTATTATTTAAGATATTATGTTGTAAATAAGGTATAAATAATAATTGATTCATATTTTAGACATACATCCATTTAAATCAGTTTGTAATGTCGCTTTTAGGTTAACTTCTAAAATAGTTCACTAAATATATATTTATCAGGATTTGATTGGATGCTTTAAGGATATTAATCTCTAGATATATATATCAATATTATATGATAAATCAATTATCAACATGATTTTTATTATATTTTTGATTCTCCATTGATTGAGTAAAAATAAATTGATATGTTTTTATTTCCATTAAAAGAATTCTTATTCTTTTCACTATAAATTGCTCTATTACAATGAGATTGATATAAAAACCTAGCTCGTTGAAAGTTATTATCTTATACTAGTACTTTCTTTTGTAAGTTTATTTTTCTTCTTCATTTTATGCTTGCAAATAACATGGTAGGCAATTAGTTTATGCAAAAATGATTTGGTTTTAAAAAGGTCATATTAATACTCATAATAAGTATTTATTCTAGACAATTGTGTATAAAATTTTGTTTTTCCTGTATGTTAAGTATTTTATATTTTTCTTTAGAGTTATTATTCATGTCAAATTTCATGTGATATTTTGTTTACTTATCTTGTTAAAAGTTTTTATATGTAGTGATGAAAAATTAAATTCTGACTTCAAGCAGATCTTTGATGGAAGGAAGGGGAAAAAAGAAATCTTTATTTGGAAAAATAAAGCGAATATGTTCAAAACATAGTGAAAAAAAGAAATATAGAGTATTTGAAGAGACTGAAATAGAGGAGGAGCAAGATGAAATAGAGCAAGGGCAAGATGGGATAGAGCAATCTCCAGAGCATCAAGAGGAGGTGGTAGAACCAATCCCTTCATATAATTCTACACAACATTATTATTACCCTCCACAAACTCAACAAGTAATTCAAGGATATTTTGAACATGGAAGTCCTTCGTATTCTGCACATTACACTGATGAAAATACACAACCATGTAACCTTTCATATTCCGAAGAAAATACACAACCATGGAATTCTTCATACTCTTCACAAACCACTGATGGATATACGCAACCATGGAATCCTTCATACTCTTCACACAACACTGATGGATATACGCAACCAAGGAATCTTTCATCTTTTGGGAACCCTTCATCTTCTTTACAAGACCATGATGGAAACACACACTTTGGTAGTGGAGATACACACTCTCTGTGGTCTTCACAATATCCGTATTCGTCACAGTATCAACAAACAAATTACTATTCTAATGATCAACAAAATGTCCAGAGGGCAAATGACTATTTTAGTGATGAAAACACAGATGGATGTTCTATGATGTAAAACATCTGACTAGATATCTAATTGCTAAATAACTACATGTTATATTTTTTATCTATAGTTTAGAAAAATTGGTAATGTGATAAGTATGCTAATAATAAGCATAATCCAAAAGTCAAATATTTTCAATTATAATTGATTTTTTTAATTATATTTAACTATAGAGCAAGACTATTTTAATTTTTCTTATTCATATTCTTATATTTATTAATTACAATTATTATGAACATTATATAACCTTTCTTTAGATATATAAATTTATTTAATCAATTTATTAAAAATCAACTTTAAGTTTATTTAAATTTCTTATTATAATGTTTAGCCCTATTTTTCTTTATGTATTTTCACAATGCATCTCTAAGTGATTTTCATAGAGCATATTATTGACAGTTTTTTTTAATACTTTCATCTTACATTTTAATAAATATTAAATAATCAATAAGTAATCTCTTAAAGTAATGAAAATTTAAAATTTTATCAATAATATGTCATACGAAAATCAGTATGAATTGCAAGGTGAAAATAGGCATAAAAAACAGGATTAAGTTTAATAATAATAAATTTAAATGAATTTAATTTTAATTTTTTTTATTGATAAATTTTTTTACATATTTAACAAAATATAAAATATAAAATTCAAATATTAATACATGAGACATTTTAGTTCATTATTAGAATAAATAAAAACAATTAAATTTGTTAATAATTGAGGTTTATTTCAAGTTTTTTATTGAATAATCTATGAATAAGAATAAAATATCAAAAATAGGAGGATGTTATTTTATTTATAAATAATTATGAAATTTTTTAATAATATAATATATTATAGATGATTCTATATTTTGTGCAAGGTACTAAAAATTTTACTACTTAAATAAAATTGGTAAGAATGGGGAAGACTATGAAAAATATTAAGCTTACCGAACAAAATTGACTTATCCGTCTTTATTCAGAATGTTATTTTATTTATTTTAAATTTTTTAATATAAAAGTATAAATAATAAGAAACACGCAAACGATAAAAAAACTTAAGTAGAATGGTTTCATGTGAATTAATTGCATGATCTCATTTTAAATATTACCAAAATTTGTTCTACATTTTTTTTACTTAATGATTATTTGAAATTTTCTAATTAAAAGCATATAATATTTAATATAATATTTTTTCCATTTCAAAACATTTTAAATTTACGACGATAAAAAAAATATTTAAAAAAAATGTTTAATCAATTTATAAAAAATCAACTTTCAATTCATTTAAATTTCTTATTATAATGTTTAGCCCTATTTTTTTTTTATGTATTTTCACAGTGCATCTCTAAGTGATTTTCATATAGCATATTATTGATAAAAAATTTTAATACTTTAATATTAAATTTGAATAAATATTTAATAATCAATAATTAATCTATTAAAGTAATGAAAATTGAAAATTTTATCAAAATATGTCATACGAAAGTTACAATGAATTGCAATGTGAAAATAGACATAAAAAAAGGGCTAAGTTTCATAATAATAAATTTAAATAAATTGTAACTTAATTTTTTTAATTTATAATTTTTTTTACATATTAAAAAAATATAAAATATAAAATTCAAATATTAATACATGAGACATTTCAGTTCATTATTAGAATAAATAAAAACAATTAAATTTGTGAATAATTGAGGATTATTTCAATTTTTAATTGAATAATCCATGAATAAGAAAGAAATGTCAAAAATAGGAGGATGTTATTTTTTTTATAAATAATTATGAAGAATTTTTATAATATAATATATTATATGATTTTATCTTTTTATTGCTTTTGGTAACATAATATATTATATGATTATATGTATAACGACTATGTAAGGAAAAAATTAATATGATCCATTGATTTTTATTGATTAAAATATGACGATCGTAATCATTTGTTCTCGTTTCTCACAATAACAAAATGTTCTCACCAAAGTCACTCCCTAGATATCTATAATAAATGCATTTGTAAATTAATTAGTTAATTTATTTTAATTTATTTTCTTTGATATCACAGACTTTCTCATACAAATCTAATGAGGTTGAAATATTTTGAATTCCTCTTAACATATTGATTTTAATAAATTACTCATTATTATTTGATTTTATTTTTTTTAAAATGTGCAAAGTACTAAAATCTTTACTACTTAAACAAAATTGGTAAGAGTGGGGAAGACTATGAAAAGTATTAAGGGTACCGAGCAAAATTGACTTATTCGTCTTTATTCATAATTTTATTTTATATATTTTAAATTTTTAAATATAAAAATATACATACTAAGGAACAGACAAATGATAAAAAAAAACTAAGTAGAATGGTTTCATGTAAATCATTTGCATGATCTCATTTTAACTATTACCAAAATTTGTTCTAAATTTTTTTGACTTAATGATTATATGAAATTTTTTAATTAAAAGTATATAATATTTAATATAATATTCTTCCATTTTAAAACATTTTAAATTTACGGTAAAAAAGAAAATTTTAAAATTGACACATTATTTTTTAGTATAGTTTAAAATTATAACATTTCTTAGAATGGTTTAAAAGTTACAATTTTCTATATTTGGAGGTCTTAGTGATTATATAAATAATACATTTTAAGTTCTATTCAAAATCCTCCGAAAATGCATTATTGTTTAACTAATATTATAAACGGTTTCATCATTGGAGGTCATTAATTGAACATATGAAATATCACGTGATAGTCGTCTTACATTTTTACAATTATTTAAAAAAAAAACCATCATTATACAATATAAATATAGTATTTCTTGTAAAAATATGCCTTTTAAAAATTATTGTCTCTTTATTCATATATCTATCAACATATTTTTTACAATATTTTAAAATAAAAAATAGTAGAAAATGCAGAAAATCATGGCATGAACTACATGAGTGCACACTAATAATATGTTTAATGATTAATTTTATCAATTGTAGCAATTTGATTTGGTATTTGATAATCTATTTTTTGGTCATTATTTTGATTATATCTTTTTTCTTGTTTACTGTGTTTATATATATTATTATTTAAGATATTATGTTGTAAATAAGGTATAAATAATAATTGATTCATATTTTAGACATACATCCATTTAAATCAGTTTGTAATGTCGCTTTTAGGTTAACTTCTAAAATAGTTCACTAAATATATATTTATCAGGATTTGATTGGATGCTTTAAGGATATTAATCTCTAGATATATATATCAATATTATATGATAAATCAATTATCAACATGATTTTTATTATATTTTTGATTCTCCATTGATTGAGTAAAAATAAATTGATATGTTTTTATTTCCATTAAAAGAATTCTTATTCTTTTCACTATAAATTGCTCTATTACAATGAGATTGATATAAAAACCTAGCTCGTTGAAAGTTATTATCTTATACTAGTACTTTCTTTTGTAAGTTTATTTTTCTTCTTCATTTTATGCTTGCAAATAACATGGTAGGCAATTAGTTTATGCAAAAATGATTTGGTTTTAAAAAGGTCATATTAATACTCATAATAAGTATTTATTCTAGACAATTGTGTATAAAATTTTGTTTTTCCTGTATGTTAAGTATTTTATATTTTTCTTTAGAGTTATTATTCATGTCAAATTTCATGTGATATTTTGTTTACTTATCTTGTTAAAAGTTTTTATATGTAGTGATGAAAAATTAAATTCTGACTTCAAGCAGATCTTTGATGGAAGGAAGGGGAAAAAAGAAATCTTTATTTGGAAAAATAAAGCGAATATGTTCAAAACATAGTGAAAAAAAGAAATATAGAGTATTTGAAGAGACTGAAATAGAGGAGGAGCAAGATGAAATAGAGCAAGGGCAAGATGGGATAGAGCAATCTCCAGAGCATCAAGAGGAGGTGGTAGAACCAATCCCTTCATATAATTCTACACAACATTATTATTACCCTCCACAAACTCAACAAGTAATTCAAGGATATTTTGAACATGGAAGTCCTTCGTATTCTGCACATTACACTGATGAAAATACACAACCATGTAACCTTTCATATTCCGAAGAAAATACACAACCATGGAATTTTTCATACTCTTCACAAACCACTGATGGATATACGCAACCATGGAATCCTTCATACTCTTCACACAACACTGATGGATATACGCAACCAAGGAATCTTTCATCTTTTGGGAACCCTTCATCTTCTTTACAAGACCATGATGGAAACACACACTTTGGTAGTGGAGATACACACTCTCTGTGGTCTTCACAATATCCGTATTCGTCACAGTATCAACAAACAAATTACTATTCTAATGATCAACAAAATGTCCAGAGGGCAAATGACTATTTTAGTGATGAAAACACAGATGGATGTTCTATGATGTAAAACATCTGACTAGATATCTAATTGCTAAATAACTACATGTTATATTTTTTATCTATAGTTTAGAAAAATTGGTAATGTGATAAGTATGCTAATAATAAGCATAATCCAAAAGTCAAATATTTTCAATTATAATTGATTTTTTTAATTATATTTAACTATAGAGCAAGACTATTTTAATTTTTCTTATTCATATTCTTATATTTATTAATTACAATTATTATGAACATTATATAACCTTTCTTTAGATATATAAATTTATTTAATCAATTTATTAAAAATCAACTTTAAGTTTATTTAAATTTCTTATTATAATGTTTAGCCCTATTTTTCTTTATGTATTTTCACAATGCATCTCTAAGTGATTTTCATAGAGCATATTATTGACAGTTTTTTTTAATACTTTCATCTTACATTTTAATAAATATTAAATAATCAATAAGTAATCTCTTAAAGTAATGAAAATTTAAAATTTTATCAATAATATGTCATACGAAAATCAGTATGAATTGCAAGGTGAAAATAGGCATAAAAAACAGGATTAAGTTTAATAATAATAAATTTAAATGAATTTAATTTTAATTTTTTTTATTGATAAATTTTTTTACATATTTAACAAAATATAAAATATAAAATTCAAATATTAATACATGAGACATTTTAGTTCATTATTAGAATAAATAAAAACAATTAAATTTGTTAATAATTGAGGTTTATTTCAAGTTTTTTATTGAATAATCTATGAATAAGAATAAAATATCAAAAATAGGAGGATGTTATTTTATTTATAAATAATTATGAAATTTTTTAATAATATAATATATTATAGATGATTCTATATTTTGTGCAAGGTACTAAAAATTTTACTACTTAAATAAAATTGGTAAGAATGGGGAAGACTATGAAAAATATTAAGCTTACCGAACAAAATTGACTTATCCGTCTTTATTCAGAATGTTATTTTATTTATTTTAAATTTTTTAATATAAAAGTATAAATAATAAGAAACACACAAACGATAAAAAAACTTAAGTAGAATGGTTTCATGTAAATTAATTGCATGATCTCATTTTAAATATTACCAAAATTTGTTCTACATTTTTTTTACTTAATGATTATTTGAAATTTTCTAATTAAAAGCATATAATATTTAATATAATATTTTTTCCATTTCAAAACATTTTAAATTTACGACGATAAAAAAAATATTTAAAAAAAATGTTTAATCAATTTATAAAAAATCAACTTTCAATTCATTTAAATTTCTTATTATAATGTTTAGCCCTATTTTTTTTTTATGTATTTTCACAGTGCATCTCTAAGTGATTTTCATATAGCATATTATTGATAAAAAATTTTAATACTTTAATATTAAATTTGAATAAATATTTAATAATCAATAATTAATCTATTAAAGTAATGAAAATTGAAAATTTTATCAAAATATGTCATACGAAAGTTACAATGAATTGCAATGTGAAAATAGACATAAAAAAAGGGCTAAGTTTCATAATAATAAATTTAAATAAATTGTAACTTAATTTTTTTAATTTATAATTTTTTTTACATATTAAAAAAATATAAAATATAAAATTCAAATATTAATACATGAGACATTTCAGTTCATTATTAGAATAAATAAAAACAATTAAATGTGTGAATAATTGAGGATTATTTCAATTTTTAATTGAATAATCCATGAATAAGAAAGAAATGTCAAAAATAGGAGGATGTTATTTTTTTTATAAATAATTATGAAGAATTTTTATAATATAATATATTATATGATTTTATCTTTTTATTGCTTTTGGTAACATAATATATTATATGATTATATGTATAACGACTATGTAAGGAAAAAATTAATATGATCCATTGATTTTTATTGATTAAAATATGACGATCGTAATCACTTGTTCTCGTTTCTCACAATAACAAAATGTTCTCACCAAAGTCACTCCCTAGATATCTATAATAAATGCATTTGTAAATTAATTAGTTAATTTATTTTAATTTATTTTCTTTGATATCACAGACTTTCTCATACAAATCTAATGAGGTTGAAATATTTTGAATTCCTCTTAACATATTGATTTTAATAAATTACTCATTATTATTTGATTTTATTTTTTTAAAAATGTGCAAAGTACTAAAATCTTTACTACTTAAACAAAATTGGTAAGAGTGGGGAAGACTATGAAAAGTATTAAGGGTACCGAGCAAAATTGACTTATTCGTCTTTATTCATAATTTTATTTTATATATTTTAAATTTTTAAATATATAAATATACATACTAAGGAACAGACAAATGATAAAAAAAAACTAAGTAGAATGGTTTCATGTAAATTATTTGCATGATCTCATTTTAACTATTACCAAAATTTGTTCTAAATTTTTTTGACTTAATGATTATATGAAATTTTTTAATTAAAAGTATATAATATTTAATATAATATTCTTCCATTTTAAAACATTTTAAATTTACGGTAAAAAAGAAAATTTTAAAATTGACATATTATTTTTTAGTATAGTTTAAAATTATAACATTTCTTAGAATGGTTTAAAAGTTACAATTTTCTATATTTGGAGGTCTTAGTGATTATATAAATAATACATTTTAAGTTCTATTCAAAATCCTCCGAAAATGCATTATTGTTTAACTAATATTATAAACGGTTTCATCATTGGAGGTCATTAATTGAACATATGAAATATCACGTGATAGTCGTCTTACATTTTTACAATTATTTAAAAAAAAAACCATCATTATACAATATAAATATAGTATTTCTTGTAAAAATATGCCTTTTAAAAATTATTGTCTCTTTATTCATATATCTATCAACATATTTTTTACAATATTTTAAAATAAAAAATAGTAGAAAATGCAGAAAATCATGGCATGAACTACATGAGTGCACACTAATAATATGTTTAATGATTAATTTTATCAATTGTAGCAATTTGATTTGGTATTTGATAATCTATTTTTTGGTCATTATTTTGATTATATCTTTTTTCTTGTTTACTGTGTTTATATATATTATTATTTAAGATATTATGTTGTAAATAAGGTATAAATAATAATTGATTCATATTTTAGACATACATCCATTTAAATCAGTTTGTAATGTCGCTTTTAGGTTAACTTCTAAAATAGTTCACTAAATATATATTTATCAGGATTTGATTGGATGCTTTAAGGATATTAATCTCTAGATATATATATCAATATTATATGATAAATCAATTATCAACATGATTTTTATTATATTTTTGATTCTCCATTGATTGAGTAAAAATAAATTGATATGTTTTTATTTCCATTAAAAGAATTCTTATTCTTTTCACTATAAATTGCTCTATTACAATGAGATTGATATAAAAACCTAGCTCGTTGAAAGTTATTATCTTATACTAGTACTTTCTTTTGTAAGTTTATTTTTCTTCTTCATTTTATGCTTGCAAATAACATGGTAGGCAATTAGTTTATGCAAAAATGATTTGGTTTTAAAAAGGTCATATTAATACTCATAATAAGTATTTATTCTAGACAATTGTGTATAAAATTTTGTTTTTCCTGTATGTTAAGTATTTTATATTTTTCTTTAGAGTTATTATTCATGTCAAATTTCATGTGATATTTTGTTTACTTATCTTGTTAAAAGTTTTTATATGTAGTGATGAAAAATTAAATTCTGACTTCAAGCAGATCTTTGATGGAAGGAAGGGAAAAAAGAAATCTTTATTTGGAAAAATAAAGCGAATATGTTCAAAACATAGTGAAAAAAAGAAATATAGAGTATTTGAAGAGACTGAAATAGAGGAGGAGCAAGATGAAATAGAGCAAGGGCAAGATGGGATAGAGCAATCTCCAGAGCATCAAGAGGAGGTGGTAGAACCAATCCCTTCATATAATTCTACACAACATTATTATTACCCTCCACAAACTCAACAAGTAATTCAAGGATATTTTGAACATGGAAGTCCTTCGTATTCTGCACATTACACTGATGAAAATACACAACCATGTAACCTTTCATATTCCGAAGAAAATACACAACCATGGAATTCTTCATACTCTTCACAAACCACTGATGGATATACGCAACCATGGAATCCTTCATACTCTTCACACAACACTGATGGATATACGCAACCAAGGAATCTTTCATCTTTTGGGAACCCTTCATCTTCTTTACAAGACCATGATGGAAACACACACTTTGGTAGTGGAGATACACACTCTCTGTGGTCTTCACAATATCCGTATTCGTCGCAGTATCAACAAACAAATTACTATTCTAATGATCAACAAAATGTCCAGAGGGCAAATGACTATTTTAGTGATGAAAACACAGATGGATGTTCTATGATGTAAAACATCTGACTAGATATCTAATTGCTAAATAACTACATGTTATATTTTTTATCTATAGTTTAGAAAAATTGGTAATGTGATAAGTATGCTAATAATAAGCATAATCCAAAAGTCAAATATTTTCAATTATAATTGATTTTTTTAATTATATTTAACTATAGAGCAAGACTATTTTAATTTTTCTTATTCATATTCTTATATTTATTAATTACAATTATTATGAACATTATATAACCTTTCTTTAGATATATAAATTTATTTAATCAATTTATTAAAAATCAACTTTAAGTTTATTTAAATTTCTTATTATAATGTTTAGCCCTATTTTTCTTTATGTATTTTCACAATGCATCTCTAAGTGATTTTCATAGAGCATATTATTGACAGTTTTTTTTAATACTTTCATCTTACATTTTAATAAATATTAAATAATCAATAAGTAATCTCTTAAAGTAATGAAAATTTAAAATTTTATCAATAATATGTCATACGAAAATCAGTATGAATTGCAAGGTGAAAATAGGCATAAAAAACAGGATTAAGTTTAATAATAATAAATTTAAATGAATTTAATTTTAATTTTTTTTATTGATAAATTTTTTTACATATTTAACAAAATATAAAATATAAAATTCAAATATTAATACATGAGACATTTTAGTTCATTATTAGAATAAATAAAAACAATTAAATTTGTTAATAATTGAGGTTTATTTCAAGTTTTTTATTGAATAATCTATGAATAAGAATAAAATATCAAAAATAGGAGGATGTTATTTTATTTATAAATAATTATGAAATTTTTTAATAATATAATATATTATAGATGATTCTATATTTTGTGCAAGGTACTAAAAATTTTACTACTTAAATAAAATTGGTAAGAATGGGGAAGACTATGAAAAATATTAAGCTTACCGAACAAAATTGACTTATCCGTCTTTATTCAGAATGTTATTTTATTTATTTTAAATTTTTTAATATAAAAGTATAAATAATAAGAAACACGCAAACGATAAAAAAACTTAAGTAGAATGGTTTCATGTAAATTAATTGCATGATCTCATTTTAAATATTACCAAAATTTGTTCTACATTTTTTTTACTTAATGATTATTTGAAATTTTCTAATTAAAAGCATATAATATTTAATATAATATTTTTTCCATTTCAAAACATTTTAAATTTACGACGATAAAAAAAATATTTAAAAAAAATGTTTAATCAATTTATAAAAAATCAACTTTCAATTCATTTAAATTTCTTATTATAATGTTTAGCCCTATTTTTTTTTTATGTATTTTCACAGTGCATCTCTAAGTGATTTTCATATAGCATATTATTGATAAAAAATTTTAATACTTTAATATTAAATTTGAATAAATATTTAATAATCAATAATTAATCTATCAAAGTAATGAAAATTGAAAATTTTATCAAAATATGTCATACGAAAGTTACAATGAATTGCAATGTGAAAATAGACATAAAAAAAGGGCTAAGTTTCATAATAATAAATTTAAATAAATTGTAACTTAATTTTTTTAATTTATAATTTTTTTTACATATTAAAAAAATATAAAATATAAAATTCAAATATTAATACATGAGACATTTCAGTTCATTATTAGAATAAATAAAAACAATTAAATGTGTGAATAATTGAGGATTATTTCAATTTTTAATTGAATAATCCATGAATAAGAAAGAAATGTCAAAAATAGGAGGATGTTATTTTTTTTATAAATAATTATGAAGAATTTTTATAATATAATATATTATATGATTTTATCATTTTATTGCTTTTGGTAACATAATATATTATATGATTATATGTATAACGACTATGTAAGGAAAAAATTAATATGATCCATTGATTTTTATTGATTAAAATATGACGATCGTAATCACTTGTTCTCGTTTCTCACAATAACAAAATGTTCTCACCAAAGTCACTCCCTAGATATCTATAATAAATGCATTTGTAAATTAATTAGTTAATTTATTTTAATTTATTTTCTTTGATATCACAGACTTTCTCATACAAATCTAATGAGGTTGAAATATTTTGAATTCCTCTTAACATATTGATTTTAATAAATTACTCATTATTATTTGATTTTATTTTTTTAAAAATGTGCAAAGTACTAAAATCTTTACTACTTAAACAAAATTGGTAAGAGTGGGGAAGACTATGAAAAGTATTAAGGGTACCGAGCAAAATTGACTTATTCGTCTTTATTCATAATTTTATTTTATATATTTTAAATTTTTAAATATAAAAATATACATACTAAGGAACAGACAAATGATAAAAAAAAACTAAGTAGAATGGTTTCATGTAAATTATTTGCATGATCTCATTTTAACTATTACCAAAATTTGTTCTAAATTTTTTTGACTTAATGATTATATGAAATTTTTTAATTAAAAGTATATAATATTTAATATAATATTCTTCCATTTTAAAACATTTTAAATTTACGGTAAAAAAGAAAATTTTAAAATTGACATATTATTTTTTAGTATAGTTTAAAATTATAACATTTCTTAGAATGGTTTAAAAGTTACAATTTTCTATATTTGGAGGTCTTAGTGATTATATAAATAATACATTTTAAGTTCTATTCAAAATCCTCCGAAAATGCATTATTGTTTAACTAATATTATAAACGGTTTCATCATTGGAGGTCATTAATTGAACATATGAAATATCACGTGATAGTCGTCTTACATTTTTACAATTATTTAAAAAAAAAACATCATTATACAATATAAATATAGTATTTCTTGTAAAAATATGCCTTTTAAAAATTATTGTCTCTTTATTCATATATCTATCAACATATTTTTTACAATATTTTAAAATAAAAAATAGTAGAAAATGCAGAAAATCATGGCATGAACTACATGAGTGCACACTAATAATATGTTTAATGATTAATTTTATCAATTGTAGCAATTTGATTTGGTATTTGATAATCTATTTTTTGGTCATTATTTTGATTATATCTTTTTTCTTGTTTACTGTGTTTATATATATTATTATTTAAGATATTATGTTGTAAATAAGGTATAAATAATAATTGATTCATATTTTAGACATACATCCATTTAAATCAGTTTGTAATGTCGCTTTTAGGTTAACTTCTAAAATAGTTCACTAAATATATATTTATCAGGATTTGATTGGATGCTTTAAGGATATTAATCTCTAGATATATATATCAATATTATATGATAAATCAATTATCAACATGATTTTTATTATATTTTTGATTCTCCATTGATTGAGTAAAAATAAATTGATATGTTTTTATTTCCATTAAAAGAATTCTTATTCTTTTCACTATAAATTGCTCTATTACAATGAGATTGATATAAAAACCTAGCTCGTTGAAAGTTATTATCTTATACTAGTACTTTCTTTTGTAAGTTTATTTTTCTTCTTCATTTTATGCTTGCAAATAACATGGTAGGCAATTAGTTTATGCAAAAATGATTTGGTTTTAAAAAGGTCATATTAATACTCATAATAAGTATTTATTCTAGACAATTGTGTATAAAATTTTGTTTTTCCTGTATGTTAAGTATTTTATATTTTTCTTTAGAGTTATTATTCATGTCAAATTTCATGTGATATTTTGTTTACTTATCTTGTTAAAAGTTTTTATATGTAGTGATGAAAAATTAAATTCTGACTTCAAGCAGATCTTTGATGGAAGGAAGGGGAAAAAAGAAATCTTTATTTGGAAAAATAAAGCGAATATGTTCAAAACATAGTGAAAAAAAGAAATATAGAGTATTTGAAGAGACTGAAATAGAGGAGGAGCAAGATGAAATAGAGCAAGGGCAAGATGGGATAGAGCAATCTCCAGAGCATCAAGAGGAGGTGGTAGAACCAATCCCTTCATATAATTCTACACAACATTATTATTACCCTCCACAAACTCAACAAGTAATTCAAGGATATTTTGAACATGGAAGTCCTTCGTATTCTGCACATTACACTGATGAAAATACACAACCATGTAACCTTTCATATTCCGAAGAAAATACACAACCATGGAATTCTTCATACTCTTCACAAACCACTGATGGATATACGCAACCATGGAATCCTTCATACTCTTCACACAACACTGATGGATATACGCAACCAAGGAATCTTTCATCTTTTGGGAACCCTTCATCTTCTTTACAAGACCATGATGGAAACACACACTTTGGTAGTGGAGATACACACTCTCTGTGGTCTTCACAATATCCGTATTCGTCGCAGTATCAACAAACAAATTACTATTCTAATGATCAACAAAATGTCCAGAGGGCAAATGACTATTTTAGTGATGAAAACACAGATGGATGGTCTATGATGTAAAACATCTGACTAGATATCTAATTGCTAAATAACTACATGTTATATTTTTTATCTATAGTTTAGAAAAATTGGTAATGTGATAAGTATGCTAATAATAAGCATAATCCAAAAGTCAAATATTTTCAATTATAATTGATTTTTTTAATTATATTTAACTATAGAGCAAGACTATTTTAATTTTTCTTATTCATATTCTTATATTTATTAATTACAATTATTATGAACATTATATAACCTTTCTTTAGATATATAAATTTATTTAATCAATTTATTAAAAATCAACTTTAAGTTTATTTAAATTTCTTATTATAATGTTTAGCCCTATTTTTCTTTATGTATTTTCACAATGCATCTCTAAGTGATTTTCATAGAGCATATTATTGACAGTTTTTTTTAATACTTTCATCTTACATTTTAATAAATATTAAATAATCAATAAGTAATCTCTTAAAGTAATGAAAATTTAAAATTTTATCAATAATATGTCATACGAAAATCAGTATGAATTGCAAGGTGAAAATAGGCATAAAAAACAGGATTAAGTTTAATAATAATAAATTTAAATGAATTTAATTTTAATTTTTTTTATTGATAAATTTTTTTACATATTTAACAAAATATAAAATATAAAATTCAAATATTAATACATGAGACATTTTAGTTCATTATTAGAATAAATAAAAACAATTAAATTTGTTAATAATTGAGGTTTATTTCAAGTTTTTTATTGAATAATCTATGAATAAGAATAAAATATCAAAAATAGGAGGATGTTATTTTATTTATAAATAATTATGAAATTTTTTAATAATATAATATATTATAGATGATTCTATATTTTGTGCAAGGTACTAAAAATTTTACTACTTAAATAAAATTGGTAAGAATGGGGAAGACTATGAAAAATATTAAGCTTACCGAACAAAATTGACTTATCCGTCTTTATTCAGAATGTTATTTTATTTATTTTAAATTTTTTAATATAAAAGTATAAATAATAAGAAACACGCAAACGATAAAAAAACTTAAGTAGAATGGTTTCATGTAAATTAATTGCATGATCTCATTTTAAATATTACCAAAATTTGTTCTACATTTTTTTTACTTAATGATTATTTGAAATTTTCTAATTAAAAGCATATAATATTTAATATAATATTTTTTCCATTTCAAAACATTTTAAATTTACGACGATAAAAAAAATATTTAAAAAAAATGTTTAATCAATTTATAAAAAATCAACTTTCAATTCATTTAAATTTCTTATTATAATGTTTAGCCCTATTTTTTTTTTATGTATTTTCACAGTGCATCTCTAAGTGATTTTCATATAGCATATTATTGATAAAAAATTTTAATACTTTAATATTAAATTTGAATAAATATTTAATAATCAATAATTAATCTATTAAAGTAATGAAAATTGAAAATTTTATCAAAATATGTCATACGAAAGTTACAATGAATTGCAATGTGAAAATAGACATAAAAAAAGGGCTAAGTTTCATAATAATAAATTTAAATAAATTGTAACTTAATTTTTTTAATTTATAATTTTTTTTACATATTAAAAAAATATAAAATATAAAATTCAAATATTAATACATGAGACATTTCAGTTCATTATTAGAATAAATAAAAACAATTAAATGTGTGAATAATTGAGGATTATTTCAATTTTTAATTGAATAATCCATGAATAAGAAAGAAATGTCAAAAATAGGAGGATGTTATTTTTTTTATAAATAATTATGAAGAATTTTTATAATATAATATATTATATGATTTTATCTTTTTATTGCTTTTGGTAACATAATATATTATATGATTATATGTATAACGACTATGTAAGGAAAAAATTAATATGATCCATTGATTTTTATTGATTAAAATATGACGATCGTAATCACTTGTTCTCGTTTCTCACAATAACAAAATGTTCTCACCAAAGTCACTCCCTAGATATCTATAATAAATGCATTTGTAAATTAATTAGTTAATTTATTTTAATTTATTTTCTTTGATATCACAGACTTTCTCATACAAATCTAATGAGGTTGAAATATTTTGAATTCCTCTTAACATATTGATTTTAATAAATTACTCATTATTATTTGATTTTATTTTTTTAAAAATGTGCAAAGTACTAAAATCTTTACTACTTAAACAAAATTGGTAAGAGTGGGGAAGACTATGAAAAGTATTAAGGGTACCGAGCAAAATTGACTTATTCGTCTTTATTCATAATTTTATTTTATATATTTTAAATTTTTAAATATAAAAATATACATACTAAGGAACAGACAAATGATAAAAAAAAACTAAGTAGAATGGTTTCATGTAAATTATTTGCATGATCTCATTTTAACTATTACCAAAATTTGTTCTAAATTTTTTTGACTTAATGATTATATGAAATTTTTTAATTAAAAGTATATAATATTTAATATAATATTCTTCCATTTTAAAACATTTTAAATTTACGGTAAAAAAGAAAATTTTAAAATTGACATATTATTTTTTAGTATAGTTTAAAATTATAACATTTCTTAGAATGGTTTAAAAGTTACAATTTTCTATATTTGGAGGTCTTAGTGATTATATAAATAATACATTTTAAGTTCTATTCAAAATCCTCCGAAAATGCATTATTGTTTAACTAATATTATAAACGGTTTCATCATTGGAGGTCATTAATTGAACATATGAAATATCACGTGATAGTCGTCTTACATTTTTACAATTATTTATAAAAAAAAACCATCATTATACAATATAAATATAGTATTTCTTGTAAAAATATGCCTTTTAAAAATTATTGTCTCTTTATTCATATATCTATCAACATATTTTTTACAATATTTTAAAATAAAAAATAGTAGAAAATGCAGAAAATCATGGCATGAACTACATGAGTGCACACTAATAATATGTTTAATGATTAATTTTATCAATTGTAGCAATTTGATTTGGTATTTGATAATCTATTTTTTGGTCATTATTTTGATTATATCTTTTTTCTTGTTTACTGTGTTTATATATATTATTATTTAAGATATTATGTTGTAAATAAGGTATAAATAATAATTGATTCATATTTTAGACATACATCCATTTAAATCAGTTTGTAATGTCGCTTTTAGGTTAACTTCTAAAATAGTTCACTAAATATATATTTATCAGGATTTGATTGGATGCTTTAAGGATATTAATCTCTAGATATATATATCAATATTATATGATAAATCAATTATCAACATGATTTTTATTATATTTTTGATTCTCCATTGATTGAGTAAAAATAAATTGATATGTTTTTATTTCCATTAAAAGAATTCTTATTCTTTTCACTATAAATTGCTCTATTACAATGAGATTGATATAAAAACCTAGCTCGTTGAAAGTTATTATCTTATACTAGTACTTTCTTTTGTAAGTTTATTTTTCTTCTTCATTTTATGCTTGCAAATAACATGGTAGGCAATTAGTTTATGCAAAAATGATTTGGTTTTAAAAAGGTCATATTAATACTCATAATAAGTATTTATTCTAGACAATTGTGTATAAAATTTTGTTTTTCCTGTATGTTAAGTATTTTATATTTTTCTTTAGAGTTATTATTCATGTCAAATTTCATGTGATATTTTGTTTACTTATCTTGTTAAAAGTTTTTATATGTAGTGATGAAAAATTAAATTCTGACTTCAAGCAGATCTTTGATGGAAGGAAGGGGAAAAAAGAAATCTTTATTTGGAAAAATAAAGCGAATATGTTCAAAACATAGTGAAAAAAAGAAATATAGAGTATTTGAAGAGACTGAAATAGAGGAGGAGCAAGATGAAATAGAGCAAGGGCAAGATGGGATAGAGCAATCTCCAGAGCATCAAGAGGAGGTGGTAGAACCAATCCCTTCATATAATTCTACACAACATTATTATTACCCTCCACAAACTCAACAAGTAATTCAAGGATATTTTGAACATGGAAGTCCTTCGTATTCTGCACATTACACTGATGAAAATACACAACCATGTAACCTTTCATATTCCGAAGAAAATACACAACCATGGAATTCTTCATACTCTTCACAAACCACTGATGGATATACGCAACCATGGAATCCTTCATACTCTTCACACAACACTGATGGATATACGCAACCAAGGAATCCTTCATCTTTTGGGAACCCTTCATCTTCTTTACAAGACCATGATGGAAACACACACTTTGGTAGTGGAGATACACACTCTCTGTGGTCTTCACAATATCCGTATTCGTCGCAGTATCAACAAACAAATTACTATTCTAATGATCAACAAAATGTCCAGAGGGCAAATGACTATTTTAGTGATGAAAACACAGATGGATGTTCTATGATGTAAAACATCTGACTAGATATCTAATTGCTAAATAACTACATGTTATATTTTTTATCTATAGTTTAGAAAAATTGGTAATGTGATAAGTATGCTAATAATAAGCATAATCCAAAAGTCAAATATTTTCAATTATAATTGATTTTTTTAATTATATTTAACTATAGAGCAAGACTATTTTAATTTTTCTTATTCATATTCTTATATTTATTAATTACAATTATTATGAACATTATATAACCTTTCTTTAGATATATAAATTTATTTAATCAATTTATTAAAAATCAACTTTAAGTTTATTTAAATTTCTTATTATAATGTTTAGCCCTATTTTTCTTTATGTATTTTCACAATGCATCTCTAAGTGATTTTCATAGAGCATATTATTGACAGTTTTTTTTAATACTTTCATCTTACATTTTAATAAATATTAAATAACCAATAATTAATCTCTTAAAGTAATGAAAATTTAAAATTTTATCAACAATATGTCATACGAAAATCAGTATGAATTGCAAGGTGAAAATAGGCATAAAAAACAGGATTAAGTTTAATAATAATAAATTTAAATGAATTTAATTTTAATTTTTTTTATTGATAATTTTTTTTACATATTTAACAAAATATAAAATATAAAATTCAAATATTAATACATGAGACATTTTAGTTCATTATTAGAATAAATAAAAACAATTAAATTTGTTAATAATTGAGGTTTATTTCAAGTTTTTTATTGAATAATCTATGAATAAGAATAAAATATCTAAAATAGGAGGATGTTATTTTTTTATAAATAATTATGAAATTTTTTAATAATATAATATATTATAGATGATTCTATATTTTGTGCAAGGTACTAAAAATTTTACTACTTAAATAAAATTGGTAAGAATGGGGAAGACTATGAAAAATATTAAGCTTACCTAACAAAATTGACTTATCCGTCTTTATTCAGAATGTTATTTTATTTATTTTAAATTTTTTAATATAAAAGTATAAATAATAAGAAACACGCAAACGATAAAAAAACTTAAGTAGAATGGTTTCATGTAAATTAATTGCATGATCTCATTTTAAATATTACCAAAATTTGTTCTACATTTTTTTTTACTTAATGATTATTTGAAATTTACTAATTAAAAGCATATAATATTTAATATAATATTTTTTCCATTTCAAAACATTTTAAATTTACGACGATAAAAAAAATATTTAAAAAAAATGTTTAATCAATTTATAAAAAATCAACTTTTAATTCATTTAAATTTCTTATTATAATGTTTAGCCCTATTTGTTTTTTTATGTATTTTCACAGTGCATCTCTAAGTGATTTTCGTATAGCATATTATTGATAAAAATTTTTAATACTTTAATATTAAATTTGAATAAATATTTAATAATCAATAATTAATCTATTAAAGTAATGAAAATTGAAAATTTTGTCAAAATATGTCATACGAAAGTTACAATGAATTGCAATGTGAAAATAGACATAAAAAAAGGGCTAAGTTTCATAATAATAAATTTAAATAAATTGTAACTTAATTTTTTCAATTTATAATTTTTTTTACATATTAAAAAAATATAAAATATAAAATTCAAATATTAATACATGAGACATTTCAGTTCATTATTAGAATAAATAAAAACAATTAAATTTGTGAATAATTGAGGATTATTTCAATTTTTAATTGAATAATCCATGAATAAGAAAGAAATGTCAAAAATAGGAGGATGTTATTTTTTTTATAAATAATTATGAAGAATTTTATAATATAATATATTATATGATTTTATCATTTTATTGCTTTTGGTAACATAATATATTATATGATTATATGTATAACGACTATGTAAGGAAAAAATTAATATGATCCATTGATTTTTATTGATTAAAATATGACGATCGTAATCATTTGTTCTCGTTTCTCACAATAACAAAATGTTCTCACCAAAGTCACTCCCTAGATATCTATAATAAATGCATTTGTAAATTAATTAGTTAATTTATTTTCTTTGATATCACAGACTTTCTCATACAAATCTAATGAGGTTGAAATATTTTGAATTCCTCTTAACATATTGATTTTAATAAATTACTCATTATTATTTGATTTTATTTTTGTAAAAATGTGCAAAGTACTAAAATCTTTACTACTTAAACAAAATTGGTAAGAGTGGGGAAGACTATGAAAAGTATTAAGGGTACCGAGCAAAATTGACTTATTCGTCTTTATTCATAATTTTATTTTATATATTTTAAATTTTTAAATATAAAAATATACATACTAAGGAACAGACAAATGATAAAAAAAAACTAAGTAGAATGGTTTCATGTAAATTATTTGCATGATCTCATTTTAACTATTACCAAAATTTGTTCTAAATTTTTTTGACTTAATGATTATATGAAATTTTTTAATTAAAAGTATATAATATTTAATATAATATTCTTCCATTTTAAAACATTTTAAATTTACGGTAAAAAAGAAAATTTTAAAATTGACACATTATCTTTTAGTATAGTTTAAAATTATAACATTTCTTAGAATGGTTTAAAAGTTACAATTTTCTATATTTGGAGGTCTTAGTGATTATATAAATAATACATTTTAAGTTCTATTCAAAATCCTCCGAAAATGCATTATTGTTTAACTAATATTATAAACGGTTTCATCATTGGAGGTCATTAATTGAACATATGAAATATCACGTGATAGTCGTCTTACATTTTTACAATTATTTAAAAAAAAAACCATCATTATACAATATAAATATAGTATTTCTTGTAAAAATATGCCTTTTAAAAATTATTGTCTCTTTATTCATATATCTATCAACATATTTTTTACAATATTTTAAAATAAAAAATAGTAGAAAATGCAGAAAATCATGGCATGAACTACATGAGTGCACACTAATAATATGTTTAATGATTAATTTTATCAATTGTAGTAATTTGATTTGGTATTTGATAATCTATTTTTTGGTCATTATTTTGATTATATCTTTTTTCTTGTTTACTGTGTTTATATATATTATTATTTAAGATATTATGTTGTAAATAAGGTATAAATAATAATTGATTCATATTTTAGACATACATCCATTTAAATCAGTTTGTAATGTCGCTTTTAGGTTAACTTCTAAAATAGTTCACTAAATATATATTTATCAGGATTTGATTGGATGCTTTAAGGATATTAATCTCTAGATATATATATCAATATTATATGATAAATCAATTATCAACATGATTTTTATTATATTTTTGATTCTCCATTGATTGAGTAAAAATAAATTGATATGTTTTTATTTCCATTAAAAGAATTCTTATTCTTTTCACTATAAATTGCTCTATTACAATGAGATTGATATAAAAACGTAGCTCGTTGAAAGTTATTATCTTATACTAGTACTTTCTTTTGTAAGTTTATTTTTCTTCTTCATTTTATGCTTGCAAATAACATGGTAGGCAATTAGTTTATGCAAAAATGATTTGGTTTTAAAAAGGTCATATTAATACTCATAATAAGTATTTATTCTAGACAATTGTGTATAAAATTTTGTTTTTCCTGTATGTTAAGTATTTTATATTTTTCTTTAGAGTTATTATTCATGTCAAATTTCATGTGATATTTTGTTTACTTATCTTGTTAAAAGTTTTTATATGTAGTGATGAAAAATTAAATTCTGACTTCAAGCAGATCTTTGATGGAAGGAAGGGGAAAAAAGAAATCTTTATTTGGAAAAATAAAGCGAATATGTTCAAAACATAGTGAAAAAAAGAAATATAGAGTATTTGAAGAGACTGAAATAGAGGAGGAGCAAGATGAAATAGAGCAAGGGCAAGATGGGATAGAGCAATCTCCAGAGCATCAAGAGGAGGTGGTAGAACCAATCCCTTCATATAATTCTACACAACATTATTATTACCCTCCACAAACTCAACAAGTAATTCAAGGATATTTTGAACATGGAAGTCCTTCGTATTCTGCACATTACACTGATGAAAATACACAACCATGTAACCTTTCATATTCCGAAGAAAATACACAACCATGGAATTCTTCATACTCTTCACAAACCACTGATGGATATACGCAACCATGGAATCCTTCATACTCTTCACACAACACTGATGGATATACGCAACCAAGGAATCCTTCATCTTTTGGGAACCCTTCATCTTCTTTACAAGACCATGATGGAAACACACACTTTGGTAGTGGAGATACACACTCTCTGTGGTCTTCACAATATCCGTATTCGTCGCAGTATCAACAAACAAATTACTATTCTAATGATCAACAAAATGTCCAGAGGGCAAATGACTATTTTAGTGATGAAAACACAGATGGATGTTCTATGATGTAAAACATCTGACTAGATATCTAATTGCTAAATAACTACATGTTATATTTTTTATCTATAGTTTAGAAAAATTGGTAATGTGATAAGTATGCTAATAATAAGCATAATCCAAAAGTCAAATATTTTCAATTATAATTGATTTTTTTTAATTATATTTAACTATAGAGCAAGACTATTTTAATTTTTCTTATTCATATTCTTATATTTATTAATTACAATTATTATGAACATTATATAACCTTTCTTTAGATATATAAATTTATTTAATCAATTTATTAAAAATCAACTTTAAGTTTATTTAAATTTCTTATTATAATGTTTAGCCCTATTTTTCTTTATGTATTTTCACAATGCATCTCTAAGTGATTTTCATAGAGCATATTATTGACAGTTTTTTTTAATACTTTCATCTTACATTTTAATAAATATTAAATAATCAATAAGTAATCTCTTAAAGTAATGAAAATTTAAAATTTTATCAATAATATGTCATACGAAAATCAGTATGAATTGCAAGGTGAAAATAGGCATAAAAAACAGGATTAAGTTTAATAATAATAAATTTAAATGAATTTAATTTTAATTTTTTTTATTGATAAATTTTTTTACATATTTAGAAAAAATATAAAATATAAAATTCAAATATTAATACATGAGACATTTTAGTTCATTATTAGAATAAATAAAAACAATTAAATTTGTTAATAATTGAGGTTTATTTCAAGTTTTTTATTGAATAATCTATGAATAAGAATAAAATATCTAAAATAGGAGGATGTTATTTTTTTATAAATAATTATGAAATTTTTTAATAATATAATATATTATAGATGATTCTATATTTTGTGCAAGGTACTAAAAATTTTACTACTTAAATAAAATTGGTAAGAATGGGGAAGACTATGAAAAATATTAAGCTTACCGAACAAAATTGACTTATCCGTCTTTATTCAGAATGTTATTTTATTTATTTTAAATTTTTTAATATAAAAGTATAAATAATAAGAAACACGCAAACGATAAAAAAACTTAAGTAGAATGGTTTCATGTAAATTAATTGCATGATCTCATTTTAAATATTACCAAAATTTGTTCTACATTTTTTTTTACTTAATGATTATTTGAAATTTACTAATTAAAAGCATATAATATTTAATATAATATTTTTTCCATTTCAAAACATTTTAAATTTACGACGATAAAAAAAATATTTAAAAAAAATGTTTAATCAATTTATAAAAAATCAACTTTTAATTCATTTAAATTTCTTATTATAATGTTTAGCCCTATTTGTTTTTTTATGTATTTTCACAGTGCATCTCTAAGTGATTTTCATATAGCATATTATTGATAAAAATTTTTAATACTTTAATATTAAATTTGAATAAATATTTAATAATCAATAATTAATCTATTAAAGTAATGAAAATTGAAAATTTTGTCAAAATATGTCATACGAAAGTTACAATGAATTGCAATGTGAAAATAGACATAAAAAAAGGGCTAAGTTTCATAATAATAAATTTAAATAAATTGTAACTTAATTTTTTCAATTTATAATTTTTTTTACATATTAAAAAAATATAAAATATAAAATTCAAATATTAATACATGAGACATTTCAGTTCATTATTAGAATAAATAAAAACAATTAAATTTGTGAATAATTGAGGATTATTTCAATTTTTAATTGAATAATCCATGAATAAGAAAGAAATGTCAAAAATAGGAGGATGTTATTTTTTTTATAAATAATTATGAAGAATTTTATAATATAATATATTATATGATTTTATCATTTTATTGCTTTTGGTAACATAATATATTATATGATTATATGTATAACGACTATGTAAGGAAAAAATTAATATGATCCATTGATTTTTATTGATTAAAATATGACGATCGTAATCATTTGTTCTCGTTTCTCACAATAACAAAATGTTCTCACCAAAGTCACTCCCTAGATATCTATAATAAATGCATTTGTAAATTAATTAGTTAATTTATTTTCTTTGATATCACAGACTTTCTCATACAAATCTAATGAGGTTGAAATATTTTGAATTCCTCTTAACATATTGATTTTAATAAATTACTCATTATTATTTGATTTTATTTTTGTAAAAATGTGCAAAGTACTAAAATCTTTACTACTTAAACAAAATTGGTAAGAGTGGGGAAGACTATGAAAAGTATTAAGGGTACCGAGCAAAATTGACTTATTCGTCTTTATTCATAATTTTATTTTATATATTTTAAATTTTTAAATATAAAAATATACATACTAAGGAACAGACAAATGATAAAAAAAAACTAAGTAGAATGGTTTCATGTAAATTATTTGCATGATCTCATTTTAACTATTACCAAAATTTGTTCTAAATTTTTTTGACTTAATGATTATATGAAATTTTTTAATTAAAAGTATATAATATTTAATATAATATTCTTCCATTTTAAAACATTTTAAATTTACGGTAAAAAAGAAAATTTTAAAATTGACACATTATCTTTTAGTATAGTTTAAAATTATAACATTTCTTAGAATGGTTTAAAAGTTACAATTTTCTATATTTGGAGGTCTTAGTGATTATATAAATAATACATTTTAAGTTCTATTCAAAATCCTCCGAAAATGCATTATTGTTTAACTAATATTATAAACGGTTTCATCATTGGAGGTCATTAATTGAACATATGAAATATCACGTGATAGTCGTCTTACATTTTTACAATTATTTAAAAAAAAAACCATCATTATACAATATAAATATAGTATTTCTTGTAAAAATATGCCTTTTAAAAATTATTGTCTCTTTATTCATATATCTATCAACATATTTTTTACAATATTTTAAAATAAAAAATAGTAGAAAATGCAGAAAATCATGGCATGAACTACATGAGTGCACACTAATAATATGTTTAATGATTAATTTTATCAATTGTAGTAATTTGATTTGGTATTTGATAATCTATTTTTTGGTCATTATTTTGATTATATCTTTTTTCTTGTTTACTGTGTTTATATATATTATTATTTAAGATATTATGTTGTAAATAAGGTATAAATAATAATTGATTCATATTTTAGACATACATCCATTTAAATCAGTTTGTAATGTCGCTTTTAGGTTAACTTCTAAAATAGTTCACTAAATATATATTTATCAGGATTTGATTGGATGCTTTAAGGATATTAATCTCTAGATATATATATCAATATTATATGATAAATCAATTATCAACATGATTTTTATTATATTTTTGATTCTCCATTGATTGAGTAAAAATAAATTGATATGTTTTTATTTCCATTAAAAGAATTCTTATTCTTTTCACTATAAATTGCTCTATTACAATGAGATTGATATAAAAACGTAGCTCGTTGAAAGTTATTATCTTATACTAGTACTTTCTTTTGTAAGTTTATTTTTCTTCTTCATTTTATGCTTGCAAATAACATGGTAGGCAATTAGTTTATGCAAAAATGATTTGGTTTTAAAAAGGTCATATTAATACTCATAATAAGTATTTATTCTAGACAATTGTGTATAAAATTTTGTTTTTCCTGTATGTTAAGTATTTTATATTTTTCTTTAGAGTTATTATTCATGTCAAATTTCATGTGATATTTTGTTTACTTATCTTGTTAAAAGTTTTTATATGTAGTGATGAAAAATTAAATTCTGACTTCAAGCAGATCTTTGATGGAAGGAAGGGGAAAAAAGAAATCTTTATTTGGAAAAATAAAGCGAATATGTTCAAAACATAGTGAAAAAAAGAAATATAGAGTATTTGAAGAGACTGAAATAGAGGAGGAGCAAGATGAAATAGAGCAAGGGCAAGATGGGATAGAGCAATCTCCAGAGCATCAAGAGGAGGTGGTAGAACCAATCCCTTCATATAATTCTACACAACATTATTATTACCCTCCACAAACTCAACAAGTAATTCAAGGATATTTTGAACATGGAAGTCCTTCGTATTCTGCACATTACACTGATGAAAATACACAACCATGTAACCTTTCATATTCCGAAGAAAATACACAACCATGGAATTCTTCATACTCTTCACAAACCACTGATGGATATACGCAACCATGGAATCCTTCATACTCTTCACACAACACTGATGGATATACGCAACCAAGGAATCCTTCATCTTTTGGGAACCCTTCATCTTCTTTACAAGACCATGATGGAAACACACACTTTGGTAGTGGAGATACACACTCTCTGTGGTCTTCACAATATCCGTATTCGTCGCAGTATCAACAAACAAATTACTATTCTAATGATCAACAAAATGTCCAGAGGGCAAATGACTATTTTAGTGATGAAAACACAGATGGATGTTCTATGATGTAAAACATCTGACTAGATATCTAATTGCTAAATAACTACATGTTATATTTTTTATCTATAGTTTAGAAAAATTGGTAATGTGATAAGTATGCTAATAATAAGCATAATCCAAAAGTCAAATATTTTCAATTATAATTGATTTTTTTTAATTATATTTAACTATAGAGCAAGACTATTTTAATTTTTCTTATTCATATTCTTATATTTATTAATTACAATTATTATGAACATTATATAACCTTTCTTTAGATATATAAATTTATTTAATCAATTTATTAAAAATCAACTTTAAGTTTATTTAAATTTCTTATTATAATGTTTAGCCCTATTTTTCTTTATGTATTTTCACAATGCATCTCTAAGTGATTTTCATAGAGCATATTATTGACAGTTTTTTTTAATACTTTCATCTTACATTTTAATAAATATTAAATAATCAATAAGTAATCTCTTAAAGTAATGAAAATTTAAAATTTTATCAATAATATGTCATACGAAAATCAGTATGAATTGCAAGGTGAAAATAGGCATAAAAAACAGGATTAAGTTTAATAATAATAAATTTAAATGAATTTAATTTTAATTTTTTTTATTGATAAATTTTTTTACATATTTAGAAAAAATATAAAATATAAAATTCAAATATTAATACATGAGACATTTTAGTTCATTATTAGAATAAATAAAAACAATTAAATTTGTTAATAATTGAGGTTTATTTCAAGTTTTTTATTGAATAATCTATGAATAAGAATAAAATATCTAAAATAGGAGGATGTTATTTTTTTATAAATAATTATGAAATTTTTTAATAATATAATATATTATAGATGATTCTATATTTTGTGCAAGGTACTAAAAATTTTACTACTTAAATAAAATTGGTAAGAATGGGGAAGACTATGAAAAATATTAAGCTTACCGAACAAAATTGACTTATCCGTCTTTATTCAGAATGTTATTTTATTTATTTTAAATTTTTTAATATAAAAGTATAAATAATAAGAAACACGCAAACGATAAAAAAACTTAAGTAGAATGGTTTCATGTAAATTAATTGCATGATCTCATTTTAAATATTACCAAAATTTGTTCTACATTTTTTTTTACTTAATGATTATTTGAAATTTACTAATTAAAAGCATATAATATTTAATATAATATTTTTTCCATTTCAAAACATTTTAAATTTACGACGATAAAAAAAATATTTAAAAAAAATGTTTAATCAATTTATAAAAAATCAACTTTTAATTCATTTAAATTTCTTATTATAATGTTTAGCCCTATTTGTTTTTTTATGTATTTTCACAGTGCATCTCTAAGTGATTTTCATATAGCATATTATTGATAAAAATTTTTAATACTTTAATATTAAATTTGAATAAATATTTAATAATCAATAATTAATCTATTAAAGTAATGAAAATTGAAAATTTTGTCAAAATATGTCATACGAAAGTTACAATGAATTGCAATGTGAAAATAGACATAAAAAAAGGGCTAAGTTTCATAATAATAAATTTAAATAAATTGTAACTTAATTTTTTCAATTTATAATTTTTTTTACATATTAAAAAAATATAAAATATAAAATTCAAATATTAATACATGAGACATTTCAGTTCATTATTAGAATAAATAAAAACAATTAAATTTGTGAATAATTGAGGATTATTTCAATTTTTAATTGAATAATCCATGAATAAGAAAGAAATGTCAAAAATAGGAGGATGTTATTTTTTTTATAAATAATTATGAAGAATTTTATAATATAATATATTATATGATTTTATCATTTTATTGCTTTTGGTAACATAATATATTATATGATTATATGTATAACGACTATGTAAGGAAAAAATTAATATGATCCATTGATTTTTATTGATTAAAATATGACGATCGTAATCATTTGTTCTCGTTTCTCACAATAACAAAATGTTCTCACCAAAGTCACTCCCTAGATATCTATAATAAATGCATTTGTAAATTAATTAGTTAATTTATTTTCTTTGATATCACAGACTTTCTCATACAAATCTAATGAGGTTGAAATATTTTGAATTCCTCTTAACATATTGATTTTAATAAATTACTCATTATTATTTGATTTTATTTTTGTAAAAATGTGCAAAGTACTAAAATCTTTACTACTTAAACAAAATTGGTAAGAGTGGGGAAGACTATGAAAAGTATTAAGGGTACCGAGCAAAATTGACTTATTCGTCTTTATTCATAATTTTATTTTATATATTTTAAATTTTTAAATATAAAAATATACATACTAAGGAACAGACAAATGATAAAAAAAAACTAAGTAGAATGGTTTCATGTAAATTATTTGCATGATCTCATTTTAACTATTACCAAAATTTGTTCTAAATTTTTTTGACTTAATGATTATATGAAATTTTTTAATTAAAAGTATATAATATTTAATATAATATTCTTCCATTTTAAAACATTTTAAATTTACGGTAAAAAAGAAAATTTTAAAATTGACACATTATCTTTTAGTATAGTTTAAAATTATAACATTTCTTAGAATGGTTTAAAAGTTACAATTTTCTATATTTGGAGGTCTTAGTGATTATATAAATAATACATTTTAAGTTCTATTCAAAATCCTCCGAAAATGCATTATTGTTTAACTAATATTATAAACGGTTTCATCATTGGAGGTCATTAATTGAACATATGAAATATCACGTGATAGTCGTCTTACATTTTTACAATTATTTAAAAAAAAAACCATCATTATACAATATAAATATAGTATTTCTTGTAAAAATATGCCTTTTAAAAATTATTGTCTCTTTATTCATATATCTATCAACATATTTTTTACAATATTTTAAAATAAAAAATAGTAGAAAATGCAGAAAATCATGGCATGAACTACATGAGTGCACACTAATAATATGTTTAATGATTAATTTTATCAATTGTAGCAATTTGATTTGGTATTTGATAATCTATTTTTTGGTCATTATTTTGATTATATCTTTTTTCTTGTTTACTGTGTTTATATATATTATTATTTAAGATATTATGTTGTAAATAAGGTATAAATAATAATTGATTCATATTTTAGACATACATCCATTTAAATCAGTTTGTAATGTCGCTTTTAGGTTAACTTCTAAAATAGTTCACTAAATATATATTTATCAGGATTTGATTGGATGCTTTAAGGATATTAATCTCTAGATATATATATCAATATTATAAGATAAATCAATTATCAACATGATTTTTATTATATTTTTGATTCTCCATTGATTGAGTAAAAATAAATTGATATGTTTTTATTTCCATTAAAAGAATTCTTATTCTTTTCACTATAAATTGCTCTATTACAATGAGATTGATATAAAAACGTAGCTCGTTGAAAGTTATTATCTTATACTAGTACTTTCTTTTGTAAGTTTATTTTTCTTCTTCATTTTATGCTTGCAAATAACATGGTAGGCAATTAGTTTATGCAAAAATGATTTGGTTTTAAAAAGGTCATATTAATACTCATAATAAGTATTTATTCTAGACAATTGTGTATAAAATTTTGTTTTTCCTGTATGTTAAGTATTTTATATTTTTCTTTAGAGTTATTATTCATGTCAAATTTCATGTGATATTTTGTTTACTTATCTTGTTAAAAGTTTTTATATGTAGTGATGAAAAATTAAATTCTGACTTCATGCAGATCTTTGATGGAAGGAAGGGGAAAAAAGAAATCTTTATTTGGAAAAATAAAGCGAATATGTTCAAAACATAGTGAAAAAAAGAAATATAGAGTATTTGAAGAGACTGAAATAGAGGAGGAGCAAGATGAAATAGAGCAAGGGCAAGATGGGATAGAGCAATCTCCAGAGCATCAAGAGGAGGTGGTAGAACCAATCCCTTCATATAATTCTACACAACATTATTATTACCCTCCACAAACTCAACAAGTAATTCAAGGATATTTTGAACATGGAAGTCCTTCGTATTCTGCACATTACACTGATGAAAATACACAACCATGTAACCTTTCATATTCCGAAGAAAATACACAACCATGGAATTCTTCATACTCTTCACAAACCACTGATGGATATACGCAACCATGGAATCCTTCATACTCTTCACACAACACTGATGGATATACGCAACCAAGGAATCCTTCATCTTTTGGGAACCCTTCATCTTCTTTACAAGACCATGATGGAAACACACACTTTGGTAGTGGAGATACACACTCTCTGTGGTCTTCACAATATCCGTATTCGTCGCAGTATCAACAAACAAATTACTATTCTAATGATCAACAAAATGTCCAGAGGGCAAATGACTATTTTAGTGATGAAAACACAGATGGATGTTCTATGATGTAAAACATCTGACTAGATATCTAATTGCTAAATAACTACATGTTATATTTTTTATCTATAGTTTAGAAAAATTAGTAATGTGATAAGTATGCTAATAATAAGCATAATCCAAAAGTCAAATATTTTCAATTATAATTGATTTTTTTAATTATATTTAACTATAGAGCAAGACTATTTTAATTTTTCTTATTCATATTCTTATATTTATTAATTACAATTATTATGAACATTATATAACCTTTCTTTAGATATATAAATTTATTTAATCAATTTATTAAAAATCAACTTTAAGTTTATTTAAATTTCTTATTATAATGTTTAGCCCTATTTTTCTTTATGTATTTTCACAATGCATCTCTAAGTGATTTTCATAGAGCATATTATTGACAGTTTTTTTTAATACTTTCATCTTACATTTTAATAAATATTAAATAATCAATAAGTAATCTCTTAAAGTAATGAAAATTTAAAATTTTATCAATAATATGTCATACGAAAATCAGTATGAATTGCAAGGTGAAAATAGGCATAAAAAACAGGATTGAGTTTAATAATAATAAATTTAAATGAATTTAATTTTAATTTTTTTTATTGATAAATTTTTTTACATATTTAACAAAATATAAAATATAAAATTCAAATATTAATACATGAGACATTTTAGTTCATTATTAGAATAAATAAAAACAATTAAATTTGTTAATAATTGAGGTTTATTTCAAGTTTTTTATTGAATAATCTATGAATAAGAATAAAATATCAAAAATAGGAGGATGTTATTTTATTTATAAATAATTATGAAATTTTTTAATAATATAATATATTATAGATGATTCTATATTTTGTGCAAGGTACTAAAAATTTTACTACTTAAATAAAATTGGTAAGAATGGGGAAGACTATGAAAAATATTAAGCTTACCGAACAAAATTGACTTATCCGTCTTTATTCAGAATGTTATTTTATTTATTTTAAATTTTTTAATATAAAAGTATAAATAATAAGAAACACGCAAACGATAAAAAAACTTAAGTAGAATGGTTTCATGTAAATTAATTGCATGATCTCATTTTAAATATTACCAAAATTTGTTCTACATTTTTTTTACTTAATGATTATTTGAAATTTTCTAATTAAAAGCATATAATATTTAATATAATATTTTTTCCATTTCAAAACATTTTAAATTTAAGACGATAAAAAAAATATTTAAAAAAAATGTTTAATCAATTTATAAAAAATCAACTTTCAATTCATTTAAATTTCTTATTATAATGTTTAGCCCTATTTTTTTTTATGTATTTTCACAGTTGTTGCACCCCAAATTTTGACCCTTAGATACCCTGATTTTTGTCATATCATTTTTTTTTTTTTGGTCATCTGTCTTAGCATGTGCAGTCATATAGTCTGTCGAACATGATCATCGCTATTTTTGTGTAATTTTTGTCTAGTATTTTTAGGACTTTAAGTTTTAATCTAGAATTTTGTTTTTTTTTAGGTTAGTTTAAAATTAATCTTCTTTGTTATCATTTTCTATTTTACTATTTTCTCCTTTTAATATTAAATTGCTATTGTTATTTTCATTTTATTTCCATATTATTATTATTATTATTATTAGGATTTTTATTTTCGTTATCATTATTAAAACAAAATTAAAAAAAAATCAGAAAAACAAATTAAAAAAGAACATTTTTTTTTCTTTCTTTTTTTCCTCTCCAAATCTGTACAAATCTTATCCCCTCTGATCCAAACAACACCTTCCAGCACGCCACGCCAATCCTTGCTGCACAATCTCCCACGCCTATAATCTCTACAACAACCAAGATGCAATATCCTTTCATGACAGCGTATCTTCAGAAGAAACAAACAAAAACAAATTTCGAACTTCGAAAATCCAACTACACCACACCAGACAAGAACCATGGAACTAGTGCCTATCTCCCACGCCTTGCCGCGACACCCTGCTCCCAAGACTCTGCACAAAAATAAAACCGTGATTCTATCGGTCTTTCCCCATATATCAACCCAATCCTTCAATAACCTTTCAAAAAAACCCACACCCTCTCCTACAAACCAAGACAAAAACTCAAAACCTTAAACTTTGGAAAGAAAAACGAAGCTCACAGCGACTCCCTCACTCACGATGAACAATAACCACCGCCTTCAATAAACCTCCCTCCGTCTACAACACGACCTCCATTCAACCCGTACAACAACCTTCAACCCTTCACCGTCACGCCACCGTCAACTTCAACCACCACGAAAACACGACAAACCCTCTACACTTCGAACAAATCCCAATCTCAGACCCAGCTCGCGTTCGCACATCAACCTTGCGCCTCGATTCCTTCCCTTCCAACTTCAACATTCAATTCCAACCTAAACCACTCATAATCAAAATCCATAAACAAAACAAACCCAACAATCTCAAATCCAGAACCAAACCATTTTTGAAAGAACAAATCCGACCAAGAAACTGAGAGGAGTTTGAGAAGAGGACGAGATGAGCCCAGGTCAAACAACAACGCAGAATCGAAGATGAAAAGAGGGAGAATGAATCGAAACAACCCAAATCGAACCTGAGTGTGAGCAAGGTTGGGATGAAGGCGTTGAGTTTCCTTGACCGTGTTTTTCGTTCTCGCTATGGCCTTGTCTTCGCAACCGTGGTCGTCGTCAAGGCTTTCTGGAAACAGAGGACGAATAGATTTTTTTGTTGTCATGTTCTATCTTGATTTGGTGTTGCTTCATTGCCTTGCTGATAATATGTTTCGGAGGTGGGCTTTCAGCCCACATATTTTAATGTTTCGCTTTTCGCACCACCCTTTTGATGTTTCACATACCGTGTGATGCTCTTTCAAGAGGATGATGGGCCTTGTTGGCCCAAGTGATTCTTTCTCACACCCACCTATTTTCAAATCATTACCCTTTATTTGTTTTTTTTCCTTTTTGTAATCAAATTGATTTTGTTTTCAAATATTTTCCAAGTTTTGTTTTGGTTCTAAAATGTTAGTTCTCATTCTTATTTTTATTTAACTCTATTGTTTATCTTTGATTTTATTTTCATTTTCTTTTTTAGGGCCTATGATATAACAAAGTCATAATTTTAGTTGATTTATTTGAATCAATAAATTGTGATGAATATGAGGCTTATTTTCTTTTTTGTTGATCGATGAGAGTTTAATTAAAGATTATCGATTTTATCGATTTAAAATCTTAATTTGAACTAGATCGACTTTATGTTTCATTTCTATCTCATTTTATTTTATTTCTTATCGGTCGATGAGGATCTAAATTTTTTATTTAGAAGAGACCAATTTTATTTCATTTCAAGCCCACTTCTTCTTTTGTTTTGGGCCGATGATATCACAAAAATCATGACCTAGTCGGTTCATTTAAATTACTAGAAGTCGTGATATATATGAGGCCACCTCTTTTTATTTTTATCGGTCGATGAAAGTTAAGTATCAAGGCTATCGACTTCTCGATTGAACCAAGATTAAGACGAGACCGACATTATTTCTACTTCAGAGGTATTTTCTTTCATCTTCATCTTCATCTTCATCTTTAGACCGATGAAAGTCTTTCTATCCACAAACGTTGTTAGCGAAGCGACGAACCTTCATTATTTCAAATCTGTAGTGAGTGATCATCGAGATCGCTTTCTATACTTTGAGATCGTGATAGGTTACCTTCGACTAATCAACGAGAGTTTGTGACTCAAGACGAGGTCTCCACCTTTTCTTTTCGTGTGGCACGATTTCATCGGAGAATGATCTTCTATATCACTTCTCTATCGTGTTTTAACACACAGATCAAATTGTGCATCCTCCTATAGTATGGTCTTCCTCATAGACCGTATTACGACGGATCAATACTACATTGGACCCAATACATCGATCCATTAAATTAATCAACAAATCACTAAATTTACTTTCAGTCAATATATACATATCTGGATTTATTCTTTATGATTGATTATTATCCTTGTAAATATTATCACTGTTCATATTTATATCCTGTGTATATCGTTCATTTCATTTGTTCGTATAAAACACAATAATAAATATCGAAACCCTAAAAGACTCAATTGACCGGACTGTGATTATTATTGTGTTCTGGACTGAGGACTTAGATTTAGGATTTCTTCCCTATGCTCTTGGAGTTGGTATTCCGGTTTTCGGATTTTCACTTGACTGGTCAGTGGCCCATCAATGGGAAGTATTTATACACTATTCTGGTCAGATCTCTCTATTTCTTGCTCACTTACACTGATGCATTTTTTTTGTCTGCATGTACATATGTTTGCCTGACATTGTCTTTTAGCATGCTAACATGATGCTATACTACCAATCTTTGATTTGTTATCATTTGACTGTGATGTCACTGCATATACCATGTTCATATCTTGTTCATTCTATCTTGATCATATTCATGTTCATATCCTATTTATATTATCTGGATTATATCTTTGTTCATATTCACATTGTTCATATCATATTCATTCTTGTTCACATTGACCCTCCTTCCAAAGGAAAGATCTCTACTTTGACTCCTAAGTCACAAACTTTTCCCATTTCATCCTTGGCCTTATAAGAGCCGTTTCCATCAGTTTAGTAATAGGATGGCGTTATCATGAACTCCATGTGATTCTCACTATCATGAGGACTCACTTTACCTCTTACTCAGACTTACAGAGTTATCGTGAACTCTGTGTGGTTCTCACTATCATGAGAATTCACTTCCTCCTTTCATAACGTAGACTTAGAGAGTTATTGTGGACTCTACGTGAGCTTATGCTCATTCCTTTTGGAACGTTGGCCATAGTCAATGTTTCCTTTTCTTTCACCCTTAGTTAGGTGAACTACGGTTGCTCTGATTCTTCAGTCAGATACGTAGGCACGAGATGCGACGTCTTGGCGAGCAAAACTAGTGTACATACTTTTAGGTCTTTACCTTAGTACAGATAATCTTAGCAAGCAAAAACATAAAAAATAAGAAAAGCATAATGAAACAAAAGGCTCCCGTAGAGTACTACGGACGTTTAGGGTGCTAATACCTTCCCTAGGCGTAACCAACCCCCGAACCTTAGATCTCCCCCCTTTAGGTTTTTCTAACGATCTTGAACCTTTCCTTTGGATAAATCAAGTCGGTTGTAAAAGAAATACGATGCAAGTTAATTAATAATTTGTTATCCAATTTTTCACCGCAACAGAAATGGCGACTTCACTGGGGAATAAAATAAAGGAAAGTTAGACCTATGCTGGTCCTTTCCTAAGAGGGTTAAGCCTATTTTGTTTTCACGTTTTCAAACAAAACTCTTTTCATAACAAATAAACCCTTGATCCAACGTCAAGCGGATTTTCATAATCAAACTTCAAAAACAACTTTATTCTACTTGTATATTCGCTTGTATGTCATATTTGCATGTATATCTGTATATATTTGTATATATCTCTGTCTGTGCTGGAATTTTCTATGTGCAAGGTGCCATTATTGAGTGGTGAGAGTCCTAGACCCGGACTTGAGCGACATATAGGAGATGATATGGTCAAGGGTACTTTGACGGAGTCGATTCCTGAAAAGTCGAATTGAGAAAATCATCGCTCAGTTTAGGTTCTTTTGAACTTAATATTGTTTGAACGAGTACATTCGTGAAAACGGTATTAACTTCGACCAAGGACCTTTAAGACTGAGGACCGTAGCACCTTTAACCCAACTTGGCCTTTTAGGACGTAGTGCGGTGACTATGCGGGAGTCCATTTCCAAATAGTTGTCACGCGATACTACACTCAGACGAGATTCTCTTGAGAATATTATTGACTAACCGAGTAATTTGGGAAGTCGATAATATCCGAAAGATGGATTGTAGACTCTGGGAACTTTGTAGAACCCGTTCGGCAGGTACATTTTGAAACCACACCACCTTATGGGATGGGTAGACCTTGGCTCCATGCCTATGACCTTCAAACCTAGGTCCTCTCCTGTCTGTGTGTGCATATCAGTGAATATCAGTGTACATATGTTTGTGCTTGTGTGCTTTTGCGCGTGTATATAACTATGTTTTTGTGTGCCCGTGTTTGTGCATTGCATACATCTCACCGCATTCATTGATGTTTTCAAGGAACTTAGACGTTCTCTTCTTTGCGAGATCCTTAGAGATCACGGATTAAAAAAAAAACAAAAAACAAAAAACAAAAAACAAAAAAACAAAACTCTTAAGTTTCCAAAAATATTTGCAACTTGCTTTTGAGTTCCTTGAAACCATTAGGCATGCATTAGCATTGCATTCTCATTGCATGTGCATCTGCGCTGCATCTGCATTTCTCAGCCCTGAGTCTCGTCCGTCCTGTGTCTGTAACCCGTCCGGTTTCCTGAAGACATTATTGGACCTGAAGTAGCTTTTGAAGTTGTCTTTTCCAGACTCGTCTGTTGTGACTACCATGCTGGAGCACATAGGCATGCAACTGAAGATTTTAGGTATTCAGAAACAAGGTCCAGACTCTGCTTGGCTACGAGAGGTTCTCATTCACGCCTCAAGGCGTCCAAATCAGCAAACTGTCGCCTAATCAGTCAGATTCATCAGGCTCTGAAGTGGAAGAAATTGTTGAGAATATATGTGAAGACAATTTTCAAGCAGATCTCGACAATCAACTCTAAAGATGACTAGCTCAGCTTGGCAGATTAAGAAGGAAATTTCAGTTCCCTAAAGCTGGCGATCATCTGGCTGTTTCAGCATTTTGTTGTATTTTCTTTGCATGTTTGAATCTATTTTCACTTATAAGCATTGTTGTACTTTCAAATTGGCAAGATTAATGAAATGTTTGTGCATCTTTTGATTAAGTCCATTCGTTTCACTCATTTACTTTTTGTGTTTGAAGACAAAAAAAAAGCCAAAAAAAAACAAAAAAACAAAAAAACAAAAAACCAAAAAAAACAAAAAGAGCGATTTTTTTCTTCCCTTCCACTTATCAAACTGTTTTGTTTAAGCAAAGATTGGGGAGGATGACGAAAATGTTATTCATAATTGTTGTGGTATGCTTTCGATTAAACCTTGCCGAGGATGTAAAGCATTGTTTCAATTCCCAAACACTGGAGAAATAAGGAAGATAATCCCTCGTTAACCCCCTTGAGCCTTGAAGTAGGAGTTTTCTTTTCCAAAATTAAAAAAAAAAACCCTCAATTTTAACCTTGGGGCAGGGTAGTTTCTCAGTTTAACTTGGTTACGCATTCGAACGCAAGCGCTTCATGCAAGACACCAGTCAGCTCTCCCAAATCAAATGAGTTAGCGTTGTACAAGTTGTTCATCCAAGCAACAATAAGGAAGGATAGCTGAAAAATCCTGAATCAAAGGATGAGCCGAGTCCCTTTCAAGGCAAAAGCCAAGAAAGATGGGAAGCTCAGAACTTTGCCTTATACAAAAAGAAATTGTACAGCAACCAAAAAGGAGTTTCAAAGCAACAATTAAACAAAAAGGAGGTCCTAACCGCAAACAAAGAGAGGTATCATGACCTCAATCAAATCAAAAGAAGAGGTATCATAACTTCAACTAAATCAAAAGAAGAGGTATCGTGACCTCAACAAAAAAAAAGGGGTCTTAACCTCAGCAAAGACAACAAAAGACAACCAAATTCTGCAATAGAGCAATGACTATCTAGGTGTCTGAATCATCATTAATTCATTCCTAACCAAGAGGAACTTGAATGTATAGCCTAAGTTAATTGAGCGTAGGATTGGAGTTCATCACGAAGATGGGTGGGTACAAATAAACTTTGAGCCTGTATCCTTTGTTTCTTAAACCGTGAACCAGGCCACGTTACAACCCTTAAAAGACCTAATTGAGGTAAGGTTGTTTTGAAAGCATACTACAACAAGGTTGATTGACCTGACTCCTAATGATCTTTGCTAGTTATGTGTGTTGATCACTTCATCTGTCATTATGTAAATGACCAGATCCACTTTGTTTTTTTATTACTTAATCATTCAACTGTGTGTGTTTCATCAATAAAACTTGATTTCAAAAGCTTGCATAAATTTTTGCACTGAAATTGCCAATTTTAAATGAACAATACTTGTTTGTGAAATGATTCAACGTCAAAGGAATCCCGACAAATGCGGTCAGCTAGGGAACTTTATTTGATGAAGGAAGCTCAGTCCAGGGGAAACTAAGCGGAAGGTTCTGTCGATCCATCATTTCAAGAATCTTTGAATCAGGGGCAGAACTCTTCAAGGTTCAGAATATTGGGGCAAGCCTTCTTGAGGTCGTTTTATGCCAAGTTTGGACTCCAATGACCCATCAACAGGGGCAAGTTTGTTTCCCAGTTGTTTCTGCCACAGTTTAAAGGACTTTGTATTATGAATGCAGTTGAACTGGGGCAGTTATGTCAAGACTTATGGATCTTTTCAAGAGTTTGAAGATATTGAAGCACCTGGCACTTCAGTTCTTCTGTAAAATCCTCTTGGTGACTTATCATCACAAGACCAGTTAATCGGGAGCAGTCAGGTCGAGATTCGACAAACTCCTCAAAGGTCAACTAGTTTGGGACATCTTCTTCACAGATTAACCAAGCTGACGGGGGCAAGTTTATTCCCCAGTTGTCAATAACCACACTGGATAATTAACTCAAGGATTTTGTTGTGCCGACACGGTTAATCTAGGCTTTGTATAAGACACTTCGGGATGAGTATAAACTAACAGACAGCCTCCTCTTAGGCTTTGTATAATGATTTCCCCAAGTGGAATACAGCCTCCTCTTAGGCTTTGTATAATGATCTACACTCCGGGATGAGTATAAACTAACAGATAGCCTCCTCTTAGGCTTTGTATAATGATTTCCCCAAGTGGAATACAGCCTCCTCTTAGGCTTTGAATAATGATTCTCACTAGTGGAATCCAAGCAACCTCGCAGCTTCAACCTGGAGTTTCGATCAAGACACGTAACTAGTTCACGGGCTCTGTCGTATAAAGCTGTCAATCAGGGGCAGTTACCTCGAGATTTGGTAAATCTCTCCAAGAGTTTGAAGATATTGAAACACCTTGTATGCCAATTCTTCTGTAAAATCCTCTTGATGTATTCTTCTGACAGACCATGTACTCTGGGGCAGATGAGTCATGCAGAATTACTCAGCTTTTATGGCGTCTCTGCTAGCTCCCCAGAAAGCTGTCTCTTTGGCTAATCTTGGCAATTCTCAATGGATCTCTTATCTCCAGTGAAGAAATCAAATTCATGGTGACAATCCTAGTAAAGTCAAGATGTTATACCAAGCAGAGTACTCTTCCCCAGAGAAGGTCATAACCTTGAAGTAGAGCTGCTTCATCTGCAAGTTCATCCCCAGTAATGGTCCAATCTGATGAGTTTGGCTGGGTATTCTTGTCGAGATGTTTATTTCATCTTCAGTCTCGCTTCTCATCTGTTTTGTCAGCATATGCTTAAGCATGGCATAAGCACTCATATGCATAGCATATTATCATTTTTGCTACATGTTTCTGGTGTTTACCTGTGTTGTTCACTTTGGCGTTTATCCCCGAGTGACTGGGTGTATCTATTTCTCTCCAATAGAGTTGTCAGCCCTAGGCATAAAGTGCCCATCATTTCTGAAATCCCCACAGAGTTTTATTCTCGTGGATGACGGTTGTTTCAGTTATCTTTTCCACACGTGGATAAGATAAATCCCCATTTGAGTTCATTCCTCAAATGGAGTCTTGTTTGGCCGTTTCTTTCTAGCTTGTTCCAAGATTGAACTGTGGTCCCTGGCAGGAGTGGTTTCTGAACCCACTTTCAAGTGCATTTATTTGGCACCGTGTCTTGCAGGAAGAATCTTTTACAGATCCCCATTGAAGACAATTATTCCTCCGGTAATGTTGTAATATCAACATCTCTTTGGAATTCATACCCAACAACAAGTGGCATTCTCTTGGAGAAGCTTGTTCTCTTGTGGCGACAGATGGCGACTCTGCTAGGGAACTTTGTCGTACGAGGCAGTTAATCAGGGGCAATTGTGTCGAGATTCAGCAAATATCTCAAGAGTTGGGGGAGACATTGGAACGCTTTGGGATGCCAATTCTTCTTGGAATGACTTCCACCTAATACAGCCGATCTAGGGCAATTACTTCGAGATTAGATAAATCTCTCCAAATTCAAAGGCCTGGTTGTACAGAACACCATCAGTCCGGGGCAATTACGTCGAGATTCTACAAGTCTCCCTGAGAGCTTGAAAATATTGGGACAGTTGGATGTCAAATTTTTTCTGTAAAATCCTTTTGGGATGACTTCTTCTCTTAAACCATGTAATCTGGGGCATTTGAGAATCGAAGATTGTTTCATCCATTCACAACAACTGTTGTTTGAAATGGCGAATACCACGCGCAAAACTACTTTGTTCTCACATCATTCTCCACTCATGCCCAAAGAGCTTCTGTCTCAAGTGGTGTAGTGATTCCCCAGCAAATCCCTGATACAGCAATCATAACCATTCCCCGGTGACTCTCTACTTCAGCGGTTATGGCATGTTTGATGCGAGAATTCCCCAGTTGGTGACCTAAGAATTCCCAATAAATCTCTTTGGCTCCAACCTTCCCCAGCGACGTGGATGTTAATTTCATCCCCATGAAGTTTCAACTCTGGCATCTTCAGTTCGCAACTTTGATCCGAGCTTCCCCCAATGAAGTGGATATTTATTTTATCCGATGGGTGGCCTCAGTTCTGGAATCTCCAATTACAACTTCATTTTTGGCTACTTCGGTTTGCAGTGGATATTTATTTTATCCCCCAAGAAGTCTGACCTTAAGTCCAGTCATCGCTGGCATCTTTCCTCTTGTTTAAAGTTGTTCCTGCTTGAATCGTGTCAAGCTTGAACCCAAAGTCCAATTATCGTTGGCATCGTCTTTGGTTTGAATCGAGTCACCTTAGGCTTTTATTTCAGCTTGTTCTTGTTTGAATCATGTCAAACTTGAACCGAGTCCTTGTTCGAATCGTGTCGAACATTGTCTCTTGTTTAAGGATCTTATTCCTGTTTGAATCGTGTCAAACTTGAACCGAGTCCTTGTTCGAATCGTGTCGAACATTGTCTTTTGTCTTAAGATCTTGTTCTTGCTTGAATCGTGTCAAGCTTGAACCCAAAGTCCAATTATCGTTGGCATCGTGTTTGGTTTGAATCGAGTCACCTAAGGCTTTTATTTCATCTTGTTCTTGTTTGAATCGTGTCAAACTTGAACTGAGTCCTTGTTCGAATCGTGTCGAACATTGTTTCTTGTCTTAAGGTCTTGTTCCTGCTTGAATCGTGTCAAGCTTGAACCCAAAGTCCAATTATCGTTGGCATCGTCTTTGGTTTGAATCGAGTCACCTTAGGCTTTTATTTCATCTTGTTCTTGTTTGAATCGTGTCAAACTTGAACTGAGTCCTTGTTCGAATCGTGTCGAACATTGTTTCTTGTCTTAAGATCTTGTTCCTGCTTGAATCGTGTCAAGCTTGAACCCAAAGTCCAATTATCGTTGGCATCGTCTTTGGTTTGAATCGAGTCACCTTAGGCTTTTATTTCATCTTATTCTTGTTTGAATCGTGTCAAACTTGAACTGAGTCCTTGTTCGAATCATGTCGAACATTGTTTCTTGTCTTAAGATCTTGTTCCTGCTTGAATCGTGTCGAGCTTGAACCCAAAGTCCAATTATCGTTGGCATCTTCTTTGGTTTGAATCGAGTCACCTTAGGCTTTTATTTCATCTTGTTCTTGTTTGAATCGTGTCAAACTTGAACTGAGTCCTTGTTCGAATCGTGTCGAACATTTTTTCTTGTCTTAAGATCTTGTTCCTGCTTGAATCGTGTCAAGCTTGAACCCAAAGTCCAATTATCGTCGGCACCGTCGTTGGTTTGAATCGAGTAACCTTAGGCTTTTATTTCAGTTTCTTCCTGCTTGAATCGTGTCAAGCTTGAACTTAAAGGCCAGTCATCGCTGGCATCCTCCATAAATGGAATCATATTTGTTATCTCAACCAGTTCTGGTACATTTTATTCATTAACCTCATTCACAGCCAAAAGGTCCAGTCACCTTTCATCATCTGACGCAGAGTTTACCTCTGTCTTTTCTGGCTTTTCTTGAAGATCCCGTTTGAACTCTTCAGCATAGGAAACCCCCAGAAAATCTTTGTAGGATGTCTATCCTTTTATTTCAAACTGATCCCCTGTGGTGGTCGTGTCTTCTTTTTGGTTTCATCCCCAGTAGGAATGTGTCTCATCCCCAGTGGAGTTGAGTTTCATCCCCAGTGGAGTTGGATCTTTCCCCAGTGGGGGACACCCTTTCAGTGTCCTATCTCCAGTAAGAACTCGTAGGGTTTCCCCTCAGTTTTTCTACCCACAGTGTTTCCTTGGGGTCTCCCCATCAAGTCTTTTTTGTTGGTTAGCCTGTATCCCCAGTGAGTTTACCTCAAGGATACTAACCTTCATCCTTCCCCGGTGTTATCCACCTGTGTGTGCTTGCTTTCGTTGTTGATTGCACTTTTGCATCTATCATGGCATCATGTCATAATACTAGAGTTCATGGCACGTCTGCACCTTAGACTAGTTTTTCTTCCATATCATTGCATCTCAGCGTATCTAAGGGCAAAATTTCCGGTTACCTATATTTAAATATCTTTCACCTCTTTCCATATCCATTGTCATTCGGTGAAAAATATTTAAATAGGGGCAACTGTTGCACCCCAAATTTTGACCCTTAGATACCCTGATTTTTGTCATATCATTTTTTTTTTTTGGTCATCTGTCTTAGCATGTGCAGTCATATAGTCTGTCGAACATGATCATCGCTATTTTTGTGTAATTTTTGTCTAGTATTTTTAGGACTTTAAGTTTTAATCTAGAATTTTGTTTTTTTTTAGGTTAGTTTAAAATTAATCTTCTTTGTTATCATTTTCTATTTTACTATTTTCTCCTTTTAATATTAAATTGCTATTGTTATTTTCATTTTATTTCCATATTATTATTATTATTATTATTAGGATTTTTATTTTCGTTATCATTATTAAAACAAAATTAAAAAAAAATCAGAAAAACAAATTAAAAAAGAACATTTTTTTTCTTTCTTTTTTTCCTCTCCAAATCTGTACAAATCTTATCCCCTCTGATCCAAACAACACCTTCCAGCACGCCACGCCAATCCTTGCTGCACAATCTCCCACGCCTATAATCTCTACAACAACCAAGATGCAATATCCTTTCATGACAGCGTATCTTCAGAAGAAACAAACAAAAACAAATTTCGAACTTCGAAAATCCAACTACACCACACCAGACAAGAACCATGGAACTAGTGCCTATCTCCCACGCCTTGCCGCGACACCCTGCTCCCAAGACTCTGCACAAAAATAAAACCGTGATTCTATCGGTCTTTCCCCATATATCAACCCAATCCTTCAATAACCTTTCAAAAAAACCCACACCCTCTCCTACAAACCAAGACAAAAACTCAAAACCTTAAACTTTGGAAAGAAAAACGAAGCTCACAGCGACTCCCTCACTCACGATGAACAATAACCACCGCCTTCAATAAACCTCCCTCCGTCTACAACACGACCTCCATTCAACCCGTACAACAACCTTCAACCCTTCACCGTCACGCCACCGTCAACTTCAACCACCACGAAAACACGACAAACCCTCTACACTTCGAACAAATCCCAATCTCAGACCCAGCTCGCGTTCGCACATCAACCTTGCGCCTCGATTCCTTCCCTTCCAACTTCAACATTCAATTCCAACCTAAACCACTCATAATCAAAATCCATAAACAAAACAAACCCAACAATCTCAAATCCAGAACCAAACCATTTTTGAAAGAACAAATCCGACCAAGAAACTGAGAGGAGTTTGAGAAGAGGACGAGATGAGCCCAGGTCAAACAACAACGCAGAATCGAAGATGAAAAGAGGGAGAATGAATCGAAACAACCCAAATCGAACCTGAGTGTGAGCAAGGTTGGGATGAAGGCGTTGAGTTTCCTTGACCGTGTTTTTCGTTCTCGCTATGGCCTTGTCTTCGCAACCGTGGCCGTCGTCAAGGCTTTCTGGAAACAGAGGACGAATAGATTTTTTTGTTGTCATGTTCTATCTTGATTTGGTGTTGCTTCATTGCCTTGCTGATAATATGTTTCGGAGGTGGGCTTTCAGCCCACATATTTTAATGTTTCGCTTTTCGCACCACCCTTTTGATGTTTCACATACCGTGTGATGCTCTTTCAAGAGGATGATGGGCCTTGTTGGCCCAAGTGATTCTTTCTCACACCCACCTATTTTCAAATCATTACCCTTTATTTGTTTTTTTTCCTTTTTGTAATCAAATTGATTTTGTTTTCAAATATTTTCCAAGTTTTGTTTTGGTTCTAAAATGTTAGTTCTCATTCTTATTTTTATTTAACTCTATTGTTTATCTTTGATTTTATTTTCATTTTCTTTTTTAGGGCCTATGATATAACAAAGTCATAATTTTAGTTGATTTATTTGAATCAATAAATTGTGATGAATATGAGGCTTATTTTCTTTTTTGTTGATCGATGAGAGTTTAATTAAAGATTATCGATTTTATCGATTTAAAATCTTAATTTGAACTAGATCGACTTTATGTTTCATTTCTATCTCATTTTATTTTATTTCTTATCGGTCGATGAGGATCTAAATTTTTTATTTAGAAGAGACCAATTTTATTTCATTTCAAGCCCACTTCTTCTTTTGTTTTGGGCCGATGATATCACAAAAATCATGACCTAGTCGGTTCATTTAAATTACTAGAAGTCGTGATATATATGAGGCCACCTCTTTTTATTTTTATCGGTCGATGAAAGTTAAGTATCAAGGCTATCGACTTCTCGATTGAACCAAGATTAAGACGAGACCGACATTATTTCTACTTCAGAGGTATTTTCTTTCATCTTCATCTTCATCTTCATCTTTAGACCGATGAAAGTCTTTCTATCCACAAACGTTGTTAGCGAAGCGACGAACCTTCATTATTTCAAATCTGTAGTGAGTGATCATCGAGATCGCTTTCTATACTTTGAGATCGTGATAGGTTACCTTCGACTAATCAACGAGAGTTTGTGACTCAAGACGAGGTCTCCACCTTTTCTTTTCGTGTGGCACGATTTCATCGGAGAATGATCTTCTATATCACTTCTCTATCGTGTTTTAACACACAGATCAAATTGTGCATCCTCCTATAGTATGGTCTTCCTCATAGACCGTATTACGACGGATCAATACTACATTGGACCCAATACATCGATCCATTAAATTAATCAACAAATCACTAAATTTACTTTCAGTCAATATATACATATCTGGATTTATTCTTTATGATTGATTATTATCCTTGTAAATATTATCACTGTTCATATTTATATCCTGTGTATATCGTTCATTTCATTTGTTCGTATAAAACACAATAATAAATATCGAAACCCTAAAAGACTCAATTGACCGGACTGTGATTATTATTGTGTTCTGGACTGAGGACTTAGATTTAGGATTTCTTCCCTATGCTCTTGGAGTTGGTATTCCGGTTTTCGGATTTTCACTTGACTGGTCAGTGGCCCATCAATGGGAAGTATTTATACACTATTCTGGTCAGATCTCTCTATTTCTTGCTCACTTACACTGATGCATTTTTTTTGTCTGCATGTACATATGTTTGCCTGACATTGTCTTTTAGCATGCTAACATGATGCTATACTACCAATCTTTGATTTGTTATCATTTGACTGTGATGTCACTGCATATACCATGTTTATATCTTGTTCATTCTATCTTGATCATATTCATGTTCATATCCTATTTATATTATCTGGATTATATCTTTGTTCATATTCACATTGTTCATATCATATTCATTCTTGTTCACATTGACCCTCCTTCCAAAGGAAAGATCTCTACTTTGACTCCTAAGTCACAAACTTTTCCCATTTCATCCTTGGCCTTATAAGAGCCGTTTCCATCAGTTTAGTAATAGGATGGCGTTATCATGAACTCCATGTGATTCTCACTATCATGAGGACTCACTTTACCTCTTACTCAGACTTACAGAGTTATCGTGAACTCTGTGTGGTTCTCACTATCATGAGAATTCACTTCCTCCTTTCATAACGTAGACTTAGAGAGTTATTGTGGACTCTACGTGAGCTTATGCTCATTCCTTTTGGAACGTTGGCCATAGTCAATGTTTCCTTTTCTTTCACCCTTAGTTAGGTGAACTACGGTTGCTCTGATTCTTCAGTCAGATACGTAGGCACGAGATGCGACGTCTTGGCGAGCAAAACTAGTGTACATACTTTTAGGTCTTTACCTTAGTACAGATAATCTTAGCAAGCAAAAACATAAAAAATAAGAAAAGCATAATGAAACAAAAGGCTCCCGTAGAGTACTACGGACGTTTAGGGTGCTAATACCTTCCCTAGGCGTAACCAACCCCCGAACCTTAGATCTCCCCCCTTTAGGTTTTTCTAACGATCTTGAACCTTTCCTTTGGATAAATCAAGTCGGTTGTAAAAGAAATACGATGCAAGTTAATTAATAATTTGTTATCCAATTTTCACCGCAACAACAGTGCATCTCTAAGTGATTTTCATATAGCATATTATTGATAAAAAATTTTAATACTTTAATATTAAATTTGAATAAATATTTAATAATCAATAATTAATCTATTAAAGTAATGAAAATTGAAAATTTTATCAAAATATGTCATACGAAAGTTACAATGAATTGCAATGTGAAAATAGACATAAAAAAAGGGCTAAGTTTCATAATAATAAATTTAAATAAATTGTAACTTAATTTTTTTAATTTATAATTTTTTTTACATATTAAAAAAATATAAAATATAAAATTCAAATATTAATACATGAGACATTTCAGTTCATTATTAGAATAAATAAAAACAATTAAATTTGTGAATAATTGAGGATTATTTCAATTTTTAATTGAATAATCCATGAATAAGAAAGAAATGTCAAAAATAGGAGGATGTTATTTTTTTTATAAATAATTATGAAGAATTTTTATAATATAATATATTATATGATTTTATCTTTTTATTGCTTTTGGTAACATAATATATTATATGATTATATGTATAACGACTATGTAAGGAAAAAATTAATATGATCCATTGATTTTTATTGATTAAAATATGACGATCGTAATCATTTGTTCTCGTTTCTCACAATAACAAAATGTTCTCACCAAAGTCACTCCCTAGATATCTATAATAAATGCATTTGTAAATTAATTAGTTAATTTATTTTAATTTATTTTCTTTGATATCACAGACTTTCTCATACAAATCTAATGAGGTTGAAATATTTTGAATTCCTCTTAACATATTGATTTTAATAAATTACTCATTATTATTTGATTTTATTTTTTTAAAAATGTGCAAAGTACTAAAATCTTTACTACTTAAACAAAATTGGTAAGAGTGGGGAAGACTATGAAAAGTATTAAGGGTACCGAGCAAAATTGACTTATTCGTCTTTATTCATAATTTTATTTTATATATTTTAAATTTTTAAATATAAAAATATACATACTAAGGAACAGACAAATGATAAAAAAAAACTAAGTAGAATGGTTTCATGTAAATTATTTGCATGATCTCATTTTAACTATTACCAAAATTTGTTCTAAATTTTTTTGACTTAATGATTATATGAAATTTTTTAATTAAAAGTATATAATATTTAATATAATATTCTTCCATTTTAAAACATTTTAAATTTACGGTAAAAAAGAAAATTTTAAAATTGACACATTATTTTTTAGTATAGTTTAAAATTATAACATTTCTTAGAATGGTTTAAAAGTTACAATTTTCTATATTTGGAGGTCTTAGTGATTATATAAATAATACATTTTAAGTTCTATTCAAAATCCTCCGAAAATGCATTATTGTTTAACTAATATTATAAACGGTTTCATCATTGGAGGTCATTAATTGAACATATGAAATATCACGTGATAGTCGTCTTACATTTTTACAATTATTTTAAAAAAAAACCATCATTATACAATATAAATATAGTACTTCTTGTAAAAATATGCCTTTTAAAAATTATTGTCTCTTTATTCATATATCTATCAACATATTTTTTACAATATTTTAAAATAAAAAATAGTAGAAAATGCAGAAAATCATGGCATGAACTACATGAGTGCACACTAATAATATGTTTAATGATTAATTTTATCAATTGTAGCAATTTGATTTGGTATTTGATAATCTATTTTTTGGTCATTATTTTGATTATATCTTTTTTCTTGTTTACTGTGTTTATATATATTATTATTTAAGATATTATGTTGTAAATAAGGTATAAATAATAATTGATTCATATTTTAGACATACATCCATTTAAATCAGTTTGTAATGTCGCTTTTAGGTTAACTTCTAAAATAGTTCACTAAATATATATTTATCAGGATTTGATTGGATGCTTTAAGGATATTAATCTCTAGATATATATATATCAATATTATATGATAAATCAATTATCAACATGATTTTTATTATATTTTTGATTCTCCATTGATTGAGTAAAAATAAATTGATATGTTTTTATTTCCATTAAAAGAATTCTTATTCTTTTCACTATAAATTGCTCTATTACAATGAGATTGATATAAAAACCTAGCTCGTTGAAAGTTATTATCTTATACTAGTACTTTCTTTTGTAAGTTTATTTTTCTTCTTCATTTTATGCTTGCAAATAACATGGTAGGCAATTAGTTTATGCAAAAATGATTTGGTTTTAAAAAGGTCATATTAATACTCATAATAAGTATTTATTCTAGACAATTGTGTATAAAATTTTGTTTTTCCTGTATGTTAAGTATTTTATATTTTTCTTTAGAGTTATTATTCATGTCAAATTTCATGTGATATTTTGTTTACTTATCTTGTTAAAAGTTTTTATATGTAGTGATGAAAATTAAATTCTGACTTCAAGCAGATCTTTGATGGAAGGAAGGGGAAAAAAGAAATCTTTATTTGGAAAAATAAAGCGAATATGTTCAAAACATAGTGAAAAAAAGAAATATAGAGTATTTGAAGAGACTGAAATAGAGGAGGAGCAAGATGAAATAGAGCAAGGGCAAGATGGGATAGAGCAATCTCCAGAGCATCAAGAGGAGGTGGTAGAACCAATCCCTTCATATAATTCTACACAACATTATTATTACCCTCCACAAACTCAACAAGTAATTCAAGGATATTTTGAACATGGAAGTCCTTCGTATTCTGCACATTACACTGATGAAAATACACAACCATGTAACCTTTCATATTCCGAAGAAAATACACAACCATGGAATTCTTCATACTCTTCACAAACCACTGATGGATATACGCAACCATGGAATCCTTCATACTCTTCACACAACACTGATGGATATACGCAACCAAGGAATCCTTCATCTTTTGGGAACCCTTCATCTTCTTTACAAGACCATGATGGAAACACACACTTTGGTAGTGGAGATACACACTCTCTGTGGTCTTCACAATATCCGTATTCGTCGCAGTATCAACAAACAAATTACTATTCTAATGATCAACAAAATGTCCAGAGGGCAAATGACTATTTTAGTGATGAAAACACAGATGGATGTTCTATGATGTAAAACATCTGACTAGATATCTAATTGCTAAATAACTACATGTTATATTTTTTATCTATAGTTTAGAAAAATTGGTAATGTGATAAGTATGCTAATAATAAGCATAATCCAAAAGTCAAATATTTTCAATTATAATTGATTTTTTTAATTATATTTAACTATAGAGCAAGACTATTTTAATTTTTCTTATTCATATTCTTATATTTATTAATTACAATTATTATGAACATTATATAACCTTTCTTTAGATATATAAATTTATTTAATCAATTTATTAAAAATCAACTTTAAGTTTATTTAAATTTCTTATTATAATGTTTAGCCCTATTTTTCTTTATGTATTTTCACAATGCATCTCTAAGTGATTTTCATAGAGCATATTATTGACAGTTTTTTTTAATACTTTCATCTTACATTTTAATAAATATTAAATAATCAATAAGTAATCTCTTAAAGTAATGAAAATTTAAAATTTTATCAATAATATGTCATACGAAAATCAGTATGAATTGCAAGGTGAAAATAGGCATAAAAAACAGGATTGAGTTTAATAATAATAAATTTAAATGAATTTAATTTTAATTTTTTTTATTGATAATTTTTTTTACATATTTAACAAAATATAAAATATAAAATTCAAATATTAATACATGAGACATTTTAGTTCATTATTAGAATAAATAAAAACAATTAAATTTGTTAATAATTGAGGTTTATTTCAAGTTTTTTATTGAATAATCTATGAATAAGAATAAAATATCAAAAATAGGAGGATGTTATTTTATTTATAAATAATTATGAAATTTTTTAATAATATAATATATTATAGATGATTCTATATTTTGTGCAAGGTACTAAAAATTTTACTACTTAAATAAAATTGGTAAGAATGGGGAAGACTATGAAAAATATTAAGCTTACCGAACAAAATTGACTTATCCGTCTTTATTCAGAATGTTATTTTATTTATTTTAAATTTTTTAATATAAAAGTATAAATAATAAGAAACACGCAAACGATAAAAAAACTTAAGTAGAATGGTTTCATGTAAATTAATTGCATGATCTCATTTTAAATATTACCAAAATTTGTTCTACATTTTTTTTACTTAATGATTATTTGAAATTTTCTAATTAAAAGCATATAATATTTAATATAATATTTTTTCCATTTCAAACATTTTAAATTTACGACGATAAAAAAAATATTTAAAAAAAATGTTTAATCAATTTATAAAAAATCAACTTTCAATTCATTTAAATTTCTTATTATAATGTTTAGCCCTATTTTTTTTTTTATGTATTTTCACAGTGCATCTCTAAGTGATTTTCATATAGCATATTATTGATAAAAAATTTTAATACTTTAATATTAAATTTGAATAAATATTTAATAATCAATAATTAATCTATTAAAGTAATGAAAATTGAAAATTTTATCAAAATATGTCATACGAAAGTTACAATGAATTGCAATGTGAAAATAGACATAAAAAAAGGGCTAAGTTTCATAATAATAAATTTAAATAAATTGTAACTTAATTTTTTTAATTTATAATTTTTTTTACATATTGAAAAAAATATAAAATATAAAATTCAAATATTAATACATGAGACATTTCAGTTCATTATTAGAATAAATAAAAACAATTAAATTTGTGAATAATTGAGGATTATTTCAATTTTTAATTGAATAATCCATGAATAAGAAAGAAATGTCAAAAATAGGAGGATGTTATTTTTTTTATAAATAATTATGAAGAATTTTTATAATATAATATATTATATGATTTTATCTTTTTATTGCTTTTGGTAACATAATATATTATATGATTATATGTATAACGACCATGTAAGGAAAAAATTAATATGATCCATTGATTTTTATTGATTAAAATATGACGATCGTAATCATTTGTTCTCGTTTCTCACAATAACAAAATGTTCTCACCAAAGTCACTCCCTAGATATCTATAATAAATGCATTTGTAAATTAATTAGTTAATTTATTTTAATTTATTTTCTTTGATATCACAGACTTTCTCATACAAATCTAATGAGGTTGAAATATTTTGAATTCCTCTTAACATATTGATTTTAATAAATTACTCATTATTATTTGATTTTATTTTTTTTAAAATGTGCAAAGTACTAAAATCTTTACTACTTAAACAAAATTGGTAAGAGTGGGGAAGACTATGAAAAGTATTAAGGGTACCGAGCAAAATTGACTTATTCGTCTTTATTCATAATTTTATTTTATATATTTTAAATTTTTAAATATAAAAATATACATACTAAGGAACAGACAAATGATAAAAAAAAACTAAGTAGAATGGTTTCATGTAAATCATTTGCATGATCTCATTTTAACTATTACCAAAATTTGTTCTAAATTTTTTTGACTTAATGATTATATGAAATTTTTTAATTAAAAGTATATAATATTTAATATAATATTCTTCCATTTTAAAACATTTTAAATTTACGGTAAAAAAGAAAATTTTAAAATTGACACATTATTTTTTAGTATAGTTTAAAATTATAACATTTCTTAGAATGGTTTAAAAGTTACAATTTTCTATATTTGGAGGTCTTAGTGATTATATAAATAATACATTTTAAGTTCTATTCAAAATCCTCCGAAAATGCATTATTGTTTAACTAATATTATAAACGGTTTCATCATTGGAGGTCATTAATTGAACATATGAAATATCATGTGATAGTCGTCTTACATTTTTACAATTATTTAAAAAAAAAACCATCATTATACAATATAAATATAGTATTTCTTGTAAAAATATGCCTTTTAAAAATTATTGTCTCTTTATTCATATATCTATCAACATATTTTTTACAATATTTTAAAATAAAAAAAAGTAGAAAATGCAGAAAATCATGGCATGAACTACATGATTGCACACTAATAATATGTTTAATGATTAATTTTATCAATTGTAGCAATTTGATTTGGTATTTGATAATCTATTTTTTGGTCATTATTTTGATTATATCTTTTTTCTTGTTTACTGTGTTTATATATATTATTATTTAAGATATTATGTTGTAAATAAGGTATAAATAATAATTGATTCATATTTTAGACATACATCCATTTAAATCAGTTTGTAATGTCACTTTTAGGTTAACTTCTAAAATAGTTCACTAAATATATATTTATCAGGATTTGATTGGATGCTTTAAGGATATTAATCTCTAGATATATATATCAATATTATATGATAAATCAATTATCAACATGATTTTTATTATATTTTTGATTCTCCATTGATTGTGTAAAAATAAATTGATATGTTTTTATTTCCATTAAAAGAATTCTTATTCTTTTCACTATAAATTGCTCTATTACAATGAGATTGATATAAAAACCTAGCTCGTTGAAAGTTATTATCTTATACTAGTACTTTCTTTTGTAAGTTTATTTTTCTTCTTCATTTTATGCTTGCAAATAACATGGTAGGCAATTAGTTTATGCAAAAATGATTTGGTTTTAAAAAGGTCATATTAATACTCATAATAAGTATTTATTCTAGACAATTGTGTATAAAATTTTGTTTTTCCTGTATGTTAAGTATTTTATATTTTTCTTTAGAGTTATTATTCATGTCAAATTTCATGTGATATTTTGTTTACTTATCTTGTTAAAAGTTTTTATATGTAGTGATGAAAAATTAAATTCTGACTTCAAGCAGATCTTTGATGGAAGGAAGGGGAAAAAAGAAATCTTTATTTGGAAAAATAAAGCGAATATGTTCAAAACTTAGTGAAAAAAAGAAATATAGAGTATTTGAAGAGACTGAAATAGAGGAGGAGCAAGATGAAATAGAGCAAGGGCAAGATGGGATAGAGCAATCTCCAGAGCATCAAGAGGAGGTGGTAGAACCAATCCCTTCATATAATTCTACACAACATTATTATTACCCTCCACAAACTCAACAAGTAATTCAAGGATATTTTGAACATGGAAGTCCTTCGTATTCTGCACATTACACTGATGAAAATACACAACCATGTAACCTTTCATATTCCGAAGAAAATACACAACCATGGAATTCTTCATACTCTTCACAAACCACTGATGGATATACGCAACCATGGAATCCTTCATACTCTTCACACAACACTGATGGATATACGCAACCAAGGAATCCTTCATCTTTTGGGAACCCTTCATCTTCTTTACAAGACCATGATGGAAACACACACTTTGGTAGTGGAGATACACACTCTCTGTGGTCTTCACAATATCCGTATTCGTCGCAGTATCAACAAACAAATTACTATTCTAATGATCAACAAAATGTCCAGAGGGCAAATGACTATTTTAGTGATGAAAACACAGATGGATGTTCTATGATGTAAAACATCTGACTAGATATCTAATTGCTAAATAACTACATGTTATATTTTTTATCTATAGTTTAGAAAAATTGGTAATGTGATAAGTATGCTAATAATAAGCATAATCCAAAAGTCAAATATTTTCAATTATAATTGATTTTTTTAATTATATTTAACTATAGAGCAAGACTATTTTAATTTTTCTTATTCATATTCTTATATTTATTAATTACAATTATTATGAACATTATATAACCTTTCTTTAGATATATAAATTTATTTAATCAATTTATTAAAAATCAACTTTAAGTTTATTTAAATTTCTTATTATAATGTTTAGCCCTATTTTTCTTTATGTATTTTCACAATGCATCTCTAAGTGATTTTCATAGAGCATATTATTGACAGTTTTTTTTAATACTTTCATCTTACATTTTAATAAATATTAAATAATCAATAAGTAATCTCTTAAAGTAATGAAAATTTAAAATTTTATCAATAATATGTCATACGAAAATCAGTAAGAATTGCAAGGTGAAAATAGGCATAAAAAACAGGATTAACTTTAATAATAATAAATTTAAATGAATTTAATTTTAATTTTTTTTATTGATAAATTTTTTTACATATTTAACAAAATATAAAATATAAAATTCAAATATTAATACATGAGACATTTTAGTTCATTATTAGAATAAATAAAAACAATTAAATTTGTTAATAATTGAGGTTTATTTCAAGTTTTTTATTGAATAATCTATGAATAAGAATAAAATATCAAAAATAGGAGGATGTTATTTTATTTATAAATAATTATGAAATTTTTTAATAATATAATATATTATAGATGATTCTATATTTTGTGCAAGGTACTAAAAATTTTACTACTTAAATAAAATTGGTAAGAATGGGGAAGACTATGAAAAATATTAAGCTTACCGAACAAAATTGACTTATCCGTCTTTATTCAGAATGTTATTTTATTTATTTTAAATTTTTTAATATAAAAGTATAAATAATAAGAAACACGCAAACGATAAAAAAACTTAAGTAGAATGGTTTCATGTAAATTAATTGCATGATCTCATTTTAAATATTACCAAAATTTGTTCTACATTTTTTTTACTTAATGATTATTTGAAATTTTCTAATTAAAAGCATATAATATTTAATATAATATTTTTTCCATTTCAAAACATTTTAAATTTACGACGATAAAAAAAATATTTAAAAAAAATGTTTAATCAATTTATAAAAAATCAACTTTCAATTCATTTAAATTTCTTATTATAATGTTTAGCCCTATTTTTTTTTTTTATGTATTTTCACAGTGCATCTCTAAGTGATTTTCATATAGCATATTATTGATAAAAAATTTTAATACTTTAATATTAAATTTGAATAAATATTTAATAATCAATAATTAATCTATTAAAGTAATGAAAATTGAAAATTTTATCAAAATATGTCATACGAAAGTTACAATGAATTGCAATGTGAAAATAGACATAAAAAAAGGGCTAAGTTTCATAATAATAAATTTAAATAAATTGTAACTTAATTTTTTTAATTTATAATTTTTTTTACATATTGAAAAAAATATAAAATATAAAATTCAAATATTAATACATGAGACATTTCAGTTCATTATTAGAATAAATAAAAACAATTAAATTTGTGAATAATTGAGGATTATTTCAATTTTTAATTGAATAATCCATGAATAAGAAAGAAATGTCAAAAATAGGAGGATGTTATTTTTTTTATAAATAATTATGAAGAATTTTTATAATATAATATATTATATGATTTTATCTTTTTATTGCTTTTGGTAACATAATATATTATATGATTATATGTATAACGACCATGTAAGGAAAAAATTAATATGATCCATTGATTTTTATTGATTAAAATATGACGATCGTAATCATTTGTTCTCGTTTCTCACAATAACAAAATGTTCTCACCAAAGTCACTCCCTAGATATCTATAATAAATGCATTTGTAAATTAATTAGTTAATTTATTTTAATTTATTTTCTTTGATATCACAGACTTTCTCATACAAATCTAATGAGGTTGAAATATTTTGAATTCCTCTTAACATATTGATTTTAATAAATTACTCATTATTATTTGATTTTATTTTTTTAAAAATGTGCAAAGTACTAAAATCTTTACTACTTAAACAAAATTGGTAAGAGTGGGGAAGACTATGAAAAGTATTAAGGGTACCGAGCAAAATTGACTTATTCGTCTTTATTCATAATTTTATTTTATATATTTTAAATTTTTAAATATAAAAATATACATACTAAGGAACAGACAAATGATAAAAAAAACTAAGTAGAATGGTTTCATGTAAATTATTTGCATGATCTCATTTTAACTATTACCAAAATTTGTTCTAAATTTTTTTGACTTAATGATTATATGAAATTTTTTAATTAAAAGTATATAATATTTAATATAATATTCTTCCATTTTAAAACATTTTAAATTTACGGTAAAAAAGAAAATTTTAAAATTGACACATTATTTTTTAGTATAGTTTAAAATTATAACATTTCTTAGAATGGTTTAAAAGTTACAATTTTCTATATTTGGAGGTCTTAGTGATTATATAAATAATACATTTTAAGTTCTATTCAAAATCCTCCGAAAATGCATTATTGTTTAACTAATATTATAAACGGTTTCATCATTGGAGGTCATTAATTGAACATATGAAATATCATGTGATAGTCGTCTTACATTTTTACAATTATTTAAAAAAAAAACCATCATTATACAATATAAATATAGTATTTCTTGTAAAAATATGCCTTTTAAAAATTATTGTCTCTTTATTCATATATCTATCAACATATTTTTTACAATATTTTAAAATAAAAAAAAGTAGAAAATGCAGAAAATCATGGCATGAACTACATGATTGCACACTAATAATATGTTTAATGATTAATTTTATCAATTGTAGCAATTTGATTTGGTATTTGATAATCTATTTTTTGGTCATTATTTTGATTATATCTTTTTTCTTGTTTACTGTGTTTATATATATTATTATTTAAGATATTATGTTGTAAATAAGGTATAAATAATAATTGATTCATATTTTAGACATACATCCATTTAAATCAGTTTGTAATGTCACTTTTAGGTTAACTTCTAAAATAGTTCACTAAATATATATTTATCAGGATTTGATTGGATGCTTTAAGGATATTAATCTCTAGATATATATATCAATATTATATGATAAATCAATTATCAACATGATTTTTATTATATTTTTGATTCTCCATTGATTGTGTAAAAATAAATTGATATGTTTTTATTTCCATTAAAAGAATTCTTATTCTTTTCACTATAAATTGCTCTATTACAATGAGATTGATATAAAAACCTAGCTCGTTGAAAGTTATTATCTTATACTAGTACTTTCTTTTGTAAGTTTATTTTTCTTCTTCATTTTATGCTTGCAAATAACATGGTAGGCAATTAGTTTATGCAAAAATGATTTGGTTTTAAAAAGGTCATATTAATACTCATAATAAGTATTTATTCTAGACAATTGTGTATAAAATTTTGTTTTTCCTGTATGTTAAGTATTTTATATTTTTCTTTAGAGTTATTATTCATGTCAAATTTCATGTGATATTTTGTTTACTTATCTTGTTAAAAGTTTTTATATGTAGTGATGAAAAATTAAATTCTGACTTCAAGCAGATCTTTGATGGAAGGAAGGGGAAAAAAGAAATCTTTATTTGGAAAAATAAAGCGAATATGTTCAAAACTTAGTGAAAAAAAGAAATATAGAGTATTTGAAGAGACTGAAATAGAGGAGGAGCAAGATGAAATAGAGCAAGGGCAAGATGGGATAGAGCAATCTCCAGAGCATCAAGAGGAGGTGGTAGAACCAATCCCTTCATATAATTCTACACAACATTATTATTACCCTCCACAAACTCAACAAGTAATTCAAGGATATTTTGAACATGGAAGTCCTTCGTATTCTGCACATTACACTGATGAAAATACACAACCATGTAACCTTTCATATTCCGAAGAAAATACACAACCATGGAATTCTTCATACTCTTCACAAACCACTGATGGATATACGCAACCATGGAATCCTTCATACTCTTCACACAACACTGATGGATATACGCAACCAAGGAATCCTTCATCTTTTGGGAACCCTTCATCTTCTTTACAAGACCATGATGGAAACACACACTTTGGTAGTGGAGATACACACTCTCTGTGGTCTTCACAATATCCGTATTCGTCGCAGTATCAACAAACAAATTACTATTCTAATGATCAACAAAATGTCCAGAGGGCAAATGACTATTTTAGTGATGAAAACACAGATGGATGTTCTATGATGTAAAACATCTGACTAGATATCTAATTGCTAAATAACTACATGTTATATTTTTTATCTATAGTTTAGAAAAATTGGTAATGTGATAAGTATGCTAATAATAAGCATAATCCAAAAGTCAAATATTTTCAATTATAATTGATTTTTTTAATTATATTTAACTATAGAGCAAGACTATTTTAATTTTTCTTATTCATATTCTTATATTTATTAATTACAATTATTATGAACATTATATAACCTTTCTTTAGATATATAAATTTATTTAATCAATTTATTAAAAATCAACTTTAAGTTTATTTAAATTTCTTATTATAATGTTTAGCCCTATTTTTCTTTATGTATTTTCACAATGCATCTCTAAGTGATTTTCATAGAGCATATTATTGACAGTTTTTTTTAATACTTTCATCTTACATTTTAATAAATATTAAATAATCAATAAGTAATCTCTTAAAGTAATGAAAATTTAAAATTTTATCAATAATATGTCATACGAAAATCAGTAAGAATTGCAAGGTGAAAATAGGCATAAAAAACAGGATTAACTTTAATAATAATAAATTTAAATGAATTTAATTTTAATTTTTTTTATTGATAAATTTTTTTACATATTTAACAAAATATAAAATATAAAATTCAAATATTAATACATGAGACATTTTAGTTCATTATTAGAATAAATAAAAACAATTAAATTTGTTAATAATTGAGGTTTATTTCAAGTTTTTTATTGAATAATCTATGAATAAGAATAAAATATCAAAAATAGGAGGATGTTATTTTATTTATAAATAATTATGAAATTTTTTAATAATATAATATATTATAGATGATTCTATATTTTGTGCAAGGTACTAAAAATTTTACTACTTAAATAAAATTGGTAAGAATGGGGAAGACTATGAAAAATATTAAGCTTACCGAACAAAATTGACTTATCCGTCTTTATTCAGAATGTTATTTTATTTATTTTAAATTTTTTAATATAAAAGTATAAATAATAAGAAACACGCAAACGATAAAAAAACTTAAGTAGAATGGTTTCATGTAAATTAATTGCATGATCTCATTTTAAATATTACCAAAATTTGTTCTACATTTTTTTTACTTAATGATTATTTGAAATTTTCTAATTAAAAGCATATAATATTTAATATAATATTTTTTCCATTTCAAAACATTTTAAATTTACGACGATAAAAAAAATATTTAAAAAAAATGTTTAATCAATTTATAAAAAATCAACTTTCAATTCATTTAAATTTCTTATTATAATGTTTAGCCCTATTTTTTTTTTTTATGTATTTTCACAGTGCATCTCTAAGTGATTTTCATATAGCATATTATTGATAAAAAATTTTAATACTTTAATATTAAATTTGAATAAATATTTAATAATCAATAATTAATCTATTAAAGTAATGAAAATTGAAAATTTTATCAAAATATGTCATACGAAAGTTACAATGAATTGCAATGTGAAAATAGACATAAAAAAAGGGCTAAGTTTCATAATAATAAATTTAAATAAATTGTAACTTAATTTTTTTAATTTATAATTTTTTTTACATATTAAAAAAATATAAAATATAAAATTCAAATATTAATACATGAGACATTTCAGTTCATTATTAGAATAAATAAAAACAATTAAATTTGTGAATAATTGAGGATTATTTCAATTTTTAATTGAATAATCCATGAATAAGAAAGAAATGTCAAAAATAGGAGGATGTTATTTTTTTTATAAATAATTATGAAGAATTTTTATAATATAATATATTATATGATTTTATCTTTTTATTGCTTTTGGTAACATAATATATTATATGATTATATGTATAACGACCATGTAAGGAAAAAATTAATATGATCCATTGATTTTTATTGATTAAAATATGACGATCGTAATCATTTGTTCTCGTTTCTCACAATAACAAAATGTTCTCACCAAAGTCACTCCCTAGATATCTATAATAAATGCATTTGTAAATTAATTAGTTAATTTATTTTAATTTATTTTCTTTGATATCACAGACTTTCTCATACAAATCTAATGAGGTTGAAATATTTTGAATTCCTCTTAACATATTGATTTTAATAAATTACTCATTATTATTTGATTTTATTTTTTTTAAAATGTGCAAAGTACTAAAATCTTTACTACTTAAACAAAATTGGTAAGAGTGGGGAAGACTATGAAAAGTATTAAGGGTACCGAGCAAAATTGACTTATTCGTCTTTATTCATAATTTTATTTTATATATTTTAAATTTTTAAATATAAAAATATACATACTAAGGAACAGACAAATGATAAAAAAAAACTAAGTAGAATGGTTTCATGTAAATCATTTGCATGATCTCATTTTAACTATTACCAAAATTTGTTCTAAATTTTTTTGACTTAATGATTATATGAAATTTTTTAATTAAAAGTATATAATATTTAATATAATATTCTTCCATTTTAAAACATTTTAAATTTACGGTAAAAAAGAAAATTTTAAAATTGACACATTATTTTTTAGTATAGTTTAAAATTATAACATTTCTTAGAATGGTTTAAAAGTTACAATTTTCTATATTTGGAGGTCTTAGTGATTATATAAATAATACATTTTAAGTTCTATTCAAAATCCTCCGAAAATGCATTATTGTTTAACTAATATTATAAACGGTTTCATCATTGGAGGTCATTAATTGAACATATGAAATATCATGTGATAGTCGTCTTACATTTTTACAATTATTTAAAAAAAAAACCATCATTATACAATATAAATATAGTATTTCTTGTAAAAATATGCCTTTTAAAAATTATTGTCTCTTTATTCATATATCTATCAACATATTTTTTACAATATTTTAAAATAAAAAAAAGTAGAAAATGCAGAAAATCATGGCATGAACTACATGATTGCACACTAATAATATGTTTAATGATTAATTTTATCAATTGTAGCAATTTAATTTGGTATTTGATAATCTATTTTTTGGTCATTATTTTGATTATATCTTTTTTCTTGTTTACTGTGTTTATATATATTATTATTTAAGATATTATGTTGTAAATAAGGTATAAATAATAATTGATTCATATTTTAGACATACATCCATTTAAATCAGTTTGTAATGTCGCTTTTAGGTTAACTTCTAAAATAGTTCACTAAATATATATTTATCAGGATTTGATTGGATGCTTTAAGGATATTAATCTCTAGATATATATATCAATATTATATGATAAATCAATTATCAACATGATTTTTATTATATTTTTGATTCTCCATTGATTGTGTAAAAATAAATTGATATGTTTTTATTTCCATTAAAAGAATTCTTATTCTTTTCACTATAAATTGCTCTATTACAATGAGATTGATATAAAAACCTAGCTCGTTGAAAGTTATTATCTTATACTAGTACTTTCTTTTGTAAGTTTATTTTTCTTCTTCATTTTATGCTTGCAAATAACATGGTAGGCAATTAGTTTATGCAAAAATGATTTGGTTTTAAAAAGGTCATATTAATACTCATAATAAGTATTTATTCTAGACAATTGTGTATAAAATTTTGTTTTTCCTGTATGTTAAGTATTTTATATTTTTCTTTAGAGTTATTATTCATGTCAAATTTCATGTGATATTTTGTTTACTTATCTTGTTAAAAGTTTTTATATGTAGTGATGAAAAATTAAATTCTGACTTCAAGCAGATCTTTGATGGAAGGAAGGGGAAAAAAGAAATCTTTATTTGGAAAAATAAAGCGAATATGTTCAAAACTTAGTGAAAAAAAGAAATATAGAGTATTTGAAGAGACTGAAATAGAGGAGGAGCAAGATGAAATAGAGCAAGGGCAAGATGGGATAGAGCAATCTCCAGAGCATCAAGAGGAGGTGGTAGAACCAATCCCTTCATATAATTCTACACAACATTATTATTACCCTCCACAAACTCAACAAGTAATTCAAGGATATTTTGAACATGGAAGTCCTTCGTATTCTGCACATTACACTGATGAAAATACACAACCATGTAACCTTTCATATTCCGAAGAAAATACACAACCATGGAATTCTTCATACTCTTCACAAACCACTGATGGATATACGCAACCATGGAATCCTTCATACTCTTCACACAACACTGATGGATATACGCAACCAAGGAATCCTTCATCTTTTGGGAACCCTTCATCTTCTTTACAAGACCATGATGGAAACACACACTTTGGTAGTGGAGATACACACTCTCTGTGGTCTTCACAATATCCATATTCGTCGCAGTATCAACAAACAAATTACTATTCTAATGATCAACAAAATGTCCAGAGGGCAAATGACTATTTTAGTGATGAAAACACAGATGGATGTTCTATGATGTAAAACATCTGACTAGATATCTAATTGCTAAATAACTACATGTTATATTTTTTATCTATAGTTTAGAAAAATTGGTAATGTGATAAGTATGCTAATAATAAGCATAATCCAAAAGTCAAATATTTTCAATTATAATTGATTTTTTTAATTATATTTAACTATAGAGCAAGACTATTTTAATTTTTCTTATTCATATTCTTATATTTATTAATTACAATTATTATGAACATTATATAACCTTTCTTTAGATATATAAATTTATTTAATCAATTTATTAAAAATCAACTTTAAGTTTATTTAAATTTCTTATTATAATGTTTAGCCCTATTTTTCTTTATGTATTTTCACAATGCATCTCTAAGTGATTTTCATAGAGCATATTATTGACAGTTTTTTTTAATACTTTCATCTTACATTTTAATAAATATTAAATAATCAATAAGTAATCTCTTAAAGTAATGAAAATTTAAAATTTTATCAATAATATGTCATACGAAAATCAGTATGAATTGCAAGGTGAAAATAGGCATAAAAAACAGGATTAAGTTTAATAATAATAAATTTAAATGAATTTAATTTTAATTTTTTTTATTGATAAATTTTTTTACATATTTAACAAAATATAAAATATAAAATTCAAATATTAATACATGAGACATTTTAGTTCATTATTAGAATAAATAAAAACAATTAAATTTGTTAATAATTGAGGTTTATTTCAAGTTTTTTATTGAATAATCTATGAATAAGAATAAAATATCAAAAATAGGAGGATGTTATTTTATTTATAAATAATTATGAAATTTTTTAATAATATAATATATTATAGATGATTCTATATTTTGTGCAAGGTACTAAAAATTTTACTACTTAAATAAAATTGGTAAGAATGGGGAAGACTATGAAAAATATTAAGCTTACCGAACAAAATTGACTTATCCGTCTTTATTCAGAATGTTATTTTATTTATTTTAAATTTTTTAATATAAAAGTATAAATAATAAGAAACACGCAAACGATAAAAAAAATTAAGTAGAATGGTTTCATGTAAATTAATTGCATGATCTCATTTTAAATATTACCAAAATTTGTTCTACATTTTTTTTACTTAATGATTATTTGAAATTTTCTAATTAAAAGCATATAATATTTAATATAATATTTTTTCCATTTCAAAACATTTTAAATTTACGACGATAAAAAAAATATTTAAAAAAAATGTTTAATCAATTTATAAAAAATCAACTTTCAATTCATTTAAATTTCTTATTATAATGTTTAGCCCTATTTTTTTTTTTATGTATTTTCACAGTGCATCTCTAAGTGATTTTCATATAGCATATTATTGATAAAAAATTTTAATACTTTAATATTAAATTTGAATAAATATTTAATAATCAATAATTAATCTATTAAAGTAATGAAAATTGAAAATTTTATCAAAATATGTCATACGAAAGTTACAATGAATTGCAATGTGAAAATAGACATAAAAAAAGGGCTAAGTTTCATAATAATAAATTTAAATAAATTGTAACTTAATTTTTTTAATTTATAATTTTTTTTACATATTGAAAAAAATATAAAATATAAAATTCAAATATTAATACATGAGACATTTCAGTTCATTATTAGAATAAATAAAAACAATTAAATTTGTGAATAATTGAGGATTATTTCAATTTTTAATTGAATAATCCATGAATAAGAAAGAAATGTCAAAAATAGGAGGATGTTATTTTTTTTATAAATAATTATGAAGAATTTTTATAATATAATATATTATATGATTTTATCTTTTTATTGCTTTTGGTAACATAATATATTATATGATTATATGTATAACGACCATGTAAGGAAAAAATTAATATGATCCATTGATTTTTATTGATTAAAATATGACGATCGTAATCATTTGTTCTCGTTTCTCACAATAACAAAATGTTCTCACCAAAGTCACTCCCTAGATATCTATAATAAATGCATTTGTAAATTAATTAGTTAATTTATTTTAATTTATTTTCTTTGATATCACAGACTTTCTCATACAAATCTAATGAGGTTGAAATATTTTGAATTCCTCTTAACATATTGATTTTAATAAATTACTCATTATTATTTGATTTTATTTTTTTAAAAATGTGCAAAGTACTAAAATCTTTACTACTTAAACAAAATTGGTAAGAGTGGGGAAGACTATGAAAAGTATTAAGGGTACCGAGCAAAATTGACTTATTCGTCTTTATTCATAATTTTATTTTATATATTTTAAATTTTTAAATATAAAAATATACATACTAAGGAACAGACAAATGATAAAAAAAACTAAGTAGAATGGTTTCATGTAAATTATTTGCATGATCTCATTTTAACTATTACCAAAATTTGTTCTAAATTTTTTTGACTTAATGATTATATGAAATTTTTTAATTAAAAGTATATAATATTTAATATAATATTCTTCCATTTTAAAACATTTTAAATTTACGGTAAAAAAGAAAATTTTAAAATTGACACATTATTTTTTAGTATAGTTTAAAATTATAACATTTCTTAGAATGGTTTAAAAGTTACAATTTTCTATATTTGGAGGTCTTAGTGATTATATAAATAATACATTTTAAGTTCTATTCAAAATCCTCCGAAAATGCATTATTGTTTAACTAATATTATAAACGGGTTCATCATTGGAGGTCATTAATTGAACATATGAAATATCACGTGATAGTCGTCTTACATTTTTACAATTATTTAAAAAAAAAACCATCATTATACAATATAAATATAGTATTTCTTGTAAAAATATGCCTTTTAAAAATTATTGTCTCTTTATTCATATATCTATCAACATATTTTTTACAATATTTTAAAATAAAAAATAGTAGAAAATGCAGAAAATCATGGCATGAACTACATGAGTGCACACTAATAATATGTTTAATGATTAATTTTATCAATTGTAGCAATTTGATTTGGTATTTGATAATCTATTTTTTGGTCATTATTTTGATTATATCTTTTTTCTTGTTTATTGTGTTTATATATATTATTATTTAAGATATTATGTTGTAAATAAGGTATAAATAATAATTGATTCATATTTTAGACATACATCCATTTAAATCAGTTTGTAATGTCGCTTTTAGGTTAACTTCTAAAATAGTTCACTAAATATATATTTATCAGGATTTGATTGGATGCTTTAAGGATATTAATCTCTAGATATATATATCAATATTATATGATAAATCAATTATCAACATGATTTTTATTATATTTTTGATTCTCCATTGATTGAGTAAAAATAAATTGATATGTTTTTATTTCCATTAAAAGAATTCTTATTCTTTTCACTATAAATTGCTCTATTACAATGAGAATGATATAAAAACCTAGCTCGTTGAAAGTTATTATCTTATACTAGTACTTTCTTTTGTAAGTTTATTTTTCTTCTTCATTTTAGGCTTGCAAATAACATGGTAAGCAATTAGTTTATGCAAAAATGATTTGGTTTTAAAAAGGTCATATTAATACTCATAATAAGTATTTATTCTAGACAATTGTGTATAAAATTTTGTTTTTCCTGTATGTTAAGTATTTTATATTTTTCTTTAGAGTTATTATTCATGTCAAATTTCATGTGATATTTTGTTTACTTATCTTGTTAAAAGTTTTTATATGTAGTGATGAAAAATTAAATTCTGACTTCAAGCAGATCTTTGATGGAAGGAAGGGGAAAAAAGAAATCTTTATTTGGAAAAATAAAGCGAATATGTTCAAAACTTAGTGAAAAAAAGAAATATAGAGTATTTGAAGAGACTGAAATAGAGGAGGAGCAAGATGAAATAGAGCAAGGGCAAGATGGGATAGAGCAATCTCCAGAGCATCAAGAGGAGGTGGTAGAACCAATCCCTTCATATAATTCTACACAACATTATTATTACCCTCCACAAACTCAACAAGTAATTCAAGGATATTTTGAACATGGAAGTCCTTCGTATTCTGCACATTACACTGATGAAAATACACAACCATGTAACCTTTCATATTCCGAAGAAAATACACAACCATGGAATTCTTCATACTCTTCACAAACCACTGATGGATATACGCAACCATGGAATCCTTCATACTCTTCACACAACACTGATGGATATACGCAACCAAGGAATCCTTCATCTTTTGGGAACCCTTCATCTTCTTTACAAGACCATGATGGAAACACACACTTTGGTAGTGGAGATACACACTCTCTGTGGTCTTCACAATATCCGTATTCGTCGCAGTATCAACAAACAAATTACTATTCTAATGATCAACAAAATGTCCAGAGGGCAAATGACTATTTTAGTGATGAAAACACAGATGGATGTTCTATGATGTAAAACATCTGACTAGATATCTAATTGCTAAATAACTACATGTTATATTTTTTATCTATAGTTTAGAAAAATTGGTAATGTGATAAGTATGCTAATAATAAGCATAATCCAAAAGTCAAATATTTTCAATTATAATTGATTTTTTTAATTATATTTAACTATAGAGCAAGACTATTTTAATTTTTCTTATTCATATTCTTATATTTATTAATTACAATTATTATGAACATTATATAACCTTTCTTTAGATATATAAATTTATTTAATCAATTTATTAAAAATCAACTTTAAGTTTATTTAAATTTCTTATTATAATGTTTAGCCCTATTTTTCTTTATGTATTTTCACAATGCATCTCTAAGTGATTTTCATAGAGCATATTATTGACAGTTTTTTTTAATACTTTCATCTTACATTTTAATAAATATTAAATAATCAATAAGTAATCTCTTAAAGTAATGAAAATTTAAAATTTTATCAATAATATGTCATACGAAAATCAGTAAGAATTGCAAGGTGAAAATAGGCATAAAAAACAGGATTAACTTTAATAATAATAAATTTAAATGAATTTAATTTTAATTTTTTTTACTGATAAATTTTTTTACATATTTAACAAAATATAAAATATAAAATTCAAATATTAATACATGAGACATTTTAGTTCATTATTAGAATAAATAAAAACAATTAAATTTGTTAATAATTGAGGTTTATTTCAAGTTTTTTATTGAATAATCTATGAATAAGAATAAAATATCAAAAATAGGAGGATGTTATTTTATTTATAAATAATTATGAAATTTTTTAATAATATAATATATTATAGATGATTCTATATTTTGTGCAAGGTACTAAAAATTTTACTACTTAAATAAAATTGGTAAGAATGGGGAAGACTATGAAAAATATTAAGCTTACCGAACAAAATTGACTTATCCGTCTTTATTCAGAATGTTATTTTATTTATTTTAAATTTTTTAATATAAAAGTATAAATAATAAGAAACACGCAAACGATAAAAAAACTTAAGTAGAATGGTTTCATGTAAATTAATTGCATGATCTCATTTTAAATATTACCAAAATTTGTTCTACATTTTTTTTACTTAATGATTATTTGAAATTTTCTAATTAAAAGCATATAATATTTAATATAATATTTTTTCCATTTCAAAACATTTTAAATTTACGACGATAAAAAAAATATTTAAAAAAAATGTTTAATCAATTTATAAAAAATCAACTTTCAATTCATTTAAATTTCTTATTATAATGTTTAGCCCTATTTTTTTTTTATGTATTTTCACAGTGCATCTCTAAGTGATTTTCATATAGCATATTATTGATAAAAAATTTTAATACTTTAATATTAAATTTGAATAAATATTTAATAATCAATAATTAATCTATTAAAGTAATGAAAATTGAAAATTTTATCAAAATATGTCATACGAAAGTTACAATGAATTGCAATGTGAAAATAGACATAAAAAAAGGGCTAAGTTTCATAATAATAAATTTAAATAAATTGTAACTTAATTTTTTTAATTTATAATTTTTTTTACATATTGAAAAAAATATAAAATATAAAATTCAAATATTAATACATGAGACATTTCAGTTCATTATTAGAATAAATAAAAACAATTAAATTTGTGAATAATTGAGGATTATTTCAATTTTTAATTGAATAATCCATGAATAAGAAAGAAATGTCAAAAATAGGAGGATGTTATTTTTTTTATAAATAATTATGAAGAATTTTTATAATATAATATATTATATGATTTTATCTTTTTATTGCTTTTGGTAACATAATATATTATATGATTATATGTATAACGACCATGTAAGGAAAAAATTAATATGATCCATTGATTTTTATTGATTAAAATATGACGATCGTAATCATTTGTTCTCGTTTCTCACAATAACAAAATGTTCTCACCAAAGTCACTCCCTAGATATCTATAATAAATGCATTTGTAAATTAATTAGTTAATTTATTTTAATTTATTTTCTTTGATATCACAGACTTTCTCATACAAATCTAATGAGGTTGAAATATTTTGAATTCCTCTTAACATATTGATTTTAATAAATTACTCATTATTATTTGATTTTATTTTTTTAAAAATGTGCAAAGTACTAAAATCTTTACTACTTAAACAAAATTGGTAAGAGTGGGGAAGACTATGAAAAGTATTAAGGGTACCGAGCAAAATTGACTTATTCGTCTTTATTCATAATTTTATTTTATATATTTTAAATTTTTAAATATAAAAATATACATACTAAGGAACAGACAAATGATAAAAAAAAAACTAAGTAGAATGGTTTCATGTAAATTATTTGCATGATATCATTTTAACTATTACCAAAATTTGTTCTAAATTTTTTTGACTTAATGATTATATGAATTTTTTTAATTAAAAGTATATAATATTTAATATAATATTCTTCCATTTTAAAACATTTTAAATTTACGATAAAAAAGAAAATTTTAAAATTGACACATTATTTTTTAGTATAGTTTAAAATTATAACATTTCTTAGAATGGTTTAAAAGTTACAATTTTCTATATTTGGAGGTCTTAGTGATTATATAAATAATACATTTTAAGTTCTATTCAAAATCCTCCGAAAATGCATTATTGTTTAACTAATATTATAAACGGGTTCATCATTGGAGGTCATTAATTGAACATATGAAATATCACGTGATAGTCGTCTTACATTTTTACAATTATTTAAAAAAAAAACCATCATTATACAATATAAATATAGTATTTCTTGTAAAAATATGCCTTTTAAAAATTATTGTCTCTTTATTCATATATCTATCAACATATTTTTTACAATATTTTAAAATAAAAAATAGTAGAAAATGCAGAAAATCATGGCATGAACTACATGAGTGCACACTAATAATATGTTTAATGATTAATTTTATCAATTGTAGCAATTTGATTTGGTATTTGATAATCTATTTTTTGGTCATTATTTTGATTATATCTTTTTTCTTGTTTACTGTGTTTATATATATTATTATTTAAGATATTATGTTGTAAATAAGGTATAAATAATAATTGATTCATATTTTAGACATACATCCATTTAAATCAGTTTGTAATGTCGCTTTTAGGTTAACTTCTAAAATAGTTCACTAAATATATATTTATCAGGATTTGATTGGATGCTTTAAGGATATTAATCTCTAGATATATATATATCAATATTATATGATAAATCAATTATCAACATGATTTTTATTATATTTTTGATTCTCCATTGATTGAGTAAAAATAAATTGATATGTTTTTATTTCCATTAAAAGAATTCTTATTCTTTTCACTATAAATTGCTCTATTACAATGAGATTGATATAAAAACCTAGCTCGTTGAAAGTTATTATCTTATACTAGTACTTTCTTTTGTAAGTTTATTTTTCTTCTTCATTTTATGCTTGCAAATAACATGGTAGGCAATTAGTTTATGCAAAAATGATTTGGTTTTAAAAAGGTCATATTAATACTCATAATAAGTATTTATTCTAGACAATTGTGTATAAAATTTTGTTTTTCCTGTATGTTAAGTATTTTATATTTTTCTTTAGAGTTATTATTCATGTCAAATTTCATGTGATATTTTGTTTACTTATCTTGTTAAAAGTTTTTATATGTAGTGATGAAAAATTAAATTCTGACTTCAAGCAGATCTTTGATGGAAGGAAGGGAAAAAAGAAATCTTTATTTGGAAAAATAAAGCGAATATGTTCAAAACATAGTGAAAAAAAGAAATATAGAGTATTTGAAGAGACTGAAATAGAGGAGGAGCAAGATGAAATAGAGCAAGGGCAAGATGGGATAGAGCAATCTCCAGAGCATCAAGAGGAGGTGGTAGAACCAATCCCTTCATATAATTCTACACAACATTATTATTACCCTCCACAAACTCAACAAGTAATTCAAGGATATTTTGAACATGGAAGTCCTTCGTATTCTGCACATTACACTGATGAAAATACACAACCATGTAACCTTTCATATTCCGAAGAAAATACACAACCATGTAACCTTTCATATTCCGAAGAAAATACACAACCATGGAATTCTTCATACTCTTCACAAACCACTGATGGATATACGCAACCATGGAATCCTTCATACTCTTCACACAACACTGATGGATATACGCAACCAAGGAATCCTTCATCTTTTGGGAACCCTTCATCTTCTTTACAAGACCATGATGGAAACACACACTTTGGTAGTGGAGATACACACTCTCTGTGGTCTTCACAATATCTGTATTCGTCGCAGTATCAACAAACAAATTACTATTCTAATGATCAACAAAATGTCCAGAGGGCAAATGACTATTTTAGTGATGAAAACACAGATGGATGTTCTATGATGTAAAACATCTGACTAGATATCTAATTGCTAAATAACTACATGTTATATTTTTTATCTATAGTTTAGAAAAATTGGTAATGTGATAAGTATGCTAATAATAAGCATAATCCAAAAGTCAAATATTTTCAATTATAATTGATTTTTTTAATTATATTTAACTATAGAGCAAGACTATTTTAATTTTTCTTATTCATATTCTTATATTTATTAATTACAATTATTATGAACATTATATAACCTTTCTTTAGATATATAAATTTATTTAATCAATTTATTAAAAATCAACTTTAAGTTTATTTAAATTTCTTATTATAATGTTTAGCCCTATTTTTCTTTATGTATTTTCACAATGCATCTCTAAGTGATTTTCATAGAGCATATTATTGACAGTTTTTTTTAATACTTTCATCTTACATTTTAATAAATATTAAATAATCAATAAGTAATCTCTTAAAGTAATGAAAATTTAAAATTTTATCAATAATATGTCATACGAAAATCAGTATGAATTGCAAGGTGAAAATAGGCATAAAAAACAGGATTAAGTTTAATAATAATAAATTTAAATGAATTTAATTTTAATTTTTTTTATTGATAATTTTTTTTACATATTTAACAAAATATAAAATATAAAATTCAAATATTAATACATGAGACATTTTAGTTCATTATTAGAATAAATAAAAACAATTAAATTTGTTAATAATTGAGGTTTATTTCAAGTTTTTTATTGAATAATCTATGAATAAGAATAAAATATCAAAAATAGGAGGATGTTATTTTATTTATAAATAATTATGAAATTTTTTAATAATATAATATATTATAGATGATTCTATATTTTGTGCAAGGTACTAAAAATTTTACTACTTAAATAAAATTGGTAAGAATGGGGAAGACTATGAAAAATATTAAGCTTACCGAACAAAATTGACTTATCCGTCTTTATTCAGAATGTTATTTTATTTATTTTAAATTTTTTAATATAAAAGTATAAATAATAAGAAACACGCAAACGATAAAAAAACTTAAGTAGAATGGTTTCATGTAAATTAATTGCATGATCTCATTTTAAATATTACCAAAATTTGTTCTACATTTTTTTTACTTAATGATTATTTGAAATTTTCTAATTAAAAGCATATAATATTTAATATAATATTTTTTCCATTTCAAAACATTTTAAATTTACGACGATAAAAAAAATATTTAAAAAAAATGTTTAATCAATTTATAAAAAATCAACTTTCAATTCATTTAAATTTCTTATTATAATGTTTAGCCCTATTTTTTTTTTTATGTATTTTCACAGTGCATCTCTAAGTGATTTTCATATAGCATATTATTGATAAAAAATTTTAATACTTTAATATTAAATTTGAATAAATATTTAATAATCAATAATTAATCTATTAAAGTAATGAAAATTGAAAATTTTATCAAAATATGTCATACGAAAGTTACAATGAATTGCAATGTGAAAATAGACATAAAAAAAGGGCTAAGTTTCATAATAATAAATTTAAATAAATTGTAACTTAATTTTTTTAATTTATAATTTTTTTTACATATTAAAAAAATATAAAATATAAAATTCAAATATTAATACATGAGACATTTCAGTTCATTATTAGAATAAATAAAAACAATTAAATTTGTGAATAATTGAGGATTATTTCAATTTTTAATTGAATAATCCATGAATAAGAAAGAAATGTCAAAAATAGGAGGATGTTATTTTTTTTATAAATAATTATGAAGAATTTTTATAATATAATATATTATATGATTTTATCTTTTTATTGCTTTTGGTAACATAATATATTATATGATTATATGTATAACGACTATGTAAGGAAAAAATTAATATGATCCATTGATTTTTATTGATTAAAATACGACGATCGTAATCATTTGTTCTCGTTTCTCACAATAACAAAATGTTCTCACCAAAGTCACTCCCTAGATATCTATAATAAATGCATTTGTAAATTAATTAGTTAATTTATTTTAATTTATTTTCTTTGATATCACAGACTTTCTCATACAAATCTAATGAGGTTGAAATATTTTGAATTCCTCTTAACATATTGATTTTAATAAATTACTCATTACTATTTGATTTTATTTTTTTAAAAATGTGCAAAGTACTAAAATCTTTACTACTTAAACAAAATTGGTAAGAGTGGGGAAGACTATGAAAAGTATTAAGGGTACCGAGCAAAATTGACTTATTCGTCTTTATTCATAATTTTATTTTATATATTTTAAATTTTTAAATATAAAAATATACATACTAAGGAACAGACAAATGATAAAAAAAAACTAAGTAGAATGGTTTCATGTAAATTATTTGCATGATCTCATTTTAACTATTACCAAAATTTGTTCTAAATTTTTTTGACTTAATGATTATATGAAATTTTTTAATTAAAAGTATATAATATTTAATATAATATTCTTCCATTTTAAAACATTTTAAATTTACGGTAAAAAAGAAAATTTTAAAATTGACACATTATTTTTTAGTATAGTTTAAAATTATAACATTTCTTAGAATGGTTTAAAAGTTACAATTTTCTATATTTGGAGGTCTTAGTGATTATATAAATAATACATTTTAAGTTCTATTCAAAATCCTCCGAAAATGCATTATTGTTTAACTAATATTATAAACGGTTTCATCATTGGAGGTCATTAATTGAACATATGAAATATCACGTGATAGTCGTCTTACATTTTTACAATTATTTTAAAAAAAAACCATCATTATACAATATAAATATAGTACTTCTTGTAAAAATATGCCTTTTAAAAATTATTGTCTCTTTATTCATATATCTATCAACATATTTTTTACAATATTTTAAAATAAAAAATAGTAGAAAATGCAGAAAATCATGGCATGAACTACATGAGTGCACACTAATAATATGTTTAATGATTAATTTTATCAATTGTAGCAATTTGATTTGGTATTTGATAATCTATTTTTTGGTCATTATTTTGATTATATCTTTTTTCTTGTTTACTGTGTTTATATATATTATTATTTAAGATATTATGTTGTAAATAAGGTATAAATAATAATTGATTCATATTTTAGACATACATCCATTTAAATCAGTTTGTAATGTCGCTTTTAGGTTAACTTCTAAAATAGTTCACTAAATATATATTTATCAGGATTTGATTGGATGCTTTAAGGATATTAATCTCTAGATATATATATATCAATATTATATGATAAATCAATTATCAACATGATTTTTATTATATTTTTGATTCTCCATTGATTGAGTAAAAATAAATTGATATGTTTTTATTTCCATTAAAAGAATTCTTATTCTTTTCACTATAAATTGCTCTATTACAATGAGATTGATATAAAAACCTAGCTCGTTGAAAGTTATTATCTTATACTAGTACTTTCTTTTGTAAGTTTATTTTTCTTCTTCATTTTATGCTTGCAAATAACATGGTAGGCAATTAGTTTATGCAAAAATGATTTGGTTTTAAAAAGGTCATATTAATACTCATAATAAGTATTTATTCTAGACAATTGTGTATAAAATTTTGTTTTTCCTGTATGTTAAGTATTTTATATTTTTCTTTAGAGTTATTATTCATGTCAAATTTCATGTGATATTTTGTTTACTTATCTTGTTAAAAGTTTTTATATGTAGTGATGAAAAATTAAATTCTGACTTCAAGCAGATCTTTGATGGAAGGAAGGGAAAAAAGAAATCTTTATTTGGAAAAATAAAGCGAATATGTTCAAAACATAGTGAAAAAAAGAAATATAGAGTATTTGAAGAGACTGAAATAGAGGAGGAGCAAGATGAAATAGAGCAAGGGCAAGATGGGATAGAGCAATCTCCAGAGCATCAAGAGGAGGTGGTAGAACCAATCCCTTCATATAATTCTACACAACATTATTATTACCCTCCACAAACTCAACAAGTAATTCAAGGATATTTTGAACATGGAAGTCCTTCGTATTCTGCACATTACACTGATGAAAATACACAACCATGTAACCTTTCATATTCCGAAGAAAATACACAACCATGTAACCTTTCATATTCCGAAGAAAATACACAACCATGGAATTCTTCATACTCTTCACAAACCACTGATGGATATACGCAACCATGGAATCCTTCATACTCTTCACACAACACTGATGGATATACGCAACCAAGGAATCCTTCATCTTTTGGGAACCCTTCATCTTCTTTACAAGACCATGATGGAAACACACACTTTGGTAGTGGAGATACACACTCTCTGTGGTCTTCACAATATCTGTATTCGTCGCAGTATCAACAAACAAATTACTATTCTAATGATCAACAAAATGTCCAGAGGGCAAATGACTATTTTAGTGATGAAAACACAGATGGATGTTCTATGATGTAAAACATCTGACTAGATATCTAATTGCTAAATAACTACATGTTATATTTTTTATCTATAGTTTAGAAAAATTGGTAATGTGATAAGTATGCTAATAATAAGCATAATCCAAAAGTCAAATATTTTCAATTATAATTGATTTTTTTAATTATATTTAACTATAGAGCAAGACTATTTTAATTTTTCTTATTCATATTCTTATATTTATTAATTACAATTATTATGAACATTATATAACCTTTCTTTAGATATATAAATTTATTTAATCAATTTATTAAAAATCAACTTTAAGTTTATTTAAATTTCTTATTATAATGTTTAGCCCTATTTTTCTTTATGTATTTTCACAATGCATCTCTAAGTGATTTTCATAGAGCATATTATTGACAGTTTTTTTTAATACTTTCATCTTACATTTTAATAAATATTAAATAATCAATAAGTAATCTCTTAAAGTAATGAAAATTTAAAATTTTATCAATAATATGTCATACGAAAATCAGTATGAATTGCAAGGTGAAAATAGGCATAAAAAACAGGATTAAGTTTAATAATAATAAATTTAAATGAATTTAATTTTAATTTTTTTTATTGATAATTTTTTTTACATATTTAACAAAATATAAAATATAAAATTCAAATATTAATACATGAGACATTTTAGTTCATTATTAGAATAAATAAAAACAATTAAATTTGTTAATAATTGAGGTTTATTTCAAGTTTTTTATTGAATAATCTATGAATAAGAATAAAATATCAAAAATAGGAGGATGTTATTTTATTTATAAATAATTATGAAATTTTTTAATAATATAATATATTATAGATGATTCTATATTTTGTGCAAGGTACTAAAAATTTTACTACTTAAATAAAATTGGTAAGAATGGGGAAGACTATGAAAAATATTAAGCTTACCGAACAAAATTGACTTATCCGTCTTTATTCAGAATGTTATTTTATTTATTTTAAATTTTTTAATATAAAAGTATAAATAATAAGAAACACGCAAACGATAAAAAAACTTAAGTAGAATGGTTTCATGTAAATTAATTGCATGATCTCATTTTAAATATTACCAAAATTTGTTCTACATTTTTTTTACTTAATGATTATTTGAAATTTTCTAATTAAAAGCATATAATATTTAATATAATATTTTTTCCATTTCAAAACATTTTAAATTTACGACGATAAAAAAAATATTTAAAAAAAATGTTTAATCAATTTATAAAAAATCAACTTTCAATTCATTTAAATTTCTTATTATAATGTTTAGCCCTATTTTTTTTTTTATGTATTTTCACAGTGCATCTCTAAGTGATTTTCATATAGCATATTATTGATAAAAAATTTTAATACTTTAATATTAAATTTGAATAAATATTTAATAATCAATAATTAATCTATTAAAGTAATGAAAATTGAAAATTTTATCAAAATATGTCATACGAAAGTTACAATGAATTGCAATGTGAAAATAGACATAAAAAAAGGGCTAAGTTTCATAATAATAAATTTAAATAAATTGTAACTTAATTTTTTTAATTTATAATTTTTTTTACATATTAAAAAAATATAAAATATAAAATTCAAATATTAATACATGAGACATTTCAGTTCATTATTAGAATAAATAAAAACAATTAAATTTGTGAATAATTGAGGATTATTTCAATTTTTAATTGAATAATCCATGAATAAGAAAGAAATGTCAAAAATAGGAGGATGTTATTTTTTTTATAAATAATTATGAAGAATTTTTATAATATAATATATTATATGATTTTATCTTTTTATTGCTTTTGGTAACATAATATATTATATGATTATATGTATAACGACTATGTAAGGAAAAAATTAATATGATCCATTGATTTTTATTGATTAAAATACGACGATCGTAATCATTTGTTCTCGTTTCTCACAATAACAAAATGTTCTCACCAAAGTCACTCCCTAGATATCTATAATAAATGCATTTGTAAATTAATTAGTTAATTTATTTTAATTTATTTTCTTTGATATCACAGACTTTCTCATACAAATCTAATGAGGTTGAAATATTTTGAATTCCTCTTAACATATTGATTTTAATAAATTACTCATTACTATTTGATTTTATTTTTTTAAAAATGTGCAAAGTACTAAAATCTTTACTACTTAAACAAAATTGGTAAGAGTGGGGAAGACTATGAAAAGTATTAAGGGTACCGAGCAAAATTGACTTATTCGTCTTTATTCATAATTTTATTTTATATATTTTAAATTTTTAAATATAAAAATATACATACTAAGGAACAGACAAATGATAAAAAAAAACTAAGTAGAATGGTTTCATGTAAATTATTTGCATGATCTCATTTTAACTATTACCAAAATTTGTTCTAAATTTTTTTGACTTAATGATTATATGAAATTTTTTAATTAAAAGTATATAATATTTAATATAATATTCTTCCATTTTAAAACATTTTAAATTTACGGTAAAAAAGAAAATTTTAAAATTGACACATTATTTTTTAGTATAGTTTAAAATTATAACATTTCTTAGAATGGTTTAAAAGTTACAATTTTCTATATTTGGAGGTCTTAGTGATTATATAAATAATACATTTTAAGTTCTATTCAAAATCCTCCGAAAATGCATTATTGTTTAACTAATATTATAAACGGTTTCATCATTGGAGGTCATTAATTGAACATATGAAATATCACGTGATAGTCGTCTTACATTTTTACAATTATTTAAAAAAAACCATCATTATACAATATAAATATAGTACTTCTTGTAAAAATATGCCTTTTAAAAATTATTGTCTCTTTATTCATATATCTATCAACATATTTTTTACAATATTTTAAAATAAAAAATAGTAGAAAATGCAGAAAATCATGGCATGAACTACATGAGTGCACACTAATAATATGTTTAATGATTAATTTTATCAATTGTAGCAATTTGATTTGGTATTTGATAATCTATTTTTTGGTCATTATTTTGATTATATCTTTTTTCTTGTTTACTGTGTTTATATATATTATTATTTAAGATATTATGTTGTAAATAAGGTATAAATAATAATTGATTCATATTTTAGACATACATCCATTTAAATCAGTTTGTAATGTCGCTTTTAGGTTAACTTCTAAAATAGTTCACTAAATATATATTTATCAGGATTTGATTGGATGCTTTAAGGATATTAATCTCTAGATATATATATCAATATTATATGATAAATCAATTATCAACATGATTTTTATTATATTTTTGATTCTCCATTGATTGAGTAAAAATAAATTGATATGTTTTTATTTCCATTAAAAGAATTCTTATTCTTTTCACTATAAATTGCTCTATTACAATGAGATTGATATAAAAACCTAGCTCGTTGAAAGTTATTATCTTATACTAGTACTTTCTTTTGTAAGTTTATTTTTCTTCTTCATTTTATGCTTGCAAATAACATGGTAGGCAATTAGTTTATGCAAAAATGATTTGGTTTTAAAAAGGTCATATTAATACTCATAATAAGTATTTATTCTAGACAATTGTGTATAAAATTTTGTTTTTCCTGTATGTTAAGTATTTTATATTTTTCTTTAGAGTTATTATTCATGTCAAATTTCATGTGATATTTTGTTTACTTATCTTGTTAAAAGTTTTTATATGTAGTGATGAAAAATTAAATTCTGACTTCAAGCAGATCTTTGATGGAAGGAAGGGGAAAAAAGAAATCTTTATTTGGAAAAATAAAGCGAATATGTTCAAAACATAGTGAAAAAAAGAAATATAGAGTATTTGAAGAGGCTGAAATAGAGGAGGAGCAAGATGAAATAGAGCAAGGGCAAGATGGGATAGAGCAATCTCCAGAGCATCAAGAGGAGGTGGTAGAACCAATCCCTTCATATAATTCTACACAACATTATTATTACCCTCCACAAACTCAACAAGTAATTCAAGGATATTTTGAACATGGAAGTCCTTCGTATTCTGCACATTACACTGATGAAAATACACAACCATGTAACCTTTCATATTCCGAAGAAAATACACAACCATGGAATCCTTCATACTCTTCACAAACCACTGATGGATATACGCAACCATGGAATCCTTCATACTCTTCACACAACACTGATGGATATACGCAACCAAGGAATCCTTCATCTTTTGGGAACCCTTCATCTTCTTTACAAGACCATGATGGAAACACACACTTTGGTAGTGGAGATACACACTCTCCGTGGTCTTCACAATATCCGTATTCGTCGCAGTATCAACAAACAAATTACTATTCTAATGATCAATAAAATGTCCAGAGGGGAAATGACTATTTTAGTGATGAAAACACAGATGGATGTTCTATGATGTAAAACATCTGACTAGATATCTAATTGCTAAATAACTACATGTTATATTTTTTATCTATAGTTTAGAAAAATTGGTAATGTGATAAGTATGCTAATAATAAGCATAATCCAAAAGTCAAATATTTTCAATTATAATTGATTTTTTTTAATTATATTTAACTATAGAGCAAGACTATTTTAATTTTTCTTATTCATATTCTTATATTTATTAATTACAATTATTATGAACATTATATAACCTTTCTTTAGATATATAAATTTATTTAATCAATTTATTAAAAATCAACTTTAAGTTTATTTAAATTTCTTATGATAATGTTTAGCCCTATTTTTCTTTATGTATTTTCACAATGCATCTCTAAGTGATTTTCATAGAGCATATTATTGACAGTTTTTTTTTAATACTTTCATCTTACATTTTAATAAATATTAAATAATCAATAATTAATCTCTTAAAGTAATGAAAATTTAAAATTTTATCAACAATATGTCATACGAAAATCAGTATGAATTGTAAGGTGAAAATAGGCATAAAAAACAGGATTAAGTTTAATAATAATAAATTTAAATGAATTTAATTTTAATTTTTTTTATTGATAAATTTTTTTACATATTTAACAAAATATAAAATATAAAATTCAAATATTAATACATGAGACATTTTAGTTCATTATTAGAATAAATAAAAACAATTAAATTTGTTAATAATTGAGGTTTATTTCAAGTTTTTTATTGAATAATCTATGAATAAGAATAAAATATCAAAAATAGGAGGATGTTATTTTTTTTATAAATAATTATGAAATTTTTTAATAATATAATATATTATAGATGATTCTATATTTTGTGCAAAGTACTAAAAATTTTACTACTTAAATAAAATTGGTAAGAATGGGGAAGACTATGAAAAATATTAAGCTTACCGAACAAAATTGACTTATCCGTCTTTATTCAGAATGTTATTTTATTTATTTTAAATTTTTTAATATAAAAGTATAAATAATAAGAAACACACAAACGATAAAAAAACTTAAGTAGAATGGTTTCATGTAAATTAATTGCATGATCTCATTTTAAATATTACCAAAATTTGTTCTACATTTTTTTTACTTAATGATTATTTGAAATTTTCTAATTAAAAGCATATAATATTTAATATAATATTTTTTCCATTTCAAAACATTTTAAATTTACGACGATAAAAAAAATATTTAAAAAAAATGTTTATTCAATTTATAAAAAATCAACTTTCAATTCATTTAAATTTCTTATTATAATGTTTAGCCCTATTTTTTTTTATGTATTTTCACAGTGCATCTCTAAGTGATTTTCATATAGCATATTATTGATAAAATTTTTTAATACTTTATTATTAAATTTGAATAAATATTTAATAATCAATAATTAATCTATTAAAGTAATGAAAATTGAAAATTTTATCAAAATATGTCATACGAAAGTTACAATGAATTGCAATGTGAAAATAGACATGAAAAAAGGGCTAAGTTTCATAATAATAAATTTAAATAAATTGTAACTTAATTTTTTTAATTTATAATTTTTTTTACATATTAAAAAAATATAAATTATAAAATTCAAATATTAATACATGATACATTTCAGTTCATTATTAGAATAAATAAAAATAATTAAATTTGTGAATAATTGAGGATTATTTCAATTTTTAATTGAATAATCCATGAATAAGAAAGAAATGTCAAAAATAGGAGGATGTTATTTTTTTTATAAATAATTATGAAGAATTTTTATAATATAATATATTATATGATTTTATCTTTTTATTGCTTTTGGTAACATAATATATTATATGATTATATGTATAACGACTATGTAAGGAAAAAATTAATATGATCCATTGATTTTTATTGATTAAAATACGACGATCGTAATCATTTGTTCTCGTTTCTCACAATAACAAAATGTTCTCACCAAAGTCACTCCCAAGATATCTATAATAAATGCATTTGTAAATTAATTAGTTTATTTATTTTAATTTATTTTCTTTGATATCACAGACTTTCTCATACAAATCTAATGAGGTTGAAATATTTTGAATTCCTCTTAACATATTGATTTTAATAAATTACTCATTATTATTTGATTTTATTTTTTTAAAAATGTGCAAAGTACTAAAATCTTTACTACTTAAACAAAATTGGTAAGAGTGGGGAAGACTATGAAAAGTATTAAGGGTACCGAGCAAAATTGACTTATTCGTCTTTATTCATAATTTTATTTTATATATTTTAAATTTTTAAATATAAAAATATACATACTAAGGAACAGACAAATGATAAAAAAAAACTAAGTAGAATGGTTTCATGTAAATTATTTGCATGATCTCATTTTAACTATTACCAAAATTTGTTCTAAATTTTTTTGACTTAATGATTATATGAAATTTTTTAATTAAAAGTATATAATATTTAATATAATATTCTTCCATTTTAAAACATTTTAAATTTACGGTAAAAAAGAAAATTTTAAAATTGACACATTATTTTTTAGTATAGTTTAAAATTATAACATTTCTTAGAATGGTTTAAAAGTTACAATTTTCTATATTTGGAGGTCTTAGTGATTATATAAATAATACATTTTAAGTTCTATTCAAAATCCTCCGAAAATGCATTATTGTTTAACTAATATTATAAACGGTTTCATCATTGGAGGTCATTAATTGAACATATGAAATATCACGTGATAGTCGTCTTACATTTTTACAATTATTTAAAAAAAAAACCATCATTATACAATATAAATATAGTACTTCTTGTAAAAATATGCCTTTTAAAAATTATTGTCTCGTTATTCATATATCTATCAACATATTTTTTACAATATTTTAAAATAAAAAATAGTAGAAAATGCAGAAAATCATGGCATGAACTACATGAGTGCACACTAATAATATGTTTAATGATTAATTTTATCAATTGTAGCAATTTGATTTGGTATTTGATAATCTATTTTTTGGTCATTATTTTGATTATATCTTTTTTCTTGTTTACTGTGTTTATATATATTATTATTTAAGATATTATGTTGTAAATAAGGTATAAATAATAATTGATTCATATTTTAGACATACATCCATTTAAATCAGTTTGTAATGTCGCTTTTAGGTTAACTTCTAAAATAGTTCACTAAATATATATTTATCAGGATTTGATTGGATGCTTTAAGGATATTAATCTCTAGATATATATATCAATATTATATGATAAATCAATTATCAACATGATTTTTATTATATTTTTGATTCTCCATTGATTGAGTAAAAATAAATTGATATGTTTTTATTTCCATTAAAAGAATTCTTATTCTTTTCACTATAAATTGCTCTATTACAATGAGATTGATATAAAAACCTAGCTCGTTGAAAGTTATTATCTTATACTAGTACTTTCTTTTGTAAGTTTATTTTTCTTCTTCATTTTATGCTTGCAAATAACATGGTAGGCAATTAGTTTATGCAAAAATGATTTGGTTTTAAAAAGGTCATATTAATACTCATAATAAGTATTTATTCTAGACAATTGTGTATAAAATTTTGTTTTTCCTGTATGTTAAGTATTTTATATTTTTCTTTAGAGTTATTATTCATGTCAAATTTCATGTGATATTTTGTTTACTTATCTTGTTAAAAGTTTTTATATGTAGTGATGAAAAATTAAATTCTGACTTCAAGCAGATCTTTGATGGAAGGAAGGGGAAAAAAGAAATCTTTATTTGGAAAAATAAAGCGAATATGTTCAAAACATAGTGAAAAAAAGAAATATAGAGTATTTGAAGAGGCTGAAATAGAGGAGGAGCAAGATGAAATAGAGCAAGGGCAAGATGGGATAGAGCAATCTCCAGAGCATCAAGAGGAGGTGGTAGAACCAATCCCTTCATATAATTCTACACAACATTATTATTACCCTCCACAAACTCAACAAGTAATTCAAGGATATTTTGAACATGGAAGTCCTTCGTATTCTGCACATTACACTGATGAAAATACACAACCATGTAACCTTTCATATTCCGAAGAAAATACACAACCATGGAATCCTTCATACTCTTCACAAACCACTGATGGATATACGCAACCATGGAATCCTTCATACTCTTCACACAACACTGATGGATATACGCAACCAAGGAATCCTTCATCTTTTGGGAACCCTTCATCTTCTTTACAAGACCATGATGGAAACACACACTTTGGTAGTGGAGATACACACTCTCCGTGGTCTTCACAATATCCGTATTCGTCGCAGTATCAACAAACAAATTACTATTCTAATGATCAACAAAATGTCCAGAGGGGAAATGACTATTTTAGTGATGAAAACACAGATGGATGTTCTATGATGTAAAACATCTGACTAGATATCTAATTGCTAAATAACTACATGTTATATTTTTTATCTATAGTTTAGAAAAATTGGTAATGTGATAAGTATGCTAATAATAAGCATAATCCAAAAGTCAAATATTTTCAATTATAATTGATTTTTTTTAATTATATTTAACTATAGAGCAAGACTATTTTAATTTTTCTTATTCATATTCTTATATTTATTAATTACAATTATTATGAACATTATATAACCTTTCTTTAGATATATAAATTTATTTAATCAATTTATTAAAAATCAAATTTAAGTTTATTTAAATTTCTTATTATAATGTTTAGCCCTATTTTTCTTTATGTATTTTCACAATGCATCTCTAAGTGATTTTCATAGAGCATATTATTGACAGTTTTTTTTTAATACTTTCATCTTACATTTTAATAAATATTAAATAATCAATAATTAATCTCTTAAAGTAATGAAAATTTAAAATTTTATCAACAATATGTCATACGAAAATCAGTATGAATTGCAAGGTGAAAATAGGCATAAAAAACAGGATTAAGTTTAATAATAATAAATTTAAATGAATTTAATTTTAATTTTTTTTATTGATAAATTTTTTTACATATTTAACAAAATATAAAATATAAAATTCAAATATTAATACATGAGACATTTTAGTTCATTATTAGAATAAATAAAAACAATTAAATTTGTTAATAATTGAGGTTTATTTCAAGTTTTTTATTGAATAATCTATGAATAAGAATAAAATATCAAAAATAGGAGGATGTTATTTTTTTTATAAATAATTATGAAATTTTTTAATAATATAATATATTATAGATGATTCTATATTTTGTGCAAAGTACTAAAAATTTTACTACTTAAATAAAATTGGTAAGTATGGGGAAGACTATGAAAAATATTAAGCTTACCGAACAAAATTGACTTATCCGTCTTTATTCAGAATGTTATTTTATTTATTTTAAATTTTTTAATATAAAAGTATAAATAATAAGAAACACACAAACGATAAAAAAACTTAAGTAGAATGGTTTCATGTAAATTAATTGCATGATCTCATTTTAAATATTACCAAAATTTGTTCTACATTTTTTTTACTTAATGATTATTTGAAATTTTCTAATTAAAAGCATATAATATTTAATATAATATTTTTTCCATTTCAAAACATTTTAAATTTACGACGATAAAAAAAATATTTAAAAAAAATGTTTATTCAATTTATAAAAAATCAACTTTCAATTCATTTAAATTTTTTATTATAATGTTTAGCCCTATTTTTTTTTTATGTATTTTCACAGTGCATCTCTAAGTGATTTTCATATAGCATATTATTGATAAATTTTTTTAATACTTTATTATTAAATTTGAATAAATATTTAATAATCAATAATTAATCTATTAAAGTAATGAAAATTGAAAATTTTATCAAAATATGTCATACGAAAGTTACAATGAATTGCAATGTGAAAATAGACATGAAAAAAGGGCTAAGTTTCATAATAATAAATTTAAATAAATTGTAACTTAATTTTTTTAATTTATAATTTTTTTTACATATTAAAAAAATATAAATTATAAAATTCAAATATTAATACATGATACATTTCAGTTCATTATTAGAATAAATAAAAACAATTAAATTTGTGAATAATTGAGGATTATTTCAATTTTTAATTGAATAATCCATGAATAAGAAAGAAATGTCAAAAATAGGAGGATGTTATTTTTTTTATAAATAATTATGAAGAATTTTTATAATATAATATATTATATGATTTTATCTTTTTATTGCTTTTGGTAACATAATATATTATATGATTATATGTATAACGACTATGTAAGGAAAAAATTAATATGATCCATTGATTTTTATTGATTAAAATACGACGATCGTAATCATTTGTTCTCGTTTCTCACAATAACAAAATGTTCTCACCAAAGTCACTCCCAAGATATCTATAATAAATGCATTTGTAAATTAATTAGTTTATTTATTTTAATTTATTTTCTTTGATATCACAGACTTTCTCATACAAATCTAATGAGGTTGAAATATTTTGAATTCCTCTTAACATATTGATTTTAATAAATTACTCATTACTATTTGATTTTATTTTTTTAAAAATGTGCAAAGTACTAAAATCTTTACTACTTAAACAAAATTGGTAAGAGTGGGGAAGACTATGAAAAGTATTAAGGGTACCGAGCAAAATTGACTTATTCGTCTTTATTCATAATTTTATTTTATATATTTTAAATTTTTAAATATAAAAATATACATACTAAGGAACAGACAAATGATAAAAAAAAACTAAGTAGAATGGTTTCATGTAAATTATTTGCATGATCTCATTTTAACTATTACCAAAATTTGTTCTAAATTTTTTTGACTTAATGATTATATGAAATTTTTTAATTAAAAGTATATAATATTTAATATAATATTCTTCCATTTTAAAACATTTTAAATTTACGGTAAAAAAGAAAATTTTAAAATTGACACATTATTTTTTAGTATAGTTTAAAATTATAACATTTCTTAGAATGGTTTAAAAGTTACAATTTTCTATATTTGGAGGTCTTAGTGATTATATAAATAATACATTTTAAGTTCTATTCAAAATCCTCCGAAAATGCATTATTGTTTAACTAATATTATAAACGGTTTCATCATTGGAGGTCATTAATTGAACATATGAAATATCACGTGATAGTCGTCTTACATTTTTACAATTATTTTAAAAAAAAACCATCATTATACAATATAAATATAGTACTTCTTGTAAAAATATGCCTTTTAAAAATTATTGTCTCGTTATTCATATATCTATCAACATATTTTTTACAATATTTTAAAATAAAAAATAGTAGAAAATGCAGAAAATCATGGCATGAACTACATGAGTGCACACTAATAATATGTTTAATGATTAATTTTATCAATTGTAGCAATTTGATTTGGTATTTGATAATCTATTTTTTGGTCATTATTTTGATTATATCTTTTTTCTTGTTTACTGTGTTTATATATATTATTATTTAAGATATTATGTTGTAAATAAGGTATAAATAATAATTGATTCATATTTTAGACATACATCCATTTAAATCAGTTTGTAATGTCGCTTTTAGGTTAACTTCTAAAATAGTTCACTAAATATATATTTATCAAGATTTGATTGGATGCTTTAAGGATATTAATCTCTAGATATATATATCAATATTATATGATAAATCAATTATCAACATGATTTTTATTATATTTTTGATTCTCCATTGATTGAGTAAAAATAAATTGATATGTTTTTATTTCCATTAAAAGAATTCTTATTCTTTTCACTATAAATTGCTCTATTACAATGAGATTGATATAAAAACCTAGCTCGTTGAAAGTTATTATCTTATACTAGTACTTTCTTTTGTAAGTTTATTTTTCTTCTTCATTTTATGCTTGCAAATAACATGGTAGGCAATTAGTTTATGCAAAAATGATTTGGTTTTAAAAAGGTCATATTAATACTCATAATAAGTATTTATTCTAGACAATTGAGTATAAAATTTTGGTTTTCCTGTATGTTAAGTATTTTATATTTTTCTTTAGAGTTATTATTCATGTCAAATTTCATGTGATATTTTGTTTACTTATCTTGTTAAAAGTTTTTATATGTAGTGATGAAAAATTAAATTCTGACTTCAAGCAGATCTTTGATGGAAGGAAGGGGAAAAAAGAAATCTTTATTTGGAAAAATAAAGCGAATATGTTCAAAACATAGTGAAAAAAAGAAATATAGTGTATTTGAAGAGACTGAAATAGAGGAGGAGCAAGATGAAATAGAGCAAGGGCAAGATGGGATAGAGCAATCTCCAGAGCATCAAGAGGAGGTGGTAGAACCAATCCCTTCATATAATTCTACACAACATTATTATTACCCTCCACAAACTCAACAAGTAATTCAAGGATATTTTGAACATGGAAGTCCTTCGTATTCTGCACATTACACTGATGAAAATACACAACCATGTAACCTTTCATATTCCGAAGAAAATACACAACCATGGAATCCTTCATACTCTTCACAAACCACTGATGGATATACGCAACCATGGAATCCTTCATACTCTTCACACAACACTGATGGATATACGCAACCAAGGAATCCTTCATCTTTTGGGAACCCTTCATCTTCTTTACAAGACCATGATGGAAACACACACTTTGGTAGTGGAGATACACACTCTCCGTGGTCTTCACAATATCCGTATTCGTCGCAGTATCAACAAACAAATTACTATTCTAATGATCAACAAAATGTCCAGAGAGGAAATGACTATTTTAGTGATGAAAACACAGATGGATGTTCTATGATGTAAAACATCTGACTAGATATCTAATTGCTAAATAACTACATGTTATATTTTTTATCTATAGTTTAGAAAAATTGGTAATGTGATAAGTATGCTAATAATAAGCATAATCCAAAAGTCAAATATTTTCAATTATAATTGATTTTTTTTAATTATATTTAACTATAGAGCAAGACTATTTTAATTTTTCTTATTCATATTCTTATATTTATTAATTACAATTATTATGAACATTATATAACCTTTCTTTAGATATATAAATTTATTTAATCAATTTATTAAAAATCAACTTTAAGTTTATTTAAATTTCTTATTATAATGTTTAGCCCTATTTTTCTTTATGTATTTTCACAATGCATCTCTAAGTGATTTTCATAGAGCATATTATTGACAGTTTTTTTTTAATACTTTCATCTTACATTTTAATAAATATTAAATAATCAATAATTAATCTCTTAAAGTAATGAAAATTTAAAATTTTATCAACAATATGTCATACGAAAATCAGTATGAATTGCAAGGTGAAAATAGGCATAAAAAACAGGATTAAGTTTAATAATAATAAATTTAAATGAATTTAATTTTAATTTTTTTTATTGATAAATTTTTTTACATATTTAACAAAATATAAAATATAAAATTCAAATATTAATACATGAGACATTTTAGTTCATTATTAGAATAAATAAAAACAATTAAATTTGTTAATAATTGAGGTTTATTTCAAGTTTTTTATTGAATAATCTATGAATAAGAATAAAATATCAAAAATAGGAGGATGTTATTTTTTTTATAAATAATTATGAAATTTTTTAATAATATAATATATTATAGATGATTCTATATTTTGTGCAAAGTACTAAAAATTTTACTACTTAAATAAAATTGGTAAGAATGGGGAAGACTATGAAAAATATTAAGCTTACCGAACAAAATTGACTTATCCGTCTTTATTCAGAATGTTATTTTATTTATTTTAAATTTTTTAATATAAAAGTATAAATAATAAGAAACACACAAACGATAAAAAAACTTAAGTAGAATGGTTTCATGTAAATTAATTGCATGATCTCATTTTAAATATTACCAAAATTTGTTCTACATTTTTTTTACTTAATGATTATTTGAAATTTTCTAATTAAAAGCATATAATATTTAATATAATATTTTTTCCATTTCAAAACATTTTAAATTTACGACGATAAAAAAAATATTTAAAAAAAATGTTTATTCAATTTATAAAAAATCAACTTTCAATTCATTTAAATTTCTTATTATAATGTTTAGCCCTATTTTTTTTTTATGTATTTTCACAGTGCATCTCTAAGTGATTTTCATATAGCATATTATTGATAAAAAATTTTAATACTTTATTATTAAATTTGAATAAATATTTAATAATCAATAATTAATCTATTAAAGTAATGAAAATTGAAAATTTTATCAAAATATGTCATACGAAAGTTACAATGAATTGCAATGTGAAAATAGACATGAAAAAAGGGCTAAGTTTCATAATAATAAATTTAAATAAATTGTAACTTAATTTTTTTAATTTATAATTTTTTTTACATATTAAAAAAATATAAATTATAAAATTCAAATATTAATACATGATACATTTCAGTTCATTATTAGAATAAATAAAAACAATTAAATTTGTGAATAATTGAGGATTATTTCAATTTTTAATTGAATAATCCATGAATAAGAAAGAAATGTCAAAAATAGGAGGATGTTATTTTTTTTATAAATAATTATGAAGAATTTTTATAATATAATATATTATATGATTTTATCTTTTTATTGCTTTTGGTAACATAATATATTATATGATTATATGTATAACGACTATGTAAGGAAAAAATTAATATGATCCATTGATTTTTATTGATTAAAATACGACGATCGTAATCATTTGTTCTCGTTTCTCACAATAACAAAATGTTCTCACCAAAGTCACTCCCAAGATATCTATAATAAATGCATTTGTAAATTAATTAGTTTATTTATTTTAATTTATTTTCTTTGATATCACAGACTTTCTCATACAAATCTAATGAGGTTGAAATATTTTGAATTCCTCTTAACATATTGATTTTAATAAATTACTCATTACTATTTGATTTTATTTTTTTAAAAATGTGCAAAGTACTAAAATCTTTACTACTTAAACAAAATTGGTAAGAGTGGGGAAGACTATGAAAAGTATTAAGGGTACCGAGCAAAATTGACTTATTCGTCTTTATTCATAATTTTATTTTATATATTTTAAATTTTTAAATATAAAAATATACATACTAAGGAACAGACAAATGATAAAAAAAAACTAAGTAGAATGGTTTCATGTAAATTATTTGCATGATCTCATTTTAACTATTACCAAAATTTGTTCTAAATTTTTTTGACTTAATGATTATATGAAATTTTTTAATTAAAAGTATATAATATTTAATATAATATTCTTCCATTTTAAAACATTTTAAATTTACGGTAAAAAAGAAAATTTTAAAATTGACACATTATTTTTTAGTATAGTTTAAAATTATAACATTTCTTAGAATGGTTTAAAAGTTACAATTTTCTATATTTGGAGGTCTTAGTGATTATATAAATAATACATTTTAAGTTCTATTCAAAATCCTCCAAAAATGCATTATTGTTTAACTAATATTATAAACGGTTTCATCATTGGAGGTCATTAATTGAACATATGAAATATCACGTGATAGTCGTCTTACATTTTTACAATTATTTTAAAAAAAAACCATCATTATACAATATAAATATAGTACTTCTTGTAAAAATATGCCTTTTAAAAATTATTGTCTCTTTATTCATATATCTATCAACATATTTTTTACAATATTTTAAAATAAAAAATAGTAGAAAATGCAGAAAATCATGGCATGAACTACATGAGTGCACACTAATAATATGTTTAATGATTAATTTTATCAATTGTAGCAATTTGATTTGGTATTTGATAATCTATTTTTTGGTCATTATTTTGATTATATCTTTTTTCTTGTTTACTGTGTTTATATATATTATTATTTAAGATATTATGTTGTAAATAAGGTATAAATAATAATTGATTCATATTTTAGACATACATCCATTTAAATCAGTTTGTAATGTCGCTTTTAGGTTAACTTCTAAAATAGTTCACTAAATATATATTTATCAGGATTTGATTGGATGCTTTAAGGATATTAATCTCTAGATATATATATCAATATTATATGATAAATCAATTATCAACATGATTTTTATTATATTTTTGATTCTCCATTGATTGAGTAAAAATAAATTGATATGTTTTTATTTCCATTAAAAGAATTCTTATTCTTTTCACTATAAATTGCTCTATTACAATGAGATTGATATAAAAACCTAGCTCGTTGAAAGTTATTATCTTATACTAGTACTTTCTTTTGTAAGTTTATTTTTCTTCTTCATTTTATGCTTGCAAATAACATGGTAGGCAATTAGTTTATGCAAAAATGATTTGGTTTTAAAAAGGTCATATTAATACTCATAATAAGTATTTATTCTAGACAATTGAGTATAAAATTTTGGTTTTCCTGTATGTTAAGTATTTTATATTTTTCTTTAGAGTTATTATTCATGTCAAATTTCATGTGATATTTTGTTTACTTATCTTGTTAAAAGTTTTTATATGTAGTGATGAAAAATTAAATTCTGACTTCAAGCAGATCTTTGATGGAAGGAAGGGGAAAAAAGAAATCTTTATTTGGAAAAATAAAGCGAATATGTTCAAAACATAGTGAAAAAAAGAAATATAGTGTATTTGAAGAGACTGAAATAGAGGAGGAGCAAGATGAAATAGAGCAAGGGCAAGATGGGATAGAGCAATCTCCAGAGCATCAAGAGGAGGTGGTAGAACCAATCCCTTCATATAATTCTACACAACATTATTATTACCCTCCACAAACTCAACAAGTAATTCAAGGATATTTTGAACATGGAAGTCCTTCGTATTCTGCACATTACACTGATGAAAATACACAACCATGTAACCTTTCATATTCCGAAGAAAATACACAACCATGGAATCCTTCATACTCTTCACAAACCACTGATGGATATACGCAACCATGGAATCCTTCATACTCTTCACACAACACTGATGGATATACGCAACCAAGGAATCCTTCATCTTTTGGGAACCCTTCATCTTCTTTACAAGACCATGATGGAAACACACACTTTGGTAGTGGAGATACACACTCTCCGTGGTCTTCACAATATCCGTATTCGTCGCAGTATCAACAAACAAATTACTATTCTAATGATCAACAAAATGTCCAGAGAGGAAATGACTATTTTAGTGATGAAAACACAGATGGATGTTCTATGATGTAAAACATCTGACTAGATATCTAATTGCTAAATAACTACATGTTATATTTTTTATCTATAGTTTAGAAAAATTGGTAATGTGATAAGTATGCTAATAATAAGCATAATCCAAAAGTCAAATATTTTCAATTATAATTGATTTTTTTTAATTATATTTAACTATAGAGCAAGACTATTTTAATTTTTCTTATTCATATTCTTATATTTATTAATTACAATTATTATGAACATTATATAACCTTTCTTTAGATATATAAATTTATTTAATCAATTTATTAAAAATCAACTTTAAGTTTATTTAAATTTCTTATTATAATGTTTAGCCCTATTTTTCTTTATGTATTTTCACAATGCATCTCTAAGTGATTTTCATAGAGCATATTATTGACAGTTTTTTTTTAATACTTTCATCTTACATTTTAATAAATATTAAATAATCAATAATTAATCTCTTAAAGTAATGAAAATTTAAAATTTTATCAACAATATGTCATACGAAAATCAGTATGAATTGCAAGGTGAAAATAGGCATAAAAAACAGGATTAAGTTTAATAATAATAAATTTAAATGAATTTAATTTTAATTTTTTTTATTGATAAATTTTTTTACATATTTAACAAAATATAAAATATAAAATTCAAATATTAATACATGAGACATTTTAGTTCATTATTAGAATAAATAAAAACAATTAAATTTGTTAATAATTGAGGTTTATTTCAAGTTTTTTATTGAATAATCTATGAATAAGAATAAAATATCAAAAATAGGAGGATGTTATTTTTTTTATAAATAATTATGAAATTTTTTAATAATATAATATATTATAGATGATTCTATATTTTGTGCAAAGTACTAAAAATTTTACTACTTAAATAAAATTGGTAAGAATGGGGAAGACTATGAAAAATATTAAGCTTACCGAACAAAATTGACTTATCCGTCTTTATTCAGAATGTTATTTTATTTATTTTAAATTTTTTAATATAAAAGTATAAATAATAAGAAACACACAAACGATAAAAAAACTTAAGTAGAATGGTTTCATGTAAATTAATTGCATGATCTCATTTTAAATATTACCAAAATTTGTTCTACATTTTTTTTACTTAATGATTATTTGAAATTTTCTAATTAAAAGCATATAATATTTAATATAATATTTTTTCCATTTCAAAACATTTTAAATTTACGACGATAAAAAAAATATTTAAAAAAAATGTTTATTCAATTTATAAAAAATCAACTTTCAATTCATTTAAATTTCTTATTATAATGTTTAGCCCTATTTTTTTTTTATGTATTTTCACAGTGCATCTCTAAGTGATTTTCATATAGCATATTATTGATAAAAAATTTTAATACTTTATTATTAAATTTGAATAAATATTTAATAATCAATAATTAATCTATTAAAGTAATGAAAATTGAAAATTTTATCAAAATATGTCATACGAAAGTTACAATGAATTGCAATGTGAAAATAGACATGAAAAAAGGGCTAAGTTTCATAATAATAAATTTAAATAAATTGTAACTTAATTTTTTTAATTTATAATTTTTTTTACATATTAAAAAAATATAAATTATAAAATTCAAATATTAATACATGATACATTTCAGTTCATTATTAGAATAAATAAAAACAATTAAATTTGTGAATAATTGAGGATTATTTCAATTTTTAATTGAATAATCCATGAATAAGAAAGAAATGTCAAAAATAGGAGGATGTTATTTTTTTTATAAATAATTATGAAGAATTTTTATAATATAATATATTATATGATTTTATCTTTTTATTGCTTTTGGTAACATAATATATTATATGATTATATGTATAACGACTATGTAAGGAAAAAATTAATATGATCCATTGATTTTTATTGATTAAAATACGACGATCGTAATCATTTGTTCTCGTTTCTCACAATAACAAAATGTTCTCACCAAAGTCACTCCCAAGATATCTATAATAAATGCATTTGTAAATTAATTAGTTTATTTATTTTAATTTATTTTCTTTGATATCACAGACTTTCTCATACAAATCTAATGAGGTTGAAATATTTTGAATTCCTCTTAACATATTGATTTTAATAAATTACTCATTACTATTTGATTTTATTTTTTTAAAAATGTGCAAAGTACTAAAATCTTTACTACTTAAACAAAATTGGTAAGAGTGGGGAAGACTATGAAAAGTATTAAGGGTACCGAGCAAAATTGACTTATTCGTCTTTATTCATAATTTTATTTTATATATTTTAAATTTTTAAATATAAAAATATACATACTAAGGAACAGACAAATGATAAAAAAAAACTAAGTAGAATGGTTTCATGTAAATTATTTGCATGATCTCATTTTAACTATTACCAAAATTTGTTCTAAATTTTTTTGACTTAATGATTATATGAAATTTTTTAATTAAAAGTATATAATATTTAATATAATATTCTTCCATTTTAAAACATTTTAAATTTACGGTAAAAAAGAAAATTTTAAAATTGACACATTATTTTTTAGTATAGTTTAAAATTATAACATTTCTTAGAATGGTTTAAAAGTTACAATTTTCTATATTTGGAGGTCTTAGTGATTATATAAATAATACATTTTAAGTTCTATTCAAAATCCTCCAAAAATGCATTATTGTTTAACTAATATTATAAACGGTTTCATCATTGGAGGTCATTAATTGAACATATGAAATATCACGTGATAGTCGTCTTACATTTTTACAATTATTTTAAAAAAAAACCATCATTATACAATATAAATATAGTACTTCTTGTAAAAATATGCCTTTTAAAAATTATTGTCTCTTTATTCATATATCTATCAACATATTTTTTACAATATTTTAAAATAAAAAATAGTAGAAAATGCAGAAAATCATGGCATGAACTACATGAGTGCACACTAATAATATGTTTAATGATTAATTTTATCAATTGTAGCAATTTGATTTGGTATTTGATAATCTATTTTTTGGTCATTATTTTGATTATATCTTTTTTCTTGTTTACTGTGTTTATATATATTATTATTTAAGATATTATGTTGTAAATAAGGTATAAATAATAATTGATTCATATTTTAGACATACATCCATTTAAATCAGTTTGTAATGTCGCTTTTAGGTTAACTTCTAAAATAGTTCACTAAATATATATTTATCAGGATTTGATTGGATGCTTTAAGGATATTAATCTCTAGATATATATATCAATATTATATGATAAATCAATTATCAACATGATTTTTATTATATTTTTGATTCTCCATTGATTGAGTAAAAATAAATTGATATGTTTTTATTTCCATTAAAAGAATTCTTATTCTTTTCACTATAAATTGCTCTATTACAATGAGATTGATATAAAAACCTAGCTCGTTGAAAGTTATTATCTTATACTAGTACTTTCTTTTGTAAGTTTATTTTTCTTCTTCATTTTATGCTTGCAAATAACATGGTAGGCAATTAGTTTATGCAAAAATGATTTGGTTTTAAAAAGGTCATATTAATACTCATAATAAGTATTTATTCTAGACAATTGAGTATAAAATTTTGGTTTTCCTGTATGTTAAGTATTTTATATTTTTCTTTAGAGTTATTATTCATGTCAAATTTCATGTGATATTTTGTTTACTTATCTTGTTAAAAGTTTTTATATGTAGTGATGAAAAATTAAATTCTGACTTCAAGCAGATCTTTGATGGAAGGAAGGGGAAAAAAGAAATCTTTATTTGGAAAAATAAAGCGAATATGTTCAAAACATAGTGAAAAAAAGAAATATAGTGTATTTGAAGAGACTGAAATAGAGGAGGAGCAAGATGAAATAGAGCAAGGGCAAGATGGGATAGAGCAATCTCCAGAGCATCAAGAGGAGGTGGTAGAACCAATCCCTTCATATAATTCTACACAACATTATTATTACCCTCCACAAACTCAACAAGTAATTCAAGGATATTTTGAACATGGAAGTCCTTCGTATTCTGCACATTACACTGATGAAAATACACAACCATGTAACCTTTCATATTCCGAAGAAAATACACAACCATGGAATCCTTCATACTCTTCACAAACCACTGATGGATATACGCAACCATGGAATCCTTCATACTCTTCACACAACACTGATGGATATACGCAACCAAGGAATCCTTCATCTTTTGGGAACCCTTCATCTTCTTTACAAGACCATGATGGAAACACACACTTTGGTAGTGGAGATACACACTCTCCGTGGTCTTCACAATATCCGTATTCGTCGCAGTATCAACAAACAAATTACTATTCTAATGATCAACAAAATGTCCAGAGAGGAAATGACTATTTTAGTGATGAAAACACAGATGGATGTTCTATGATGTAAAACATCTGACTAGATATCTAATTGCTAAATAACTACATGTTATATTTTTTATCTATAGTTTAGAAAAATTGGTAATGTGATAAGTATGCTAATAATAAGCATAATCCAAAAGTCAAATATTTTCAATTATAATTGATTTTTTTTAATTATATTTAACTATAGAGCAAGACTATTTTAATTTTTCTTATTCATATTCTTATATTTATTAATTACAATTATTATGAACATTATATAACCTTTCTTTAGATATATAAATTTATTTAATCAATTTATTAAAAATCAACTTTAAGTTTATTTAAATTTCTTATTATAATGTTTAGCCCTATTTTTCTTTATGTATTTTCACAATGCATCTCTAAGTGATTTTCATAGAGCATATTATTGACAGTTTTTTTTTAATACTTTCATCTTACATTTTAATAAATATTAAATAATCAATAATTAATCTCTTAAAGTAATGAAAATTTAAAATTTTATCAACAATATGTCATACGAAAATCAGTATGAATTGCAAGGTGAAAATAGGCATAAAAAACAGGATTAAGTTTAATAATAATAAATTTAAATGAATTTAATTTTAATTTTTTTTATTGATAAATTTTTTTACATATTTAACAAAATATAAAATATAAAATTCAAATATTAATACATGAGACATTTTAGTTCATTATTAGAATAAATAAAAACAATTAAATTTGTTAATAATTGAGGTTTATTTCAAGTTTTTTATTGAATAATCTATGAATAAGAATAAAATATCAAAAATAGGAGGATGTTATTTTTTTTATAAATAATTATGAAATTTTTTAATAATATAATATATTATAGATGATTCTATATTTTGTGCAAAGTACTAAAAATTTTACTACTTAAATAAAATTGGTAAGAATGGGGAAGACTATGAAAAATATTAAGCTTACCGAACAAAATTGACTTATCCGTCTTTATTCAGAATGTTATTTTATTTATTTTAAATTTTTTAATATAAAAGTATAAATAATAAGAAACACACAAACGATAAAAAAACTTAAGTAGAATGGTTTCATGTAAATTAATTGCATGATCTCATTTTAAATATTACCAAAATTTGTTCTACATTTTTTTTACTTAATGATTATTTGAAATTTTCTAATTAAAAGCATATAATATTTAATATAATATTTTTTCCATTTCAAAACATTTTAAATTTACGACGATAAAAAAAATATTTAAAAAAAATGTTTATTCAATTTATAAAAAATCAACTTTCAATTCATTTAAATTTCTTATTATAATGTTTAGCCCTATTTTTTTTTTATGTATTTTCACAGTGCATCTCTAAGTGATTTTCATATAGCTTATTATTGATAAAAAATTTTAATACTTTATTATTAAATTTGAATAAATATTTAATAATCAATAATTAATCTATTAAAGTAATGAAAATTGAAAATTTTATCAAAATATGTCATACGAAAGTTACAATGAATTGCAATGTGAAAATAGACATGAAAAAAGGGCTAAGTTTCATAATAATAAATTTAAATAAATTGTAACTTAATTTTTTTAATTTATAATTTTTTTTACATATTAAAAAAATATAAATTATAAAATTCAAATATTAATACATGATACATTTCAGTTCATTATTAGAATAAATAAAAACAATTAAATTTGTGAATAATTGAGGATTATTTCAATTTTTAATTGAATAATCCATGAATAAGAAAGAAATGTCAAAAATAGGAGGATGTTATTTTTTTTATAAATAATTATGAAGAATTTTTATAATATAATATATTATATGATTTTATCTTTTTATTGCTTTTGGTAACATAATATATTATATGATTATATGTATAACGACTATGTAAGGAAAAAATTAATATGATCCATTGATTTTTATTGATTAAAATACGACGATCGTAATCATTTGTTCTCGTTTCTCACAATAACAAAATGTTCTCACCAAAGTCACTCCCTAGATATCTATAATAAATGCATTTGTAAATTAATTAGTTTATTTATTTTAATTTATTTTCTTTGATATCACAGACTTTCTCATACAAATCTAATGAGGTTGAAATATTTTGAATTCCTCTTAACATATTGATTTTAATAAATTACTCATTACTATTTGATTTTATTTTTTTAAAAATGTGCAAAGTACTAAAATCTTTACTACTTAAACAAAATTGGTAAGAGTGGGGAAGACTATGAAAAGTATTAAGGGTACCGAGCAAAATTGACTTATTCGTCTTTATTCATAATTTTATTTTATATATTTTAAAATTTTAAATATAAAAATATACATACTAAGGAACAGACAAATGATAAAAAAAAACTAAGTAGAATGGTTTCATGTAAATTATTTGCATGATCTCATTTTAACTATTACCAAAATTTGTTCTAAATTTTTTTGACTTAATGATTATATGAAATTTTTTAATTAAAAGTATATAATATTCTTCCATTTTAAAACATTTTAAATTTACGGTAAAAAAGAAAATTTTAAAATTGACACATTATTTTTTAGTATAGTTTAAAATTATAACATTTCTTAGAATGGTTTAAAAGTTACAATTTTCTATATTTGGAGGTCTTAGTGATTATATAAATAATACATTTTAAGTTCTATTCAAAATCCTCCAAAAATGCATTATTGTTTAACTAATATTATAAACGGTTTCATCATTGGAGGTCATTAATTGAACATATGAAATATCACGTGATAGTCGTCTTACATTTTTACAATTATTTAAAAAAAAAACCATCATTATACAATATAAATATAGTACTTCTTGTAAAAATATGCCTTTTAAAAATTATTGTCTCTTTATTCATATATCTATCAACATATTTTTTACAATATTTTAAAATAAAAAATAGTAGAAAATGCAGAAAATCATGGCATGAACTACATGAGTGCACACTAATAATATGTTTAATGATTAATTTTATCAATTGTAGCAATTTGATTTGGTATTTGATAATCTATTTTTTGGTCATTATTTTGATTATATCTTTTTTCTTGTTTACTGTGTTTATATATATTATTATTTAAGATATTATGTTGTAAATAAGGTATAAATAATAATTGATTCATATTTTAGACATACATCCATTTAAATCAGTTTGTAATGTCGCTTTTAGGTTAACTTCTAAAATAGTTCACTAAATATATATTTATCAGGATTTGATTGGATGCTTTAAGGATATTAATCTCTAGATATATATATCAATATTATATGATAAATCAATTATCAACATGATTTTTATTATATTTTTGATTCTCCATTGATTGAGTAAAAATAAATTGATATGTTTTTATTTCCATTAAAAGAATTCTTATTCTTTTCACTATAAATTGCTCTATTACAATGAGATTGATATAAAAACCTAGCTCGTTGAAAGTTATTATCTTATACTAGTACTTTCTTTTGTAAGTTTATTTTTCTTCTTCATTTTATGCTTGCAAATAACATGGTAGGCAATTAGTTTATGCAAAAATGATTTGGTTTTAAAAAGGTCATATTAATACTCATAATAAGTATTTATTCTAGACAATTGTGTATAAAATTTTGTTTTTCCTGTATGTTAAGTATTTTATATTTTTCTTTAGAGTTATTATTCATGTCAAATTTCATGTGATATTTTGTTTACTTATCTTGTTAAAAGTTTTTATATGTAGTGATGAAAAATTAAATTCTGACTTCAAGCAGATCTTTGATGGAAGGAAGGGGAAAAAAGAAATCTTTATTTGGAAAAATAAAGCGAATATGTTCAAAACATAGTGAAAAAAAGAAATATAGAGTATTTGAAGAGACTGAAATAGAGGAGGAGCAAGATGAAATAGAGCAAGGGCAAGATGGGATAGAGCAATCTCCAGAGCATCAAGAGGAGGTGGTAGAACCAATCCCTTCATATAATTCTACACAACATTATTATTACCCTCCACAAACTCAACAAGTAATTCAAGGATATTTTGAACATGGAAGTCCTTCGTATTCTGCACATTACACTGATGAAAATACACAACCATGTAACCTTTCATATTCCGAAGAAAATACACAACCATGGAATCCTTCATACTCTTCACAAACCACTGATGGATATACGCAACCATGGAATCCTTCATACTCTTCACACAACACTGATGGATATACGCAACCAAGGAATCCTTCATCTTTTGGGAACCCTTCATCTTCTTTACAAGACCATGATGGAAACACACACTTTGGTAGTGGAGATACACACTCTCCGTGGTCTTCACAATATCCGTATTCGTCGCAGTATCAACAAACAAATTACTATTCTAATGATCAACAAAATGTCCAGAGAGGAAATGACTATTTTAGTGATGAAAACACAGATGGATGTTCTATGATGTAAAACATCTGACTAGATATCTAATTGCTAAATAACTACATGTTATATTTTTTATCTATAGTTTAGAAAAATTGGTAATGTGATAAGTATGCTAATAATAAGCATAATCCAAAAGTCAAATATTTTCAATTATAATTGATTTTTTTTAATTATATTTAACTATAGAGCAAGACTATTTTAATTTTTCTTATTCATATTCTTATATTTATTAATTACAATTATTATGAACATTATATAACCTTTCTTTAGATATATAAATTTATTTAATCAATTTATTAAAAATCAACTTTAAGTTTATTTAAATTTCTTATTATAATGTTTAGCCCTATTTTTCTTTATGTATTTTCACAATGCATCTCTAAGTGATTTTCATAGAGCATATTATTGACAGTTTTTTTTTAATACTTTCATCTTACATTTTAATAAATATTAAATAATCAATAATTAATCTCTTAAAGTAATGAAAATTTAAAATTTTATCAACAATATGTCATACGAAAATCAGTATGAATTGCAAGGTGAAAATAGGCATAAAAAACAGGATTAAGTTTAATAATAATAAATTTAAATGAATTTAATTTTAATTTTTTTTATTGATAAATTTTTTTACATATTTAACAAAATATAAAATATAAAATTCAAATATTAATACATGAGACATTTTAGTTCATTATTAGAATAAATAAAAACAATTAAATTTGTTAATAATTGAGGTTTATTTCAAGTTTTTTATTGAATAATCTATGAATAAGAATAAAATATCAAAAATAGGAGGATGTTATTTTTTTTATAAATAATTATGAAATTTTTTAATAATATAATATATTATAGATGATTCTATATTTTGTGCAAAGTACTAAAAATTTTACTACTTAAATAAAATTGGTAAGAATGGGGAAGACTATGAAAAATATTAAGCTTACCGAACAAAATTGACTTATCCGTCTTTATTCAGAATGTTATTTTATTTATTTTAAATTTTTTAATATAAAAGTATAAATAATAAGAAACACACAAACGATAAAAAAACTTAAGTAGAATGGTTTCATGTAAATTAATTGCATGATCTCATTTTAAATATTACCAAAATTTGTTCTACATTTTTTTTACTTAATGATTATTTGAAATTTTCTAATTAAAAGCATATAATATTTAATATAATATTTTTTCCATTTCAAAACATTTTAAATTTACGACGATAAAAAAAATATTTAAAAAAAATGTTTATTCAATTTATAAAAAATCAACTTTCAATTCATTTAAATTTCTTATTATAATGTTTAGCCCTATTTTTTTTTTTATGTATTTTCACAGTGCATCTCTAAGTGATTTTCATATAGCATATTATTGATAAAAAATTTTAATACTTTATTATTAAATTTGAATAAATATTTAATAATCAATAATTAATCTATTAAAGTAATGAAAATTGAAAATTTTATCAAAATATGTCATACGAAAGTTACAATGAATTGCAATGTGAAAATAGACATGAAAAAAGGGCTAAGTTTCATAATAATAAATTTAAATAAATTGTAACTTAATTTTTTTAATTTATAATTTTTTTTACATATTAAAAAAATATAAATTATAAAATTCAAATATTAATACATGATACATTTCAGTTCATTATTAGAATAAATAAAAACAATTAAATTTGTGAATAATTGAGGATTATTTCAATTTTTAATTGAATAATCCATGAATAAGAAAGAAATGTCAAAAATAGGAGGATGTTATTTTTTTTATAAATAATTATGAAGAATTTTTATAATATAATATATTATATGATTTTATCTTTTTATTGCTTTTGGTAACATAATATATTATATGATTATATGTATAACGACTATGTAAGGAAAAAATTAATATGATCCATTGATTTTTATTGATTAAAATACGACGATCGTAATCATTTGTTCTCGTTTCTCACAATAACAAAATGTTCTCACCAAAGTCACTCCCAAGATATCTATAATAAATGCATTTGTAAATTAATTAGTTTATTTATTTTAATTTATTTTCTTTGATATCACAGACTTTCTCATACAAATCTAATGAGGTTGAAATATTTTGAATTCCTCTTAACATATTGATTTTAATAAATTACTCATTACTATTTGATTTTATTTTTTTAAAAATGTGCAAAGTACTAAAATCTTTACTACTTAAACAAAATTGGTAAGAGTGGGGAAGACTATGAAAAGTATTAAGGGTACCGAGCAAAATTGACTTATTCGTCTTTATTCATAATTTTATTTTATATATTTTAAATTTTTAAATATAAAAATATACATACTAAGGAACAGACAAATGATAAAAAAAAAACTAAGTAGAATGGTTTCATGTAAATTATTTGCATGATCTCATTTTAACTATTACCAAAATTTGTTCTAAATTTTTTTGACTTAATGATTATATGAAATTTTTTAATTAAAAGTATATAATATTCTTCCATTTTAAAACATTTTAAATTTACGGTAAAAAAGAAAATTTTAAAATTGACACATTATTTTTTAGTATAGTTTAAAATTATAACATTTCTTAGAATGGTTTAAAAGTTACAATTTTCTATATTTGGAGGTCTTAGTGATTATATAAATAATACATTTTAAGTTCTATTCAAAATCCTCCAAAAATGCATTATTGTTTAACTAATATTATAAACGGTTTCATCATTGGAGGTCATTAATTGAACATATGAAATATCACGTGATAGTCGTCTTACATTTTTACAATTATTTTAAAAAAAAAACCATCATTATACAATATAAATATAGTACTTCTTGTAAAAATATGCCTTTTAAAAATTATTGTCTCTTTATTCATATATCTATCAACATATTTTTTACAATATTTTAAAATAAAAAATAGTAGAAAATGCAGAAAATCATGGCATGAACTACATGAGTGCACACTAATAATATGTTTAATGATTAATTTTATCAATTGTAGCAATTTGATTTGGTATTTGATAATCTATTTTTTGGTCATTATTTTGATTATATCTTTTTTCTTGTTTACTGTGTTTATATATATTAATATTTAAGATATTATGTTGTAAATAAGGTATAAATAATAATTGATTCATATTTTAGACATACATCCATTTAAATCAGTTTGTAATGTCGCTTTTAGGTTAACTTCTAAAATAGTTCACTAAATATATATTTATCAGGATTTGATTGGATGCTTTAAGGATATTAATCTCTAGATATATATATCAATATTATATGATAAATCAATTATCAACATGATTTTTATTATATTTTTGATTCTCCATTGATTGAGTAAAAATAAATTGATATGTTTTTATTTCCATTAAAAGAATTCTTATTCTTTTCACTATAAATTGCTCTATTACAATGAGATTGATATAAAAACCTAGCTCGTTGAAAGTTATTATCTTATACTAGTACTTTCTTTTGTAAGTTTATTTTTCTTCTTCATTTTATGCTTGCAAATAACATGGTAGGCAATTAGTTTATGCAAAAATGATTTGGTTTTAAAAAGGTCATATTAATACTCATAATAAGTATTTATTCTAGACAATTGTGTATAAAATTTTGTTTTTCCTGTATGTTAAGTATTTTATATTTTTCTTTAGAGTTATTATTCATGTCAAATTTCATGTGATATTTTGTTTACTTATCTTGTTAAAAGTTTTTATATGTAGTGATGAAAAATTAAATTCTGACTTCAAGCAGATCTTTGATGGAAGGAAGGGGAAAAAAGAAATCTTTATTTGGAAAAATAAAGCGAATATGTTCAAAACATAGTGAAAAAAAGAAATATAGAGTATTTGAAGAGACTGAAATAGAGGAGGAGCAAGATGAAATAGAGCAAGGGCAAGATGGGATAGAGCAATCTCCAGAGCATCAAGAGGAGGTGGTAGAACCAATCCCTTCATATAATTCTACACAACATTATTATTACCCTCCACAAACTCAACAAGTAATTCAAGGATATTTTGAACATGGAAGTCGTTCGTATTCTGCACATTACACTGATGAAAATACACAACCATGTAACCTTTCATATTCCGAAGAAAATACACAACCATGGAATCCTTCATACTCTTCACAAACCACTGATGGATATACGCAACCATGGAATCCTCCATACTCTTCACACAACACTGATGGATATACGCAACCAAGGAATCCTTCATCTTTTGGGAACCCTTCATCTTCTTTACAAGACCATGATGGAAACACACACTTTGGTAGTGGAGATACACACTCTCCGTGGTCTTCACAATATTCGTATTCGTCGCAGTATCAACAAACAAATTACTATTCTAATGATCAACAAAATGTCCAGAGGGGAAATGACTATTTTAGTGATGAAAACACAGATGGATGTTCTATGATGTAAAACATCTGACTAGATATCTAATTGCTAAATAACTACATGTTATATTTTTTATCTATAGTTTAGAAAAATTGGTAATGTGATAAGTATGCTAATAATAAGCATAATTCAAAAGTCAAATATTTTCAATTATAATTGATTTTTTTTAATTATATTTAACTATAGAGCAAGACTATTTTAATTTTTCTTATTCATATTCTTATATTTATTAATTACAATTATTATGAACATTATATAACCTTTCTTTAGATATATAAATTTATTTAATCAATTTATTAAAAATCAACTTTAAGTTTATTTAAATTTCTTATTATAATGTTTAGCCCTATTTTTCTTTATGTATTTTCACAATGCATCTCTAAGTGATTTTCATAGAGCATATTATTGACAGTTTTTTTTTAATACTTTCATCTTACATTTTAATAAATATTAAATAATCAATAATTAATCTCTTAAAGTAATGAAAATTTAAAATTTTATCAACAATATGTCATACGAAAATCAGTATGAATTGCAAGGTGAAAATAGGCATAAAAAACAGGATTAAGTTTAATAATAATAAATTTAAATGAATTTAATTTTAATTTTTTTTATTGATAAATTTTTTTACATATTTAACAAAATATAAAATATAAAATTCAAATATTAATACATGAGACATTTTAGTTCATTATTAGAATAAATAAAAACAATTAAATTTGTTAATAATTGAGGTTTATTTCAAGTTTTTTATTGAATAATCTATGAATAAGAATAAAATATCAAAAATAGGAGGATGTTATTTTTTTTATAAATAATTATGAAATTTTTTAATAATATAATATATTATAGATGATTCTATATTTTGTGCAAAGTACTAAAAATTTTACTACTTAAATAAAATTGGTAAGAATGGGGAAGACTATGAAAAATATTAAGCTTACCGAACAAAATTGACTTATCCGTCTTTATTCAGAATGTTATTTTATTTATTTTAAATTTTTTAATATAAAAGTATAAATAATAAGAAACACACAAACGATAAAAAAACTTAAGTAGAATGCTTTCATGTAAATTAATTGCATGATCTCATTTTAAATATTACCAAAATTTGTTCTACATTTTTTTTACTTAATGATTATTTGAAATTTTCTAATTAAAAGCATATAATATTTAATATAATATTTTTTCCATTTCAAAACATTTTAAATTTACGACGATAAAAAAAATATTTAAAAAAATTTTTTATTCAATTTATAAAAAATCAACTTTCAATTCATTTAAATTTCTTATTATAATGTTTAGCCCTATTTTTTTTTTATGTATTTTCACAGTGCATCTCTAAGTGATTTTCATATAGCATATTATTGATAAAAATTTTTAATACTTTATTATTAAATTTGAATAAATATTTAATAATCAATAATTAATCTATTAAAGTAATGAAAATTGAAAATTTTATCAAAATATGTCATACGAAAGTTACAATGAATTGCAATGTGAAAATAGACATAAAAAAAGGGCTAAGTTTCATAATAATAAATTTAAATAAATTGTAACTTAATTTTTTTAATTTATAATTTTTTTTACATATTAAAAAAAATATAAAATATAAAATTCAAATATTAATACATCAGACATTTCAGTTCATTATTAGAATAAATAAAAACAATTAAATTTGTGAATAATTGAGGATTATTTCAATTTTTAATTGAATAATCCATGAATAAGAAAGAAATGTCAAAAATAGGAGGATGTTATTTTTTTTATAAATAATTATGAAGAATTTTTATAATATAATATATTATATGATTTTATCTTTTTATTGCTTTTGGTAACATAATATATTATATGATTATATGTATAACGACTATGTAAGGAAAAAATTAATATGATCCATTGATTTTTATTGATTAAAATATGACGATCGTAATCATTTGTTCTCGTTTCTCACAATAACAAAATGATATCTATAATAAATGCATTTGTAAATTAATTAGTTTATTTATTTTAATTTATTTTCTTTGATATCACAGACTTTCTCATACAAATCTAATGAGGTTGAAATATTTTGAATTCCTCTTAACATATTGATTTTAATAAATTACTCATTATTATTTGATTTTATTTTTTTAAAAATGTGCAAAGTACTAAAATCTTTACTACTTAAACAAAATTGGTAAGAGTGGGGAAGACTATGAAAAGTATTAAGGGTACCGAGCAAAATTGACTTATTCGTCTTTATTCATAATTTTATTTTATATATTTTAAAATTTTAAATATAAAAGTATACATACTAAGGAACAGACAAATGATAAAAAAAAACTAAGTAGAATGGTTTCATGTAAATTATTTGCATGATCTCATTTTAACTATTACCAAAATTTGTTCTAAATTTTTTTGACTTAATGATTATATGAAATTTTTTAATTAAAAGTATATAATATTTAATATAATATTCTTCCATTTTAAAACATTTTAAATTTACGGTAAAAAAGAAAATTTTAAAATTGACACATTATTTTTTAGTATAGTTTAAAATTATAACATTTCTTAGAATGGTTTAAAAGTTACAATTTTCTATATTTGGAGGTCTTAGTGATTATATAAATAATACATTTTAAGTTCTATTCAAAATCCTCCGAAAATGCATTATTGTTTAACTAATATTATAAACGGTTTCATCATTGGAGGTCATTAATTGAACATATGAAATATCACGTGATAGTCGTCTTACATTTTTACAATTATTTTAAAAAAAAACCATCATTATACAATATAAATATAGTATTTCTTGTAAAAATATGCCTTTTAAAAATTATTGTCTCTTTATTCATATATCTATCAACATATTTTTTACAATATTTTAAAATAAAAAATAGTAGAAAATGCAGAAAATCATGGCATGAACTACATGAGTGCACACTAATAATATGTTTAATGATTAATTTTATCAATTGTAGCAATTTGATTTGGTATTTGATAATCTATTTTTTGGTCATTATTTTGATTATATCTTTTTTCTTGTTTACTGTGTTTATATATATTATTATTTAAGATATTATGTTGTAAATAAGGTATAAATAATAATTGATTCATATTTTAGACATACATCCATTTAAATCAGTTTGTAATGTCGCTTTTAGGTTAACTTCTAAAATAGTTCACTAAATATATATTTATCAGGATTTGATTGGATGCTTTAAGGATATTAATCTCTAGATATATATATCAATATTATATGATAAATCAATTATCAACATGATTTTTATTATATTTTTTATTCTCCATTGATTGAGTAAAAATAAATTGATATGTTTTTATTTCCATTAAAAGAATTCTTATTCTTTTCACTATAAATTGCTCTATTACAATGAGAATGATATAAAAACCTAGCTCGTTGAAAGTTATTATCTTATACTAGTACTTTCTTTTGTAAGTTTACTTTTCTTCTTCATTTTAGGCTTGCAAATAACATGGTATGCAATTAGTTTATGCAAAAATGATTTGGTTTTAAAAAGGTCATATTATAATAAGTATTTATTCTAGAGAATTGTGTATAAAATTTTGTTTTTCCTGTATGTTTAGTATTTTATATTTTTCTTTAGAGTTATTATTCATGTCAAATTTCATGTGATATTTTGTTTACTTATCTTGTTAAAAGTTTTTATATGTAGTGATGAAAAATTAAATTCTGACTTCAAGCAGATCTTTGATGGAAGGAAGGGGAAAAAAGAAATCTTTATTTGGAAAAATAAAGCGAATATGTTCAAAACATAGTGAAAAAAAGAAATATAGAGTATTTGAAGAGACTGAAATAGAGGAGGAGCAAGATGAAATAGAGCAAGGGCAAGATGGGATAGAGCAATCTCCAGAGCATCAAGAGGAGGTGGTAGAACCAATCCCTTCATATAATTCTACACAACATTATTATTACCCTCCACAAACTCAACAAGTAATTCAAGGATATTTTGAACATGGAAGTCCTTCGTATTCTGCACATTACACTGATGAAAATACACAACCATGTAACCTTTCATATTCCGAAGAAAATACACAACCATGAAATCCTTCATACTCTTCACAAACTGTAATACCCCGTAAATTTATAAACGCTCTGGTTAATATTATTATGATCAACTGGGTTCCGGAGTACTCTGAGCAATTATTTGATAAAATAATTTGAGTAAACTGACGAACTCAGAGTTGATTAAATTAATAGTATTTAACGTTGAGTTTGTATTTTTTTTGGTGCATTTGAGCTAATTTGGACATTTAGTAGTATTGCTAATTGATGGAAATTAATTTCTTTACTATATCTCTTTCTCATTTGGAAACAAAAACAAAAGTTAGAAAGAAAAGAAAGGAAAAGAGAAGAAAGGAAAAAAAAGTGAAGGAAAGGAAAAGGAGAAGAAAATTGTCTAAGAGCTCAAGATCATCATCAAGCATCAATCTTCATCCAATCTTCTAAATTTCATCATCCTCATCTTGTTGTCCAGGTGGGTTCTAGTTAGTACCATTGTTAGAAAGTTCTAGGGATTTTTTTTGGATTTAGGTTAGATTGTGGAATTTTGAACTTTATGGATGAATCTTGTTATAATTGTTGTTGTATGCTTGTTATCATGTCTATACTGAGTTTGGATCATGTGGGTATTATTTGATCATGTTTTGGTTGGAGGAATATGGCTTAGGGGTGAAGAACAGCAGCTGGGAGAAGTGTTGTTTCGCTTGCTTCGCCTAGCGAGCCTGGGGCGAGTCCCAGCGAGCAGCAGTCAAGGGTTCGCCTAGCGAACCCGAACGCGAAGCCTAGCGAATGTTCGTTGCGGGCGTTCGCTTAGCGAACTTAGTGTGTTTTAAGTCTGGGAACTTTCTGCCAAGGGGTTCGCTGGTACGTTCGCCTAGCGAAGGTGAAGGCGAAGGTTCGCCAGCTCGTTCGCCTAGCGAACTTATGGTGTTTTGGGTCTGGGAGTGTTTTGTTTAATTACTCGCCAGCTTACTCGCCTAGCGAAGGCGAAGGCGAAGGTTCGCCAGATCGTTCGCCTAGCGAACCTGGGGCGAGCAGTGTTATTTTTATAACTTGTTGTCGTCATACCTTTTCATCCGTTTGTCCGTTTTGAATGTTCGGTATATCAATGGAAAGCTGGAGAAATGATCTTTATGATGATGATATGAATTGTCGATTTTATTGCCCGACTAAATAATCGGAGGGAATCGTTAATTGGTGTAATATGCGATATGTGGAATTATGTGTTTTAATTGTGTGATTGATGAATAATTGCCTATGTTCCTATTGTTATGCATGTTAAAATATGAAATAGGTAGAGTGAGGAATATCACCGTAAATAAGTGTCAGATAGGGTGGAACAACATTGTGGCAACGCTCGTGCATGAAAGGCCGAGGTGTGTGTTTTTGTATCATAACCACGGTTTCTTGCGGTGTAGTTTCATGAGACTCGAGCACCTCCTCTGAAACGTTATGCACAACTACTTGGCAGGTTTGATTCTCGTAGTGAGTACGATTGGAGCCTACAGGTAAAGAGACTTGTGACGGTGTACGGGCCATGAGAAGTGACGGATCACGGTGTACGGACCGGTGATCCCGAATCCAATTCGTATGCCAAGTAGCTACAAGGATCCATGACTCGGGTCGTCTTCTAGACGTAGAAGCGGACGGGAATAGGGGATACCTTGGTATTGGTTATTGATGTGTGAATCCTTGAGTTTACAGGCTCAGGAGGTACTTCGGTACTAGTGTGAGTTTACAGGCTCACCGTGATGGTTACTTGTGTGTGTGTGTACTCATGGTCTTTCCCCTTTCCCCTTGACATGAGTTAGGTTTATTTTAGAACCTTGTAAAGCCGAGAGGACTTTAAGATAGGGAACTCACTGAGATTTGATGTATCTCACCCCACTGTTGTTATTTACATCACAGGTTCTGCAGGTTCGGCGAAGGGTAAGGCAAGGTTATTTGAATTTCCTTACGGATCGTAGCTTTTGTGTTGGCATGGCTTCCGCTATGGCGAAAGAAAATTTTGAGATCATTGCATTGATCTAGTTCTTAGTTTTTATCATATTGGAACATCTTGTATATGTAATGCCTTAGACTTTTAGTGTTTTGTATTAGAGGCATTTATGTGTATAATGTGTTAACTAGGAACTTATAGTATTTCAATACCAAATACTTGGATTCATATATATAACTTATGCTTTGATGTATGGATTCTATATATGGGTGTTACAGTTGGTATCAGAGCAGGTCGTATCCTCGACCTAGCCATGAAATAGAATAAGTAATTCTTTCCGTTTCAGATACGTGGTGTCGCCTTTGGTCTTACGTGTTATATTTATGGTATTGAGCCTGATCAACTTAATCCTATTTGTATGACATTCAGGAATATCGCCGACGGACGTAGAAACAACCGTGGAAGACTAAAGACTCCGAGGACTACTCCAGCTGGGACGGTTCCACAGGGTGCTGAAGGGAACGCCCCTTTGTATCAATTCATGCAACAGATGCAGCAGCAGCAAAATCAGTTCATGCAAGGAATGGTACAACAAATGGCTGATGGTCTGCATCCTCCAGTGGTTGTTCCTGAAGTTACAGGGGGAACCTATAGGGAATTCATTCGTATGAATCCTCCGGAGTTTCAGGGAGGGTTAGATCCGGTGAAGGCGCATGAGTGGATAGCAGGTATGGAACGGATTTTCTTGATAGTGCATTGTAGTGAGGAAAATAAAGTGGTCTTTGCTTCTCACTTGCTAAAGGGTCCTGCCATGAGGTGGTGGGAGAGCGCTTCAGCCTTAATGACAATCTAAGAGGTACCAAAAGTGTGGGAGCAGTTTAAGGTAATTTTTATGGAGAAATATTTTCCGAGTTCTTTAAGGTCTCAGAAGGAGTTTGAGTTCCAACAGTTGAGACAGGGCAATTTATCAGTGGCTTCCTATGCAGAAAAATTTGAGATCATGGCTGACTATTCTAGGCAGGCCATGTATGCTCCTGATGAGAGGTGAAAGATCGATCAGTTTTTGTTTGGTTTGAGGGCTGAAATTTCACACAGCGTGTCTCAACGGGAATTTGCTACTTATGCTGAAATGTTAAGACAATATTATGTGGCGGAAAATAGTTTGAAAAAGGTACAAATGGAGGTGGATTTGAACAGGGCAACTCAGAGTGACCGTGGAAGGTCGAATCAACAGTTTACACAAAGGCAACAGTCTTCCAAAGGGAAGCAAGTACAGAGTTCTAGAACTAGTGTGCCTCCGGTATGTCGTACTTGTGGAAGGAATCATTATGGCAGGTGCAATTCGGATGGATTACGGTGTTATCAGTGTAACAAGATGGGTCATGTATCGAGAGATTGTCCTCAGGGTAGGAATCAGACACAAGGGAAGACTACTGGCCGAGTGTATACCTTGGATGCAAGGAAAGCAAAGGGTGACAACTCCTTGATTGCGGGTACGTGTTTCGTAAATGGACATCCTTGTTTTGTTTTATTTGATTGTGGGGCAACGCATTCTTTTGTGTCCACGCGTTGTGTGAAGCGACTTGGGTTACAAACTATTCCTTTGTTTCCTCCTATGGTGGTTACTACTGCCATGGATGAAATGGTTGAAACACCGCAGATGTGTGAAAATTGTGTGTTGTCGGTGAACGAAAGAGTCTTCCAGATTGATCTTATTTGTTTGCCGCTTAAGAAAGTGGATGTTGTTCTGGGAATGGATTGGCTTTCAGCTAATTCGGTGTTTATCGGTTGTGAGGAGAAGCTAATCATTATTCCATCTGCTGAGGCTACTCCGAAAGATGTGTTATCAACGATTTTAGAAGGTACGGTGGGAATGGTAAATTTCTTGTTTGAGAAGGAGAAATCTGTTTTATTGGTTCTTACTAAGGAAGGAAGTAGTGAACAACAAGTTCTGAGTATTCCTATAGTGTGTGAGTTTCCTGAAGTGTTTCCTGAGGATGTTTCTTCTCTTCCTCCGGAGAGAGAAGTTGAGTTCTCTATTGACCTAGTACCGGGAACGGCTCTTATATCCGTTTCTCCTTATCGGATGGCGCCGCTTGAATTAAGAGAATTAAAGGACCAATTGGAGGACTTGATGTCTAAGCATTTTGTTAGACCTAGTGTTTCACCTTGGGGAGCTCCAGTGTTATTGGTAAAGAAGAAGGATGGGGGAATGCGTTTATGCATCGATTACCGTAAGTTGAATAAAGTCACCATTAAGAACAAGTACCCCTTACCCAGGATAGACGACTTGTTAGATCAATTGAAAGGAGCCTGTGTGTTCTCGAAGATTGATTTACGGTCGGGTTATCATCAGATCCGAGTGAAGAGTTCCGATGTGCCAAAAACTGCATTTAGAACACGTTACGGTCATTACGAATTCCTAGTGATGCCTTTCGGTGTGACTAATGCTGCAGCTATTTTTATGGATTACATGAACCGTATATTTCAGGCTTACTTGGACCAATTTGTGGTAATCTTTATTGACGACATTCTTATTTATTCTCGTACTCCACAAGAGCACGGAGAACATCTGAGAATTGTCTTATCGGTATTGCAAGAGAAGCAACTGTTTGCTAAGTTGAGTAAGTGTGAGTTTTGGATGTCGGAAGTAAATTTTCTTGGACATGTTATATCTCAAGGTGGTGTGGCAGTGGATCCATCGAAAGTGGAAGCAGTGATTAATTGGGAGAGACCGAGAAATGTGTCAGAGGTTAGAAGTTTCTTGGGATTGGCAGGTTACTATAGAAGGTTCATTAAGGGTTTTTCTCAATTGGCCTTACCAATGACGAAACTTACTCGGAAGGATTTTACTTTTGAGTGGGATTCGGGTTGTGAACAAAGTTTTATGAAGTTGAAGGAAAGTTTGACGAGTGCTCCAGTATTAATTATCCCTGATCCTAACAACTCTTATGAAGTATTCTGTGATGCTTCTAAGAGGGGATTAGGGGGTGTTCTGATGCAAGGCGGTCAAGTAGTAGCTTATGCTTCTCGACAGTTGAAAGTTCATGAGAAGAATTATCCAACTCATGATTTGGAACTAGCTGCCGTTGTGTTTGCACTGAAGGTGTGGCGTCATTATTTGTATGGTGTACGTTTTGAAATGTTCAGTGACCACAAAAGTTTAAAGTATTTATTTGACCAAAAGGAGTTGAATATGCGACAAAGAAGGTGGATGGAGTACTTAAAGGATTATGACCTAGAATTGAAGTATCATCCAGGAAAGGCGAATAAAGTAGCGGATGCTTTAAGTCGGAAAATGGTTCATAGTGCAGAATTGATGATTTTGGAGTATTCGTTGTTGGAAAAGTTTAGAGATCTTAATCTCCAGTTTGTGTGGACTCCGAATGGGGTAATTATGGGAAATTTGAATGTCAATTCTACTTTAAGAGTTGAGATTCAACAAGAAAAAATGTTAGACGAGGAGTTACAAGAATTGTTACTTCAACCGGGTTTTACACGAGCAACTGATGGGATTGTTCTATTTAATCAACGGATTTGTGTTCCGAAGGGTGAGGCATTGAAAAGGAAGATTTTAGATGAAGCTCATAAAGGTACTTTTACGATACATCCTGGTTCTTCGAAGATGTATCAGGATTTAAAGAGAGATTATTGGTGGTCTGGGATGAAAAAGGATATAGCGGAATATGTGTCAGAATGTGCGGTGTGCCAATAGGTGAAGATTGAACACCAAAGACCGGGCGGTCTGTTGCAACCTTTGGATATTCCAGTTTGGAAGTGGGATAGTATTTCTATGGATTTCGTAGTAGGTTTACCCCGTACTCAAGGTGGGTATGATTCTATTTGGGTAATTGTAGATCGATTAACGAAATCGGCGCATTTCTTAGCCGTGAAGACTACTTATAAGGCAAGTCATCTTGCAAGGTTGTTTATTGCTGAGATTGTGAGATTGCATGGTATTCCTTCTAGTATTGTGTCCGATAGAGATCCGAAGTTTACTTCGAGGTTTTGGAAGGTGTTCCAACAATCTATGGGTACGAATTTGCGTTTGAGCACGTCGAATCATCCTCAGACGGATGGTCAGACCGAGCGAACAATACAGAGAGTAGAGGGAATTGGAAAGAACTTTTACCATTAATTGAGTTTTCCTATAACAATAGTTACCATGCGAGCATCGGTATGGCTCCTTATGAAGCATTGTATGGGAGGAAGTGTCGAACACCTTTGTGTTGGACTGGAATTGGCGAAGATAGGATTTTGGGACCCGAGATTATTCAAGAGACTACGAAAAAGATTCGAATGATCCGTGAGAAAGTTCAACAAGCACAAGATCGTCAAAAGAGTTACGCGGATAATCGTAGGAGACCTTTGGAATTTGAGGAAGGTGATCATGTATTTCTGAAAGTTACTCCGAGATTGAGATTGAAAGGACCGTTTAAGTCACGCAAATTAAGTCCGAGATACGTGGGACCGTATCGACGTGCTCAAACGCAAATTCGTACCCATAGCTTGTTGGAACACCTTCCAAAACCTCGAAGTAAACTTCGAATCTCTATCGGACACAATACTAGAAGGAATACCATGCAATCTCACAATCTCAGCAATAAACAACCTTGCAAGATGACTTGCCTTATAAGTAGTCTTCACGGCTAAGAAATGCGCCGATTTCGTTAGTCGATCTACAATTACCCAAATAGAATCATACCCACCTTGAGTACGGGGTAAACCCACTGCGAAATCCATAGAAATACTATCCCACTTCCAAACTGGAATATCCAAAGGTTGCAACAGACCGCCCGGTCTTTGGTGTTCAATCTTCACCTATTGGCACACCGCACATTCTGACACATATACCGCTATATCCTTTTTCATCCCAGACCACCAATAATCCATCTTTAAATCCTGATACATCTTCGAAGAACCAGGATGTATCGTAAAAGTACCTTTATGAGCTTCATTTAAAATCTTCCTTTTCAATGCCTCATCGTCCGGAACACAAATCTGTTGATTAAACAGAACAATCCCATATGTGGCTCGTGAAAAACCCGGTTGAAGTAACAACTCTTGTAATTCCTCTTCTAGCATTTGTTCTTGATGAATCTCAACTCTTAAAGTAGAATTGACATTCAAATTTCCCATAATTACACCATTCGGAGTCCACACAAACTGGAGATTAAGATCTCTAAACTTTTCCAACAACGAATACTCCAAAATCGTCAATTCGGCACAATAAACCATTTTCCGACTTAAAGCATCCGCTACTTTATTCGCTTTTCCTGGATGATACTTCAATTCTAAGTCATAATCCTTTAAGTACTCCATCCACCTTCTTTGTCGCATATTCAACTCCTTTTGGTCAAACAAATACTTCAAACTTTTATGGTCACTGAACATTTCAAAACGTACACCATACAAATAATGACGCCACACCTTCAGTGCAAACACCACTGCAGCTAGTTCCAAATCATGAGTTGGATAATTCTTCTCATGAACTTTCAACTGTCGAGAAGCATAAGCTACTACTTGCCCTTCTTGCATCAGAACGCCCCCTAATCCCCTCTTAGAAGCATCGCAGAATACTTCATAAGAGTTGTTAGGATCAGGAATAATTAATACTGGAGCACTCGTCAAACTTTCCTTCAATTTCATTAAACTTTGTTCACAACCCGAATCCCACTCAAAAGCAAAATCTTTCCGAGTAAGTTTCGTCATTGGTAAGGCCAATTGAGAAAAGCGTTTAATGAACCTTCTATAGTAACCTGCTAATCCCAAGAAACTTCTAACCTCTGAAGCATTTCTCGGTCTCTCCCAATTAATCACTGCTTCTACTTTCGATGGATCTACTACCACACCACCTTGAGATATAATATGTCCAAGAAAATTAACTTCCGACATCCAAAACTCACACTTGCTTAACTTAGCAAACAGTTGCTTCTCTTGCAATACCGATAAGACGATTCTCAGATGTTCTTCGTGCTCTTGTGGAGTACGAGAATAAATAAGAATGTCGTCAATAAAGATTACAACAAATTGGTCCAAGTAAGCCTGAAATATACGGTGCATGTAATCCATAAAAACAGCTGGAGCATTAGTCACACCGAAAGGCATCACCAAGAATTCGTAATGACCGTAACGGGTTCTATATGCAGTTTTAGGCACATCCGAACTCTTCACTCGGATCTGATAATCACCCGACTATAAATCAATCTTCGAGAACACACAGGCTCCTTTCAATTGATCTAACAAGTCGTCTATCCTGGGTAAGGGATACTTATTCTCAATGGTGACCTTATTCAGCTGACGATAATCGATACACAATCGCATTCCACAGTCTTTCTTCTTTACTAACAGAACTGGAGCTCCCCACGGTGAAACACTAGGTCTAACAAAAAGCTTTGCCATAAGCTCTTCTAATTGATCCTTTAATTCTCTTAACTCCAAAGGTGCCATCCGGTACGGAGAAACGGATATAAGAGCCGTTCCCGGTACCAGGTCAATAGAAAATTCCACTTCCCTTTCCGGAGGAAGAGAAGTGACATCTTCGGGAAAAACTTCTGAAAACTCGCAAACTACAGGAATGGTTGAAACTTGAAGGTCACTACTCCCTTCCTTGGTGAGAACCAACAGAACAGATTTCTCTCCTTCAAAAAAGAAATTTACCATTCCAACCGTACCTTCAAGAATAGTTGCTAAGACATCTTTCGGGGTAGCATCATTAGATGGAATGATGATGAGCTTTTCTTCGCACCCAAAAAACACCGAATTAGCAGAAAGCCATTCCATTCCCAAAACGACATCAACTTTCTTAAGCGGTAGACAAATGAGATCAATCTGGAAAACTCTACTATTCACAGACAGCACACAGTTTTCACACATCAATGGTGTCTCAACTATTTCATCCATGGCGGTAGTGACCACCATAGGAGGAGACAAAGGAACGGACCGCAACCCAAGTCGCTTCATACATTGAATCGATACAAAAGAGTGTGTAGCTCCGTAATCAAATAAAACAAAACAAGGAAATCCGTTAACAAGGCACGTACCGGCAATCAAAGAACTGTCATTCTTCTTCTTCCTTGCATCCAAGGTGTAGACTCGACCGACACTTTTTCCTTGCACTTGATTCTTATTCTTAGGACAATCCCTTGCCAAATGGCCCACTCCATCACACTGATAGCATCTAAAGACTCCGTCGTTGCACTTCCCGAAATGATACTTGTTGCACAACCGGCACAAAGGAGGAGTATTAGGCTTACTACTTTGCACTTGTTTTCCTTTGAAAGATTGTTGTCTTGGCCTAAACGGTTGAGTAGATCTCCCGCGATCACCTTGAGTCGTCCTACTTGCGACTCCCTCCGCGTGTACTTTCTTCAAACTATGCTCCGCCACATAGCATTGTCTTAACATTTCAGCATAAGTAGCGAACTCCCTCTGAGAGACGCTATGTGAAATTTCAGCCCTTAATCTAAATACAAATTGAGCTATCTTCCACCTCTCATCCGGGGCATACATGGCCTGCCTAGAATATGCAGCCATATCTTCGAACTTTTCGGCATAACTTGCTACCGCCATACCGCCCTGTCGCAATTGTTGAAACTCAAATTCCTTCTGAGTCCTCAACGAACTCGGAAAATACTTCTCCATGAAAACAGCTTTGAATTGTTCCCACACCTTCGGCACTTCTTGAATAGCCATCAAAGCCGAAGCGCTCTCCCACCATCTCATAGCGGGACCCTTCAGAGAATGGGAAACGAACAACACCTTGTTCTCTTCGCTACATAGGACTAACAAGAATATCCTTTCCATACCAGAAATCCATTCGTGAGCCTTCACGGGATCCAATCCACCCTGAAATTCCGGAGGATTCATGCGGTTAAAGTCCCGGAAATTCCCACCTACAGCTTCGGGAACAACTACCTGAGGATGCGGACTTCCATTCATTTGCTGCACCATTTGCTGCATGAATAGATTCTGTTGTTGTTGCATCTGTTGCATGAACTGATACAATGGAGCATTACCATCGCCGCCCGACGGATTCGTCCCTACCAGAGTGGTATGGGGTGGTCTTCCTCGAGTGTTTCTACGTCCCTCAGCCATGTTCCTAAAGGTCATACAAATAGGATTAAGTTGATCAGGCTCAATACCATAAATATAACACTTAAGACCAATGGCGACACAACGTATATGAAACGGAAGAAATACGTATACTATTTCATGGCTAGGTCGAGGATACGACCTACTCTGATACCAACTGTAACACCCATATATAAAATTCATACATCAAAGCATAAATAGTATATATGAATCTAAGTGTTTGGTACTGAAACACTATAAGTTCCTAGTTAACACATTATGAATATTACATGCCCTAAAATACAACAACTAAAAGTTCTAAAGGCATAATATACATAAGATGTTCGAAAGATAAAAACTAAGAACTAGATCAATAATGATCTCAAAATAAACTCCACTACAGAAGCTAGCCATCAACAAGTAAAGAAAAGATCACACGATCTTATCCTTACCCTTCTCGGAACCTGAAGCACCTGAAAATTCAACAATGTGGGGTGAGATACATCAAATCTCAGTGAGTTCCCTATATAATGGATTCTCTCGGATTGGAACAAGGTTCTAACAATCCTAACTCAAGTCCACGGGTGAAAAGGGAAAAGGACCTTGAGTTCACATACTCATTCTTGCCCTATATGGAAACATGCTCACGAGTTCTCTAACTCTAGTATCATCAAATGATATCTCTCACTAAGGCATCTTTCCCCGGCCAACCCTACAAGAGAATTCAACACGGGTCACGGATCCTTAAATTCGTAGCCAACCATTCTCGGCCAACCCTTCCAAAGAGTTTTCGACACGAGTCTTGGATGCTAAGGTAAATAACTTTCCCCGGCCATCCACAAAGGGCTCTTCAACACGGGTCACGGTTATCTACACATAGTACTTTTCCCGGCCAGCCCACACCAGGGGCCCTTCAACACGGGTCAATCATACCATCGTCTAAGCAACCTCCCCGGTTATCCATCATAAGAGGATCAAAACGCGGGTCACAATTACCTAGGTAACAATTACTCAACGTAATCCTACATGTTCCATACTAGGGTCTTACACTCATCTAGACCATCACTCGTCGAAGATGCACACCTAGGCATAAACGCACGAGTACCGTCATCTAGATCGTTTATCCATCCTAGCCGCAACTAGAATCATAAACCTCCTAGTCATTTCTAGGTTATCCGATTATTAAGGTTGATGTTTTCCTCACTCTTCCTATTTCATTTCATATTAACATGCATATACTCTTATATCATGTTTAAACAATAATAGGATAGGCAAAACACATCATTGGCATATAACCATATCAATCACGGAACACACATAATAGCATGCATATCAAACATAATCCACATAGTAGTTCACACACATTTTTAAGGCATACAAGCCACTACTATTCTCTACCAAGCATCCTTGGTTAAATCATGGTCTCTCATACCATTCACTGCCTTATTGGATCATCCTTCCAAAGGCTTTGGACTCGTATAAATCGGATTCCCGATTCTTGAGTTTCGGTGGAAACCAAACTACATACATTACATTTTCATATTTTTTTCTTATCAATCCAAGGCATAAACATATGCTTCTATTCCACTATCACAAGGAGAATAAAATTAGCTTCCCAACGCTTCGAACGGGGACCAAAACGGACTTACGGTTCAAAAGTTATGGGTTTTTTAAAATAATATTTTTCTGAAATCTTACACTGTTAATCGATTACACATATGGTTAACCGGTTAACAGGTTCAATTTTCACGTAAAACCCCATTTTTCATTGGTTAATCGATTACCAAAAGTGGTTAATCGATTAACCCTGTTGCAGAAGCTCAAAAACCTGTTTTTCTTGATACAAAACCCATCCAAACTCATTCAAAACATGTTGGGACATCAAAACAATTATCGACAGATGATTCTACACATATAGTGATCATACTACACAATTTATATCGCGTTTCATCCGTTAGATTCTTTGATTTAGCAAAATTACTCATTTTCTCACAAAACCAAAAACCTAACTCTAACTCAACAACTCTACCACTAAAGCATCTAACTAGAACCCACTTGGATTAGATGATGATGATTGAGAAGATTGGATGAAGATTGATGAATGGGTGATGATGATCTTGATGTTCTTGAGCTTTTCTCCCCTTTCCTCTTTTCTCTCCTTTCCTTTCCTTCTTCTTTCCTTCAATGTTTCTATCTTTCTCTTTTTTTCTTTTGGAAAATGGGAGGAAAAGGAAATAAGTAGTAAAATAGTATTAAAAATAATACTACTAAATGTCCAAAAAGTCTCTACAGCTCCAATTAATTAAAACCTCTGAGTCGGGTAATATTAACTTGAACGGCTCTGAGTTCAACAGTTACTCTAATTATCTTGGCAGATAATTTCTCAGAGTACACTGGAGCTCAGTTGATCACAACTTAATATAATCCAGAGCAATTAAAAATTACGGGGTATTACATTAGTTCATTATTAGAATAAATAAAAACAATTAAATTTGTTAATAATTGAGGTTTATTTCAAGTTTTTTATTGAATAATCTATGAATAAGAATAAAATATCAAAAATAGGAGGATGTTATTTTTTTTATAAATAATTATGAAATTTTTTAATAATATAATATATTATAGATGATTCTATATTTTGTGCAAAGTACTAAAAATTTTACTACTTATATAAAATTGGTAAGAATGGGGAAGACTATGAAAAATATTAAGCTTACCGAACAAAATTGACTTATCCGTCTTTATTTAGAATGTTTTTTTATTTATTTTAAATTTTTTAACATAAAAGTATTAATAATAAGAAACACACAAACGATAAAAAAACTTAAGTAGAATGGTTTCATGTAAATTAATTGCATGATCTCATTTTAAATATTACCAAAATTTGTTCTACATTTTTTTTACTTAATGATTATTTGAAATTTTCTAATTAAAAGCATATAATATTTAATATAATATTTTTTCCATTTCAAAACATTTTAAATTTACGACGATAAAAAAAATATTTAAAATTTTTTTTTAATCAATTTATAAAAAATCAACTTTCAATTCATTTAAATTTCTTATTATAATGTTTAGCCCTATTTTTTTTTTTATGTATTTTCACAGTGCATCTCTAAGTGATTTTCATATAGCATATTATTGATAAAATTTTTTAATACTTTAATATTAAATTTGAATAAATATTTAATAATCAATAATTAATCTATTAAAGTAATGAAAATTGAAAATTTTATCAAAATATGTCATACGAAAGTTACAATGAATTGCAATGTGAAAATAGACATAAAAAAGGGCTAAGTTTCATAATAATAAATTTAAATAAATTGTAACTTAATTTTTTTAATTTATAATTTTTTTTACATATTAAAAAAATATAAAATATAAAATTCAAATATTAATACATGAGACATTTCAGTTCATTACTAGAATAAATAAAAACAATTAAATTTGTGAATAATTGAGGATTATTTCAATTTTTAATTGAATAATCCATGAATAAGAAAGAAATGTCAAAAATAGGAGGATGTTATTTTTTTTATAAATAATTATGAAGAATTTTTATAATATAATATATTATATGATTTTATCTTTTTATTGCTTTTGGTAACAGAATATATTATATGATTATATGTATAACGACTATGTAAGGAAAAAATTAATATGATCCATTGATTTTTATTGATTAAAATATGACGATCGTAATCATTTGTTCTCGTTTCTCACAATAACAAAATGTTCTCACCAAAGTCACTCCCTAGATATCTATAATAAATGCATTTGTAAATTAATTAGTTAATTTATTTTAATTTATTTTCTTTGATATCACAGACTTTCTCATACAAATCTAATGAGGTTGAAATATTTTGAATTCCTCTTAACATATTGATTTTAATAAATTACTCATTATTATTTGATTTTATTTTTTTAAAAATGTGCAAAGTACTAAAATCTTTACTACTTAAACAAAATTGGTAAGAGTGGGGAAGACTATGAAAAGTATTAAGGGTACCGAGCAAAATTGTAATGCCCTGTATAATATATATATCTAGAATAATACAATACACGCATTTTATTTGGTACTGACGCATCAAAAGTGCCTAATGGCACAGTTCACATACTTGTCCATTCTAAAAACACAAATACAAACTATGGCACAAGTCATGGAAACTAGCCAAAGAAAATAAAATCTAAGAATGTACAATATTCCTCATTGTACAAGAACAATAAAATACACAGCGGAAAAACTAAAACTGAGCTTCTCTTGAAACATCCAAGCATAGCTCCATTTGTAAATCAACCTGCAATCCGAACCTGAAATATAGCAACTATAGTGGGGTGAGATACATCAAATCTCAGTGAGTTCCCTATCCTATAGTCCTCTCAGCTTTACAAGGTTCTAAATAAACCTAACTCATGTCAAAGGGAAAGGGGAGTGACCATGAGTACACACACACAAGTAACCACCACGGTGAGCCTGTAAACTCACAATAGTACCGAAGTACCTCCTGAGCCTGTAAACTCAAGGATTCACAAATCAATAACCATACCAAGGTATCCCCTTTTCTCGTCCGCTTCTACGTCTAGAAGACGACCCGAGTCATGGATCCTTGTAGCTACTTGGCATACGAATTGGATTCGGGATCATCGGTCCGTACACCGTGATCCGTCACTTCTCACGGCCCGTACACCGTCACAAGTTTCTTTACCCGTAGGCTCCAATCGTACTCACTACGGGAATCAAACCTGCCAAGTAGTTGTGCATAACGTTTCAGAGGAGGTGCTCGAGTCTCATGAAACTACACCGCAAGGAACAGTGGTTATGATAAACAAAATGCACACGCCTCGGCCTTTCATGCACGAGCGTTGCCACATATGATAATTCACACTTCCGACACATTTGGTGGTAATGTTCCTCACTCTACCTATTCCGTATTTTAACATGCATAAAACAATTGCATAACAGAATCACATAAAACAGCACTTTCGGGTTCCCTCCGATTCTTTCAATCGGGTATCAAAGCCATTATTTTTCACTTTCATAGCGTAGGATATTTCCATAGCTTTACAACGACTATTACCATGCCTCGATCGGAGTTACGATCCAAAGATATGGATCTTTAAACATTTCTCACAAATTTCACTTTTAAACATTTGTGCATTTTTGTAAACATTACTTTTCTATATTTTCTTATCAATCCATGGCATATAACCATCTTTCTAATCCATTATCATATAGGGAATAAAATTAGCTTCCTGACGCTTCGAACGGGGATCAAAACGGACTTACGGTTCAAAAGTTATGGGTTTTTAAAAATAATATTTTTCTGAAAACTGACACTGTTAATCGGTTAACACATATGGTTAACCGATTAACCAATCTAAATTTCACATAAAACACCATTTTTCATTGGTTAATCGATTACCAAAAGTGGTTAATCGATTAACAACGTTGCAGAAGCTCAAAACCCCTATTTTTCTCATATTTAACCCATTGGAACATCATCAAAACATCATAGGGAGTACTAGCAAGCATTATAAGTTCATTTGGCTCATAACCCGACTATTCTACGCAATTTATTCCATATTTTATCCATTAGATTTCATTGATTAATCCGTTTAATCAATTTCTCTCAAATCTAACCTAAGTTCTAAACTTATAGTTCTAGAACTTAAAGTTTCTAACTAGAACCCACCTGATAACCGAAGAGGATTTTGAAGAAGATGATGAACATTGATCCACGTTTCCTTCCCTCTTTTCCATTTTCTCTTCTTCTCTTCTTTTCTTCTTCTTCTTCTGCTATGTTTTTCTTTTCTTTTCCTTTCCAACAATATATATATATATATATATATATATATATATATATATATATATATATATATATATATATATATAATACTATATTATATAATATAAATCCAATAGAGTAAAATATCTCCAATTGATATTTTATCGTCTCAACCCAATTGATCAATTATTAGAGTTACCTTAAAATACTTTCTTGAATTAGTAAATATTAATCTGTCTCTTTAATAAAACAATTGATCTCTTCAGAGTTCATTAGTTGCTCTATTGATCTCAATTGATAATACTTAAGGTACTTAGAGGATTCCATTAATCCAATTAATCAAAGATAGAGTACGTAGATACTCATCTGATATCCAATTGAGCATTTAAATAATACGGGGTATTACACTCTCCCCCCTTAAATTGAAATTCGCCCCCGAATTTCCTCTATTCAACAACAACCGCAGTCTGTATCCTGGTCTTAGATTCACACTTAACTTTACGTCCGTTACAATTTTTGACGTATCCATAATCCAACTTGATTTCGCAGACCAAATTCTTAATTTCACGAATTATCAAACTTCACGTCCTTATTCATATTCTTATTCCAATATCTAGTTAATTCCTAACTTTGCGTTTCCTCAATTCATCAGTTGCCCATAAAAAGACTTGGTCGCATCCCACCTCAGAAGGAGTGTACCATTCTACATTCCTCTACCGAGTCACCAACCAAACCGCAACACCTTATCTTGGTTCAGGGTAACAACCACTCATCAAATCCTCATGAGGTAATTCGGTGATTCCTTAACTTCTTACAATTATCGGCAACTATTCCTCCGTAAATCCTTCAACGTTCTAAATCACTCCACAATTAGCCAAACGTCTTCTTTACCAGTTTCCTCTGGTCTGATACTATACACGGTACTCAGTAAATCTAACCTTTCCTTTCCTTCGTGTCACACCAAAAGGTAACACACTTAGAACAAGATCTCCTTACTTCCACACTTGCAAGTAACAATCATTCTAATCCTTATTAGTCTGACTGAACTCTTCATCTGTCACCTTCTACTACGCAACTCCAATTCTAACAATGGGATACCACCAACTCTTAAGCACTACCACGTAGCTGATAGTCCATGGGGAAACACACTTATCCACTGGGATCCTTACTAATCAACGGTACAAGAAACTTACTGACGTCCTATGGTAGAATAATTCTTTTTCCAACACATAATATCTTAACATCTGTCCAACACTCTCTAGACGCTAAAGATGCAGGAGTTACACTGTTACAACCACAACATACACAATTCTCAATCCATTCTAAACTCGAATTAATGCATCCAAAATAGCTTAACAGCTTCCGATGCTAGTTACCATATTCTAAATTGATTATACCTACGGTTTTCCAACTTACTCAAGATTCCTTATTGACACGAGATCTCATCCAACATCAACGTAACACCAACATAGAACTACAATCATATACGAGTCACCACTTATCAAAACTTAAACCATCCAAAGCACAATTGTGAGTTTTCCATACCACTCACCAATTCACAACAACACTCTACACGCACATACGTTGTCGAAGTCTATACCATGCTTCCCAATTAAATCCTCATCTCTCCATCGTTTTATCCATAACGATCCAAGTTACATACTTAACTTCGGAACGCCTAATTCTTACTCGTACTTGGAAAGATAACTTTCAAATTTCCTTTTCTGGGTAAAACACAACTGTACACAACTGGCACCACTCTTACGGAGTCCAAAACCAAAACCATGAACTCACGGAAGATAACACTTACTAAATTCTGACCAACCGCTCATACCTGATTAACACCATAATTAAACACCGAAATATTCCTTACGGGGTCAACACTTCGTGAGTATTCTTTAACTTCACCCTCAAGGATTTCTCATACTCAACACAAACTCACAAGATTACTTCCTCAAACGTCAACTCCCTTGTCGTCTAAACAAATGGCCCACTATGTAACACCCTTTCATTAACTTGCAATCCAGTTCTCTATTCACACAATACCCTCCAATAGGAGCAACCTAAGGTAACAAAACACAGATGATGGTTCCTAAAGGATTTCACAATTTACACACATGTTAATCGATTAACCCTTTGAGTTAATCGGTTAACTCCTCAAAATTCAGTGCAAAACGCTATCCTTGCATGTGTTAATCGGTTAACCCCATTGGTTAATCGGTTAACAGTGTTGCAAAAATAAAAAATCAGTTTTCCTCTTAATTCAAAGCCATCCATACTCAACCATCAATCTGATTGGTTCTTACTTGAAATATCATTTTCCAACTCGCGACTCCTTAACTTGTATAACATCACCAACCATAATCCACTTACGGTAAATCCGACAAGGTCAAAACATTCAGACGACACACTCTAACCAAGTGACAAGGTAGAATTCCAAATTCTGACGCGGTCACACGACAACTCTTCGGCGGGATAATTCACTTTTCTGCTCAAACAATTACACTGGCGGGAAACCAATAGTGACGACATTCTGGGGTTTTTAATCACAGTTCATACCTGATTCATCCCCAACCAAAAACCAACATACAACCTTGTTCTCTCACTTGAACTTCTTGGTGGGACATAAAACAACAACATTCTTAGTCCAACAAAAGGTAGATTCCGAATATTCCGATTATTCACAAATACAGGAGTTTCTCTATACTTGAAAATAAATCGGGGTAATGCACCCTCTTGAAGAACCTTTCTATCACTTCGCACACATTGACCGGGATTTCTTACCCATCGCTATCCATGGAACATCCCACTTTCGCCAGATTACTTAATGGAAAGTTCGCAACCGACAACTCTCATCAACTATTAACAAAACCCTTCCGGTATAAATCGTTCCATGATTTACACTTAGTCCGTAATACGTCCTAAATTGCTTTTCGTTGTTTTACCACAATCTTAACTCTGAAAATACAGTACTCACTGTTCCACAAGGTACGTCCCTTCACACTTGTCTCAAGAATAAGAATCCATTACGTACATTGTGACTACGGTGCTACTACTACGCTTGTTCTTAATACCAAGGTGTAACTTTCTCATTCCACATCATACTAATACGGTTCTCATGAGTAAACCATCTGTAATTACACTTCCTTAATTATAAGTTCATCAACACCTTAGAAATTCCATTGCACGTTCGTCCAGAATACATTTCCGTTGTCATTTCCTCCTAATATACTGTCGATACCGTTTCCTACATCGTGCTTACTTTCTCTCTCCATTGTAACCCTATTAGGTCCAAATATAAAACCACCTTACTAAATTTTCCTTAAATCCAAGATACTTACTATATTCCTTAACACACCTCTTCCGGGCTGTCTCACTACACTTCCTGTTACCAAATGAAGTTCAAACTTCCTACGACACAATAACTTATATTGTTTCTTGGGTAATTCAACAATTCCAAATTGGTCTCTTACTACAAACAGAAATCCCGATGTATCAATTCGAACTAAATCTCTCTTCATAACTGAAGATACATAATTGATCACCTACTCTTCGTCCGACGCACACTTGTTTCACTTGAAGCATGTAAACACATCCTTGTGCTCCTTCACACGCTTCTCTACTACTTTAAGTTCCCATAAAATCCGAACGTCCTTAACTCTCAACTTTTAACCAGTCGGAAGATATCGTTCCGAACACATTCCTTAAGGTACTCTCGTCCATTCAAGATACCTTAACGACCTTAGAAAGGAAGCACCAATAGTTATCTCACTTCCGGACCTTACGCCACGCGTTCCATAAAACAACTTTTCTTTTCCACGGAATGAGATTACTTGAAATTCTTATCTATACCAGTGGTTAATCCAGCTCTACTAGCGACTTTACATTGCTTGATACCTTATCCAATCGTCCGATAGAGGTCCTCAACTTTAAAACTCCATCCATTCCAAAGGATTACTTAAACCACACATTACACTTTAATTCCATGCTACCCAAGGCATAACTTCTACAAAACCTTACTGAGCTGACCAAAACTCCTCACTACTAACTTTTGGCTCGAGCGTTCCCTCACAGCACAAGTTCCGACAACACTTCGGAGTCCTCGTGGTCGCTCAACCATGATTCTATCTATCACATACATAGCATTAGGTTGATCAGGCCCAACACTAGATAGTATGATATTAAGTTTCATGATGGCAAGACACACTTAAGAGGCAGGAAAAGATTTACTTATGATGTTTCAAGGCTAGGTCGAGGATACGACCTGCTCTGATACCAACTGTAATGCCCTGTATAATATATATATCTAGAATAATACAATACACGCATTTTATTTGGTACTGACGCATCAAAAGTGTCTAATGGCATAGTTCACATACTTGTCCATTCTAAAAACACAAATACAAACTATGGCACAAGTCATGGAAACTAGCCAAAGAAAATAAAATCTAAGAATGTACAATATTCCTCATTGTACAAGAACAATAAAATACACAGCGGAAAAACTAAAACTGAGCTTCTCTTGAAACATCCAAGCATAGCTCCATTTGTAAATCAACCTGCAATCCGAACCTGAAATATAGCAACTATAGTGGGGTGAGATACATCAAATCTCAGTGAGTTCCCTATCCTATAGTCCTCTCGGCTTTACAAGGTTCTAAATAAACCTAACTCATGTCAAAGGGAAAGGGGAGTGACCATGAGTACACACACACAAGTAACCACCACGGTGAGCCTGTAAACTCACACTAGTACCGAAGTACCTCCTGAGCCTGTAAACTCAAGGATTCACAAATCAATAACCATACCAAGGTATCCCCTTTTCCCGTCCGCTTCTACCTCTAGAAGACGATCCGAGTCATGGATCCTTGTAGCTACTTGGCATACGAATTGGATTCGGGATCATTGGTGTGTACACCGTGATCCGTCACTTCTCACGGCCTGTACACCGTCACAAGTCTCTTTACCCGTAGGCTCCAATCGTACTCACTATGGGAATCAAACCTGCCAAGTAGTTGTGCATAACGTTTCAGAGGAGGTGCTCGAGTCTCATGAAACTACACCGCAAGGAACAGTGGTTATGATAAACAAAATGCACACGCCTCGCCCTTTCATACACGAGCGTTGCCACATATGATAATTCACACTTCCGACACATTTGGTGGTAATGTTCCTCACTCTACCTATTTCGTATTTTAACATGCATAAAACAATTGCATAACAGAATCACATAAAACATCACTTTCGGGTTCGCTCCGATTCTTTCAATCGGGTATCAAAGCCATTATTTTTCACTTTCATAGCGTAGGATATTTCCATAGCTTTACAACGACTATTACCATTCCTCGATTGGAGTTACGATCCAAAGATATGGATCTTTAAACATTTCTCACAAATTTCACTTTTAAACATTTGTGCATTTTTGTAAACATTACATTTCTATATTTTTCTTATCAATCCATGGCATATAACCATATTTCTAATCCATTATCATATAAAGAATAAAATTAGCTTCCCGACGCTTCGAACGGGGACCAAAATGGACTTACGGTTCAAAAGTTATGGTTAACCGATTAACCAATCTAAATTTCACGTAAAACACCATTTTTCATTGGTTAATCGATTACCAAAAGTGGTTAATCGATTAACAACGTTGCAGAAGCTCAAAAACCCTATTTTTCTCATATTTAACCCATTGGAACATCATCAAAACATCATAGGCAGTACTAGCAAGCATTATAAGTTCATTTGGCTCATAACCCGACTATTCTACGCAATTTATTACGCATTTTATCCGTTAGATTTTATTGATTAATCCGTTTAATCAATTTCTCTCAAATCTAACCTAAGTTCTAAACTTATAGTTCTAGAACTTAAAGTTTCTAACTAGAACCCACCTGATAACCAAAGAGGAGTTTGAAGAAGATGATGAACATTGATCCACGTTTCCTTCCCTCTTTTCCATTTTCTCTTCTTCTCTTCTTTTCTTCTTCTTCTTCTGCTATGTTTTTCTTTTCTTTTCCTTTCCAATTATATATATATATTTAATACTATATTATATAATATAAATCCAATAGAGTAAAATATCTCCAATTGATATTTTATCGTCTCAACCTAATTGATCAATTATTAGAGTTACCTTAAAATACTTTCTTGAATTAGTAAATATTAATCCGTCTCTTTAATAAAATAATTGATCTCTTCAGAGTTTATTAGTTGCTCTATTGATCCCAATTGATAATACTTAAGGTACTTAGAGGATTCCATTAATCCAATTAATCAAAGATAGAGTACGTAGATACTCATCTGATATCCAATTGAGCATTTAAATAATACGGGGTATTAAAAAAATTGACTTATTCGTCTTTATTCATAATTTTATTTTATATATTTTAAATTTTTAAATATAAAAGTATACATACTAAGGAACAGACAAATGATAAAAAAAAAAACTAAGTAGAATGGTTTCATGTAAATTATTTGCATGATCTCATTTTAACTATTACCAAAATTTGTTCTAAATTTTTTTGACTTAATGATTATATGAAATTTTTTAATTAAAAGTATATAATATTTAATATAATATTCTTCCATTTTAAAACATTTTAAATTTACGGTAAAAAAGAAAATTTTAAAATTGACACATTATTTTTTAGTATAGTTTAAAATTATAACATTTCTTAGAATGGTTTAAAAGTTACAATTTTCTATATTTGGAGGTCTTAGTGATTATATAAATAATACATTTTAAGTTCTATTCAAAATCCTCCGAAAATGCATTATTGTTTAACTAATATTATAAACGGTTTCATCATTGGAGGTCATTAATTGAACATATGAAATATCACGTGATAGTCGTCTTACATTTTTACAATTATTTTAAACAAAAACCATCATTATACAATATAAATATAGTATTTCTTGTAAAAATATGCCTTTTAAAAATTATTGTCTCTTTATTCATATATCTATCAACATATTTTTTACAATATTTTAAAATAAAAAATAGTAGAAAATGCAGAAAATCATGGCATGAACTACATGAGTGCACACTAATAATATGTTTAATGATTAATTTTATCAATTGTAGCAATTTGATTTGGTATTTGATAATCTATTTTTTGGTCATTATTTTGATTATATCTTTTTTCTTGTTTATTGTGTTTATATATATATTATTATTTAAGATATTATGTTGTAAATAAGGTATAAATAATAATTGATTCATATTTTAGACATACATCCATTTAAATCAGTTTGTAATGTCGCTTTTAGGTTAACTTCTAAAATATTTCACTAAATATATATTTATCAGGATTTGATTGGATGCTTTAAGGATATTAATCTCTAGATATATATATATATATATATATATATCAATATTATATGATAAATCAATTATCAACATGATTTTTATTATATTTTTGATTCTCCGTTTATTGAGTAAAAATAAATTGATATGTTTTTATTTCCATTAAAAGAATTCTTATTCTTTTCACTATAAATTGCTCTATTACAATGAGAATGATATAAAAACCTAGCTCGTTGAAAGTTATTATCTTATACAAGTACTTTCTTTTGTAAGTTTATTTTTCTTCTTCATTTTAGGCTTGCAAATAACATGGTATGCAATTAGTTTATGCAAAAATGATTTGGTTTTAAAAAGGTCATATTAATACTCATAATAAGTATTTATTCTAGACAATTGTGTATAAAATTTTGTTTTTCCTGTATGTTAAGTATTTTATATTTTTCTTTAGAGTTATTATTCATGTCAAATTTCATGTGATATTTTGTTTACTTATCTTGTTAAAAGTTTTTATATGTAGTGATGAAAAATTAAATTCTGACTTCAAGCAGATCTTTGATGGAAGGAAGGGGAAAAAAGAAATCTTTATTTGGAAAAATAAAGCGAATATGTTCAAAACATAGTGCAAAAAAGAAATATAGCGTATTTGAAGAGACTGAAATAGAGGAGGAGCAAGATGAAATAGAGCAAGGGCAAGATGGGATAGGGCAATCTCCAGAGCATCAAGAGGAGGTGGTAGAACCAATCCCTTCATATAATTCTACACAACATTATTATTACCCTCCACAAACTCAACAAGTAATTCAAGGATATTTTGAACATGGAAGTCCTTCGTATTCTGCACATTACACTGATGAAAATACACAACCATGTAACCTTTCATATTCCGAAGAAAATACACAACCATGGAATCCTTCATACTCTTCACAAACCACTGATGGATATACGCAACCATGGAATCCTTCATACTCTTCACACAACACTGATGGATATACGCAACCATGGAATCCTTCATCTTTTGGGAACCCTTCATCTTCTTTACAAGACCATGATGGAAACACACACTTTGGTAGTGGAGATACACACTCTCCATGGTCTTCACAATATCCGTATTCGTCGCAGTATCAACAAACAAATTACTATTCTAATGATCAACAAAATGTCCAGAGGGCAAATGACTATTTTAGTGATGAAAACACAGATGGATGTTCTATGATGTAAAACATCTGACTAGATATCTAATTGCTAAATAACTACATGTTATATTTTTTATCTATAGTTTAGAAAAATTGGTAATGTGATAAGTATGCTAATATTAAGCATAATCCAAAAGTCAAATATTTTCAATTATAATTGATTTTTTTAATTATATTTAACTATAGAGCAAGACCATTTTAATTTTTCTTATTCATATTCTTATATTTATTAATTACAATTATTATGAACATTATATAACCTTTCTTTAGATATATAAATTTATTTAATCAATTTATTAAAAATCAACTTTAAGTTTATTTAAATTTCTTATTATAATGTGTAGCCCTATTTTTCTTTATGTATTTTCACAATGCATCTCTAAGTGATTTTCATAGAGCATATTATTGACAGTTTTTTTTAATACTTTCATCTTACATTTTAATAAATATTAAATAATCAATAATTAATCTCTTAAAGTAATGAAAATTTAAAATTTTATCAACAATATGTCATACGAAAATCAGTATGAATTGCAATGTAACACCCACATATAAAATCCATACATCAAAGCATAAATTATATATATGAATCCAAGTATTTGGTATTGAAATACAATAAGTTCCTAGTTAACACATTATACACATAAATGCCTCTAATACCACACAAAAGCTAAGGCATTACATATACAAGATGTTCCAGCAACGATAAAAACTAAGAACTAGATCAATGCAATGATCTCAAAATAAAACGTCATAGCGGAAGTCATGCCATCCCAAAACTACGAACCGGAAGGAAAAGTCAAACCACTTTATCCTTACCCGTCGCCGAACCTGCAGAACCTGTGATGTAAACAACAACAGTGGGGTGAGATACATCAAATCTCAGTGAGTTCCCTATCTTATGGATTCTCTCGGATTATTCATGGTTCTAACAACCCTAGCTCAGTCCGGGGAAGGGAAGTGACTTTGAGCACACACACACTATATGGAAAACATGCTATGAGTTCATCAACCCACAATATCACTAATCGGTAACCATGCCAAGGTATCCCTTATTCCCGTCCTCTTCTACGTCTAGAAGTCGACCCGGGTCATGGATCCTTGCAACCTACTTGACATACGAATGGATTCGGGTTCTACGGGCTTTTTACCGTTATGAACCGTCACTTTACACGGGCCTTTTACCGTCAGAAGCATTCACCCAACGGGCGCCATTCGTACAGCATGGGGAATCAAACCTGCCAAGTAGTTGTGCATCCATTTCAGAGGAGTACGAGACTCATGAAACTACACTCAATAAATAATCCGGTTACGATTACGTGATCATACACGACACCACGATTGTATTCGACAATCTCAAGGCTAAAAATGCCTCTCGGCCTCACATGCCGGTTCAAATCCACAAAGGTTAACCACATGATCCATACTAGCGTTTCAACTTCTAAATTCTCCTATAGTTCATAAGGGTTTTCCTCACTCTTACTATTTCATATTTTGACATGCATACATATTCAAACATGCTTAACAATAAGAGAAATAGGTAAACATAAGTCAATTGCGTAATAGAATCACATAACAACATATCATAAATCAATACTTTCATTCATTTGCCTCTAAATAATTTGTCCTACATTATACTCCTAATTTCCACTTTTTATTGGGTAGAGGGTTGTCGTGGCTTTCTAACGGTACCAAGAACGCCCCGATCCGAGTTACGGATCAAAAGTTATGAAGGAAACAAAATTGCACAAACTGACATGTTCGCTAGGCGAACCTCCCAGCGAGCGTTCGCTTCCGCCTTCGCTAGGCGAAGCCTCTGGCGAATGAACAAATAGAACAAAACAGACATAAAGTTCGCCTCGCGAACAAGCTGGCGAACCTTCGCCTCCCCTTCGCTTCGCGAGCAAGCTGGCGAGTAATTAAACAGAATACTCCCAGACCCAAAACACCATAAGTTCGCTAGGCGAACAACTGGCGAACCTTCGCCTTCACCTTCGCTAGGCGAATGTGCCAGCGAACACCTAGTCAGTAAGTTCCCATATTCAAAACACACTAAGTTCGCTAGGCGAACATGCCAGCGAACCTTCGCTAGGCGAACGTTCGGGTTCGCTAGGCGAACCCTCGATTGCTGTTCGCTGGGCTTCGCCCCAGGTTCGCTAGGCAAACCCTGCGAAACAGAACTTCTCCCAGCTGCTGTTCTTCACCCCAAATTCATATTTTCTCCATCCAAACCTAATCCAATATTACCTACATGATCTAAACTCATTATAGACATGATAACAAGCATTCAACAACATTTATAACAAGATTCAACCATAAAATTCCATATTTTTCATAATCTAACCTAACTCAAAATTTCCTAGAACTCTCTAATAATGGTACTAACTAGAACCCACCTTCAAATGAGCAAGATGAAGATGATTGAGAAGTTTGGGTGAAGATTGGATGATGTTTTTGAGCCTTTTCTTCAATTTCCTCTTTTCTCTCCTTTCCTTTCCCTTCTTCTTCCTTTCTTTCTATCTTTTCTTTTGTTTGGAAAATGGGAGGAAAAGGAATAAGTAGTAAACTAGTATTAGTAAATAATACTACTAAATGTCCAAAAAGTCTCTTTAGTCCAAATTAGTAAAATATCTCAGAGTCAGATAATATTAATTGGATCAATTCTAAGTACCGAAATTACTCTAATTATTTTATCAAATAATTTCTCAGAGCAACCAGACTCAATTAATCACAATGCAATATTATTCGGTGACATAAAATATGGGGTATTACATCCTCCCCCCCTTAAATAGAAATTCGCCCTCGAATTTAAAGATTACCTGAACAGATGAGGGTAAGCATCTCTCATTTCCGATTCAAGTTCCCAAGTTGCATCTCCCGGATGCGTTACATCCCACTGCACCTTAACGAGAGGAATGTCCTTGTTCCTTAATACCTTCGTTTCTCTTCCCACAATGCGGCTCGGTTGAGGTTCAAACGTCAAATCCGCCTCTATTTCAATAGTATCCGATAGAATCGGTTGAAGAGAATCTGGAACAAATCTCTGAAGCTGAGATACATGAAAAACATCATGCATTTCCGACAGAGAAGGCGGTAAGGCCAACCTGTACGCTACTTCACCAATCCTTTCTAAGATCTGATACGGTCCCACGTATCTCGGGCTTAACTTGCGTGACTTAAACGGTCCTTTTAATCTCAATCTAGGAGTAACTTTCAAAAAGACATGGTCACCTTCTTCAAATTCCAAAGGTCTCCTTCGATTGTCTGCATAACTCTTTTGTCGATCTTGGGCTTGCTTAATTTTTTCGCGAATCATTCGAATCTTTACTGTAGTCTCTTGGATGATTTCGGGTCCTAAGATTCTATCTTCCCCAACTTCCGCCCAACACAAAGGTGTTCTACATTTTCGCCCATATAATGCTCATACGGGGCCATACCGATGTTAGCATGATAACTATTGCTATAAGAGAACTCAATTAATGGTAGAAGTTCCTTCCAATTCCCTTTTCTCTCTAACACACAAGCTCTCAACATATCTTCCATCGTTTGTATCGTCCGCTCAGTCTGACCATCCGTCTGAGGATGATTAGACGTGCTCAAACGCAACTCCGTCCCCATAGCTTGTTGAAAGACTTTCCAAAACCTTGAGGTAAACTTCGGATCTCTGTCCGACACAATATTAGAAGGAATGTCGTGCAATCTTACAATTTCCGCAATAAACAACCTCGCAAGATGACTTGCCTTGAAAGTAGTCTTCACGGCCAAAAAGTGCGCAAATTTCGTTAGTCGATCCACAATCACCCAAATTGAATCATAACCACCTTGTGTCAGAACACCTCCCAAACCCATTTTAGAAGCATCACAAAACACTTCATAAGAGTTGTTAGGGCCAGGAATGATTAACACCGGATCTGTTGTCAATCTCATTTTCAACTTCATGAAACTTTGCTCACAACCCGAATCCCACTCAAAAGCAAAATCTTTACAAGTAAGCTTCGTCATCGGTAAAGCCAACTTAGAGAAACCTTCGATAAACCTCCTATAGTAACCTGCTAGCCCTAAGAAACTTCTGACTTCCGAAGCATTTCTCGGCCTCTCCCAATTTATCACTGCTTCTACCTTCGACGGATCCACTGCGACACCACCTTGTGATATAACGTGACCAAGAAACTTGACCTCTGCCATCCAAAATTCACACTTACTTAATTTAGCAAAAAGTTGCTTCTCTTGCAACACGGATAACACAATTCTCAGATGCTCCTCATGCTCTTGTGAAGTACGAGAATAAATAAGAATATCGTCAATGAAGATTACCACGAACTGGTCCAAGTAAGCTTGAAATATTCGGTTCATGTAATTCATAAAAATGGCTGGAGCATTTGTCACACCGAAAGGCATCACTAAGAATTCGTAATGGCCATAACGGGTCCTAAATGCAGTCTTAGGCACATCGGAACTCTTCACTCGGATTTGGTGATAACCCGACCTCAAATCAATCTTCGAGAACACGCAGGCTCCTTTCAATTGATCCAAAAGGTCGTCTATCCTGGGCAAGGGATACTTGTTCTTAATGGTGACTCTAATCAGCTGACGTCAGTTAATTCACAATTGCATCTCACCGTCCTTCTTCTTTACTAACAAGACGGGGGCTCCCCGCGGTGAGACACTAGGTCTAACAAAAGCTTAGCCAAAAGCTCTTCCAATTGTTCCTTCAGTTCTCTCAATTCAAACGGTACCATCCGATACGGAGAAACAGATATAGGAGCCGTTCTCGATACCAGGTCAATAGAAAATTCCACTTCCCTCCCCGGAGGAAGAGAAGTGACATCTTCGGGGGAAACTTCTGAAATCTCACCGGCTACCGAAAATACACAATTTCACACATTGCATGGATACAAAGGAGTGCGTTGCTCCACAATCGAATAAGACAAAACAAAGAAAGAATTCTATTAACAAAACACGTACCAGCAATCCTAGAGTCATCGCCCTTTGCTTTCTTCGCATCCATTGTGTAAACTCGCCCGATATTCCTCCTCGGAGGACAGTCTTTCTTCAGATGACCCATCTCCTGACATTGGTAACACTTCACATTGTCTATGCCACACCTTCCATAATGCATCTTTCCACAAGTGCGACACACCGGAAAAGCACTCGCCCTTATATCTTGCACCTGCTTCCCTTGCGTCTGATTCCCATCTTGGGGAAAATCCCTCGCCATATGTCCCACCTTCTGACATTGATAACACTTCACCCCTTTGAAGTGACATTCACCAAAATGCATTTTACCACACGTACGACACATAGGAGGTGCACTATTTCGAGAATCCTGAACTTGTTTCCTTTTGAAAGCTTGTTGCCTAGGCTTAGATTGTTGGCTTGACCTCCCGCAATCGTTCTCAACCATGTAACCCTGCCTCAGCTGTTGGAATACAAACTCTCTTCGGATCCTCAAAGAACTAGGAAGGTACTTTTCCATAAAAATAACCCTGAACTGCTCCCACACTTTAGGTACACCTTGCATAGTCATAAAAATTGAAGCAACATCCCACCATATCCTAGCAGGACCTCTCAGCGAGTGAGAAGCAAACACTACCTTGTTCTCCTCACTACAGCCAATCATCAGAAAGATTCTCTCCATGCCAGTAATCCAGTCATGAGCTTTCACAGGATCCAATCCGCCATGAAATTCTGGAGGATTCATGTGGAGGAAATCCCGAAAACTTCCACCTACAACATTTGGAGCAACCACCTGAGGATGAAGGCCTCCATTCATCCGTTGCACCATCTGTTGCATGAACTGGTTCTGCTGCTGCTGCATCTGTTGTACAAACTGATACAAAAGAGCATTTTCATCGCCGCTCGGCGGATTCGTCCCAGATGGAGGATAAGTGGGTCTACCACGATTGCTTCTGCGTCCGCCAACCATGTTCCTAAACGTCATATAGATAGGATTAAGTTGATCAGGCTCAATACCATACATATAACACTTAAGACCAATAGCGACACAACGCATATGAAACGGAAAGAAACTACTTATACTATTTCATGGCTAGGTCGAGGATACGACCTGCTCTGATACCAACTGTAACACCCACATATAAAATCCATACATCAAAGCATAAATTATATATATGAATCCAAGTATTTGGTATTGAAATACAATAAGTTCCTAGTTAACACATTATACACATAAATGCCTCTAATACCACACAAAAGCTAAGGCATTACATATACAAGATGTTCCAGCAACGATAAAAACTAAGAACTAGATCAATGCAATGATCTCAAAATAAAACGTCATAGCGGAAGTCATGCCATCCCAAAACTACGAACCGGAAGGAAAAGTCAAACCACTTTATCCTTACCCGTCGCCGAACCTGCAGAACCTGTGATGTAAACAACAACAGTGGGGTGAGATACATCAAATCTCAGTGAGTTCCCTATCTTATGGATTCTCTCGGATTATTCATGGTTCTAACAACCCTAGCTCAGTCCGGGGAAGGGAAGTGACTTTGAGCACACACACACTATATGGAAAACATGCTATGAGTTCATCAACCCACAATATCACTAATCGGTAACCATGCCAAGGTATCCCTTATTCCCGTCCTCTTCTACGTCTAGAAGTCGACCCGGGTCATGGATCCTTGCAACCTACTTGACATACGAATGGATTCGGGTTCTACGGGCTTTTTACCGTTATGAACCGTCACTTTACACGGGCCTTTTACCGTCAGAAGCATTCACCCAACGGGCGCCATTCGTACAGCACGGGGAATCAAACCTGCCAAGTAGTTGTGCATCCATTTCAGAGGAGTACGAGACTCATGAAACTACACTCAATAAATAATCCGGTTACGATTACGTGATCATACACGACACCACGATTGTATTCGACAATCTCAAGGCTAAAAATGCCTCTCGGCCTCACATGCCGGTTCAAATCCACAAAGGTTAACCACATGATCCATACTAGCGTTTCAACTTCTAAATTCTCCTATAGTTCATAAGGGTTTTCCTCACTCTTACTATTTCATATTTTGACATGCATACATATTCAAACATGCTTAACAATAAGAGAAATAGGTAAACATAAGTCAATTGCGTAATAGAATCACATAACAACATATCATAAATCAATACTTTCATTCATTTGCCTCTAAATAATTTGTCCTACATTATACTCCTAATTTCCACTTTTTATTGGGTAGAGGGTTGTCGTGGCTTTCTAACGGTACCAAGAACGCCCCGATCCGAGTTACGGATCAAAAGTTATGAAGGAAACAAAATTGCACAAACTGACATGTTCGCTAGGCGAACCTCCCAGCGAGCGTTCGCTTCCGCCTTCGCTAGGCGAAGCCTCTGGCGAATGAACAAATAGAACAAAACAGACATAAAGTTCGCCTCGCGAACAAGCTGGCGAACCTTCGCCTCCCCTTCGCTTCGCGAGCAAGCTGGCGAGTAATTAAACAGAATACTCCCAGACCCAAAACACCATAAGTTCGCTAGGCGAACAACTGGCGAACCTTCGCCTTCACCTTCGCTAGGCGAATGTGCCAGCGAACACCTAGTCAGTAAGTTCCCATATTCAAAACACACTAAGTTCGCTAGGCGAACATGCCAGCGAACCTTCGCTAGGCGAACGTTCGGGTTCGCTAGGCGAACCCTCGATTGCTGTTCGCTGGGCTTCGCCCCAGGTTCGCTAGGCAAACCCTGCGAAACAGAACTTCTCCCAGCTGCTGTTCTTCACCCCAAATTCATATTTTCTCCATCCAAACCTAATCCAATATTACCTACATGATCTAAACTCATTATAGACATGATAACAAGCATTCAACAACATTTATAACAAGATTCAACCATAAAATTCCATATTTTTCATAATCTAACCTAACTCAAAATTTCCTAGAACTCTCTAATAATGGTACTAACTAGAACCCACCTTCAAATGAGCAAGATGAAGATGATTGAGAAGTTTGGGTGAAGATTGGATGATGTTTTTGAGCCTTTTCTTCAATTTCCTCTTTTCTCTCCTTTCCTTTCCCTTCTTCTTCCTTTCTTTCTATCTTTTCTTTTGTTTGGAAAATGGGAGGAAAAGGAATAAGTAGTAAACTAGTATTAGTAAATAATACTACTAAATGTCCAAAAAGTCTCTTTAGTCCAAATTAGTAAAATATCTCAGAGTCAGATAATATTAATTGGATCAATTCTAAGTACCGAAATTACTCTAATTATTTTATCAAATAATTTCTCAGAGCAACCAGACTCAATTAATCACAATGCAATATTATTCGGTGACATAAAATATGGGGTATTACATCCTCCCCCCCTTAAATAGAAATTCGCCCTCGAATTTAAAGATTACCTGAACAGATGAGGGTAAGCATCTCTCATTTCCGATTCAAGTTCCCAAGTTGCATCTCCCGGATGCGTTACATCCCACTGCACCTTAACGAGAGGAATGTCCTTGTTCCTTAATACCTTCGTTTCTCTTCCCACAATGCGGCTCGGTTGAGGTTCAAACGTCAAATCCGCCTCTATTTCAATAGTATCCGATAGAATCGGTTGAAGAGAATCTGGAACAAATCTCTGAAGCTGAGATACATGAAAAACATCATGCATTTCCGACAGAGAAGGCGGTAAGGCCAACCTGTACGCTACTTCACCAATCCTTTCTAAGATCTGATACGGTCCCACGTATCTCGGGCTTAACTTGCGTGACTTAAACGGTCCTTTTAATCTCAATCTAGGAGTAACTTTCAAAAAGACATGGTCACCTTCTTCAAATTCCAAAGGTCTCCTTCGATTGTCTGCATAACTCTTTTGTCGATCTTGGGCTTGCTTAATTTTTTCGCGAATCATTCGAATCTTTACTGTAGTCTCTTGGATGATTTCGGGTCCTAAGATTCTATCTTCCCCAACTTCCGCCCAACACAAAGGTGTTCTACATTTTCGCCCATATAATGCTCATACGGGGCCATACCGATGTTAGCATGATAACTATTGCTATAAGAGAACTCAATTAATGGTAGAAGTTCCTTCCAATTCCCTTTTCTCTCTAACACACAAGCTCTCAACATATCTTCCATCGTTTGTATCGTCCGCTCAGTCTGACCATCCGTCTGAGGATGATTAGACGTGCTCAAACGCAACTCCGTCCCCATAGCTTGTTGAAAGACTTTCCAAAACCTTGAGGTAAACTTCGGATCTCTGTCCGACACAATATTAGAAGGAATGTCGTGCAATCTTACAATTTCCGCAATAAACAACCTCGCAAGATGACTTGCCTTGAAAGTAGTCTTCACGGCCAAAAAGTGCGCAAATTTCGTTAGTCGATCCACAATCACCCAAATTGAATCATAACCACCTTGTGTCAGAACACCTCCCAAACCCATTTTAGAAGCATCACAAAACACTTCATAAGAGTTGTTAGGGCCAGGAATGATTAACACCGGATCTGTTGTCAATCTCATTTTCAACTTCATGAAACTTTGCTCACAACCCGAATCCCACTCAAAAGCAAAATCTTTACAAGTAAGCTTCGTCATCGGTAAAGCCAACTTAGAGAAACCTTCGATAAACCTCCTATAGTAACCTGCTAGCCCTAAGAAACTTCTGACTTCCGAAGCATTTCTCGGCCTCTCCCAATTTATCACTGCTTCTACCTTCGACGGATCCACTGCGACACCACCTTGTGATATAACGTGACCAAGAAACTTGACCTCTGCCATCCAAAATTCACACTTACTTAATTTAGCAAAAAGTTGCTTCTCTTGCAACACGGATAACACAATTCTCAGATGCTCCTCATGCTCTTGTGAAGTACGAGAATAAATAAGAATATCGTCAATGAAGATTACCACGAACTGGTCCAAGTAAGCTTGAAATATTCGGTTCATGTAATTCATAAAAATGGCTGGAGCATTTGTCACACCGAAAGGCATCACTAAGAATTCGTAATGGCCATAACGGGTCCTAAATGCAGTCTTAGGCACATCGGAACTCTTCACTCGGATTTGGTGATAACCCGACCTCAAATCAATCTTCGAGAACACGCAGGCTCCTTTCAATTGATCCAAAAGGTCGTCTATCCTGGGCAAGGGATACTTGTTCTTAATGGTGACTCTAATCAGCTGACGTCAGTTAATTCACAATTGCATCTCACCGTCCTTCTTCTTTACTAACAAGACGGGGGCTCCCCGCGGTGAGACACTAGGTCTAACAAAAGCTTAGCCAAAAGCTCTTCCAATTGTTCCTTCAGTTCTCTCAATTCAAACGGTACCATCCGATACGGAGAAACAGATATAGGAGCCGTTCTCGATACCAGGTCAATAGAAAATTCCACTTCCCTCCCCGGAGGAAGAGAAGTGACATCTTCGGGGGAAACTTCTGAAATCTCACCGGCTACCGAAAATACACAATTTCACACATTGCATGGATACAAAGGAGTGCGTTGCTCCACAATCGAATAAGACAAAACAAAGAAAGAATTCTATTAACAAAACACGTACCAGCAATCCTAGAGTCATCGCCCTTTGCTTTCTTCGCATCCATTGTGTAAACTCGCCCGATATTCCTCCTCGGAGGACAGTCTTTCTTCAGATGACCCATCTCCTGACATTGGTAACACTTCACATTGTCTATGCCACACCTTCCATAATGCATCTTTCCACAAGTGCGACACACCGGAAAAGCACTCGCCCTTATATCTTGCACCTGCTTCCCTTGCGTCTGATTCCCATCTTGGGGAAAATCCCTCGCCATATGTCCCACCTTCTGACATTGATAACACTTCACCCCTTTGAAGTGACATTCACCAAAATGCATTTTACCACACGTACGACACATAGGAGGTGCACTATTTCGAGAATCCTGAACTTGTTTCCTTTTGAAAGCTTGTTGCCTAGGCTTAGATTGTTGGCTTGACCTCCCGCAATCGTTCTCAACCATGTAACCCTGCCTCAGCTGTTGGAATACAAACTCTCTTCGGATCCTCAAAGAACTAGGAAGGTACTTTTCCATAAAAATAACCCTGAACTGCTCCCACACTTTAGGTACACCTTGCATAGTCATAAAAATTGAAGCAACATCCCACCATATCCTAGCAGGACCTCTCAGCGAGTGAGAAGCAAACACTACCTTGTTCTCCTCACTACAGCCAATCATCAGAAAGATTCTCTCCATGCCAGTAATCCAGTCATGAGCTTTCACAGGATCCAATCCGCCATGAAATTCTGGAGGATTCATGTGGAGGAAATCCCGAAAACTTCCACCTACAACATTTGGAGCAACCACCTGAGGATGAAGGCCTCCATTCATCCGTTGCACCATCTGTTGCATGAACTGGTTCTGCTGCTGCTGCATCTGTTGTACAAACTGATACAAAAGAGCATTTTCATCGCCGCTCGGCGGATTCGTCCCAGATGGAGGATAAGTGGGTCTACCACGATTGCTTCTGCGTCCGCCAACCATGTTCCTAAACGTCATATAGATAGGATTAAGTTGATCAGGCTCAATACCATACATATAACACTTAAGACCAATAGCGACACAACGCATATGAAACGGAAAGAAACTACTTATACTATTTCATGGCTAGGTCGAGGATACGACCTGCTCTGATACCAACTGTAACACCCACATATAAAATCCATACATCAAAGCATAAATTATATATATGAATCCAAGTATTTGGTATTGAAATACAATAAGTTCCTAGTTAACACATTATACACATAAATGCCTCTAATACCACACAAAAGCTAAGGCATTACATATACAAGATGTTCCAGCAACGATAAAAACTAAGAACTAGATCAATGCAATGATCTCAAAATAAAACGTCATAGCGGAAGTCATGCCATCCCAAAACTACGAACCGGAAGGAAAAGTCAAACCACTTTATCCTTACCCGTCGCCGAACCTGCAGAACCTGTGATGTAAACAACAACAGTGGGGTGAGATACATCAAATCTCAGTGAGTTCCCTATCTTATGGATTCTCTCGGATTATTCATGGTTCTAACAACCCTAGCTCAGTCCGGGGAAGGGAAGTGACTTTGAGCACACACACACTATATGGAAAACATGCTATGAGTTCATCAACCCACAATATCACTAATCGGTAACCATGCCAAGGTATCCCTTATTCCCGTCCTCTTCTACGTCTAGAAGTCGACCCGGGTCATGGATCCTTGCAACCTACTTGACATACGAATGGATTCGGGTTCTACGGGCTTTTTACCGTTATGAACCGTCACTTTACACGGGCCTTTTACCGTCAGAAGCATTCACCCAACGGGCGCCATTCGTACAGCACGGGGAATCAAACCTGCCAAGTAGTTGTGCATCCATTTCAGAGGAGTACGAGACTCATGAAACTACACTCAATAAATAATCCGGTTACGATTACGTGATCATACACGACACCACGATTGTATTCGACAATCTCAAGGCTAAAAATGCCTCTCGGCCTCACATGCCGGTTCAAATCCACAAAGGTTAACCACATGATCCATACTAGCGTTTCAACTTCTAAATTCTCCTATAGTTCATAAGGGTTTTCCTCACTCTTACTATTTCATATTTTGACATGCATACATATTCAAACATGCTTAACAATAAGAGAAATAGGTAAACATAAGTCAATTGCGTAATAGAATCACATAACAACATATCATAAATCAATACTTTCATTCATTTGCCTCTAAATAATTTGTCCTACATTATACTCCTAATTTCCACTTTTTATTGGGTAGAGGGTTGTCGTGGCTTTCTAACGGTACCAAGAACGCCCCGATCCGAGTTACGGATCAAAAGTTATGAAGGAAACAAAATTGCACAAACTGACATGTTCGCTAGGCGAACCTCCCAGCGAGCGTTCGCTTCCGCCTTCGCTAGGCGAAGCCTCTGGCGAATGAACAAATAGAACAAAACAGACATAAAGTTCGCCTCGCGAACAAGCTGGCGAACCTTCGCCTCCCCTTCGCTTCGCGAGCAAGCTGGCGAGTAATTAAACAGAATACTCCCAGACCCAAAACACCATAAGTTCGCTAGGCGAACAACTGGCGAACCTTCGCCTTCACCTTCGCTAGGCGAATGTGCCAGCGAACACCTAGTCAGTAAGTTCCCATATTCAAAACACACTAAGTTCGCTAGGCGAACATGCCAGCGAACCTTCGCTAGGCGAACGTTCGGGTTCGCTAGGCGAACCCTCGATTGCTGTTCGCTGGGCTTCGCCCCAGGTTCGCTAGGCAAACCCTGCGAAACAGAACTTCTCCCAGCTGCTGTTCTTCACCCCAAATTCATATTTTCTCCATCCAAACCTAATCCAATATTACCTACATGATCTAAACTCATTATAGACATGATAACAAGCATTCAACAACATTTATAACAAGATTCAACCATAAAATTCCATATTTTTCATAATCTAACCTAACTCAAAATTTCCTAGAACTCTCTAATAATGGTACTAACTAGAACCCACCTTCAAATGAGCAAGATGAAGATGATTGAGAAGTTTGGGTGAAGATTGGATGATGTTTTTGAGCCTTTTCTTCAATTTCCTCTTTTCTCTCCTTTCCTTTCCCTTCTTCTTCCTTTCTTTCTATCTTTTCTTTTGTTTGGAAAATGGGAGGAAAAGGAATAAGTAGTAAACTAGTATTAGTAAATAATACTACTAAATGTCCAAAAAGTCTCTTTAGTCCAAATTAGTAAAATATCTCAGAGTCAGATAATATTAATTGGATCAATTCTAAGTACCGAAATTACTCTAATTATTTTATCAAATAATTTCTCAGAGCAACCAGACTCAATTAATCACAATGCAATATTATTCGGTGACATAAAATATGGGGTATTACATCCTCCCCCCCTTAAATAGAAATTCGCCCTCGAATTTAAAGATTACCTGAACAGATGAGGGTAAGCATCTCTCATTTCCGATTCAAGTTCCCAAGTTGCATCTCCCGGATGCGTTACATCCCACTGCACCTTAACGAGAGGAATGTCCTTGTTCCTTAATACCTTCGTTTCTCTTCCCACAATGCGGCTCGGTTGAGGTTCAAACGTCAAATCCGCCTCTATTTCAATAGTATCCGATAGAATCGGTTGAAGAGAATCTGGAACAAATCTCTGAAGCTGAGATACATGAAAAACATCATGCATTTCCGACAGAGAAGGCGGTAAGGCCAACCTGTACGCTACTTCACCAATCCTTTCTAAGATCTGATACGGTCCCACGTATCTCGGGCTTAACTTGCGTGACTTAAACGGTCCTTTTAATCTCAATCTAGGAGTAACTTTCAAAAAGACATGGTCACCTTCTTCAAATTCCAAAGGTCTCCTTCGATTGTCTGCATAACTCTTTTGTCGATCTTGGGCTTGCTTAATTTTTTCGCGAATCATTCGAATCTTTACTGTAGTCTCTTGGATGATTTCGGGTCCTAAGATTCTATCTTCCCCAACTTCCGCCCAACACAAAGGTGTTCTACATTTTCGCCCATATAATGCTCATACGGGGCCATACCGATGTTAGCATGATAACTATTGCTATAAGAGAACTCAATTAATGGTAGAAGTTCCTTCCAATTCCCTTTTCTCTCTAACACACAAGCTCTCAACATATCTTCCATCGTTTGTATCGTCCGCTCAGTCTGACCATCCGTCTGAGGATGATTAGACGTGCTCAAACGCAACTCCGTCCCCATAGCTTGTTGAAAGACTTTCCAAAACCTTGAGGTAAACTTCGGATCTCTGTCCGACACAATATTAGAAGGAATGTCGTGCAATCTTACAATTTCCGCAATAAACAACCTCGCAAGATGACTTGCCTTGAAAGTAGTCTTCACGGCCAAAAAGTGCGCAAATTTCGTTAGTCGATCCACAATCACCCAAATTGAATCATAACCACCTTGTGTCAGAACACCTCCCAAACCCATTTTAGAAGCATCACAAAACACTTCATAAGAGTTGTTAGGGCCAGGAATGATTAACACCGGATCTGTTGTCAATCTCATTTTCAACTTCATGAAACTTTGCTCACAACCCGAATCCCACTCAAAAGCAAAATCTTTACAAGTAAGCTTCGTCATCGGTAAAGCCAACTTAGAGAAACCTTCGATAAACCTCCTATAGTAACCTGCTAGCCCTAAGAAACTTCTGACTTCCGAAGCATTTCTCGGCCTCTCCCAATTTATCACTGCTTCTACCTTCGACGGATCCACTGCGACACCACCTTGTGATATAACGTGACCAAGAAACTTGACCTCTGCCATCCAAAATTCACACTTACTTAATTTAGCAAAAAGTTGCTTCTCTTGCAACACGGATAACACAATTCTCAGATGCTCCTCATGCTCTTGTGAAGTACGAGAATAAATAAGAATATCGTCAATGAAGATTACCACGAACTGGTCCAAGTAAGCTTGAAATATTCGGTTCATGTAATTCATAAAAATGGCTGGAGCATTTGTCACACCGAAAGGCATCACTAAGAATTCGTAATGGCCATAACGGGTCCTAAATGCAGTCTTAGGCACATCGGAACTCTTCACTCGGATTTGGTGATAACCCGACCTCAAATCAATCTTCGAGAACACGCAGGCTCCTTTCAATTGATCCAAAAGGTCGTCTATCCTGGGCAAGGGATACTTGTTCTTAATGGTGACTCTAATCAGCTGACGTCAGTTAATTCACAATTGCATCTCACCGTCCTTCTTCTTTACTAACAAGACGGGGGCTCCCCGCGGTGAGACACTAGGTCTAACAAAAGCTTAGCCAAAAGCTCTTCCAATTGTTCCTTCAGTTCTCTCAATTCAAACGGTACCATCCGATACGGAGAAACAGATATAGGAGCCGTTCTCGATACCAGGTCAATAGAAAATTCCACTTCCCTCCCCGGAGGAAGAGAAGTGACATCTTCGGGGGAAACTTCTGAAATCTCACCGGCTACCGAAAATACACAATTTCACACATTGCATGGATACAAAGGAGTGCGTTGCTCCACAATCGAATAAGACAAAACAAAGAAAGAATTCTATTAACAAAACACGTACCAGCAATCCTAGAGTCATCGCCCTTTGCTTTCTTCGCATCCATTGTGTAAACTCGCCCGATATTCCTCCTCGGAGGACAGTCTTTCTTCAGATGACCCATCTCCTGACATTGGTAACACTTCACATTGTCTATGCCACACCTTCCATAATGCATCTTTCCACAAGTGCGACACACCGAAAAAGCACTCGCCCTTATATCTTGCACCTGCTTCCCTTGCGTCTGATTCCCATCTTGGGGAAAATCCCTCGCCATATGTCCCACCTTCTGACATTGATAACACTTCACCCCTTTGAAGTGACATTCACCAAAATGCATTTTACCACACGTACGACACATAGGAGGTGCACTATTTCGAGAATCCTGAACTTGTTTCCTTTTGAAAGCTTGTTGCCTAGGCTTAGATTGTTGGCTTGACCTCCCGCAATCGTTCTCAACCATGTAACCCTGCCTCAGCTGTTGGAATACAAACTCTCTTCGGATCCTCAAAGAACTAGGAAGGTACTTTTCCATAAAAATAACCCTGAACTGCTCCCACACTTTAGGTACACCTTGCATAGTCATAAAAATTGAAGCAACATCCCACCATATCCTAGCAGGACCTCTCAGCGAGTGAGAAGCAAACACTACCTTGTTCTCCTCACTACAGCCAATCATCAGAAAGATTCTCTCCATGCCAGTAATCCAGTCATGAGCTTTCACAGGATCCAATCCGCCATGAAATTCTGGAGGATTCATGTGGAGGAAATCCCGAAAACTTCCACCTACAACATTTGGAGCAACCACCTGAGGATGAAGGCCTCCATTCATCCGTTGCACCATCTGTTGCATGAACTGGTTCTGCTGCTGCTGCATCTGTTGTACAAACTGATACAAAAGAGCATTTTCATCGCCGCTCGGCGGATTCGTCCCAGATGGAGGATAAGTGGGTCTACCACGATTGCTTCTGCGTCCGCCAACCATGTTCCTAAACGTCATATAGATAGGATTAAGTTGATCAGGCTCAATACCATACATATAACACTTAAGACCAATAGCGACACAACGCATATGAAACGGAAAGAAACTACTTATACTATTTCATGGCTAGGTCGAGGATACGACCTGCTCTGATACCAACTGTAACACCCACATATAAAATCCATACATCAAAGCATAAATTATATATATGAATCCAAGTATTTGGTATTGAAATACAATAAGTTCCTAGTTAACACATTATACACATAAATGCCTCTAATACCACACAAAAGCTAAGGCATTACATATACAAGATGTTCCAGCAACGATAAAAACTAAGAACTAGATCAATGCAATGATCTCAAAATAAAACGTCATAGCGGAAGTCATGCCATCCCAAAACTACGAACCGGAAGGAAAAGTCAAACCACTTTATCCTTACCCGTCGCCGAACCTGCAGAACCTGTGATGTAAACAACAACAGTGGGGTGAGATACATCAAATCTCAGTGAGTTCCCTATCTTATGGATTCTCTCGGATTATTCATGGTTCTAACAACCCTAGCTCAGTCCGGGGAAGGGAAGTGACTTTGAGCACACACACACTATATGGAAAACATGCTATGAGTTCATCAACCCACAATATCACTAATCGGTAACCATGCCAAGGTATCCCTTATTCCCGTCCTCTTCTACGTCTAGAAGTCGACCCGGGTCATGGATCCTTGCAACCTACTTGACATACGAATGGATTCGGGTTCTACGGGCTTTTTACCGTTATGAACCGTCACTTTACACGGGCCTTTTACCGTCAGAAGCATTCACCCAACGGGCGCCATTCGTACAGCACGGGGAATCAAACCTGCCAAGTAGTTGTGCATCCATTTCAGAGGAGTACGAGACTCATGAAACTACACTCAATAAATAATCCGGTTACGATTACGTGATCATACACGACACCACGATTGTATTCGACAATCTCAAGGCTAAAAATGCCTCTCGGCCTCACATGCCGGTTCAAATCCACAAAGGTTAACCACATGATCCATACTAGCGTTTCAACTTCTAAATTCTCCTATAGTTCATAAGGGTTTTCCTCACTCTTACTATTTCATATTTTGACATGCATACATATTCAAACATGCTTAACAATAAGAGAAATAGGTAAACATAAGTCAATTGCGTAATAGAATCACATAACAACATATCATAAATCAATACTTTCATTCATTTGCCTCTAAATAATTTGTCCTACATTATACTCCTAATTTCCACTTTTTATTGGGTAGAGGGTTGTCGTGGCTTTCTAACGGTACCAAGAACGCCCCGATCCGAGTTACGGATCAAAAGTTATGAAGGAAACAAAATTGCACAAACTGACATGTTCGCTAGGCGAACCTCCCAGCGAGCGTTCGCTTCCGCCTTCGCTAGGCGAAGCCTCTGGCGAATGAACAAATAGAACAAAACAGACATAAAGTTCGCCTCGCGAACAAGCTGGCGAACCTTCGCCTCCCCTTCGCTTCGCGAGCAAGCTGGCGAGTAATTAAACAGAATACTCCCAGACCCAAAACACCATAAGTTCGCTAGGCGAACAACTGGCGAACCTTCGCCTTCACCTTCGCTAGGCGAATGTGCCAGCGAACACCTAGTCAGTAAGTTCCCATATTCAAAACACACTAAGTTCGCTAGGCGAACATGCCAGCGAACCTTCGCTAGGCGAACGTTCGGGTTCGCTAGGCGAACCCTCGATTGCTGTTCGCTGGGCTTCGCCCCAGGTTCGCTAGGCAAACCCTGCGAAACAGAACTTCTCCCAGCTGCTGTTCTTCACCCCAAATTCATATTTTCTCCATCCAAACCTAATCCAATATTACCTACATGATCTAAACTCATTATAGACATGATAACAAGCATTCAACAACATTTATAACAAGATTCAACCATAAAATTCCATATTTTTCATAATCTAACCTAACTCAAAATTTCCTAGAACTCTCTAATAATGGTACTAACTAGAACCCACCTTCAAATGAGCAAGATGAAGATGATTGAGAAGTTTGGGTGAAGATTGGATGATGTTCTTGAGCCTTTTCTTCAATTTCCTCTTTTCTCTCCTTTCCTTTCCCTTCTTCTTCCTTTCTTTCTATCTTTTCTTTTGTTTGGAAAATGGGAGGAAAAGGAATAAGTAGTAAACTAGTATTAGTAAATAATACTACTAAATGTCCAAAAAGTCTCTTTAGTCCAAATTAGTAAAATATCTCAGAGTCAGATAATATTAATTGGATCAATTCTAAGTACCGAAATTACTCTAATTATTTTATCAAATAATTTCTCAGAGCAACCAGACTCAATTAATCACAATGCAATATTATTCGGTGACATAAAATATGGGGTATTACATCCTCCCCCCCTTAAATAGAAATTCGCCCTCGAATTTAAAGATTACCTGAACAGATGAGGGTAAGCATCTCTCATTTCCGATTCAAGTTCCCAAGTTGCATCTCCCGGATGCGTTACATCCCACTGCACCTTAACGAGAGGAATGTCCTTGTTCCTTAATACCTTCGTTTCTCTTCCCACAATGCGGCTCGGTTGAGGTTCAAACGTCAAATCCGCCTCTATTTCAATAGTATCCGATAGAATCGGTTGAAGAGAATCTGGAACAAATCTCTGAAGCTGAGATACATGAAAAACATCATGCATTTCCGACAGAGAAGGCGGTAAGGCCAACCTGTACGCTACTTCACCAATCCTTTCTAAGATCTGATACGGTCCCACGTATCTCGGGCTTAACTTGCGTGACTTAAACGGTCCTTTTAATCTCAATCTAGGAGTAACTTTCAAAAAGACATGGTCACCTTCTTCAAATTCCAAAGGTCTCCTTCGATTGTCTGCATAACTCTTTTGTCGATCTTGGGCTTGCTTAATTTTTTCGCGAATCATTCGAATCTTTACTGTAGTCTCTTGGATGATTTCGGGTCCTAAGATTCTATCTTCCCCAACTTCCGCCCAACACAAAGGTGTTCTACATTTTCGCCCATATAATGCCTCATACGGGGCCATACCGATGTTAGCATGATAACTATTGCTATAAGAGAACTCAATTAATGGTAGAAGTTCCTTCCAATTCCCTTTTCTCTCTAACACACAAGCTCTCAACATATCTTCCATCGTTTGTATCGTCCGCTCAGTCTGACCATCCGTCTGAGGATGATTAGACGTGCTCAAACGCAACTCCGTCCCCATAGCTTGTTGAAAGACTTTCCAAAACCTTGAGGTAAACTTCGGATCTCTGTCCGACACAATATTAGAAGGAATGTCGTGCAATCTTACAATTTCCGCAATAAACAACCTCGCAAGATGACTTGCCTTGAAAGTAGTCTTCACGGCCAAAAAGTGCGCAAATTTCGTTAGTCGATCCACAATCACCCAAATTGAATCATAACCACCTTGTGTCAGAACACCTCCCAAACCCATTTTAGAAGCATCACAAAACACTTCATAAGAGTTGTTAGGGCCAGGAATGATTAACACCGGATCTGTTGTCAATCTCATTTTCAACTTCATGAAACTTTGCTCACAACCCGAATCCCACTCAAAAGCAAAATCTTTACAAGTAAGCTTCGTCATCGGTAAAGCCAACTTAGAGAAACCTTCGATAAACCTCCTATAGTAACCTGCTAGCCCTAAGAAACTTCTGACTTCCGAAGCATTTCTCGGCCTCTCCCAATTTATCACTGCTTCTACCTTCGACGGATCCACTGCGACACCACCTTGTGATATAACGTGACCAAGAAACTTGACCTCTGCCATCCAAAATTCACACTTACTTAATTTAGCAAAAAGTTGCTTCTCTTGCAACACGGATAACACAATTCTCAGATGCTCCTCATGCTCTTGTGAAGTACGAGAATAAATAAGAATATCGTCAATGAAGATTACCACGAACTGGTCCAAGTAAGCTTGAAATATTCGGTTCATGTAATTCATAAAAATGGCTGGAGCATTTGTCACACCGAAAGGCATCACTAAGAATTCGTAATGGCCATAACGGGTCCTAAATGCAGTCTTAGGCACATCGGAACTCTTCACTCGGATTTGGTGATAACCCGACCTCAAATCAATCTTCGAGAACACGCAGGCTCCTTTCAATTGATCCAAAAGGTCGTCTATCCTGGGCAAGGGATACTTGTTCTTAATGGTGACTCTAATCAGCTGACGTCAGTTAATTCACAATTGCATCTCACCGTCCTTCTTCTTTACTAACAAGACGGGGGCTCCCCGCGGTGAGACACTAGGTCTAACAAAAGCTTAGCCAAAAGCTCTTCCAATTGTTCCTTCAGTTCTCTCAATTCAAACGGTACCATCCGATACGGAGAAACAGATATAGGAGCCGTTCTCGATACCAGGTCAATAGAAAATTCCACTTCCCTCCCCGGAGGAAGAGAAGTGACATCTTCGGGGGAAACTTCTGAAATCTCACCGGCTACCGAAAATACACAATTTCACACATTGCATGGATACAAAGGAGTGCGTTGCTCCACAATCGAATAAGACAAAACAAAGAAAGAATTCTATTAACAAAACACGTACCAGCAATCCTAGAGTCATCGCCCTTTGCTTTCTTCGCATCCATTGTGTAAACTCGCCCGATATTCCTCCTCGGAGGACAGTCTTTCTTCAGATGACCCATCTCCTGACATTGGTAACACTTCACATTGTCTATGCCACACCTTCCATAATGCATCTTTCCACAAGTGCGACACACCGGAAAAGCACTCGCCCTTATATCTTGCACCTGCTTCCCTTGCGTCTGATTCCCATCTTGGGGAAAATCCCTCGCCATATGTCCCACCTTCTGACATTGATAACACTTCACCCCTTTGAAGTGACATTCACCAAAATGCATTTTACCACACGTACGACACATAGGAGGTGCACTATTTCGAGAATCCTGAACTTGTTTCCTTTTGAAAGCTTGTTGCCTAGGCTTAGATTGTTGGCTTGACCTCCCGCAATCGTTCTCAACCATGTAACCCTGCCTCAGCTGTTGGAATACAAACTCTCTTCGGATCCTCAAAGAACTAGGAAGGTACTTTTCCATAAAAATAACCCTGAACTGCTCCCACACTTTAGGTACACCTTGCATAGTCATAAAAATTGAAGCAACATCCCACCATATCCTAGCAGGACCTCTCAGCGAGTGAGAAGCAAACACTACCTTGTTCTCCTCACTACAGCCAATCATCAGAAAGATTCTCTCCATGCCAGTAATCCAGTCATGAGCTTTCACAGGATCCAATCCGCCATGAAATTCTGGAGGATTCATGTGGAGGAAATCCCGAAAACTTCCACCTACAACATTTGGAGCAACCACCTGAGGATGAAGGCCTCCATTCATCCGTTGCACCATCTGTTGCATGAACTGGTTCTGCTGCTGCTGCATCTGTTGTACAAACTGATACAAAAGAGCATTTTCATCGCCGCTCGGCGGATTCGTCCCAGATGGAGGATAAGTGGGTCTACCACGATTGCTTCTGCGTCCGCCAACCATGTTCCTAAACGTCATATAGATAGGATTAAGTTGATCAGGCTCAATACCATACATATAACACTTAAGACCAATAGCGACACAACGCATATGAAACGGAAAGAAACTACTTATACTATTTCATGGCTAGGTCGAGGATACGACCTGCTCTGATACCAACTGTAACACCCACATATAAAATCCATACATCAAAGCATAAATTATATATATGAATCCAAGTATTTGGTATTGAAATACAATAAGTTCCTAGTTAACACATTATACACATAAAT